>BSBN01000737.1:0-1332852 GCA_027924645.1 Cunninghamia lanceolata | reverse complement strand
CCCCTGAGTGGCAGCTCCCCATCATCAATCTAGATCACAAGATATGACTGTGATATCTACCAGACTGATGCACTCTAGTGCACCTTAGTTCATCACCGAAGGGGCAATAACCCCTAACTTCTCCCTGAGATACTCAAAAGAGTCCTTAGGTAGAGTTTTAGTAAAGATGTCTACAACCTGATCCTTGGAAGGTACAAACTCCAATTTGACTTCATTCTTGTTCACTTGTTCTCTCAAAAAGTGAGACTTGATGGATATATGTTTAGTCTTTGAATGCAACACCAGATTATTAGATATATTTATTGCACTTGAATTATCACAGAAGATTGTGATAGGCTCCTCATACTCCGCTCTTATGTCTCTTAACATTTGCTTCATCCTCAAAACTTGAGTACAACTACCTGCTACTGCAATATATTCTGCTTCTGCAGTGGATAGTGATATTGCCTCTTGTTTCTTGCTCAGCCAAGAAACTAGTCTCTTTCCCAAAATGAATGCTCCACCACTAGTACTCTTCCAGTCATCCACATCTCCTGCCCAATATGCATCTGTATATGCATGAAGAGAGAAATCATGATCTCTGGGATGCCACAATCCATACTCAACTATCCCTTTTAGACATCTAAAAATCCTCTTGATTGCCATGACATGAGATTCTCTAGGATCAGCTTGAAATCTTGCAATAAGACCCACAACATTCATAATGTCAGGTCTAGTGTGAGTGAGATACAACAATCCTCCAATCATTGACCTGTACTTTTTCTGATTAGCCTTAGGAGAGTCATCATCTTTGCCCAATTTACATTCGGTTGCCATGGGAGTATTCATTGGTTTTGAGTCTTCCATCCCAAATTTCTTCAACAATTCTTTCAAATATTTGGTCTGAGAAATGAAGATTCCTTTCTTTGTTTGAGTGATTTGTAGACCCAAAAAGAAATTCATTTCCCCAAGCATGGACATCTCAAATTCACTTTTCATTTGATTTGCAAAAGTTTTGCACATACTATCTCTTCCTCCAAAAATGATATCATCAACAAACACTTCAACAATCAAGATGTTTTCATGATCAATTTTGAAATACAAATTACTGTCAGCAGTACCTTTGTTGAAACCAATCTTCAAAAGATGCTTATCCAATCTTTCATACCAGGCTCTTAGGGCTTGCTTTAGTCTATACAGTGCTTTCTTCAACTTGCAGACCATATCACCATGATCAGACAATTGAAATCCATCTAGTTGCTCAACGTATACTTCCTCTTCCAAGTCACCATTTAGGAAGGCAGACTTGACATCCATCTGATATACTTTGAAATCCTTGAAAGCAGTAAAAGCAAAAAATAATCTAACTGCTTCAATTCTTGCCACTGGAGAAAAATTTTCTTCAAAATCAACTCCTTCTATTTGAGAGTAGCCCTTACAAACCAATCTGGCTTTATTTCTTATTACTTCACCAACTTCATTCAGTTTGTTCCGGAAGACCCATTTTGTTCCAATCACATTCTTGCTTCTAGGTCTGAGAACAAGATCCCAAGTGTGATTTTTCTCAATTTGCATTAGCTCTTCCTCCATTGCTTTAGTCCAATTTTCATCATTGCAAGCTTCATTTACTATCTTAGTTTCAATCTTTGAAATCAGACAATACTCATCTAAATCTTGAGCAATTCTCCTTCTTGTTTGTACACCTTTGCTTTTATCACCTATAATCTGATCTTCAGAGTGGTTCTGTCTTACATACCTGGGAACTTTGGGAGTTATTTGCACTTCTGATTCTTGATTAGCCTCATTGAAACTCATCTCTTCTTCCTAATTTACCGGATCAGTTTGAATTTGAATTACAAAAGGGGCTTGGGCTCCTTGAATCAGAACACCATTCTGATCATCTTCATCATATTCATAAAACCTTGAGGGTTTTTCAATTCCTTCATCAACCTTCACATTTGTACATTCTATAATCTTTCTCAGTCTCTTGTTATAACACTGGTATGCTTTGCTTTGAGTAGAGTAACCCAAGAATATTCCTTCATCACTTCTAGCATCAAACTTGCCTAGATCTTCATCTCTTTTGATGTAACTTTTGCTACCAAAGATTCTGAAATACATCATAGTAGGAGTGATGCCAAACCAAAGTTCATAAGGAGTCTTACTGGTATTGCTTTTGATTTAAACTTGATTGAGAGTATAGACCGCAGTGTTGATATCTTCTCTCCAATAGATCCGAGGAACATTTTCTTCCATCATCATTGTCCTAGATGCTTCCTGTATGGTCTAGTTCTTTCTCTCCACTACTCCATTCTGCTATGGAGTCCTAGGAGTAGACAATTGTCTCTTTATTCCATGTTTCTCACAGAATTCTATGAACTCGTAGGATGTGAATTCTCCACCTCTATCAGACCTCAGACATTTTAATTTCAATCTAGGTTCATTCTCTACCATAGCCTTGAATATTTTAAATTTCTCAAGAGCTTCTGATTTCTCTTTCAGAAAAGTTACCCATATCATCTAGGAGTAGTCATCAATTAATAGCATGAAGTATCTATCACCTTGTACATGTCTAATCTTGCTGGACCACATAAATCAGTATGAACTAGGTCTAATAATCTGGTAGAAGACTGTTCCTTGCTTTTGAATGAGACTCTACTTTGTTTCCCCAACTAACATTCTTTAAACAAACCATTTGTAGGTTTCACTAATTTTGGAAGATCTCTTACAGCCTGAGTATTGCTTATCTTGATGATATTATCAAAATTCACATGACACATCCTCCTATGCCATAACCAACTCTAATCAATTTGTACAAATAGACAACTTTTACCAGTACCAACTAAATGGAAGATATTACCTTTCATTTGAGTACTGGATGCAATCTTTGTTCTGAAACTTTCAAAGATCTTGCATTTTCCATTCTTGAATCGGAGATCATAGCCTTTGTCCACCAACTATCCAACATTGAGAAGATTGTGCTTCAATCCTTCAACATATAGTACATTACCGGTTTTGTTCCTTCCATCAAAAGAAATAGTTCCTCTACCTCTGATTCTACTAGCAAAATTATCACCAAACTTTACCACTCCTTCTTCATACCTTTCCAAATCTAAGAACTTATTTTTGTCACCTATCATATAGTGAGAGCATCCACTGTTGATGACCCAATCATCCTTTTCTTAAACTTGGGCAGCCAGAGCTCTTTCTACAACTTTATGATTAACAGATTCAGAGGGCATTGGATCTTCTTCCTTGATGGCAATAAACACCCAATCACTTCCAGATTTGTTTCTTGTCTCTGATTCATCATCTGTTACTCCTTCATTATCATCTTCTTCATGCACATAGTAACAATTCTTTTGGAACCTTGATCTGTTAGGATTTGGCTTTGAAAATCTTTCTGGACATCTTGAGGCAAAATGACCAATCTTATTGCAGTTAAAACACTTAAAAGGAAATTTTTCTTCATACTTACTAGATCCTCTTGGCAGTCTTTTTGCAATAAGGGATTCAAGTTGAGCAGTTTTTGCTTCTTCTACTTTCAGGTATTTTCTTGCTTTTTCATACCATGATAGTTTCCTTGAAGAGTTTTCTCCTAGATCAAACCTTTGCTTACCTTTTACAGAGGCACTGGCTTTGAATGCAAATTCAATCTTGGGAGGGGCATCTCCAAACTCAATCATTTCAAATGCAACCAATTTACCAGCCAATTGATCTCTTGTGACAGCTATATGGGCTGTGAATTCTTCAATGGCAGCAACCTTGATTTTATAAGAAGCGGGAAGGGATCTGAGAATTTTGCCAACAATTTCATCTTCATCCAAGACTCCACCAGCACATCTAATTCCACAAACAAGCTCATTTACTCTTGGCATAAATGTAGTGATATTTTCATCTTCTCTCATCTTCAGATTTTCAAAATTCCCTTTTAGACTCTATAGCATTGCACATTTAACATACTTGTCTCTTTCATGTAGAAGTTCCATTTTTTCCCAAATCTCAAAAGTAGTTGGTAGGTCAACAACATTTGAAAGCTCTAAATTAGATAATGTGCTTAGAAGAGCTTCTATAGTCTACAAATTGTTTTCAGCATCTGTGATTTCATTTAGGGCTTTCGGGCCACCCTGTGGAGGAGTATACTTTGTTGAAGCCATGGTCCAGTACTACATTCTCATACATTGCAAGTGACATTTCATGCAACTTTTCCAAAAATTAAAATTGGTTCCATCAAACTTCAGACTATCCTTCTTGTAGGATGACATCCTGGATCTCCTCAAGTGATCAAGCTCTTTTAGAGGAACTTAGCTCTAATACCAATTGTTAGATTTAGGGCAAACAATTGAGAGGGGGGTGAATCAGTTGTCCAAAAATTTCTTCTAGTTAAACACTTAAATCCACTTTGTAATTCAGTAGCATAATGATAAATCAATCATGAAAACATAATGCATTAAATCAAGAGCAAAAACACATTAACACACAGGACACCAAGATTTTGATAGGGAAAACCAAGTTAAAGGAAAAACCATGGGGTGATTAACCCAAGATTGTATTCTCTATTAGAAGAATAGAAAGAACAAAATGGCACATGCCAATTAGGGCTCATTGCCTGAGCATACTACTCACAAGAGGCTCACTGCCTATAAGAGACACACTATCTACAAATAGTAAGTATCACATACATGAACTAGAGAATAGAATCTTCACCATGCTTAAATTAGTTCCATTTAAGTCCAATACTTCTGCTCTGCCTTTCGCTCTCCTCTTCACTACCCTATTCACATCTCCACAAGACACACTTTTAAATGACTTTACAACTTCATATATATACAAGGCATCAACTTAGGAATAATAATCTAAGTCGGCAAACATCTACAAGAACATCCGTAAGATGTGTAACTCATCTGGTCAGCTAGTCTCAGGAAGAACATCATCTGGAAGTTATTCTTCAATTGCGAGCTCCAACTCCAATGTGGACTGCTAACACAAACTAGACATGATCCAAAGACCTCCACAAGATTGCCTGAATCATCAAGAACATCCACACTTCATTTTCATCTGGAACCTCAAGAACACAGTCTATCATCACTGTCACAAAGGAATAGATGCTTACGGACCTTCAAACCACAAACCAATTGATTTGACACTTCACAAAGACTTCCTCAACACTCCCTCAAATCTGCAGAATAGGATAATGCATTTCCGGATCTCACCGGACCTATATGTATCACTCTATCACCTCTAAACACCTATCAGGACTAGTTTTACTTGAGTGGCTACAAATTCTTCAGATATTTATGTGGACCTCTAAGATCTTTATTGGATCACCTTAAGACATATCTACAAACCCTTTAAATTGCATCCTTTGATCCTCATCTTATCTTGGACTTTTACCTTACTGTCTTCACTGTTCTTCATTGTTCCTGATATGACCAATTTTCTCAATATCCTTAGCAAATAGTTCATCCAATCTTTATCATTAATGCAACAGGAGTATGTTGACATCAATGACAACACCAATTAGGTCCATACTTGCAACATTCCAAAGACCCAATACTGGCCTTAAGCAATCCCCTATATCAATCCCTAGAATCCTCAACTAGTGACTGTATAGAAAGTTTCATGATAACATCCTCATTCTCAATCTCAAAATCATCCAATAATTTTAGGAAAACCCTTAAGTGACCTTCTCTAGATACTGCATTATTTCCAATGAACTTAGCCAATACATTTGGAAGAGGATTAGAACAACCAGGTATCTCAGCAAAACATATTTGCTGATATCTCTCTATTTGCAAGTGTCTCCTATGAAACCAGTCCTTCTAATTTTCAATATGTCTAATTACACCACTTCCCCCTGCACCCAGACTTCCCTGTTCTCTCATGTTTTGACCTCCAGATTGAGTATGTGTATGAGAGTTGGGATTGGACTGGTTAGCAAAGGATGAAACATTTATATCAATGGGTGAAAAAGTTAATGGGTTGTGAGAAATAGATGTTATAGGATTCCCAACAGAAGACTTCACAAATTCAATCTTCCTCTACATCTCAACATTTGCAGCCAATATCTCAACTCTTTACAACTCCTTTTGGAGTTGTTCATTCTCCTTCTTCAATTTAAAATCTAATGAGTCAAACCACTCAAATGAAGGAAGTATCTGAGGTGACCCAGCCTCATTTATACTTATTCCTTTTAAAGGCTTCTTCCCTTTATCACCATACTAAACAGAAGGCTTAAGAGTAGGATGGACTACAACAGTGGTAGTAACAACATAACTGGTCCAAGTATTTATAGGGGTATTTGTCAATGGGATAGTTACATTGTTTTAGCTAGATACTTGGGAAACAATAGGGTCAGTGGGTATGATAGACACAATTTCAGGCTCTTCTTGACTCATCGAATTCAAATGTTCTAAACTTCTCTTCACCATATCCCTCATATCTATAGTATTCCTAATCTTCTCCTCTCTTTCCTTGGCCCTTCTCATATTCATCTCATTTACTATCTAAGTTTTTCTATGTAGCTCATTGATCTCATTCATTAATTGATCTTCATTAGGCAATGTAGTTTCTAAATCAGAAGTTTCCAAGGCACTATCCAAGAGATTTGTAGCATTCATATGGAAAGAAGGGGTAGCTGACCTACTAACAAGATTACCTAACAAATCATATTCTATGGGGTTAGAAGGGCTTGACAGTCTAGGAGTAAACTGCTTGTTAGCTAGGAGACTTGAACAGGCTTGTTCTTCTTCAAAAAATCCCTTCAAAATGGAATTATCTTCATTTATTGTAGGCATACCATATTCATATGATTTTTGCAAATTTTGAATAGTACTAGAAACAAGATGCCTAGATCCTATTAGAGGAGGGAAGATATCAAACTTACCAATACCTACATTCTTCTTCCAAGATTGCTGAGTATTTTGTGGTAATTATCCTTCTAGCTTCTAGTCAGGATGATTCTTCATCTGTCCTTTGGTTCTTCTCATCTTTTCTACAATTTCCTAGATCTTTTCTTCACTTAACTTCTTTGAAATTGTTTAGTATGAAAAAGGGGATAAGGATGTGTAGGTTAAATCCTCTTTTCACTACAAACATTCAAGTACATATCAATTGAGTTGAATCACACTTTTACAAGAGGATTCACCTAAAAGTTAGATTGTCACTTGGAACAATGTGGAAGCTTAGATGTTATCAAATAATATTTTAATTTAATGCTCAAATACCCTTAAAACCCTAATTATGCAATGCAGTAAGCAAATTGATGAATTACGACAAGTCATTGTATATTAAGGTAGTAGGCAGAGATTAATAACTGACCATTTTTTGAAGTTTAGAATGTAGAATAGTCGGGGACACTACCACTAATGCTCCTGTCCAAGGTACTATTTTCTCTATAGAATCCTGATCTCCTCTTGACACTTATGATCACTATACTTTCCATTTCTACCCTAAAAGATGTAGAGGACACCTCCACTATTGCCCAAGTCCAAGGCCAAATATTTTCAAGATGTTGGGAGGTCTTTGGATGCTGATTATCATTGTCCAAATTGTTTCTATGTTTGCAACCTTAGAGGACACTACCACTAATGCCTGTGTCCAAGTAATCCTTTTCTTCAGGGATTCAGAATATGTACATTGTTTTACTATTCCCTGTAACTCCACTCCGTCAAGATGTGAAACCTATAACTGCAATTACAAAGGAGAGTCACTAGTAGAATTTTTGCAAATAAATGACTAGGTGACTAAAACTTTTAGTCAGGACAACAAAAAATGATTAAATTCTAGTCATGTTTTGCAACGCAACTATAAATGACTAAATAAATGACTAATTTGATGGTGGGTAAAAAACATAGCTATAAATGACTAAATAATTAGTCACACAAGTAAAAATTAGAAAGAGAGGGAAATTAAAAAAAATATTTCAAATTGGAAAGAGGGAAATTTTTTCCATGAAAAATAATTCAAGAAAAAGAAACTTGACCGCCTCTACATTCAAGACATTATTCATGCATTGGATGCACTGTACAAGGGTTGAATTCACTCTCAAAAATAGGTAAGGCTTATTGATGTCCCTATTTTTACATTGATGAATTGGGACACAATTGCTTGAAGATGTTAATTTTATTGTATTTTGTTAAATTTTGTATTGGGTGGACCCATTTTAGAGGGATTTCCTAGAAGTGATAGAAGATTTTCTTGAGAAGGGCATGGCCAGATGCATTGCATTCAATCACTGAGGAACCTTACTAGTAGGTCTTGTATTCATGCATTTTTTAAACTATAATTTTTTTTTGTGTTTGGTACTCTATTTTAGTTATGCCCATTTACTAGATGCTATAAATACAAACACTGAAATTGAATTCAATCTGTTGACTGGTAATACACAAACAATACCTCAATCTTATTAGGGATTAGGGTTTCAAATCTCAGTTGTGAAGGATCAGGGTTTCACCTAATTGTAGAAGAACTACCTCAATCTTGCAAACTTTTTTAAAAGAAAACATCAAATAATCTTATATTTCTTAATACCCATTTTAGTTTATGCCAGCCCTATCATTGTTTAGTCCCTTGAATAGTGATTATTGTGTTAAAGTATTGGTTATTAATACTAGTGTTGGTGTGTTTTGAAGAGTATTCAATATGCTCTGTTGTTAATATGGGGTTTGATTTTTCTTAATTGGGGTCATCTTAGGTGGTTCAACTTGGCTTAAATTGCCCAAGTGATGATCTTACAGATCAATCTAGGGTTTCTAGATTTTTTTTCTATGATATGGAAGTCACCCTTTTGGATGTTTCTCTCCTTGATGATCATCTAACTCAAATCTCCTTTTATCATGATGATTATTACTTTTTTTAAAAAATAGAAAGTTCATAGTTTATAATACTACAAAATCATCAATCTTTTTGCCATTTCTCTGATCTAAAAGAAAATAACAAGCACTCAAGAAAGAATAAAAAATAACAAAGTCAATTAATTTGGCAGCCTAAAATAAGCCTCAAACAATATGAGGAAACAATGATCACAACCTAGTTTGAAGTCTTTCCTAAAATTTTGAATCAAGAGTAAACCACTAATGATAAGAAACAATAATAGGAAACATGGTTTACAACCTAGTCCCTATAAATTGTTGACACAAAGCAACGCAAAGAAAAAAGAAATTAAAAGATGACATTTTTAAATAATCATAGCCCTATAATTGTTTAATTATGATTAAGTACGTGTACATGATAAACCTTCTCTGTATGATGCATAGTATTGGCATGCCCAATGTGTTGATAAATACCACCACCATGAGGATGCTCAACAGGATTCATTGCCACACCACAAACCTTGGGCCAATAGTTTCTTTTGACCCTATATTTGTGATATGCATTGCTAGCTTTGAGTATTAGATTTTTTGTCCTTCCACCACTAGTAACCTGACCAACCATGGCTCTACAACTACTTAGCACAATTTTCCTAGCTCCAAATGGAAGCTTTACCCTGTAAATTGAAACAAATTTCCAAGACTTGTCAAACAAGGCTATTAAAATTATGGAATATAAAAAATTACACAAATCTAAACATTAAGAGAGAACTTAGATAATTATTCCAAAATTATTTCCACTACCTTTAGAATGATTGCATTTATCGCTCACTGTAACCTTGGAAAAAAAAGTAAGCATAGAAATATGCCATAAGTCTCCACAAGGTGTACAACTAGAACTTAAAATAGTTTGAAAATAATTTTGAAAAATCCACATCCATAGGACATCACAACAGATGCATCACATGTTTGTTGCTAGCCAAAAAGCAAGATGATAAACAAAAATGATAATGAGTCAAGGGGAACATCAAGAAGCAGTACATTCAAATTAAATTTCAACTAGCTGCTAAATGAGCACAACCCACTTTGACTTGTCATAAGTTCAAAATATTAGAACGGGTACATTTTTATGTTTGTAAAAGGTGACAACAATCCAACAATGGATCAAACGTTTCAGATTGAAATGCAATAGAAATGCATTAAAAATGATAGCAATCAAATTTGAAATTACTCAGCTCATAATGGAATAGTGGAGAAAAGGCAAAAAAAGTGTTCTTTGATTTGATCGAGCCAATGAGAAATATTGTCTCTAAAATTCAACTATATCACCATGTCTTTGGAAACTTCATTACCAATACCTTGGCCAACATTATCAGACAAATGAAGAGCATTATGGGAAAAACTAAAAACTGATTTGAGTCTTCACTAAGATAGCTTGATAAAGAGAAATGATATATCTTACAAGACATGCATATGAGCCCGGAGATGGGATAATACTAAAAGATAAAATAGATCATACATCTAGACACAATCCACAAAATGCTATAATGGTGATATCATCTAGGATACCAATAGGCATTGAAAAAATGAGATTAGCAGTGATTATCTACTATTTTGAATTATTTTAACAAATGAGTTTCCAATGTGAAGTGTCAACCAAGGATTTTATTACCATTCTATTGACTATCATTTTCTAAGTCATGACTATCAATTCTGAACCAAATGAGGCCTTCCAATGCTTTGGCTTTGGGGGCTCATGATTTTATCAATTGCCTGTGATGGAGTTACCTATTGTGTCTACTTTTATGACTCTGAGGAACACACATAATCAACAATAGAAACAAGATAGGATGGCAACTATTGGAGCCAACTAGCCATAGATGCAAAATTAAAGTGAATTTCTAAGCATGGTTAATGATCTTTTATTT
Organism: Cunninghamia lanceolata; assembly: GCA_027924645.1. Taxonomy (NCBI): domain Eukaryota; kingdom Viridiplantae; phylum Streptophyta; class Pinopsida; order Cupressales; family Cupressaceae; genus Cunninghamia; species Cunninghamia lanceolata. The sequence goes on along the minus strand of BSBN01000737.1, from coordinate 1,322,135 downwards.
TGTTGCTTCTAATTATATTTGTTTAGCTATCAAGGGGCTCTAAGTCATGGCATAGCTCTGTATCTCTTTATTTCCTTAAGGTAGATCCTCACATGATTCTTATCTTGGTAGTAGGGGTATCTCAACACCAAAAAATATTTAGAATCCCACTCCTTCATGAAATGTAATGACTGCAAACTACTATCCCTTGACTTATTTCTACCATAAAGACAACTCTATGGGACATGTAGAGGGTGTAAGTCATGGATTGGTTGTGTCTAAGAAAGTTCGTAGTTTGTTCTATCTCCATTTTAGAAATATTGTCTCAAAATTTCAACAATATCACCATGACTTGTTCCCTGTCATAGTACCGCAAATTATTTCTGCAACCATTGCAGGACCATGGTATACTAAACATCACTTGAAGCCTTTCATTGTACTACTGCACTCCTTCATTGAAACTGTCACAGGGCCTTGGTATTTAACACTTACATAACTTTTTAAACTCCCTATACCACCATACCACAAGCCTCACTTGAGGCTACCGCGGGGGCATGGTGTACTATTTTCCTCTGCTCCTTCTTACCACCATACTGTAAGCCTCACTTAAGGCTGTCATGGGGTACAATACACTATTTTTCTCTGCTCCTTCTTACTTCCATACCACAAGCCTCACTTGAGGCTGCTATGAGGGCATGGTGTACCGTTTTCCTCTACTGCTTACCGCCATACCATAAGCGTCACTTGAGGCCGCCACGGGGGCATGATGTACTATTTTCCTCTACTCCTTAATGCATTACCACTAGTTATTCTCTTGACTACCATGGGACTATGGTGAAGTATCATATGCCATTTAAATTTATACCTCTAGCCTCCCACTTCATTTTGAGACTGCTACGGGGTTGTTGTAATTGATCTCTGCATACTGCAATGCTGCAAGTGTAATCTCTTCATGTTGCAGGATATCGATAACTACTCCCTTGTTATCCTTGGTTTATGCACACCTGCCAAGACCTTTTGAGTGACCTGTAGGACTACGGTGAGAGACAAAAATACATCAATGGTAAAAAATACAAATATCTTTCACATGGACTTGGTATGGGATGCTTATAATGACTCCTAGAATAATTTTAAAAGAAATGTGGATCCCTAAGATGGATTTATGGATTTATCAAATGTATGAAGGTATCTTTATTGTAGGTTATTTTCCCTATATTATTTATTCTTGGTTTAAACTCCTTGATTTTGTTGTTTTTTGTTAGAACCCAGAGCTTTCATATGCAGGATCACTTACAAGGCGCTAAAGGAGTCATCTGGATCATGACTTAGGAACTGGTTAGTATTCATTGAGTGGTATAATGGTGATTGAACTGTCCTGGTCTATACAACAAAGAGATGTACTTGTGTGCTTTGTAGTTTATTTGTTTAATTTTTTGATGCTTAGAAAGAGATCATAAATAGATAGGATGATATTTTTTGTAATTTATTCCTTCAATCACTTGTCATAGGTCCAGTTGGAGGTAGCAAAGCTAGTGGAATGGAGGGTGTACCTTATCTGCCTATTTATTCAAGTAGAAATGTTGCATGTTCCAATTCAGATCACCAAAGCCTTCACAAAAAAATTTGCACAAAATTCAATAATGAAGAATTTATGCACAAATTATCTTTTGAATGATGCACAAAGCCTCCACCACAACACCACACTATTACTAGGCCTTGCGATGATGTGGGTGATTCCCACATCACTGCTAGGCCTAGCAACAAATAGCGTGGTGTTGCACTGGAGGCTTTGTGCATCATTCAAAAGAGAATTTGTGCATAAATTCTTCATTATTGAATTTTGTGCAGAAATTTTTGTGATAGATTTGGTGATCCAAAGTGGAACTTGCAACTACAATATCTAATAAAAATCTACTTCCAAATATGCTTTTGATCGATGTTCATATCCTCATCCAAAGATCTAATTCACACATAGGCAAGAAGGACACTTTCAAAGGTTGAGGAGTTGGGATTTACACCCATTGGTTGCATTTTCTTAAAATTTTCTAAGGACTATTCAAAAAAACACATTTTAAACATATCCTTTAATCATGGCATTCCATGGTATCGCATTTCTTTGAGGAATTTTTTGAAACAGTTCACTTGCCTTGTCTATGCTTCCACATTTTCATGTATGTCTAGTAGGGCACTTGTAACTACAACATATGACAAAAACATCCCTATTGTTGAATTTTGATGGATGTCCCTTCATTATTAATGGATATCTGATGTAGTGCACATTATTATAGTGCAAGCCTATTTTCCAGATTGTTTCATTTAGCATCACTATTATTCTCCACAAGAACATTGTCCCTATTTAAAATGATGGAAATGGTTCACATCTTTGAGAACAATTTCTCTTGCAACAATCTTGGAGATGAATTTAGATGTAGTGTGAAAATCAGAACATACTCGAAGGTTCTTAACAACTCTAATGGTTGTACTAGGGGCCATGTTTAACAAACCAAATGCAATTGCTAACTTTTCACTATGGTGGAAAATAAATGATTATTTTTTCTTTTATTGCATAGCATTAAGTAAAAGTCTTGAATCTAGAAATACCCTACTGCCTTCATTTGCCAAGCCAATTTCTCCAATTTTACATAGCTCTCCCATGTTTGTGGATGTGATCTATCTCCTACATAAAAAAGCATGTACCATTTTATGCCCTTCAATCCAACTACATGCAGGTATCTTTTTAATTCCTCTATCTTTCATCAATCTCATTACTATTTGAACCTCACTACACCTACCCACTTTTGCATAGATGTTTTAGAGAAGAACATAAGTTACAACATTTTCAAGATCTAACTAAAAAAGCACTATTGCTAGAATACTCAGCCTACATTCAAATTCTAAATTCTAGGAAATTATATACAGTAAATAGATTGATGGTTGTTTAGATAGTGAAATTATTAACTTTCTTAGAAATTAACTAAAATATCTTGTCTTGAAATATCTAGATGGATTATTTTAATTAAAGAGGATTTTGTGGTTATTTTTGTAACAATGATATTATAGTGCAGCTAACTTTCTATTTTCATTCAAGATATAAGTCATCAAAGTCAAGCACATACCAAGAAGATGGTACTCTACTTCAAACCCTCAACCTTACTTAGTTTAGTATGCTTACATGAGTATTTTAAGGAAGTTGCTAAACAATTAATATATATCATTTGTTGTTTAGGAAGGAGAATCCTCTAAGGTCCAATATGGTAGTGGATCAATATCCGATTTCTTAAGTAAAGATGATATCACAGTTGGTAAACTTGTTGTGAAATATCAAGTTAGTAATTTTTGGATGTTAAGGCTTCCTAGTTGGATATCAAAGATCGTTTCTCATCAACTTAATTTGGAATTTATGTATAATTGATGGATTATTTCATGGTGTAGGTCTTTACTGAGATAACACATGAACCAGGGTTGACATTTTTTTGAATTGGTAAGGATGCTTAGAGCATCATAATATATTAGTATTAATAAAAACATTTTTACAGATTACAAAAAAGGCCCTTCCTGGCCAAAAAGATAACATAACAGAGCATTTTAACTAAGAGCCCTACACAAAGCTATAGATCTAAAAGGCCCTTTTTGGCCAAAAAGGAAACCAAAGTTACAATGAAGCCAAAAAATTAATATAGAAAGAGTGGTTCACATGTTGTCCATATTTAAATTTGTAACCCTAAAGCCATGAACCCCTAGTTGGATTCTCTAGAGAAAGGATTATGTCATCATTGTTGAAGGGAACTACCAGTGGTTGGAAATTTGACAAGAAGCTCCATGCATTGAATACTTCCTCTATCCTTTCCCTCTTGGACCTTCCAAATGTAGAATTGTGAACCCACAATAAATTACCAAAGAGCTCTCTATTTCTTGATTACAAAATTGAAATCATCGCTTGATAAACATAGTTAAAAATGGTTTTATTAATAATATCTTCATGGATGAAGAATCCCCCTACCAAGACTGAGCCATCATGGAGATTATAAGTAGAAAAAGCTTAAAATAGGTTGACATCTAGGACTAGATAGTCATGAACAAATATTGATGCTATCCTTTTAACCTTATCAACCTAATGAAATAAGTCCATTGCATTTGACAGAAAATAAGATACCAGATGTGAAGCATAACATACCCTAGATTGCAACAGAAAACCTCTATCACATACATCTATCAAACCATCCACCACCAACTCTTCATTGAGTAGTTTGAAGGCCCTAGCCATGAAATCTGAGTTGATGCTTCCGTGCATTGGTTGTTCCCATGGTTGAACAGGCAAATGAAGTTGACAATTGCAGGGATAGATAGACATTGTAGATACACAACAAGAGTAAAATGAAAAGGCAAGAATGAAATAATGACATAGATACCATGGTCTCTGGCATAAAAAGAGGATCACATGAGCTAACATAATGAATTAAAGTCATTCAAGCTGGCGGGGAAATAACACCAAGGTAGATGAGATCCAAACGTGGATTATATTGCTCAACTCATAACACTCCTCTTATAGAGCATTTAATGAATATAATCAAAGAGACATGTGCGAAGAGAACAATTAATGCTAGATGGAAATCTACATAGATTTCAAGCTTCAAAATGACTAAATATACTACTAATTGACATGAATTAATAATTAAATTGACTAAATATACTACCAATTGACAGAAATCAGTGAACAATGAATAAATATGACTAAATATATGACCAGTGTTAAATCAGTGAATAAAAATGACTAAATATACTACCAAATTGATCAAAATGATGATTAAAATTAATGACTAAATACACTATCAATGGATAGAAATCAATGAATAAAAATGACTAAATAAGTGACCAATTAACATCAATCAATGACTAAATTAATGACTAAATATATCAGTGAAAAAAATGACTAAATAAGTGACTCGATTACAACAATCAATGACTAAATCAATGACTAAATATACTACCAAATTGATCAATCAAAACAACCAATAAATGACTAAAAATGGTTTAGTCATCAATTTGGTCGTGTTATAAATGACTGGGAATAAACTACTAATGGTCACGTGACCATGTTTGGTCATTTATAAGCAATTTTTAGTAGTTTTTTAGTAATATATTGCTCTTTTTGTACTAGTGAGTGGTTGGTGGTTGTGGTGTTTAGAGGCTTGCCTTGGTCAAGCTCTAGAGAGATATTTAAGTCTTCCAAACACTGTTGTTAGATAAAGAGTGCATATCCCTACAGAATAGAGGTAAAAACAAATTGATGAATGATTCAAACACAAATAGATATCACCTTATAAGTGTAGATCTCACATAAATGAAGGCTCTTCAATCACATGAGAAGATGAAGATAAATTTGCAATCACAAACACAATAATAATGCTCTTCTCTACAACAATGAATATCATGAATGCTCTAAAATCATAAGTTAGCTAAAAGTTCATAATCATCTTCTAGTTTGTAAATGAAACACTAAACATGCTTATATATGCAGCTACACACATTCTCGCTAAGAATTCGCTATTCAAACTTGAGATGTCACCATAGGACCTAAGTAACGGTCATAAAACTGACCTTTGAATTTAGGGTTGACCCAAAATAGGGTGGGACTAAGGCACTAGCGCCCAACACCACCCTCCCAATTTTGGTTATGAGTCATCAAAATAGCATCCCCTATGTCCTGTTTGCCATAAGAGTTCAAGGTTTTCTCTTCAGGATTCAAAATTAACATGCAAGATACTGATAATGAATTATAAGGACCTGAGAGCTAAACCTTAAGAGGGAAAAGCCCCTAAGGGGACATTTTCCAATATAACATTTAACCCCCACTTTAATGTATGCATGAACACAAGGCCCATACATACATTAAAGTACAGTCAAAACACAACAAACACACCAAGCATGGTGTAGACACACCAAACACACTAAAGACAGTAACAGGCATGCAAAACATATAGAAGACAATATTGAAGACACACAAAACACAATGAATATAGTGAATGCAGTGATTATTTATTTTTCATTTTTTCATATATATGAATTCAAATGCAAGTACATGGAAAGTAAACACGCAACCCACAATGGAGGAGCTCATCGTAACAAGTCTTGAGACTTCATAAGGGGCAACAGACATGCAATACAAATCTCAGAGTGTAGGAGGAGTTCATCACCACCAGTCTTGAGACTACACTTGAGAACAAACATGCCATAAAAATCCTAAAGCACATGAGGAGCTCATCACCACCAATCTTATGACTATGCTTGGGAACAAACACACCATACACACACACATGGAAGACACAGAGAAAACACATAAAACAAGTGATGGAATGAGCCTATTACTAGATTTACCACCATCTCATGCACATTACAAGCTCACACATACAATTGGGCTTTGCCACAACTACCAAAGACATGCTTAAGGAAGGATACGCCAACCCTGCTTGCTCGGAGGACTTTTAGAAATGACTGGATGTGCACTCTCCTTGAGAAATACACCATCCTCACCTACACAAAGGGCTTCGAATAAAAGGATATGCATGATATCCTACCTCCATAGAGGGATTAATGATTGCAATATGAAAATAAAGATGTACACTCACTTGGAGATACAACATCCCTCCTCCGTAGAGGGCTTGTAAACATGTTTTATTAGTACCAAAATCATCAAATAGCTTACCTTATATGCCCTGCCTTAAGGTGGTTGATATAATGTGTAGTGCCCCGCAATGAAAACCTTAGAGGACAACACATCTATGCTATGCAAAGAAGAATAATTTTTTTTTTTGTATAAAATAACAGGGTAATGTTGAACAAATCAATACACATCATAAACTTAACAACTTGTCTTCTAAGGTTCCATGGCTGCATTACTTGACAACTTAATGAACATAATTTAACATACATGGTTAACTAACATTAGCAGTTCATTCTACATCTATTGCACTAATGAATATACATATACATCTCCATTCATGCCATATATAGATAATCAACTTTGCTCAAGATTACATGTACATGTTCAAAAGTCTATACATATGAGTACATCATCATGTAGTTTGGATTACATCTAAATACATACATTATGAATCAACTGATACACAGGCTAGTACATGAGCATAATAGCTATCTTCATAATCAAGTACAAGATCTGAAGTCTGATGCACAAGACATATCCTCCTCGCTCATGAACAACTGCAAGGGAAAGAAAAAAATAACAATGGATAAATCTCTTCCACCCAACCATGTGGAACCCTGAGGTCCACCCCCTGAGCTAGGAGTTAACATAAGGTCCCCACTACAACATATGGTAAGGTAAATAGTGGGCTATAAGACATCACATGACTCCAACATCACAAGTCACAGAAAACACAACAGTACTTCCAGAGGCAACCACTAAACAAATGGGGAGAGTGCAACTAGGTAATGCTAGGCTATAGTAAGGAGAGTGTCATCGCATGGTCCTAACATGGGTTACTCAGGTAGTCTCTCTCTAGACACCGGCCCCATAGGATGACGCATGCGGAATCAACCTTCCTTTCATGAGGACAAGGAAGTTGATTTGCCAACCTGGCCTTCTCCCCTCATCCTTAGTCTGAACTAGCACTACAAGCATGAGTGAGGAATCTCATTATCTTGTTAGTGTGAAAACTAACCAACCCTTAGATTTATTATTACGTTATCACTTAATTACCAACTCCCAATGGGTTACCCTGGCTAGCCACTTGACACCGGCCCCACATTGGAAGCCACTCCCTTACCTACAACTAGAAGACCCTACACAACAAGCATAGCAAAATCATCATGACAATGAGGGTACAGGAACGATGCAAGGCACTAATCATCTTGCATAACAACTATCCTTATATCAACATGTATATATAACAATGCAAGGCATTAACCCTCCCAAACATAATCATAAGGGCAGAACTCCTAGACCATTGCCATAACAACACATATACATTTCATCTCTATGATTTCCATGTCTTCCCACTCTACAACTCACCACAAACTCGATACAAGACAAATACAACTAGATGGACAATGAGGCATCCATAGAGAATTACATTGATCATCCACCTTGTCTTTTAATTCATACATAACTGGAGATGACAAGCTTCTTAAAACATCATGATCTCAAGACATCTATCAACACAACACATGGAATCAAGGCATCCCAAGCTAAGCCTCTGGAACTCTAGCCACACGGGTAGATACAACATCAAAAGACTATATGAACGGGTTTATGACCCACAAATTGAATTAACATATTATGTGAAATCAATTATACTTATGATTAAATTATGTCTTCTTACAACTAACCCACTATAGCAGATTGCAATTGACTAAGTTATTACAATAGTATATTAATCATTAAAATATAGCTTACCATTGATTGTATTCTTATTAAGGAATAAATCTATAATTACAATAAAGTGAACCATAGGTAAATGTTTATTAAAATAATCATTTAATTATTTTACAAGATACAAATATCATTAATGTAACTAAAGTAAACCACTATTGTCAGTGTTATAAATCAAATTGATTAAATGATTATAATGTAATTTTAAATTCAATTCATACGGATAAATTTGAGGATTTTGATTTAATTTATAACCATATAAAAAAAGAGAAACAATTTTAATCACTTCTATGTAAACAATGATTACAAATACATATAGATCAAATATCATTGGTCTAACTATCACAACATTCATGAGAATATCAAAGTACATTTACAAATGAACGGGATCTAGTTCAACAAGTCATTTATAAAGAGAAGGTGATAGATTTTAATACTATACTAAATTCCATTTATCCATTCTACTATTCAACATATCGGATATTCATTTATTCCAATCTGATATACAGTCTTTCCTTATCATGTTCCATTTACATTCTTAATTTAATAAACCCAATAATTTGATTATATTAGTTTCGATAGCTTGATTTAAATAAATCACGTGACCCATATAATAATAATAATATTATTAAAATTCCACAGATCATTTGATAACCAATATTTTTTACCCAAAGTCATTAAACAATTAACGTTACACTCTATTAACAAGTCTATTATAAATAATCATATCAAATACGTATTCCTCAAGATTATAAATGAAAATATAAAGGAATAGATATAATTTTCTTGAGACCGATCATATGAATACGACATGACGTTAATAAGGATAATGATTGAACTCATGATGATTCTATAAGGCAAAAGAATGGACGTCCAGACAATAACCGCTTATAAGATGAAGCACAAAACTGATACACAAGGATCACATCTATTATTGCAACATAACGGATTCTATAAGGGGAGATGTCTTCCCTATTCACAAGAGTTTATAGGTATACCACTATCTACCATCTAAGTATTCTAACACAAAAATCTCACATATATTTATTTGCTAAACGGTTGTCGGCCACCTAAATACCCTCGACGACCAAAGCTTAGAATGACTGCAAACTCTCAAACACACTTACTAGATGGAAACTCTCCTTAACCACCTCATGACCACAATGACATAATGGAAGTGACTTCCAAGCTTGCTCTTGGCTATAGGTTTCGACTAACTACAACTTCATCGGCGACAGAAGGGCAAAATGAGAGACACATAGACCTGGCTACAAAAGACGTTTAACTCACAACCACCTCAGGTTAACGACTACCACCATGGAAATGCATAAGCTACAAGTTGACTAATGGCCAAGACAACCACCAGACAGGCCGCACCATTTACCCAACACTTCTTAACAATGAGTGCACCGAACATTGACCATACGTAGCGCCAAAATGACAACAGTCTATTGTGGCAAGGAAGTGTAACTAAGGCTTTAAGAACATAAGCTGCGACTTAACCCCACATTGAGGTCGTCAACTTCTTTGCCCATTTCGTCAGCCTAGACAAATACTGGGAAACAAAGACACAATGCATACCATTTCTACGACACCTACGAAGCTCGCAGTCTAACATAGATATAGATTAGAGACGTTTGCTGCCAACGACCATTCAAGTTAACAAGGCCACCACTGTCAGAAGATGACTTCACCCATGTTTCTGATCAAACACATTTGCTACAGATGACCACTACTTACAGACCTCTCGCTGAGCCCACAACTTTCCAAAAAGAAACTTAATCCCATGATCCTCACCGAAAGATAAGGCATAGAATACTAGAAACCAATGAAGCATACTAAGAAAGAAGTGGCAACGCAAATAGCAAGGGTTCTATCATAACTCCACGTCCACACCAGATGAAACAGGCCGTTAGACATAGAGGGCATAGAAACTGGGAAATAATGATCGACTGCCAACAAGAGTCGACTCACATTCCTATTTAAATCACACAATATTTATTTGGCTTATCACAAAGCAATCTTCTAAATGTTACACAGTTTATGCTTTTGGAGTTAATATGAATCAAATGAAAATAGCAGAGGTTCAGTCATGGTACAAACAGAGGGATAGCCAAGAAGATTTAGTCATCTACAAGGGGAAAATCGATAGGGTTACTGTTGGCATAATGCCTCACAAAGGTAATAAAATACCCACAGATGTAGATAGTTGTAGGACTCAGAAAAGCAGGAAGTTCTTCCTTAATTACATTGATTCTAAAGGTAGACATAAGATCACAATGTGGATGCAAAATTTCACAGAGTGGATTTATTGTTAGGGCTCAAGGAATTTAAAGCAATTTCATTTGACAGGAGTTTATATACATATATATCTGCATACCTATTATATATATATATATATATACAGGGGTGACATGAGTAATACACCAGGGTTCTGAGACAGAAATCAACAAAGATAAAGTAGAGCTCTGTATAAGTGCTAGTCTATGTGCCCTATTAGATGCATAGGACAAATCCAAAGGGTGCAATTTGTTTTGTTCGACTAAATGTTAGATAAAGAATCACAAAACACAACAAGTGATTTCCCACAGAAGGGGTGCAGACTCGATTTCATAGAAGAATTTAACTCAGCGTTCAAGAATACAAATAGGGGTATAAGGGCATGTTAGATTCGAGACATTCAATTGTATCTGAAGCAAAAAGGAAGATTATGACAAGTCTCAAAACTAAAGATAGACTAGAGGTCACAAGTAATTTCAAGTCTGCCTTTAAAGAATTTAAATACCAAATCCTAAATAAATCTCATCAATGGAGGAAAGCACAATTAACCTGATTCTATTAAAATTTCATATGAAATAGGCATATATACAGTGCATACTTGAAGTTTTTAAGCTTTTACCAGAGTCTTCTTTTCTCTCTGAATTCAATCCGCTTCTCTTCTCTTCCTGAATTCTTTTTCCTCTGCTCAACTAGGACTCTATCTCCTCGGATAAATGCAAAAGGCCTGCCTCTCTTCCCGACAACCCATTGTCTCAGAACAAGGGTCCACTCCTCAGGTAAATGCAAGAGACATGCCTCTCTTCTTCCAACATCCCACATTCTCATGAGATTCCTCAATTTCACTTTACCGAGGGATTCCAAACCTCAAACTTGCAATTGACGGCATAAGACATTAAATTTGCTCATCTCCAAATACTGAACACATAAAACTAGGTGACAACCCCATTATTTAATCCTTAGAATATCATCTTTATCACTATCAATTTATTTTATCAAGATTGTAATTGTTTAATCATCTTACTTATGTATTTTATTTTCTTTTTAATTTAATCCACTTACAACTTGGGACTTATTATTTCATTTAATCATTTATCTAATTTATTTATTTATTTACTATTTTCATATTAGTTTTACCAATTATCAATAAATAAATCATTTATAATTAATAAACCACACATAATTTCCCTAGCAATGTTTATTTCACATTAGCTCAATTTTAACCTTATTTATAACAAAGTACTAACTAGGCTTAAATCAACACCTTAGATTGGATAAACCCAACTTACTAGATGATACCTGACCCCATGTGAAGCCATATGATAGATGACAAAATAATGACAAATAGTCCCACTGACAGTGACAATAGGATACAACACTGGAAACTCATCCTCTTTGAGGATGTTGACTAAATGCGGAACCTTATGCTAACTCCAATCAACAACTCCATTGGCTAGGGCATGCTCAGACCTAGTAATTCAGGTGGAGTCGATGCTCAGTACCTGCATCCTACAACAAACAACAAGGTTGTGCATATATACATATATAAACATGTAGTCATAGACACAATAAACGGAAGTTGCAGCGTAGCAGGGTACTCAGACACGAGTAATGCGACACTCTTCCATTCATGTAAACACATCATTAATTAACTACATCCATTACCAGTTATGCATCATAGTCATGATCGAATGACACATTAACTCAGAGAAACATAAATCTATAATCATCAAATATGTCCATCATGATCAAGGAGAACATAAACCATAACATACTAGTCCAAATATCTCGAAACTGTAAACATGCAATATAAGACTATCATCTATACCAGAACTGTCATAGGAGATATGAAAATAACATCTATCACAAGCAAAAAGGTGAGGGGCATTACATCATGTACCGATATCAAGCATGTTAAGGTAGGAAGAAAACACACAAGGGAAGATGAGCTCTCATAAAGCCCATGCCTCAGAGGTGACATGCACTTTACGATCACCAAATGTTCCCACAAACACACAATATCCTATAAGAAGAGGTTAGAGATCTTTCCATAAGATAATAACCACATCACATGATCAAAACAATGCATAAACATAATCACATAAATTATCTAAGGTTATACTATAGATTCGGAGCCTGAGTATAACCGTGGAGCTATACAGTAGAGATCTCAAAACTGAGTATAAGCAAGGTGAGATCCAAGATAAACAAATTGCACAAAACATCAGTATTGTTATGGTTTGTTAGTGTGATAAGACATCATCTAAAAATCACATGGCATGATTCTACTAGCCAAGTGTCGAATAATATATATCAACCCTATCATCATGTATGGACTAAGTCCATTTTTTGCTTACTTGTTGTTCAAGGGATGTGGTCCGTATCAGTATTATGTATTTTTTGTCATTCGCTAGCTAGATAGAAGCACTAGAGAAAGGTAAACATTAAACAAAGAGAGGAGAAACAAGTGCCCTAGGCTCGTCGCATAGGATGGTGGGTCTAGGTCACCAACCGCAATGCTATGCCCCTAGGACACAACACACAACAATGAAAATAGAGGAGAAACAATATAGAAGAATGATGATACAAATAGAAGAAGAATCACAAAAGAGGTGGTCTCCTAGTATCCTTGACCTTACAAGAGTATCAATGGTCATCATAGGAGGCCTAAACAACACATAGCACATCACGGGGGAAACACAACAAGGAGGTAAAGAGTTAGAAATACTTACTTGCAGAGACAACTGAACTAGTGATCATCATAGAGTAAGTCATCATCTTCCCAATCCCAAATGCTAGAGGAAAGAGGTGTGTAAGGTATCATAGACCAACTTTTGTTCTTTTCTTCAAATTATTTAGTGTTAAGTTCATCTAGGTTTGAGTCAATGTTAGGTTGAATGTTTTCTTGTTGAGGTGCATTTCATTGGGCAAAAGCTTGTTTTCTTCTCCTTCTTTCTCTTGCTTGTCTATTTCTTCTTGTCTTGTTGCTTATGTTTTCAAAAGTGTTGTCATGTTTTTCCATAGGTTTTTGCACATTAGAGGAGGAAGCACTATGTTCAAATCTCATTTGTCTTGATGAATTGTTATGTTCTTGACAAATACCTCCTGATCCTTGTAAGGATGGTGGGGGAGGAACTGCACCATAGATACCATCTCTTCATGGACAAGGTGGGTTATGAAACTTTTCCTTATCCACATCTATCATGCCAATTATTTCATCATATTCATAATATTCTTGGTTTAATCTTATGTCATTTTGTCCTTGAGGAAGGTCTTCTAATGTGGGTTGTTTGTCTCTTGTTGTTTGCATAGAAGGTCTGGTTACTCTAGATATAAGTTTTGCTTTGTATCGTCTATATTGTAGGAACGAGTAATATCTTCATGGTTCAAGGTCTCTATCGGGTTTCAGCTAAAAGTAATCAAGGGTGAATTTGTTGTCCATTGCCAAAGGTTGATATGTATTATGTTGAATAGGATGCAATTGTCAATGTAAAGGGAATTTTATGCAATTGTGAATAGTTGAGGGGACAACGTTCATAGCTTTCAACCATGGGTATCCTAATTTTTAATGGAAGATGTCAAATAAAAGGATAACCTCAAATACTTGATCCACGACTTTGTTAGAAGTTGTAACCAATAAAGTTATCTTCCCAGAGGTAGGCATTAAAGCTCCATTATATGTCTTACTCCTTATGTTCGAAGGTTCATAGGAATGTTGTGTTAAACTATATGCAAGGAGAAACTCTTCCATTATTAGATTAGACATGAAATTAGGATCTACAAGTGTGCCATTCACCAGAATCTCCATTATTTTCATAGTAATGTAAAGAGGCCCTTCATTGTCTACAAAGGTTTTGTCATGAGGTGTAAATGTAATATCAGGTTCAGGGCTCCTTTTCAAATAAGGCCTAGGGGGAAGCATAGCATTATTGTTGCAATTATAAGACAAGTTTATATGTATTCAAATGTATGCAAAATCATATTTCAAAATATTTTCAATGCTTGTACAAAGAACAAGTGCAAAACTATGTATGAATATGACCTAAAAATGCTTGATTTTTCACCTTTCTCCAATTTTTCAATGAAAATCACTAAAATAAGAGATGTGAAAAATTACAAGAGGGGAAGGAAAGTATAAGCTCAATATCAAGCTAATAATGGAACAATATCTTTCACAACATGCCTTTAATGCAATTCTAGAGAGATGATGAGGCCAAATCTAGTGAAAATGCAAGGTTTTCAAACCCTAGTCATAAAATTTTCCAAAGAGGACACTATGATGAAACACTAAAATAAGAAATCAGTCCCAAATGAGTTTTTTAAAAGGGTAGTAAAATCTGAGACAAGATTTTAACTACAAACCCTAGCTAATGCAAAACTAGGTTTTTATGAAAAATGCACAATTTCAAGTACTTTTTAACAAATTAAGCATAAAAATGCAATGCAATTGAATACTAAATGATGAATTTCTGTAATTTATATCAAATCTAATGAAAATAATAGAAATTAAATGAAATTAAATTCCAATTAATTCAAATTATGCCAAAATGCAAGCCTAGGATGCCAATTTTTCAAAATTTTCAATTTTTTTGTAATTTTTCAAATGCAATAAGATGAATGAATGCAAATCTAAAGATCAACACTCAAAATGGTACAAAATTCAAAAAAACATGGGTTCACCAAAATATTTTAGTATGAAAAGGGGGATAAGGATGTGTGGGTTAAATCCTCCTCTCACTATAAACATTTAAAGACATATCAACCGAGTTGAATCACACTTTTGCAAGAGGATTCACCTACAGGTTAGGATGTCACTTGGAATGATGTGGAAGCTTAGATGTTATCAATTAATATTTCAATTTAATGCTTAAATACCCTTAAAACTCTAATTATGTAAAACAATAAGTAAATTGATGAATTATGACAAATCCTTGCAGATTAAGGTAGTAGGCAGAGATTAATAACTGACCATTTTTTGAAGTTTGGAATACAAAATAGTCAGGGACAATACCACTAATGCCCCTATCCAAGGTACTATCTTCTTTGTAGAATCCTGGTCTCCTGATGAAGGAGCATCCCTAGTTCAAGATCAATCTTGCATCAATCAAAAATATTTGCATTTTAGCTTGTTTGCATTTTAGTTTGTTTCATTTCATTTTCTAGTTCAGTTCAATCAGTAGCAGTTTCTGTATTTTGGTCTGCATTCTACCACAGTTGCATTTCAGACCTTCTAGAGCTAGACTTAGCATCTAGATTCATTCATGCACATCATATCCAAAACTTAGAGCATTTGGATCATCAAGTACTAGAAAGATATCACTATCAGAAGATCAATTGTTTTCTCAATATAGAGCATCCTGACAGTCTTAGCTAATTAACTAAAGGAGAAGACTTGTAGAGCATTTCATGACTTGTGAAGTTTAAAGACACACCATTCAATGTTATTTGGTTTGTGGCTGACCTTCCTTGAGATGTACACATCATTCCATTCATTTACAGAGGAGTTCCATTCATTTAGGTCTGACCTATCCATGTACACATGTTACAGCTCTTCATTGGAGTTTGTGATCTTCCTTGGTTGTCGCGGAGGAATCATATGTTACGGAGATGATATAAATAGATGTAATAGATGCCTAGGAAAGTAGTTAGCATAGTTTGCAAGTTCAATATTTTGAATTCTTTGCAAAGGAGCTTCAAAGCTTTATCTTGCACATATTTTCTAATAGCGTAATTAGGCTTGTGAGCCCTAATTGTAAGCCCGCATGTTGCCAACCAATTTGTATTTGAATTGCATGATATACTAAATGATAGAATCTGCATTTTCTTCAGATCTTTGAGTTGTTTCCATTCAATTTACTCTAGCTGCATGTCTTGGATAGTTCACTTTGTGGGCCCTCCTAACTGTGACTGCACCAAGTGGTATCAGAGTGAAAGATTGAATCTTTGGGAGTGAATTGAGCGAAGTTGACAAAGGAATTCCATAAGATCTTGTTGTGAAAAGATCACTAAATTTGAGGTAGGTTACTTGTATTGCAACTGATCACTAATTGTGAGGTATTTGTCACCTTGTAGCCTAATCACTGAATTTGAGGTAGTTTCCACATGATACAAGGAAGAATACCACCGAGGAGAATTCCTACTATTGGAACAACGACCATGAGAATGGATGAGATGATAGAAATGATGAAAAAATGTGAATTAGACTAGATGTTGTTGAAGAAGATAGAAGAAAAGGACTAAGCCAAATAATTGATATTAAGAGTGATGATGAAGAATTTCAATCTGCAAATCAAACTGAAGAAACCCTAGGAGGTGAAGAAGAAGAAGAATCAGACCAAATCAAGATGTTGCAAGATATTTCAAAGATTGAAAAGAGACCTAGAGTTGATGTACCTTATTACACTAGAAATTTGAACCTTGAAGAATTGATTGACTGGATAAAT
This sequence comes from Cunninghamia lanceolata, assembly GCA_027924645.1. Classification (NCBI taxonomy): domain Eukaryota; kingdom Viridiplantae; phylum Streptophyta; class Pinopsida; order Cupressales; family Cupressaceae; genus Cunninghamia; species Cunninghamia lanceolata. Next base: position 1,305,047 of record BSBN01000737.1, on the reverse strand, counting down.
GACATGGAAGAATACTTTGAATATGAAGAAGTTGAAGATCTAGAGAAGATGAAATTTACAAAGACAAAGTTGAAAGGACATGCTTCCATATGGTGGAAAGAAGTTTAGTTGGATATAAATAGAAGAGGAAAATAAAAGATTAAAAGATGGTATAGGATGGTGACAAAATTGAAGAACCAGTTTATACTTGTTGACAATGAGTTGGAACTATTGAAGAGATTGCAAAACCTGAGACAAAAGGAGAAATCTATGAATGAATACACTAAAGAATTTCATAAGATGATCATAAGGATAGGACATAGTGAATAAAGTAAGGATAAAGTGGCTAGATACATCAATGGACTGAGATTGAACATTCAAGAAGAATTAAGTTTGGTAAGGATGACAACATTGGAAGAAGCATATCAATTTGCCCTGAAGGTCAAAGAAAAGTTGAGTAAGAGGCATGATCAAAGACAAAGAGGTAGAGGAGGTAAATTTCAAAGGTAGAACATTTTTCAGAGGAGAGACATCATATGTGGAGTAAACAAACAAGAGAACACATTCAAGAAGGAGGATAATGATAACAATGCATAATATAGAGATAATAGAACTTTCTATCATAGAGGAAATCCTATTCCATACCAGAGTCAAGGATATAGAAAATAAGGAAGAGGACCTGATAGGAGAACATTTAGAGGAACCTATTTTAAGTGTGGAGGGGAAGGACATAGAGCATTGAATGTAATCAAGGGAGGACAAGCAAGAGGACAAAGAACAGTGGAAGAGAAGCCTATGTGGAAGAACCTGTTGGATCACCTAGTTCAATTGGTAAACCTAAGGAAAGAGAATCACATGTGATGAGAGAACAATTCCAAGTAGAGACAGATGAGGAACCACCATAGATGAAAAGTTTGTTCAAAATCAGATACAAATCAAGAGGTAAATGTTGTAAAGTTGTAAGTGATTGTGGTGGTTCTAATAACCTGGTTTTAGAGGAAATGGTGACTAAGCTAAAGTTGGAAAGATTGAAACACCCTTAGCCCCACTAGATAGCATGGATTCAAGATGATCATAAGGTATTGGTGAGTGAACAATGTTTGGTAAAATTTCATATTGGATCTTATCATGATGAAGTTTTGTGTGATATTATGCCTATGGATGTATGTCATATTTTGTTGGGTAGACCTTTGCAGTATGGTAGAAAATCTATACATGATGGGAGAAAGAATACATACAAGTTATAACATAAAAAAAACGAATTACTTTGGTCCCTTTGGAAGATGATCCTAAGAGTAAAGTATCTAGAAATGCTAGAATCTGTTTGGTAGATGGAAGAAAATTTCTGGATGGTTTGAGACATGAGAATATGTATTATGCTTTGATTCCTAAGAAGCCTAAAACATTAAAGAAGGAAACTAAAGAAGAAGAACCAGAGGAGATAACTAAATTGCTGATAGAGTATGAAGACATCATATCAAACAATGTACCTAAAGGATTGCCACCAATCAAAAGTATCAGTCATCACATGGATTTTATACTTGGAGCTAGTTTGCCTAACAAAGCAACACACAGAATGACACTGGTAGAGAATGAAGAATTAAATAGATAGATACATGAGTTGTTGAGGAAAGGTTTGATCAGAGAAAGTTTGAGTCCTTGTGTAGTACCTGTAGTGTTAGCACCAAATAAATATGGAGAATGGAGAATGTGTATAGACTCTAGAGCAATCAACAAGATCATAGTTAAGTATAGATTTCCCTTACGTAGGATGGATGATATCATGGATTGTTTGAGTGGAGTAAAATATTTCACAAAGATGGACTTGAAGAGTGGATACCATCATATCATAATCAAAGAAGGAGATGAATGGAAGACTCCTTTCAAGACAAAATAAGAATTATATGAGTGGTTAGTGATGCCTTTTGGATTGACAAATACACCAAGGACTTTCATGAGGTTGATGAATGAAGTTTTGAAGAAATTCTTGGGTAAGTTTGTTATTGCATATTTGGATGACACTCTAATTTTTAGTAAGACAAAAGAACATTTGCAGCACCTTAGACAAGTATTGCAGAGAATAAGAGAAGAGAAATTGCTGATAAATATCAACAAATGTAGTTTCATGAAGGAAGAATAGTATACATGGGATTTGTGATTTCTATGGAAGGATTGAAGATGGACCTTGAGAAAGTAACAAAAATAGTTGAATGGCCTACACCAGAGAGCATTAGAGAAGTCAGATCATTTCATGGATTAGCTAGTTCTACTAGAAGTTCATTAGAAATTTTAGTTCAGTTTGTAACCATATGATAGAAACAATGAGAGGTGATGGAAAGGACTTTAAGTGGACATCAGGAGCAGACAAAATTTTCAAAATATTGAAGCAAAAGGTGATAGAGAAACCTATTTTGGTATTACCAAATTTTAATAAGGTATTTCAAGTAGGTTGTGATGCAAGTGGGAATGCAATAGGAGTAGTGTTAAGTCAAGAAGGTAGAATTGTAGCATATTTCAGTGAGAAGTTGAATGATGCAAGGAGAAGATATTCAGTTTATGATCAAGAGTTCTATGCCATAATTCAAGCCTTGAAGAAGTAGACATTACTTGTTGCCTAAGGAGTTTGTGTTGTATATAGATCATCAATCTTTGCAATATTTGAATAGTCAAGGAAAGTTGAATCAGACATATGAGATGGGTAGATTTCATGTAGAGTTACACTTTTGTATTGAAGCATAGGAGTGGAAAATCAAACAAAGTTGTAGATGCATTAAGTAGAAGAAGGAACTTGTTGATAGAGATGAGAGTTGAAGTGTTGGGGTTTGATGAATTAAAGAACATGTATGAGGAAGATCTTGATTTTGTAGAACCCTAAAAAGCATGTAAGGAACCTATTGTGATAGATAGAAGTAAGTGGTTGGACTATTTCATTTAGGAAGATATGTTGTTCAAAGGAAATCAATTGTACATACATAGGAGTTCCATGAGAGACAATTTGATCAAGGAGAAACACAGTGGTGGATTGGTAGGACACTTTGGCATTGATAAGATAGTAGCTTTGGTAAGTGGAAATTACTTTTGGCCTTAGATACATAAGGATGTTAGGAAATTTGTGGAGAGTTGTAGAATTTGTCAAGTTGCAAAAGGGAGTAGTCAGAGTATTGGATTAAATAAACCATTGACAGTACCGAAGAGACCTTGGAAAGACATTGTAGACACCAAAATTTGTCCCAAATTTGTGTATGTCTTGCAACACCTTGTTAAAACATTATCCTAAACATCATAAGCCATTTTGTCCTAAATCCCACTCTTAATCCCATTTATCCATTAGCCAATTAATTAAATAAATTTTTACATCATATCTTATCCCATCCTAATCATCTTTCCAATTAATTAAATAAATCTTATTTATTTAATTAATATCCAACTCATATCACAACTAATTCAAATATTTTATTTGAATTAAGTCCTCATCTTTTATCACATTCCAACACTTGTCCAGTCAATCATGTGTTACAACTTTTATCTTTCACATGCACAACTAATGGGATCTAATTTTAGTATTTATCTACACAAGCACACCTAAGCCTTATCTTCCCTTGCCACATGTCACATGACTACAATTTCTTGATGTGCAAGGAAACCTAACTTAATCCTATCCATCCATTTCATCTAAAGCCCTAATTGATCCTAGCCATCCATTGGAACCAAGCCTTTCCTATAAAACAAGCCTCTTTTGAGCCATTTGAGATATTAGAGAAGATATTAGAGGAGAATGGATGATTCTTCTTCATGCAATGTCACTCTGTTGAATTTTCATCTCAAGCCATTATCCATCATCTTCAATCCATCTAGCTTGAATATATCAACCATCAACCATCCATCATCTATCTCCTTATCAATGTTATGTTGCGGAATTGAGCAATCAACACAACAAAGCGATCAATCAATCAAGCTCATCTTGCATCTTCGAGGTATTGAATTATTTGGGTCTAGGTTATGCATTTCAATTGTTTGATCATTTCCATTTGCAAATCCAAAATTTTTGATATACATTCTGGCACACCCAGTGGGACTCACATCCTTGATTAAATCTCTTGTTTGAGTTGTTTTTATGAAGTTTAGATCTCTTGGAGCGCCAATCTTTCATTTTTACAAGCTTTTGTAGCAAAATTTTACATTTTTCTAACTCTAGTTTGCAAAGATTTGGCTAAAAATGTATGTAGATGGTCTCTTAGCCCAAATCTAACCTCACCATTATGTCTGAGAGGCAATTTCCATAAACTTTGAGTACAAATTTTCCTAAATTTGATGAAAAATGGAGCATTTGGCAAAGAAAACAACAACCGGACTGCAAAAATGCGCCTCTGGTAATTCAGGTCACCTCTGATCAAACAGCAGTCGCCTGGGCTAAATCAGCTTGCCTTTGATCAAACAGTAGTCACTTATGGTCAAATTTGGCTCACTTTTAAACAAACAGTCATAAGCTTTTGGTGAAATTCAGCTCACTTTTGAACAAAAACTGACTGCATCTGGTAAATTTGGTCGCATATGGTTAATATCTGCAATCTCTCACCTGAAACTTTCCAGATCGCTTTTGGGCTATTGTTAGTCACTTTTTGCCTTTTCTTAGTTGCATATGAGCTATTACCTATCGCTTCCATCCTTTTTTGCATCACTTTTGAGCAAAAATCTGTGACTTTCTGCATCTCTACGTCGCTTTTACACTGGGATCAGCCGCTTACATCAATTTCTAGATCGCCTTTACACCGACAGTGATCGCCTTAGGTATGATATGCATCGCTTTTGTCTCAACAGAGCTCGCCTATGATTTTTAATACTGTTAGCAGTTGCTTTTAAACTATGTTGCTCACTTATGACCTGACAGTAATCGCTTATGCAATATTTGAATCGCCTTTGTGATCACAGTGATCGCTTTTAAACTGATCTGCATCACTTTTGAATGGACAGTAGCCGCTTTTGCAATAACGGTGTTGTTTTAGGTTTGACAGTGCTCACCTTTAGCAGAATAGGGTTTTTGTTGCAACTGTTGTTTTGTAGGAACAGGTCGCTTATAAGCTGAAACAGTTTGCATTAGGGATTTTTCGCATCGCTTACGAGCTGAAACAATCTGCATATGGTATTATCAGATTCGCATCTATGATATAACGGATTGCCTACAAACATATTGAGATCACTTGTGATCAATAGTGTGTCACATATGAATCTCGCCTGTGGCAAAATTCAGATCGCTTCTAATCAACAGTAAATCGCATCTGGCAACTGTAACTTGCTTTTGGTAACTGTCATTGTGTATCTTGGTGTTTCTATCATAACTTTCACATACGGAGGCCAAATCATGCAAACAAGGACTCGTTGGAAAGCTAGAATGACAAACTTCACAACTGTACCACTTTTATCAGGTGACTATACCGTTTTTCAAGCTTTTTTATCAGTCAAAATTTAGGTTCATTACAAACTTCATTTGAGCATAACTTGAGCAATTTTGATCGTTTTTCAGTCAAACTTTTTTTTAAATTGCTTAGAATCTCCTAAAATTTCTTTTTATGTAATCTATTCTCTTGTATCAGATCATTTTAATCAGAATTTTCAGATTTCATCTTTTTCATGTAATCATCTTCTTTGCAAGTTTACTTGTTTCCTTTTAGAATTGGTGACTTGTAAGGGCATCTAGCGAGCTGGAGAAGCATTGGTATCAACATCTACAGCAAATTGGAAAGTGATTGTATTAGGTACACTCATTCTAATCTTTCATCTCTTAATCTTGTTTGATCACACATTTGGACTTTGGGATTAAAACGAACATTGTTTGCTATCACATAGAAAAAGTGGGCATAAAACAAACCATTGTCCTCCAACACATTTGGATTTGGGTCTAAAAAGAAAAAGTGCTTGAACTATTTTCCACACATCTCATTTTCTAAAGGGTCAATTAACAACGGCGAGTGTGAATCAAGTGATAGCTCACTTGGTTTGCTTTTGTAAAACCCTATCTAGGAGGCCTGCTTGAAGACACACCACTCCAAGGGATGACCTCAATCAAGGCTAAAACAAAAGACACCCTCATTGGGAGTTGTAAATCTTGTCACTCTTGGCTAAGCCCCAAAGAACTTTATACCTTTGGGAAGTGAAGGTGAAGGGTGGGTTACCGCTTTCTCCCGGCTATGTGGCAGGATTTCACTTTCAATTCCTAGTCAACCTTGTGTAAACATAGCCCAAAACCTAATTGGCCATACCCTATTTCAAACTAGACATTAGGCTTGTTGATGTGTCTTCCACAAGTGCTTGCTTAATCATCACATTTCATTTTCAAAGTCAAAAAAATTGCTTATGTGGCTTGCGTGAGTGATTCATGTGTGTATATGCATAATCATTTGTTTGAACATTGCCAAATCAAGCTATAAACACCAAACACATAAACAATTCATCCTACATTTGATCCACATCACCCAATTTTGTTATTCCACATCATATCCTAATCATACCCAAATTAATTTTATTCTGAACATATCCTAGTCACATCCATACTCATTCCAAATCATCTCTACATCATCATCAACCTAGTCCTAGTCAACACTTGTCAAGATGGTCGTAATCATTCAAGGGGGCTATCCCTCTAATTATGAGACAAATCCCAAGCCTAAGGTGACAATTCAAGGGGGTTATCCCTCTAATCATGAGACAAATCACAAGCCTAAGGTGACAATTCAAGGAGGCTATCCCTCTAGTCATGAGACAAATCCCAAGCCTAAGGTGACAATTCAAGGGGGTGATCCTTATAATCATGAGACAAGACCTAAGCCTATAATCACAATTCAAGGAGGCTACCCCTCTAATTCAAATAATGAAATAAAACCAAAGCATAAGGTCACAATTAGAGGAGGCCCTCTTCCTAATCCAAATCATGAGAAGAAACCAATCACAATTAAAGGTGGTTATCTTCCTAATCCAAATCATGAGAAGAAACCAATCACAATTAAAGGTGTTATCTTCCTAATCCAAATCATGAGAAGAAACCAGTCACAATTAAAGGTGGCTATCTTCCTAATTCAAATCATGAGAATGAACCAAAGCCCAAGATCACAATTAAAGGAGCCTCTCCTCCTAAGACCAAGTTTATACTTCAAGGAGGCTATCTCTTTATTGATGAGGATGAGACAAGTCTAAAATCCCCATCCACTTCATATCAACCAAATTCATCCACATGTCATATCAACCCTTCATCAACCTATCACAACCCTTATCCATATCAATCCATATCACAACAATCATTATCCTATGCAACCCCTCCATCATCATCACATCAACATATTTACCAACATCAACAACAAATCGTATCAAAATGAGAAGTCCAAACACCATCCCAACCTCAACAAATTCCACATCAACCTTACATGTCATCATCTTCAACTTCACACCAATCTAATTCATCCACCTATCATGTCAATGCCACATCAACAAATCAACCTTCACCCCAACATTATCCAATTTCTAATTCTAACATTCCAACATACCACCAAGCCCATCCACAAGGCAATCAAGTGATATCACAAGAACAACATGCAAGTCCAAATGGCCTTTTGTATATAAATCAAGTGAGCACAAGTCAACCTTGCCAACAAGATCAAATGCCCACATCTTTGGGTCCACCTCAAGATATTTTGTCTACATATCCTACCATTACACCTAGCTACCAAGACTATCACTGGCCTCCACAACAACCACAAGTGAGCCCAAATCCACCTTTCCAACAAGAACAACATCCAAGTCCCAATAGCCCTTTGTACATAAATCAAGAAGGTCCAAGTACACCTTTTCAACAAGACCATCAAGCACCATTGATAGACCTAAGTCCACCTTTCCAACAAGAAGCACATCCAAGTCCAAGTGGTCCCTTGTACATAAATCAAATGAGTCCAAGTTATCCTATGCAAGATCTAATAACCTTTGACAAGGGAGATACCAATCTAGAGTGGCGTCCACTATCCAATCCCATGCCAACACATGAGCCAACAAGTCCTATCCCAACACCATCATGTGATCCCATTCATAGTCCATTAATCCATCCATCTTCCAAGCCACCAAGCCCTTCATTACCTTCATTAGCATGCCATTCTAATCCTTCACCAAAGGATGCGGCTGAGATAGTTTTACAAAGGATGCTTGAAGCAAAACTCATTAAACTTCCAGAAGTCAAACCATGTGAAGAAAGTCCATATGATGAACATGATTATTGTGCATACCATAGGACCAAAGGCCACAATACAAATCAATGCCCAATATTTGTCCCAATTGTTTACAAGGTGTACCTACCTATAATGGGAAATCATGCCACATCATCCCAATCCCATGTGCCACCCCCATCCAATCCAAATTCTAATCCATCAAACTCCATTATCCCCCAACCTAATCCTAGTCCTAAGCCTATAACATCATCTGTTATTATTGCTCATCCATTATATTTCCAATCCACTCATACCCTTGAGAAGGATGTGATCCATTGGCTATTAGCTAGGAATAAACTATCTCCATGTCAAACACCCATTCATGATCCTACCAAAGAACTTCCAAAGGTCATGTCCAATCCTATAATCCCATCATGTGGTCCACCTATCCTTGAGCCTATCCAAGAGCCCTCAATTAACATTCTTAGCCCTTCAATCCCATCATGTGACCTACAAGCCATCGAGCCTATTCAAGAACCTCCTATTATAAATCTAAGTCAAGAGCCATCATGTCCTCATGTCAATAACCCTCAAGAACATGTCGAGCCTATCCAAGAGTCATCCACTTCCATTCAAGCAACCCAAGAGGTATGTCAAATGTTTAATCCTAAGCATGTGGAAACATTAAGCCCTAGTCCAACTCAAGACCAAAACACTTTCATGCAACCCATCCATAACATTTACCTTCTTTATGATCAAGATGATACCTATGAAGAAGCTATCCATGAGCACCTTGATCCTATCCATAATCCTAGATCTATCCATGAGCAAGATATCCAAATTGCTCTTAATCATCCACCATCTAGCCCTATCCATAATGAGCCAACATCCACTTGTCATGATGAGACACTTGTCCCCCAAGTAAGCATAAAAGATCAAACAAATAACTTGGATCTACATGAACACAATGCTGATCAAGATCCTAATGATCCTCCTTCCACATCTACCATCGATCTCATTTCAATTCCATCATGTCCTATTGGTCTATCCACCCTTATACATGAGTGTTCTTCCTTAGGACAACAATGACCTTTATCCACTTCAGTTTCTCCATCCAATAAAGAGCTCAAGTCTAGTTCTCAAAACACATCTAGTCCCATAGTCAATTGCATACTCCAAAACATGAACTACCAAGGCAAAGGTCTAGGCCTTTATGAACAAGGTATTTTGGAGCCGATCCATGTCAAGATTCCTCCATGCTCATATGGCCTTGGATACACACCCCAAGGTAAACCCTCTAAAGATGTTGGTAATTCCTCCATCCATCCTAAGCCCACTTTCCATCACAAACCACATCATGTTCCCAAAACATATGTAGCCATTCCACCTCCATCATCCTACAAATGTCAAAAGCATGTGACCATACACCTTCCACCATCCACTTTGCCTCCATTTTTACCAACTCCAAATATCCCTCCATCCACCTTTCCACCATTGCTTCCAACACCTAACATACCTATCATTCATAAGTATCCTTACATCCCTAATCATGGCCAACAAAAGCACACATCATTTAAGCATAAAGCTTCCAATCATTCCATCCACTCCACCCACCCCATGGGATTCAAAAGCAAAATTTTTGATGCCTTTATCTATAAAGCCAAAAATCCAACTAAAACTCCTAAGGACCCTCATGCCTTAGGGCATCAATGTGAAAAGTCTCTAAATCATCCATCTTCTAAGAAACATACATTCACAAAGCTATCCAAGCCCATACCTCAAAAAGCAAAGACCAAAAGCAAAATGGTTTGGGTTCCTAAGAAAACAGCCAGCAAAGCAAATGAGGCATCCTCATCCACATCTAAGCAACCATCCAAACCCTTACCTCCAAAAGCAAAGCCCAAAAGCAAAATGGTTTGGGTTCCTAAGCAAATAGCTAGCAAGTCAAATGAGGCATCCTCCTCTACATCTCAAGAATCCCAACCACCTATATCCATCCAAAAGCCTACTTCCATCCAAAACTTCCATTTCCTTCAAAAATCCCACAAGCAAAGAAAAAGCACTAAAAATACTAAATCTATGTGGGTTCCTAAATCACTTCGTCAACCATCTCCCAAGCAAACAACCCCATTGCTTCCTACACCATCATCCAACTAAAGGCTTCAATGTTTATCATGGTGTGTGCAACCATTGGTCATGGTTCCCTTCCATTCCAAAACATTCCCACATGCCTCCATCTCCCCATCCTTCATCCATTATCCTACATATCTCCTCAATCACCTTCCTATGCTCCATGCTTTTGCATAGGCCTACATAATCCACATCATAGTCCACTATCCCCATCCATCTATCCTTGCATGAACCTTTCATAATCCATTTCATCATCCACAATCTACCTACTCCATCTCCCATCCATGCAATCCCTTATCAACATCTATGAGCATAATGACATGGTCCATACGAAGACATCATCCATCTCTAATGGGACAATATCACCTCTCATAGCACTAGCCACTTGAGTCCCTCCTATCCATTACCATGGTGAAAACCTGGCAAATAGGCGCCATGTGTAATTGTCATTCCATCTAAAAAAAAAGAAAAAAAAGAGAAAAAAAATCAAAAAGTAAAGAGAAATCCCTTCGTCCAACGGTGAAAACCTGGTAAACAGGCGCCTTGGATAAGTACCATGATGAAAACTTGGCAAATAGGTGTCATGTGTAGGTTGATTTTCTGTCACTTACACTTGGGGGCACATTGTCTCATCCAACCTATCCATTTCCAAACTATCCATCCCATTATATCATACCAACCTATCTTATCCTATCTTGCTACATCCTACCATCCTTAGCCATTACATAAACATGCCTATCCTATTGAACCCATTTATCCATCCTCTTGCCTTTTGACTTTGATGAAGACATAGGGGCAAAATGTTGAAACATGCTTTGATATTTCTTGACATACCTTCTTTCCAAACAATCCTATCATTATCCACCTATCATAAGCCTTGTCATCCAAATCCAATCCATCATGTCATCCCTTGGTCATGAATTTTATCATACAAAATCTTAAGCATTACCACCTAGAATGGGGCAAGTTCTTCCTATGCGACATAGCCTTTGAAGATCACATCCTAGTTCCCTTATGATCCATCCACTATGGCATACCCTTATCATGAGCTTTCCATATTATAGCTTATCCCCATCTTTTTATCGTGCGCTTTCTAGTATAGCCTACCTATATGTTTATCATGAGGCATGCATCCATCCCTTATATGGCCTATCATCTTATCTATCCATCCAACTCTCATGAGTCTTCCATCCCATCCATCTATCATGAGCCTTCCATCCAATTTACTATGATCCCATCCTTTTATCCATCCAATCCCATTCATCCATCCTTGCACATAGACTTGGTTTTCTGCCTTGTCATTGGTATCTAGCACAAAGGCTACCCAAATTGTAAATCCATTGACATCCCAAAAGCATTCAAAAACACAAAAAAATCAAAATATCTCAAAAAAACAAAAAAAAAATGTCAAAAAAAAAAATCCAAAAAATCAAATATCCAATGAAAAATTCAAGCAATAAAACCAATCACATCATCCAAAACAATCCACTCCATCAACATTCAATCAAAATTAATTCATCATCATCATCAATTCCTCCTATCAATAACATTCATTCATCCATTTCAATCAATCTCTTTTTCCAATCATATCAATCAAATCAATCTAAGTAATGATCTTAAATCTAAGTCACATTAATCTATATCAAGCAAGATAATCAATCAACAAACATTATCCAATCAAATCAACAAGTTTTTGATCCTAATCTTGTCATAAACATCATCAATCATCATCAATGGGATATAGCGTTCCCACATCCTTGTGTTGATCTAGGGATATAGCTTTCCCTGCAATGACAACACTGTCATCATCAATCAAACAATCAACTATCAGTTTATGACTTGACAAGGGCAATACCTTGTTGTTTTACATCCTTTGAGCACACCGAGAACACTTGCTTATGCTTAGATTGAGTCGACACTCTAATCATCACACCATCACTATCATCATTCAAAACAATCCAATCATCAAAACAATCGACCCAGCAATAGTAAAAATCACAACCAAAGCACATCAAGCCAACCATCAAAACAAATCCTATCAATCATCAACATTAACACCAAAGAAAATCAAATCCAAGCACATCAAGCCAACTATCAAAATAAATCCAATCACTCCAACAAATCAAAAGTTGCTCAATCCACCACATATCATCCCATCATAACATTTCATCAAATCAATCTTCATTCATCATTTCATCATTCTTAAAACATTCTAAGCAATGATCTAAATGCAAGTCAATCCTTAATCCATACCAATCAAGCCAATCAAACAAACCAAATTATCCAAAGGCAATCCATGGTTTTGATCCTAGCCTTGTTGTAAGCTAAATCAATCAACCAATCAGCCAACCAACTCAGCAAATAGCCTTGTGTCGATCTAGGGATATAGCTTTTCCCACAATGACAACACTATCAGCAAAACAATCAAACAACCAATCATTGGTTTATAGCTTGACACGTGCAATACCTTGTTTGTTTTTGTATCATTTGTGCATGCTTGCTTGCTTGCTTGTGTGTGTTATCTTTTTATCTTGCATTTGTTTCACATCGGTAACTTTCTAGCTAATATTCATATCTTGTGTATGTTGGAATAGCTTTTTGCACTCTCCTTTGCATCTGAGGTCATATCATACCTTTTGTGCATTAGGACTTCAATGCTCTAAGTTTTCTTCCTCATACGTTAGACAAGGTTGTATTATGCTGGGGCATGAGACATAATGTCACCCTGGATCCTTATACCTTGGTGCATAACATCTAGTACTATATCAAACATCATGGTTGCTCACTTCCATTACAGCATAACATATCATCATTTCTTCTATCTATCTCCTTATCTTTCTTTTGCAGCCAAGCCATTTCTTTTCGAGAGCCTACCCGTGTTTGTCCAACCCACCTATCCTCTCGAGGGGGCATCACCAACCTATCCTTTCTATCATCATCATCATCATCATCATCATCATCAGCATCCCTATCGATTATCCATACCTTACCTTCTTTGAAATGATGTTACTCGATATAAATCTTATCATCACAAACATCATCTCAAAGAGGGGCAAAATGTAGACACCCAAATTTGTCCCAAATTTGTGTATGTCTTGCAACACCTTGTTAAAACATTATCCTAGACATCATAAGCCATTTTGTCCTAAATCCCACTCTTAATCCCATTTATCCATTAGCCAATTAATTAAATAAATTTTATTTATTTAATTAATTTTCACATCATATCTTATCCCATCCTAATCATCTTTCCACTTAATTAAATAAATCTTATTTATTGAATTAATATCCAACTCATATCACAACTAATTCAAATATTTTATTTGAATTAAGTCCTTATCTTTTATCACATTCCAACACTTGTCCAGTCAATCATGTGTTACAACGTTTATCTTTCACATGCACAACTAATGGGATCTAATTTTAGTATTTATCCACACAAGTACACCTAAGCCTTATCTTCCCTTCCCACATGTCACATGACTACAATTTCTTGATGTGCAAGGAAACCTAACTTAATCCTATCCATCCATTTCATCTAAAGCCCTAATTGATCCTAGCCATCCATTGGAACCAAGCCTTTCCTATAAAACAAGCCTCTTTTGAACCATTTGGGACATTAGAGAAGAGATTAGAGGAGAATGGATGATTCTTCTTCATGCAACCTCACTCTACTAAATTTTCATCTCAAGCCATTATCCATCATCTTCAATCCATCTAGCTTGAATATATCAACCATCAACCATCCATCATCTATCTCCTTATCAATGTTATGCTGTAGAATCGAGCAATCAACACAACAAAGTGATCAATCAATCAAGCTCATCTTGCATCTTTGAGGTATTGAATTATTTGGGTTTAGGTTATGCATTTCAATTGTTTGATCATTTCCATTTGCAAATCCAAATTTTTTAATATACATTCTGGCATGCCTGGTGGGACTCATGTCCTTGATTAACCTCTCTTGTTTGAGTTGTTTTTATGAAGTTTAGATCTCTTGGAGCGCCAATCTTTCATTTTTACAAGCTTTTGTAGCAAAAATTTACATTTTTCTAACCCTAGTTTGTAAATATTTAGATAAAAATGTATGTAGATGATCTCTTAGCCCAAATCTAACCTCACCATTGCATTCAGGAGGCCATTTCCATAAATTTTGAGTACAAATTTGGCTAAGTTTGATGAAAAATGGAGCATTTGGCGAAGAAAACAATAACCAGACTGCAAAAATACGCTTCTAGTAATTCAGCTCGCCTCTGATCAAACAGCAGTCCCCTGGGCTAAATCAGCTCGCCTTTGATCAAACAGCAGTTGCTTATGGTCAAATTTGGCTCGCTTTTAAACAAACAGTGATAATCTTTTGGTAAAATTCAGCTCGCTTTTGAACAAAAACCTATCGCATCTGGTAAACTTGGTCGCATATGGTTAATATCTGCAATCTCTCCCCTGAATCTTTCTAGATCGCTTTTTGGCTATTGTTAGTTGCTTTTTGCGTTTTCTTATTCGCATATGAGCTATTACCTACCGCCTTCATCCATTTTTGCATCACTTTTGAGCAAAAATCTGTCGCTTTTTGTATTTCTGCGTTGCTTTTACACTGGGATCGACTGCTTATATCGCTTTCTGGATCGCCTTTACATTGACAGTGATCGCCTCAGTGATCGCTTTTAAACTGATCCGCATCGCTTTTGAACGGATAGTAGCTGCTTTTGCAATAACGGTGTCACTTTAGGTTTGGCAGTGCTCGCCTTTAGTAGAATAGGGTTTTTGTTACAACTGTTGTTTTGTAGGAACAGGTCACTTATAAGCCAAAATAGTTCGCATCTAGGATTTTTCGCATCGCTTATGAGATGAAACAATCCGCATATGGTATTATCAGATTCGCATCTATGATATAATGGCTCACCTACAAACATATTGAGATCACTTATGATCAACAGTGCGTCACGTATGAATCCCACTTGTGGCAAAATTCAAATCACTTCTAATCAACAGTAAATCGCATCTGGCAACTGTAACTTGCATTTGGTAGTTGTCATTGTGTATCTTGGTGTTTCTATCATAACTTTCACATACAGAGGCCAAATTGTGCAAACAAGGACTCGATAGAAAACTAAGAGGATGAACTACATAGTGGAGTAGGTTTTATTAGGTGACTATACCATTTTTTAGGATTTTTTATCAGTCAAAGTTCAGTTTCATTGCAAACTTCATTTGAGCATAACTTGAGCAATTTTGATCATTTTTTAGCAAAACTTTTTTTCAAATTGCTTAGAATCTCCTAAATTTTCTGTTTGTGTAATCCATTCTTTTGTATTAGATCATTTTAATCAGAATTTTCAGATTTCATCTTTTTCATGTAATCATCTTCTTTGCAAGTTTACTTGTTTCTTTTGGAATTGGTGACTTATAAGGGCATCTAAGGAGCTGGAGCAGCATTGGCATCAACATCTATAGCAAATTGGAAAGCTATTGTATCAGGTGCACTCATTCTAATCTTTCCTCTCTTAATCTTGTTTGATCACACATTTGGGCTTTGGGATTAAAACGAACATTGTTTGCTATCACATATCGAAAGTCGGCATAAAATGAACCAGTGTTTTCTACACATTTGGCTTTGGATTTAAAATGAACAAGTGCTTGAACTTTTTTCCTCACATTTGATTTTTAAAGGGTCAATTAACAACTGCGAGTGTGAATCAAGTGTAGCTCATTTGGTTTGCTTTTGTAAACCCTATATAGGAGGCTTGCTTAGAGACACACCACTCCAAGGGATGACCTCAATCGAGGCTAAATTGAAAGACACCCTCATTGGGAGTTGGAATCTTGTCACTCTTAGCTAAGCCCCAAAGAACTTTATACCTTTGGGAAGTGAAGGTGAAGGGTGGGTTACCCCTTTCTCCTAGCTGTGTGGTAGGATTTCACTTTCAATTCCTTAGTCAACCTTGTGTAATCTAGCCTAAGACCTAATTGGCCATACCCACTTGACTAGACATTAGGCTTGTTGATGTGTCTTCCATGTGTGCTTGCATAATCATCACATTTCATTTTCAAAGTCAACAATTGCATATGTGTCTTGCATGAGTGATTCATGTGTGTATATGCATAATCATTTGTTTGAACATTGCCAAATCAAGCTCGAAACACCAAACACAAACAATTCATCCAACATTTCATCCACATCACCCAATTTTGTCATTCCACATCATATCCTAATCATTACCAAATCAATTTTATTCTGCACATATCCTAGTCATATCCATACTCATTCTAAATCACCTCCACATCATCATCAACCTAGTCCTAGCCAACACTTGTCAAGATGGTCGTAATCATTCAAGGGGGCTATCCCTCTAATCATGAGACAAATCCCAAGCCTAAGGTGACAATTCAAGGGGGTTATCCTTATAATCATGAGACAAGACCTAAGCCTATAATCACAATTCAAGGAGGCTACCCCTCTAATTCAAATAATGAAATAAAACCAAAGCCTAAGGTCACAATTAGAGGAGCCCCTCTTCCTAATCCAAATCATGAAGACAATGCAAGACCCAAGGTCACAATTAAAGTTGGCTATCCTCCTAATCCAAATCATGAAGACAATGCAAGATCCAAGGTCATAATTAAAGGTGGCTATCCTCCTAATCCAAGTCATGAAGACAATGCAAGACCCAAGATCATAATTAAAGGAGCCTCTCCTCCTAAGACCAAGTTTATACTTTGAGGAGGATATATCTTTATTGATGAGGATGAGACAAGTCCAAAACCCAATCCATCCACACATCAAATCAGTTCCACATCAACTTATCCCACTTCATACCAATCTAATCCATCCACACATCAAATTAATTCTGTATCAACTTATCCCACTTCATCTCAACCAAATTCATCCACATGTCATATCAGCCCTTTATCAACCTATCACAACCCTTATCCATATCAATCCATATCACAACAATCATTATCCTATGCAACCCCTCCATCATCATCACATCAACACATTTACCAACATCAAGAACAAATCATATCACAACAAGAAGTCCAAACACCATCCCAACCTCAACAAATTCCACATCAACCTTACATGTCATCATCTTCAACTTCATTCCAACCTAATTCATCCACCTATCATGTCAATGCCACATCAACAAATCAACCTTCACCCCAACATTATCCAATTTCTCACTCTAACATTCCAACATACCACCAAATCCATCCACAAGGAAACCAAGTGTCATCACAAGAAGAACATGTAATTCCAAATCCACCTTTACAACAAGAAGCACATACAAGTCCTAGTGGTCCCTTGTACATAAATCAAACAAGCCCAAATTATCCTATGCAAGATCTAATTACCTTTGACAAGGGAGATACCAACCTAGCTAATTCATCCTATGAGTGGCCTCCACCATCCAATCCCATGCCAACACATGAGCCAACAAGTCATATCCCAACACCACCATGTGATCCCAATCATAGTCCATTAATCCCTCTACCTTCCAAACCATCAAGCCCTCCATTACCTTCATCAGCATGCCATTCTAATCCTTCACCAAAGGATGCAGTTGAGATAGTTTTACAAACGATGCTTGAAGCAAAACTCATTGAACTTCCTGAAGTCAAACCATGTGAAGAAAGTCCATATGATGAACATGATTATTGTGCATACCATAGGACCAAAGGCCATAATACAAATCAATGCCCAATATTTGTCCCAATTATTTATAAGGTGTACCTACCTATAATGGGAAAACATGCCACATCATCCCAATCCTATGTATCACCCCCCTTTAATCCTAATCCATCCAATCCAATTAGCCCCCAGCCTAATCCTAGTCCTAAGCCTGCAACATCATCCGCTATTATTGCTCATCCATTATATTTCCCATCCACTCATACCCTTGCGAAGGATGTGATCCATTGGCTACTAGCTAGGAATAAACTACCCCCATGTCAAACACCCATTCATGAGCCTACCAAAGAACTTCCAAAGGTCATAATCTCATCAAGTGGTCCACCTATCCTTGAGCCTATCCAAGAGCCTTCAATTAACATTCTTAACCCTTCAAGCCCATCATGTGACCTAGAAGCCATCAAGCCTATTTGTGAACCTTCTATCATTAATCCAAGTCAAGAGTCATCATGTTCTCATGTTGTTGACCAAGAACCCATCCAAGAGCCTTTGACTTCCATTCAAGCAACCCAAGAGGTATGTCAAAGGTTTAATCCTAAGCATGTGGAAACATTAAGCCCTAGTCCAACTCAAGATCAAAACACTTTCACTCAACCCATCCATAACATTTACCTTCTTTATGATCATGATGATACCTATGAAGAAGCTATCCATGAGCACTTTGATCCTATCCATAATCCTATAACCATCCATGAGCAAGATATCCACACTGATCCTAGTCATCCTCCATCTAGCCCTATCCATAATGAGAAAACATCCACTTGTCATGATGAGACACTTGTCCCCCACATAAGCATAGAAGATCAAACAAATAGCTTGGATCTTAGTGAACACAATGCTAATGATCCCCCTTCCACATCCATCATCGATCCCATTTCAAATCCATCATGTCCTATTGGTCTATCCACCCTTATACATGAGTGTTCTTCTTTAGGACAACAATGACCTTTATCCACTTCATCTTTTCCATCCAATAAAGAGCTCAAGTCTAATGTTCAAAACACATCTAGTCCCATAGTCAATCACATCCTCCAAAACATGAACTACCAAGGCAAAGGTCTAGGCCTTTATGAACAAGGTATTTTAGAGTCAAACCATGTCAAGATTCCTCCATGCTCATATGGCCTTGGATACACACCCCAAGGTGAACAAGGCCAAGATGTTGGTAATCTCTTCATGCATCCTAAATCTACCACTTTCCATCGCACCCCCCATCATCTACCCAAAACATATGTATCCATTCCACCTCCATCATCCTATAAATGTCAAAAGCACGTGACCATACACCTTCTGCCATCCACTTTGCCTCCACTTTTACCAACTCCAAATATCCCTCCATCCACCTTGCCACCATTACTCCCAACACCTAATTATCGACTCATTCATAAGTATCCTTACATCCCTAATCATGGCCAAGAAAAGCACACATCGTTTAAGCATAAAGCTTCCAATCATTCCATCCACTCCACACACCCCATGGGATTCAAAAGCAAAAATTTTGATGCCTCTACCTATAAAGCCAAAAGTTCTACCAAAAATCCTAAGGACTCTCATGCCTTAGGGCACAAACATGAAAAATCAATGCAAAGAACCAAAGCAATGCAATCCAAAAAGCCATCTAAACCCTTACCTCCAAATGCAAAGCCCAAAAGTAAAATGGTTTGTGTTCCTAAGCAAATAGCTAGCAAAGCGAATGAGGCATCATCAGCCACATCTCAAGAATCCCAACCACCTATATCTATCCAAAAGCCTACTTCCATCCAAAACTTCCATTCCCTTCAAAAATCCCACAAGCAAAGAAAAAGCACTAAAAATACTAAATCTATGTGGGTTCCTAAATCACTACATCAACCATCTCCTAAGAAAACAACCCCATTGCTTCCTACACCACCATCCAATCAAAAGCTTCAATGTTTATCATGGTGTGTGCAACCATTGGTCATGGTTCTCTTCCATTCCAACACATTTCCACATAGCTACATCTCCCCATCTTCCATCCATTATCCTACATATCTCCCCTATGCTATCCCTATGGTCCATACTTTTGCATAAGCCTATATAAATCCACACCATAAGCCACTAGCCTACCCTACCATAATTCCACATTATAATCTACTGTCCACCTAATCCATCTCCCATCCATGCAATCCTTATCAACATCTATGAGCACACTTGACATGGTCCATGCGAAGACATCATCAATCTCTAAAGGAACACTATCAACCTTCATAGCACTAAACACTTGGGTCCCTCCTATCCATTACCGTGGTAAAAACCTGGCAAATAGGCACCATGTGTAATTGTCAACCCATCTAAAAGAAAAAAAGAAAAAAGAAAAAAGAAAAAAAAGAAAAAAAACATCAAACAAAGTAAAGAGAAATCCCTTCGTCCAATAGTGAAAACCTGGTAAACAAGTGCCTTGGATAATTACCATGATGAAAACCTGGCAAATAGGTGTCATGTGTAGGTTGATCTTCTATGTCACTTACACTTGGGGGCACATTGTCTCATCGAACCTATCCATTTCCAAACTATCCATCCCATTATATCATACCAACCTATCTTATTTTATCTTGCTACATCCTACCATCCTTAGCCATTACATAAATATGCCTATCCTATTGAACCCATTTATCCATCCTCTTGCCTTTTGACTTTGATGAAGACATAGGGGCAAAATGTTGAAACATACTTTGATATTTCTTGACATACCTTCTTTCCAAACAATCCTATCATTATCCACCTATCATAAGCCTTGTCATCCAAATCCAATCCATCATGTCATCCCTTGGTCATGAATTTTATCATACAAAATCTTAAGCATTACCACCTAGAATGGGGCAAGTTCTTCCTATGTGACATAGCCTTTGAAGATCACATCCTAGCTCCCTTATGATCCATCCACTATGGCATACCCTTATCATGAGCTTTCCATATTATAGCTTATCCCCATCTGTTTATCGTGTGCTTTCCACTATAGCCTACCTATATGTTTATCATGAGGCATGCATCCATCCCTCATATGGCCTATCATCTTATCTATCCATCCAACTCTCATGAGTCTTCCATCCCATCCATCTATCATGAGCCTTCCATCCAATTTACTATGATCCCATCCTTTTATCCATCCAATCCCATTCATCCATCCTTGCACCTAGACTTGGTTTTCTGCCTTGTCATTGGTATCTAGCACAAAGGCTACCCAAATTGTAAATCCATTGACATCCCAAAAGCATTCAAAAACACAAAAAAATCAAAATATCTCAAAAAAAACCCAAAAAAAAAAAAAAAATGTCCAAAAAAAAAATCCAAAAAATCAAATATCCAATGAAAAATTTGAGCAATAAAACCAATCACATCATCCAAAACAATCCACTCCATCAACATTCAATCAAAATTAATTCATCATCATCATCAATTCCTCCTATCAATAACATTCATTCATCCATTTCAATCAATCTCTTTTTCCAATCATATCAATCAAATCAATCTAAGCAATGATCTTAAATCTAAGTCACATTAATTTATATCAAGCAAGCCAATCAATCAATGAACATTATCCAATCAAATCAACAAGTTTTTGATCCTAATCTTGTCATAAACATCATCAATCATCATCAATGGGATATAGCATTCCCACATCCTTGTGTTGTTCTAGGGATATAGCTTTCCCCACAACGACAACACTATCATCATCAATCAAACAATCAATTATTGGTTTATGACTTGACAAGGGCAATATCTTGTTGTTTTACATCTTTTGAGCACACCGAGAACACTTGCTTATGCTTAGATTGAGTTGACACTCTAATCATCGGACCATCACTATCATCATTCAAAACAATCTAATCATCAAAACAATCAACCCAACAATAGTAAAAATCACAACCAAAGCACATCAAGCTAACCATCAAAACAAATCCTATCAATCATCAACATTAACACCAAAGAAAATTAAATCCAAGCACGTCAAGCCAACTATCAAAATAAATCCAATCACTCCAACAAATCAAAAGTAGCTCAATCCACCACATATCATCCCATCATAACATTTCATCAAATCAATCTTCATTCATCATTTCATCATCCTTAAAACATTCTAAGCAATGATCCAAATGCAAGTCAATCCTTAATCCATACCAATCAAGCCAATTAATCAAACCAAATTATCCAAAGGCAATCCATGGTTTTGATCCTAGCCTTGTTGTAAGCTAAATCAATCAACCAATCAGCCAACCAACTCAGCAAATAGCCTTGTGTTGGTCTAGGGATATAGCTTTCCCCACAATGACAACACTATCGAAAAAACAATCAAACAACCAATCATTGGTTTACAGCTTGACAGGGGCAATACCTTGTTTGTTTTTGTATCATTTGTGTATGCTTGCTTGCTTGCTTGTGTGTGTTATCTTTTTATCTTGCATTTGTTTCGCATCGGTAACTTTCTAGCTAATATTCATATCTTGTGTATGTTGGAATAGCTTTTTGCACTCTCCTTTGCATCTAAGGTCATATCATACCTTTTGTGCATTAGGACTTCAATGCTCTAAGTTTTCTTCCTCATACGTTAGACAAGGTTGTATTATGCTGGGGCATGAGACACAACGTCACCCTGGATCCTTATACCTTGGTGCATAACGTCTAGTGCTATATCAAACATCATGGTTGCTCACTTCCATTGCATCATAACACATCTTCATTTCTTCTATCTATCCCCTTATCTTTCTTTTGCAGCCAAGCCATTTCTTTTCGAGAGCCTACCCATGTTTGTCCAACCCACCTATCCTCTCGAGGCGGTATCACCAACCTATCCAATCAGTCATCATCATCATCATCATCCTTTTCCTCTATCCATACCTTAACTTCTTTGAAATGATGTTACTCGACATAAATCTTATCATCCCAAACATCATCTCAAAGAGGGGCAAAATGTAGACACCCAAATTTGTCCCAAATTTGTGTATGTCTTGCAACACCTTGTTAAAACATTATCCTAGACATCATAAGCCATTTTGTCCTAAATCCCACTCTTAATCCCATTTATCCATTAGCCAATTAATTAAATAAATTTTATTTAATTAATATCACAGGCATAATCCCATTTATCTTAGCCTCATCCCAATTAATTGAATAAATTTTATTTATTTAATTAATTTTCACATCATATCTTATCCCATCCTAATCATCTTTCCAATTAATTAAATAAATCTTATTTATTTAATTAATATCCAACTCATATCACAACTAATTCAAATATTTTATTTGGATTAAGTCCTCATCTTTTATCACATTCCAACACTTGTCCAGTCAATCATGTGTTAACAACTTTTATCTTTCACATGGACAACTAATGGGATCTAATTTTAGTATTTATCTACGCAAGCACACCTAAGCCTTATCTTCCCTTGCCACATGTCACATGACTACAATTTCTTGATGTGCAAGGAAACCTAACTTAATCCTACCCATCCATTTCATCTAAAGCCCTAATTGATCCTAGCCATCCATTGGAACCAAGCCTTTCCTATAAAACAAGCCTCTTTTTAGCCATTTGGGACATTAGAGAAGAGATTAGAGGAGAATGGATGATTCTTCTTCATGCAACCTCACTCTGCTGAATTTTCATCTCAAGCCATTATCCATCATCTTCAATCCATCTAGCTTGAATATATCAACCATCAACCATCCATCATCTATCTCCTTATCAATGTTATGTTGCGGAATCGAGCAATCAACACAACAAAGCGATCAATCAATCAAGCTCATCTTGCATCTTTGAGGTATTGAATTATTTGGGTCTAGGTTATGCATTTCTATTGTTTGATCATTTCCATTTGCAAATCAAAAATTTTTGATATACATAAGTATGGATTTTGTAATGGGATTGCCTAAGACACACAGAGGACATGATTCAATATTTGTAGTGGTGGATAGATTTTTAAAGATGGCACATTTCATATCTTGTAAAAAGAAAATTGATGCAGTGCATGTAGCTAACCTATTTTTCAAGGAGATTGTGATATTACATGGATTACCTAAGAGCATGATTTTAGACAGAGATACAATATTTCTTGGATACTTTAGGAAGACGCTTTGGAAGAAGATGAAGACAAATTTGATGTTTAGTGAGCATTTCATCCACAGACTAATGGAAAGACAAAGGTAGTGAATAGGAGTTTGGGAAACTTGCTGAGATGTTTGGTCAGAGAGAAGGTAGGAAGTTGGAATTTGATTCTTTCACAATCAAAGTTTGCATACAATAATTTAGTGAATAGGAATATTGGAAGAACACCTTTTGAGATTGTTACTAGAGTAAACCCTAGAGGAGTAACAAAGTTGAGGTATATCAGCATGGAAGAAAAGAGAAGTGTAGAAGTAGAAGAATTTGCAAGACAAATGGAGACAATACATAATAAGGTGAAAAAGTATTTGGAAGAGATGAACAACAGTGTAAGAAGAAGGCAGGTGAGAAGAGAAGACACAAAGAATTTGTAGTTGGCAATGAAGTGATAGTATATTTGAGAAAATAAAGATTTCTAGTTGGGACATATAACAAATTGAAAATGAAGAAGTTTGGACCTTGTAGGATACTCAAAAAGTTCGATTCATGAAATGCATATGAAGTGGAATTACCAGAGACATTGGGCATATCACCTATTTTCACCATTGAAAACCTATACTAGTATCATGAAGCAAAGTTCAATGGCACCATAGAAGAAGACTTGTAGAAGTAGTTACCACAACAAGGACTTGAGTAGATTGAAGACATTTTGGATAGTAGAGCTAGACACAGTACCAGGGGAAGACAATATAAAGAATATCTTGTGAAGTGGAAAGGCAGACTGGAAGAAGACTCATCTTGGATTTCTTAGGCTAAGGTGGACCATTTGGGTTTTCCTCTAACCCCAGCAAAGTGAGGGACTCACTTTTTTTCAATAACCCTAGATGTCTAATGCAGGAGCATCCATGGTTCAAGAGAAATCTTGCATCAACCAAAAATATTTGGATTTTAGTTTGTTTGCACTTTAGTTTGTTTCATTTATTTTCTAGTTCTATTTAGATAGTACTAGTTTCTATATTTTGATCCATATTCTACTGCAGTTGCATTTCAAACCTTGTGGAACTAGACTTAGCATCTAGATTCTTTCATGCACATCATATCCAAAACTCATAGTATTTGGATCAAGTACCAGAAAGATATAATTATAAGAAGATCAATTATTTTCTTAAGACAAAGCATCCTGATAGTCTCAACTAATCACCTAAAGGAGAAGACTTGCAGAGCATTTCATGACTTGCAAAGTTCAAAGACACATCATTCAATGTTGTTTGGTTCATGGCTAACCTTCCTTGAGATCTGTACATCATTCCATTCATTTGTAGAGGAGTTCCATTCATTTAGGTCTGACTTATCCCTGTACACACATTATAGCTCTTCATTATAGTTTGTGATCTTCCTTGGCCAATGTGGAGGAATCATATGTTCCAAAGATGAAATAAAAAGATATAACAGATGCCTAGGAAAGCAGTTAACATAGTTTACAAGTTCAATAGTTTGAATTCTTTGTGAAGGATCTTTAAAGCTTTATCTTGCACATATTTTGTAACAGAGTAATCAAGCTTGTGATCCCTAATTGTAAGCTTGCATGTTGCTAGACAAATTGTATTTGAATTCCATGATATACTAAATGACTGAATCTACATTTGATTTAGATTTTTGAGTTGTTTCCATTGTGTTTACCCTAGTTGTGCGGACTAGATAGTTCACTTTGTGGACCCTCCTAACCGTGACTGCACCATCTCCTCCCAACACTGATGATCACTCTACTTTCCATTTCTACCTTGGAAGATGTGGAGGAAACCTCCACTAGCACCCAAGTCCAAGGCTACATATTTTTTAGGATGTCAAAAGCTCTTTGGATGCTAATTATCACTGTCCAAATTATTTCTGTATTTGCAACCTCGAAGGACACTGCCACTAACGCCCATGTCCAAGTAGTCCTTTTCTTCAAGGATTCAAAATATGTACACTATTTTACTATTCCTTGCAACTCCACTCCATCAAAATGTGAAACAAGTAACCTGTAATCACAAAGGACAGTGGTTGGGGGTTGCGGTGTTTAGAGGATTGCCTCAGTCAAGCCCTAGAGAGACATTCAAGTCTTCTGAACACTGTTGTCAGATAAAGAGTGTGTATCCATATGAGATAGAGGCAAAAACAAATTGATGAATGATTCAAACACAAATACATATCATCTTAGAAGTGTAGATCCCACATAAATGAAGGCTCTTCAATCACATGAGAAGATGAAGCTAAATCTGCAATCATAAACATAATAACAATGGACTGCTCTGCAACAATGAATATCATGGATGCTCTAAAATCATAAGTTATCCAAAAGTTCAGAATCATCTTCCAGTTTGTAAATGAAACACTAAACATGCTTATATATGTAACTACACACATTCTTGCTAAGAAATTCACAATTTAAACTTGAGATGTCAGGATAGGACCTAAGTAATGGTCATAAAACCAACATTTGAATTTAAGGCTGACCCAAAATAGGGCAGGACTAGAGCACTAGCACCTAAGGCCACCCTCCCAATTTTGGTTAGGATTCATCAAAATAGCATCCCCTAGGTCCTGTTTGCCATAAGACTTAGGGCTTTCTCATCAGGATTCAAAATTAACATGTAAGATGCTTATAAAAAATTCTAAGGACATGGGAGCTAAACCTTAAGAGGGAAAAGCCCCCAAGGGGACATTTTCTGACATAACAAAAATAAACCTTTCACTAGCACAGGAGAGTTAGAGTCACCACCCAAATTATTGGAATTTAATATATTCAACTTCTTTAGAGAAGCTTTGCAAAGATATAAGTGAAAATACTAAGGGATCCTTCACTTTTTCACACACAATTATTCTCTTCCTTGATCAATGTCACCACCCTCTTAAAGGGAACAATACTACACTACAAATGTGCAAGCTCTAAACACCCATGACAAACCACTGTACTAATTCTTCAATATTCTCACAATATCCCCCAGTAGAGTCACCAATCTTTTGGTTCCTCCAACTGATTGTCAGAGTCCTCTAAAGATTTAGCCAATTTCTTATGCTTAAGGGCTCTAGGTTAGTGGCCAATGAACAAGATTACAATAATGAGTTGAATAATCCTCTGCACTTTTGGTTCTGCAAGACTAAGGCAGGTGTACCTATACAACATCCAAGGGGTATATCTTGACTAATACTGGATGTTGATGTTTAAATAGAGGTTCTTAGTGACAACATACCAAAGAAATGATTGATTCTTCTTGGATTAGCTTAATCCTTTGGCAGTACAGTTTAGACTTGACTGAGAACAGTAAAAACTTCAATTCTATATTAGAACAATACAAAAATAGACATGATTTTTTGATTTGTTTGGATGGATCTGAATCAACATATCAACCAATTAAGATATCAATGCCTAGTCCAAGGGTTACAAAGCTAAAGTGCATAAATTAAGTGTATCTTTCAAGAAAGATTGCTTCATCACAAATGGATTGGTAGAATTAGTAACTTGCATTAATGCTTCCTATAATTAGAATTGCAAGACTGTCCTTTAAACCATAATGCAGAACAAAATTAACAGAGTATTTCCCAAGCAATTATTTATCTCCTTAAGAGAAAGAAAAAGTCAATACAAACATTATAGGGGATTGCAAAGATGAATCAAAATATCCTTGATATTCAACATTCATATTAATTTCATTGACAATACAAATGGGGACAATTTTACAAAAAGTGAAAATATGCTCAAGATTGAAAATGACATGTTACTCTATAGATTTGAACAGAAAGACAACATGCAATTTTCTTCTATCACTTTGGAAAAGACATAGACGTACTATTGCCAAAACAAAGATTCATAACTACCCCATACAAAATTGCCTTGATTTCCCTCTTATAGGAATGAGGGAGCAACAAGATTCAGGCCACCTGTCCCCATCTCAATTGATAACTGCAATCATAACAAGATGTGGGTGCAACTACCCATGTGAAGAATATCCCTAAATAGGAAAAAGGCAATTGCATGCATCAACTCAAATCCACTAGCATCTAAAACATACTTGCAAATGTCATTGCAAAAATACATCATTACAATAACAACTTTCTTTGAAAACCCATAGGTGTGGGAAAACACACAACTATACAAATACAATAGCCCCCTTGAAAAGATTCCGTCATACCCGATCAAGCATGGAAGACAAGCAAGAAGTTACAGAGGTAGGGATATGGATATCTAGATACGTCCATATGGGAATCCATGTGGGTATGTCTATATGACATCAGCATGAAGGTCAAGTCAACCCTCATTGACCAAAAGAATGTTATTGGGTTTTAATTTCATTTAGAATAGGTTAGGATATCCATTTGGACACGTGTCTTACTATCATTTCTTATACAGGGGCATGGATATTAGGAAATATCTAGATATGAGAACTCATGAAATATCCCCAAGCTAAAAGTCTTGATGATGTCACCCCTTTTGAAGTGATCCTTGGCTATGAGAAAAGTGATGTCATCAGCATATTGAGAAGGTCTAAACATTAGGATAATGTTTGGACATTAAGACTTGTGAAATATCCTATGCTGGAATGTCCTGATGATGTCATCATCACTGAGTGCTTCTTTGGAAATGGATCTAAATGATGTCATCAGGATGTGTACATTGAGGGATCCAGACATTCGGGAATGTGTGGATATTAAGAAAGGTACGGGCATAGAATATCCAATGCACATGACAACTTCATTATACCATTGGGTTAATTTTGACGAGCACATATTTGGATGTCGAGATACTGAGACTTGCACTTAGAAATTTTCTAAGCTTCTTGGTCGGGATAATATATCTAGATATTAGCAAATTTGAAGACCTTGGAGTGTAAATATGAATATCCAAAGGATCGTTGACCAAGACTTTGACCTTGAATATCTCCTTAGTTTTAATGAATTTAAAATGCTCCAAAAGGAAAACCTACTTAGAATTTCATCCTCTATCATTTGGTAGGCTTCATGAGGGAGAATACTCTAAAATTTTAGGCAAACAAAGGTGAACTTTGAATGATTTTTAGGCTTTTAGGGTTCTAGCAAGCTTGAACAAATGTAACCTTGGGTAGGAAATGCATGAAAAATGTAAGTCCTAATAGATCAAAGGGTTTTAAGTTTCTCTACCTTCTCATCCTAGCTATTTTAAGACATTCTTTTGCATATTTACATTGGAAAAGTGAATAAATCAAGCATTTTAGGCTTGCAAAAAGGCATAGTTTTGCATTGTTTTATTGCATATGCTACAAATAATCATAGAATGATTTAAATCTCTATTTTTTTGCATTAGATCTAATTCATATTAATGTAAATAATAATTTCATGGTGTCGCATCTCACAATTGAGTCTCTCATTTGCTAGAGTTTTGTTGGAAAAGTTACATTTTTGAAAACCTAAACAAATTCAAAATCAAGGGTTTGTAGTCAAAATCTTGTTTTAGATTTTTCTGCCATCATGAACATTTCAAATCAGATCTTGCATTGATTTTTGCATATTTATCAATATTTAGTCAAAAATATTACATAATTTGGGAAAAAGTGCATAATTATCATACTTTTGCAATTACACATTATGTATTTCAACATAAGAAAATAACATCTCTTTCACATATTTTTGCAATAAATCATAAAGTTTACAATATTACCTTTTGTGTTGCACTTTTAACATTAGATTCACTTGGTTTGTAGTGACACTAGTGTGTTTTTGATCTTTGAAAATACTTCAAAAACCCAGTTTTCTCATACTAGTGTTGTGGTGTACAAAAGTCTCTCATATTGGCGATACTTGATAAATGAAGAGATCAGAGTATATTACTCTTCCAAGACATTTCATTATGGTGTCTCCTAATTGTTCCTCTTTGGTATATTTGCATGCATATATCAAAGATTTTGAAAGTTTTTAGAAATTCATTAATATGTATCCTTATGTTTTGACTCATATAGTATCCATGTATGATATGTATATCTTTAAATGCTCTTCATTTGAAATCCTTGATTATGTATCTGATTTTAATAACTTCATAACTCTCATGAATGAATATCCTTCAATATTAAAGGACTTACTAATTTCATCTCCATAAATTTTCATGAGAAAGATGATGGTGATAATTCTCCTTTTACTTGTACTACAAGTCATAATGATTGTATGTCTATTCCCATGAATTTACTCTCTAATACATGTGATGGTGACCTAGGTTTGCCTATTTCACCTTATGATTTGGATCTCTCTCCCAAAGTTGTTCCCACTTGTGAGGAAATTTTGGTGCAAGAGGATGAAATTATTGATACATTCCCTAACATCACCCTACCCTTTCTTCATTCCAATGCTCTCCCTTTGAAAGATGAAGCATTAGTGGATGAAGAACCTCCTCTCAAAAAGGGACTTCCATGGGTAGATAATGGACATCCATATAATAAACTAAAATATTGTATTAATAACATACTACATGAGGCTTCTATGAGCCATCATATTCCTCCTCTAGTTGAATGTTCAAACACCTTGGAAATCACTAAGGAAGCAAAGAACCTCAATCTTCATCCTTCCACTGAATGTTCAAGTACTTTAGACATAAATGAGGATGTGAATAGTTCCTTTGGTTGTATATTCAAACACCTTGGACATCACTAAAGATACAATCATCAACAATTCTTTTAACAAAATTTTACCTTCCATGAAGAAAGGTCTCTCACATTAAATCCTTTGGGGATGGATGGTGAGCTTAATCAAAGTAAAAATAATGTTAATTCAATTATCATTAATAGAATTATTCCACCCACTAAGGAGATAGTGAATAAGTGTACTAATATTCCTAAAATCATTGTGCATGGGGCACCTAATGTGCCTCCTTGCTTCAATCTAGTGATTACGATTCAAGGTGCTCCAACACCACCTTGATCCCTAGGTTACATTCTCAATTTTGCAAAACAAATTACTCAAGGACATCACATGTATCAAAATGTGTCACAACAACCCTACTAAAATGTGGTTTCTCACACATACAATATGTGAAATAATAAACAAAGTAAACAACAATTGAATATTATAATCACCTTATTGACTTCTCAACCTATGCTTCCTCAGCCACCTCATCTTACTCATAAAGTTGGTCAAGATTATGATCTTGTTGAGTAGATTTGTGCTACTCCAGCTAAGATCTCTCTTTGGTAACTCATACAAACATCGCTTACATAACATAGAATGCTCCAAGAATCTTTACAAAAGGTGGTTATACCACCCTCTATTAAGCCTAATGATGTAGTAGCTCTTTTAGATTGTATGCATGTGACAAAATCAGATATTATGTTTCAACAACATGAATTACTATCAATTGAAGTTCAAAACCAATATGATCCTCTTGCAATCCCTACAACAATAAATAAAAAGTTGATAAAATGAGTTATGATTGACATTGGGTTGGGTTGTAATGTTTGTGACATTGATTTGCTACACAAAATCAAGGTGGACACATCTTTAATCAAAATGGATAAACATCACATTTGTGGCTTTGATAACATTGGTAGACAATCACTGGGTACCATAACTTTACCCGTAAAGGTTGGACCAATGACATTATCTACCCTTATCCATGTCATGTCTGGTGTGCTCTCATATAACATCATTCTTAGTAGATTGTGGATTCATGCTATGGGGGTAGTTTTGTCTACCCTTTATTGATTAGTAAAGTTTATTTATGAAAATAAACTTTACACCATTGAAGCTAACCTAAATCTAGAAAGTTATCTACAAGTTGAGGTAGAAAAATATGTTATTAATCACAAACTTCTCAATAATGTAAAAGTTGATTCATCAATACCTCTTGCTGTAGATAATATTGTGCAAGATTCCAAATCACCATCGAATGCACTTCTTAGTGACGATTAGGGTTCATTAGATTTTACTCCTTCCTTTATCTAGGAATATAAACTTAAAAACCCTAATCTTGAAGCATCAAAAGTTATCTCGATCTCCTCTAAGTAATCTTTTGAAATACCTAAGAAACCTAAAGTTTCTTTAGTAGAAAACAAACACAACACTTTCATGTACACTATAGAACATGAAACTTACAAAGTCCTACCTTCTTCTACAAGTAAGGAGTCTCTCTATGGTCATGGATTTCAAATCCTTTACAAAAGTTGTAACTATGTAGGTAATGGTTGTGGCATAAAATAACAAGGAGTTAAAGTACCCTTAGAAGTTGTTGCACATAGCTCTTCAGCTCATAGTGAATATCATCCTTTGAAGCCCACCAAAGCCTACTATCATCCTACTCTTAATGTTAATACAATATTAACAAATATGATATATCCTAAGATGATAGACATGGCTTGTCTACTAGGAAAAATCCAATTGAATCAGGTAAGTATTTCTCCCTTATTTAGCCACACTCGATGTAGCACCTATTCCAATTTCTCTCAAGGGTGGCCTCCTCCTAAACATATATGTTGATGTGTTGTGTTCCCCGATGTAGTGTTAAATGTTGTTTAGGTCTCCTTAGATGACCCTTGATACTCTTTTAAGGTTAAGGATACAAGGAGACTACCTTTATTGTAATACTTCTATTTGTTTCTCTATTCTTCTATTCTCCTCTATCTTATTGAAATTGTTGTGTGTGGTGCCTTGGTTGTATAACATTATGGATTTTGTCTTGGGGGCATCTTCCCACATTGTAAACCTAAGTCATTTTTGTCTCCTCTCTCATTTTTCATGATTTCATTGTTTCGTGGCTCTACTAGTCGAAGGATGATGATAACAAATATCAACTAATAAGGACCGTTCATCCCAAAAATGAGAAAATAAAATGGATCTAGTCCATATATGAAAATGGGTTTATTTTGATACTAACACTTGACTAGTAGGATCACTTTGTGTTGTGATGTGATCATGTAACATATTGTGAGATTGTTGTAACAAACCTTTGCAATACTCTAAATCCATTTCTATGCACTTTGAATTGTTTTTATATCTCACCTTATAGCTACACTCAGATTTAAGATACCTAAAGTATAAACTCATGGCTATACTTAGTTTTAAACCCACAAGTGTAGCCTTGGTTTATGAAGTGTTATGTATTTTGTATAAGTTTCATGAGATGATTTGGTTATTATCTTAGCTTAAGATTTTCTAACCGAAGTTTGTTAATTGTTAGCATATGTTTCTATTATGATTGTTACAAACAATTCGGTGATTGCAAGAACATGTAGCTTCAAGGCATGGGCTTTGCAAAAGCTCCTATTCCCTTGTGTGTTTTCAACTTTACCTTAAAATGTGATTTCTATTGGCAAGCAGGATCAACCACTTTAAGGTGGGGGCATATATTATGGTAAATGCTTGGATATTTTAGATATTGTGACAAAGCATGTTTGAGTATACTTCATTTTTATTGTAAGGTGTCTCTGTGATATAGGTGGGCTTGTATATTTTGTTTTTTGTGTTGTATATGCTTCATTTTCAATGTAAGGCATCTTCATGATGTAGGTGGGGTTGTATACTTTGTGCACATGCTTCCTTTTCACTATAAGGCATCTCTGTGATGTAGGTGGAGTTGTATGTTTTTGAAATCCCTTTTGCATAAGGTAGGATTGTGTATTCCCTTCAGTGGTTGCACATCCTTATAAAAGTCCTCTGCAGAGGTGGGTTTGGATCTTGATTTATTCACCCTTAAGCATGTCTTTGGTGGTTGTAGTAGCATAGCTCAACTATCAAGTGTGTTTGGTGTCTCTTAGATGGCAGTGTGTTATGTGTTTAGACATATAGTGTATCGACGACATACTTTATGGCACTCATGTATTCTATGTGTTTTATGTGTATCTTCCTTACATTTATTGCATGTTTTAGTGGCATCGCATAGTGATGAGCTCCCCCACACTGTGTGTTTTGTGTGCTTTTGATGGTGGCACATAGCGATGAGCTCCCCCAATATGTTGAAAATGAAGGTAGAACTATTGCTATAAACTTTAAAATTTTGTGTATGCAAAGCTGAAATTAAGCTTAATCTATAACAATTAATAAACAAGTACTTATACACTTTCAAACCAATGTAGAAGAGAAGATAAGAGAAGAGAAAAGCTTGCAAAGTATTTATGTAAAAGATATTTCTTGGTTGTATTAAATCTCTTTGTAAAAGATTACATTCAATACTAAAATTCCTCTATGTCCTTGATGCACTTCAAAAGCTTCTTCAATCTTCAAACCTGTAAAAAACTTCAAAAAAGCTTCTTGCTTTTTTCTTCCAAAGCCTCTTCAATAAAAATACTTCTTTCTTTTTTCTTCTAAGTCAAAAAAGCTTCTTTCTTTTTTCTTCTAAGTCTTTTCTCCTCAAATCAACTCTCTGGAAAATGTATGGGGTTTTTAGTTAAATCAAAAACCCTCTTTTAATTCAAAATCTTGAAACTCAAATTATAATAAATTACAATTGATAACATAGATTCCAAAGCTCATGCAAAAATTAAGCTCACTTAAATTTAGAAGATTGAACTCAAACAAAGTCCAAGATTTGAGTTAACTTCCCCTTCATGATGTGTGCACACAAATATGCCAAAATTAGAAAATATGCCAAAATTAGCTTTGCCAACATTAAACATATTTCCAAATAAAAGTAACAACTGAAAGTCCCAAGATTGGGTGTTCAAGTTAGCCCAATCTATTTTAGTCAACGAAAGTGATCAACACACCAATTCTCATGCAACAACTTGCACAATTGATGTCCCTAATGTTATTCTAAATTACCTTGTTTCGTACATGCAAGTGACATGCAAACACTAGATCCAACATGCAACTGATACCCATTAACTAAAAGACGAAGATGTACCATTCTGCAACTTTTAAGAGTTGGAGTGTCCTGCAAGTATTATCTTAAAACTAACATGCAACTGACATGCAAGCATTTTCAACAACATGCAACAACATGCAAGTACATGCAAATAACATGTAAAAACATGCAATTCCATGCAAGCTTTTCTGACCTCATGCAAGTAATATCCAATTCATGCATCTCTAACATAGTAGTTAACTCCAACATTATATCCATGCAAGGTGTTTCAACATTATCCACTCATGTACATAAATAAGTACAACTCCAAATCTAAAAATAAATCCCAAGTCTAACTCCCACTCACTAGGAGTTATCAAACTCTTTTTAAGACTTAAGAGAAGTCAACAAAGTCTTCATGGTCCCCACTCTAAAAATGGTGCCCAAGTTTGAACTTATCAATTAGGAATTGATTGCAAAAGTCAAAGTGATATAATTAATAAATAATTAATCTCTCAAAGTATTTATGTGTTGAGGAAAACATTCCAAGAACTTTGGAGACACATGAATTGGTTAGGATTGCAAGTTAATGGCAACTTATCCCAACATTCTCCCACTTGACATTATACATTGCAATAACTCTAAATGATATAATCAAACTTTAAATCATAGGGAAAAACATCCCTATCCATCAATGTACCATTGTTTCTTCAACATACTTTTGTGTTGCAACAAGATACCTGCAAAAACAACCATGATAACCATCATCTCAAACAAGAACTCCTCACATCATGTCACCCATGATAAACAAGAAACAAGCCAAGGTGAAACATATCAACTATCAATGAAACCTGCACCAATCTCAACATGAACACAAGCATCAAATCATATGATAACATGAGACTCTGAGTGTCTTCCACACTTATACCAAATGGAAAAGAAATCATAGCACGTTGCTAGCTCATCCAAAAATATCATACCTCAAAACCAAGGTAAACAAACCATCATCTAGGTAGAACTCCATGCCATCAACATACCAACCCAAAACTGCAATCAAGTCCCTATAAAACAATCTTGCTAATCATCCATCCTCCCATCTCAAAGCAACATACCAATGTACAAATGACCAAAGACAAGGTCAACAAATAAAATCTACAATAACACTGAATAGATATGTGGATATCGACAGTCCACATCCAAGTCTTCAATGCAACCAATGGGTAAAGGCAACCCACTAAATACACAACTCATAGATCCCAATAGTGAAACATGCAAAATCTTTTTCACATCAATAACCTACAAACTGAGACAACCAAGAAGATATCATGATAGTAAAAAGCATACATATCCAAGAACTCCCACTGCATGGGTAATTCCAAATTTGAAAATATGATCAAGGCATTAACAAATCCTCCTATAGCTCTTCTCTTAGAGGATGTGGCTAACTCCTCTACCATATAGTGTCAAAACATATAATGATATGCATAAAACATCTTTCATTACCAATCTCTAATTAACTCTCCCAAGTCCTCTAAACCAATGAAGAAATAGATCAAGAAGCTACCAAATTATTGTTAACAACAATAACACTTGACTCCAATGCAAGCCTCAAATCCATAAACATGATAACCTTTAAGAAGAAGACAATATACCAGGAAAGAGAGAAACTGCAAAATCATACCATGTCTTTATAGCACACTAACCTGTGACAAACTGTGTAAAGTAAGATCTCCTTCAACACTCCCAAACTGAATAGGTATCAACATCTAACATCCAAATTATGATGAAAACATGACACTAGTAGATGTTAACCTCTCACTTAAAGTAGATCAAACTAGCCAAACATTCCCATAGCAAAGGGAATAAGCCTAAAAACCACAAACCATTTCTGTACCTCTCAAAAACAAATCCTTAGAACTAGTTCCATAGCTCAAGGTCAAATAATAATGAGAACAACAAAAATCCATAAACCCATGCATCTACTTCTCAACAATCCTTTTCAAAACTAGTATAAAAGAGAAGACAAGATACATATAAAGAATACATCTAATAATCAGGTGGACAACACCTATTAGATCATTTACCTGTCGAGTAGACCAAGAGTGGGATGCAAGATTGTCCTTGCATATAACACCAAGCAATAAAAGCTTATAATAAAGAAAATCTTCTCATAAGGTCTATAATGGACTCACATCCATTTCCAAGTGTAGGTTTCTCAGTCCTTTTGTTGTCATCTCATAATGAGAAATCTTTCCAACACATATCTCTAAGTTCAAGAGATATCAAGCCTCACCCAAGTCTCTCTAGTATCCATTAGTTTTTAGTATTCAATCCATGCCAACTTCAAATGCAATCTGCACAATCACGAAGCTCCAAGAAAGTGATTAATACTTCAAAACCAAAGAGAGCTAACCAAACCATTGTCAAAAATTCCAAGTCTAGAATTAAGAATATATTATGACATCATGATCTAACATTTTCTCAAAAGAAGATCATATGCTCCAATGAACATATTCTTCTCCTAAGAGCACCCGTGTCATGCCAAAAACTCTAACTCATGATCAAGAGTGCATCATGACATAATACTATACATCCTCTAAACCAAGGATCATATTTCAAAAACTAATAAGTTATAA
The DNA here is from genome assembly GCA_027924645.1 of Cunninghamia lanceolata. Classification (NCBI taxonomy): domain Eukaryota; kingdom Viridiplantae; phylum Streptophyta; class Pinopsida; order Cupressales; family Cupressaceae; genus Cunninghamia; species Cunninghamia lanceolata. Next base: position 1,267,588 of record BSBN01000737.1, on the reverse strand, counting down.
ACTTAACACCTCACCAAAAAACTCTAAGAGTCCTCCATGGAAAACCAAGATGTCAACAGCTCTTCAACTAACATGAAGATCTTATGAAATTGCAAAAAACTCCCACTGAAAGTGATACCAAGTTATGCATTGTATCATGATCAACATCATTACCAAAACTCCACTAAAAATGAAAAAGGTTTCCTATACAACGTAACTTTACTACTATATATTCCAATGAATAACTAAATCAGGTACTCTAGATTACCCTTTTGTCTCAATACAAAAAATACCAATGTAATTAAGGTGACCAAGTAGAGGCCTACCAAATAGAACCCTCATCAACTTATTCACAAGATCTGCACACATGTAACATCTCATAGGAGAAAAACATGATCAATGCTCCAAACTTTAATAACTGAAAAATAGATTCAACCCCACATCAATAACATGTAAAACAAAGGTAACCATGTATAACATGTATATTTCCAAGACTCAAACACTAGAATCAACTCTAAATCTGATTTTCCAAATAAATCCACATAGGAGAAACCATAGATCATAGGAACCCAACAAGGAGCCTTGCAAATCTGAAATTGTTTCCATCCAGAAAGTGTATGAACACAATTTTCCACAAATCTACAAACCACAAATTTTGATTAACATGTAAAACTTGTAAAAATTATATCTCTATAAATCTAAAACCACTTAAACATCCAAACATTCACACCAATGAAGACCATCAAATATGTCATCTAAAATAATGGAATATCACAGATCTACAAATCCACAATCTTTTGAAACAGGAAAATTGTGAAAACCTACATATTAAAAATAACATGAATATGAGAAACCATGTTGTTTAGGAGTGTCCATATCATAAAAATATCAACTCCACAACCTCCATAAAACCAGTGATAAATCATCCAGTGGTTTCATGTAACCATGGACTGAAACCATGAACCCAACATAAGCACTCCAAACTGTAGTCCAAGAGATGAGTGTTTTTCCATGTGATTAAGGTACTAGAAGTAACCATCCAACATAAACACCCTTTCTGGATGTGCATGACCACAAGGTAAATGAATAAAACTACCAAACAAAGGAATATACACATATTGTCAAAATGGAGCTCCAAATCACTATCAGAGGATCAACTCCATTAAGATCCATAACCTTGAGCCTCAAGTGCCCAACAAAGATTCTTTTGACAATATCCATCTGAGAGGTAAATACAATGGCTTCCAAAGTCACATATCTGCAAAACCTATAAAACAAATCTCCCACTACAGCCAAAAAATGTTCAACAATTTAAGAGAAAGGCATCCCTCACTCTACACAACCGTTAGCTTTGATACCAAATGTTGAAAATGAAGGTAGAATTGCTGCTATAAACTTTAAAATTTTGTGTATGCAAAGCTGAAATTAAGCTTAATTGATAACAATTAATAAACAAGTGCTTATGGACTTTCAAACCAGTGTAGAAGAGAAGAGAAGAGAAAAGATTGCACAGTATTTACGTGGAGAAACCCTTTCAGGAAAAAACTCCACACTCAAAGATGTTTCCTTCTTGTATTAAATCTCTTTGTAAAAGATTAGATTCAATACTGAAATTCCTCTAAGTCCTTGATGCACTTCAAAAGCTTCTTCAATCTTCAAACTTGTAAAAAACTTCAAAAAAGTTTCTTGCTTTTTTCTTCATAAGCCTCTTCAATAAAAAAGCTTCTTCAATAAAAAAACTTCTTTCTTTTTTTTCTAAGTCAAAAAAGCTTCTTTCTTTTTTCTTCTAAGTCTTTTTTCCTTAAATCAACTCTTTGGAAAATGTATGGGGTTTTCAATTAAATCAAAAACCCTCTTTTAATTGAAAAGCTTGAAACTCAAATTATAATAAATTACAATTGATAAAATAGCTTCCAAAGCTTATGCAAAAATCAAGCTCACTTAAATTGAGAAGACTGAACTCAAACAAAGTCCAAGTTTTGAGTTAACTACCCCTTCATGATGTTTGCACACAAGTATGCCAAAATTAGCTTTTCCAACATTAAACATATTTTCAAATAAAAGAAACAATTGAAAGTCCCAAGATTGGGTGCTCAGGTTAGCCCAATCTATTTTAGTCAACTAAAGTGATCAACACACACCAATTATCATGCAACAACTTGCACAATTGATGTCCCCAATGCTATTCTAAATTACCTTATTCTATGCATGCAAGTGACATGCAAACACTGGACCCAACATGCAACTGATACCCATTACCTGAAACACTAAGATGTACCATCCTGCAACTTTTGAGAGTTGGAGTGTCCTACAAGTAATATCTTAAAACTGATATGCAATAATTTTCAACAACATTCAACAACATGCAAGTAACATGTAAAAACATGCAAGTCCATGCAAGCTTTTCTGACCTCATGCAAGTAATATCCAATTCATGCATCTCTAACACTATAGTTAACTCCAACATTATATCCATGCAAGGTGTCTCAACATTATCCACTCATGTACATAAAAAGCACAACTCCAAGTCTAAAAATAAGTCCCAAGTTTAACTCCCACTCACTAGGAGTTATCAAACTCTTTTTAAGACGTAGGAGAAGTCAACAAAGTCTTCATGGCCCCCACTCTAAAAATAGATGCCCAAGTTTGAACTTATAAATTAGGAATTGATTGCAAAAATCAAAGTGATATAATTAATAAATAATTAATCTCTTAAAGTATGTGTTGGGGAACACATTCCAAGAACTTTGGAGACACATGAATTGGTTAGGGTTACAAGTTAATGGCAACTTATCCCAACAATTGCCTAGTTAGGGTTATATAATTGTTTAATCATGTCTTCTCTTCATGTATACCTTGTGTATTGCATGACTACATTCATGGATTCTCCATGTATTATGTGCCTCTTTACTATCTTCTTCATGTATTACATGCTTCCTTACTAGATTCATTGTGTCTTGTGTGATTGTCAAGTGTTTTCTTATGTTTGCCTAAGATTGGGGGCTAGAAATGGTTTTCCAAACTTAAGGTGTGTTTTCACTCTAGTGTTTGATGTGTTTGATGTGCTTTGACCATACTTTAATGCATGTAATGATTGTAAGATCATACACACATTAAAGTGGGGGCTAAATGTTATGGAGTAAAAAGTGGACACATGACTTTTTACCTCCTCGTTTAGATCCTAGGTCCTTGCTCTTACATTATACATTCTAAATATTCATCTTCGTGCAAAATTGCCCCAAACCAATGTAGATTGGGAACAAGGGGCACATATCTTATCTTACCATGGACCAAAAAGGAACCTCAAGACTTAGGTACCTGCACCCAAGGCTTCTCTAATTGGTCAGGGCAAATTTAATTATATGTCGGCCTACGACCTTTTAAAAGGTTTCTCCTTGTCGGCACTTTTTGGTTTAATTTGACAAATGTTAACGGGAAAGCATATATAAATGTGTTTTTGAATTCATTATGAACCTAGATAGAGATAGCCAACTTGAAGCATTGGAGTAAAGAGCATTCAAAGAATTCATTGTGATTCTAGAAAAGATGTGTATTGGCATTGTGTGTGTTGTTGTAGGTTTGAAGTTATCATATATCTCTCCTTATGAGTTGAGGAGAATTCATCCTCCTAAGGGTTTCAGCACATAGGTGATATCATTGTTGTTCATCATCATTTGATTCATCATATTGATTTTATATTTAGCCTTTGCCCCACAAGGGCATGCTCTCTCTATCTATCATCAGTGTTGGGAAGCTTGAATGCTATCTCACAATTTGACTGAGATAAGTCCCTAAACACCATAACCCCTAAACCCACTTTCTTCTTCTTGTGTGTAGGTTATAGGTGCGAGATCCATGAAATATGAAGATATAGGAAGACTGAACAAGGATTAAGGTTTTGGGATCTAACAACAATTTAGGAATATTCCTCTATGCAAGACTTGTGTGCTAGCACCCTAGTCTTTCTACCTCAACTGACTTCATATCTGGCATCAGGGTAGTCTCTTCAACATTTGTCTTGTTTACTGTTTTTGAAAATTTCACTTTTTAGGAGTTGGGTGCTTTTGAAATAGTCCTTCATCATCTCCACCTTTAGGACACAAGTTCTATCATCTTTTTGATCCTCCCTATACAATTGGTTTCAGGAGATTCATTGTACATCTTCCATTATAATATGATCATCATAGAACTAGGGTTTTATGCATCATTGACCTAGGTTTTGATAAAAAGGCTTGATTAAATCATATCGTTCCATAGCACTCCTAAGTACAAGATATATAGCCAAGTCCACCTCCATTTTGTAGTGATTTGGCTAGGTCTTATCCTTGAATGTTATTGTGAAAGAGGGTTTGATGTAGTGTGCATGCTAGTTTTCATCATTCATCCTTTTCACACATAACACATTCATACCCTATATCACCCCCAAAAAATTGTTCATCCAAAGAGTTTGGTATAAATTTTCTTTAATTATCTCCTATGAAAATTTGTCCACATGTTTTTATATTTATAGTCTTTTTAGAAGACTTTAGAAACATCAATTTGACTTATTAAGTCAATTTTTATTATTCTAAAATATTTGTAAAGAAAAACAAACTTTTCCTAGGCTTAGTTTAGGCTAATCAAATGAAATGCTTACAACTCAATACAAATTAACATAAGATAATAATTATGATTTTGTAGTAGTTTTGTGGGCTAATATATTACAAAATTAAATGTTAAAGTATGCAAGGTAAATGTGACAAATAAATTTACTTAGCTATGTGATGAAAAAATGAATATTGTTTGATGAGGATTCAAAAATTGCTTGTTGTTGGCCTAGTAAAAACTACCTCTATTAGTGAAATGCATTAAATCTTGTGTTGAACCTCTAATCTATATCAGGTTGAGTTCATGAGTCTTTATCTATTTTGCGGTTATAGATTCATCCTTTGCACATGGATTTGACCTTGCTTAGTATGTACTTCAACTTTGCGAGTTGCCTAAATGATCTCTATCTACATTGCTCTTGCTTGAAATTGGTTCTAGATATAACTATGTAGAGTTTTTTGATATCATTCTTTTAGATCACACCATATAATCCATCATCAAGAAGAGAATGAACATCATTATCCTCCTTTGTAATTTATTCAAATATTTGCTCATTTTAATATTTGAAGATTGATGGTAAATAGAAATGCATTGGAAGGGTTTACATTATGTTGTAAGGGGAATGTTCATTTAGCTTAACCCCAAAAATGTGTGTAAAAGATTGAAGACAATAGGTGAACACCCTAAGATGATGTATGAAAACTCATTACTCTTTTTGATACACCAAGATAAATTGTTTCACTATTGATTAGTCCTTCAATGCCTCTAGGATGAGAGAAGATGGTCAAATGTGAGAGGATATAAAAATGATGGAAATAAATGCACTTAAATACAAGCACATAACATCAAATAATTATGACTAATTGGTATAATTATTTATCAATATGGAGATGGATAGAAACTTATAAGATTAATAGACACAAATATATTTAATTGCACTCATAGGATTATTATATCCTAGTAATACTACCTAAAAGTGCTATTGGATGGCCAATAAGTACATATATAAATAAGCCTATGAATGAAACACTACACAAAATGATTTTAACATAAAAATATAAATATAAAGTGCTTGGCCAACAAAATTATTTATATATGTACCCATCTCTCATCAAAAAATACCTTTAGGTGTTGTTACTAATATTTCAAATAATGATTTCTTTGTGATTTTGTTAAGTGCTAACTTTTCAAAGTACCATCCTTATATGACACCATAACTTTTTAAAGCTTAAACTCATGTTACCAATACCAACAAATTAGAAAAATGATATGAGATTGTTTTCAAACTTCCCAAAAGAAAAAAACATTAGTGTTATATGTTGCCATAACTTTATAAAGATTAAACTCATACTACCAATACCAACAAACTACAAAAATGACCTCAAATTATTATCAAACTCCTAAAAAGAAGTTATATATGGTCATAACTTTTTAAATCTTAAACTTATACTATCAGTACAACAAATTACAAATAAACAACATGAAACAAGGGTTATACTACAGAAATAGTTTCTGCCTAAAGTTGTTGCAACAGTCCTTGAGTAGTATCAATTGAATAAGATTTTCATGTGGCATACAAGCTTATAAAAATGAAGTTATGTTAGGTGTTGCATGAAAGAATTGAAAATTCTCACACATATTGATACAGTATATCTCTATGTTTTTGAGGTTCAAAACATCATGCAGTGTACAGTGCTACTATTCTTCACTAGGTGGATAGGCTTTAGCTTGCAACTTGTTTTGAGTGTGCTGCATAGTATTATGTAACTTCCAAAAAAAAGAACACAAACATTAGTCTTAAACCAACAGTAGGTTAAGATAAGCTTGGTCTTATAGAATCATAGCACTATTTTATGTATTTTTTGATATTTGAATCATAAACATTGTTTTCCATAGGAACATTGTCTTGCAAGTAGCTTCCAAATTCTTCTAGCAGGGTCCACTGAGAAAATTGTACATGCCCCTCTCTATAGGACGACGGTGTTACAAACTTGGGCCTACCACCTTTAATTCACTAGGATATTTTTTGTTCATTGGCTCATGGCTGAAACTACACTGCAGGTATTGCACCTATGCATGCACAAGTCTTTGGACTTATATATGCACACAATTCCATGATAAATGCTCCGCACTTTTTTTAATCTATGAAAAATCCATTTGCTTGGTTTACAAGTAAAGAAAATTTTAGCATATGTATTTGTATAATTTTTCACAAAAACAAGATCAAAAAAATTCCAATCAAATGACCAAGATACACATAAAATTATTGCATAAATTGAAAACCTACATATTCATATAAACTATGTTTTGCCTTACCAGTATAACACCAATATTTCTTAGATTAGGAATGGAGAATAGAAAATTCATGTCATAGTTTTTATATTTCAAATAATCTAATGATGTTGAGTTGGCCACATCAAGACACACAGACGCTAACTTTGATAATACTCTCAGTATCATCATTGTCTCCATCAAATAAATATGAAAGAGCCCAGCAAGCATCTGCAATATATCTTCATTAACAATGTCAATAAGCCTCTTTAGAATTGGATGGGCATCCTTTACCCATAAAGAAATAATAGGAAGCCTTCAGACATGTACCTCATACAACCAATTTAAGATTCATTTAAATGCTTGGAAGAGTGAGAGAGAGAGGAAAAAGAAAATCTTCAAAAACTAAAATGAGTTTATCTATGATCCTCAGTATTCAACATCTCATATCTTCCATTTTCTGATGTGACATAACCATGAAAGGAAACTTTCTATGAAGAGATGTACAAGTTTTGCACATGATTCAAAATTATTGCAGTACTACATATAGGTGAGTGCCATTGCTAGGTGAGATTTCATGCTCCAAGGTATTTGTACGGATCAATGTACCTAAAGCAACTATAGTGTGAGTTAGATTTGAGGCTTGTAGCAATGAACTAATCCTAAGATTCACATGATTCAAATGGAATTACTCAAACATGAGTAATTATATGCAAGTGCTTGAGTGAACAATAGGCAAAAACATTTTGGAAATATATATATGTTCAATTAAATGAAGCCCATGCCTGGCTAGGGTGACCAATAAATATGGAAAATAAGAGATTTGGCATGACATGGAGCTAGAAAGAAGGATACACCATGAGCATATGGGTATGTACAGGATCATGATGGGACAAACTATACCTCTAAGTGGCAATGAAAATACAAAAAATTAGACTTAATCAAGTTCATGTGAAAATTTGAATGAATTATCTACACAATTTGAAAAAGATGTAAGAATAAATTTTGTAGAGAATTCAATCTAGTTTATGGGCTACTATTCTTTTTATTAAAAAACTAAATTTACTTAGTGAAAAATGAATATTTCAATGAACAACTATTAAATTTTTTAGAAAAAAATAAAAAGTGGGTGTCATTCCAGCCAACATAACTATGAGAGAAAAGAAAATTTGAAACTTTCAAAATAATTAGAGAACTCATGCCTGGATGTGATGCATATTTTTTTGAAATTTTTTCCAATAACATAATTAGTTATGATTTTTTATTGTGACTTTTTTTTAAAACTAAAAAGCAATTTGCTAGACAACCTAACTTTATAAAAAAATTGGAATTTAATTTCTTTTTAACCTACAACCATAAAAGCATAGATTGTGACACAGTTTTTGGATCTCAAAAAGGTGAAACTGTTTGAAAGTTATAGATGTTTTTCAATTAGTGTGTCCATTAAGATTTTAGACACACACCATAGATAATTATTAATAATTATTTAATAAAATGATAACCAAACAAATCTTATATTTTTAGAAAGCTTACAATTTGTTCTATAAACCCTTTATGTTTTATCAATTTTGCATAAAAAAAAGTTGTCAACACAAAGGTGTTGAATTTAGGGCAGACAATTAATAACCATGAAAGCATGAATCAACAACACAAGAGAAGAAACATAATCAACACACATAGCAATAGAATTTTTACGTGGAAACTTGGTTAAGGGAAAAACCACAGTGGGGGTTAACCCACAAGATTTATTCTCTATTAAAAGAATAGAAAAATGGGAAGGCACTATCCTTCAAGCACACTGCCCTGAGCTTACTACTCAAAGGAGGCTCACTACCTACAAAAACATTCACATGATTAACACTAAAAGGTTGAACTGAAAAACAACATCTTCTTCATGCCAAGGTCAGTTCCATTAAAGCTCACAACACCTCTACTCTGGCCCCACACACTTCCTTGGTACCTCTGCATCTTCATTCACATTACCCCACATTTTCATGACTTTATTACACTTATTTATACATAACATCAACTTTGGAATGAACATCAAAGTTGGCCTTACAATCATCTATCTGGAACATCCTCCAAGATAGGCACTACAAGTAATTAAAATCACAAGACTTAAAATGCTATATGTAAACCATTACACTATTGACCAAACATAGTTGGGAGTTGAATCTTCCTTGAACAACATGCCACGCTCCATAGAACTTCTCTTAGATCATCTGCAACATGCACCAAGCATCCGGTCAACCAAGACTAGAAAGAATAGTAACACCCAAGGAGAAATCTTCAACTACGAGCTCAATCCTTAATGGGGACCACCAACACAATAGGCATAGGATCCAAAGACCACCCTAAGCACAATGAAATCAACTAGAATAACCACACCACCACAAATCACCAGAATCACTTGCACCTTCATACGAGAACTTAAGAACATTGACTGTCATGACTGTCACACTAGAAAGATCACTTGCAGACCTCCAAACCACAAACCACTTGAGTTGAGGATACACACCAACATTCCAAACATACCTCTAGAACCGCAAACCATAATATTCCAATGAGGAGCAATCTAGACAAAATTCCTTTCAATCTGTTACCTCTGAACAACTACAAAACCTAGTTCTACTCACGTGGCCATAACTTCATCAATCCTCCATGTGGACCTCTCAAATCTTAACTGGAGAAACTTCAAACAATCCTCTACAAAACCTTTTGGTCCACAGACTCTTATCTTTGTCTCACTACAAATGCGGAGCAATCTACTTTGTTGAACTGCACTGTCTTCACTATCTCTTACAAAGAGATATGTTGACATCAATGACAACACATCATATGCACATATTTGCAACAATCTCCCCCATTGTCATTGATGGAAACATATGATGTGAAAAACTGATTCAACCATCAAGACAAGGACTTCTCCCCCTTTCATTTATCACACCTGTAACCACTTTCTTCACTTCTCCCCCTTTCACCAGCAACTACTTACTTCCAAAATTTTCACATGACTTCTCTCCCCCTTTGACATCAATGGCAAAGGGCACATATTTGTAAGCATCTCTCCCTCTTTTTGTTTCTTAGACCAAACTAAACTCCAGAACTAACATACTGATTTGTCCCCCTGAGTAGCATCCCCTTAACACCAATCTAGATCACAAGATATGACTTTGAGTTCCACCAAACTGATACACACTAGTGCACCTTAGTTTTGAACAAGAGGGGTAATAACCCCTAGCTTCACTCTAAGATACTCAAAAATATCGTTAGGTAGAGGCTTAGTGAAGATATCTGCAATCTAATCCTTTGAAGGAACCAACTCAAATCTGACTTCATTCTCATTTATCTTCTCTCTCAAAAAGTGAAACTTGATGGATATGTTCTTTGTCTTTGAATGCAACACCAGATTCTTTGAGATGTTTATTGCACTTGAATTATCACAGAAGATTGTAACAAGCTCTTCAAACACAATTCTAATATCCTTCAACATTTGCTTCATCCACAAAACTTCAGTACAATTACTTGCTACTGCTATATACTCTGCCTTTGTAGTAGATAGAGATATTTCCTCCTACTTTTTGCTCAACGAAGGAACCAATCTTTTTCCTAAGAAAAATACACCACCACTAGTACTCTTCCTGTCATCCACATCTCCTACCCAATCAACATCTGTATATGCATGAAGAGTGAAATCATCATCCTTAGGATACCATAAGCCATAATTAGATGTCCTCTTCGGAGATCTAAAAATTCTTTTAATTGATACAACATGTGAGATTCTCAAGGATTAGCTTGAAATCTAGCAACAATTCCAACTACATTCATAATATCAGGTCTAGTTTGAGTCAGATAAAGTAGTCCTCCAATCATTGATCTATACCTTTTCTGATCCACCTTAGGAGAAACATCATCTTTACTAAACTTGCATTTGGTTATCATAGGAGTACTCACTGGTTTTGAATCCTCCATTCCAAACTTTTTCAACAACTCTTTCACATACTTAGACTGAGATATGAAGATGCCCTTATCTGACTAAATGATTTACAGACCTTAGAAGAAATTCATTTCACCAAACATGGACATCTGAAATTCACTTTGCATCTGATCAGCAAATGTTTTACACATTTTCTCATTTCCACCAAAGATGATATCATCAACAAATACCTCAACAATCAAGATGTGTTCATGATCAATTTTGAAATAAAGATTACTATCAGTTTTTCCTTTGCTAAAACCTAAGTTTAGTAGATACTTATCTAATCTTGCATACCAAGCTCTTGGGGCTTGTTTAAGTCCATACAATGCTTCCCTTAATTTGTAGATCATATCTCCTTGATTAGACAACTAGAATCCTTTCGGTTTCTCAATGTAGATTTCTTCTTCCAACTCTCCATTTTGGAATGCTAACTTGACATCCATCTAGTAAACTTTGAAGTCTTTGTAAGAAGCAAAGGCAAGAAATAATTTGACTACTTCTATTCTTGCCACTAGAGCAAAAGTTTCTTTAAAATTAATTCCCTCTACCTGATAATATCCTTTGCACACCAATCTTTCTTTGTTTCTCACAACTTCACCATTTTCATTCAATTTATTCTAGAAGACCCATTTAGTTTCAATTACATTTTTGTTTTTAGGTCTAAGAACAAGATCCCAAGTATGATTCTTTTCAATTTGCATTAATTCTTCTTCCATTTCTTTTACCCAACTGTCATCATTATAGGTTCCATTCAATGATTTTGGTTTAATCTTTGAAATCAAACAATACTCTTCTTGTTCTTCAACAATTTTTCTTCTAGTTTGAACACCTTTATTTCTATCTCATATGATCTGATCTTCATAATGATTCAACCTTATATACCTAGGAGTTTTGGGATTTTCTTGAACTTCTGATTCTTGAACTTGTTCCTCAACATTTTCGCTAGCTTCTTGAGTCACTGGATTTTCCAATGCAATCTAAACTTCAGTTTGATTTTGAACTTGCTTTCCTTCATTTGAACTTTCATTTTGATCATCTAATTCATATCCACAAGACTTGGAAGGTCTCTCCTTGCTTTCATCAACCTTGACATTAGCACTTTTAACAATCCTTTTCAATCTCTTGTTAAAGCACCGATATGTCTTGCTTTGGTTAGAATAACCTAGAAATTTCCTTCATCACATCTTGTATCAAACATGCCTAGATCTTTATCTCTTTTGATATAGAATTTACTACCAAAAACTCTGAAGTATTTCACAATAGGAGCATGACCAAACCATAGTTCATAAGGTGTTTTACCAGTATTACCTTTGATATGCACCCAATTAAGAGTGTAGACAATAATACTCACAACCTCTCTCCAGTAGACATGTGGAACATTTGTTTCCATCATCATGGTTCTAGTAGCCTCTTGATTAGTCTGGTTCTTCCTTTCCACAAGTCCATTCTGCTAAGGAATCCTAGGAGTAGATAGCTACCTTCTTATTCCATGCTTTTCAAAAAATGCATTAAACTCAACGGAGGTAAACTCTCCACCTCTGTCAGATCTTAGACACTTTATCTTCACACCAATCTCATTCTCCACCCTAGCCTTGAATACTTTGAATTTGTCAAAAGCCTCTGATTTCTCTCTCAAGAAAGTGGCCCACATCATCCAGGAGTAATCATCAATTAGCAACATAAAGTATCTATCTCCTTGCAAACTCCTAACTCTAGCAGGACCACACAAATCAGTGTGCACAAGTTCCAACAATCCAATTGAAAATTGTTCTTTACTTTTAAATGTAGCTCTATTCTATTTACCCAACTGACATTCCTTACACATGCTATTAGTAGGTTTCACAAGCTTTGGAAGATCTCTCATAGCTTGAGTAGTACTTATCTTGACAATGTTATCAAAGTTTACATGCCACATTCTCCTATGCCATAACCAACTCTGATCAATCTGAGTAATCAAACAACTTTTACTAGTACCACTTAAATGAAAGATATTACCTCTAGTCTGTGTACTAGATGCAATCATAGATCTGGAGCTTCCCAAGATTCTACATTTTCTATCCTTGAATCAGAGCTCATACCCTTTGTCAACCAACTGTCCAACACTAAGAAGATTATGCTTCAACCCTTCTACATACAAAACATCATTAGTGTTATTCTTACCATCAAGAGAGATGGATCCTCTGCCATGGATTCTACCAGCTGAATTCTCTCCAAACTTCACAATTCCACCTTCATATTTTTCCAAGCTTACAAACTTACTTTTATCACCAGTCATATGATGAGAACATCCACTGTCAATCACCCATTCATCCTTTTCTTCAACCTGAGTAACCAAGGCACTTTCCACAATCACACAGCTAGGAGATTCAGTAGGCACTAGATCTTCTTCTTTGATACAAATGAACACCCATTCATTTCTAGAGGGACTTCCCATATCAAATTCATTATCTATGACTCCTTCATCAGTAACTTCTTGGACTTAGTAGCATTTCTTCTAAACCCTAGGTCTGTTAGGGTTTGGCTTTGAAACCCTCTCCAGACATCTTGAAGCAAAATGACCAATCTTATTACAAGAAAAACATTTGAAAGGCAACTTTCCTTCATACTTACCAAAACATCTTGGTAATCTTTTGGAAATAAAGGCTTCAAGTTCTTCAAGCTTAGATTCATCTTCTTCAAGTTCCTTCCTTGCCTTCTCATATCTAGTTAGTCTTCTTGAAGAGATTTCACCTGGATCAAATCTTTGCTTCCCAGAAACAATGGCCTTAAAAGTAGATTCTGATTTAGGAAGAGAATCACCAAACTCACTTATTTCAAATATTGAAAGCTTGCCAACCAACTGATCCCTTGTAACATTTGTCACAGTGCTAATCTCCTCAATAGAAGCAACTCTATGCTTGTATAAATTAGGTAAGGATTTGAGCACCTTGCCAACAATATTTGATTCTTCTAGTTTTTCACTAGCACACCTAATACTGCACACAAGTTCATTCACCTTCTGCATGTAGGATGTGATGTTTTCATCTTCACTCATCCTCAAACTTTCGTATCTACCCTTCAGGCTTTGTCACTTAGCACATTTGACATATGCATCACCTTCACACAAATTTTCCAACTTCTTCCAGATTTCATGAGTAGTTTACAATTCCAAGACATTTGTCATTTCTGTATCAGTTAGGGCACTCAAGAATGCTTCTTTAGCCTGAATGTTGTTTTTAGCATCTTTGATTTCATCTAGAGTTGTAGGACCATTCTTCAGAGGAATATACTCATTCTTAGTTATCAACTAATAGGGATCACCCATGCATTGCAAATGACACTCCATGTGATTCTTCCAAAGAGAGTAATTTGTTCCATCAAATCTCGAACTGTCCTTCTTATATGTCAACATCCTAGATCTCCTCAAGCAGTCAAGCTTCTTTTAGAAGAACCGGCTCTGATACCAATTTTTGAAATTAGGGAAGACAACTAAGAGGGGGGCTTGAATCAATTGTCACAAATCTTTATCTTTTATTACATTTAATCTTCTTTACCACTCATAAATAGATTAATGATATAACCATGAAATCATGCATCAATAACACAAGAGTAGAAACATAATCAACACATATAACATTAGAATTTTTATGTGGAAACCCAGTTAAGGGAAAAACCACGGTGGGGGTTAACCCGCAAGATTTATTCTCTATTAAAAGAATAAAAAAATGGGAAGGTACTTGCCTTCGGCTGCACTACCTAGAGCTTGCTACTCAAAGGAGGCTCATTGCCTACAAAAACATTCACATGATTAACACTGAAAGGTTGAACTGAGAAACATCACCTTCTTCATGCCAAGATCAGTTCCATTAAATCTCACAACACCTCTACTCTTCCCCCACACACTTCCTCTCTACCTCTGCATCTTTCCTCACATTCCCCCACATTTACATGACTTCATTACACTTATTTATACATGACATCAAGTTTGTAATGAGCATCAAAGTCAGCCTTACAATCATCTATCTGGAACATCCTCCAAGATAGGCACTACAAGTAATTACAATCACAAGACTTAAAATTCTATATGCAAACCATTACACTATTAGCCAAACATAGTTGGGACTTGAATCTTCCTCAAACAACATGCCATGCTCCATAGAACTTCTCTTAGATCATCTGTAACATGCACCAAGCATCCGGTTGGCCAAGACTAGAAAGAACAACAACACCTAAGGAGAAATCGTCAACTACGAGCTCAATCCTTAATGCAGACCACCAACACAATAGGCACATGATCCAGAGACCAACACAAGTACATTGAAATCAACTAGAACAACCCCACCACCTCCAATCACTAGAATCACTTGCACCTTCATACAGGAACTTAAGAACACTGATTGTCATGACTGTCACACTAGAAAGATCACGTGTGGACCTCCAAACCATGAACCACTTGAGTTGATGATACACACCAACATCCAAAACATACCTCTAGAACCACAGACCATAATATTCCAATGCGGAGCAATCCAGACCAAATTCCTGTCACTCTGTTACCTCTGAACAACTACAAACCTGGTTCTATTTAGATGGTGATAACTTCACCAATCCTCCATGCGAACCTCTCAAATCTTAACTAGAGAAACTTTAGACAATCCTCCACAAAACCCTTTGGTAAGTAAACTCTGATCTTCATTTCACTGGAAATGTGAAGCAATCTACTTTGCTAAACTATCTTCACTATCTCTGACAAAGAGATATGTTGACATCAATAACAACACATCATATGCACATATTTGCAACAAAAGGGTGAAGTTTGAAGAAGAGAGTGAAACCAGTAAACACGTTATAATTCAGGGAAAGTCAACTATGATAGTCTGAAGCCTCAATACAAGGCAAAACTAAAGAAAAATAGATATTTGTTACTAACAGATATCTATTATTTAAATAATGGATATCCATTATCTAGAAACAGATATCAATTTCTAGAACTATCGAAATCTCTCTCTCTCTCTCTATATATATATATACACATACATATATATATACATATATATACATATATACATATCTATAGATATATGTATGTATGTATATATATATATACATACATACATATATCTATAGATATGTATATATGTATATATATATATATATGTATGTGTATCTCTACCTTTGCATCTTTCCTCACATTCCCCCACATTTGCATGACTTCATTACACTTATTTATACATGACATCAAGTTTGTAATGAGCATCAAAGTCAGCCTTACAATCATCTATCTGGAACATCCTCCAAGATAGGCACTACAAGTAATTACAATCACAAGACTTAAAATTCTATATGCAAACCATTACACTATTAGCCAAACATAGTTGGGACTTGAATCTTCCACAAACAACATGCCATGCTCCATAGAACTTCTCTTAGATCATCTGCAACATGCACCAAGCATCCGGTCGGCCAAGACTAGAAAGAACAACACCTAAGGAGAAATCTTCAACTACGAGCTCAATCCTTAATGCAGACCACCAACATAATAGGCACATGATCTAGAGACCAACACAAGTACATTGAAATCAACTAGAACAACCCCACCACCTCCAATCACTAGAATCACTTGCACCTTCATACAGGAACTTAAGAACACTGACTGTCATGACTGTCACACTAGAAAGATCACATGTGGACCTCCAAACCATGAACCACTTGAGTTGATGATACACACCAACATCCAAAACATACCTCTAGAACCACAGACCATAATATTCCAATGCGGAGCAATCCAGACCAAATTCCTGTCACTCTGTTACCTCTGAACAACTACAAACCTGGTTCTATTTAGATGGCGATAACTTCACCAATCCTCCATGCAAACCTCTCAAATCTTAACTGGAGAAACTTTAGACAATCCTCCACAAAACCCTTTGGTAAGTAAACTCTGATCTTCATTTCACTGGAAATGTGAAGCAATCTACTTTGCTAAACTATCTTCACTATCTCTGACAAAGAGATATGTTGACATCAATAACAACACATCATATGCACATATTTGCAACAAAAGGGTGAAGTTTGAAGAAGAGAGTGAAACCAGTAAACACGTTAGAATTCAGGGAAAGTCAACTATGATAGTCTGAAGCCTCAATACAAGGCAAAACTAAAGAAAAATAGATATTTGTTACTAACAGATATCTATTATTTAAATAATGGATATCCATTATCTAGAAACAGATATCAATTTCTAGAACTATCGAAATCTCTCTCTCTCTCTCTATATATATATATATATACACATACATATATATATACATATATATACATATATACATATCTATAGATATATGTATGTATGTATATATATATATATATATATATATATATATATATATATATATATCCATCTGCCATCTCCCTATCTCTCTTTGACCTATCTACCTCCTAGTTAAATCCTTTTCCTAGCTTTCCTAGTTTTCCTTTTCCTTTAGATCCCACCAATTTTTCCTTATTTTACTATTGTCCACCTCTCCTATCATCATTCTTCCCATCCAATTAACTTTAGTTTATCTTGTTTCCATTTCATCCTCCCAATTTATATCCTCATCTCTCTTTGCATGTCCTAGTTTTCTTGTTTCCACTTGCTTTGTCGATAAGGGAGACAAATAGGGACAAAGATGAAGAGAGGATGGAGATGGATGGGAGAGAGGGAGAGAGGGAGAGAGAGTCCTATCTTTCTTTTTTTCATTTCCTTTGTCGATAAGGGAGAGGGAAAGATAGACGGGAGAGATAGGGAGATAGAGGAATGATAGGGGAGAGAGAGACAAGAGATAGAGAGATAGGGAGAGATAGCCAGATAAAGAGATGGAGAGGAGACACATATGGAGAGATAGAGGAGACATAGGGGAGAGATAGGGAGATAGAGAGTGAGAGAGATGTCCAGAGAGATAGGGAGAGGGATTGAGAAGTAGAGGGATGATAGAGATAGGGAGATAGAGGTTTAGGGTTGCTCAGGTTTAGGGTTTAGGGGCATTGTTTAGGGTTTTGGGGTTTAGAGAGAGAGAGAGAGTTTCTTAGGATTAGCGGTTAGGGTTTAGAGGCATTATTTAGGGTTTATGTGTTTAGCATTTCTGAAGTTTAGGGTTTAGGTTTTAGGGGCTAGGGTTTAGTATAATTATTTAGGGTTTAGCGATTTAGGGTTGCTTGGGTTTAGGGTTTAGGTTTTACGATTTTAGAGTTTAGGCTTTAAAGAGAGATAGAGATAGGGGACTAAGAGAGATTTAGAGAGATAGAGGAGACAAAGGGGAGAGATAGGGAGATAGAGCATGAGAGACATGTGAGACATAGAGAGAGATTTAAAGGCATAGGGATGATAGAGATAGGGAGATAGGGAGAGATAGGGAGATAGAGGTTTAGGTTTGCTTGGGTTTAGGGATTAAGGTTTAGAGGTTTAGGGTTTAGAGAGAGATAGAGGACCAATAGGGAGATATAGAGGAGACTAAGGGGACAGATAGGGAGATAGAGAGTGAGGGACATGGCCAGAGATAGGGAGAGAGATTGAGAGGTAGAGGGATAAAGGTGATAGGGAGATAGGGGACAGATAGGGAGATAAAGGTTTAGGGTTTAGGTTTTAGGGGTTTTGGGTTTAGGGTTTTTTGAGTTTAGGGGTTAAGGGTTAGGGTTTAGGGGCACTATTTAGGGTTTAGGGTTTATTGTTTAGGGGTTAGGCATTCAAGTTTAGAGGTTTAGAGTTTAGGGTTTATAGAGAGAGAGAGAGGAATGATAGGGAGATATAGAGGAGACTAAGGAGAGAGATCAGGAGATAGAGAGTGCAACACATGGCCAGGGACATAAAGAGAGAGATTGTGAGGTAGAGCGATGATAGAGATAGGGAGATAGGGGAGAGATAGGAAGATAGAGGTTTAGAGTGTCTTGGATTTAGGGTTTAAGGGTTTACAGTTTCTCAGGTTTGGAGTTAGATATAGAGGTGAGAGAGGAGACAGATGGGGAGAGATAGAGGAGACAAAGGGGAGAGATAGGGAGATAGAGAGTGAGAAAGATGTCTAGAGAGATAGGGAGAAGGATTAAGAGGTAGAGGGATGATAGTGATAGGGAGATAGGGGTTTAATTTCTCAGGTTTAGGGTTTAGGGGTTAGGGGTTAAGCTTTAGGGGAATTATTTAGGGTTTATGGTTTATGGTTTAGAGGTTTAGGGTTTAATATTTAGAGAGAGGACCAATAGGGTGATATAGAGAGTGAGGTACATGGCCAGAGACATAGGGAGAGATAGGGATATGGAGAGTGATAGACATGGATAGAGACATAGGGAGAGAGATTGAGAGGTAGAGGAATGATAGAGATAGGGAGGTAGAGGTTTAGGGTTTCTTGGGTTTAATGTTTAAGGTTTAGGGGTTTGTGGTTTAGGATTTAGGGGTTTAGGGTTTCTCAAGTTTAGGGATTAGGGATTAGGGCTTAGTGACATTATTTAGGGTTTATGGTTTAGGGGTTAGGGTTTATGGGCATTATTTAGGGTTTAGAGGTTTAGTGTTGCTTAGGTTTAGTGTTTAGGGGCATTATTCAAGGTTAACAATTGCATGTCAAAAGAAGTTTCTCTCTCTAAATCCATTAACCCTAAATAATGCCCCTAATCCCTAACTCATAACCCCTAACCCCTAAACTTGAGAAACCCTAAACCTCTATCTCCCTATCTCTTGCCTCTCTCCCCCTATCATTCCTCTATCTCCCTATCTCTCTAGACATCTCTCTCACTCTATATCTCCCTATCTCTCCCCTTTGTCTCCTCTATCTCTCCCCATCTATCTCCTCTCTTTCTCTCTCTACCTAGCTATCTCTCTATCTCTTGCCTAGATCTCCTCCTATCATTCCTATATCTCCCTATCTCTCCCCTCTATCTCTCCCTCTCCTTTATCAATGAAGGAAATAAAAACAAGAAAATTAGTACTCTCTCTCTCTCTCTCTCTCTCTCTCTCTCTCTCTCTCTCTCTCTCTCTCTCTCTCTCTCTCTGCACATACCCATTAGGTAGGCTATTTTGCATATGGTGGTCATATCCTTTAGGTCTAGTCACATCCATACTTCACTAATAGATATAGAGCATAATTCTAATCATCTTTCATAAAGACCATTTCTCTACATAGGTACAACTAATACCACTTTTTCATTGTTTTCCACATTTAATACTCATTTTTTCCATTTTACAAGTCCTACATGTGTCTGGAAGTTGTATTGTTTGTCAAATTTTTAGTCTATTGTTAGTCCTAGCTCTCATGGTTATTAAAATGTTAGTATATTTAGATTTATCCTTAGGTAACATGTCATGCTTCCTTTCTAAAATAATTAATTAATGGTCAATATTAGCCCATTTTATTCTTCCGTGGGTTAATTGGGCAAGCATAGGAAGAATAAATATTTAATATTTAATATTGTCCAAGTAATATCTATTCCAAGAGGACAATTAAATATTAAATTAATTGTTGTGAGAATCAAAAATGGGCATTGGATTTGTGAGGTGTCCATTTGCATGAAGATTTCAAAAATCTTGGTAAATCACAAGTGGCGGGGGAATTTATGACAATGTATGACAACTTATGACAACTGTCATATCCCAAAATAGTAAGAAATCAAAGGAAAATGTGGGAATCTTGGGTTTCCCTCTCTCCCACAAAATACTGATACAAAATATGTAATTTGGGTCATTTGGGGCTATTGTTGAGTTGTTATTTTCTCTCAAACTTGCAAATTTGCAGATTGTGGCTTCAATGGACGAAAACCCATTGGAGTAAAGAGGCTTGTGGATGAAAACCCATGAGTTTTAGGTGGCCAGAGGATGAAAACCCTTTGATCCCAAGGAGTAGCATCATCCAGAGGTTGCACAGAGCTTCAAAGATTTAGTAGTTTCTGATAGTTTCCATTGTTTGTCTATACAGGGCTTCATGTGTCACAACAGTGGCTCCAAGAGTGTTTGAATATGCTGCTATTGTTAAGTTAATTTGTTTTTAGTGTTGTAGCAGTAGATTTTCATTTCATAGTGCTAGAGACCAGCTCTGAGATTTTTATCAGATGTTTAAGTTGCAAGTTATGCATAAAATGGATTTATTGCAAGGCTTCAGAGACTTACTAGAAAATGCAGTTGAAAGATGTAAAGCTAAACTCTATTGCCTCTGTTGCATCCTACTCTCACTTCTCCTTCAGTCATTGCCTTGCTCTTCCCCTCCTACAAACCCTAGCTTCCACTCTATTTTCCCCAAATCCTCCACTGTATGTGATGCCATAGCAAGTGACAACACAAGTCTGAATGACAGTATTCTCTTGTCTTGTGAATGGATTTTTCAATAGCTCTAGTTTGTCCAACATTTTTGTCCATGTTCTAATAAAGAAGAATCCCAACAAACTCGCAGCAACATTGAGAGCAGGAATGAGTGTTGTAGTGAGGTTTAATTTCATCACAGTTATACTGAACATCATACCCATCATCATGCTCACAAATATTCCTCTAAATGTGATCTACTTCTACCAGGGAGGCACCTTTGTGCTCTCAAACAATTATTCTATACACAAATTCCTCTCATCTTCTTCATTTTTCTCCACCAAGGAGGCACTGTTCCTCTCTCCATTCTTGGTCCTCTTGACTGGTCCTACACCCTTTTCTAACTCCCATCGATTATAATCAGAGGCCTCCATATTGTTGTAGAGCTCCCCTTGAGTAGCTTTCTCTTCCTCCCATCTTTCACCCACTCTCAAAAATTTTCTTGTAGCCCCATTACTCCTTCACCAACTACTGATAAAAAACCATTAAAAAATTCTTTTCCACCTTCTTTTCAGGAGACTTTCACAGGGGCATAGGGTTTGAGTCAATCCCCTACATGGGTTTCCAAATCTCGGTCTTTCCTATGGGTCGATCTACTCCCCAAAAGACATAAATTTCTCACCTACACTTCAAAGATATTTTTTGCATTAACCTTCTCACCTAACTCTCCCAACGCAGCAAGGAGGGTTGTTACAATGACAATTTTCAATTTAGATTGAGTAATATGAATAACACCTTATGTGTGTATTTCTTGCAATTGTCTCCTTGAATGCATACATTTATTTTGTGAATAGATTAATCAAGGGTTCTAGATTTCACCTTTACACATCTATTGTATTGAATGTTTTTGTTTTTTACTTCTAGTCAAGGATTGGACTAAGAACTGTTAGATTCTACGAGAAGCGAGAATCGAGCTAGGATATGATATTGGTCTAGATCACATACAATCTAGGTGACAAATGATCAAAGATCAAAATAGTGGAATGGAGAGAGAATTTGAAAAGAGAAAAATAGAGAGAAAATAAGAGAATTTGAGAATACTCTCGATACTCTCATAGAGCTTAAATCACTGAACTGGTATTCTAACTAATGTTCAACCAACTATCATGAGAGGAGAGTGCAATATATATAGCAAAAATAGGGCATATACATCCAAAAGGTGCATTAACTCCAACTACGTAAAATAGGTGGGAGGTTTTACCTACTTGGTAAATGACAAAACATGTGGCATAACCTCCTCAAGTGAAGATAGAAAGAAGGTGGCACATAAATCCAAAAGAGTGAGAACTCTAACTACCCCATAACATACTCAGGTAAAGACAAAATAGTGGTTATGAGAGGTGGCACAAAAAGACGAAATAAGGTGTGTAATGCAACTACCCATGTGTGGGAGAGAGTTACACATGTAGCTGATATATTTCACCATGTGTCCTCATATTAACCACATCTAATAAACCTAAGGAAGCTTAATAATGTGTAGGAAAAATAAATATCCCTAAGGAAAATAAAAAACCTACACTAACATCCCCCCTTAGGCATAGCTTAGGTGGGTGAAAAGATTTGGGTCATGGCAATTGAAGCCTAATGAGGTACCCATGTACAAAGAATTCCCCCCCAAAAGAGAAGAAGCCCCCCACAAAGGAATAGCCCCTCTAAATAGAGAGATAAAGCACCCCCCAGAGTAGAGAGAGTGAAGCGAATGACTAAGAAGCCCCTCTAGAAGTAGACACTAGCCACACCCCTAGAAAATCTTGCAGATGAAGGAACTTGCTCTCAGTGAAGGGTTTGGTGAAGATGTATGTGATCTACTTTGATGTCTGAATATACTTGAGATCA
The DNA here is from genome assembly GCA_027924645.1 of Cunninghamia lanceolata. Classification (NCBI taxonomy): domain Eukaryota; kingdom Viridiplantae; phylum Streptophyta; class Pinopsida; order Cupressales; family Cupressaceae; genus Cunninghamia; species Cunninghamia lanceolata. The sequence goes on along the minus strand of BSBN01000737.1, from coordinate 1,244,639 downwards.
ATGGTGTTTCCATGAATCAGCTCCCAAATGTAGTGCATATGTATCTCAATGTGTTTCATCCTCTGGAGATGGACTGGATTCCTTGAGATTTGTATTGCACTTTGATTATAACAAAAGATGACTATGGGCTTTTTGAATGAAATGCCAAGCTCAGTGAGAATATTCTAAAGCTAGTCATTGGTGGCATTAACTGCCCCTCGATACTCAGCCTCTGTAAATGAAAGAGCAATTACAGACTGTTTCTTTCTCAACCAACAAACTAGACTGGAATCAAGTGAGAAGCAATACTATGAAGTAGACTTGTGATCCTGAGAGTTACCTACCCAATCTGAATCTGTATATCCCACCAAGTCAAATTCCATGTCCACTACATAATGAATGCCATAAATGTGGGTTCCCTAAACATAGTGCATAATCCGCTTAGTTACTTTCCAATGCAACTCATGTGGCTCCTGAATAAATTGAGAGATCATGCCCATGGCATATGAAATTTTAGGCCTTGTGTGAGTCAAATAGATGAGACTCCCAACAAGATGTCAGTATAAAGTACCATCAACCAAGGGTGAAGAACACTTAGCCTCAAGTTTGACCCTTAACAGAAATGGAGTTGATGCAGGCTTACAGTTAGCCATGTGAAATCTAGCGAGCATGTCAAGTGCATACTTGGGTTATGCCATGAAGATACCTAAACATGACTAAGTGATCTCAATCCCAAAAAAGTAGTGTAATAGACCCAAGTCTGACATCAAAAATCAATCTTGAAGAGTAGTTTTCACTGCTTTGATGGTGGATGAGTGACTCCCTATGATCAACAAGTCATCGACATAGAGAACTAGAAATGTTAGAGTATCATCCTACTACAAAATGTAGATGTTCGGATCAGAATGGCATCTAGTGAACCCAACTAACAAAATGAAGGAGTCCATCTTGGCATACTAGACTTAAGGATCCTTTTTGAGGCCATAGAGAGACTTCTGAAAATGACAAACCAGTGAAGGATCTTGGACAAACCCCTATGGCTGTTCCATGTAGATTCCCTCTTGAAGGTCACCATGAAGAAAAACACTCTTCACGTCTATCTGATGAACTTCCCAATGATGGGTTCTAGCTATAGCAAGTACAAGTCAGATGGAATTCATTTTGGCTACTATCACAAAAGTCTCAGAGTAGTCAATCCCAGGCACCTAGGAGAATCCTTTGGCAACCAAGCAAGCCGTATGCTTGTCAAACGACCCACCTTCTACAAATTTTGTCTAATAGATCAACTTGCATTGAACAAGTTTTTTTCCCTTAGGAAGAGTGACTAATTCCCATGTGTAATTCCTTTCCAAGGAATTGATCTCTTCCTGCATTTTACATCCCACTTGGGGACACCAGAAGCTTCCCAAAAATTTATGGATTAGAAGCTGAAGCAATGAAGAGATATGGAGCCTATTGAAATTGTGACCTTGTTCTTTGAGTATCAGAAGGATCACCAACCAAATCACCTTGACTACAAAGTCTGGTGAGCCTAAAGAGGCCCTGTGATAGAGAATCTAGAGGAGAATCATCAACCTTTGAATGATGATTGGGTGAAGAAGGTGGATCTTAATCATCACTATCACCATCTGAAGTGGAGGAAGAAGACTCCTTATGTGGATTAGGAGTATTAAAATCCTCTAAAGAACTGTCATCATGCTGCAATGTCTCCAATGTGATAGTGGATGGAGAAGTGGTCAGAGAAGAACTAGAAGAGTCCTCCTCAAAATAAACACTCCTCTCAATGAACAGCTCATGAGTTGTAGGGTGGAGAAGCCTGTAGGCCTTGACACCATTTGTGGATCCATATTTTTGGTATCTGACAACTGATTATGAAAGTATTGTACACTCATAACGTATCCTTTTTGGGGTTCGGGGCTAGACTAGGTCTTTAGTGGGGGTTCGGGGTAGCCCCTGAAATTTTTTTTACCTCCTTTTTCCCATTCGGAGTTGGTTGTTAGTTTTGTTGCTATTTTTGTTAATCGACAAAAGAAAAAGTGACATTGTAAAACCCTAATTCTAGAAGCTTCCAAAAAGCTTGTTGTAATTGGTTGGGATGTATGTGTAACGTCAGAAAATGTCCCCTTGGGGGCTTTTCCCTCATAAGGTTTAGCTCTTAGGTCTTTAGAATGCATTTAGGACATCTTAGTTCATATATTGGCATCCCGATGGAGTGAGACCTAGGTTCCATGGCAAATTAGACCTAGGAGGACCCCTTGAGCTGTACCCTACCCAAAATAGGGGGGAGGACTTCGGTCCCCACACCCTAGTCCTACCCTCTTTTGGGGTAGCCCTAATTTCTGAGTGTCAGTTTATGACCGTTATTAGGTCCTTTTACCAACACGGTAAGTTTTGATTTTTAAAATCTTGGCAAGTGTGCTTGTAGTTGAATATATAAGCATGCTTAGGTATTCATTTGTAAACTAGATTTCAATTAGAAGCTTACTGGCAAGCTATTATGTTCTCAAGGTGATTCAACATGTCTATTGTGTTGCAAGAGCAGACTTGTGTGTTTTGTGTGTTGATATTTGCATATTTGAGCATCAATTTCCTCATGCCATGAAGAGCCTCTTCCTCCATGAGAGCTTCACTACAAGGTGACATAATATTGTGTTTTCATCATTGATTCCTTTAGTTTTTGCCTCTGCCTCACAAGGGTATGCACTCTTTATCTGACAATGGTGTTTGGAGACTTAAGTGTCCTCTGGGGCTTGACTGAGGCAAGCCTCTAAACACCACAACCCCCAAACCAAGTCTTGTGATTGTAGGTTACAAGTGTCACATTTGGGAAAAGTGAAGTTACAGGAAGGATTGGCAGGCATCAAGGATTTGAGATCTGAAGAAAAGTTAGACAAAGGAGCACTTCAAGGACTTGGGTGCTCACTCTAGTGTTCTCTATAGATAGATCTCCGAAAATAGAAGTTACAGGGCTGATCAGTATCAGAAGGAGGTCTGGATTCCATGAAAAAGTAGGTACCTCAGACTTGGACACCCACTCTAGTGTCCCCAATTGTTCTTCTTTGGAACCCTAAAAATAGGTATTCTATGATTTGGTATTTTATTCCTGTCTGTAAGAGCTTTTCCCATCTTTCGTCAATTTACTGTTGTATTTGCATAATTAGGGTTTTAATGGTTAATTGGACATAAGAGAAGGAAAATTAATAATTAAATTCCCTAATCCAAGTTTCCCTACATCTGCAAGTGACCTAGGGTATGATAGTTCTCATCACTCAACCCTAGATCCTTGAATGTAAGGTGGAAAGGAGGATTTAAACATCTAAACACTAGAACATTAACAAATCCAATTTTCCACTAAACATTTTGGTGAACCCATTTTTTTGGACTTAAATTGCAATTTTCTAAGTTTTTCTCTTCATATTTCGATTGATTGCGTTCATTCATTTGGTCATTCATTTTATTTCATTGAGAAAAATTTTTAAAAAATGAAATTTTTTTTTTTTTTTTAGATGCGCCTGGTAAACTTTTTAACGTGACCGGCGACGCTGGTGTGACACGCCCTCCGGCTCCACACAAATGCTTTTGCCCGGAGCAATGAACCGTTGAGGCCACAACTGGGGGACCTCATCCCCTAGGAAGAACACTTCAAACCCGCGAGCTCATTGGCCCAACGAAGGCGTAAAGCCTTGCGAGCTCGTTGGCCCAGCAGGGGTTTGAACTCTGGTGGCCGCCACTACATCCTGAGTGACTTAACCACAGAACCATGCCATCATCGGCTAAAAAAAAAAAAAAAAAAAAAAAATGAAAATTTTGAAAAATACAAAAAAATTGCATTGTTTGGCTTACTAAATTGCATCAATTCTTCCTAATTTTTCCTAATTCATGATTTTTGCATCAAATATAATATAAACTATAGAAAAATCCAAAAATTCAACATTTTGCCTTGCATTTTCATCATTTAATTGCTAGGGTTTTGTGGAAATTTTGACAATTTTATATAACCTAGTAATTCCAAAATCTAGGGTTAGTAGGTAAAATCTTTTATCAGATTTTCTACTGATTTTAGAGGCTCATTAAAATTTACATTTGGCTGTAGTCTTGAATTTTAGTGTGAATTTACATTTAGACTTAAAATATTTGTATTTTTACATAGAAAATTTCAACAAAAACTAGCAATTTTGATGCATTTTCATTAAATTTGCATGGGCATTTTGCATGTTAAGGCTTGAAAATCATTTTAAGATCTGAAATTAAGTCAATTTAATCATAAATTAGAATTCAAATCATTCACATAGACTTTTATCCCAAGATCTCAAACCTAGGGCTTTAAAAACAACAATTTTCAATAAAATTGGCCTTGTCGACTTTGTAGCCTTGCACAATAGGTGTGTTGTGAAAGGTATTTTGGCATAATTTTTATTCTATCTTGGTAATAATTTTCTTTCCCTCATAAAAATCTTCACAACACCCTTTTATTGGGCTCTTGTAGTGAAAATTTTGCAAAAAACTACACATTTTAGCTATTTTTGCCCTAGGGTTTTGACCTAGTTTGCACTCCAAGTGTGTTGTGTTCAATTTTATGGATTGCAGTGACTGATATTATTTTTTTTAACTCCAAAAATTCTTTACAACACCTCCTATGCTAGGTCTTGGAATTGAAAAACCGTGAAAAATTGCATATTTTGCTATATTTTCACTAGGGTTTTACCTTAAGTGGCACTAAAATCATGTTGTGTTGGGTATTTTGGCACAAAGTGGCTGTTATTACTGATATTATTTTCTATCCATCATCATTTTCCTCACAATATCCTTTGTTATGCTCTTTTGCATTGATCTTTGGTGAAAAAAGCATCTATTTTGACATATTTTCACTATATTTTGACTTGGCATTATCTTGGATTTGCATCAAGAGTGTGTTGAGAGTGATTATATTTCTATTTTAGACTGATATCAGACATATAACTTGCTTCCCTTGATCAAAATCCTTACAACGTCCTTTGTTTCATTCATTGGCATTGAAAAAGTACCAAAAATCAAGCATTTTTGCATTTATGGATTCTCCTAAGGATACATCTTTAGAAGACTTATATGAGTACATTGTCAACTATGATAATTTTTGCAAATTCACTAACAAATATCCTCAAGTCTTGTATAAAATCATATACATCTATGCCATTGACATAACCAATAGAGCTACATGTGATATTCTTCGATCAATAGTCTACTTTGATAACTTTCATGATACTGTGGATGTTTTTCCTTCAATCATGGAGAATCTCAAAAGTTTTATAGCTGAAAACAATCATGGGGAAAGTAGTGGTGACAACTTTACTCCCACTCTCCCTTTGTTTCATGATGATATAATGCAAATCCTTTCTGAGACCTATGAGAATGAAGGAGCAATGGGTGATCTATCAAACAAAGAGACTTGTCCCACAATAACCCCACTTGGTGAGGATATATTGGCACAAGAAAAATATATCATCGATACATTTTTCTACACTACTTTGCCATCCCTTCCCACTCTCCCTAATCAAGATGAAGCTTTAGATGATGCAGATTCCCTTTGTGACTATTTGCTTGAATCTAATGATAATTTGCCACCTGATGTTCAAGAACTTCTCAATTACATTCTAAACAAGAAAACAAATCATGAACCATCACATACTTTGCAAAGCAATGAAATCCTACATGTGTAAGAACAACCTATCCCTTTGACACAATCCATTCCAACACCCTATATAGGGACTGAAATGGGTATATTTTGGATGCCTCCACAAGCTCATTTAGATGACATTTCAAATGCTCCTATAGCTGACACAGACAATGGCAACATCCCCTCTCAACCGTCATTAAGAGAAACCTTTCCTACACAATTACCCTCATACACTCCTGAACATATGGAAGAGAGAAGTGGCAATGCCTTAACCATTAAGATAAATATCAAGATCATGATAACTTCTAGCCTGAAAGGGGCCCTACAAGTAAGTATCTCTAACCCTTTATCTCTATCGTAGTGTGCTTCCCCCGTGATGTGTTATATGTTGTTTAGGCCTCTTGGGATGACCCTTGATTCTCTTGTAAGGTTCAGGATACTAGGAGACTGCCTCTATTGTGACCTATTTGTATCATCATTCTTCTAAATTGCCTCTCTCTGATTTCATTATTGTGTGTTATCTTACGAACATAGCATTTTAGTTGGTGACCAAGGGGCACCCTCCTACATGATTGTCCCTAAGACACTTGTTTCCCCTCTTTTATTTATTGTTTCCCTTCCTCTAGTGTTTCCATCTAGTGGGTGGATGACGACAAACATTTATACTGATGCGGACCTAGTGTCCCTTTCGAGAGCAATCAAAAAAATGGACTTAGTTCCTAATATGACAATGGGGTTGTATATTTTATTTGACGCTTGGCTAGTGGAAGCACTCATGCTTTCTGCATAGTGAATTTCATGATGTTTCTGTTGCATTTACAAACCTTAATAATACTTCTCTATGCACCTTTGTTTGCCTTTGAATCTAGCCTTGGTGGTACTCGATTCAGAGAGCTTCGTGATATAGCCCCATGGTTATCCTTGAACTTTGAATTCATTGCATAACCTTGGGTCTTTGTATGGTTAATCATATGCATTGATGTTGTTGTTTATCATGATGTTGTAGACACTAACATGTTTCTTGCAGGGATGTGTTTGAGGGAATATTTGGTGATCATAAAGTACATGTCACCTCTAGGGGGCATGGGTTTTGTGAAAGTCAGTGTTTCCTTGTATATTTTCTTCCTACCTTAACATACTTGATATTGATAACTAATATCAACCACCTTAAGGTGGGGGCATATATAAGGTAGGCTGTCTGTTATAGATGTTAGCAATGTGTTTGACCTTAGATGCAAAGACTTGTGCCCTAGGGTAGTGCATCGTGCATCTTGAGTTTGTTTGCAATCAATCAATCAATCATGTAAGCCTTCTGTGGAGGATGGATATCATGTATATCCTTTTTATCTTAAGCCCTTTGCGGAGGCAAAGATGGTGTATTTCTTAGAACAGGTTGCATCATCCTGTCATTTTCAAAAGTCCTCTGTGGAGGCAGGGAGTAGTTTTGTGACTAACTCAACCCTTAAGCGTGTCTTCGGTGATTGTTGTGGTGAAACCCAATCATTAGTGTGTGCCTGTAATGTGCTTGAGATGGTGTTGGACCTAGAAATAGCTACACTCCATCACTTTTCTGCCATGTTTTCTCCATGCCTTCAAGTGTGTGTGTTTTGGTGTGCTTGTTTGTGTGGCATGTTTGTTGCCCCATATGCAGGGACCAGCAACCTCAAGTAGTGCTTCCTACATTTTGGGAGGTTTTGTGTGTCTTGCATGTGTTTTGCCCCATATATACAGAGACATGTGCCCTAAGGTAGTGCATCCTATATAATGGGAGGTTTGTTTACTTTCTAGTACTTGCATTTGCATTTCATATATATGAGAAAAAGAAAAGAAAATATATCATTTCTCTCTTCCATGCATTAATTTGTCTTCTATGCATTGACTGTCTTCTCCATGTTTTGCGTACTTGTTATTGTCTCCTATGCGATTGGCATGTCTTCTCCATGCTTGGTGTGTTTGTTGTGTCTGTGACCTTATTTTAATGTATGTATTAGCCTTGCATTTATACATACATTAAAGTGGGGACTAAATGTAACATCAAAAAATGTCCCCTTGGGGGCTTTTCCCTCATAAGGTTTAGCTCCCAGGTATTTAGAATGTATTTAGGACATCTTAGTTCATATTTTGGCATCCCAATGGAATGAGACCTAGGTTCCATGGAAAATTAGACCTAGGAGGACCCATTGAGCTGTACCTTGCCAAAAATAGGGGGGAGAACTTGGGCACCTGTGCCCTAGTCTTGCCCTATTTTAGGACAACCCTAATTTTTAGGTGTCATTTTATGACCGTTATTAGGTCCTTTTGCCGACACGGTAAGTTTTGATTTTTAAAATCTTGGTGGGAGTGCTTGTAGTTGCATATATAAGCATGCTTAGGCATTCATTTGTAAACTAGATTTTAATTAGAAGATTACTAGCAAGCTATTGTGTTCTCAAGGTGATTCAAGGCTTCTATTGTGTTGCAAGAGCAGATGTGTGTGTTTTGTGTGTTGATATTTGTAGATTTGATCATCAATTTTCTCATGCCATGAAGAGCCTCTTCCTCCAAGAGAGATTCACTACAAGGTGACATAATATTTTGTTTTCATCATTGATTCCTTTAGTTTTTACCTCTACCTCACAAGGGCATGCACTCTTTATCTAACAATCATGTTTGAAGACTTAAGTGTCCTCCGGGGCTTGACTGCGGCAAGCCTCTAAACACCACAACCCCCAAACAAAGTCTTGTGATTGCAGGTTACAAGTGCCGCATTTGGAAAAAGTGAAGGTGCAGGAATGATTGGCAGGCACCAAGGATTTAGGATCTGAAGAAAAGTTGGACAAAGGAGCACTTCCAAGACTTAGGCACTTGCTCTAGTATCCTCCACAGATAGATCTCTAAAAATAGAAGTTACAAGGCTGATCAGTGTCAAAAGGAGGTCCGGATTCCACAAAAGAGTAGGTACCTTGGACTTGGGTGCCTGCTCTAGTGACCCTGACTATTCCACTTTGGAACCCCGAAAACAAATATTCTATGATTTGGTATTTTATTCCTATCTGCAAGAGCTTTTCCCATCTTTCATCAATTTGTTGGTGTATTTGCATACTTAGGGTTTTACTGGTTAATTTGACATAAGAGAAGGAAAATTAATAATTAAATTCCCTAATCCAAGTTTCCCTACATCTATAAGTGACCTAGGGTATGATAGTGCTCAACACTCGACCCTAGATCCTTGAATGTAAGGTGGAAAGGAGGATTTAAACATCTAAACACTAGAACATTAACAAATCCAATTTTCCACTAAAGAGTATGTTACAAGTGGGATTTTGATATTGTATTATAACATTTGCAGCAGTATTGAGTTGCAAGGATTGCTACTTCTAATCGGTTTGATCTACTGGATAATAATAGTGGACTCTCTATTGGTGGATGTAGCCCCAATTCAGGTGAACCACATTAAAACTTATCTCTCACTATATTATTTATGTGTATTTTCATTCCTCTATTTAATCTTTATTTGCATTTAATTGATATCTTCTACATGCAATTCCTAACAAGTGGTATCAGAGCAGGTTGTGTTTGATTATTGTCTACAAGAAGATCTCACGGTTGAGTAGGAGTCTCACAGTTAAGTGGGAGCAATGGCGGATGAGGGTAATTTGAAGGTAGATAAATTCAATGGACATAACTATAAGTTATGGAAGATGCAGATGGAGGATTATCTCTATCAGAAGGACTTATGGAGGTTGTTGGAAGGAATAGCCAAGAAACTGACATTAATGACTGATGAGGATTGGGAACTTCTAGATAGAAATGCACTGGGAACCATTCGATTGTGCCTGGCACCATTTGTGGCATTCAATATAATAGAAGCAAAGACAACAAATAAATTGATGAAAGCTTTGGCTAAATTGTATGAAAAATCCTTAGCCTTAAATAAGGTATTTCTCATGAAGTGTTTGCTTAATCTGAAAATGATTGAAGGTGGATCTATGGCAGATCATTTAAATGAGTTTAATGGGATTACCAATTAGTTAACATCTATACAAGTGAAATTTGATGAAGAGGTGAGGGTTCTCTTGGTTTTATGTTCTTTGCTAGAAAGATGGAATAGCTTGGTAACGGATGAACGTAACCATGTCTTTGGTTCAAATACTTTGAAATTTGATGATGTTGTTGGTGTTATCCTTAACAAAGAAATGCGACAAAAAATCTCAGGGAGGGTCCACATTAGGTAGTGTTTTCAATGTAGAAAGTAGGGGCAGATCAAAGGAGAGAGGAAAAAGTTCTAGAGGTCATGGGAAGTCATGAAGAAAATTGAAGGACAAGAGGTCCTAATCCAGAGGACATAAGGATTGCTAGTACTATGGGAAACCAGGTCATCTGAAGAAAGATTGCTGGTCTCAAAAGAATAAAGAAGGAGACAAACAAGAAGGCAATAAGGAGGTAAATTTGGTAAGTAATAAATCTAAAGATGATGCTTTGATTCTTTCCCTAGATAATGCTGATGATTCATCACTTTTAGATTTAGGGGCCTTATTTCATGCTATACCCCATAGAAGTTATTTTCTTGATTATGTCCAAGTGGATTTTGGGCTAGTTTATTTGGGAGATAACAAACCCTATCAGATTGTTGGAAAGAGAAAAATTAAGATTAAGTTGCAGAATGGAAATCATTGACTACTACAAGAGGTAAGGCACATTCCAAGGTTAAGTAGGAATTTAATTTCAGCAAGGCATATAGGTGATGAAGGTTGCACAGTTACTTTTAATGAAAAAATTGGAAGGTTTCAAGAGGTGCCTTAATAGTAGCAAAAGGTGTGAAAGTAGGCACCTTATATCTTTGTACAAGTCATACTGTTCCATCTACTTTAGTTGTTGCAAAGAAAAAACAAATAGGTTCAGGAACAGTTGTTGCAGGTTCATAGGAAGAGACTGAAATAGTTGTTGTAGGTTCTGAGACAACACTATGGCATAACAAACTCGGGCATATGAGTGAAAAAGGTATGAAGATACTTCATTCTAAGAAAATTTTACCAGGTCTAAAATGTATTAATATGGATTTCTGTGAAAGTTGTGTGTATGGAAAACAAAAGAGAGTTAGTTTTCTCAAGGATGGTAAGTAAAAGAAAGATGAAAAGTTGGAACTTGTACATATAGATGTATGGGGACCAGCTCAGGTATCTTCTCTCAGTGGCTCTTGGTATTATGTTATATTCATAGATGATGCAACTAGGAAGGTTTGGATGTATTTCCTTAGGCAAAAATCTGATGTATTTGGAACATTTAAGAAATGGAGAAGCTTGGTTGAGAATGAGATGTGTAAAAGATTAAAATGTCTTAGATCTGATAATGGTGGTGAGTATTGCAGCAAAGAATTTGAGGATTATTGTTCCTTTAATGGAATTCGTAGGAAGAAAATAATTCCAGGGACTCCACAAGAGAATAGAGTGGCTGAGGGTATGAATATGACAATAATGGAGCATGAAAGGAGCATGAGATTGCATGTTGGGCTGCCTTTAAACATGTGGGCAAAGGCTGTCAATACAACTGTATATTTAATTAACAGAGGTCCTTTAGTTCCTTTGGCCTATGGTATTCTAGAGGAAGCATGGACAGGTAAGAAGGTGAGTTATTCTTTTCTCAAAACCTTTAGATGTGAAGCATTTGCATATATAGATTCTAAAAATAGAACCAAGCTCGATGCAAAATCAAAAAATTGTATCTTCGTTGTGTTGCAAGTATGTGCCTAACTGGTGTTGTCATTGATATCAACATATTTGTGTTGTCATTGGTGTCAATTGTGCTCTTACTTTGTTTTTTGCCTATATGGAGTGAGATGATTTGTATTTACTTATGTAAGTGATCTTGATGTTGAGGATATTGAGAAAATGAGCCCCTACGGTGGTAACAGTGTGTTGCAGTGGAAACAATGTATTATACTTAGAAGAACAATCCAGAAGTTAGCTCTGCATTTCTTGTAGAATGAATATCTTTACCTATGGATTGGAAGTTATTTAGAAGTCTGTCTGGAGATGTTATATTCCAAGATTGAGCCTTCAGCATGAAGATTTGAGTAAGTTGTGTCCACTAGTGTGAAAATTGATTTTTTGTATGTTTGATGATGACAGGGAGAGTGTTATGCTCCCCATTCCTTCGCATTGAAGCATTTTGGTCTACGATTTTGGAATCAAGTTTGTAATGATCTTAAGTACCTTCAACTACAATGGTTCATGATTTGGTGGTCCATAAGCTATCCTTTTCTTATGACATTGGCTGATAGTGTTGTTCTTGTGCTCCAGTTTGAAGAATCTTCTTGACAAAGTGGTTAGAGATTGTGTGGTTGTTCTTGGTGATTACAATGTGCTTGTAGATGTCTCTTGATCATGTTCCTTCCTTTGGATTGGTCCACAAAGAGAAAATTGGATCATGAATAAAGAATTTTCTTAGAAGACCTAGTGCTCTCATCAGTTTTGGCCGACTTGGTTAATTTCACTATTTGTGGAGAAGCATCGAAGATTGTAGAAGCATGTTGTGGCATGGAGGATTGTGATTGAGTTTGAGCTAAGATGTGGCATGATCCACATACATCTTTACATCTTTTCCTTAGCTAAATTTGTATTAGGTCCATACCTATTTTATGTATGATTGTAATGCTGACCTTGGAGATTAATGCAATGGTTGATGAATGTAATGCCGACCTTGATGTACATTTGAAGGTTGATTAATTGTATAAAAGCATATAATGTAGTTGTGAAATAGTGTGTGTAGAGTGCGAATATGAAAAAGATAAGTGCAAAGGTCTAAAAGAGAAGAACAAAGAAGTTATATTATGCGTCAATGGAACTAAACCCTAGCATGGAGTAGATGCTACCTAATCAGGTCACCAATTTGGCATTGAGCCACTTCTTGGTAGTAAGCCACCCTTAGGCAGTGAGCCTCTATTTTTTAGTATTGTTATAACTCATATATTTTTGTGGGCTAACACCCACTATGGTTTTTCCCTTTTAGGGCTTTCCACATAAAAATATGGTGTCTACTATATTGAATGTGTGATTGTAATTAAGCTTATGGTTTCATGCTTTCATGGTTAAATCTAATTATGAATAATTAAGTTGTTGATGGTTTGATATTCATATGAAGCTAAGTTTTTGTGTCAACTGATTCATGCCCCCCTCTCAACTATCTGGTGTATTTCAACAACTAGTATCAAAGCAAGTTCCTCGGAAGAAAGTCTAACAACTTGAGGAAGATCTAGGATGTCTTATACAAGGGAAGCTCTATAGTTTGATGGGACAAATTATGCTCTTTGTAAGGTACAAATGAAAAGCCATCTCCTTTGTATTGGTTATAAAGTATAGAAGGCTATAGAATTAAAATATACCATGCCTCAAAATGGTTTGACAGTTGAAGATGAAATCAAAGAATATGAACTGAATATAAAAGCAAGAGATGCTTTGTTAAGTGCCTTGACTGACACTAAGTTGATAAAAGTCATGGACCTAGAAATTGCAAATGAGGTTTGGGAAAAGTTGAAGAACCTGTATGAAGGAGATGATTCTATAAAAGAAGCCAAATGTTAGGGCCTGAAAGCTAAATATGAGATCTTGAAGATGAATGAAGATGAAAACATTATAACCTTTATGCAAAGGGTTGATGATCTTGTCAATGGAATAAAAGGAATGGGAGGAACCATTGGTGATAAGGAAGTTGTGATGAAATTCTTAGATCACTACCAAAGTCCTATAGTCACAAGGTAGTTGCAATTGAATAATTTATGACTATTGGAACTATTGACAGAGATCACTTACTTGGAAAGCTTACATCCTTTGAGATAAGAGAATTTGGTGATGCCCTACTAAAAGTTGAGATAGCTTTTAAAGCCAGTACTTCATTAAAGATCTCCAGAGCTAGAAATATAAGGTGGATGATGACTTTGATGAAATTGAAGCTAACTTTGTTGATAGGTTGCAGAGAGGTTCTGGTAAGTTCAAAGGTAAATTACCTTTCAAATGTTTCTCTTGTGGTAAAGTAGGTCATTATGCCTCCAGATGTCCTGAAAGAATTGAAAGAAATAGTAAAAGATTTGAGACTAGGCCTAGAGCTCCAAAGAAATGCTACTATGGTAGAGATTTTGATGATGAAGGTGTGACTGATGATGAATCTGATGATGCTAGTACTAGTGCAAATGAATGCCTGTTTATTTCTGTTAAAGAAGATCCTGTGTCTACTAATTCTGCTAGTTGTGTGAAGGAATAAAAACTAGTGGAAGAAAGTGCTTTGGCTATTCAGGTTGAGAAAGATAAGGATGAATGGATTATTGATAGTGGATTCTCACATCACATGACCAGTGACAAAAGTAAGTTTGTAAGTTTGGAAAAGTATGATGGAGGACTGGTTAGGTTTGGAGATAATGCAGCTGGTAAGATTTGTGGAAAAGGATCTATTTCATTTGATGGAAAGCATAATACTAACAATGTGCTATATGTGAAGGGTTTGAAGCATAATCCTTTGAGTGTTGGTCAGATGTGTGACAAAGGATATGATCTAAGATTCAAATACAATGGGTACAAGATCATGGAAAGCTCTGGAACTATGATTGCTACTGGTAAGAAGACAAACGATAACATTTATCAATTAAGAGGAACTAATGATTACTATTTATTGGCCTAGGTAGATGAGATTTGGTTGACATAATAGGATGTGTCATATAAAATTTGATAATCTGGTAAAGATAAGCTCAAGTCAGACTGTGAGAGATTTACCAAAACTTGTGAAACCCTCCAATACAATTTGTAAGGAATGTTAATTAGGAAAGCAGACAAGAACAAGTTTCAAGAGCAAAGAGCAATTTTCTGTTGGTTTGATGGATCTAGTGCATACAAATCTCTATGGTCCTACAAGCGTAAGAAGTCTACAAGGTGATAGGGACTTCATGTTGCTTATTGACGATTATTCTAGAATGACTTGAGTTACTTTTCTAAGAGACAAATCAAAAGCCCTAGAGAAGTTTAAATATTTCAAGGCAATGATTAAGAATGAAATAGAGTTGAAAATGAAATGCTTGAGGTCTGATAGAGGAGGTGAGTTCACATCAAATAAATTCAACACTTTCTATGAAGAGCGTGGGATAAAGAGACAGTTGTCTGCACCTAGGACTCCTCAGTAGAATGGAGTTGTGGAATGAAAAAATAGGACAGTTTAAAAAGTTGCTAGGATAATGATGAAGGAAGCAAATCTGTCGAAAGTCTTTTGGAAAGAAGCCATACATACTACTATCTACATTCAAAACAGAGTTCAAGTGAAAGGTAATGGTACTAAAACTCCCTATGAATTGTCGTATGGAAGAATTCCTACAATAAAATATTTCAAATTCTTTGGAAGCAAATGCTATATGAGGAGAGATGAAGATCTAGCAAAGTTTGATGCAAGGTGTGATAAAGGAATCTTCCTTGGATACTATACCAAGAGTAAGGCCTACCAGTGCTACAACAAAAGGCTCAAAAAGATTGTTGAGAGTGCAAATGTAAAGGTGGATGAAGGAAAGGAAATAATATCATAACTAAGTTGCTATGAACCAGATGAACCTGTGACTATAGTGAATGAAGAAAAAGATGAGCAAGAAGACAATCAATATTAAGAAGAGGCTCTGGAAAGTGTAGTCAATACTCGCAGGTATGTAAGGATTAATCATTTTGAAGATCATATTATAGGTGACAAAACCAAAGGTGTGCAAGGAAAAGAGCTATAGAAGAGAAAGTGAACTACTGTTTGCTTTCAAAGGTCAAACCAAAAACTATGAATGAAGCTTGCAATGATGAAAACTAGGTAAAAGCCATGGAGGAAGAACTAATGTAGATAGAAAAAAATGATACTTGGGAACTAGTTCCTAGAACTACTGACAAAAATGTTATTAGAATCAAATGGGTTTTTAGGAATAGGCTGAATGAAAATGGAGAGGTTGTAAGGAATAAGGAAAGGCTTTTGTGCAAAGGATATTCTCAGATTGAAGGAACACATTTTGAAGAGACTTTTGCTCCAGTAGCCCGGATTGAAACAATCAGAATATTTTTGGCATTTGCTACCCACAAAGATTTCAAAGTGTATTAGATGGATGTGAAGTCTGTATTTCTAAATGGTGAGTTAGAAGAGGAAGTTTACATTGAGCAATCAGAAGAATTTAAGTTATCATAGCAAAGTGATATTGTGTGCACATTGAAGAAAGCTTTGTATGGACTCAAGCAAGCTCCTAGAGCCTAGTATGCAAGGTTGGATAAGTACTTATTGCAGTTAGGGTACAATAAAGGTACTGTTGATAGTAATCTTTATTTCAGGATTAATGGTGATCAAATTTTGATTGTTGAAGTCTTTGTTGATGATATTATCTTTGGAGGCAATGAAGGTATGTGTATGAAGTTTATTGGTGAAATGCAAAAAGAGTTTGAAATGTCCATGTTTAGTGAGATGAATTTATTTCTAAGTCTACAAATCAATTGATCAAGTAAGGGAATCTTCATATCGCAGTCTAAGTATGTGAAAGAGTTGTTGAAAAAGTTTGGGATGAAAGACTCTAAACCAATCTATACTCCTATGGTAACTGGCTATAAGTTGAGAAAAAATGATGAATCACCTAAGATTGATAAAAAAAATATAGATCCATGATTGGAGGATTGCTTTATCTAACTCAAACCAGACCTGATATTATGCATGTAGTTTGTCTTGTTGCAAGATTCTAAGCTGATCCAAGAGAATCACATGTGATGGTAGTCTACATAATCCTGAGGTATTTAAAAGGCACTCCAATTCATGGCTTATTGTATCCAAAGGACAATGATTTCACTCTCAATGCTTATACAAATGTAGATTGGGCCAGAGATGTTGATGATAGAAAGAGTACAAGTGGAGGTGCTTTCTTCTTCAGAAATAGATTGGTTTCATGGCTGAGAAAAAAGCAAGACTCAATCTCCTTATCTATTGCAGAAGCAGAGTATATTACAGCAGCATGTTGTTGTACTCAAGTGTTATGGATGAAGTAGACTTTGAGGGACATAAGAGTTGTGTATGAAGATCCAATTGCAATCTTTTGTGACAATACAAGTGCCATAAACATTTCAAAGAATCCATTGATGCACTCAAGAACAAAGCACATATCAAGAAAGTATCACTTTTTGAGAGAGAAGGTGATAGAGAATGAACTAAAGTTGGAATATGTGTCCACAAAGGATCAAATTGTAGACATTTGCACTAAGCCTTTGCCTAAATATACCTTTGCGCATCTGAGAGAAATGTTAGGGGTCATCACCCCTCCTTCTTTGAACTAAGATGCAAAGGAATGCATCAATCTAGTGGTGCTCAAAGTCTCACTCTTTGATCTGGATTGATGTTCTAAGGGCTACCTCTTAGGGAGAGTAGCTAGATGTTTTTGATAAAGTTATTGATAACAGAGAAAATTTAGTGGATTAGAGTAGTAGCATGCAAGTATGTGCCCTTTGCCATTGCTATCAAAGGGGGAGAGAAATCATGTGAAAAACGTAGGGGGATAAAGAGTGTAGATGTGTAAAAGGAAAGGGGGAGTATCTTGTCTTGATGGGTCATTAAGTTTTTCACATCATATGTTGCCATCAATGACAAAGTGGGAGATTGTTGCAAGTATTTGCCTAACTAGTGTTGTCATTGATGTCAACATATCTATGTTATCATTGGTGTCAACTGTGCTCTTACTTTATTTCTTGCCTCTATGGAGTGAGATGATTTGTATTTACTTATGTAAGTGATCTTGATGTTGAGGATATTGACAAAATTAGCCCCTCCAGTGGTAACAATGTGTTGTAGTGGAAACAATGTATTATACTTAGAAGAACAGTCCAGAAGTTAGTTCTGCATTTCCTGTAGAATGAATATCTTTACCTATGGAGTGTAAGTTATTTAGAAGTCTATCTGAAGATGTTATATTCCAAGATTGAGCCTCTGGCTTGAAGATTTGAGTAAGTTGTGTTCACCAGTGTGAAAACTAATTTTTTTGTATGTTTGATGATGATAGGGAGAGAGTGTTATGCTCCAAATTCCGCTGCATTCCTCTGCATTGAAGTATTCTGGTCTGTGGTTTTGGAATCAAGTTTTTAATGATGTTAAGTGCCTTCAACTACAATGGTTCATGATTTGGTGGTCCACAAGCTATCCTTTACTTATGACAGTGGCTGACAGTGTTGTTCTTGTGCTCCAGTTTGAATAATCTTCTTGACAGAGTGGTTAGAGATTGTGTGGTTGTTCCTGGTGATTACAATGTGCTTGTGGATGTCTCCTAATCATGTTCCTTCCAAAAGTTAGTTCTGCATTTCTTGTAGAATGAATATCTTTACCTATGGATTGTAAGTTATTTAGAAGTCTATCTGAAGATGTTATATTCCAAGATTGAGCCTCTGGCTTGAAGATTTGAGTAAGTTGTGTTCACCAGTGTGAAAACTAATTTGTCTGTATGTTTGATGATGATAGGGAGAGAGTGTTATGCTCCAAATTCCTTTGCATTCCTCCGCATTGAAGTATTCCAGTCTATGGTTTTGGAATCAAGTTTTTAATGATGTTAAGTGCCTTCAACTACAATGGTTCATGATTTGGTGGTCCACAAGCTATCCTTTACTTATGACAGTGGCTGACAGTGTTGTTCTTGTGCTCTAGTTTGAATAATCTTCTTGACAGAGTGGTTAGAGATTGTGCGGTTGTTCCTGGTGATTACAATGTGCTTGTGAATGTCTCTTGATCATGTTCCTTCCTTTGGATTGGTCTGTAAAGAGAAAATTGGATCATAAAAAAAGAATGTTCTTAGTAGACATAGTGCTCTCATTAGTCTTGGCTGACTTGGTTAATTTCACTATTTGCGGAGAAGCATTGAAGATTGTAGAAGCATGTTGTGGCATGGAGGATTGTGATTGAGTTCTAGCTAAGGCATGGTATGATCTACATACATATTTACATCATTTCCTTAGCTAAATTTTTATTAGGTCCATACCTGTTTTATGTATGATTGTAATGCTGACCTTGGAGATTGATCCAATGGTTGATGATTATAATGCTGACCTTGATGTACATTCCAAGGTTGATGAATTGTATAAAAGCATGTAATGTAGTTTATAAATAGTGTGTGTGATGTGCGAATATGAAAAAGATAAGTGTGAAGGTGTGAAAATGTAGAATAGAGAAGTTATATTGTGCTTCAATGGAACTAAACCCTAGCATGGAGTAGACACTACCTATTCAGTTCACCACTTTGGCAGTGAGCCACTTCTTGGGAGTGAGCCACCCTTAGGTAGTGAGCCATTCTTTGTAGTGAGCATTTTGGGTAGTGAGCCTCTATTTTTTGGTATTGTTATAACTCATATATTTCTGTGGGCTAACATTGACCATGTTTTTTCCCTTTTAGGGTTTTCCATGTAAAAATCTAGTGTCTACTATGTTGAATGTGTGATAATGTAATTAAGCTTATAGTTTCATGATTTCATGGTTAAATCTAATTATGAATAATTAAATTGTTGATGGTTTGATATCCATATGAAGCTAAGTTTTTGCGACAACTAATTCACCCCCCCTCTTAGTTGTTTGGTGTATTTGAACACATTGGATATGGCATTGAAAAAATTGGTTATAGGCTTTGGGATGTTGAAAATCTAAAAATTGTGAGAAGCATGGATGTTGTATTCAATGAGAAGGTGTTGTACAAAGATCAGTTGCAGTGGTATGAGAAGAAAGAAAAGGATTATGTGGTACTGGATGATACTCTAGATAATGATGTTCAAGTGGTTTCTCATGCTCTGCAACATCAACAAGAAATACCACAAACTTCAGTGAATGTAGATGGTCAACAAGGCTAAGTAGAACTCCTAAAAGGTTTTCTCCCTCTTTGTATTCTATTTTGTTAATAGATGCTGGTGAACCGAAAGGGTATGATGAAGCTATGCAAGTGGATACAAAGGTTCAATGGGAGCTTGCAATGAAAGAAGAAATGGACTCCTTGCTAAAAAATTAGACTTGGGAATTATGTAAGTTGCCTGCTAGTAAAAAGGCTTTACCAAACAAATGGGGTCATAGGTTGAAAGAGGAAGATGGAGGTAAGAAAATATTTAAAGCCAGGTTAGTTGGAAAAGGATTTTTATAGAAAAAATGTATTGATTTTGATGAGATTTTTTTCTGGTTGTTAAGATAACTTCTATTCATACTATTTTAAGTATTGTGGCTATTGAAGATTTGCATTTGGAACATCTAGATATGAAAACTACCTTTCTCTATGGTGATTTGGTGGAGGAGATATATGGAACAACCATAGGGATTTGAGGTCAAAGGTAAGGAGAAATTGGTGTACAGATTGAAGAAGAGTTTATATGGCTTGAAATAAGCACCTCGACAATGGTATTTGAAATTTGATAGTTTTATGGCTTAGCAAGGCTACATCCGGTGTAATTCTAACTATTGTGTTTATTTTAAGAGGTTGGATAATGACAACAACATTATTTTATGTTTTTATGTTCATGACATGTTTGTAGTAGGGTCTAACATGGATCACATAAGAGAGTTAAAACAATAGTTAGCACAATCATTTGCTATGAAGGATTTGGGGGCAACAAAAGAAATCCTTGGTATGAAAAAATTGTAGAGATAGGAAGCGTAGAAAATTGACTCTATCTTAGGGCTATTATGTTGAAAAGGTGTTGCAGAGATTTCATATGGAGAATGCAAAAGCTATCAACACACTTTTGCCTAATCATTTGAAATTGACTAAGGAGATGTGTCCTAAGACACAAGAGGAGGAAGAAAAACCATCCAAGGTACCATATGCTTCAGCTGTAGGAAGTTTAATGTACGCCATGGTATGCACAAGACTAGATATTGTACATGTTATAGGAGTCATAAGCAAGTGTATGAGTAATCCCAGATTGGAGAATTGGAATGCGGTAAAATGGATTCTTAGATATTTGAGAGGTACATCCAATAAACATTTATGTTTTGGGGGCTCTAATATTGATTTAGTAGGCTATGTGGACTCAAATTTGGTAGGGGATATTGATAGAAGGTGGAGTACTACATGTTATATCTTTATTGTGGGTAGGACAGCGGTGAGTTGGATCTCAAGGTTACAAAAGGTGTTTGCTTTATCCACTATAAAGGTAGAATATGTAGCTACAATAGAGGCAAGCAAGGAGATAATATGGCTACAATTTTTCATTGAAGAATTGGGCAAATAGTAGGCTAACAGTTATTTATTTATGAACAGCCAGAGTAGCATACATCTTAAAGAATTTTACCTTGCATTCAAAGACTAAACACATATAACTAAGGTATCACTCCATCTAGTTAGTATTGGAGGATGGATGATTAAGGCTAGAAAAGGTACATACAGATGAAAATCCAGTGGATATGTTTACAAAGGTGGTGACAAGGGAGAAGTTGAGCTCCTCTTCAACTTTAGTTGGCCTTCAAGATTGAAAACAATAAAATCATAACAACAAAGTCCCACGTGCTTATTTCTGGTGGGAGATGCATGCACAGCGGTGTCATCTAGGATCAATATCCAAGTGGGAGATTGTTGGTATATGGTGATTGATCATGCAAGTACTATACACTCATAACGTATCATTGCTGGGGTTTGGGGGTGCAACCCCTAAAAAAAAATTTCCCTCTTTTTTGCCTGTTCAGAGTCGGTTGTTATTTTTGTTAACCAAAAGAAGGAAAAATGACATTGTAAAACCCTAATTCTAGAAGCTTCCAAAAATCTTGTTGTAAGCGGCTGGGATGTATGTTGTGGGTGGGATTTCAATATTGCATTGTAGAATTTGCAGCAGTATTGAGTTGCAAGGATTGTTTGTTGTAATCATTTTGATTTGGTGGATAATAATATTAGACTCTCTATTGGTGGATGTAGCCTGAGTTTGCGTGAACCACGTTAAAAAATGTCTCTCACTATTATTATTTCTACGTATTTTTGTTCCTCTATTTAATCTTTATTTGCATTTAATTGATATCTTCTACATGCAATTCCTAACACATAGCCTTGCATTTCTCTACTGGAATGTTGGCCCATTCAAGAGAACCAAACACTCAAAAGTTCTTAACTATGGGTTTTCAATTAGTCCAAGCTTGGAAAGGAGTTACCCCCTTCACAGCTTTGTGAGGAACATGGTTCTGGATGTAACACACATAGTTGATGGCCTTCACCCAGTACTAATGTACCAACTCTCGAAGCTATGTGGCCCTCCATGCTTTGACTTTGTCATACTTCTCCTCTGGATGCTTACCAAGAATGCATCCCTGGCAAACTCCATCAAAAAATTGAATTGAAGGTAACTGTTGGTGATTGTTTTGATGCAATCATAACAATAAGTTAAAATTCACATATAATGAACTGAAACTATACTTGCAAGATAAGAAGGAATCATTTAAGATTCAACTAATCCCAAGTCTACAATGGTTCGGTTGGTCAAGTTTAGTTGGTCAATGTGAAGTTGTAATGTTCAAGGGGCCTTACGTAGTTTAGAGTTTCTTTGTGGTTTACTGGACTAAGATTATGCAAAAAAGATCATGAGATATGTCAATACTTTTCATTCCTTTGCATAAAAGTGTTACTGTGCTGCAAGTTTTAGATGGTTTTCTTGATTTATTGCAGCTTTTTCCTTCATACACTTATGAAAACTATCTACTTTTAACTCTGTTATGCATACTTCTTCAAATTTGAGACAATTTCCTTCAGATTTATACATTTTTAGCTAAATATTTTAGATGGGTTGGGAAAAGTTAGAAAGATCTAATCTACACCTCATTTACTCTACCAAAGGATCTAATTGTTCTGTTATGCACTATGTAAATACTACAGCAATTTGATCAAATCCATAGTAAAAACCTTAAATGCAAGTCCTGAGCATTTTCACAAACATACATTTAAAATTGCAAGCTCTCAAAGATAATATTTAAAAACACAAAGAAGAGTAGGAGAACACTCAGAAGATAGATGCAGAACTCTAGATTCTATTGTATTAGAAACAAATAGTCATACATGATTTACAATGTAGGAATGACTCTTAATTTCATTGATCAAACTACAAAGAACTTACAAGCTTTATAGATACAGTAAGGAAGCTAGACATTCCACGCACACCTTACTACAGACAAACAGGTGACCTCCTTCTTCTACTTCTAAACTAAGCTAACTGGCTGTGTGTTTCTAAAAATCCTTGTTGTAAAGTATTATAGTGCAGAGAGGCACAATATAAAGACTTTCTGATTGTCCTCACTATAGCAAAAAAATAACTAAACCCTTGGTTACAGCAATAAATATAGGTGAACCAGTTCTTCAAAAATATCTCTGAGCAGTGTCAAATTTGGGTGAAATATTGCCCCTTCTGAGAAGTTTTGGCAGCTCAGCAATAACTTCTGTTTGTCTGTTGTAGTAATACTCCCAGCTGCAACCTTGTTCTTCATTTGGTTGGCCTTGACTTCTTTGCACTTCATCTTTATCTTCCTGCTCCTGAAATCAGATTTTCTTCTTCCATGAGGTCACTGTGTTGAATTTTCAGCTGCTTCCTTAACTGCAAGCCTGCGAGATAAGACAAGCAATAAGTATCACATTTATCAAATAAATAGCAGGAAACTCAAAATATTTGTTCAAACAGGGTGACTATGTAAAAATGTGGAAATCTGGCTCAGAAACCCTCAAAAACACATTCAAAATGTATACAGATTGCTCAAAACCAAACAGGTCAACCATCGCTGACCAGAAAAATGCCACAGGTGCCAAAAATGTGTTTTAAAATTCCCACCGCCTCGTCCGTTCCCACCCATCAGTGTGATAATCACCATCGGCGGATCCAAAAAATACTTGGGCGATGTTTGTTATTTGGCCGATGGCCTTTCTCATTATTTCCTCCTTATTTCTTTCCATTAGCGTAAGTCTGTACTATCGGCGAGCCCCAAAATTCCTTCATCGATCATTCTCTTCCATCGATGCTTCTTCACTTTATCCCATCGGTGTGAGGCTCGCCCATCGGCAAGCCCAAAATTTCCTTCACTGATCGTGTTGGCTATGCCGATACCCTTGTATTGGCAAGAGTGTTGCTGATGTCATATTGGCCTTCGTTTCCTTCTCATCGGTGAGAGATTTGCCATCGGCGAACTCTATATCTTCCTCGCCAATCCTCATTGTTAGGCCGATGGCCCCTTGCGCTTTATTTCCTCTTCATCAGCGAGAGATTCGCCATCGGCAAACTCCATATTCTTTCCACCAATGCCCCTTTGCTTTGTTCCATCGGTGTGAGATTTGCCATCAGCGAACTCTAAATCTTCTTCGCCGATCACAATACCTTGGTCGATGGCCTCTTATTTCCCTCTATCGGTGCAAGTGTTACCGATATAGCCTTATCAGCTTGCATTTTCTTCTTATCAGGGAGAGATTATACTATCAGTAGGCTCCTTATTTCCTCCGCCGATGCCTCTAGCTTACTTTCTCTTTCATTGCTCTCCATCGGCGTGAGATCGCCCATCGGTGACTCACAAACTCCTCCTTCCGATGGCATTTGCCTTGTTTCATCGGCGGGAGATTCCACTGTTGGCGAGCTCCTTATTTCCTCCGCCGATGACCTCCACATCCTTACCTTTCCTTGTATCGGCCCAACTTTGCCCATCGGCAAAGGATTTTCGACCACCGCCGATGGCATACGCTACGCTGATACCCGATATCGGCGATAGTTTCGCCGATATCCATCTTCCCATCCTTCGCATTTCGGCTAAGTCCTCCCTCATCTATCGGCGTGACCAACGATATCGGTGAAGCTACTTAAAACTTTCACCGATATCCGTTCTCTAGCCGATACCTCTTGTTTCCTTCAATCAGTGCAAGTCTCGTCGACACCGTTCTTCTTATGTTCCATTGGTGTGAGATGACCCATCGGCACCTCATAAATTCTTCCTCCTGATGGCATTTACCTTGGCCGATGCTCCTTTATCGCTTCGTTATTTCTTCCATTGGCAAGGGCCAAAACATAATGGCCAACAACAATAGTTATACCGATGGCAAAAGGCCATCAGGGAGATCGCAGTCTTCGGCGAGAGAAAACCAAACTCCGCCGATTCAAAATGTTACGCTGATGTCATTCGTTTTATATCCAGCCAAGTCCCTTTTCATTTATCTGCGTGACTTCACCCATCAGCGAAAGTCAAAAACAATATTCTGATAGTTAATGTTATGCCGATGGCATAACATCGGCGACAGTCTCGCCGAAGCCCCTCCGTTTATTGAACATTTGAACCATTGAACCAAGAAAAAGGTTCAACGCGGCGGTTCAAAGCAGCATAGTGACTATTAAAAGAAAATGAACCCTGCCAACTTCGAACCATTGAACCTTCAAAAAGGTTCAAGCGGATGGTTCAACATTGGAATATAGAATAACAGTCCGCCCCCCCTTTATATTTTTGAACATGTCGAACCATTGAACCCCGAACCATTGAACCTTCAAAAAGGTTCAATGCGCAGGTTCGAACCTGTAAAAACACTTCCAACGAATGAGTAATGGCGAGCAAAGTGTTAGATGTATTTTTCTACAAAATAATAAAAATGTAACATACAGAGTGGAACCCAGACAAAATTTCCCATGACCCGGAACCACTAAGTACGAATTTTTTTGAAATTTAAAATGAATACCAACAAGAAAAAAGGCAAACAACTAACTGTTTATCATGCAAAACCTGATAGTACATTTTACCTGAATGATCATAACTTGCAAAATATGATGAATTTTAAGATGGTTCAAAAAGCAACCCTGGCTCATTTTTTACAAGGAATCCAACCATATTATGCAATGGTACTAAAAATGCAATTTTCCATATTTTTAACAAGGTTTGCAAATCTGACTCTCTTTTCCCTTTACCACTAGACAGAACAAACACAAGTAGAAGCAAAAGCAAAGCAACAGCAGGGGTCCTCATTTTGCCGAGGAGCAAAATGGGGCATGTTGTGAACATCACAACAACTAGCAACCAAACAAAACAAATAAATTCAGAGTGTTCAAGAAAACTAGATGAAATGAACTCATAACCTCCAACTATCCCTCCTGCAAATTACTATTCAGCTTGAGACTTAAGGTATTCAATAAGGGTGCATGAATTTTCATTTTCAGTTTAGTTGTGTGCACGTGATTAATTATCCTCATCTTGAAGATCGATTGAACAAACCAGTGACTGACATTAGCCTACGTAGGTGAGGATATTCCCTCATAGCTGATCGGATAGAGCCTTGCTGCCAGTGAGCATCCATAGTCTCGGCAAAGTTATCGTTACAATTCTCCTAAGTAGAGCCCCACTGCCAGCGAGCATCTATAGCCCCGGTAGTGTTACTTACATGGCTTAATCTAGATTTTCAGTATAATCCATTTTATTTATTTATTTTATTATTTTTTTGTTTTCTAATTTTGAAAGACTTCATAAGATATAGCAATTTGTAACTTCATGATGCAAGGAGTGGACACTTGCTGAAATTAAGCTGAGAATTGTAATGGTAGCAAGGGTGACCTCTGATTTTTCACCTAATATCTACACTGGTAGGTTCAACAAACCCAAGGATTTTAGGTGTGTCATTGTGAGAAACTTGCTTCGAATTCTCAATCACATTTATTGAATACAAAACTTTAGAAGATAAACAACTCTCTACATTCATGACAGTGACAAGTTATGTGTAAATTGCAAATGGTTAACTTGAATATCCTAAATTTTATACTGTTTTGAATGGTTGCTAGTTTGCTCCTTAATACTCTAAAGTAAAACAAAGATCCCTGCTAAGGAGACAACCAACAAACCAAACAAACAGGCTGTACAAAAAGCAAAAAAGCAGAAAAAACTGTACAAACAAAAACAAAACAAACAGAAAGAAATAGAAAATAGAAACAAACAGAAGACAAACTGTACAAACAGCCAACCAAAAAAATAAAACAGAAAAAGAAGAACTGTACATTACTTACAGCACTTTACACCAAAATGAGCTGCCCTTTGCCTCAGGCCTGGAAGTAGTGTTTCAAATGCTGGCCATTAACTGGTAATGGCACATCTTCTCCAGTCAAGGTCTTAAGTTTGAATGTGTTATCTCCTATTATTTCTGAGACTTGTAATGGACCCAGCCATAATTTATCAAATTTTCCATGGCTTCCTTTCTTTTCATGTGCTTTGTCCCAACACAACACTAAGTCTGATATCCTAAATGTTTTGACTCTTGCCCTTTTATCAAACCACCTCTTAACAACCGCTTGGTGTTTGGCGAACTTCTCGATGGCTTGACCTCTTTTCTCATCTAGTTGTAGCATTTGTACTATTCTGGCTTCCCTATGGTTATCAAAGCCTAGATACTCATTAGTAAACTTCCAGGTTGGTATTCTCAGATTTACTGGAAGTATGAGATCAGTCCCATAGACTAAATGATAAGGTGTGCTACCTAAAGCTATTTGAAACTTGGTCCTATCTACCCATAATGCATATCTTAACAGGGTATTCCACTCTCTAGGACTCTTTGCAATTAATTTCTTGATTATATCTAATAAAATTTTATTCGTTGATTCAGCCAGTCCATTACCATGAGGGTAATAATTCGAAGAAAACCTTAAAATGATCCCGTATTCAAATGCCCATTTAGAAAACTTTAAAGAAGAGAAAGCAGGGCCATTATCACATACCAATGAATAGGGAGTTCCAAACCTGGTGATGATGTTTTCTTCAAGAAACTTGATAACTACCTCAGTCGTGGAAAATTTGCAATAGGTGGCCTCAGTCCACCTTGTACAATAATCTGTTACTGTCAGTATAAATTTGTGTCCTATAGAAGATGGGGGATTGATGACTCCAATAAAATCCAAGCCCCACTGTGCAAACGGTCTAGATTCAATCATAGGTTGTAGTGGATTGGCCTGATTTCTCCCTTTGTCTGTTGCAGTCTGACAGATGTGACAACTTCTGATGTGACTCTTAGTGTCTTTGAACATTGTGGGCCAGTAATAGCCTGCCCTCAGTATTTTGTGTGTTTTGGCTAGATGGGAACCATGGCAGGTTCCGTACTTGTCATGTAGTTCTGTCAACACTTTATCACCTTCAGCTCTATTTATGCATCTCAGATAGATTCCATCATGGTTCTTCTTGAATAGAAGACCTCCTTGCACCATATAATTTTGTGCCTTAATCTTCAAAGCTCTCTTCTAAGAAGCCTTCATCCTGTTTGGGTACTTTCCAGCTATCAAGGAGGTGTTTAGATCATCATACCAGCCTGATGCACTCTGGGAATTCAATACATATTGCTGTTTTATTAGATCGGGATCTGTATTTGCTATCGTCTGCACCAACCCCTACCCTCTGACCAGCTTCATAGGTATGATTTCTATGTCAAATTCTTGCAGTGTGGTGATCCACTTGGCTCTTTTTTCTCCAGGCTCGTTCTGCATCAGCAACATTTTTACTGCTGCGTCTGGCACTATGGCTTTGACCTGGCTGCGCAGAATGTAGTGTCTGAATTTTTTAACAGCCTTTACTAATGCGAATGCCTGCCTCTCGGAGTCTAGATACCTCAGCTGTGCATCCCTCAGAGGCGCGCTCATAAATGCTATGGGCCTCTCTTCATTATTTTCACCTTTCTGTGTCAAGGCAGCCACGACTGAATGAGAAGATGCAAAGGAGTAGATGTAAAACTGGCTTGTGTAGTCTGGACTTGCCAATACAGGGGCATCAGAAATTACCTCCTTGATATCTTCAAACGCGGCTCTGGCCATTGGTGTCCATTCCATCTGTGTATCTTTCTTCAACATGGCATTTAACGGCTGCACAATCTCTGCAAAACCTGTTATAAACTTCTGAACAAAGTTAATTTTGCCAAAAAATGATTTCAACTCTTTCCTACTGTTTGGTATTTGCAAACTTTTTATGGATTCTATTCTATCTGGATCAATTGAAATTCCACCTTCAGAAATGACATGGCCTAGTAATTTACCTTCAGTTACACCAAATATACATTTCTTAGGATTAAGGGAAATCCCATACCTTTCACATCGCTTGAGTACTTTCCTGAGGTCTTCAGCGTGAGTGGATGCATCCTTGGAATACACAGTTAAATCATCCATATACACAACAATGCACTTACCTGATAATCCATGGAATGCAATGTCCATGGCCCTCTGAAAAGTGGCACCTGCATTGATCAGACCAAACGACATTCTTCTATATGCATAATTTCCCCACTTACAAGTTAAAGTGGTTTTTAATCTATCTTCTCTATCAATTAAGACCTAGTTATAACCTGAAAAACCATCTAAAAAAGACATCATCCTTGCACCATTTACTGCTTGCAGCACTTCATCTATTGGGGGCAGAGGATAATTATCCTTTTCAGATGCCTTGTTTAAATTTCTAAAGTCTACACATAACCTGATGTCTCTGTTTTTCTTCCTTACTGGTACTAAGTTACCTACCCAGACAGAATGTCTGACTGGAAAAATTATCCTAGCAGACAGTAATTTTTTTACTTCCTCAAAGATTAGAGGCTCTAGAATTGCATTCACAGGCCTCTGTTTCTGCCTAAATGGTTTGACTTCTTTTCTCAAAGGTATTACGTGAGTTATAATGGACTCATCAAATGTTTTCAAGTCTTCATAAGTCCATGCTATGACGTGTTTATATTCTTTCAGAATGTCTAAAACCTCTTTTCTAATTTTTTCAGAGCAAGCTTTCCCAATTAGTACATTTTGTGGACTTTGTTCAGTCCCTAAGTTATGTAAATCATACTTACCCCCTTCTGTTTTAGGCAAGTCCTTCTGTCTCATTACTCCATCAAAATCAAAGATATGTTCTAATTCAATTAGTCCTTTTGGTAAGAAGTTGCTCTTTAAGTTGATCATATCCTCTTCATCCCATGTTACTTTAGGCCTTTCTTGTTCATCAATGATTTGAGCCTCGAATGCCTCATTACAAGTCAGAAAATCAATAATTTGCTGATCCCCTCCAAATACCTGAAAGTGTGTAACGTTGTCTGGTATACTGGGTATGTTAACTAGCTCAATAGCAAATCATCTCAATCCTGATAGTGCCAATGGTTCTAATGTACTAGCAACAACTGCTAGCGCATCTGGCCTATGATTCAGCTCTTTGGGGATGTGCTCTATGTTAAAAGCATCAAACGAATCTATTAAACCCCATACTCTATGTCTGTAACTAATCATTTTCTTGTAATTGCAGGCATATAGTTTCCTCACTTGTCTGACTACTAATTCAGAGTCTGAAAATACTCTGATGGTTTTCACCCTTTTCTTGATGGCCATGACAAGTCCTAAAATTAGGGCCTCATATTCAACAATATTGTTAGTGCAGGAAAATTGTAATCTATATGCTGCCAGATGTGTTTTACCTTGAGGATCTATGAGTTCAACACCTGCACCTGCGCCCTGTTTTGATTTAGACCCATCACATTTTAACATCCACATGCCATCTTTACTTTTCTGACCTTTTATCTTAGCATGCATTGCCTCTTTTATTGCCTGTGGGGTGTTGTCCTGTTTATTCATGGGTTTTCCTGTTTGGTTAACTTGCATATGTGTGTTTTTAGTTTGCAACTCAGAAAGACAACTACTCTTGTCTCTTATTTCTTTTCCTAAATCTAGAATCAAGGTATCTATATTATCCTGAACATATTTCTATGTTGGATCAGGATTCCCATTTTCCTCTTGTAAATCTACCTTCTCTATGCATTTTTTGTATTCATATTCAATGATGTCCTTGCATATTTCACAACTCTCCTCAGAATGTTGCCTATCATAGACTCTACACCTATTTTTATATAATTTACATTGGACCGGGAGGTTGTGTTTAACGCACTCTTCCACCTCTTGTCTAATGGCATGACCAAATTTGTCTATTGCATTGTTTTCTTCATCTGAGGAATTTTCATCAAACTCAATGAATAATGCCATCCGATTGTTGACACATTTCTTTCTAATGTTTAACATCATAATCTCCTCAATTTGTACCCCATTGTTGGTAATTCTACAGACACTCGGTTCAACAGCAGCATATAATATTTCATTAGTTCGATTATACTCTGCTATCATATGTTTCATTCTGGGCTCTGCCTCTATTCTGATCTGATTTGGGATGCCTCTCCAAGGTAACCACATGTGTGAAAAGTCAGTGGCCATATATCCGTTTAATGTCTTGGACCAATCCCTACTTAACAGCATTCCATAATTTATGGGTATATCCACTACTTGAATGTCAATGATTTGGCTTACCCTAGGGTCTGAAGCTAATTGCATTTGAATGTTCACGAGTTCCCCTATCACGCTAACCTCAGTCTTATCTAGTTGTGTGACAACCTTGGCAGATTTGGTGGGAGTCAGCCCGAGAGTTTTACATATTCCTAAGGGCATTACGTTGGCTGAGGCACCAGAATCTACCATGCAATTGTGTATATTCTTCCCACACAATCTAACAGTTAGCAAGAAAGGGGGAGTATCCCTCTTATCCGCATGTATTACTACATTTGTGTTGGAAGGCTGCTCAACTTTCCTATTCTTCTCTTTAGGTGGTGAATCACTATTAGGAACAGTTATATCAGCAGACATCTCACTCATCATGGATGCATCCAGGGATTTTATAAAAGCATTTCTGATCCCTGGGGTCTTCAATAATTCATTTAGAGGTATACTGACTTTAATTTTCTTTATTTCTTCTGACAAGTAACTCATTAATCTTGTTGTCTCTATTGCTTCAGTTTTACTTGTTTGAACCTTTTGTATTGTTGTTCCATTATCTGTGTGGTGATTAGCTTTAAGTGTGGCAGGATTGTTGCTAGCACTCTGATCTGGGGGTGTATTGATGTTATTCGAAGGAACGGAAGTGGTAAAAGGTCCTCCCGGCCTAGGGTTGTTCCTCAGATTATAAGTGTGGCTTTTATTTGTCTGTTGAAAGGCCTACACCTCCTCTATTTCATTTAATATCTCATTTTCAAATTCAAAGGGAAACTGAAAAGCATTTAACACAAAGGCCGATTCAGGATAAAGATTCTCACAACAGTATGGTTCATCTTCCAGCAATTCATCCTCTTTCTCTTCTGCAGTTGCAAAGGTAAACGTTTCTAAGACTAATGCTGTGTCATATCCTAAGGCTACTACCTCATTACCCTTGGGAATGAGAAATTTAGAGGTAGGAGGTTGCACATCTATGTTGAAAATGCTAGCCGCTAAGTGGAACTGTGGACAGTCATGCTCAGCATGGGCATTGGTATTGTGAAATCTGCACCAACTTTTGGGTGCTGTACTGGCCATTTGTATGCTAGTCATTTGTTTTGCATCATGATTATCTATATTCTCAAAAGGAGAAGCTAGAGTACCGTTGTTGGGCCCAGTGTTCCATGTCTTGGGTGGCCTAGGTTGATTCTGATTTCTATTATTATTGCCCTAGGTCCTATTATCTGTCACTGGCCCCCTATTTTGCATCGGTTGCCCCTGGTTGGGGCCTTGATTCTGATTATAGTTTTGGTTCTGATTGTTCTGCTGATTTTGATTGAAACTATAATTCTGATTTTGGCCTTGGTTGTGATTTTGATGTTGATTGTAGTTTTGGTTGCCTCTTCCATAGAGGTTCTCATTTCTTAGTTGTGTCACTTCAGTGGTTAATCTTTTCAAATGTGTAGTGATCTCTTTGATTTCTTCCCTATCCTCTTATGCTTTTGCCACAGTTGTATCCCTAGGAGGTTGGAAGAAAGGCTGACCATTGCTTTGACTATTATTGGAAGTGCTAGCCGTGTAAGGAGTTATAGTTTGGATTGGGGTAGGACTATACACAGGTGTGTAAGAAGGAACCGGATTTAATAGTGGAGTGTGTTTCATAGAGGTTCCATTCCATGGTTGTGCTTGATTCTGCATCCCAAAACTTCCTCCATTAACAAATGGGTTATAAGTTATATGCCTCATCTCTTGGTTCACTGAGGCTGCCTCTTTATAGGCTTTGGATATTGAATCTATGTCAGGTTTTCTTTTGACAAACATGGCAGTTAAAGGATCCAAGGCAGCATAGTACATAGCCAACAAGGGATCATCATCTATGGCATAAGGGGCTACCAGCCTAGAATAGGCCTTTTGAAATCTGTCATTGAAATTATCAATCAGCTCTCCCTCACCACGTTTTATAGTAGCCAATCTATGATACAAAGCACAAGGGTCAATGGGTCCCCTAAATCTTGACAGAAATGCTTCTTCCATTAGCGGCCAGGAAGAAATGTAACCATTGGGCAAGTTTACATACCAGCTAGAGGCTTTCTCATTAAAGGTGTAGGGAAACAATCTACACACCACATCCTCATGCTCTAACCTAGCTCTAAAACATGCTTCCTTGAATATTCTAATATGGTCTTCTGGGTCCTGATGCAACTGGTATTTGGGACATATCTTTTCCAGATTTTTAGGCATCTCATGATAATCATTGAAGGGTATGGGAGAATTGACATCGAAATAAGCCATTGCAGGTGTTTGAGCTTGACCTGATCTTGTAGGAATACTTGGATTGATTGGTGGATTAGGATTTATAGGAGGATTGAGACCTCCAGGAGTGCCTGAACCAAGATTTAAAGATCTAAACAGTGATATGTCAGGACTCACAATACTACGGATGTTAAAAGGTGACCCAGGTGGTGTTCCAGATGAACTTCCAGCTTGCGATATATTTGGATTCCAAATTAAAGGGTTCCTACCTCGCCTAATATCAGGTAGTTGCACAAATATATCCCCTGAACTGGATCTAGACCTAGTCACTCTATTACTGTTATTAGCCAGTTTGAAACAAACTCTAACTCAGAAAGGCCCTCCTTCTAGCACCAGAGAACTGTTGGTGATTGTTTTGATGCAATCATAACAATAAGTTAAAATTTACATATAATGAACTGAAACTATACTTGAAAGATAAGAAGGAATCATTTAAGATTCAACTAATCCCAAGTCTACAATGGTTCAGTTGGTCAAGTTCAGTTGGTCAATGTGAAGCTGTAATGTTCAAGGGGCCTTACATAGTTTAGAGTTTCTTTGTGGTTTACTGGACTAAGATTATGCAAAAAAGATCATGAGATATGTCAATACTTTTCATTCCTTTGCATAAAAGTGATACTGTGCTGCAAGTTTTAGATGGTTTTCTTGATTTATTGCAGTTTTCTCCTTCATACACTTATGAAAACTGTCTACTTTTAACTCTGTTATGCATACTTCTTCAAATTTGAGACAATTTCCTTCAGATTTATATGTTTTCAGCTAAATATTTCAGATGGGTTGGGAAAAGTTAGAAAGATCTAATCTACACCTCATTTACTCTACCAAAGGATCTAATTGTTCTCTTATGCACTATGTAAATACTACAGCAATTTGATCAAATCCACAGTAAAAACCTTAAATGCAAGTCCTGAGCATTTTCACAAACATACATTTAAAATTGCAAGCTCTCAAAGATAATATTTCAAAACACAAAGAAGAATAGGAGAACACTCAGAAGATAGATGCAGAACTCCAGATTCTATTGTATTAGAAACAAATAGTCATACATGATTTACAATGTAGGAATGACTCTTAGTTTCATTGATCAAACTACAAAGAACTTACAAGCTTTACAGATATAGTACGGAAGCCAGACATTCCACGCACACCTTATTGCAGACAAACAGGTGACCTCCTTCTTCTACTTCTAAACTAAGCTAACTAGCTATGTCTTTCTAAAAATTCCTATTGTAAAGTATTCTAGTGCAGAGAGGCACAATATAAAGACTTTTTGATTGTCCTCACTACAGTAAAAAAACTAACTAAACCCCTGGTTCAAACCCCTGGTTACAGCAATAAATATAGGTGAACCAGTTCTTCAAAAATATCTCTGAGCAGTGTCAAATCTGGGTGAAATATTGCCCCTTCTGAGAAGTTTTGGCAGCTCAGCAATAACTTCTGTTTGTCTGTTGTAGTAATACTCCCAGCTGCAACCTTGTTCTTCATTTGGTTGGCCTTGACTTCTTTGCACTTCGTCTTTATCTTCCTGCTCCTGAAATCGGATTTTCTTCTTCCATGAGGTCACTGTGTTGAATTTCCAGCTGCTTCCTTAACTGTAAGCCTGCAAGATAAGACAAGCAATAAGTATCACATTTATCAAATAAACAACAGGAAACTCAAAATATCTGTTCAAACAGGGTGACTATGCAAAAATGTGGAAATCTGGCTCAGAAACCCTCAAAAACACGTTCAAAATGTATACAGATTGCCCAAAACCAAACGGGTCAACCATCGCTGACCAGAAAAATGCCACGGGCGCCAAAAATGTGTTTTAAAATTCCCACCGGCTCGTCCATTCCTGCCCATCAGCATGATAATCGCCATCGGCGGGTCCCAAAAATACTTGGGTGATGTTCATTATTTGGCTGATGGCCTTTCTCGTTATTTCCTCCTTATTTCTTTCCATCGGCGTAAGTCTGTACTATCGGCGAGCCCCAAAATTCCTTCGCCGATCATTCTCTTCCATCGATGCTTCTTCACTTTGTTCCATCGGTGTGAGGCTCGCCCATCGGCAAGCCCAAAATTTCCTTCACCGATCGTGTTGGCTATGCTGATACCCTTGTATTGGCGAGAGTGTTGTTGATGTCATATTGGCCTTCGTTTCCTTCTCATCAGTGAGAGATTCGCCATCGGTGAACTCTATATCTTCCTCGCCGATCCTCATTGTTAGGCCGATGGGCCCTTGCGCTTTATTTCCTCTTCATCGGTGAGAGATTCGCCATTGGCGAACTCCATATTCTTTCCACTGATGCCCCTTTGCTTTGTTCCATCTGTGTGAGATTCGCCATCGGCGAACTCTAAATCTTCTTCGCCGATCACAATACCTTGGTCGATGGCATCTTATTTCCCTCTATCGGTGCAAGTGTTACCGATATAGCCTTATCAGCTTGCATTTTCTTCTTATCGGGGAGAGATTATACTATCGGCGGGCTCCTTATTTCCTCTGCCGATGCCTCTAGCTTACTTGCTCTTTCATTGCTCTCCATCGGTGTGAGATCGCCCATCGGTGACTCACAAACTCCTCCTTCTGATGGCATTTGCCTTGTTTCATCGGTAGGAGATTCCACTGTCAGCGAGCTCCTTATTTCCTCCGCCGATGACCTCCACATCCTTACCTTTCCTTGTATCGGCCCAACTTTGCCCATTGGCAAAGGATTTTTGACCACCACTGATGGCATACGCTACGCGAATACCCGATATCGGCGAGAGTTTCACCGATATCCATCTTCCCATCCTTCACATTTTGGCTAAGTCCTCCCTCATCTATCGGTGTGACCAACGATATCGGTGAAGCTACTTAAAACTTTCACCGATATCCATTCTCTAGCCGATACCTCTTGTTTCCTTCGATCGGCGCAAGTCTCGCCGACACCGTTCTTCTTATGTTCCATCGGTGTGAGACGGCCGATCGGCACCTCATAAATTCTTCCTCCCGATGGCATTTACCTTGGCCGATGCTCCTTTATCGCTTCGTTATTTCTTCCATCGACAAGGGCCAAAACATAATGGCCGATGGTAATAGTTATACCGATGGCAAAAGGCCATCGGGGAGATTGCAGTCTTCGGCGAGAGAAAACCAAACTCCGCCGATTCAAAATGTTACGCCGATGTCATTCATTTTATATCCGGCCAAGTCCCTTTTCATTTATCTGCGTGACTTCGTTCATCGGCGAAAGTCAAAAACAATACTTCGATAGTTAATGTTATGCTGATGGCATAACATCGGCGACAGTCTTGCCGAAGCCCCTCCGTTTATTGAACATTTGAACCATTGAACCAAGAAAAAGGTTCAACGCGGCGGTTCAAAGCAGCATAGCGACTGTTAAAAGAAAATGAACCCCGCCAACTTCAAACCATTGAAGCTTCAAAAAGGTTCAAGCGGATGGTTCAACATTGGAATATAGAATAACAGTCCACCCCCCCCTTTATATTTTTGAACATGCTGAACCATTGAACCCCGAACCATTGAACCTTCAAAAAGGTTCAATGCGCAGGTTCAACGCGCAGGTTCGAACCTGTAAAAACACTTCCAACGAATGAGTAATGGCAAGCAAATTGTTAGATGTATTTTTCTGCAAAACAATCAAAATGTAACATACAGAGTGGAACCCAGACAAAATTTCCCACGACCCAGAACCACTAAGTACGAATTTTTTTGAAATTTAAAGCGAATGCCAACAAGAAAAAAGGCAAACAACTGACTATTTATCATGCAAAACCTGATAGTACATTTTACCTGAATGATCATAACTTGCAAAATATGATAAATTTTAAGATGGTTCAAAAAGCAACCCTGGCTCATTTTTTACAAGGAATCCAACCATATTATGCAATGGTACTGAAAATGCAATTTTCCATATTTTTAACAAGGTTTGCAAATCTGACTCTCTTTTCCCTTTACCACCAGATAGAACAAACACAAGTAGAAGCAAAAGCAAAGCAACAGTAGGGGTCCTCATTTTGCCGAGGAGCAAAATGGGGCATGTTGTGAACATCACAACAGTAACCTTGAAACCATGTCCTATTGACTGAGCTACTGCAAGTAGCAGTAATGCAAGTGCCCAAACCACTGATGCCAGAAATGACTATAGACCCATCATGTAATTCATTAATGACCACATTATCCGGTGTGAACTCAACCCACTTGCCAGAGCCAATGTGAGTGATCTAATATACAGATAGGAGATTAGTTGACAAAGATGGAACATAGAGAACATCTTGAAATGTTCCTTCGCCCACATCAATAGACCCTCTCCCATGCACTTTAGCAAGAGTGTCATCACCCATGAGTCTAGTAGGCATGGTACATGGCTCTAAGGAGGAAAAACTATCATAGGAAGAAGCCATGTGGTGTGAAGCACCTAATTCAATGATCTAGGTATCATGTTGTTAAGTAACTGCAACTAGGGCATTGCCCTTTCCTTTTCCCTTACTCTTTTTTGTGTCCTTTAAAGACCCTTCTGATGAACTCTATTTGACAAAGTTAGGTATCTTAATGTTGTTCTTCTCAAGAAGATGTGATAGGTGATCAATTTACTTCTTTAAACACTTATGCTCATCATGAAAGGAAGCTAGGTGTGCAGAAATGCTTCCTACACTAATCTATTGAGGAGAGGGCTATGCAAATTCAACTTTATCCTAACTATTACAGCAATGTTAAACCATTAACATGAGATATAGCAGAAAAACACAAGAGCCAAAAAGAAGACAAAAGAAGAGAGACAGAGATTTACGGTGGGGAAAACCCTTATCGGGTGAAAAACCCCACACTAAGAAACCTGCACAATGTATTAACAAATCTGAAAGAATGTTTACAACACACTTGCAATGCAAGCTTCAATGGTCTTCGACACTCATGTCTAGAGTCAATCTGGAAGCATAACAATACATGTAAACCTGTGATATGAACACCATCTCTAAGCACCTATTTAAATAGAACATACAAGGCAATTTTGGACCTTTCTTGGAATGGGCGTCCAATATGGCATCTTGGACCAAAACCCACACCTAGGGACACTTGGTCAACATTGTATAATGTGTCTAACACTTGTCCATAGCTCCCATTCTAAAGAGGTCACCTATTTCAAAAATGGGCTATGATAGATGCTCTTACGACACTTACGACCATCATAGAATCTGTCATAGCAGTTACAACTTACAGTTGTAAGAGAATCTGTCATACACGCTATAAATAGCATATTCTCTTACAACACATCATATTCCACCTTGGGGCACCCAAATATGCCTCATTCAAAGATGCTTCATGACACATGTCATTACCTGTCTTACAACCTTCTATTCTCAACTCTTAAATGTCATAGATTCGTCATAGGAGTCTGCCATAACCATTTTGGTCAAACATTCCTTACACAACATAGAAGATGCTGACACATGGTAGAATATTCCTACCACTAAGTGGGATTCATATCTCCTCATGTGAGGACAAAATAACAAGTTGTCATAATCCATGTAGGATTGACACATCACAGTGCCACATCCCACAATATGAGAAAGTGGAATTTCTAATTATTTACAACATAGGCAATTGAATAATAAATACAAACATTACAAATGTAAAGAATTACCAAGGTTGAGACACCTTAATTCCCAACATTCTCCCACTTTTCGAACACCTTATAAGAGCCAATAGAAAAATAGGATTTAACTGCTATAGGCTGAGAGGTCCATAGACTTTGAACACCATCTAAACTTCTCTATGCCCACTGGTTTCATCAACGCATCTACAACATTCTTCAAATTATCTACCTTCTCCAAATTTACCTTTCCATCCTTAACCATGTCCTTCATGAAGTGAAACTAAACATCAATGTGCTTAGTTCTAGCATGGAAAGTTGGATTATTTGCAAGGCAAATTGCACTCTGACTATCACAACTAATCATGATCTAATCCGCATCAACACCAATATCAGAACATAATCTCTAAGCCAAATGGCTACCTTACAAGCATGACTTGCTGCCATATAATCAGCTTCTGTCATGGACAAAGCAACAACTAGTTGTCGCTTACTCATCCAACTAATAGCACCACCAAATAGTGTAGAAACATAAGCACTGGTGGATCTCCTACTATCAATATCACCTGCCCAATCTGAATCCACAAATCCACAAATATCAACATAATGTAGAGGTCCTAAAACATTACCATGATAGAAAATGGAATACTCGGAAGTACCCATCAAATATCTAAACACTCACTTAACTACATCCCAATGAACCTGTCCAAGATTATCCATAAATCGACTAAGGACTCCCACTGCTTGGGCAATGTCTGGTCTTATGCAGACCATAGCATACATCAAACTGCCAACAACACTAGCATAAGGTACTCTGCTAATGTCCTCCACCTCATTAGGAGATTTTGGACAATCCTTAATAGACAACTTTGTCCCTAAGGAAATGGGAACACATAATGGTCTACAATCTCCCATGCTGAATCTGTCCAACATGGTCTTAACATACTTACTCTAACTTAACCAAAGTTTTCGATTGGTTTTGTCTCTTTTGATTTCCATTCCTAGAATGTACCTGGCTGCCCCTAAATCTTTCATTTCAAACTGAGCTGACAACTAAGATTTATAATCAAAAATCATATTCTTACCCTTCCCAATGAGCAACATATCATCAACATATAGTACAACAATGAGAATACGATCACCATCAAACTTATAATAAACACAGTGATTTGATTTCAATCTCACAAATCTAATTGACAACACAAAGGCATCAAACTTCAAGTACCATCTCCTAAGGGATTGCTTCAAACCATACAAAGACTTCTTAAGTTTGCAAACCAATATTTCTTTACCTATTACCGTGTAATTCTCTGGTTGTGACATGTAGATTTCCTCCTCCAAGTCATCGTGAAGGAAAGTTGTCTTCACATCCATCTATTCTACCTCCAAGTCATAAGCTACTGCGAGAGACAACAGGAATTGAATGGATGTCAACTTTGCAATGGGAGAGAAGATCTCACCATAATCTATACCCTCCACTTGTGAATACCCTTTCATAACCAATCTGGCCTTATACTTCTCAATATTGCCATCTGCACAAAGCTTCTTCTTGAACACCCATTTGCATCCAACGGGTTTCTGTCTAGGAGGCAAAGGTACCAAGTCCCAAGTTTGATTCTTTTCCAAAGAAGCCATTTCTTCCTTCATGGCCTCCTTCCAGGAACCTGCATCCTTCATATCCAAAGCCTCTGATACAGTTCTAGGTTCATCACTATTAGTGAGAAAAGCATAAGACAACTAGAATCAAGCAATGTAAAACTAAACCTTTTAAGTTGCTTCCTTATCCATGTAGACCTCCTCAAGAGTTGAGGTTGAGGTTTAGCTTCTTCCTCTTAGATTTTAGAGCTGCTAGAGCTCTCCTCATCATTAGGTCCAACATTGTCTTTCTGTTCAGTCTTCTCAGGGGTGAGAGGAAACTAAACATCCTCTTTCTTTTCTTTGTCTTCTAGCTACAAAACAGTGGAAGGTGTAAGCTCTCTGAAGATGACACTTCTTCTATACAACACTTTTTCAGCCACAGGGTCCCAAAGCTTGTATCCTTTCACACCAACACCATAGCCGATGAAGATACATTTAACAGCTTTGTTTTCTAACTTTGACTACTTCTCCCTAGGAACATGTGCATATGCCTCACAACCAAAAACACAAAGATGCCTTACTGAAGGCTTTCTACTAGACCACACCTCCATGTGTGTGTTTCCAACAAGAGATAATGTAGGAGATCTATTTACCAAATAGCAAGCAGTGGCAACAGCTTTAGCCCAAAACTTTTGTTCTAGGCCAACTCCACTAAGCATACTCCTAGCCTTCTCTATCAGTGTCATGTTCATCCTCTCTACAACTCCATTTTACTGCGGTGTGTATGGAGTTGTCTTATTTCTTTCAATCCCAAGTTCCTTGCAATACTTATCGAATTCTGTAGAACAGAACTCACCATCGTTGTCAGTTCTCAAACATTTAATCTTTTTACCAGTCTAATTTTCAGCAAAGGCTTTAAACTCCTTAAACTTGCTATAGACTTCAGATTTGCTTCTAAGAAAATAAATCCATGTCCTTCTACTGTAATCATCTATAAAAGATACAAAGTATACAGATTTTCATAACGAAGGAATGTTAATAGGACCAAACACATCAGAATTAATGAGGTCCAACACATTAGAAGACTTATGAGAGCTCAAGTAAAACTAAATACGGTTTTGTTTTCCATAAATGCAATGTTCGTAAAAGTCAAACTCAAGATTAAAATCATCTAACCCCTCAATGAGGTTCTTATTTTTTAGGGTATGCAAACCCTTCTCACCAATGTGGCCAAATCTCTTATGCCATAACATTGTCTTTTCTGTAGGAAGTTTGACTTCCAATGCACGATTACAACCATCAAGACTAGAAACAATAGATTTCTTCACTACTCATTCAGATGGTGGGAATGAAGTGACTACAACCCTCTTCCTTGAGTCAGAAGAACTATTGCATTGTGAAATGCATGCCTCTAGCTGAAATAGATTACCTCTCTGAGTACCCTTAGCAAGCACCATAGATCCCCTAGTCATCTTGCATCCTTCTTTTGAAAAAATAACCTGCACACCTGCATCGTTCAAACTACTTATAGAAAGTAGGTTCTGTGCTAAGCTTGGGATGTGCATAACCCTAGAGATCCCCTTCACTCAACCATTGGGGAATCGGATAGAGACTCTTCCATGACCAATGATCTTCAGATGAGAGTCGTCACCCAAATACACCTTTCCACCATCGAACTCCTCATACTTAGTGAACCGGTCTCAATGCGAGGTCATGTGGAATGATGCACCAGAGTCAATTAGCCACACATCATCAGATGCATGGGTTGCCAAGGCTGCGATGAAGGCATCACCGTCATCTTGTGATTTGTTAGAATCTAAATCAGGAGCTTTCTTCTTTTTCTTCTTCTCCTATTTGCATTCCTTTTTGAAATGCCTGGTCTTACCATAGTTCCAAAAAAGAGCCTTGGACTTTCTAGGAGATTTAGATCTCCCACAGGATTTGGATCTACCCTTCTCAGCTTTCTTTTCCTTCTTCTTCCCTTTCTCCTTGGGTCTTCCACGAACTGTAAGGGCTTCTTTGGCTGCCTCAGAAGACTTTCTCTGCATCTCTTCAAATAATAGTAAAGAAACCACCTCTTCCATTTTGAATGTGGATGTGGTGCTTCCGATTGCCATGAGAAGATGATCCCATGAGTCTGGTAGAGAACAAAGCAGGGTCATACACCGATCCTCCTCCTCCATCTTTACACCGATAGATGTTAATTGTGCAACCAGCATGTTAAAGGCATTCATATGCTCAGCCACGGATCCTCTATCTTCCATTCGAAGAGAACACAACTTCTTTCTTAGGAAACGTTTATTGACAAGGGATTTGGCTTGATACACATCCCCCAACTTCTTCCAAAGGAGTTTTGCAGTAGCCTCCTCATGGACATTTACTAACATAGAATAAGCAAGACTAAGTCTTATGAGACCCTTAGCCTTCCGA
Organism: Cunninghamia lanceolata; assembly: GCA_027924645.1. NCBI lineage: Eukaryota > Viridiplantae > Streptophyta > Pinopsida > Cupressales > Cupressaceae > Cunninghamia > Cunninghamia lanceolata. The sequence continues at coordinate 1,201,914 of BSBN01000737.1, read as the reverse complement.
TCCTTGAGATCCCACTCATCTTGAGTCATTGTAGCTATTTTAGTTCCATTCACACTTTCCCAAAGGTCTCGGTCAACTAACATGTCTTCCATCTTGAGCTTCCACAGCTCAAAATTACTACTATTGAACTTCTCTACTTCAAAACTTCTTGATGTAGTTTCCATCTCCTTACTACAATAAGATACAGAATACTCTATATAGACTCCCACTCAACCTAATTTTAGCTCAAAAAACCCATACCCAACAACTAGGACCAAAGGTGATCAAGCTCTGATACCAACTGAAAGGAAGCTAGGTGTGCAAAAAGGCTTCCTACACTAATCTATTGAGGAGAGGGCTATGCAAATTCAACTTTATCCTAATTATTACAGAAATGTTAAACCATTAACATGAGATATAGCAGCAAAACACAAGAGCCAGAAAGAAGATAGAAGAAGAGAGATAGAGATTTACAGTGGGGAAAACCCTTATCGGGTGAAAAACTCCACACTCAGAAACTTGCACAATGTATTAACAAATCTGAAAGAATGTTTACAACACACTTGCAATGCAAGCTTCAATGGTCTTTGACACTCATGTCTGGAGTCAATCTGGAAGCATAACAATACCTGTAAACCTATGATATGAACTCCATCTCCAAGCACCTGTTTAAATAGAACATACAAGGCAATTTTGGACCTTTCTTGGAATGGGCGTCCAATATGTCATCTTGGACCAAAACCCACACCTAGGGACACTTGGTCAACATTGTATAATGTGTCTAACACTTGTCCATAGCTCCCATTCTAAAGAGGTCACCTATTTCCAAAATGGGCTATGATAGATGCTCTTACGACACTTACGACCATCATAGAATCTGTCATAGCGGTTACAACTTATAGTTGTAAGAGAATCTGTCATACACATGCTATAAATAGCATATTCTCTTACAACACACCATATTCCACCTTGGGGCACCCAAATATGCCTCAGTCAAAGATGCTTCATGACACATGTCATTACCTATCTTACAACCTTCTATTCTCGACTCTTACATGTCATAGGTTCATCATAGGAATTTGTCATAACCGTTTCGGTCAAACATTCCTTATACAACATAGAAGATGCTGACACATGGCAAAATATTCCTTCCGCTAAGTGGGATGCCTATCTCCTCATGTGAGGACAAAATAACAAGTTGTCATAATCCATGTAGGATTGACACATCACCATGCCACATCCCACAATATGACAAAGTAGAATTTTCAATTATTTACAACATAGGCAATTGAATAATAAATACAAACACTACAAATGCAGAGAATTACCAAGGTTGAGACACCTTAATTTCCAACACATCATGTCCATGCCTCTTACAAGTAGAACACTTGACCTTCTCCTTCTTAGGTTGTTCACCTTTTTGATGAAGAGGTTTAATTTGCTGCATTTGGAGCAGTAGGTTTTTGATCTTTCTTCTTCTCTCCTTGGTTCTTTTGTTTCTTTTTCTATTTTCCAGCCCCCTTCTATTCTTTTGTGCCTTGATTTTTTGCCAAGGCATTTGACTTTGAGGGTTTAATTGTACCCATGTGAACTAGTTCATCTTGCTCCTAGGCAAGTTCTGCAACAAACTCATCTAGAGAAGGCATTTTATAGTTTGAACCTAGGGCACTTTTTGTAGCATGAAAGGTAGAAACAAAGATAGAATAGTTTGGACCAAACTTAGAAAGAATGTTGAAGATCAGTTGTTTGTCTTTTTTTTCTATTCCACACTATTTCAACTACAATATGATGGCTTTCAACTTTGTGAAGAAGTCTTGTATGGTGTCAAAATTGTTTGGACTCAACCCTATGAGTTCATTCTCCAATTGATGACCTGTTAACTCATCCTACTTACCAAAGAGTTTTTTTCAATGTGGTCCACACATCATTAGGTGTAGTAATGTGAAAAAGAAGATCAGGAGAGACTAACATACATAGAGTACCAAAGGCTTCATCACATTTATTAAACCATTTTGTCTTTTCTATAGCATCTTGAGGTTCTGTCTCAAGTCCCATTGTAACTCGATGATATCCATGTCTTTTAAGATATATTATCATCTTTGATTTCCATTCAAAATAGTTATATGGTGTTAAGACAAGAAGTGTAGATGTATCCATCTATGTAGAAAAGTAGATTGCAAAGAAGAAAGAGAAGTGTGAAAAAGAGACACACGAGACACCCCCTCTTTTCACTAGTTTCTAAAATGACCCCACCAGAAATTACAATGTTGGAACTTTATAATTAGTGTGATTTATAATGCAAATCTTTAGATTTTTAGACTCTTACAGGGCTCAAAATGGCCAAAATACTAAAACTATGGCTCAAGTACAATATGAGATCAAATTGAGAGCACCAATGTGGAGTATGCAAAAAAAGATGAACTCTAGAAAAAATGGCACCAAAAATGGAGTCTGTTTGCACAAGTTATGGCTCCTAGAAGGTCTCAAAATAAGAATTGTGTAGTGAATTCTAAGAGAATCTTCAATTTATGAAATTCTAGAGCATCAAATCAGAAAACAAACTTCAACATAGTGTAGAACATGAAATTCTACCCAAAATCATAAAAAAAATCATCATAAAAGGAGTTCATATGCTCAAGTTACAGTCCTTTGAAGTTGGACTACCAAATCAAAAATACAAATGGAGAGGGATCTACCTATTGACAGTCATTTAGACATCAAATTTCAGACAGTGACCACTATGATGACCATTTAAACGTCAAATTTAACACAGTGAATTTGACAGGTAGATGACCATCAAATTTAACATATTGTTTGTGACGGGCAGATGGACATGAAATTTAATCTCGTGTTTGGTGATGGCCGTTTGACCATCAAATATAAGATAGTCAATTTTTTTCCTGTAGAGTTGAATAGTACAAAATTTGTTTGACCTAGGGGTGAAAAAAAATTGGCTCAGAAAATTCCTTACTCTGATTTTGATGATTTTACAGTCAATCTTTAGGTTTTCAGGCCTTCTGAGCATGATGGCAAGGTCCATTTGGGCCAAAAATACACCAATTTATTATCTACCTCTAGGAACCACTCAAAAAACCTCTAGTGCAACTGGGTCCTTCAATCTCCAAATTTGATGAAATAAAAGCCCATCTCGACTTTTCCAAGCCTTTTGGACACTATAGAAACACTGAAAATGCCTCCAGGATTACCAAAAGAGATGCAATCACCCAGATCTCACAAGATCACAAATATGTATACCATAATATTATAGATGATTATTTTCTTTCAAACTATTCTGATTCTCTAGATCATCTAAGGATGCAAGAGAAGAGCATACTGAGTTTTTTTTAGAAAATATTAGCAATCCAATAGTCTCAAATCTCTCAAGTATCAAGATTACAAAAAATGAACTAAACCAAACAAACAGGCTCTGATACCATGTTAGATTTTGTGAGAAGTGAGAATCAAGCCAGGATCTGATGTTGGTTGTAGATCACACACAATCCAGTCGACAAATGATTGGAGATCAAACTAGCAGAATGGACAGAGAATCTAAAAAGAGAGAAAAATAGAGACAAAGCAAAAGAATTTGAGAATAATCTTGATACTCTCATAGAGATTTCACCGAACTGGTATTTAAAATAATGTTCAACTAGCTACCGTGAGAGGAGAGTGTTGTATATATAGAAAAAATAGGGCATATACATCCAAGAGGTGCATTAACTCCAACTACTTGAAATAGGTGGGAGGTTTTTATACTTGGTAAAGGACAAACCATGTGGCATAACCTCCTCAAGTGAAGATAGAAAGGAGGTGGCACATAAAGCCAAAAGAGTGTGAGAACTCTAACTACCCCATACCATACTTAGGTAAAGACACAATAGTGGTTATTAGAGGTGGCACAAAAAGCCAAAATAAGGTGTGTAATGCAACTACCCATGTGTGGGAGAGAGTTACACATGTAGTTGATGTATTTCATCACGTGTCCTCATATTAACCACATCTAATAAACCTAAGAAAGCTTAAAAATGTGTATGAAAAAGAATTATCCCTAAGGAAAATAAAAAACCTACACTAACAAAAATGCTTTAAACAAAACATAAGAATTGATGTATTTCATTAGGGATTATTGAAGAAGAGTTGTATGAAATACTTTTTCTTGAGTATATCATTACAAGATATTGATACAAATACACCCTCTGAATTTGAAGTTCTATTATCATAGAGGAAACATTTGCAAGAGGAGGGTTTGACTTTGTTTCCCTGATAAAACACCAGTCTAGAATTTTGTTTGCCCAGTGGTCAAGAAATTCATTGATTAAGATTATCTTTTGGTTTATTATCTTAATTGTTGTTTGTAGTTTAGGGTATCTTAGTGCATGATCCTAGAGTAAAACAAAGAATATAGTCCAAGAATTTTTCTAGTCTGGGAGTTATCTTGAAAATCTTGGTACATACATGAGAACATTCTACATAGTACTAAAAGTCTAGATGTATTGGTTGCGAATAAGGGAATATCCCCCTAGGTGTGGTGGAACCTGAAGTGTAGGTGAGATAACTGTGGATGCCTTCCCACCTTTCAAAATAATATCTCCCACTCTATTGGCTGAGTCTCTTCTTGAAATATAAACATAAGAAGTGGCAAACCATTAGGATTCAATGCATGCATATTTGAGAACGAACAAAATTGGTGACTCTATTGGGGATTTGAGAAGAATTCAGTTGTTTAATAGAGTTAAGATATAATTTTTCACTACATTTGTAATTCTATGATCAATAATAGTGGGGTTAAGGTTTGTGCTCTAGGGATTAATAGAATTAATAGAATTTTTGATCTAAAGGGATTCTAATGAAGGGAATTTGTTAGAGGAAATAATCTAGAAAATTCATGGATATTTTTTTCGTATTGAAGAGGTGATGACTCTACATTTGATTCTATATTTGTTCCAGTCTTAACACTTTCTAGGTATTCTATTCTATTTGAATGTTACAATGAATAGCTTGATTACTAAAAGATATAGAGCTTTGAATTTTAATGGAATCAAGGGATACCCAAATGCTATCTCTAATGAAGTTAGAAGAAATTTGCCAATATTTAGTGGAAAAGCATCTGAATCAGTAAATAGGCATATATAGGAATTTTGTGATTTAATGGTCGATTATGAGGTTGAAAATGAAGATGTTGTCATGAATCTTTTTTTTCAATCACTCAAAGATGATGCTATGGATTGAATTTCAACCATATCACCATGTTATATTTCATCTTGGCTTGATTTTGAAATGGTATTTTTAGAATAGTTTGGTGAAAAGGCCAATCTCACCTCATTAATCACACAACTCATGAATCCAAAAAGATCAGAATGAGTTGGTGCTAGCTTTTAACCTCAGGTTCTAGAAAATGCTTAAATGTATTCCAAATTATATGAGGCCAAATGATGTGTTGTGTCTGGTAATATATCTAGTTGCATTTGATGAATAGATGAGTTATTTGTTAAGAAATAAGGAACCTAAGTCACTTTGCCATGCTTATGAGATTGTAAGGGATATTGAAAATAGTATGCAATATGCAATACCTATTGGGCAAATGTCTGCAAATATTGGATACAGAAGATTGAAGTTGAAAAGTTTCAATCCTTTGCTTAGGGATGGATTTAAAATACAAAAAGTTGATTGCAATCTTGATATAATTGATAGTGGTGTTATTGCAGGTACATCTCATAATGAAAAGGATCAAGACTATGACCAACCCATAATAAGCAAGGCTATAAATCATATGGGTGATTAGATAAAAGACATACATGAAGTTGTGGCTTTTGATAATGTCAAAAGTTCACATAATAGACAAATTGAGGAGAAAACTAAAATTTTTATGTTGGAGGATATGCAGGTGGATGTTAATTAAATCCATAATAGTTTTGTGTATCATACCATGGAAGATGTTAGAAGAACACAAGAATTGTGTGATGGATGGATGCAAAGAACCAAGCATGCAAAGTTATTGGCTGCACAAGCATGACAACACTTGCAAGAAATTAGGGAACATTGTAGCTGAATAAATTGTGCAAGACAATAGAGGGAGTTGTACCTCCAATCTCTTTTCCTCCCAAAGGATGAACTTTGGGAAACTGAATAGATAAAAACATAATCTCTTGAAGAAAATGAACAAGAAACCCATACAAGTTTGATAAAATTTGGCAATGAAGGCATGTACCTTTCAGAAAAAGGATCCTCTCAAAGCAATTGTGAGCAGACTCTAATTGATTCTAATGCAACAATTGAAAAACCATATGAGTACGAGTTCCAAAGTATGCATTAGTAGGTGGAAGTATCCTATGTAGAATATGACCTCTTGACTGCATGTGAATCACAAGGAATATCAAAGCACTTGCGTCAATATTCCAATTCTAATCTAGATATAAAGGATGAAGATAAACTTCAGCATGTCAATTACACTTACTAGTATCAGGAAAGTCCCACAATGTGCAAAGATAATATTTCTTATCAGAAATGTTGTAGACATGGGATTGACTTACCTAATGCATTTTTCTATGCTTATCACTCATTGATACTATTTTTGGGATTCCTTATTACAATATGTATACCAATGTAGCTAAATGGACTACAATTAAAATATGATGGTATATTTTCCTTGTAGTAGTAGTAGTGGATATGATGCTTTTAGATTAATTTCAAGATTGATCACTAAAAACATGGCATTTAATAGAGGTAAGTACTGATCTTTTGTTTTCGGTGGCCTTGGACCACAAGTTTAGGATTGAAGACATGATGAGAAAGTTTAATTAACTTTCAGTTAATCTTCAATTCCTATAAGAGATTTAATGAAACCCTAATTTGAGGAGTTACAATGTGAGCCCAATAGATTTGGTACTTGGTCTACATCCCTAAGACCTATGATTCTTTCCATGAATGAATCAGTCGTGCATCCCCAACTAGAGCCATTTACAGATCCTTCTCTTGAGGAAGAAGAGTCAAGTATAAGTGAGGAAATAATGTCCTTAGCTTCATTCTTTATCAGTCCTTTGAACTTAGTTAATGGATTTCATGTTTGTGAAATATCTTTTAAAGGGTTGATACAATGGATTTAATGATAGGTTGGTAGTTATTACTGCATCACAATTTTTTAGCTGGAAGTTGGTTTCTGATGTGATGATACGATAAAGGATTGGATATGTGTCTATTCCTTGTTTTATCATAGGAGCACTTTGTGAGAAGATGTGAGGGGATATTTCTATTGCAAGTATGTGCCTAATCAGTGTTGTCATGATGTTAACATATCCTTGTTGTCATTGGTGTCAACTGTATCTTATTCTATTACTTGTTTAGAAGACTTGTATGTTGAGTATATTGAGAAAATTAGCCTCTCTGGAAGGAACAAGTGAGTTACAGAGAAGTGTAGTATAGACAGTGGGTTGTATACTGAAGAATAGTCTGGTAAATTGCTCTGCATTTATTTATACTTGAATCTCATGGTCTACAGATTGGAAGTAAGTTAGAGGTATGACTAAGGATGCTATATTTTGCATTTGAGCCCTCAACATGAAGATCTAAGTGAGTTTTGTCCACCAGAGTGAAACCTATTTTTTTTGTAAGTTCAGTGGGACAGGAAGAAAGTATTCTGCTCCGCATTCCTCCACAATAAACTATTTTTCTCTATGGTTCTAGAAGGAAGTCTAGGATGATGATAAGTGCCTATAGTTACAATGGTTCATGGTTTTGTGGTCTGCAAGCTATCTTTCTTCTATAACAGTTGAAGAGAGTGAAGTTCATGTGTTCTGGTGAGAAGATTCTTATGGATAAAGTGGTTAAGGTTCATGTGGTTTTTCCTGATGATTATAACATGCTTGTGGATGTCTCCTAATCATGTTCCTATCTGGACTTTGGTCCATGTTAAGAATTGAGATTGTGTTTGAAGATTGTTTGTAGATAATGTAGTGTGTAACGAGTCCAGGATGACCTGGTTAATCCTAGTGATTGTGGAGATTTTTGAAAGATTGTGGAAGTGTGTTGTGGCATGGAAGATCATGTTTGAGTCCTAGCTAAGGCATGGCATGATCCACATTTTTTTCATTTGCATAATGTTGTAATAAGTCATATTTTATAAGTGTTTGTAATACCGACCTTGGAGATTGTTCCAATGGTTGATGATTTTGATGCCGATCTTGATATCATTCCAAGGTTGATGAAGTGTATAAATACTTGTAGTTGAGTTGTGAAAAAGGTGTCCTTGAGCAAAAATGGAAAGATATTAAGAAAGTTCCAAAAGGGAGAGCAGAGAAGAGGCAGAGGAAAGACAAGGAAGAGAAGAATAGAGGTAGAGTAGAGCAGAGGAATTATTGTACTTCAATCATAGACATAAGAAAGTGTTGATCGTGATAGAGAGCCTGGTAGTGAGTCACTAGTAGGGTTTAATAGCCCTTATTATAATCTTGCTAGGTTTAGGGTTGAGGCAGTGAGCCTACTAGACCTAGTTGTTCTTTATGGCAGTAAGCCAGTATGTTTAGACCCGTGGAGTGACCAAGCCTGAACATCATTATTTCAAGATTGTAATATATATTAAGAGCTAATCCTCTCTATGGTTTTTCCCCACCTTGGGGTTTTCCACGTAAAATTTGGTGTCTCTTATGTTTGATGTTATCTCTGTGGTTAAGTCTCTAATTTCGTGCATTCATTGTTAAATCATAATAAATGTGGATAAGTGATGAATGTTTAATTGTAGTAAGTGTTTAAGTTTTGAGGACAACTGATTCACCCCCCCTCTTAGTTTTCTAGTGTGTATCAACAATTGGTATCAGAGCCAAGTTTCTCTAAAGAAAGTTTAACAGCTTGAGGAATATCCAAAATGTCTTACAGGAAGGAAGTGCCGCATTTGTATGGAACGAATTATGTTCTCTGGAAAGCTCAGATGAAAAGCCATATTCTTTCTCTTGGTTACAAAGTTTGGAAAGTTGAAGAAATAGAATACACCATACCTCAAAATGGTCCGACGACTGAAGATGAAATCAAAGAATATGAGATAGATATCAAGGCAAAGGATGCTCTGCTAAGCTCATTAACCGACTCAATATTGATGAAAGTTGTGGATGTTGAAACTGCAAATAAGGTATGGGAAAAGTTAAAAAATTTGTATAAAAGAGATGATTCTATGAAGGAAGCCAAGTTACAAAGTCTGAAAGTGAAATATGAAAGTTTGAAGATGAATGATGATGAAAACATATCAGCCTTTATGCAAAGATTTGATGAACTTGTTACAGCGATAAAATCCATTGGTGGAACTCTCAATGAAAAGGAATTTGTTATGAAAATTCTCAGATCTCTACCCAAGTCCTACTGTCACAAGGTAGATGTAATTGAAGAATTCATGCAAGTAAAAATTGTTGACAAGGATCAGGTGCTTGGTAAGCCTACCACCTTTGAAATGAGGGAGTTTGATGATGATCTGCTGAAAGTTGAGATGACCTTCAAAGCTAGTAATCCTGGAAATACTTCCAGATTAGAAAAGTACAAGGTAGAATCCAAAGACGAGTTTGATGAAGTTGAAGCCAACTTCGTGGATAGATTGTAAAGAGGATCTGATAAGTATAAAGGAAAATTACCATTCAAATGTTTCTCCTATGGTAAAGTAGGTCATTTTGCTTCCAAATATCCTGGAAGAATAGAAAGAAATAGAAAAAGGTATGAGAATAGGCCTAGGACCCAAAAGAAGTGTTATTATGTTGAAGATTTTATTGATGATGGAGTATCAGATAATGGTGAACTAGATAATGCTAGTTCCTATCTAAATGAATGCTTGTTTATTTCTATTAAGGAAGATCCTGTGTCTACTAATTCTACTAGCTATGTGAAGGAAGAGAAACCAGTGGAAAGTGCTTTGGCTACTTAGGTCATTAAGGACAAGGATGAATGGGTTATTGATAGTGGTTGCTCTCACCACACGACTAGTGAAAAAAGTAAGTTTGATGGTTTGGAAAGATATGATGGTGGACTGCTTAGGTTTGGAGATGATACAACTGGTAAGATTTGTGGGAAAGGATCTATTTCTTTTGATGGCAAGCGTAATACTGAAGATGTCTTGTATGTGAAAGGATTAAAGAACAATATTTTGAGTGTGGGTTAGATGTGTGAAAAGGGCTATGATTTAAGCTTCATGGACAATAGATGCAAGATCAAGGAAAGCTCTAAAACAATCATTGCAACTGGTAAGAAGACCAGAGGTAATATCTATCACTTGAAAGGAGCTAAGAACTATTACTTGTTGACTCAAACCAATGAGAGTTGGTTATGGCATAGAAGGTTGTGTCACATAAATTTTGATAATATTATGAAGATAAGTACTATACAGGTGGTTAGAGATTTGCCTAAGCTTGTGAAGCCTACTAATCCTATTTGCAAGGAATCTTGATTTGGGAAACAAACAAGAACAATTTTCAAAAGCAAGGACCAATCAGTTGGAAGACTACTTGAGCTAGTGCATACAGATTTGTGTGGACCTACCAGAGTAAGAAGTTTGCAAGGAGACAGGTATTTCATGCTACTCATTGATGATTATTCTAGAATGACTTGGGTCACCTTTTTGAAAGAGAAAGCTAAAGCTCTAGATAAATTTAAGGCATTTAAGGTAATGGTTGAAAATGAGATGGATTTGAAAATAAAATGCTTGAGGTTTGAGAGAGGAGGAGAGTTCACATCAAATGAATTCAATTTCTTTTGTGAAGAACATGGAATAAAGAGACAGCTGTCTACCCCCAAAACTCCACAACAAAATGGAGTTATTGAAAGGAAAAATAGAACAATTCAAGAAGCTGCTAGAACCATGATAAAGGAAGCTCATCTTTTGGAAGCATATTGGAGAGAGGGAATTCACACCGCTGTATATATCCTAAAAAGAGTTCAACTAAAAGGTAAAAATAGTTCAAAAAATCCTTATGAATTGTGTCATGGTAGAGTTCCTACTATGAAATATTTCAATGCTTTTGGTAGCAAATGTTATAACAAAAGAGAAGAAGATTTAGGCAAGTTTGATGCTAGATGTGATGAAGGAATCTTCTTTGGTTACTCCACCAAGAGAAAGGCCTATCGATGCTATAATTGTTGGCAAGAGACATTGTGTGGCTTCATAATTGTTGTCATTAATGGCAACAAAGTCTATCACACACATCCGCAGAGCATAGTATGCCTATACCAGAAGTTAGATTGAAGAGTGTTCAGGTCTGGTGAATACAAATAGAGCATGCAACAAGGTCTGACAATCAGGTCTGGATCTCTCAGATGGTGTAACTTAGCAAGTTGAGGATTTGGGAAAGTCAAGAGGAGTATCATGACTACTATATTCTAGAGATTGAGCCTCCAGTGATGAATCATGGAAGAGATATGAGCATCTGAGTGTTGGGTTCCAGACAGGCAAAGCAGACTGAGGAATAACTGACTGACAGAGTATCAGATTTCAATCCGGATGAGTAATTGATGTTGATCAAGCTATTTGAGGGATCATACATGGTTGGTCGACATGATTGATGACTTCTATGTCTATGTTTTTGATATGCATCACATGTATTAAGCATGGAATCAGCTGACAAATTAGTGTTTTGTAAATATCTTGAATATTCTAGTTGCCGACTAGAAAGATGTTGAAATCCTTGGTGCGGATATATATACCAGATGGATTTCTATATGAAGAAGTGTGTGTTAAGAAAAGGTGTGCAAGGAAAGGTAGAGATAAATGTGGAAGAAGCAATACAAGTTTGGTATGTGACAAAATAGGAACACTTAAGCAGAGGAAGAATGAAGTGCTTTAGATCAGTATATTGAGCCTAACCGGAACTGAACCTCAGCATATATGGATGCCTCTCTTCAATTCAAACACTTGGTTACCTTCTATAAACATTGTGGATAGTGAGTCTCTTCTAGGTATTGTGCCTCTTGTGAGCAGTGTGCTCGGGCAGTGAGCCCTAATTGGCAAGTGCCATTTTTATACTTCTTATTCTTTTAATAGAGAATACAATCTTGGGTTAGTCACCCCATGGTTTTTCCCTTAACAAGGTTCTCCATGTCAAAATATGTGTGTTATGTGTATTGATTTCTTTTCTTCTCTCATGATTATATATGCTTATATGTTTTGATGCAACTCAAATTATAAAAGGAAAAATAAAGTAAAGTTAATAGAGATGACTGATTCATCCCCCCTCTCAGTTATCTACCTTGTTTCCAACAATAATAAGAGGATAAATAAGATCATTGAAAGTACAAATGTTAAAGTTGATGAATGTAAGGAAAGGTCTTCAGAATCAAGTGGATATGAGTCAGATGATCCAAATGCTTCAGAAGTGGTACAACATGAAGACAACCCAGATGAAGAAGAACAAGATCTGGTAAGTGCTACTAAAACTCTAAGATATGTAAGAATTAGTTATTCTAAAGATCAAATAATAGGAAACAAGAGCAAAGGGATCTTAGCCACAAGAAATGTTGTAGAAGAACAAGTAAATTTTTGTTTGATTTCCAAGATTGAACCTAAAATTGTGAATGAGACTTGTAAAGATGAGAACTGGATAAAGGCTATGGAAGAGGAATTGATGTAGATAGAGAAGAATCAGACTTGGGATCTTGTTCCCAGACTAGCAGACAAGAATGTAATTTGTACAAAGTGGGTCTTCAAAAACAAGATGAATAAGAATGGTGAAGTGGTAAGAAACAAAGCAAGGTTGGTATGCAAAGGATACGTGCTCAAGTTGAAGGAATAGACTTTGAAGAAATTTTTTCTCCGATGGCAAGGATTGAAGCAATAAGGATGTTTTTGGCTTTTGCAGCATATGAAGATTTTAGGGTTTATCAAATGGATGTGAAGTCTGCTTTCTTAAATGGGGAGTTGGAAGAGGAAGTCTATATAAACAACGGGAAGGATTTTAGTCATCAGATCAAGGTGACATGGTATGCAAATTGAAGAAAGCTTTGTATGGATTAAAACAAGCTCCTAGGGCATGGTATGCATGGTTGGATAGGTACCTGATATAGATAGGGTTTAGTAAAGGTACTGCAAATACCAATCTCTACTTCAAGATCAATGATGAACAAACTGTGATTGTTGTAGTTTTTGTTGATGATATTATTTTTGGAGGTAATGAAGGTATGTGCTCAATTTTTTCTAGAGAAATGCAAAGTGAATTTGAAATGTCTATGTTTGGAGAGATGAACTTCTTTTTAGGTCTACAAATAAGTCAATCAAATAAAGGTATCTTCATTTCTCAGTCTAAGTATGTGAAAGAGTTGTTAAAGAAATTTGGGATGGAAGACTCTAAACTAGTATGCACACATATGATAACTAGTAGTAAGTTGAGAAAAGATGATAACTCACCCATGACAGACCATAAAAGGTATAGATCTATGATTGGAGGATTACTTTATCTGACTCAAACCAAAACTGACATAATGCATGCAGTATGTCTTGTGGCAAGATTTTAGGTAGAACCCAAGGAATCACATGTGATGGTAGTCAAGAGAATCTGAGATATTTAGAAGGTACAATAGATTATGGTTTGTAGTACCCTAAGGGATGTGACTTTACTCTCCATGCATATACAAATGCAGATTGTGCTAGAGATGTGGATGATAGAAAAAGTACAAGTGGAGGTACATTCTTCTTGGGAAAAAGATTAGTATCTTGGTTGAGCAAGAAACAAGATTCAATATGCCTATCTACTACAGAAGTAGAATACATTGTAGGAGCATGTAGTTGTGCTCAAGTGTTATGGATGAAGAAGACTTTGAAGGACATAAAAATTGTGTATGAAGATCCCATTGCAATCTTTTGTAACAATACAAGTTCCATAAACATATCAAAGAATCTAGTGATGTATTTAAGGACAAAGCACATATCCATCAGGTATCATTTTCTAAGAGAGAAGGTGATAGAGAATGAAGTCAAGTTGGAATTTATTTCTACCAAGGATCAGATTGCATACATTTTTACCAAGCCTCTACCTAAAGATACTTTTGAGTATCTCAGAGAAAAGTTAGGGGTTATCACCCCTCCTTCTCTAAACTAAGATGCACAATAGTGCATCAATCCAGAGGTGTTCAGAGGTCTAGATTGATACTATTTAGGGCTACTTCTTAGGGGTAGTAGCTAGAGAGTTCAGAAGAGAGATTAGATCAGAGCAGGAGAGTGCAATTATGTGCCCTTTGCCATTGATGTCAAAGGGGGAGAGAAGTCATGTGAAGAACTTAGAGTATAGATGTGAAAGAGAAAGGGGGAGAGTTTTGGAGAAAGAAAGAGTGTAGGTGTGTAAAGAGAAAGGGGGAGAATTTTGGAGAAAGAAAGAGTGCAGGTGTGTAAAGAGAAAGGGGGAGAACCTTGTCTTGATAGATGTTGCAATTTTTCACATCATATGTTTCCATCAATGACAAAGGGGGAGATTGTTGTAAGTATGTGCCTAATTGATGTTGTCATTGATGTCAACATATCCTTTTTTGTCATTGGTGTCAACTATATATTATTCTATTACTTGTTTAGAAGACTTGTATGTTGAGGATATTGAGAAAATTAGCCTCTCTGGAAGGAACAAGTGAGTTACAGAGAAGTGCAGTACAGATAGTGAGTTGTATGCTGAAGAACAGTCCCGTAAATTGCTTTACATTTATTTTTGCTTGAAGATCATGGCCTACAGATTGGAAGTAAGTTAGAGATATAACTAAGGGTGCTTCATTCTAGGTTTGAGCCCTTCACATGAAGATCTGTGTGAGTTGTGGTCACCAAAGTGAAACATACTTTTTTTATAAGTTTAGTGGGACAAGAAGAAAGTATTCTACTCTGCATTCCTCTGTAATAAAGTATTTTTCTCTCCAGTTCTAGAAGGAAGTCTGGGATGATGATAAGTGCCTACATTTGCAATGATTCATGGTTTGGTGGTCCACAAGCTATCTTTCTTTTATAATAGTTGAAGATAATGAAGTTCATGTGTTCCAATGAGAAGATTCCTATGGATAAATTGGTTAAGGTTCATGTGGTTTCTCCTAATGATTATAACATGCTTGTGGATGTCTCCTAATCATGTTCCTATCTAGACTTTGGTCTGCATTAAGAAATTAAGATTATGTTTGAAGATTGTTCCCAGATAATGTAGTGTGTAACCAGTCCTAGCCGACTTGGTTAATCCCAGTGGTTACAGAGATCTCTGGAAGATTGTGGAAGCATGTTGTGGCATGGAAGATCATGTTTGAGTCCCAGCTAAGGCATGACATGATCTGCATTTCATTTCCTTTACATAATGTTGTAATAGGTCAGGACCTATTTTATAAATGTTTGTAATACTGACCTTGGAGATTGTACCAATGGTTGATGATTGTGATGCTGACCTTGATGATCATTCCAAGGTTGATGAAGTGTATAAATACTTGTAGTTGAGTCATGGAAAAGTTGTCCTTGAGAAAAAATGGAAAGATATTAAGAAAGGTCCAAAAGGCAGAGCAGAGAAGAGGTAGAGGAAAGAAGAGGAAGAGCAAAATAGAGGCAGAGCAGAGTGGAGGAATTATTGTACTTCAATCACAGACATAAGAAGGTGTTGATCATGGCAGAGAGCTTGGCAATGAGTTGCCAGTAGGGTTTAACAACCCTTATTGTAATCTTGCTAGGTTTAGGGTTGAGGTAGTGAGCCTGCTAGACCTAGTTGTTCTTTATGGTAGTAAGCCAGTATTTTTAGGCCTGTGGACTGACCAAGCTTGGACATCATTATTTCAAGATTGCAATATATATTGAGAGCTAATCCTCTCCGTGGTTTTTTCCCACCTTGGGGTTTTCCACGTAAAACCTGGTGTCTCTTGTGTTTGATGTTATCTATGTCATTAAGTCTTTGATTTCATGCATTCATTATTAAATCATAATAATTGTGGATTATTGATGAATGTTTAATTGTGGTAAGTGTTTAAGTTTTGGGGACAACTGATTCACCCCCCCTCAGTTGTCTGGAGCATATCAACACTTTTTTGCATTGGTACGATGAAATGTTTAGTGTTTGGAAGGTCCCATCCTGAGGAGGATGAAGTTGGCGCCCAATGCATGAGCACATGGGAAGCTGCGTGGGTCCCTCAAGGTCCATGATGGTGAGATCAGGTGACATGTGGTTTAAACATAAGTGAAACATGCTTTACTAGCATATTCTAATTGGATGGCAACTAACCCAATGGATTTTAAATCATTGATCTCATTTTGATGCGGTTTCAATCAATAAACATAAATTCACATGAAGAATGTCATGCAAATAGTTTGTTTTAGTTGTGAATTGTCTAGTAGCATGCTTTAGCTGGTTCTGATTTTTGAAAATATTTAGGTAATTACACCAACTATCTATTATTTGTGGGAAATTAAATGTCATTGGGCCATCATTTTATGTTTTGATGATCATGATGCAATTTTTGAGCATTTCTAGCAATAAATTCAAGTGTACAAAATCCGCAGACCCTAAGATGAATTTTGTAGGTTGATGAAAATGGAGATCAATTTAATTCAACTTTTCCTATAAATGGGTGCCTTTAGTGGCATTCACATAAGATGTCCACATAAATTATTTGTAATGGACTTTGAGCAGAGATTATCTCCTTGTGATTTTTAGTGCATTTTCCAAAAGAGTATGTCTCTATTTTCTTGGTTGCAGATTTGTTGATTCTGAATTAAGGAATGGGGCAAATTCAAGACGAGGAATAGGAGGCATAGTTAAGAATTAGAGTTTCTAGTTTCCACAATCTTGCCACTTTCCCAGAACTATAGCTGCATGAATGCATCTTTGTAGGGAAAGTCAAAGATTGGTAAGAAACTCTAATTATAGGAAGCTACTTCCCAAGGATGAGCCAATTGGATAAAGTTTTAATGATCATAGTTGGATCTAGAATTTGGGTGTTCTAGTAGAGAGGCATCATTCTCCCTCTTCCCATGTCTCCTTTTGATGACCTTCATAAACAACCATAGCTAAAGACAAATGTGATGTCTAGATTTCTTACTTGGTGATGAAGAGGAGAGTTTCTATTGATAGACGCAAAGAAGTTCTTGTGAAGATAAGGATGGGAACAAGTCATCCCTTGTCCCAATTGCTCATTCTTCTCTTGAAAACTCCTAGATATATTGTAATTAGTAATTGGATATTGAAAGATAGGGAATCATGTTGCCTCCCCAACAGGCCATCATCTCAACCCATGATAAAGTGAAGGAAGTCATACCTCAAAAACTCCTCAATCTTCTAGAACATTTTGTAATACCATTGAGGGATGATGCTGACTTTGGTTTGTTGGAAAATGGAATCAGTTTTATGCTTTTCCAATCAAAATAAAGAATGTATAACTTCTGCATGCAATTATTAAATGTAAAATTGGGGTGGAATTTCTAGCCGACGTAAGAAATTTCCTTTATAAAGAACCCTGTACAATTGTATTGTAAGATATACATGTGGGTAGAGAAGTAAAAAGTAATAGAAAAGAAGTTTTGGGCTATAGAGAAAAGTTGTCTACATTTTGTGAAATAACTCTCTATAGGAAGAAGTATTTTGAATTCAGAGTTGTATAGAGAAAATCTTGTTCTATGAATGAATAAAGTTTCTATATGACAATTTTCAATTCAGATTGATTAATATGAATAACACCTTATGTGTGTATTTCTTGCATTTGTCTCCTTGAATGCGTACATTTCCTTAGTGAATAAATGAATCAAGGGTTCTAGATTTCACCTATACACATTTGATGTATTGAATGTTTTTTTTGTTTTCTTCTAGTCAAGGATTAGATTAAAAATGATTTAAACTAAACATAAGAAGTGATGTATTGCATTAGGGATTATTGAAGAAGAGTTGAAGGAAATATTTATTCTTGCATATATCATTGCAAGGTAGTGATATAAATACACCCTCTAAATTTGAAGTTTTGTTGTCATAGAGGAAACATTTGCAGGAGGGAGTTTGACTATGTTGCCTTGATAAAACACCAGTTTGGAATTTTGTTTTCTTGGTGGTCTAGAAATTCACTAAATAAGATTAAGTTTTGGTTTGTTCTCTTAATCATCGTTTGTAGTTTAGGGTATCTTAGTGCATGTTCTCAGAGTAAAAAAAAGAAGATAGTCTAAGAATTTTTCCAGTTCTAGTGTTATCTTAAAAATCTTGGTGCATACATGAAAAAATTCTGCCTAGTATTGGAAATATAGATTTATTGGTTGCGATTAAGGGAATACCCCCTAGGTGTGGTAGAACTTGAAGTGCAAGGGAGATAAGTGTGGATGGTTTCCCACAATTTAAAAAATATCTCCCACTTTGTTGGCTTAGTCTCTTCTTGAAATATGAACATAAGAAGTGGCAAACCTTTAGGATTCAATTCATGCAGATTTGAGAACCAACAAAATTGGTCAATCTATTGGGGACTTGAGAAGAATTAAGTTGTTTAATAGAGTCAAGATATCATTGTTCACTACATTGGTAATTATATGATCAACAATAGTGGGGTTAGGGCTTGGGCTATGAGGAGTAAAAAAATTAAAAAACATTTTGGTCTAAGGGGATTCTAATGAAGGTGCTTTGTTGGAGGAAATAACCTAGACAATTTATGGATATATTTTCCTATTGTAGAGGTGGCGACTCTGCATTTGTTCTAGCCTTCAAGATTTTTTGGGTACTCTTTTCTATTTGAATGTTACAATGAATATCTTGATTACTAAAAGATATAGAGCTTTGAATTTTAATGGAATCCAAGGATAGCCAAATGCTATCCCTAATGAAGTTAGAAGAAATTTGCCAAGATTTAGTGGAAAAGCATCTGAACCAACAAATAAGCATTTGCAAGAATTTTGTGATTTAATGGATGATTATGAGGTTGAAAATGAAGATGTTTTCATGAATCTATTTGTTCAATCACTCAAAGATGATGCTAGAGATTAGATTTCAACCATATCACCATGTTATATTTCATCTTGGCTTGATTTTGAAATGGTATTTTTAGGAGAGTTTGGTGAAAGGGCCAATCTCAACTCATTAATCACAATTCATGAATATCAAGAAAGATCAGAATGAGTTGGTACCATATTTTAACCTCAGGTTCTCCAAAATGCTTAATTGTATTCTAGATTATATGAGGCAAAATGATGTGTTTTGTCTAGTAATATATCTAGCTGCATTTGATGAAGAGATGAGTTATGTATTAAGAAATAAGGAACCTAAGTCACCTTTCCATGCTTATGAGATTGCAAGGGATATTGAAAATAGCTTGCAATATGCAATGCCTATTAGGCAAATGTCTTCAAAAAATGCACATAGAAGATAGAAGTTAGAAAGTTTCAATCCTTTGCTTAGGGATAGAGTTGAAATACAAAAAAATTATTGCAATCTTCATATAATTGACAATGGTGTTATTATAGGTATATCACATAATGAAAATGATTAGGAATATGACCAACACATAAGAACAAAGTATATAAATCATATGTGTGATTAGATAAAAGACATACACGAAGTTGTGTTTTGTGATGATGTCAAAAGTTTGCATAACAAATAATTTGAGGAGAAAATAGAAATTTTTATGTTGTAGGATATGCAGGTGGATGTTAATTCAAGCCATAATAGTTTTGTGAATCATAACATGGAAGATACATTAGAAGAACACAAGAATTATGTGATGGATGGATGTAGAGAGCTAAGAAAGTAAAGTTATTGGATGCACAAGCACGACAACACTTGCAAGAAATCAGGGAATGTTGCAGCCAGATAGATTGTACAAGACAACAGAGGGATTTATACCTCCAATCTATTTTCCTCCCAAAGGATGAATGTGGAGAAAATAAATAGATAAAAGTAGAATCTCATGAAGAAAATGAACAAGAAAATCATAAAATCTTGATAAAATTTGGTGGTGAAGGCATGTACCTTTCAAAAGAAGGAGCCTTTGAAAGCAATTGTGAGCATACTCTAATTGATTCTAACACAACAATTGAAAAACTGTATGAGTATGAGTTCTAAAGTATGCATCAGTAGGTTGAAGTATCCTATGTAGAAGATGACCTCTTAACTACATGTGAATCACAAGGAATATTAGAGCATTTCCATCAGTATTCAAATTCTAATCTAGATATAAGGGATGAATGCAAAATCTATCATGTCAATTACACTTACCAATATCAGGAAATTCCCACAATGTGCAGAGATAATCTTGATAATTAGAAATGTTACAAAGATGGGATTGAATTACCTAATTCATGTCTTTTATGTTTTTCACTCATTGATACTATTTGTGGGATTCCTTATTACAATATGTATACCAATATAGCAGGATGGACTACAACTACAAATATGATGGAATATTTTATGTGCAGTAGCAGTGGATATGATGTTTTTAGATTAATTTTAGGATTGATCACTGAAACCAGGGTATTTGACAGAGGTAAGTATTGATCTTTTATTTTTAGTGTCCTTTGGTCACCAGTTTAAAAGTGAAGACACAGTGAGAAATTTGAATTGGCTTTCAGATAGTCTTCAATTCCTATAATGGATTTAGTGAATCCCTAATTTGAGGAGTTATAGGGTGAGCCCAATGGATTTAGCACTTATTATGCATTCTGAAGATATGTGATTCTCACCATGATTGAATCAGTCATGCGTCCCCAACTAGAGCCGCTGATGGACCCTTCTCTTGAGGAAGAAGAGTCAAGTATAAATGAGGACATAATGTCCTTGGATTCATTCTTTATCAGTCCCTTGAACTCATTTACTAGCTTTCATGTGTGTGAAATATCTTTTAAAGGGTTGATATGATGGATTTAATGATAAGTTAGAAGTTATTGTTGCATCAAATTTTTTAGTTGGCCAGTTGGTTTTAGACGAGATGATGCAATAAAGGATTGGCTATGTGTTTGTTCCTTATTTTATCGCGAGAGTGCTTTGTGAGAAAATGTGAGGGGATAGTCTATACACTAGTGTGATGATATGTTTAGCAGTTGGTGGGTCTCATCTTGAGGAGGATGAAGTTGGCACCCATTGTGCGAGCACAGGGGAAGTTGTGAGGGTCCCTCAAGGTCTGTGATGGTGCAATAAGGTGGCATGTAGTTTAGGCATATGTGAAACATGCTTTGATGCCATATTTAGATTGAATGGCAACTAACCTAATGGATTTCAAACCATTGATCTGATTCTGATGTAGTTTCAATCAACAACCTAAATTTGAATTAAGAATGTCACACACAGATAGTTTGGTTTAGTTGTTATTTGACTAGTAGCATGCTTCAGCCAGTTCTAATTTGTTAACACATAGGAGGAAGTGTTTTGAATTCAGAGTTGTATAGAGCAAGTCTTGTTGTGTGAATGAATAAAGTTTTTGTATGACAATTTTTAATTCAAATTGAGTAATATGAATAACACCTTATGTGTCTCTTTGAATGCATGCATTTCTTTTGTGAATAAATGAATCGAGGGTTCTACATTTCACATTTACGCATTTGTTGTATTGAATGTTTTTGTTTTTTTCTTTTGGTCAAGGATTGGATTAAAAATGCTTTAAACAAAACATAAGAAGTGATGTTGCATTATGGATTATTGAAGAAGATTCAGAGGAAATACTTTTTCTTGGGTATATCATTGCAAGCCATTGATACAAATACACCCTCTGAATTTGAAGTTTCATTGTTATAGAGGAAACATTTGTAGGAAGGGGGTTTGTCTTTGTTGCACTAATAAAACACCAGTCTAGAATTTTGTTTTCCCAATGATCCATAAATTCACTAATTAAGATTACCTTTTGGTTTGTTCTCTTAATCATTGTTTGTAGTTTAGGGTGTCTTAGTGAATGTTCTTAGAGTAAAATAAAGAAAATAGTCCAATTATTTTTCTAGTCTGGGTGTTATCTTGAAAATCTTGGTGCATATGTTAGAAATTAAGGTGCAAGCTGCATAATAGAAATCTAATTCAAACCTTATTTATAACCTCTAAACAACGTAGAATCAATGGAGATTGCAATAGAAATAAAACCCACTACATAGAAATAACATGCATTAAGAACTAAACACATAACATAGTATGTAGCATGGAGAAAACCCTTTTCGGTAAAAAAGTCCACCAAGAAAAGAGGCTCCAAGTTGTATTATCTTCAAATATGAGATTACAATACATGCACTTCCTCTTTTTCTTTAGTCTTGAATCCAATAGTGCCTGTCACTCTCAAATCTATAAAAACATAGTACAAAAATCCGTATAAAAGGGAGTTGCCTTCTAGGGTAAGAAAACTGACATAATATCGATAGTCAGATCTATGACCTAATGACGAACGGTCCAAATTTATAATAATAAAGTATAAATTAAATGTAGTTTCAGGGGTGCTACCCCCAAACCCCCACCAAGATGCACAACCCCCCTGTCGCAGATGAATTAGCATTCAGGAGTAGATATAAACATGTAGTTGAAACAAGACTACTACTAGTGACACCTTTCATCCCTTATGAATGATTTACAAACAATAGTAGGAGTAATTAATTACATAGGAATTACAATGTTGATGGCACCTTAATCCTAACATTCTCCCACTTGACATCATACATTGTAAATACCTATAGGAAAACCATAAAATAATTAGGCACTATAAGTAAGGCCCATGGCCTCTCTGCACCAAACAAATTTCTCTGTGCTCAGAGGCTTGGTCAAAGCATCTACAACATTCTCCTGAGTGTCTACCTTCTTCAACTCAATATGTCCACTTGCAACTATTTCTCAAACAAATTGATATTGTACATCAACATGCTTAGTTTAAGCATGATACATAGGATTCTTGGCCAAACAAATACCACTCTAGCTATCACAACCAGTCTAAATGATCCTACAATCAAAACCAATACATGTACATGATCTTCTCAACCAAACTACCTCTTTAGAGACATGGGTAGGAGCCATATACTCTACGTCGGTGGTGGACAAAGCAACCATGGTCTACCTTATGCTCATCAAACTCACTGCTCTGCCAAATAAAGTAAACACATAGCCACTAGTGGACCTTCGACTATCTGGGTCACCTACCCAATCTACATCAACAAATCCCTATATGTCCAAAGTTTATCAGCACTATCAGTACTAGAATAAACCAAACAATAATCAAGAGTACCTGCTAAATATCTAAATACCCTATTCACATAATTCCAATGTTGTCTACTAGGGTTAGACATAAACTGCTCAAAACTCCCACTACTTGGGCAATATCTGGTCTACTACAAACCATTGCATACATCAAACTCCCTACAACACTAGCATATGGCACATTAGACATATCCTCTAAATCATCAACACTCTTTGGACACATATCTAATGAAAGCTTAGTACCAATGGGAAAAGGAACTCTAACTGGATTCCAGTCCTACATACTAAATCTCTACAAAATGGTGTTCACATACTTACTTTGAGATAACCAATGTTTTCTATTACCTCTATCCCTTTTGATCTCCATCCCCAAAATACACCTCATAGCTCCAAGATGCTTCATTTTGAATGCATCTAAAAGTAGGGTTTTCAACTCACTGATCATACCCTTAGTATTGCTAAAAAATAACATGTCATCAACATACAATGCAATGATCAGAATAGAATCCTCAATAAAATTTGAATGTAAACACAGTGATCCTCCTCACTTCTAAAAAAGCCCAATTTCAACACAAATGAATCAAATTTCTAGTACCACATTATGGGGGACTATTTCAGACCATAAAGAGACCTCTTCAATCTGCAAACCCAATGTTCTTTCCCTTTTACCTCAAAACCTATAGGCTATTATATGCAAATATATTCCCCAAAGATCTCCAGCAAGAATGTAGTCTTAACATCTATTTTCTCTATTTCCCAATCAAGAGCTACAACAATGGATAAGAGAAATATAATAGAAGTTAATTTAGCAACAGGAGAGAAAATTTCACCGAAATCAACTCGCTCTCTCTAGGAGTAGCCCTTGGCTACCATTCTAGCCTTGTACTTCTCTAATGAACCATCTGTTCCAAACTTCTTCTTGAAGACCCACTTGTAACCTATGGCCTTTCTTCCTTTGGGAAAATGAACAAGATCCCAGATGTTGCAAGAGTCTAAAGTCATCATCTCCTCCTAAATGGCTAACTACCAAGACCCACTATCATATGCATTAATAGCTTCCCTGTAGGATCTAGGTTCATCATCAGTACTTAATAAAGTAAATACACAATAAAAAATCTGGTGGGCTATGTTAAGGGAAAATTGGATCTAAATGAATAATCAATATATAAATATCAGTGATACCCAAAACTCAATGAAATAATGAACAAAAGAGATCAATCAAACAATGAACAATACAAAAGCGAAACTCCTTTAATTCTCAACTTCCATTGATCACCTATCACAAATGATCTTGTCTATGAATATGGCCCTTAGAAGGTGCACTTCCTTGATATGATTCCAAGATTTTCAAATGGGACTGACTATGATAGTTTTCGCCATGAAGATGAGCTTCATAACAATGATAGTAGTGTGTGTTCAATTTTACCCAAATAGCACGGATTTGTTAACTTTGAAGTGATAACGAGATAGCAATGGTTCAATTTTATCCAAATAGCAATGATATGGTTAATTTTACCTAGATAACACAGATTTGTTAACTTTGAAGTGATAACAAGATAGCAATGGTTCAATTTTACCCAGATAGCAATGTGTCTAACTATGAAAAGATAGCAATATAGCAATGATTCAATGATATACAAGATAGAAATGATTTGATTACCGCCTTCCTAGTTAAGACTATGTGAGATTTGCATGAGCATCCATTTACTTTCCCATTTAGAAATCAACGTGTGATTTAACAAGTGCAACTATATGATTCTAAACCAGTACCTAACCTGCAAATAGATCAAGAGTGTTCCTGCAAAAAGATGTTAGCGTTAGCAAAAAACTTCAAGGAAACCTAAAAAATCACTACCTAGATCAGATGTGTAGCTTCAAAGATTGAATGTGCAGAAACATAGCTCAGAAGCACCACAATACATATGTGCTAAGATAGAGGTCAAAAGTGTAGGAAAATAGTATATATGCACCGAACTGATAGATGCACCGTATTAGAGGATAGATGTGCCAGAACATAGTTTGTATGCACCAAAAGAATGTATGTGCTAGAACAGATAGTAGATACATGTTAGGATGTGTCAGATGCATGGTTTCCTCCTATGTACAACTTTCCAAAACAAAAAAACTTAGTTTTTGGGTTAAAAATCAAAGCTAGGCCCCACGGTGGGTGCCAAAAATGTTAAGGAAAAATTGGATCTAAATGAATAATCAATATATAAATATCAATGATACCCAAAACTCAATGAAATAATGAACAAAAGAGATCAATCAAATAATGAACAATACAAAAGCAAACCTCCTTTAATTCTTAGCTTCCATTGATCGCCTATCACAAATGATCTTGTCTATGAATATGGCCCTCAGAAGGTGCACTTCCTTTCTATGTTTCCAAGATGTTCAAATGGGAATGGATATGATAGTTTTTCCATGAAGATGAGCTTCATAACAATGATAGAAGTGTGTAGTAACAAGTTTGATCACAAGCAATGAAGGAATTGGTGCCAAAGTAATTCCTATAGAGTAAGTTTACTTAAAGCCTAGATGAATGAAATGGAGGAATAGGGTTCAATTTATAGACTCGACAGAGAGAAGATCAACAGTATAGAGAGAATAAGAAGATCAATGGTATAGATGTTGAGGAATGTGTGCAAATAAGAAGAAGACAAGTGTCTTTCTATATTTTGCATGAGAGGAATTAATAAAATAGAAGAATGAGTTAATTGAAGAGATTAATCAATTAAAAAAATATATTAATCAGTTAAGAAAATAGAACTAAAAGATGGAAATTGCATGAGGGTGAGAAGATATTTTAGCTGAATTAAATATTTGGAATATTCAATTAAATGTGCACAACGATTGAATTATATTTAGACGTAACTCAATTTAGAAGAAATGGACAACTTAAATAAATGTTTGATTTATTTAAATTTAGAGAAGATATTATTAGAAAAAAAAATTAAATAATTGATATTATTTAATTTAGAATGAATTTGGGAGAACTAATTAAATAATTGATATTATTTAATTTGTTGGAGGAATTAAAAGAATTTTAAGAATTTTAATTAAATAAATTGATTTTATTTAATTGTTGGGAGAATATGAAATCAAATAAATAAATTTGTTTATTTATTTATTAATAGAGGAATTAGACTTAAATAAATATTAAGAGTATTTATTTAGACAGGGTCTTGTCATTTTTAGGCGTATACAGGCTATACCTGTCAATTAGGTTCCATTGTCTTGTGGATCTTCTTAGAGGTGGAGTAATAGACTCTTTAGGTTCTTCTGCATGCTCATTTAAACCAACTTCTTTTGTCATAATAGATTCTTCCTCATCAAAAATTTCACTTGAGTCTTCTACTTTTTCACCCCCCAATCCATCATTATGTTCTTCTTGAGGTGCATCTTCATGCTCTAATTCAAAATGCACTCTCTTCACCTTTCCTTCTTTTTCCTTTGGTTGTTCAGGTTCTGAAATAACACTAAGTTTCCTGAAAATAACATCTCTAGAATAGATAATCTTTCAGGTTAGAGAATTCTAAAGCTTATAACCTTTTACATTATGACCATATCCAATGAAAGTACACTTTTCAATTTTTGGATCCAACTTAGTTCATTTTTCTTTAGGCACATGAACATAAGCCTCATAGCCAAATACCCTTAAATGTGAAACAAAAGGTTTCTTACTTGTTCACATTTCATAAGGAGTTGAAACAAGAGCCTTACATGGAGATCTGTTAATCAAGTAGTTTGTACTACACACAACTTCTGCCCAAAACCATTTATTCAACTATGATTCACTTAATATACTTTTGGCTCTTTCCATTATTGTTTGATTCATCTTTTCTGCCACTCCATTATGTTCTGGAGTACATGGAGTAGTTTTCTATCTAACAATACCTGCATGCTTATAGAATTCATCAAATTCCTTAGAACAGTATCTCAAAACCTTTACGTTATAATCTGATTACTTTTCAAAACCTTTATGTTATAATCTGATTACTTTTCAACTAAGGCTTTAAATTCCTTAAACTTAGTGAAAACTTTAGATTTGTGACACATAAAATAAATCTAGGTAAACCTTGAGATATCATCAATGAAGGAAACAAAATATCTAGATTTTCCTATTGATTCAACATCCACTGGACCAAAAACATCCGAATGAATAGGTTCCAATTTATCATTAGATTTATTACTACCTAAAGGAAATGGAGATCTATTCTATTTTTCAAATACACAATGTTCACAAAATTTGAAACTCTCATCAAAATAGGATAAACTGTCTAACAATTTTTATTTAAGATAGTCTTTAAACCAGACTGTCTTATGTGGCCCAATCTATTGTGCCACAACATACATGTATTTTTAGTATTGGCCTCATATATATAAGAGGCATTACAAATAGCAGTGGCTTCTAGCTTAAATAGAGTTCCCACTCTTTTCCCCTTCACTACCACTAAGTTTCCTCTCACCAATTTGCAATCATGCTTATCAAATGTCAAATGCATTCCCAAATCATTCAGCTATGAAAAAGAAATCAAATTTCTAGCCAATCCAGGAACATGAAAAACACTAGGGAGGGTTTTAATTCTCCCATCATTGAAACACAACATTACCTTCCCTCATCCAACAATAGGATATGAAGAGTTGTCCCTGAGGTATACATTTCCTCTATCATACTCTTAATATGTGGAAAACCATTCTTTATGTGGGGTCATGTGGTATGAGAATCCTGAGTCAACCAACCAATGATCATGAGAAACAACATTACATGTAGAAAGCAAAAACTCATCACCTGCATTCGAAGAGTTATTAGTAGTAGAATCCCATTATTTCTTTGGGTTTCGACATTCCTTTTTCACATGTCCTCTCTTTTTGTAATTCCAGCACTTGACTTTGTTCTTCTTTCTAGAAGTCTTAGAATAACCCTTAAACTTGTCTTTAGACCCCTTCTGATATCCTTTTGCTCCTCTTTACATAGACCTTTCCCTAACACTGAGAGCATCCCCTGAACTATATGAACATTTCTTCCTCAATTCATGGGACAGTAGAACTGAAACAAGAGCATCCAACTTTAGATCTATGAGGTTAGAAATGATAGCCAAAATAACATTCTCCCATGACTCAAGAAAAGAATAGAGAAGCAATATACATTTATCTTCCTCATTCACCTCCACATCTACAAATGCTAGTTGACTCAATAACAAAATAAATGAATTCAAATGCTCTGCAACAAATTCACCCTCTTTCATTTTCATGGAAAATAACTTACACTTTAAATAAATTTTATTTACCATACTCTTGTCTTGGTAGATCTCACCTAGACGCTTCCACAAGCTATGTGTGGACTTCTCACTCATAACATTCAGTAGAATAGAATCTATAAGACAGCTAGATTGTACCTCATATCTTTTTATCCAATCTTTCCCACTCATCAAGAGCAACATCATTGGGTTTCTTCTCTTTCGTAACAACCATCCACTTGTTTCTTTCTTCTAGCAAATCCTCCATTTTCAGCTTCTACAATTCTTACCTCATGTCATTGAACTTTTCAATGTCTAATCAAGAGGTAGAAGCAATAGTGGATGAAGCTATGATATATACATAAGATCTACAAACAAACAACAACCAAATCTCCCACTATAGCTAAAAAACCTTCACACTACCACCCAAGAATATAAAATGGTCAGGCTCTGATACCAAATGTTAGAAATGAAAGTGCAAATCACACAACAGAAATCTAATTCAAACCTTATTTATATCCTCTAAAAAATGTAGAATCAATGGAGATTGCAACAAAAATAAAACCCACTAGACAGAAATAACATGCATTAAGAATTGAACACATAACACAATATGTAACATGGAGAAAACCCTTTTGGGTAAAAAACTCCACCAAGAAAAGAGGAGCTCCAAGTTGTATTATCTTCAAATATGAAATTACAATACATACACTTCCTATGTTTCTTCAGTCTTCAATCTAGCAGCATTTCTTACTCTCAAATCTAATAAAAGCATAGTACAAACATCCTTATAAAAGGGGGTTCCCTTCTAGGGCAAAAAAATAACATAATATCGACCATCAAATCTGTGACCTAATGACGAATGGTCCAGATTTACAATGATAAAGTATAAATAAAATGTGGTTTCAGGGGCGCTGCCCCTAAACCCTCATTGGGGTGCATGACCCCCCATCACAAATGAATTAGCATTGAGGACTGGATATAAACATGTAGCTAAAACAAGACCATTGCTAGTGAAACCTTTTATCCCTTATGGGTGATTTACAAACAATATTAGGAGTAATTAATTACATAGAGTTTACAAGGTTGATGACACCTTAATCCTAAAAACATACACGAGAACATATTTCCTAGTACTAAAAATCTAGATTTATTGGTTGTGAATAAGGGAATACCCCCTAGGTGCAGCAGAACCTAAAGTGCAGGGGAGATAAGTGTGGATGTTTTCCCACCTTTCAAAAAAAATCTCCCACTCTGTTGGCTGAGTCTCTTGTTGAAATTTGAACATAAGAAGTGGCAAACCTTTAGGGTTCAATGCATGCAGATTTGAGAACCAACAAAACCCACTACACAAAAATAACATACATTAAGAACTGAACACATAACACAATATGTAACATGGGGAAAACCCTTTTGGGTAAAAAAACTCCATTAAGAAAAGAGGCTCCAAGTTGTATTATCTTCAAATATGAGATTATAATACATGTACTTCCTCTTCTTCTTATGTCTTCAATCCAGCGGTTCCTCTTACTCTCAACTTTGATAAAACATAGTACAAATATTCTTATAAAAGGGGTTGCCTTCTAGGGCAAGAGAACTGACATAATATTGACCATTAGATCTGTGACCTAATGACGAATGGTCCAAGCACCTGGACCCCCCTTCTAGGGGGATGATCCCCCTGGACCCCTCATAGGGGGGAAACCCCCTTGTGAGCCCCCATCGCAAATGAATTAGCGTCAGGGATTGAATATAAACATGTAGCTAAAATGAGATTGTTGTTGGTGAAACCTTTCATCCCTTATGGGTCATTTACAAACAATAACAGGAATAATAAATTGCATAGGATTTACAAGGTTGATGACACCTTTATCCTAACAATATACACATTTTAAAAGAGACTAAAATTCATTCCCCCCAAATGTAAAATTCATGAATATTTTACTTTAAGAAGAACTGACAGCCTTAATGAATATTCTAAAGGGATCTATAACATTAAAAAAATGATTCACATGTATAACAAAAGAAAAAAAACAATCTAAACCCTAATACTAATGGTCTTACTCCCTTGTAATATATTTCTTTCTATTTTTTTGTCATTCATTGAGCCATTTTTTAAAGTCAAAATATCAGTGTGGTGGCAACCCCTCTCACACAGGACACATTCATAGTAGGGCCATGCATCTTAGGTGGTGATGCTTCCAAATAAGGGAAAGCTTCCCATATGGGTAGGCATTAAGATTTTATTTTATTTAACTAGGCAAGACTTACATACAATGTAGGGATTACATATGAAAAATGCATATTTCATTTGATACAATGTATCATGTTATGCCTTTTTACTTTTAGAAAAAATATTGTTCTTGGGTAAATGAAATTGTGACCATTTAATGGACATGTTCAAAAATCCACATATGAATACATGTCTTAGAATTAATATAGCTCCACATATACTAGTGTATGCATTAGCCAATAGGAGAACATTCATATGATACTTCAAATTTAGCATATTGTCATATTTAAACTTTTAGATCCATCCACTTCTAACATGTATTTTAGATTTATGCTTTACGAAACACACTACTCTCTCTCTCTCTAAATGAAAATACAAACTCATATTTCTTCCTTCATCTTTGACTTATAATACTATAGATTATCAAAACATTATCACCATCACAACCAAAACTATTTTATAAAATAGAACTTAAAATGTTTTAGGTAGAGTTCAATCCTTCTCATGAAAACCTACACCATACACAAGGTTCCATGCTTCTTCTGCTATGGGGAACATGATTTGCCAAGGGGAATTCTCACCTCCCTTCCATAGGATTACACAAGAAATCCACCATCAAGCTATGAGAATCAACTAGGTCCCCAAGAAGAAAAATTCTCAATACCCACTTAATACAATGGTGAGATTGTTATCTCAAAATGAGAGAAGTTCTACTCACATTCATAGATAAGGCATTTCTTTCATTCAATACATAAATTTTCAACAACATTCAAATCTCCACAACTTTAACTCAAGCACAATATGCAACAAAAGAAAAGAAAAGAAAAGAAAACCTACCTCTCAAAGTAAGCAAGAAGGAGATTAGAGACTCTCTCTCTTTTTTCTATTGAATCCTCTCCTTCACTCTCCCATTGACAACCACCATCCAAAACTTCCATGATTAGCCCAAAATTCTTCTCCAAAAAGAAAAAATAACGATATTTTTTTCCCCATCTCTAAAAGCACTCCCACACTAGAAAATCCCAACCCCCAAAGGAAAGAAAAAAAACCTTTCACCAAACCTAGAAATGAATTCTATGGGAATGTCTTGTATTTCTCTTCCAGCCTATAGGATGTAGCCACTTGGCAGCCATCTAACTCATGTAATCCACTTTTCTCCCATCCCATCAATGAACATGACTATCCATGTGGGTTCACATGGCTTTTTCCAACAAAAATATGGTCCATATCCCCATCCAATACATTTGAATGGTCATGGTTTGACCTTATATTTCTTGAGCAAAACACCCATACCTTTTATAGGTGTTTTCTCTTTTCTAGAGCTCTTAAAATACACAACAAATCCCCAAATACAACCCAGAATCTTTTCCAAGTACCCTACCCATAGGTACTTGGGTTGGGGTCCCAAAACAAAAGTTCAATTTTTACACTCATGATTCAGAGTTGGTTGGCAGTTTCCATCCATGTTTTACATTTATACTCTCACTTAAACACATAAAAATACCCATAAATAGTAACCCTATTGAAATAAAGCTATATATATTAAGGACAATTAATACAATAACATTGTACATAAACACTAAATACATTGAAATAAAATTCTAGAGGAAAAAAAATACAATAGAGGCACTTAACATGATAACATTATACATTAACACTAAACATATCGAAATGAAGTTAAAAATAAAATAAAATGAAATACATTGGAGACACTTTACACAATAATGTGATCCACATTTAATCAAAATACACTTGAAGACCACAAGGCTCCACAAAGAGGAGTGGAAATGACATTTTAGGGGACCTGGTGATTCTCCCTTTCTCCCTTAGTGTTATAACCACCTATGCACTTAGTGAAGCATTAGTATGCTTATATATATCCAAGTAGAAAATTATACATGAAAGCTACTTATTTGCTAATTAATTCAATTGGCTTCACGTACCTTGAAAATGGAATTCATCCAACTCACACATCAATAACACAACATAAACCAACATCAAAGATTAGTAAGGTTCTAACCCTCTAGTTAACATTATAAAACTCAATATCTACACTGATAATTTTTTAAATTGTTATTTATACTAAATTTGTTATTTCTTCAAAATAGAATAAACATTATCATGAAATAAATTAATGGCATACTAATATCTATGATGACAACATTATTGATACGAAATCTATGAGTCAAAAGAGTATAAGTTGCATACAATCCCCCAAACTAATTAGAGTTTTACTAGTCATTACCCATACATAGCATGACTAGGCTTACTTGAAGGTTGGGCCTCACAACAACTAACATATGTTTATAAAGAGTTCAAGCATCACTCTCATAGAGTCATAGTCACATTATCTAAACATGCCTAGACGCTAGCTTGCATAAGGATACTAAACTTGATAGGCTTGAGAATTGTGTTTTAAGCATGCAACTGCATTGTAATTATAAAGAGTTCAACATTGCTCCAATGGAGTCATCGCCACATTTTATGAACATGCTCTTAGATTTTATGTAAATGAAAACAAAACCATGGATGCTAGTACCTTGCATTGATGGACTATAGTTGGTAGATGTATAGATATATGCGTGTCAAACCTATCAAGAAATTTTTAATCAAACAAAGAATCAAATATGTTTTGAGAGAAATGATGTACAATAATTATTACATCGAAGAATTAGGAAAAGTATTAAATAATTAATAATGTTAAATATTAAATAATTAATAATTAATTATGTTTAGAAGCCTTCTATAATGGAAACATGTATATAAAAATCAAAACACAACTAACATATATTTATAAAGAGTTCAAGCATCACTCTCATGGAGTCACAGTCACATTTTACAAACATTGTCTCAAATTTTGTGTAAATAAAAATGTCCTGGATGATAATGCCACCAAATTAGTGGACTATAGTCGGTAGATTTATACATATATGTATGTGAAAACTATCAAGAAACTTTTCATCAAATAGAGAGAGAGAGAGAGAGAGAGAGAGAGAGAGAGAGATAATATACCACAGTTATTATACCAATTAATTAGGAAAAGTGTTGAATAATTAATAATGTCAAATGTTACATAATTAACAATTAATTATGTGAGATGCATTCTACAATGACATCATGTACACAAAAACCAAAACATGGCCTACATATACTTTAAAAAGTTAAAATTATAAAATTAAAAATATAGCAACATAATAAAATAAATAAATATAAAATAAATATCAAACAAGATAAAATATATATTTTTATTTTATTTTGTCAACAATAAAAATAAATATATATTATAAAATAATTTATTTTTGTGTAAGAATTATTACTTTTTGATTCGTAATGATAATACTATATTAAAAGATGTCAAAAAGTTATAGTATCATCAACCTTTCCATGGCTGGCAGACAGAGATTATCTAACTATCCTATTCAAATTGAGAGAAAAGGAAAGAAGACCATGCAGGGTTAGCTATTAACATCCAGAGGAGATTATCCCTATCTTAGAATAACCTATCTTTGCTCCTTCTATACAAAATGAAGCAAAGGAGATAAACAGTTTCTAATCACTGACATACTTTGCTAATATCATGCTAAAGTCTTCCATCCATTGGAAGCCATTGACCTCCTCTAGACCCAGAACCCTTTTGATGAAGCCTATTGCCACCGTCAGTTGGTCCTTCAACAACACCAGATTGAAGCCTCTGATGTCCAGGATGAAAGGAAAGATCTTGATTACTGTACCGGGGTCATCGAGGATTTTCCAGTCCTTTGGATGCGAGATTCCAATCCCTGGGCTGGCCACCTGTAACAACATCTCCAAATCCCCTAAATGCTCTAGATGAAATAAGCCCTTCATTATGGAATCTACCTCTATTTTACCCATCCCCAATTCAAGCAACATAGCTAAAAACCATGAAGAGATATCTGTATCAACCCAATAGCATTCGCCATTCTCCATGAAAGCTTTGCCTAGTAACATCTTTACTGCCCCCACCATTAAGTCATCTACCTTACGAAGCATTCTCTGCAGACAGAGGTCAGTGATGACCCCGATTGAGGCCATTTGCCTTTTCCTACTAGTTAATCTAACTGGAGTATCCATCCCCCCATAGTGAATGGACTCTACTGAAACTATGGCTACAAAATGTGAAGGCATTTGGCACTGAATGAAGGGGAGAATGCAATATGGAAACACCACCTACAAAGATATCCTTTTCAAACTGACCAAAGCTTCTCAAATACTAGACTAGGGAGGGATTGCCAACTAATACCGAGCTTGGCACTAAAAGAAATAAATGCCACTGTCCCTTCTGCTCGTGCCGACTGCACTCCCTTCCCCCTCATGATTACCTAATCTACTGTTTCGGCCTTGCCACCCCTACTGAGGTGGCAAGGCTCTCGTCCAGCCTCCCACATAAACCTTACTTAAGCCAGAATAGAATCTCTCGTGAAGAACACTTTTCTGATAGAGGTCCCTTCTGCTCCGAGGTTAGAAAGCCTATCCACTTCTTGATTTCCTTCTCTCAAAATATGATTGAATGTAACTTTGTCAAAGACTTCTATCAAGAAAAGTGCCTGATCTAGTTTGGCTTGAAGCCTCCAATTTACTCTTACTTCTAAGTCCATTGATAACAATCATAGAATCTCCTTCTATCTCTAGATTTCTAATTTTAAGATTCTAACACAATCTTAAACCTAGAAGTAAGGCCTGTATCTCTGTCTCATTATTGGAACCATTTCTGAGAGGGGCAGAAGCTTTTCTACCATATCCCCTTCTGAGTTCCTAATAATACACCCTACACCAGAAGGACTTGGATTACCTCACGAAGCTCCGTCAATGTTTAGTTTCATCCAACTGGCCTCTAGAGGAGACCATCAGACATTTCTCCTTGCTTCTTTAGTTTTGAGACCACCTTCACCCACCTGAGGGATCGGAGAGAGCCCCTTCCAATTTTTTATCATTTTTGCATCCCACCCTGTGAATTAAAGATATGCAGGGTTTCTATCTGCTAATCTAGAGTTTACTACTTCCACTATGCTTACTTCAATTTTGCTAAGAAGCAAATGCCATGGCATTTCTTTTTCTTCAAAGATTCTTCTATTGCGTTCTTTCCAAATCTCCCAAATCAAAATGGAATAGACTTGGACCTATAGTCTTGCAAACATCATTGTCTGAAACAAAAGAGACCAGGCATTCAACCAATCCAACAGATTACTTGAAGTCACTGAACTCCAATGAAATTTGTTGGAAATCCACTGCCACTCTCTAACGGTAAAAGGACAATGAAGGAATAAGTGATCACCATCTTCCTCTGCCTCTCTACACAACACACATCTTGAAGGACCCTCAAAGCCCAACCTTCTCAACCTATCAGCTATCAATGCCTTGCCCTGGGCCACCACCTGCAAAAAGACACCTGCCTTAGGTAAAAATTGCTTGTTCCAACAAAGCTTAGAAGGGATTAGGCCTGGTGTATCATTTGTGCTAACTAGGACCCTATATCACTCTTTAACCAAATACTCCCCTGAACCTGAGGCATTCCATCTTAGCTTGTCCCTATCCCTTCTGAAGCTGAGAGTTCTCCTGGCTAACTCTTCTTCGAACTTGACTACCAATCCCAAATCAAAACCCAAACCCCTCACACTTTTCCAGGTGGGGAGGTCATTAGCTGTGGGGGGAAAGGAGAGGTAATTATAGACTTTGTCTCCCCAAACTAACTTGGTGACATTCATTATGGGAACCAAGCCCTGACTTCTGTCCATAGCCGGGAGCCCTTCCGAAGAATCCTCCCAGAATCTGGCTTCCTTGCCTTCCTTGACCTCCTAGGTAAGGTGGTTGGTTATTAAATCTCTGCTTTTTCTGATGAAGTTCTAGATTCTTGACCCATTTGGTAGCTATCTAGAAGTGAAGATGCTATGATCTTCCTTATCTAAATATTTATTTTTTAATAACCTTACCAATTTTAGGTTTAGCTTATCATGAATCAGCCAAACCAACTTTGTTCCAAGAGCTTTATTTTGCCTAAGAAGGTCTTTAACCCTAGCCCCATCCTTTTCCTTCTGCTCACAAACTTTTTTCCATTTAACAAGTGGGAATTTGGACTGTTTCGTTGATCCCTTCCAGAAACAATTCCTCATCAGTTGGATTAATTCCTTATTAATTTTACTTGCCAAAGGTAAGCAAGACATCATGTAGATGGGCATTGCTACTAGAACTACCTTAATAAGAGTCAATCTCCCTGCCCAAGATAACCACTTACACTTCCAGGATTCTAATCTTGACTTAATCTTCTCCAAAAGAGGCTCCCAAGAGTTGCCAGGGAGGATACCTTTAACCAGGGGAAGCCCAAGGTATTTGCAGGGAAGTGAAACTTTCCCAAAGGATATAATCCTCAATATTCTTTCGTCTCTACTAGGGGGTATTAAAAAAGAACACTTCTAATTTTATTTTACTAACTTCATGTCCTAAAGCTCTCGAATACAAGTCCAAGATTCTTTTAAACCTTAAGGCTTCTCCTTCTTGGGAAGCCCTGAAAAGAAGAGTATCATCTGCAAATTGTTGATGAGAAAACCTTGACATATTTCTTGTGATTTGAATACTTGTGATTTGTTCTTCCTGACAAGGTTTTGAAAAAAATATTCCTAAGGCATCAGCCATAATGATGAAGAGAAAGGGGGAAATGGGGTCTTCCTGCCTTAAACCCCTTGAAATATTGAAAAAACCTTCTGGAGAGCTATTAAGGAGAATTAAAATTCTTGGACTTGAGATCCACTCAAAAATCCAATTTAACCACTCCTATTGAAAACCAAAGGACTCTAGAATTTTAAATAAAAATCTCCAATTCACTTTATCATAAGCCTTCCGAATATCAAGTTTGACTAGCATAGAGGGGAACTTATTTTTTAACACCGAATGAATGGCCTCCTGGGCTATTATTACTCCATCCAAGATGGACCTCTCTAGGACAAAACTAGTTTGTTCCTCTGCTATGATATCTGGGAGAATCCTTTTGATTCTATTCATGACTGCTTTAGCCAAAATTTTGTAAACCACATTGCACAAGGAGATTGGTCTAAAATCTTCAAATGATTCAGGATTCTCTTTCTTGGGGATCAGAGCAAGAAAAGTTTTACTAATTTCTTTAAGGACCTTACCTTCCCTTCTAGAATCTTCATAGGTAGTCGTTAGGTCCTTACCAACAATATTCCAACATTTCTGAAAGAAGGCTGCTGGGAACCCATCAGGTCTAGGGACCTTATCTGGACCTAGTTGAAACAAAGCATCTTTGATCTCCTCTTCCAAGAACTTACTTGTCAACATATGGTTCTGATCTTTTGTTACTAGCTTTGGAATAACTCTTAAAAAATCTTGCTGATCTTGGAGATCTGAACCTTCTTCATCATTCAAGAGATCTTGAAAATAGTCAATCACTGCTTGGCCAATTTCATCTAGAATCTTAGTGACCCTACCCTCCCTTGTCTTAATGGCTGGAATTCTATTCACCTCTCTATAGATTTTTGTTGAGTTATGAAAAAAATTGGTATAATTAGCATCCCCAGATTTTAGCCACACCTCTTGAGATTTCTACCTCCAAAACACTTCTTCTTTGGCCAATATATCCTCCAATTTACCCATCAACTCTTTTTCCTTAATGTAAGAGTCATTATCTATTCCTTCTCTGATAACTTTATCATTAAGGCTCTACATATATGCCTCTATCTGCCTCTCGGTTTCAAAGATATTCTTAAAATGATCCTTATTCCATTGTCTTAAGTTTACTTTAATAAGTTTTAGCTTTGTGACAATATTAAATAAACCAACTCCCCCAAGATTACAATTTTTCCACCAATCTTCTATCAATGCCAAAAAAGAAGGGTCCTTGAACCAAATATTTTCAAATTTGAAGGGGCATCTTACTAGTCTCCTTTCTCCCTGAATCTCCAAATTGATTGGAAAGTGATCTAACCTTGATTCTAGAATAATCTTGTTGTCCAAACTAAAGGGGAAATTACTTAAGTCCCCTTTAACAAAAAACCTATCTATTTTTTTTGCAATATTGCAGAAACCAAGTCTTCTGTTATTCCACATAAATTTCCTGTTACCCATCTATATTTCAATCAAAGCATTCCGATCTACAAAGTTTTCAAAATCCTTCTGAGATTGGAGTTTCCTTCCCACCCCTCCTAGCTTGTCTTCAGTTCTCAAAATCACATTGAAATCTCCCCCCAAAATGATAAAATCCCAACTCCTATTGTCACACATCTGATCAAGTTCAACCCATAACTCCTTTTTTTTATTCTAAGAATTAGGGTCGTAAACATTTATCAAAAGAAAGCTCAATCTTGACGACAAACTTCTAACCTTTTCAATTTTTCTACATTTTAAACTTTATTTTTATTTGAATATCTAATTTTTGGTAATACTTTGTATATAATTTTAAATTTTATTTTTCAAAAATTACCATTCATTATTTTGGTAATTGTTAAATACTTATATGACAGCTTTTAATAGTTTCATTTGTAAACATTAATATATATTTCAAAATTTTGATATCTTTATATCTAAAAATTAAATGTGAGTTCTAAATAGTTTTTCTTTCACTTCCATTCAAGATCAAACACTTCTCTCCCTCGTGCATGGTAGCACATTTCTTTCCATAATTATAATATTAGATAATAATTTTTAATTCATTTAACTAAACATTATTTATATTTTTAAATATTCTATATATTTAAATTAAAATATTAATAAATGTAAATGAATATTTTTAGATTCACAAACATAGTAATAAATTATTCAAATATGTGATTAGTTGGCCCCTAATGATTAGTGAAAAGGGTGAGAACTGTAGGATTGACCCAAGACAAGGGAGTGCTAATATTAATGTGGATAGGAATGTTTTAGAATGGATCATGTAAAGGTAGATGTAATAAGTTTGGCTTAACTATAGTGTGGATAAGACTAAGATAATATTAAATGTGTGGGTGTGTGTAAATGACAATATCTATCCATCATACATGATGCACCCATAATGTATCATGAATGCATGGATGCATGTGATTATAGTTCATTATTTTTTTGGCATAGCAACTAATAAAATTCCCATCCACTAATAACTGACCAAATAGATATTACTATGCAATCAATAACCTAATTTACTTCAAACTCTCATTTTTGTTGGTTTTACTCTTTTAAGTCCATAACATCCCATGGACTTAGAATGATTTAATATTCAACTGATTCGATGTCTTTCATCTGTCAATTAAGTCAAGTTTGAAGCTTGGACCTAGGATGCATACCAAAGTCTAGTTTAGCAATGTTTTCATGTCCACTAGTTTTAAACAAGTCAAGTCCAAACTTGAGACTATTTCAAATCCAATTTAGTTAGGGCTCTTACATTTACAAGAGCAAAGAATGCCATGAACCTTCTATTTTTAACAATGTCCACATTTGGGGACATGCATCAACTCATAATTAAATGTGAGGAATGAATGATTAACAATTACTCTAAGGAATTGATGGTTGACAAATTCCATCTTATGGGTCAATGTGTACAGTTTTCTCTTGGATTTAGTATAAATGCAAGAATACTATGAGATCATTTTTACTTGGGGAATTGACTCCTTATTTCAAGAGAATCTTTTTTTTAAGTTTCCATCGATATGAAGTGATTATCAAGTCTAACTTAGTATGATCTCAGCTCTGGACTTGGAAAGTTAAACTTGTAGCTATCTACACTGTCTCTTTTCTCTGTGGACAATGTTATCTCAAGATCAACTTTGATTTCAATCAACAACCCAAAATATGCTCAAAAAATTGACTATTGGGATTCATGATATCTCAATGTAGATTTATATAATGAAATTACACTTGACTCTTAAATTAAATGGTGTTCACCTCCTATAAAGAGAATACAAAGGCTTGGAGATATATTAATTTAATCCATCTTTTGTGCTCAATTAACTAGATGCATGAGTAATAAGGGAAATAAATAATGATTGATGTAGTTTTGTTATTAGTCCTACCATGAAAATAGTGAGCATAAAAAATTGGACTAATTTTAAAACCCTTAAGATCCATTCTAAGAATGATTCTAAATCTACTTTATTACGAGTTAGCTCAAAGCCATTAATGCCTACAAAGGTTGTAGATAGACTATCTTAGTTGCATATGTGAAAATGATGTAGGATGCCACATGACTCACTTTGTTAATTTACCTTTTAGAATATATAGGAACCAACATTTCATTACCAATTCAATACAAATTTTATAGAGCCTTAACATTTCAAGGATTCACTTCACCAATAAACACAAAGGAACTAAGGCATTCAAGATAAAATATTAACAACATAGACTTGTTAAGTTTTGTAAGGGAATTATGCAAGACTTGATTTTATTACATCTCACATTGAAGATAAGGTGCTTTAACAACTGATTATATCCCATGAACATCATTATTCATCCAATATAATATGTAGATTAACATGCAAAATATTAGGATGACAATACATTATAACCAATAATGTAGGGCCATAAGGCTTCATACTCAAGGAATTAATTTTTAATACCTAAATAACTTAACTAACCCTTCTTGGTTAATAAGTTTGTTCAATTTAGTAATTTAGAATACAAATACTAGTTTGCAAAGTACCCA
This sequence comes from Cunninghamia lanceolata, assembly GCA_027924645.1. Taxonomy (NCBI): domain Eukaryota; kingdom Viridiplantae; phylum Streptophyta; class Pinopsida; order Cupressales; family Cupressaceae; genus Cunninghamia; species Cunninghamia lanceolata. The sequence goes on along the minus strand of BSBN01000737.1, from coordinate 1,160,724 downwards.
TTCTAGAGGCTCATGATTAATCAAGATAAAGAATCATAGAACTCAAATTTAATAGATAATTACACAAACTCCAAACATACTAGTTCATACAAACCACATGAGATAAATTTAGTTGTTAACTACTTTAACCCATTATATTGCAAAATAATAGTAAATTACTTGTGCATTTTATATAGGAATTTCAAACATGAACACATGATTAGTTTAATTGGTATCAACTCTCTAAAGGCATGATATAGATTCTTCCATTAATTGGACAAGAATGTAAAGATCATATGTCATTTCTTTCATGCTACTAATTGTAGTGCCCCTCCATTTCCACCTTGGATGTGTAGATGGTCTGGCTAAGCAGCATGAAGATGAAGGTAAAATAATAGGAATATTGAGGGTATGTTAGATAGATGATGTTGTACATTATATGATGTTGGTAGATGCTACACTTATGTTGGTGAATTCCAGTTTATCCTCATGTGTAGTTTCATATGATAGTTAGCATGTTTTATTGATAATCCTTGTTGTGATACTAATAATTCATATGCTCTGACATTGTTTTACATTCAGGTGATTATGATGTTGATCTTACTATGATTGTCATAAGTTAAAATTGATTTTTATGTGACTGATTTTGTTATAGGATGATTTGATTATTGTGTGGTGTGAAAAGAGACAATTTTGTACCACTCATTCATGAGCATCTAGCTACGTTGTGATTCTCTTTCACTCCGTGACCGTTTGATATTTATTATACTTGTGCATAGACTGTGTTATGTGCTGCAGGTTGTAGATATCAAACATCAACTCCACCTAAATTGACAGGTCTGAGCATGCCTTAAAACTAATGGAACTTTTGAATGGAGATAAAATATGGTCCCCTAGTTAGCCATCATCCTTGAAAAGGATGAGTATCCAATTTTGCACCCAATCAGTGTTGTCTGTATGGGTACGATAGTCAGTCAATGTTGTTGTGGTCATGCTTTTCGATCATGCATAGTGTCAGGTATTGTTCGGCATTTGGGTTATTTTGTTTGGAATTGTTTGATTAATGCTTTGGTTAATAGTTGCACTAAAAAAATTAGTAATTTAAGAAGGCATTTTTGATAAATAAATAAATATATATGCTTTTATGTAAATTATAGTTGTGGAAAATATGTATTACTATGTTTGAAAAAGATTCTCTTTATTCATTATTATTATCTTGAGTAATTATTTTCCATTTAGACCTCTTGGAGGAAGTGGCAGTTATGCACCTCATGAGGGACTCTTAGAAAAAATTATTTCTTTTGAGTAAGAGACCAATTTTAGAAAAAGTAGAAAGAAATTATTTTTGTCTAGTTGTAAATGAAATAAATAGCAAATTATAAGAGGAAGTAATAAAGGGGGATTTATTGCCTTTAATAAGGGAATCTTCTGGAAGATATTATGGGGGGTGGTTATGCATGCTCAACTTTATTTTAAAATTTCAAGGCATAATTGGGGGAAGGAGCATGCATTTCAAATGAGGAGAAGATATTTTATGTTTTGGGGGATCTCTCTCTCTCTCAGGAAGTTTTCATTTTTCCTTTTGGTACCATAAACCATAGCTTCCATAAGAAAAGACTTGGGGGAAAAAAATAGATGCGAGCTGGGAAATTTGTGAAGATGTGATAGAAGCAATATTCTATGTATGAACTGAGATATGAAACTAATTTATTGTTGCATTAGATTTAGTGAAATATTCTGTGAATTCTCCTCTAGATATTCTGAAACTAGTCTGTTGCGATAGCCATAACTTTATTCTTATGAATTGGGTTCCTCTAATTTTTTTATATATGGTACACAACCTAGTTGTCCAAATCATATCTGAAAATAAGCCTTACCTAGTTTGCCATTTTGGAGATATGAATATTTTGTGACTATCTATCTCTCACCCATTTCATCTCTATTTTTACAGTCTATTACATTAGCCATAATTTTATTCTTACAAACAGGGTTCCTATAAAATTTTTATATATGGTGCATGACCTGGTTATCTAAATCATATCTAAAAAAAAGCCTTACCTAGTTTGTCATTTTGGAGATATGAATATTTTGTGACTGTCTACTTCTCACCCATTTCGTCTCTATTAAAACAGTTAGTTGTGTCACCAATAACTCTTTATTTTCAAACTGGGTTTCTCTAAATTTTTTATATAAGATTCATCTCTTACCTATGAAAATCATATCCAAAAAGTAGCATTACCCACTTTTCTAATTCAGAGATATATATCAATTAGTGATAGACATTCTTATGCCATCTTGGTTGTTGTTATTAAATCTACAAATCCATTCTGTGCTTATCTTGCAATCAATTCATGCGCCATTATTTTCTAAGTTTGCCCTGTTGTTGCATATTTAATGTGATTTCTTTTCGAAGGCACATGCACTTGCTTTAATAGACTACATGTAGAAATTTTCTATTCTAAACAAAGAGCTAACTTTCGTCTTACATAAGGTACTCATAACTGGACGATTGAATACATAAAACTGCCTTATTTGCTGTCTTTTAAAAAAGTCATAAACTTAAAATGCTTGAGTGATTTCTATGAATGCTCCTTTGTATTTCTCATATGATATCTTTGTTTACTTAGCCTATTATTACACTTGAATTTATATCTAGTAATTGTCTTCTAGCAGTTAAATTGTAAAGAGGTTTAGTAATGTATTTGTTGTAAATATCTTAAACTACAGACTTGTTTATAATGAAGTTATACATCTCATTATCCCCTAGGTAATTTTTACAAACTAGTGAGCCTTCTATTATGATGGGCATGTATAGGGATGTGATGAGTAATAGTGTTAATGAGAATATAAGCTCCTTTAATCTATTTAAGTCTATATATTAAGAAGCATTGTTTTATCTTATGCTAGATTTCCTTAAGCAATGAATTTGAGTAGCCATAGTTGTTTGACCTTCCATAATTATAATTCCTTATCATCAACTAGAGAGCCTTATATATGATAGGTGGGTAAATATTTAGGTAGTAATACTAGAACCTTTTGGAAAATTGTAGTAATCCCTTAAATGTGTTATGATCCTATCATATGCATGTGGTTAAAAGTGTGGTAGATTTCATGAAGATGTTAGATCTATAGGAATGTTTTGTTGTCTTAAATTTCTTTCCTCTCAAGCTAACCTTAGAACAAGGTTCTTTCATTGTAGCTTTAGGTTATGTATCTTGTGATTCTAACAAGTGTAAGAGATTTATAGCATTCTAATATTATAGGCTTTTAGTCTTGCTAATACAGTCATATTTAATAGTATTTTCAAAATTGTCTAGATTATTAATGAAATCTACATTAGTGTAAATAGTGGATTATGTAGCCATCGATATAGCATTCATGTGTTATGGTTATTAATAATCTATTGTATGATTTTAATTGTGGTGATAGTCCCTCACTGTGATAAGGATTGCATTTAAATAATTGTTGTGTTTAATTTGTATGCCTTAGGGTTATTTGCATGTTGTTTGTAATCATTTTAATTAAATGAAACTAAAATAAGTCTTGGGAACTATTAGTTAAAATATTGTTACTCGTGGACACTTATATCTTATGATCATATTGCAACTGCTACTAGTGGTTAGAAAGTTACAGTTCCGTATTGATGAGATAGATTCACTTTATAACTATTAGATGATTGTTTATGCTTGGATTAATGTTACATTACTTAAAAAAATATCATTGAAGAGTATTAGTTTATGATGTGCTTTGAGAGTGAATGTGATGTGAAACCATTGTGTTTTTAATGGTGTCAAGTGTTGTGTCATTTGGGGAAGTTGTTTCCAGAGGCTTAGGAGGGTGTGATTGTGTGGGGGTTGGCTATGTGTGCATCATGTGAGTTGAATGAAATGCATGCTTGAGATATTGTCTCCTATTCATGTTGGTATGATACATGTGCAAGATGGTTTGTGCCTTGCTCAATGTACTTATTCATGTGATTATGATGATTATGCAAGATAAGTAATGCCTTTCTCTGTGTGATATGAAACAATGTATATTTTGTGTAGTAAATGCATCATGACGTGAAATGTGAAAGTTCATGCTTGGTTTTGTTAGATTTAGGGCACACAAGTGAGAGTGGGGGTGAATCAGTTGTACAAAACTTTCTCTCACTTTAAATACTCAACTCCACATTGTTAATTAGCAGCATAATAGAAGATTAACCATGAAAGCACAATGCAACAAATCAAGAGCAGAAACACATCAACACATGAGACACCAAGATTTTTGACGTGAAAAACCTGGTTAAGGGAAAAACCATGGGGTGATTAACCCAAGAATATATTCTCTGTTAGAAGAATAGAAATAACAAAATGACACATGCCAATTAGGGCTCACTGCCCGAGCACACTGCTCACAAGAGGCTCACTGTCTACAAGAGACACACTGTCTACAAAAGAATACGTATCACATACTTGAACTGGTAAATTGTATCTTCACCATACTTGAGTCAATTCCATTTAAGCCCAAATCTTCTACTCTTCTTTTTGCTTTCTTCCTTTCTACCACACACTCATCTTGACAAGTCACACTTTGAAATTACTTCACAATCCCTTATTTATACACGACATCAACTTAGGAACAAACATCTAAGTCAGCAAACATCCACAAGAACATCCGCAAGATGTATAATTCATCCGGTCAGCCAGTCACAGAAAGAGCACCTTCATCTAGAAGTATTTCTTCAATTTTGGGCTCCAAGTCTAATGCAGACCATAAACATGAACTCAACATAACCCAAGGACCTCCACAAACTTGCCTGAATCACCAAGAACATCTGGACTTCCTCTACTTACTGAAATCCTTCTCTCCTTTATCCAGAACCTCAAGAACACAGTCTACCATTATTGTCACAAAAGAATAGATGCTTACAGACCTTTAAACCACAAACCAATCAAGTTGACACATCATAAGGACTTCCCAAACACTCCTTCAAATCTACAGAATAGGACAATGCATTTTCGGACCTCACCGGACCTTTCTGTAACACTCTGTCACCTCTGAACACTTACTGGAACTGGTTCTACTTGAGTGATTCACAACTTCTTCATATCTTCATGTGGACCTCTGAAATCTCTACTACAATATCTTAAGATTCATATCTTTGAACCCTTTAATCCACATCCTCTGATCCTCAATCTGTCTTGGAATTTTTACCTTATGATATCACTGTTCTTCACTGTTCCTAATTGAGACTAATTTTCTCAATATCCTTAGCACATAACTCATCCAATCCTTGCCGTTAATGCAATAGGAGTATGTTGACATCAATGACAACACCGGTTAGGCCCATACTTACAATAAACTCCCCCTTTGTCATTGATGGCAACATATGATGTGAAAAACCATCAAGACAAGAACTTCTCCTTACTATCACCACTCCCCCTATCAACAACTATTCACATGTCTTCTCTTCCTTTGCTGCTCCCCCTTTGATCATCAACCACTTGTTTTTCACGTCTTCTCTCCCCCTTTGACATCAATGGCAAAGGGCTCATACTTACAACTCCAATACTTTAGAATCATACCTGTTGCTCCCCCTGAGTAGTAGCTCCCATCATCAATCTGGATCACAAGATATGACTATGATATCCACCGAACTGATGCACATCAGTGCATCCTAGTTCATCACCAGAGGGGTAATAACCCCTAACTTCTCCCTGAGATACTCAAAAGAGTCCTTGGGAAGAGGTTTAGTAAAGATATCTGCAATCTGATCCTTGGAGGGCACAAACTCCAGTCTAACTTCATCCTTGTTCACTTGCTCTCTCAAAAAATGAAACTTGATGGATATGTGTTTGGTCTTTGAGTGTAACACCGGATTCTTGGATATGTTTATTACACTTGAATTATCATAGAAAATTGTGATAGGCTCTTCATACTCCACTTTGATATTTCTTAACATCTACTTCATCCACAACACTTGAGTGCAACTACTTGCTGTTGCTATATATCCTGCTTCAGTTATAGACAGAGATATTGCCTCTTGTTTCTTTCTAAGCCAAGAAACTAATCTCTTTCCCAAAAAGAATGCTCCACCACTGGTACTGTTCTGGTCATCCACATCTCCTACCCAATCTACATCTGTATATGCATGAAGAGAGAAATCATGATATCTAGGATACCATAGACCATACTCAACTGTCCCTTTTAGATACCCAAAAATCCTCTTGATTGCCATGACACGAGCTTCTCTAGGATCAGCCTGGAATCTAGCAACAAGACCAACAGCTTGCATAATGTCTGGTCTAGTTTGAGTGAGGTACAACAATCCTCCAATTATTGATCTGTATTTTGTTTGCTCTATCCTAGGAGAGTCATCATCTTTGCTCAACTTACATCTGGTTGCCATGGGAGTGTTCATTGGATTTGAATCTTCCATCCCAAATTTCTTCAACAATTCTTTTGCATATTTGGTCTGAGAAATGAAGATACCTTTCTTTATTTGAGTTATTTGTAGACCCAAGAAGAAACTCATTTTACCAAGCATGGACATCTGAAACTCACTTTTAATTTGATTTGCAAAAGTTTTACACATATTATCTCTTCCTCCAAAGATGATATCATCAACAAATATTTCAACACCTAAGATGTTTTCATGATCAATTTTGAAATAGAAATTACTGTTAGCAGTACCTTTGTTGAAACCAATCTTCAAGAGATGTTTATCCAGTCTTTCATACTAGGATCTTGGGGCTTGCTTTAGTCCATACAGTGCCTTTTTCAATTTGCAGACCATGTCGCTATTTACAGATAGTTGAAATCCATCCGGTTGCTCAATGTACACTTCTTCTTCCAAGTCACCATTCAGGAAGGCAGACTTGACATCCATCTGATATACCTTGAAATCTTTGAAGGCAGCATATGCAGGAAATAATTTGACTGCTTCAATTCTTGCCACCGGAGCAAAAGTTTCTTCAAAATCAACTCTTTCTATTTGAGAGTAACCTTTGCAAACTAATCTGGCCTTATTTCTGATTACTTCACCAACTTCATTCAATTTGTTCTGGAAGACCTATTTGGTTCCAATCACATTCTTGTTTCTAGGTCTGGGAAGAAGATCCCAAGTGTGGATTTTCTCAATTTGCATCAGTTCTTCCTCCATTGCCTTAGTCTAGTTTTCATCTTTGCAAGCTTCATTTATTGTTTTAGGTTCAATCTTTGAAATCAGACAATATTCATCTAAATTTTGAGTAATTCTTCTTCTTGTTTGTACACCTTTGCTTTTGTCACCTATGATCTAATCTTCAGAATGGTTCAGTCTTACATACCTTGGGACTTTGGGGGTTTCTTGTACTTCTAATTCTTGATCAGGCTCATTGAAACTTATCTCTTCTTCCTGACTTACCAGATCACCTTGAATATGTTTTTCAGGAGGGACTTGGGCATCTTGAATCAGAGCATTATTCTGATCATCTTCATCATACTCATAAAACCTTGAGGGTTTTTCAATTCCTTCATCAACCTTCACATTTGTACTTTCTATAATCTTTCTCAATCTCTTGTTATAACATCGGTATACTTTGCTTTGAGTAGAGTAACCCAAAAATATTCCTTCATCACTTCTAGCATCAAAATTGCCTAGATCTTCATCTCTCTTGATGTGGCATTTGCTACCAAACACTCTGAAATATCTTACAGTGGGTGTAATACCAAACCAAAGTTCATAAGGAGTCTTACTGGTATTACTTCTGATTTGAACTTGATTGAGAGTATAGACTGCAGTGCTGACAGCTTCTCTCCAATAGATCTAAGGAACATTTGCTTCCATCATCATGATCCTTGATGCTTCCTAGATGGTCCAGTTCTTTCTCTCCACTACTCCATTTTGCTGTGGAGTCCTAGGAGCAGGCAACTGTCTCTTAATTCCATGTTTCTCATAGAACTCTATGAACTCACCGGATGTGAATTCTCCACCTCTATCAGACCTTAGACATTTCAACTTTAATCCTATTTCATTCTCTACCATAGCCTTGAATATTTTGAATTTCTCAAGAGCTTCATATTTCTCCTTTAGAAAGGTTACCCACATCATTCGGGAATAGTCATCAATTAGAAGCATGAAGTATCTATCACCTTGAATACTCCTAGTTCTTGTCGGACCACAAAGATCAATGTGAACTAAGTCCAATAATCCTGTAGAAGACAATTCCTTTCTTTTGAATGAGACTTTGCTCAACTTACCCAACTGACATTCCTTGTACAAGTTGTTAGTAGGTTTCACCAATTTTGGAAGATCTCTTATAGCCTGAGTATTGCTTATCTTGATGATATTATCAAAATTCACATGACACATCCTTCTATGCCATAACTAGATCTGATCAACTTGAACAAATAAGCAGCTTTTACCAGTACCAACCAAGTGGAAGATATTACCTTTAGTTTGAGTACCGGATGCAATCTCTGTTCCGGAGCTTTCAAAGATCTTGCATTTTCCATTCTTGAACCAGAGATCATAGCCTTTGTCCACCAGCTATCCAACACTGAGAAGATTGTACTTGAAGCCTTCAACATATAGAACATTACCAGTTTTGTTCCTTCCATCAAAAGAAATAGTTCCTCTTCCTCTGATTCTACCAGTAGAATTGTCACCAAACTTTACCACTCCTCCTTCATACCTTTCCAAATCTATAAACTTATTTTTGTCACTTGTCATATGGTGAGAGCATCCACTGTCAATGACCCAATCATCTTTCTCTTCAATTTGGGCAGCTAGAGCTCTATCCACAGTCTTAAGATTGACAAATACAGAGGGCATTGGATCTTCTTCCTTGATGGCAATGAACACCCATTCATTTCCAGATTTGTTTCCTATCTCTGATTCATCATCTATTACTCCTTCATTATCATCATCTTCATGTACATAGTAACAGTTCTTTTGGGACCCTGGCTTGTTAGGATTTTGCCTTGAAAATCTTTCCGGACACCTTGAGGCAAAATGACCAATCTTATTGCAATTAAAACACTTAAAAGGTAATTTTCCTTCATACTTATTAGATCCTCTTGGCAGCCTCTTTGCAATAAGGGCTTCAAGTTGATCAGTTTCTGTTTCTTTTTCTTCCAAATCTTTTCTTCCTTTTTCATACCATGAGAATTTCCTTGAAGAATTCTCTCCCAGATCAAACATTTGTTTACCTTTAACAGAGGCACTAGCTTTGAATGCAGATTCAGTCTTGGGGGGGGTCATCTCCAAACTTTGTCATTTAAAATACAGCCAATTTCCCAGCCAATTGATCTCTTGTGACAGTGGTATGAGCTCTGAATTCTTGAATAGCAGCAACCTTGATTTTGTAAGATTTAGGTAGAGATCTGAGAATTTTGCCAACAATCTCATTTTCATCCAAGACTCCACCAACATTTCTAATTCCACAAACCAGCTCATTCACTCTTGGCATAAAAGTAGTAATATTTTCATCATCTCTCATCTTCAGTTTTTCAAATTTCCCTTTTAGACTCTGTAACCTTGCACATTTAACATACTGGTCTCCTTCATGCAAAAGTTCTAGTTTATTCCAAATCTCAAAGGCAGTTGGTAGGTCAATAACATTTGAGAGCTCTGAGTCAGATAATGTCTTTAGAAGAGCCTCTTTGGTCCACAGATTATTTTTAGCATCTGTGATTTCATTTACGGTTGTCGGACCACCTTGTGGAGGTACATATGGCTTTGTAACCATGGACCAGTACACAAATCCCATACACTGCAAGTGACATTTCATGTGACCTTTTCAAAGAGAAAAGTTGGTTCCATCAAACTTCAGACTATCCTTCTTGTAAGATGACATCCTGGATCTCCTCAAGCGGTTAAGCTCCTTTTAGAGGAACTTGGCTCTGGTACCAATTGTTAGATTTAGGGCACACAACTGAGAGGGGGTGAATCAATTGTACAAAACATTCTCTCACTTTGAATACTCAACTCCACATTGTTAATTAGCAGCATAATAGAAGATTAACCATGAAAGCACAATGCAACAAATCAAGAGCAGAAACACATCAACACATGAGACACCAAGATTTTTGATGTGGAAAACCCGGTTAAGGGAAAAACCATGGGGTGATTAACCCAAGAATGTATTCTCTGTTAGAAGAATAGAAAGAACAAAATGGTACATGCCAATTAGGGCTCACTGCCTGAGCACACTACTCACAAGAGTCTCACTACCTACAAGAGACACACTGTCTACAAAAGAATAAGTATCACATACTTGAACTGGTAAATAGTATCTTCACCATGCTTGAGTCAATTCCATTTAAGCCCAAACCTTCTGCTCTGCTTTTTCCTTTCTTCCTTTCTACCACACACTCATCTCCACAAGTCAAACTTTGAAATGACTTTGCAATCCCTTATTTATACATGACATCAACTTAGGAACAAACATCTAAGTTGGCAAACATCCACAAGAACATCTGCAAGATATATAATTCATCTGGTCGGCCAGTCATAGAAAGAACACCTTCATCTGGAAGTATTTCTACAATTCCAAGCTACAACTCTAATGTGGACTGTCAAAATGAACTAAACATAACCCAAGGACCTCCACAAACTTGCCTGAATCACCAAGAACATCCACACTTCCTCTACTTACTGAAATCCTTCTCTCCATCTGGAACCTCAAGAACATAGTCTGCCATTACTGTCACAAATGAATAGATGCTTGCGGACATTTAAACCATGAACCAATCGAGTTGACACATCATAACGACTTCCCAAACACTCCTTCAAATCCACAGAATAGGAAAATGCATTTCTGGACCTCACCGGACCTTTTTGTAACACTCTATCACCTCTGAACACTTACCAGAACTGGTTCTACTTGAGAGATTCACAACTTCTTCATATCTTCATGTGGACCTCTAAAATTTCTATTACAACATCTTAAGATTCATATCTTTGAACCCTTTAATCTGCATCCTCTGATCCTCAATCTGTCTTGGACTTTTTACCTTATGATATCACTGTTCTTCACTATTCCAGATTGAGACTAATTTTCTCAATATCCTCAGCACATAGCTCATCCAATCCTTGTAGTTAATGCAATAGGAGTATGTTGACATCAATGACAACACTAGTTAGGCCCATACTTGTAGCAGGTTTATGTTTTGGGACAAGGATATAAGAATTGGTCGTTGTGATTATTTTTTGTATGCAAGAAGGTGAATGCCTTGCATTGTATATGTTACTTGTCATTGTGATGGTAATTGTCTTGCTTCATAGATGGGGTCTTCTAGATGTAGGTAGGGGAGTGGATTTTAATGTGGGGCCTGTGCCCAAGGTGGCTGCCAGGATAACCCATTGGAAGTTTTAATCCAGTGATAACTTAAGAATAAATTTAGAAAGTTGGGTAGTTTCCACACTAAATAAGATAATTGGATGCCTCGCCCATGCCTATAGTGCTCATTCAGGCTAAAGATGGGATGAGAAGGTCATGGTTGGCAAATCAACTTCCTTGTGCTCACAAAAGGAATATTGGTTCTGCATGTGTCACCCTATGGGGTCAACGTCTAGTGAGGGACTGCCAGGATAACCATAGATGGGGCCTGGTGTCTAGTGAGAGACTGTCGGGATAACCCATGTCAGGGCCATGTGATGACACTCTTCCCTACTACAGCCTAGCATTGCCTAAGTGTGTTTTCCCCTTTTATTATGTGATTGCCTTTGGAAGTGTTGTTTGAGTTGCTCGTGATGTTCATATTGACCAGTGTTGTATTGGAGTCATGTGTACTCCTTGCACCTGTTATCATATTATCTTCTTGACTGTTTGCTTAGTGGGACCTTATTGTTATCTCCTAGCATGGGGGTGGACCCTAGGGGTCCACATGGTCGGGTGGTTGTGCTTTTATCTCCATTGGTTTCCCATGTTGTTGCTTGTGTGTGAGAACGATGTACCTCTTATATCAAATTTAATATTTTGTTCTAGCTTGAGGAGACAGATACTTATGATCATGTTCTAGTCTTGTATATCAGTTGAATCATGTACTATTATCTTGATGTATGTACTCCAATGTAATCTGGATAGTGATATTCTAAATAATGTAATGTTGTAGTCTCTTGTAAAAGAAACTATTTATGTTCTTGTAATCCTATGTGCAGTATCCTGATGTTACTTATCTAATGATATAATATGGAAATGTATGTGTTTATTCATCTAATGCAATTAGACTTAGAATGAACTGTGCTTGTTAGTTAATTCATAATGTTGGTTAGAACTTATTTTAGTTCATTAGTAATGCAGTCGTGGAACCCTAGAGGATAAAGCTTAGGTCAATTATTATGAATAAATATATGATTGTTGATATTTCTTTCATTTAAAAAAGAAATGTCCTTTTTGTAAGCTTAGTTGTGTTATCCTCTGGGTTCCTTGGTTGGGCATTACATTTGGTATTAGAGCCTAGGTTGCAACACTGGGACCTCTGGATTGTTGTTGTTGCTCTAGGTTAAGCATTTTTCTCCTTGTGGTGAGTTGGTAATAGTACCTCTCACCTATGTGTCATAATATGATGTTAGAAGGTTGATAAATTTATAGACTTGTTCTTTGATTCTGGAAGAAATAAATTCTTTATGCCTTCTTTTACTTATGTGTCTGCTATGTATTCTCCCTCCTTTTCTGAAAATGTGATGATGTATCTAACAATATGTGTTTTTTGTATGTTAGTTCTTGCTGATTTGTTGAGGCCTTGAGTTCCTCTTGTGGTCTCTAGTGCTTTAAAAGAAAGAAGCATGATTACTGTTAGTGCATGTAATTAGGAGTGTGATATTTGCCCCCTCTAGTGATGTGAATGTCCTATACCCATTCTGTGTGGGGCGCTATGAAAGGCTAGTGGTGTTTTGTGTTTCTTGTATTGGTTAAGTAATCATACTTGGGGGTTATGTTTAGCTATGGGTGTATAAGCACCATACCGTCTTTATGTTAATTGCATTGTTTTTGTATATGTGTAAGTATTGGAATGATTTAATTATGCAGTGGCATCATGCATTACAAGTCATGTGGTTATGTGGTGTTGTCATGTGTGGGGTATCTCTACATGGTTGATTGATAATCTAATATCTATATCCTTGTTGGTCATGACCTCATGTGGAAGTTATCATTGTGTATGCCTGTGTAAGAACCATGTGCAGGATATCAAATTAGAGCTTGTGTTGGACCCATGAGATCATGAATGTGATACTGTAAGTCAATTAGAGTTTTAAATTATTCTTGTGTGTCATATCATACATTCCCTCTATAAATATCTTCTTGCATAAGGAAGTAATTGCATATGTTCGTAGCTTGGTAAAAAAGAAATTGTACTGCATTAATGATAGAAACTTTTTGTATATAAGTAGCGACTGTGTTACCTTAAATTTTTATATAAAAGTTGCTTACATATGAAGATATAGAAAACTTAGTTTTCCATGTGTTTGGTGTACATTCTATAATGCATTCTGGACTTTGAGTCCTAGGGTGTTGTGTAACAGATACTCCCTTTTGTGGCTAAAATTAGTCACATCATGATGTGGATTTGTTTGTAATTTGGTTGTTTTAGAATTTTGATAGTTGTTTCATGTGTTGTTGGTGGGCTAACAGTGAATTTGTTTTCTTTGAACTCTCTTATGATAGGAGTGGTCAGCAAAAATCTTTTCTTTATACTTGATTTATTGTTGAAAATTGTCAGCATTTTATGACTTAAGATTGAATTTGATTATTCCCCCACTTGGGTTTGCATATTTTTTAATTTCTATGGTGGCTATTCCGAATGTTTGTTTCTGTTGGCCCTGTTTCGTGTTAAGTGTTGTTTCCATCATGTTCATTTTGAGCCTCTAATAGTATGTACAAGGGAAGACTCCACAGAGAATTGTACTTGCATGTTTGGTAATTAGTTGGAACCATAGTGGAAATAAGAGATGAGATGTATTTTTCCTTGTTAATATGTGAATGCAATTCCTTGAATCATTTGAAATTCTCAAAATATGTGTGATTTCTTATAAGTGGATCACATGTTACGTCTTAAGGTAAGAAATTGATGTCCTTCTTGTCTTTACTAAATTATTGTGCTTGTCTTATGAACCATTGCTTAATATGTATGCGTATGTTGGCAATAGAAAATTGCAATACTAAAATGTTATGTTTCCACCCTAGTCTATGACTTCTAGGAGTAAATCAAGTTTCAGGGGGGAAGGATGTAGTGCCCTTCCATTTCCACCTTGGATGTGCAGATGGTCTGGCTAAGGAGCATGAAGATGAAGGTAAAATAATAGGAATATTTAGGGTATGTTAGACAGATGATGTTGTACATTATATGACATTGGTAGATGCTATATTTATGTTGGTGACATTCTAGTTTATCCTCATGTGTGGTTTCATATGAAAGTTAGCATGTTTTATTGATAATCCTTGTTGCAATACTGATAATTCATATGCTCTGACATTGTTTTAAATTAAGATGATTATGATGTTGATCTTACTATGATTGTCATAAGTTAGATTGATTTTTATGCCATTGATTTTGTATTATACGATGATCTGATTATTGTGTGGTGTGAAAACAGACAATGTCATACCACTCATTTGTGAGCATCCAGTGACGTTGTGATTCTCTTTCACTTTGTGACTGTTTGATATTTATTATACTTGTTCATAGACCATGTTGTGTGCTATAGGTTGCATGTATCAGGCATCGACTCCAACTGAATTGATAGGTCTGAGCATGCCTTAAAACCAACGGAACTATTGAATGGAGATAACATATGGTCCCCTAGTTAACCATCATCCTTGAAAAGGATGAGTATCTAATTTTGCACCTATTTAGTGTTGTCTGTATGGGCATAATAGTCAGTCATTGTCATTGTGGTCATGCTTTTTGATTGTGCATAGTGTCAGGTATTGTTTGGCATTTGGGTTATTTTGTTGGAATTGTTTGATTAATGCTTTGGTTAATTGTTGCATTAAAAAAAATTAGTAAGTTAACAAGGCACTTTTGATAAATAAATAAATATAGATGCTTTTATGTAAATTATAGTTGTGGAAAATATGTATTACTATGTTTGAAAAAGATTTTCTTTCTTCATTATTATTGTCTTGAGTAATTATTTTCCATTTATGCCACTTGTAGGAACTGGCAGTTACGCACCTCATGAGGGAATCTTAGAAAAAATTATTTCTTTTGAGTAAGAGACTAATTTTAGAAAAAAGTAGAAAGAAATTATTTTTGTCTGGTTGTAAATGAAATATATAGAAAATTATAAGAGGAAGTAATAACAGGGGGATTTATTGCCTTTAATAAGGGAATCTTTTGGAAGATATTATGGGGGGTGGTTATGCATGCTCAACTTTATTTTGAAATTTCAAGGCATAATTGGGGGAAGGAGCATGCATTTCAAATGAGGAGAAGATGTTTTATGTTTTGGGGGATCTCTCTCTCTCTCTCTCTCTCTCTCTTAGGAAGTTTTCATTTTTTCTTTTGGCACTGTAAACCATAGCTTCCAAAAGAGAAGACTTGGGGAAAAAAATGGATGCGAGCTGGGAAATTTGTGAAGATGTGATAGAAGCAATATTCCAGGTATGAACTAAGATATGAAACTAATTTATTGTTGCGTTATATTTAGTGAAATATTTTGTGAATTCTCTTCTGCATATTCTGAAACTAGTCTGTTACGGTAGCCATAACTTTATTTTTACAAACTCAGTTCCTCTAATATTTTTATATATGGTACATGACCTAGTTGTCCAAATCATATCCAAAAATCAGCCTTACCTAGTTTGTCATTTCAGGGATATGAATATTTTGTGACTGTCTATCTCTCACCCATTTCATCTCTATTTTTACAATCTGTTGCATCAACCATAACTTTATTCTTACAAACTATGTTCCTCTAAATTTTTTTATATATGGTGCATGACCTGGTTGTCTAAATCATATCTAAAACTAACCCTTACCTAGTTTGTCATTTTGGAGATATGGATATTTTTTGACTGTCTACCTCTCACTCATTTCATCTCTATTAAAATAGTTAGTTGCGTCACCAATAACTCTCTATTTTTGAACTGGGTTTCTATAAAAATTTTATATAAGATTCAACTCTTACCTATGAAAAGCATACCCAAAAAGTAGTATTACCCAGTTTGTGAATTCAGATATATGTGTCAATTAGTGACAGACACTCCTATTCCATCTTGGTTGTTTTTTTTAATAAAAGAGGGTAAAAATTTTATTAATCAAAGAGAGAATTACAAAGCATAAAAATAGCAAGAGGCCCAAATTGGCCCAAGGACAACAAACAAGAAATCAAGAAGTGGTCATACAACATCTCACATCCTCCATGACCAAATCCACCAAATCTTGAGCAAGATCCCCAGGTAAACTGTCCCAATGATCCACTAGCCAGGTCCCATTCTTCTCAGAAGTCCATTTGGCCAACCCATCAGCCACCTTATTCCATTCCTAAGGGATATGAGAGAAGGTGATAGAATCAAACAATTCTCCACGACTGGTGATTTGCTTAGCCACCACCACAAGCTGGCAACTAACATCATCAAACTGTCTTCTATTTATCAAGTCTATCACCACATGAGAATCTGACTTGTAGATAATCTTATTCCAGGCAAGGGCATATGCCTTCTTCAAAGACAAAAGAATAGGAAAGGCCTCCATAAGATTATTAGAGTGAAGCCCCCTATATTCTGAGAAGAAAAACACAACCACCCTAGAACTATCTCTACCCACCCCATCAATGCTAGTGTTCCCAGGGTTACCCCTTGCAGACCCATCAGTATTGATTTTCAAGACACTAGTGGGAAGGGGTAGCCAATGCCCTTCCATAGAAACCTTCCTTCTAGAACACTTACTCCACCAAATCTTGGGCCTTCCAGGACCCCCAACAAGAATCTCCAGATTACGAATCACTCTAGTATCACCAGGATCCACCGGGGATGATAGATCACATTTAGCATACAAGGTCTCCTAGAAAGCCCCAAGAATATGAGAGCAAACTTGACCCACCAACAACTTCTTATCCAGAAAGACCCTGTATTTGTGCTCCAACTAGATGTACGATATAATCAGACTAGGACAAATTAGCCATGCTATGTGCAGAAATGAAGTCCTCACCAAAATGGGCCCAAAGTTTTGGCAAAACTCCTCTAGAGAAGAAGGGTGCTTGCACTATAAACTCTAGGCCCCCCGCCAAAAATGCCAAATAGTCCTAGCAAAAGGGCACTGGAAGAAAAGATGTGAAATAGTCTCAACATCTTTAAGGCATAAGAAACATAATGAAGGACCCTGAAATCCATGCTTATAAAGGTTATCCCAATTCAAACACCTGCCATAAATCACCAGCCAAGAAAAGAAATTACATTTTGGCCAAGAGAATTTATTCCAAATATTTTTCCACTAAGGAACCTCAGCACTACCCCAGGCATGTCTATCCAAAACATGATACCCTGAAGCAATAGTCAACTTCTCTTTTGGATCCAGACCCCAAGCTAGCACATCTCGCTCTAGAAGAGAACAACAAACTCTATTAGCCAAAATGGAGGACAACTCCCTCCTATCCTCCAAAGATCCACCCATGGGCCATGTTGGTTATTTTCCCAGATTGGATGTTTACTCCCAGTTATCCCTACAAGGTAGCCATCATTGATCAACAGGATTCCCTAGCCAGGGGCCAATAGTATAGGAGATAGAGTCTATAATTATCTCCTCTTCTTTTTTATGCTCTTTAGAACCAAGGGGGGTATTCCCTATTCAACATCTATGAGATGTATCTATGTACTAGCTAGGATGTTGACACAAAGTAGATAAATCCTCTCTTATGAAGACCAAAACTATAAGATAAGTGCAAAGGGGCTAGCTTTGGGCTAGCTTTGGGCCTATATTTAGTTGTAGACAGAGGATTCCAAATCCTAAACTAATTCTAAAGTCCTAAAGGTTTGTATATGAAGTTTGAGTTTGTTTTGTACTTGGATGCAAAACTAGGACTTTGGTTGTGACCTCAATACAAGATTGGATCGATGCCTATCTAGGGCTTGGAGTCAATAGACATACACATGTGAATGGCTAGCATGAACATACTTCAAAGACTGGGAATCAAGGGCATTTCTAACATCTGCCTTATAGATACTTCCCAACAATTAGGTGCTTAATCATTCATACTTAATGGTATCCCTACTGCAACACATTTTCTCAATGATTAACCTAAAACATTTAATTTGTTCCTTGAACAAAAGTAGAAGAGTAAACATTCAATATAGAGAAACTATATTCCTAAACCTTAACAACCCTTAGTTATCTTGATTCAAAAGAAACTATTCCCACAACTTGGAGACAAATGATTAAACACATGTACAGAGCATTTCTCATATAAAACAACATGAAACAAGTGAATTCATACATGAAACATACAACATGAGACTCATAAACTTACAAGACATCAAGAACAAGGCCACCAATAAAGTTGTATTATGTCACAGCACCAAAATATTGTCCAGTTTCAAACAACCAAAATGAGTGACATAGTTTGGCCTTTTATACCAAGACTGTGTACCCAGCAAAATTTTCAACAAGGCAAATTAAAAAAAAAATCACTAGATTCAATGCATGAGGAATGGCACTCTGAAATATTCAATGCTGCAGAGAGACAAAGAGGAAGGAGTAGGTGAGATCAGGATCCACACTGCCATTCAAGGACATTCATCTTCAATTCAGGTGGTTGACCTATCAACACGACCTATACTTCCTTGTAGAATCTGCCATTAAAGCTCCAACTACTCACAGCCCTCTTTGAAACCTATAGCAGCATGCCCATGGAGTTTCCCACTAAAAAAAAATGCAGTTGCATATGCTCAGGAAAATCCTTTGATGTAGGTTCAAAATCTGACCGTTGATCAAAAACCCATCGCCAAAATCAATGGTCCCAAAACATGTATGAAGAGTCACCAGCCAATGATATCGTGCCACGTAGGCACCTTGACCCTCCATCGCTGACCCTTTCTCCTTGTATTTTACCTTTATCACTCTTGTATATGCAAACCCAAATGCATATACAACTTACAAGGTGGACATCAAATGTTATAGAACAAACTGGGATTTAGTTCGGGTCCGGCTTGTATTTCCATCCTGCATCCATCGCTTTGTACATTATACACATACAAGCGCAAAACATGTACAAGGTGGACTTCACTGCGTCTATCCATCGGATTTGAAAAACCTTCAAGTTCGGGCCTTGTATGTTTGGAATGCACTTTCATTGTATGTTCGAACATACAATCACTTTATACAAGTGGCAGGCCCCATCAAATACACCTTCTACCTTTTGTATGTTGCGGAACATACAAGGCCCCTTGTATACTTTACTTGTATCTTCAATCGTATATCAACTATATACATTTGCCCCTTGCATGCAAACAGGGAATCCTTCCCAAAATATGCGAAATATATTCCTTCTTGTATGTTGAACATGCGCAAATCCATTTGTATATCTGCCGCACTGTTCACTTTGCATTTCGTGGGCCCATGTATATTTTTCAATGTACATTCCCTTGCACATACAAGCAAGGATTCTTCTCAAGAATATTCTTGCAATGTATCTTTTCCTTTGTATGTTTCACTTGCACATTATACATACAAGCCCGATATACAAGCAGGGCCAATATACAAATGGCGAATATTCCTGGAATCTTACAGAAGATTTCTTGAATGTATATGCAACCCGATATACATCTAAAAATGCACATAACTCAAATTTTTCATCATTTCTGGAAGCCGATTGAGATTTCACAAGCTTGTCAACATATTTGATCACTTACATACACAAAAACTTGGCACTTTTCTCATGTGCGATGGGAAAATATAGTAAAACCTTGCAATGGGCTAGTCAAACTGTGAACATTAAAACACAAGGATAAAACCTAATAACCAAGAACCCTCCACAAAAAACCAGCATCAGAATAGGCAGAACGGTGCAAGACCCTCGAGCTCAGAAATTTTAGGGTTTGAATGGAAAAAACCTACAAATGTATGAACTTAAAACCCTAAACATAAATGAGTCCTAACATAGGCTCTGATTGGGGACATGCAGGTGCAAGGCTGCAACAAGAACCAGACTACTCTGGGGCAGACTAGACAAAATCCAAAATTCAAAACACGACCGACTATACAAGGCATGTACAAAATACTTACACCTAGTTTACAGTGTGCATAGAGGAAGATCATTTATGAGAAAAAGGTCTTAAGGAATTTACCATGCACTGGTAATTCCAGTAATTCACCATTGAGGGCTTGGAGAAAATAAGAATCATCCCCATAGATATTGCTAATTTGGTATGGGCCCATCCATAAGGGCTCAAATTTACCATGTTTGCCCTTATCCTGACTCCTAGAATTCCACATAAGGACCAAATCACCTATCAGAAACCTTCTCTCTGTAGCCCTTCTATCAAATAGATATTTCACTTGCTGCTGTGTCTTGATGTTTGTTTTCTATGCTTCCCTTCTCATTTCGTCTAGTGCAACTAGCTGATTTATTCTTTCTGTCATTGAGTCCTCAACCTCCTTCTCATCTTCTTGCATGAATTTGTAAACTGGCAGGAGGTTGTTCACAGGAAATCTAGCTACTGTGCCATATATAATTCATGAGGTGACCTTCTAGTTGCTCTTTTTACTGTCACCCCGTCAGCCCATAACACCAACTTTAGCTTTGAATCCCATGACCTCTTATTTTTATCTATCATCCTTTTGATGATTTTCATGAGACTTTTGTTGCTTGACTCTACTTGACCATTCCCTTGTGGATGATATGGTGATGTATGAGACAAATCAATTCTGTAAGTGCTGCAAAAATTAATAAAATTCACCAGACCTAAAGTACATAGCATTATCTGCGACCAACTTGGCTGGTACTCCAAATCTGACAATAATGTTTTCTAAAATAAAGTCTATCACCACTTTGCTTGTATCTTTTTTAGTTGGAATGGCCTCAATCCATTTAGTGAAGTAATTGGTGGCAACCAGAATACAACTATGCCCTCCACTTGATTTTTCTGAGACTTCCCCTATAAAATCAATCCCCCATTGCTGAAATGGAGCTTCTACAGTTATAGTCCTAAGGGGTAATGTACCTTGATATCTTAGCTTTCCTGAGAACCATTGGCAAGACTCACATTTTCTTACCACTTTGTGTGCATCTGAGAAAAGAGTTGGCCACCAATAGCTTGCTCTGAGAATTCTATGGGCTATTGTCTGGGCAGCATAGTGCCCACCACATACTTCATTGTGCATATTACTTAAAATATCTCTGGCCTGATTTTTATTTACACATCAGAGTTTTTCCAATACAACTCTCCTTCAACAATGATGTATTTAATAGCCTATAGCTCCAAGGTCCTCATCTGATTATCACTGACGTGGGTAGGACAATTTAAATTCTGCAAATAATATACTATGTCCTTATACCATTCAGATTCTGACATATCTATAACTTCATTATGCACTACATTCACTTTGCATGCCTCTAAGTTTGACTGTGTCATCAGTTTTGCCAAACCTTGTCCCCTTACTAGCTTTGTAATCTGTATCTCTATATTGAACTCTTGTAGTTTATTTATCCATCTGCATCTCCTTCTAGTTACCTCCTATTGAGTAAAAATGTCCTTGACTGCCGCATGGGGAACATATGCAACTATGTGAGAACCCACCAAATATGGTCTAAAGCTCTTGACTGCTCTAACCAGTGCATACGCCTGCTTCTCCATGATGTCATATTTCAATTCAGTAGCCTGTAATGACCTACTAAAGAAAGCAATAGGCTGCTCAAACCCTTCTTCATTTCTCTGCAATAGGCATGCGGCAATAGTGTGGAAAGAAGCAAATGAGAATAGCTGAAAAGGATTAGAAAAATTAGGAGACTTTAGCACATGAGCCATCTTTATAGCCTCTTTTATGTTCTAGAATGATTTAGTTGCTTCATCTTCCCACTTGACAGTTGCACCTTTCTTCAACATTTTAGAGATATCTTTTGTGGTCTCTACAAAGTTAGGCACAAATCTCCTAACAAAATTAATTTGTCCAAAGAAGGACTGAACATCTTTCACTGTCTTAGGGATCTAAATTTTGTCAATTGTAGCCACTCTTTCAGGATCAATCCTGACTCCATCCTTGGAAACAATGTGTCCAAGCAATTTTCCTTCCACTACCCCAAAGCACACTTCTTTGGGTTGAGTGAGATGCCATACTCTAATTCTCTAATTAAAATCCACTCCAGGTGTGTACAGTGCTGCTCCTCCTTTTTTGAATAAGCAGTCAAGTCATCCTAATACACAACCAAGATTGAATCAATTAATCCTGTGAAGGCAACATCCATAGCCCTCTAAAATGTGGCACCTGCATTTGTCAGTCCAAATGGCATCCTAACATATACATAGGTTCCCCAAGGAGTGGTGAAGGCTGTCTTGAATTGTTCTGATTCTTTCACCTTCACTTGATTGTATCCTGAAAATCCATCCATCATGGATAGAAGTTCACAACCGGTCACCTTCTACAACATAGCCTCCATGTTTGGTAGTGGATAATTGTCCTTCAAAGAAGATATATTCAAATTTCTAAAATCCACACAAAGTCTTATGTCACCGTTCTTTTATCTAATTGGGACAAGGTTTGACACCCAAGTTGAATGTCTAATAGGCATGATTATTCTAGCCTCCCTAAGATTCATAAGTTCTTCCTGCATCTTGGGAGCTAAAGTGGGTTTGATAGGTCTTTATTTTTGTCTAAATGGTTTAGCTCCAAGTTTCAAAGGGATTTCATGTTGAAATAAATCCTCTCTATAAGCTTTCAAGTGCTCATATGACTAGGCAAAAACATGCTTATATTTTCTGAGTAGTGCAATTAGCATAGTTCTGATGTGTGGCTTGAGTTGTTTGCCAATGTATGCTTTTTGGGGGGCCTGAGATGTCCCCAAGTTTATCTCTTCTAAATCATTCTTGTTTGTCAGAGATGACTTTGTGACAAATTGGTCCCTATTGTCAAAAGCTTTCTTTAAAGCAACCAACCCTCTAGGGATTTTATTTGTCTTGAGCTGAATTACCTCCTTCCCTAATAGAGTTTCCTTTCCATCTACAACCTCCATAAAATTTTGAAAATCCATTTCCTGGTTTCCATACTCATCAATACAATGTATAAATCTCAATAAATCCTTAACATCATCAAACACCTACCAGCTGCATACATTATCTAGAACTGCAAGTCTAAACTTTACTTCAACATTTGTTACATCTGATAGAGTAGTATCATCAGGCCTTATGGCAACATTAGCTAGAAAATCTGCCATGACATTTTTTGATCTTTCTATCCAGCTTATTGAGAAAGCATCAAACAATTCAATTGTATCCCATACAACATGCTTATACTGCTTTAACCTCTTATTTTTTTATGCATACTTATCTCTAATTTGGGAAACAACTAACTCTGAATCCCCGAATACTTTGAGTAGCTTGATTCCATGCTTCATAGCAACATTCAATCCTAATAATAGAGCTTCATACTCTGAAATATTATTCGTACAAGAAAACTCCAGCAAGAAAGAGAATTTTAGAAGCTTACCAGATGGAGATAGAAATACAACTCCAGTACCAGAGCCTTCCTTCGAACAAGCTCCATCAAAATACATGGTCCATAGACCCTAATGGTCAAGCTCTTCAATGCATATGTCTCCCCCTTTACTTCCTTGATCATCTGAAATAACCCTAAAATTTTCACAGTCAGTGTCCACAAAACATATATGCTCCTCTAACTCTTGGTCTTCAACTATTTCTGATGATCTTTCTTCTCTGATCAATTTGACATCCTTGCCATTCATAGGGATCATAGCATATGACAGATCTAGTTTCATACTCCCACCAATCAATGCTGCCCATCTTCTTGATAACATCATGCCATATTGTGGCTTGATATCAACAACTGTTATGTTCATTTTGTAAGTCCTTTCTGGATATGCCACCAGTCTGAAATCCACATCCTTCATAATTCCAATGACAAGTACTTCCCTAGCATCCATGGCATAGCATTTCCCACATGCCTTATCTATCTTTAATCCAGATTGTTGCATAATAGCCAAAGGCATGATGTTCATTGATGCTCTTGAGTCAAGCATTCAGTTCTTAATTATTTTTCCATTTATAACAAGGGAAACATAAAATGGTTCCACTTGTGAAGGGCATTTTGTTATGGTCATCCCCAAATATACCTCAAGAACTTCATCTTTATCAATGTACAAGGCTTGTTTCTTACCCTGAGTTTCAATGTTCTGATTAGCTTGACAGGGTACTCCTAAAATCAGGGACAATGTTTTATTTCTGAACTCTTCAACTTTCATCAATTCCATTAATGGAACAGAGACTTTCATCTGAGACAAGACCTGATCTATGTCAAACGGGGCATTGTTTTGTATAATAGTTGTAGCCTGATCTACAGTTTTATTTTTATCTTGGGATGACCCAGCTTTAAATTTTGTGGCTCTCTGATTGTCATCTTTAATTTGAAAATTTTTGTTTTGATCCTCAACCTAGGGAATTCTGTGTTCTGGTCCTTGAGGATCATGACTTGTTTTTTGCTTAAAATTTTTCTTATTATTGCTCCATTGCTTCTTTTGTATTTCAACCCCTTTATGACTATGCACTGGCTAACTTACAAAAGTATTCTCTGATTGGTGTGAGTTACTCACTTGAGCCTTACCCCTGAGATTATAATTGCTTTTGACTTGAGCTACTACTGCAGTTATGAAGGCCCTAATCTCTTCATCAGAAGGCCTCCTCATATTGTTCAAAAAGGTGTGTGAGTCTTGAGCATAGGCATAGTTGTCCTCATCATCTTCATCATATGGGAACTATTGGTAGACCTGAATCTCATTATCTATGCTTGCATCATCATCATGAGAAGGATACTCCCTATTTGTAGATAACATATTGACATTGTCATCTTCCATGCAATGCGGCTCATTGCATTCATCATAGGCCACGCCATTGTTATATAGAGACTGAGCAATTAGGCATCGTGACTGTGAGTGAGGCATTTGACATATGATACACCATGGGGTGTCATTAATAATATTTACAGCCTTCTTCAAAGGATCAGGAGTTTCCTTTGCATTTAGAGTTCTTTGATTTGTATTGCTGTGTGGAAGGATGGGTTTACCATTATGCCAACTGGTATTGTATGGTATATCATGTAATGATGATCTTCTTTCTTGCCTTTGGTAAACTTGTCTGTCAGGACCAACCCCTTTTTCATTTTTAGCCATTCTATAGCTAAGGTCCTTGACAATAGTTGTCAATTTATCTATTTTATCCTCAGAAGTGGATGCATTGCCTTGAACACTTTGAGATTTAATATTTAGATTTTGCAGAATTTTTACATCATCTCTTCTGTTTGTTTTACCAGATGTTTTTCTATTTATTTCAATATTAGTTGCAATTTTGAAAGCATCTCTAAGGCTCTGAGGACCCTTGTCTCTTAATCCATAAGTAGTTTTGGCATCAAAAGCATTTATGTATAGCATTATGCAATAGGTTCGTTAGGCCTCAGATGATGTGGCAGTTTGTTCAATACTTTCATGAATCTAGCATTGAAATCAGAAACCTATTCATTTGATCCTTTGGTAATGCCAATGAATTCATTAATAAAGAAATTAGGATCAGTTTTGTCACCATACTGTTCTTTGAATATTCTTCTGAAATCATCCCATGATGAAACACTTCTGTCAGGTAGACCTTTGTACCATTCCCTGGCCTCATCAACTAAGGATTGCATAAATAATTTCATGAAAACATCCTCATGCTCAACCTCAAAGTTGTCCATGATATTCTGAAAAGCTTTTAAGTGGTCTTCCCCTGACATAGTATTATTTCCTGAAAATTTAGGCACTTGCAACCTCACATGTTTGTCTATAGGATTTGGGTAACCAGGAATGCCATAAAAAATAAGCTACCTGAATCTGTACAGCTGCATAGGCTATCTACCAAATTGATTAGCATTGACATTTATGTTTGCATTCTAGTTTCTTACATTGTTTAATGGAGCTCTAGCATTATTTGCATTCTGTTCTTGATCATTATGCAGATCTTGAACTTCATTTCTGTGCTGGTCTCTCTGCATATTCGCATTTTCAAGGGTGGGGATTGAATCATTCCGAGCAACTCTCAAAGCTTGCACTTTCTGTTTCATGTCATCTTTGATTTTTATTGCCTGCAAATATTCTAATTCTGCTCTTAAACTTTTGATTTCTTCAACTAACTGTTCTTCTTTGGGCATGGAAGAGGATGGTCCCATTCCATTCTAATCATCATTATCTTCATCCCTTGGAGACTCAACCTCTTCAACTCTATCACTGGGATCCAAGAAAGGGCGTTCTTGAAACACTTCTGACCTTATTCTCAGAGCACCACCCTGCTATTTCTCATATACATTTTGGATTTTAGCTTCTGTGTTTGAAAAATAAGGCTCTGTCCTCTCTGAAGATCCTAGATTGTTCTAATTATTATCACAATTTATGGGGCTGGGAGAACCGTCTTGACTAGCTCGAACAATCCCTTTTTTCCTATACATCATTTTTGTGGGTAACACTTCAAACAGAGTATTACGCTGGGATCTTCTCCCTTGCATACAAATTTTTGCTTTACCGGTTGGGAGATTGGTTCGGAGTCACCACCTACAAGTAGGAATGAAAATCTTTTAAAATTAGGGTTCGTTCACTTAGTTTTCCCTAGCAGAGTCACCAATTTCTGTTGGTCATTTTCCTAGACTAGATGCTTACTCCCAGTTATCCCTACAAGATAGCCATCATTGATCAATAGGATTCCTAGGTTGGGGGCCAACAATATAGGAGATAGACTCTATAAATATCACTTCTTCTTTATGCTCTGTAGAACCAAGGGGGGTATTCCCTATTCAACATCTATGAGATGTATCTATGTACTAGCTGGGATGTTGACACAAAGTAGATAAATCCTCTCTTATGAAGACCAAAACTATGAGATAAGTGCAAAGGGGCTAGCTTTGGGCCTATATTCAGTTGTAGACAGAGGATTCCAAATCCTAAACTAATTCTAAATTCCTAAAGGTTTGTATATGAAGTTTGATTTTGTTTTGTACTTGGATGCAAAACTAGAACTTTGGTTGTGACCTTAATACAAGACTGGATCAGTGCCTATCTAGGGCTCAGAGTCAATAGACATACACATGTGAATGGCCAGCGTGAACATATTTCAAAGACTAGGAATCAATGGGATTTCTAATATCTGCCTTATAGATACTTCCCAACAATTAGGTGCTTAATCATTCATACTTAATTCCTGAACCTTAACAACCCTTAGTTATCTTGACTCAAAAGAAACTATGCCCACAGCTTGGAGACAAATGATTAAACACATGCACAAAGCATTTCTCATATAAAACAACATGAAACCAGTGAATTCATGCATGAAACATACAACATGAGACTTATAAACTTACAAGACATCAAGAATAGGGCCACCAATAAAGTTGTATTATGTCACAGCACCAAAATATTGTCCAGTTTTCAACAACCAAAATGAGTGACATAGTTTGGCCTTTTATACCAAGACTGTGTACCCAGCAAAATTTATAACATGGAAAATCAAAAAAAAAATCACCAAATTCAATGCATGAGGAATGGTGCTCTAAAATATTCAATGTTGTAGAGAGACAAAGAGGAAGGAGCAGGTGAGATCAGGATCCACACCGCTGTTTAAGGACATTCATCTTCAATTTGGGTGGTTGACCTATCAACACGACCCATACTTCCCTGCACAATCTGCCATTAAAGCTTCAACTACTTGCAGCCCTATTTGAAACCTGTAGCAGCATGCCCATGGAGTTTCCTGCTCAAAAAAAATGCGATCGCATACGCTCAAGAAAATCCTTTACTGTAGGTTCAAAATCTGACCATTGATCAAAAACCCATCGCCGAAATCAATAGTCCCAAAATATATATGAAGAGCCACCAGCCAATGATATCGTGCCACGTAGGCACCTTGACTCTCCATTGCTGACCCTTTCTCCTTTTATTTTACCTTTATCACTCTTGTATATGCAAACCCAAATGGATATACAACTTACAGGGCAGATGTCAAATGTTATAGAACAAACTAGGATTTAGTTTGGGTTCGGCTTGTATTTCCATCCTGCATCCATCACTTTGTACATTACACACATATAAGCACAAAACATGTACAAGGCGGACTTCACTGCGTCTATCCATCAGATTTGAAAAACCTTCAAATCTGAGCCTTGTATGTTTGGAATGCACTTTCATTATATGTTCGAACATATAATCACTTTATACAAGTGGCGGGCCCCATCAAATACACCTTCTGCCTTTTGTATGTTGCAGAACATACAAGGCCCCTTGTATACTTTACTTGTATCTTCAATCGTATATCAATGATATACATTTGCCCCTTGCATGCAAATAGGGAATCCTTCCTAGAATATGCGAAATATATTCCTTCTTGTATGTTGAACATGTACAAATCCATTTGTATATCTGCTGCACTGTTCACTTTGCATTTCGCGGGCCCATGTATATTTTTCAATGTACATTCCCTTGCACATACATGCAAGGAATCTTCTCCAGAATATTCCTGCAATGTATCTTTTCCTTTGTATGTTTCACTTGCACATTCAACATACAAGCTCGATATACAAGCAGGGCCGATATACAACTGGCAAATATTCCTGGAATCTTACAGAAGATTCCCCGAATGTATATGCAACCTGATATACATCTAAAAATGCACATAACTCAAAATTTTCATCATTTCTTGAAGCTGATTGAGATTTCACAAGCTTGTCAACAGATTTGATCACTTACATACATAGAAACTTGGCACTTTTGTCATGTGCGATGGGAAAAGATAGTAAAACATTGTAATGGGCTAGTCAAACCGTGAACATTAAAACACAAGGATAAAACCTAATAACCAAGAACCCTCCACAGAAAACCAGCATTAGAATAGGCAGAATGGTACAAGACCCCCGAGCTCAGAAATTTCAGTGTTTGAATGGAAAAAACCTGCAAATGTATGAACATAAAACCCTAAACATAAATGAGTGCTAACAGGCCATTCCTACATATCCTTCCACTGGTAAACAATAGTTTACCCCAAAGCCTAAGGGGCTTTGAAATCCATCACTCTACTCTAACCAACCTAAATAAAAATCCTACATAAGTCTCCCAAGGCAGGGTACGAGGAGAGGATAGGCGAGAAGCCATCCCAGGAGTCATGCCAAAAAAGAGCATCAGAACCTCTATTGTAGATCCAAAATAGGCCTTGTTTAACTGGCATAGCCCCCCTCTTAAGAGTATCTTAGATCATAGAACCTCTCGCCAAAAGACTAAAATGAGGCACTTCAGCACCCTCCACCTCCACAAGGTACGAAGGTAAGGATCCTTGCCCAATACTGATGCTGATATGAACACCATCTTCAATATAGCATATTAGCCAAAGCCTATCCATTCCAATCTATCCTACACAAACCTAGACCACCATCCTACTTTGGCCGATAAACAACTTCCCATTTAATTAAGCTCTACTTCTTCAAAAGGAGATTACCGACCAAAGAAACTACCAATAGAGGCCCTCAAAATCTTTGATGAAACTTGAGGGAGGAGTCAACACAAAACACCTGTATAAAGGAAGGGCCTACACCACGAACTTTAACTGAGTAACTCTTCTAGCTGTAGATAACCATTTATAGGTCCACTGACAAACCATCCCATGAAATTTATCCATCACTTCTTGACAAAAACACCTGGGAAGTGGTCACACATCTAAAAGGATGCAATGGTATATAAAGGGAAGTTTCCCCACCTAAAACCTTAAGATCCTGGCAATAAGTTGCTGAATAAGCCTGGGGGTATTAAAAAAATAAATGCAAGGCTTACTTTCATTAATGCTTTGACCTAAGGCAACCAGGTAATAATCCAAAATCTGACATAAATCAACCACTTTAGCCACCTTAGCAACACCCATCAAAGACGTATCATCCACAAACTGAAGATGAGTTTGAGGAGGAAAAGAATTGCTCCATTTCCATCCTTGAAAGAGCCCATCCATAACATGAGACTTAATGAATCTCCCCAATCCTTTATCTAACAAGATGAACAAATATGGGGATAATGGGTCCCCCTGTCGAGGACCTTTAGAAGCACCAAATAGATCTGAAGACTCCCCATTTATGAGAACAAAAAATGAGGAAGTCCTCACACAACTCATGACCCAATCAATCCGCTCACAAATGAACCTGAAGGCTCTGAGAATTTTGATCAAAAAGCCCCAGTTAACTTTGTCATAAGCTTTAGCCATGTCCAACTTTATAAACATAGCCTTTTCCTTAGATGAGGCCATAGAGTGAATAGTCTCAACCACAATAACTACTCCGTCTAAAATCTGTCTACCCACAATAAAGCCCCCTTGTTCCTCCAAGATCAACTTATCCAGACATGGCTTCAAACATTCAACAATTAGCTTTGTAATGATTTTATACACCACATTGCACAAAGCAATTGGTTGAAAAAGATCCAGAGAATCAGCACCCTCACGTTTTGGGATAAGAGGAAGAAACGTGGCATTCATGGCTCGCAACATTTTATTTTTCCTAAAAGACTCCTACACTACCTCCAATAGATCAAGGCTGATGACATCCCAAAATTCTTGAAAGAACTCAACTTGGAACCCATCAGGACTAGGAGGCTTCCCTTTTTTCAATTGAAACACCACATCCTCCAATTCCTTCAAAGAAATAGGTTTAAGAAGAGAAGCATTCATATCCGTAGTCACCAGAGAGGGAATACAAGCCAAGATAGAAGCTTCCTCCTCACTTGTAGGCGGGGTATCTTTAGAAAAGAGAGAAGAGAGAAAATGAACCACCTCACTAGAGATCCCCAAAGAGGAAGAAAGAACAGAACCCTCAAGAGAGTGAAGAGAAGAGATAAAGTTACCTTGTCTTCGAGCCTTTACGAATTTATGAAAGAAGGAAGTATTCATGTCCCCTTCCTGAAGCCAATCAACATGAGCCTTCTTTTTCCAAAACAATTCCTCATGAAGCTCCCATTCCTTGAGGTCTTTAACCCCACTAACCTCAAGCCTACTTAAATTCACATCAAGACCCTGCTCCTAAATTTGCCTGGTAATAGAATCCAAGTGCTCCTAGGCAACCCTTTTCTATTGAAACACATTGCCAAACTGATACTTATTCCAATGTTTCAATTTATACTTCACATATTGAAACCTCTTCACAAATGAGTACATAACTATACCAAAAGCAGGTCATCCTTCAGTCCACCATCTAGAAACCAAGTCAAGAAGACTCTCCACCTTGAGCCACATAAGCTGAAATTTAAAAGTTTGTTTCTTAGGACCAGTAACCAAATGGGCAGCGAATTTGATCGACCAATGGTCTGATCCTCGCCAATCTAGAATTTTAGAACTTGATAGCCACTTGTCACCCACCAAAAAATAAGAAACAAGAAACCTATTTAACTATTCAGAAATGGCATCATCCCCAAGCCTCCTATTATTCCAAGTAAACATGCCATTCAAAGGTTTGATATCCACAAGCTGGAGATGAGCCAAATTATCCCTTAGAAGATTAGAAGAGGGGTCCAAATGAGGCACACACCCCCTTTTCTCCTCGAGGGAGGCAATTGCATTAAAGTCACCTGCCATGATCTAGGGGAGGAAAGGATCCAACAATCTTAGAAGATTGATATGAGACCACATGAGAGTCTTACCAGGGATATCTGTTGGAGCATAAATGTTAGAAAGAAGAATTCTTTCCCCCGTCTCCAAACTAATTACAACTAGAGAAATGGAAAATCTATTAGAGATCCACCAAACAGGAGAAATTCACTGAGGATCTAAGAGGCAAGAAAGACCCCCTAAGCTACCTTGTGGACCCAGACACTGGCAAGACCCTCTATTCCAAATCTTAGAAACACACTACATCATACCATCCATAGATAACTTCATCTCCTGGAGGAAAACCACATCCGGAGAATGAGCACTAACCAAGTCTCAAATAGCCTTTTGTCTAGGGATGCTATTCATACCCCTTACATTCCATGATAACACAATCATTGTGAAGGGTGAGAGAAGTGAGTATACAATGTCTTCATCGACCCAGATTCCACCAATGTCTCTCCAACCATCTTAACTTTCTCCTAATCCTTCTTCCTCCCCACCTTCTGGGGCTTATCAGGAGCACACGTTTTCAGGGATTTTTGTTGTAGACCCAGAATAGGAGAAGAAGAGAAAGCTTTTTTCTTACCAAAGTCTTCCAAACCCAGTCCACTGGCTAAACTCACCCTTTCATCCAAAGAGGCCATGGGGGTTTCCACCAAACCACAAGAGTCCCCAAACCTAGCATTGGGGGGAGGAGCAACTGAATCCATCACCACCCTAGAAGCCACCATAGGAACTAGGACCGAGGTAGTGAAAGGAAAAGACTCAGAATTATGATCAACTAAAGGAGGAGATTCAACATGCATGTCAGAAGAAACGCCCTCCTCATGGACTAATTCATCTAAAGCCTCAAACTTGTTAAAAGTCTCCTCCTCTTGATGATCCCAAAGAGTCCTCTTCTGACCCTGATTCTTGTTTCATGCCTTAACTGGCGCAAAGCCATCTTTATCCGGTACCACCCCCTGTATGGGTATTTTACCCTTTTCTGCCCTTGGATTAGACGTAGCCTTCACATTATCTAAACCACCATCACCCGAGGCACAAAGGCACCTCCTTTGAAGATGACCATACTCATGCCATAGCCGGCACCTAAAAGGTAAAGTCTCCTAGTCTAATTGCTGAGTCTAGGAGCTAGACCCAATAGTTAGATCAATAGAATCTAGCAGAGTCTAGCTCATATCAATTTCCACATACACCCAGGGATAGGAAAAAATTCACTTCTCCAGAGTTTGCTGAGATGGGCCAATAGGCTTCCCTAGCAGCAATGTAATTGATTGCAGAATATCATGTCTCCAACATTCCAATGGAAACCAAGGAAAACAAACCCACACCGGAACCTTCGAGGGTAGCTCCTCTATCAAGTTAAAGCCTACATGCCAAGGCTTCATGAAAAGGCCAACTTGATTATGAAAGTAGGGCCCTCCCTCAAAAACCTTGTTACGATTGGAGATACATGAAGAAAGAAGTTATTTGCAGCTAGCAAGATTTCAAAATCACATTCTAGATTCCATGACTTCTAAATCTAGGGTTCCAAAAAAGGCATTGAAACCCTTAATCCCATAAATTTGTAGATAAAAACATATTTTCTATAATACTCCAGGTCATCAGCTACCGCCTCTATTTGAATCACTAGCTTTGGATGAACTTGAGCTCCTTCCAAGCATCTATTTATCTTGTGCAATTTCAAAGAACCAGTGCTAAAAACCCCAACATTAGGTGAGAATGGATGAGGAAACCCATCACCAACCTCAGCCATAGCAGCATCCCCTAACGTCTCACCCAAAGGCACATACCCTAGCATTAGAAAATCCCCTCAAGCCCTCGTACCCCACACCTGCACCAAACAACGTGTTGCAAGTATGGGCCTAACTAGTGTTGTCATTGATGTCAACATACTCATGTTGCATTGATGTCAAGGATTGGATGAGTTGTGTATTGAGGATATTGAGAAAATTAGCCCTATCAGAAATAGAGAAGAATAGTAAAGACAGTGAAGTTATATGAAGTAAAGATTCCAGTCAGTTGAAGATCTAAGTATGCACATCAAAGGGTTTGTAGATATGTGCCTAAAGGTGCTCTTGTAAAGATTTTAAAGATCCGCATGAAGATTTGGAGAAGTTATGGCCATATGAGTAAAACTAGTTTTGGCAGCTGTTTAGAGGTGACAGAGTGACACAAATAGGTTCGGTGAGATCTGGAAATGCAATATCTTGTTCTACGGATCTGGTGGCATGTTTGGGAGGCCAATGTGAGTTGACAACTAAATTGGTTCATGGTCTGGAAGTCCATAAGCAATCATTCTAATATGATAGTGATGACCGACTGTGGTCTTGAGGTTCTAGATGAAGACACGAATGATTACACTAAGTAGAAGTGGTGTAGATGTTCTTGGTGATTCAAGCAAGCTTGTGGGGATCTCTAGATTGTGTCCAGTTCATCTTGGTAGTCCACATTGAAGATTTAGCTCGTAATTGAAGATTTACCTTCAGGTGATGGTGTTCTTCATAATCTTAGCTGACCAGATGTTCTATGCATGTTGCGGATGATCTTGAAGATGTTTTGCGAAGCATGGCATGTTCCTTGAAGAAGATTGAAGTCCCAAATATGCGTGGCCGACAGGGTAGTGACGCGCATGAAGTTTTTGTAATAAGTCAAGTTGTAATTTTGTAATTGCTCTGTAATGAAATAAAGTATGTGCTGTGGTGACTTTAATGATCATCCCAAAGTCAATGTCATGTATAAATAAGATTTGTGAAGTCATTTAAAAATATATGTGGTAGTAATGAGAAAGTGCTAGAGAGGAGAGGTGAGCTTAAATGGAACTATCTCAAGCATGGTGAAGATGCTAATCTCTAGTTCAAGTATGTAATATTTATATTATTCTATAGATAGTGTGTCTCCTATAGGTAGTGGGCCTCTTGTGAGTAATGTGCTTAGGCAGCGAGCCGTAATTGGCAAGTGCCATTTTTGTTCTTCTTATTCTTTTAACAGAGAATACAATCTTGGGTTAGTCACCCCGTGGTTTTTCCCTTAACCGGGTTTTCCACATTAAAATCCTTGTGTCATATGTGTTGAATGTGTTTCTCCTCTTGAGTTATTGCATTTTGCTTCCATGATTGAATAATTATTATGCTATTGAAATATAAGAAGGATTTAAGGATTTAAAGAACAAAAGGTTTGGTGACAACTGATTCACCCCCCCTCTCAATTGTCTGTCCTAAAACCTACAATTGGTATCAGAGCTAAGTTCCTCTAAAAGAGCTTAACCACTTGAGGAGATCCATGATGTCTTCCTACAAGAAGGATAGTCTAAGGTTTGATGGAACAAACTACACTCTTTGGAAAAGCACATGGAATGTCATTTGCAATGTATGGGAATTCAATATTGGAACATGACTATAAAAGAGTATATTCCTCCAAAGATTGGTCTAACAACTCTAGATGAAATCAGAAATGCTAAAGATAATCTTCAAGCTAAAGAAGCCTTACTAAGTTCTTTATCTGATACAGAGCTAACAAATGTTATGGATTTAAAAACTGCATATGAAATTTGGTCAAAGCTGAAAATTTTGCATGAAGGAGACAAATATGTTAAATGTCCCAAGCTACAAAGTTTGAAAGGAAAATTTGAAAACCTGAAGATGAATGAAGATGAGAATATCACTACATTTATGCCAAAAGTAAATGAGCTTGTTTGTGGCATTAGATGTGTTGGTGGAACTTTGGATGAAGGTGAGATTGTTGCCAAAGTTCTCAGATCCTTACCTCCTGCTTACAAACACAAGGTTGTTGCTATTGAGGAGTTCAAATCTTTATCAAATATTACAAGGGATCAATTGGTTGGGAAGTTAGCTGCATTTGAATTGGCTGAGTTTGGAGATGCTCCTCCCAAGACTGAATCTTCATTCAAAGCTAGTGCCTCTACAAAAGGTAAACAAAGGTATGATCCAAGAGAGAGTTCCTCAAAGAAATTATCATGATATGAAAAAGCAAGAAAAGATCTGGAAGAAGATGAGGCAGAAGTTGCTCAACTTGAATCCCTTATTGTAAAAAGAGTGCCAAGAGGATCTGGTAAGTATGAAGGAAAATTGCCCTTCAAATGTTTCAACTGCAACAAGATTGGTGATTTTGCCTCAAGATGTCTAGAAATATTTTCAAGGCCAAATCCTAATAGATCAAGATTCCAAAATAAATGTTACTATGTTCAAGAAGAAGATGATGATGAAGGAATAACAGATGATGAATCCAAGATAGGAAACAAATCTGGAAGTGATTGGCTATTCATTGCCATTAAGGAAGAAGATCCAATGCCCATTGAATCTGTCAATCATAAAATGGTAGAAAGGGCTTTGGCTGCTCAAGTTGAAGAAAAGGATGAATGGGTCACTGATAGTGGATGCTCTCACCATATGACTAGTGAGAAGAATAAGTTTGTAAATCTAGAAAGATATGAAAGAGGAATTGTAAAAATTAATGATAATTTTTCTGGCAGAATCAAAGACAGAGGAACTATTTCTTTTGATGGAAAGAACAAAACCAATGATGTTCTATATGTTGAAGGTCTAAAGCATAATCTTCTCAATGTTGGACAGTTGATGGACAAAGGCTATGATCTCTGATTTAAAAATGGAAAATGCAAGATCTTTGAAAGCTCTGGAACTGAGATTGCATCTGGTACTCAGACAAAAGGTAACATCTTCCACTTGGTTGGTACTGACAAAAGTTGTTTATTTTTTCAAATTGATCAGAGTTGGTTGTGGCATATGAGAATGTGTCATGTAAATTTTGATAATATCATCAACATAAGCAACACTCAGATTGTAAGAGATCTTCCAAGACTGGTGAAACCTACTAACAGTTTGTGCAAACAATGTCAGTTGGGTAAGAAAAATAAAGTCACATTTAAAAACAAGGAACAATCTTCTACTGGATTGTTGGACTTGGTACACACTGATCTATGTGGACTGGCAAGAATCAGGAGTCTGCAAGGTGATAGATATTTATGTTACTGATTGATGACCACTCCCGGATGATGTGGGTGACTTTCCTAAAAGAAAAATATGAAGCACTTGAGAAGTTCAAATTATTCAAGGCTATGGTAGAAAATGAAACTAGATTAAACATAAAATGTCTCAAGTCTGATAGAGGTGGTAAATTCACATCCAAAGAGTTCATAGAATTCTATGAGAAACATGGGATAAAGAGACAATTATCTACTCCAAGGACTCCACAACAGAATGGAGTAGTGGAGAGAAAGAATCAGACCATCCAAGAAGCATCTAGAACCATGATGATGGAAGCAAAAGTCCCTCAGATCTATTGGAGAGAAGTTGTAAGCATTGCTATCTATACTCTTAATTGAGTACAAATTAGAAGCAATACTGATAAGACTCCTTATGAACTCTAGTTTGGCATCACTCCTACTATGAAGTATTTCAGGGTCTTTGGTAGTAAATGTTATATCAAAAGAGATGAAGACCATGGCAAATTTGATGCTAGAAGTGATGAAGGAATCTTCTTGGGTTATTCTACTCAAAGAAAAGCATACTAGTGTTATAAAAAGAGATTGAGAAAGATTGTAGAAAGTACAAATGTGAAGGTTGATGAAGGCATTGAAAATCCCTCAATATTTTATGAGTATGAAGTAGATGATGAGAATGATGTTTCAATCCAAGAAGAACAAACCCCAAATATAGTTCAGATTTAGACTGATCCAGAGAATCCTAAAATACATGAAGAAGAGATAAGTTTGAATGAACCTGTCCAAGAAATAGAAGTGTAAGAAAATCCCAAAACTCCTAAGTATGTAAGACTGAATCATTCTAAAGACCAAATCACAGGAGATAGAAGCAAAGATGTTCAAAAAAGAAGAAATATTTCTCAAGATTCAGTGAAGTATTGTCTAATTTCAAAGGTTGAACCAAAAATAGTAAGTGAAGCATGCAATGATGAAAGATAGGCTAAAGCAATGGAGGAAGAGTTGATGCAAATTGAAAAAAATCACACTTGGGATCTTATTCCTGGACCTAAAGACAAAAATGTGATTGGGACTAATTGGGTCTTCTGGAATAAACTAAATGAAGATGGTGAAGTAGTTAGAAACAAAGCCAGATTGGTTTGTAAGGTTATTCTCAAGTAGAAGGAGTTGACTTTGACTTTTGCTCCAATGGTAAGAATTGAAGCAGTCAGATTATTTCTTGCTTTTGCTGCCTTCAAGGATTTCAATTGTCTAATCATTGTGATATGGTCTACAAGTTGAAGAAAGTATTGTATGGACTCAAACAAGCCCCAAGAGCCTGGTATGAAAGATTGGATAAACATCTTTTGAAGATTGGTTTCAACAAAGGTATTGCTGACAGTAACTTGTACTTCAAGATTGATCATGAAAATATCTTGATTGTTGAAGTATTTGTTGATGAAATCATTTTTTGAGGAAAAGATAGTATGTGCAAGACTTTTGCAAATCAAATGAAAAGTGAATTTGAGATGTCTATGTTTGGGGAAATAAATTTCTTCTTGGGTCTGCAAATCACTAAAACAAAGAAATGAATCTTCATATCACAGACCAAATATGTGAAAGAATTGTTGAAGAAATTTGGGATGGAACATTCAAAGCCAATGAATACTCCCATGGCAACCAGGTGTAAACTGAGAAAAGATGATGAATCTCCTAAGGCTGATCAGAAAAAGTATAGGTCAATGATTGGTGGACTACTCTACCTTACTCAAACTAGACCTAACATTATGAATGTTGTTGGTCTTGTTGCTAGATTCCAGGTTGATCCTAGAGAGTCTCATGTCATGGCAATCAATAGAATTCTCAGATATCTAAAGGGAACAGTTAAGTATGGTTTATGGTATCCTAGTGATCATGATTTCTCTTTTCATCCATATATAGATGCTGATTGGGTAGGAGATGTGGATGACCGAAAGAGTACAAGTGGTGGTGCATTCTTTTTGGGAGAAAGATTGGTTTCTTGGCTAAGCAAGAAACAAGAGGCAATATCTTTGTCCACTGTAGAAGTAGAGTATATTATAGCAGAAAGTAGTTGCACTCAAGTATTGTGCATGAAGCAAATACTAAGAGACATTAGAGTGGAGTATGAAGAACCTATCACAATCTTCTATGATAACTCAAGTGCAATAAATATATCAAAAAATCTAGTGTTGCATTCAAAGGCAAACCATATATCCATCTAGTTTCACTTTTTGAGAGAGCAAGTGAACAAGAATGAAGTCAAATTGGAGTTTGTGCCCTCAAAAGATCAGATTATAGACACTTTTACTAAACCTCTACCTAAGGACTCTTTTGAGTATCTCAGGGAGAAGTTAGGGGTTATTACCCCTCCGGTTTTGAATTAATGTGCACTGATGTGTATCAGTCCGATGGATATCATAGTCATATCTTGTGGTTCGGATTGATGATAGGAAGATGCTACTCAAGGGGAGCAGTCTATATGATTTTGAAGCATTGATGCAAGTATGTGCCCTTTTCCATTGATGTCAAAGGGGGAGAGAAGATATGTGAAAAAAAAGAGAGATTGTTGATCAAAGAGGGAGAAATGAAGAAAGAAAAGATATGTGAATGATTGATGTTGTTAGGGGGAGCCAGTGAGAAGTTCTTGCCTTGATGGTCAAAACAACTTTTCACGTCATATGTTGTCATCAATGACAAAGGGGGAGATTGTTGTAAGTATGGGCCTAACCAGTGTTGTCATTGATGTCAACATACTCCTATTGCATTGATGTCAAGGATTGGATGAGTTGTGTGTTGAGGATATTGAGAAATTAGCCCTATCAGAAATAGAGAAGAACAATAAATACAGAGAAGTTCTATGAAGTAAAGATTCTAGTCAGTTCAAGATCTGAATATGTGCATCAAAGGGTTTGTAGATATGTGTTTGAAGGTGCTCCTATAAAGATTTTAAAGATCCGTATGAAGATTTGGAGAAGTTATTGCCATATGAGTAAAACTGATTCTAGCAGCTATTTAGAGGTGACAGAGTGACACAAATAGGTCCAGTGAGATCTAGAAATTCAATATCTTGTTCTACGGATCTGGTGGCATGTTTGGGAAGCCAATGTGAGTTGACAACTAAATTGGTTCATGGTCTGGAAGTCCACAAGAAATCATTCTAATATGACAGTGATGACTAACTGTGTTCTTGACATTCTAGATGAAGATACAAATGATTACAGTAAACAGAAGTGGTGCAGATGTTCTTGGTGATTCAAGCAAGCTTGTGGGGGTCTCTAGATTGTGTCCAGTTCATGTTGGTGGTCTGCATTGAAGATTGAGCTCGTAATTGAAGATTTACCTTTAGGTGATGGTGTTCTTCCTAATCTTGGTTGACCAGATGTTCTACACATGTTGTGGATGATCTTGAAGATGTTTTGCGAAGCATGGCATGTTCCTCGAAGAAGATTGAAGTCCCAGATATGTGTGGTTGATAGGATAGTGATGCACATAAAATTTTGTAATAAGTCAAGTTGTATTTTTGTAATTGCTCTGTAATGAAATAATGTATGTGTTGTGCCAACTTTGATGATCATCCCAAAGTTGATGTCATGTATAAATAAGATTTGTGAAGTCATTAAAAATATATGTGGTAGTGATGAGAAAGTGATAGAGAGGAGAGGAGAGAAAAATAAAGTAGAAGTGTTGATCTTGAATGGAACTATCTCAAGCGTGGTGAAGATGCTAATCCCCAGTTCAAGTATGTAATATTTCTATTTTTTGGTAGATAGTGTGTCTCCTATAGGTAGCGGGCCTCTTGTGAGCAATGTGCTTAGGCAGTGAGCCCTAATTGGCAAGTGTCATTTTTGTTCTTCTTATTCTTTTAATAGAGAATACAATCTTGGGTTAGTCACCCTGTGGTTTTTCCCTTAACCAGGATTTCCATGTTAAAATCTTGGTGTCATACATGTTGAATGTGCTTCTCCTCTTGAGTTATTGCATTTTGCTTCCATGATTGCATAATTATTATGCTATTGAAATATAAAAAGGATTTAAGGATTTAAAGAACAAATTGTCTGGTGACAACTGATTCACCCCCCCTCTCAGTTGTCTATCCTAAAACCAACACAATCCATGCACTCAAGAAAAAAAAAACCCCAAAAGATAAAAAACCCCACCCCTTGCTGAAAACAACCCCACAGAGCTTGATCTGCAAAGAAAAAATACATGCAGACTGTGACATGCTATAGGTCATGGGACTGCATAGAGCTCCTGTGCACATGTTCCATCTACTTGCCATCTTGGTTGTTGTTATTAAATCTACAAATCCATTTTGTGTTTATCCTGCAATCAATTCATGCGCCATTATTTTCTAAGTTTGCCCTGTTGTTGCATATTTAATGCTATTGCTCTTGGAAGGCATGTGCACTTGCTTTAATAGACTACATTAAGAAATTTTCTATTCTAAACAAAGAGCTATCTTCAGTCTTATGTAAGGCACTCATAACTGGCCGATTGAATATAGAAAACTACCTTATTTGCTATTTTAAAAAAGTCATAAATTTAAAATGCTTCAGTGATTTCTATGAATGCTCCTTTCTATTGCTCATATCATATCTTTGTTTACTTAGCCTATTATTACACTGATATCTAGTAATTGTCTTCTGGTAGTTAAAGTGTAAAGAGGTTTAGTAATGTATTTGTTGTAAATATCTTAAACTACAAACTTGTTTTTATTTTATAATGAAGTTATACATCTCATTATCCC
The DNA here is from genome assembly GCA_027924645.1 of Cunninghamia lanceolata. Taxonomy (NCBI): domain Eukaryota; kingdom Viridiplantae; phylum Streptophyta; class Pinopsida; order Cupressales; family Cupressaceae; genus Cunninghamia; species Cunninghamia lanceolata. The sequence continues at coordinate 1,119,254 of BSBN01000737.1, read as the reverse complement.
CTAGGTAAGTTTTATAAACTAGTGAGCCTTCTATTATTATGGGCATGTATACGGATGTGATGAGTAATAGTGTTAATGAGAATATAAGCTCCTTTAAACTATTTAAGTCTATATATTAAGAATCATTGTTTTATCTTATGCTAGATTTCCTTAAGAAATGAATTTGAGAAGCCATAGTTGTTTGACCTTCCATAATTATAATTCCTTATTATCAACTAGAAGGCCTTATATACGATAGGTGGGTAAATATTTAGGTAGTAATACTAGAACCTTTTGGAAAATTGTAGTAATCCCTTAAATGTGTTATGATCCTATCATATGCATGTGGTTAAAAGTATGGTAGATTTGATGAAGATGTTAGATCTATAGGAATGTTTTGTTGTTCTATATTCCTTTCCTCTCAAACTAGCCTTAGAACAAGGTTCTTTCATTATAGCTTCGGGTTTTGTATCTTGTGATTTTAACTAGTGTAAGAGATCTATAGCATTCTAATATTATATGCTTTTAGTCTTGCTTATACAATCATATTAAATAGTATTTTCAAAATTGTCTAGATTATTAATGAAATCTACATTAGTGTAAATAGTGGATTATGTAGCCATCGATATAACATTCATGTGTTATGGTTATTAATACTCTATTGTATGATTTTAATTGTGGTGATAGTCTCTCACAATGATAAGGATTGCATTTAAATAATTGTTGTGTTTAATTTGTATGCCTTAGGGTTATTTGTATGTTGTTCACAATCATTCTAATTAAATGAAACTAAAATAAGTATTGGGAACTATTAGTTAAAATAGTGTTACTCATGGACACTTATATCTTATGATCATATTGTAACTGCTACTGGTGGTTAGAAAGTTATAGTTTTGTATAGATGAGATGGATTCACTTTATAACTATTAGATGATTGTTCATGCTTGGATTAATGTTACATTCCTTAAAAAAATACTATTGAAGGGTATTAGTTTATTATGTGCTTTGAGAGTGAATGTGATGTGAAACAATTTTGTTTTTAATGGTGTCAAGTGTTGTGTCATTTGAGGAAGTTATTTCCAAAGGCGTAGGAGGGTGTGATTGTGTGGGGGTTGGCTATGTGTGCATCATGTTAGTTGAATTAAATGCATGCTTGAAATATTGTCTCCTATTCATGTTGGTATGATACATGTGCAAGATGGTTTGTGCCTTGCTCAGTGTACTTATTCATGTGATTATGATGATTAAGCAAGATGAGTAATGCCTTGCTCTGTGTGATGTGAAACAATGCATATTTTGTGTTGTAAATGAATCATGATGAGAAATGTGAAAGTTCATGCTTGGTTTATGTTTTGGGACAAGGATATAAGAATTGGTCCCTGTGATTATGTTTTGTATACAAGAAGGTAAATGCATTGCATTGTATATGTTACTTGTCATTGTGATTTAATTATCTTGCTTCATAGATAGGGTCTTCTAGATGCAGGTAGGGAAGTGGATTTCAATGTGGGGCCGGTGCCCAAAGTGGCTACCAGGATAACCCATTGGAAGTTTTTAATCCAGTGATAACTTAATAATAAATTTAGAGGGTTGGGTAGTTTCCACACTAAATAAGATAATTGTATGACTCACTCATGCCTATAGTGCTCATTCAGGCTAAGGATGGGATGAGAAGGCCATAGTTGGCAAATCAACTTCCTTTTCCCCATGAAAGGAATGTTGGTTCTACATGTGTCACCCTATTGGGTCAGCGTCTAGTGAGGGACTACTAGTATAACCATAGATGGGGGCTGACGTCTAGTGAGAGACTGTCAGGATAACCCATGTTAGGGACATGCGATGGCACTCTTCCCTACTGCAGGCTAGCATTCCCTAAATGTGTTTTTCCCTTTTATTGTGTGATTGCCTCTAGAAGTGTTGTTTGAGTTTCTTGTGATGTTCATAGTGACTAGTGTTGTATTGGAGTCATGTGTAGTCCTTACACCTGTTATCCTATTATCTTCTTGACCATTTTCTTAATGGGACCTTATTGTTATCTCCTAGCATGGGGGGTGGATCTTATGGTTCCACATGGTTGGGTGGTTGTGCTTGTATCTCCATTGGTTTCCCATGTTGTTGTTCATGTGTGAGAAGGATGTACCTCTTATAATAGATTTTAGATTTTTCTCTAGCTTGAGGAGACAAATACTTATGATCATGTTCTAGTCATTTATATCAGTTGAATCATGTACTGTTATCTTGATGTATGTACTCCAATGTAATATGGATAGCGATATTGTAAACAATATAATGTTGTACTCTCTTGTAAAAGAAATTGTTTATGTACTTGTAATCCTATGTGCAGGATCCTGATGTTACTTATCTGATGATATAATATGGAAAAGTATGTGTTTATTCATCTAATGCAATTAGACTTAGAATGAACTATGGTTGTTAGTTACTTCATAATGTTGGTTAGATCTTTTTTTAGTTCGTTAGTAATGCAGTCATGGAACCCTACAGGATAAATCTTAATTCAAATATTATGAATAAATATCTGATTGTTGATGTTTCTTTCATTTTTTTTTTAAAATTATCCTTTTTGTAAGCTTAGTTGTGTTATCCTCTGGGTTCCTTAGCAGGGCATTACACTAATACTACTACACTTTCCTAGAGGGTGAAAAATAATATGAGGTCTCATCTATCCCTTAAGCCTACAACCATGCACTAGGGAAAATTTATTCTAGAGGTTATTTTAAGCATTCAATCATTAATTATAATAACCAAATGATCATTGAAATTTAATTCAACATCATAACCATAATTATTCATAATGTATATAAAATATTTTGGAGGTTTTCATTAATTTGACTAGAGCAAAGATTCAACCATCTAAATGTTGCAAGTATGTGCCTAATCGGTGTTGTCATTGATGTCAACATATCTTTGTTGTCATTGGTGTCAAATGTATCCAATTTTTTTATTTATTAGAAGCTTTATATGTTGAGGATATTGAGAAAATTTGCCCCTCCAAAAGAAACAATGAGTTACAGTAAATTATAGTGAAGACAGTGTGTTGCTGATAAAAAAATAGTGCAGAAGATTTCTCTGCATTTCTTGTAAAGTGAAGATCTTGGTCTACGGATTGGAAATCAGTTAGAGTCATGTCTAAAGATGCTAAATATTGAGTTTGAATCTCTGGTATGAAGAATTGAGTGAGTTACATTCACCAGAGTAAAACATGATTTTTTTGATTATTTATTGGTGGTAGGGAGAAAGTATTTTGCTCCGCATTCGTCTGCATTGAAGAATTTTTATCTATGGTTCTAGAGGGAAGTTTGGGATGTTGATAAGTGTGTACAACTACAATGGTTCATGATTTGGTGGTCCGCAAGTTATCTTTCTTTTATGACAGTAGAAGACAGTGAAGTTCATGTGCTCTGGTATGAAAAATCTCATGGATAAAGTGGTTGGAGTTTCTGTGGTTGCTCTTGATGATTACAACATGCTTGTGGATGCCTCCTAACCATGTTTCTACCTTTGCATTGGTCTGCATTAAGGAATTGAGATCAAATTTGAAGATTATACCCAGACAGCATAGCTTGTAACTAGTCTTAGCTGACTTGGTTAAATCCAGTGTTCGCAGATATCTATTGAAGATTGTAGAAGCATGTCGTGGCATGGAAGATTGTGTTTAAGTCCTAGCTAAGGCATGGCATGATCCGCATGCATCTTTACTATATCTCCTTAGCATAATGTTGTATTAGGTCAAGACCTATTTTGTAAATGTTTGTAATGCCAACCTTGGAGATTGTTCCAATGGTTGATGAATGTAATGCCGACCTTGATGTACATTCCAAGGTTGATGAATGATATATATACTTGTAATTTGGTTGTGAAAAATATGTCCTTGTGTGAAGATGTGAAGTTAAGTGAAGAGGTGTAAAAGGAGAGCAGAGCAGAGGAAGAGTATTGCGCTTTAATAGAATTGAATTCAGGCATGGAGTAGATGGTATTATCTCAGTTCAAAACCCTTGGTAGTGAGCCTTTTTCTAGGTAGTGAGCCCTATTGGTAGTGAGCCTCTAATTATAGGTATTGTTATAACTTATATATCTTGTGGACTAACATCCACTGTGGTTTTTCCCTTAACAGGGTTTTCCATGTAAAAATCTAGTGTCACTTATGTATGATCTTGCAATTGTGTTTATGTTTCTAAGTTTATGCTTTCATGACTTAATCATAGCAAATAGTGGACAATTGTTTGATATTTTAACGTGAAAAATTATTTAAGTTTTGAGATAACTGATTCACTCCCCCTCTTAATTGTCTGATTCATTTCAACAATTGGTATCAGAGCCAAGTTCCTTGGAAGAAAGCTTGACTGCTTGAGGCTGATCCAAGATGTTATATAAGAATGAGAGTCTACAGTTTGATGGAATGAACTATTCCGTCTAGAAAATCCCTATGAAAACCCATCTCCTCTACTTGGGTTATAGTGTTTGGGTAAATAACTGAAGATAAGTATGAAATACCGAATGATGGTTTGTAAAATGAAGATGATATCAAGTAATTTGAGTTGAACATAAGAGCCAAAGATGCCTTGGTAAGCACCCTAGTTGACATCAAAGTAACAAGAATCATGGAGTTGGAAACTACTTACAAAATTTGGGATAAGTTGAAGAATATAAATGAAGAAGATGAATCTGTGAAGAGGGCCAAGTTACAGAGTTTGAAGGAAAAATATGAATGTTTGAAGATGAGAAAAGATGACAACATAACATCCTTCATGCAAAAGATTGATGAATTTGTGAGTAGCATTAGAAGTGTGGGAGGAAAAATTGAGGACATTGAAATTGTGAACAAAATTCTTAGATCACTGCCTAAAACATACAGTCATAAAGTGGCTGCAATTGAGGAAATAATGACAGTGACAAAGATTACAAAAGATCGGCTGCTTCAGAAGTTGACAACCTTTGAAATGAGAGAACTTGGTGATTCCCTTCTGAAGATAGAGACTGCTTTCAAGGCCAACACTTTAGAAAAAGCCCCTAGATCTGACAAGTACAAGGTGGAACTAGATTATGAGCTTGAAGAACTTGAAGACAACTTTGTTAACAGTCTACCTAGAGATACTAGTAAGTTCAAAGGCAAATTTCCTTTCAAATGTTTTAGTTGTAAAGTTGGTCATTATGCTTCTAGATGCCCCACAAGAATTCCTAAGCCTAGACCTGATAGACCTAGGATTCCAAAGAAAAGTTACTATGTTGAAGATCTTGATGATGATGGAGTATCATATGGTGAACCAAATAATGCTATTACTTTTGGTAATGAATGCTTTTTTATTGCTATTAAAGAAGAACCTATGTCTACTAATCCTACTAGCTATGTGAAAGAAGAAAAACTAGTGGAAAGTGCCTTAGCTATTCAAGTTGTTGAAGATAAAGATGAATGGCTTATTGATAGTGGATGCTCTCATCACATGACCGGTGACAAAAGTGAGTTTGTAAATTTGGAAAGATATGATGGGGGACTGGTTGGGTTTGGAGTTGACACAGCTAGTAAGATCTGTGGAAAAGGATCCATTTCTTTTGATGGCAAGCATAATACTGAAGATGTTTTATATGTGAAAGGATTAAAGCACAATCTTTTGAGCATTGGTCAGATGTGTAACAAACGTTATGATTTGAGATTCAAGGACAATGGATGCAAGATCATGGAAAGCTCCAGAATAGTGATTGCAACTGGTAAAAAGACTAAAGGCAATATCTATCATCTAAAAAGAAATGATTACTATGGCTTGTTGGCACAGACTGATGAAAGCTGGCTATGTCATAAAAGGATGTGCCACATCAATTTTGACAACATTTTGAAGATAAGTTCCACTCAGGTTGTAAGATATTTTCCCAAGCTTGTGAAACCTGCTGATACATTGTGCAAGGAGTGCCAATTTGGAAAATAGACAAGAACAAGCTTCAAGAGAAAGGACCAATCTATTGAATGTCTACTAGAATTAGTACATATAGATCTATGTGAGCCTACCAGAGTAAGAAGTCTAAATGGAGACAGGTATTTCATGTTGTTAATTGATGACTATTGTAGAATGAGTTGGGTTACCTTCTTAAATGAAAAAGGAGAAGCCCTAGAAAAGTTTAAAGAATTCAAGGCAATGGTTGAGAATGGAATAGAATTGAAGATCGAGTGCTTGAGGTCTAATAGAGATGGAGAGATTACATCAAATGAGTTCACAACAAAATGGAGTAGTGGAAAGGAAGAACATGATAGTTCAAGAGGCTGCTAGAACAATGATGAAGAGGGCCGATCTACCGGAAGTATATTAGAGAGAGACAATTCACACTGCTATATACATTCTAGACATAGTTCAAGTCAAAGGTAATAGTTCCAAGACTCCTTATGAATTGTGGCATGGTAAAGTTCCCACTGTGAAATACTTAAAAGTTTTTGGTAGTAAGTGTTATATCAGAAGAGATGAATATCTAGGTAAGTTTGATGCAAGATGTGATGAAGGTATCTTCCTTGGATATTCTACTAAGAGCAAAGCCTATCGGTGCTACAATAACAGGTTGAAGAAGATCATTGAAAGTGCAAATGTCAAAGTTGATGAAAGGAAAGAAAAGGTGTCAAGAAGATATGAATCAAATGAACCAGATGTTCCTATAAGAAAAGAAGTGGTACAACATGAAAATAGTTCAGATGAAGAAGACCAAGCTCCCATAATTATCACCAAGATACCAAGGTATGCAAGACTAAATCATCCTGAAGATCAAATCATAGGAGATAAGAGAAAAGGAATTCTGACCAGAAGAAGAGCTACTGAAGAATAAGTAAATTTCTATTTGATTTCTAAGATTAAACCTAAGACTGTAAATGAATCTTGTAATGATGAGAATTGGGTAAAGGCCATAAAGAAGAACTGATGCAGATAGAGAAGAATCAGACTTGGGATCTTGTTCCCAGACTAGCAGATAAAATGTAATTGGCACCAAATGGGTCTTTAGGAACAAGATAAATGAAAATGATGAAGTGGTAAGAAACAAAGCAAGGTTGGTATGCAAAGGATACTCTCAAGTTGAAGGAATAGATTTTGAGGAAACATTTGCACTAGTGGCAAGGATTGAAGCAATAATAATGTTTTTAGCATATTTATAGCCTACAAAGATTTTAGGGTATATCAAATGGATGTGAAGTCAACATTCTTGAATGGAGAATTAGAAGAAGAAGTCTATATTGAACAACCAGAAGGATTCTAGTCATCAAATCAAGGTGACATGGTGTGTAAATTGAAGAAAGCATTGTATGGACTAAAAAAAGCCCCTACAGTCTAGTATATGAGATTGGATAAATATCTGATACAATTAGGGTTCAGTAAGGGTACTACCAACATCAATCTCTATTTCAAGATTAATGATGAACAAATCCTAATTGTTGCAGTCTTTGTTGATGACATTATCTTTGGAGGGAATGAAGGCATGTGCATGGTTTTTTCTGGGAAATGCAAAATGAATTTAAAATGTCCATGATTGGTGAGATGAATTTCTTTTTAGGTCTACAAATTAATCAATCAAATAAAGGTATCTTCATTTCTCAATCTAAGTATGTGAAAGATTTGTTAGAGAAGTTTGGGATGGAGGACTGTAAACTAGTAAACACTCCCATGGTAACTAGTTGTAAGTTGAGAAAAAATGATGACTCACATATGGCAGATCAGAAAAGATATAGATCCATGATTGGAGGATTACTTTATCTGACCCAAACGAGACCTAACATAATGCATACAGTTTGTCTTATGGTAAGATTTCAAGCAGAACCTAAAGAGTCACATGTGATGGCAGTCAAGAGAATACTGAGATGCTTGAAAGGAACAATGGATTATTGTTTGTGGTATCCAAAAGATAATGATTTCACTCTCAGTGTATACACTGATGCAGATTGGGCTAAAGATGTGGATGACAAGAAAAGTACAAGTGGAGGTGCATTCTTCTTGGGAAAAAGGCTGGTATCCTGGTTAAGCAAGAAACAAGACTCAATATCTTTGTCTACTGTAGAAGTAGAATATATTGCACTAGCATGCAGTTGCACTCAAGTATTATGGATCAAATAGACTTTGAAGGACATCAGATTTGTGTATGAAGATCCAATTGCAATCTTTTGTGACAATATAAGTGCCATAAACATATCAAAGAATCTAGTAATGCATTCAAGGACAAAGCACATATCCATAAGATATCACTTTCTGAGAGAAAAAGTGACAAAGAATGAAGTCAAGTTGGAGTATGTATCTACAAAAGATTAGATTGCAGACATTTTCACCGAGCCTTTGCCCAAGGATACTTTTGAGTATCTAAGAGAAAAGTTAGGGGTTATCACCCATCCTTCTCTAAACTAAGATGCACAAGAGTGCATCAGTCTGGTGGTGCTTAGAATTCTACATCTAGATTCGGATTGATGCTTGTAAGGGCTACTTCTCAGGGGGAATAGTCAGATGAAGAGAGTTTAGTTCAGAGCAGCAGAGTGCAAGCATGTGCCCTTTTCCATTGATGTCAAAGGGGGAGAGAAATAATGTTAAAAACTTACAAAAGAAGGAATGCAGATGTGTAGAGAGATAGTGGGAGAATCTTGTCTTGGTGACTGTTATAGTTTTTCACATCATATGTTGCCATCAATGACAAAGGGGGAGATTGTTACAAGTATGTGCCTAATCAATGTTGTCATTGATGTCAACATATCTTTGTTTCCATTGGTGTCAATTGTATCCTATTTTGTTATTTGTTTAGAAGATTTATATGTTGAGGATATTAAGAAAATTTGCCCCTCCAAAAGAAACAGTGAGTTGCAGTAAATTATAGTGAAGATAGTGTGTTGCTAATAAAAAAATAGTGTAGAAGATTGCTCCGCATTTATTGTAAATTGAAGATCTTGGTCTATGGATTGAAAGTTAGTTAGAGTCATGTCTGAAGATGCTAAATCGTAAGTTTGAATCTCTAGTATGAAGAATTGAGTGAATTACATTCACTAGAGTAAAACTTGCTTTTTCTGATTATTTACTAGTGACAGGGAGAAAGTATTTTTCTCCGCATTCCTCTGCATTGAAGTATTTTTCTTTGTGGTTCTAGAGGGAAGTTTGGGATGTTGATAAGTTCCTACAACTACAATGGTTCATGATTTGGCAGTCCACAAGTTATCTTTCTTTTATGGCAGTAGAAGACAGTGAAGTTCATGTGCTCTGGTATGAAGAATCTCATGGATAAAGTGGTTGGAGTTTGTATGGTTTCTCTTGATGATTACAACATGCTTTGGATGCCTCCTAATCATGTTCCTACCTTTGCATTGGTCCACATTAAGGAATTGAGATCATGTTTGAAGATTATTCCTAGGAAGCATAGCTTTTAACCAGTCTTAGCCGACTTGGTTAAATCCATTGTTTGCGGAGATCTATTGAAGATTGTAGAAGCATGTCGTGGCATGGAAGATCATGTTTGAGTCCTAGCTAAGGCATGGTATGATCCACATGCATCTTTACTATATCTCCTTAGCATAATGTTGTATTAGGTTAAGACCTATTTTGTAAATGTTTGTAATGCTAACCTTGGAGATTGTTCCAACGGTTGATCAATGTAATGCCGACCTTGATGTACATTCCAAGGTTGATGAATGATATATATACTTGTAATTTGGTTGTGGAAAATATATCCATGTGTGAAGATGTAAAGTTAAATGAAGAGCTGTGAAAGAAGAGAAGAGCAGAGGAAGAGTATTGCGCTTCAATGGCACTAAATTTAGGCATGGAGTAAATGCTATTATCTCAGTTCAAAACCCTTGGAAGTGAGCCACCCCTTAGTAGTGAGCCTTTTTCTAGGCAATGATTGGCAGTGAGCCTCTAATCTTTAGTATTGTTATACCTTATATATCTTTTGGACTAACATCCACCATGGTTTTTCCCTTAATAGGGTTTTCCACATAAAAATCTGGTGTCACTTGTGTATGATCTTGCAATTGTGTTTATGTTTCTAAGTTTATGCTTTCACGACTTAATCACAACAAATAGTGGACAAGTGTTTGATATTTTAAGGTGCAAAATTATTTAAGTTTTGAGACAACTGATTCACCCCCCTCTCAGTTGTTTGATTCATTTCAACACTAAATATTTCAATGATATTCTTCTCCTTGGTTCTTACTCTAGTCCATGCCTTATAGACATTACATAATATTCATACTTAACCATTCTACAATGTACTGCAATTGGCAAGTCAAAAAATGAATCTCCTCATAAATTGGTATTTCTTCCACACTTTTCTACTTCTCCAGATCATCTAAATATGTAAGAGAAGAGCACACTTATGTGATTAAAAAATTAAAAAATCTACACTCCTAGATTTCTTAAAAATATAACCCATAATTCACAATTGCTCTGATATCATGTAAAATTTGGCTATAAATCCACCCAAGAATTCAAATGATTGAAAGGAAAACATTAACAAATAAATAGGAATGATATAATAAACTATATTTTATTAAATAGGAATGGAAAATAAGTATTACAATAATATGATAGGAAGCATACAATATATAGCCTAATATTTTTTGGATGCTACAAGGATGAGGAAAAGACAAAAACTAAAAATCAAGGGATGACCTTTGAGTTTCTAAATTTGAGAGGATAAGAAAAATAGAATCCCATGAAAGAAGGAAATTATGTGTACTTATTTATCATATCCTACCCATGTAAACTTAACTAGGTGTAAAAAGAACCTAAACAAGGAATCGGTTAGGTAAAGAATCTCATGCACACCAACAATCAATTATATAGTACCTACATCTTGTTCCATAATATATTCATTTTGGATATTATCATTACTTAAAAATATTAACAATGATAATATATAATGTGAACTTAAATATATTCTTCACTAACAAAGATTTAAAGGAATGTAAATCTAAAAGATATATTATAAACCACTCAATTATCATTATAACAATTTAACCCTATAAGGACATTAACAAAATCTTGGCCATGCTTGCACTTAACAAATATCAAACCCTAATGCTCAACCCTTGAAACAATAGTCTAATTTTTATACATTCCTCAACACCAAAATCCAAGAGAAGAAAGAGCCATTAAAAAAATCACGCACTTAAAAAATGTATTTAAAACAATGACAGAAAGAACAAGTATATAAAAAGTTAGTAAACCTTCGTACTCTTATTGTGAAAAGTGCCAAACTATCCCTCCCAAATAGGCACAACCATTGCACCATAAGAAAAAAAAACTTGTCTCCAAACCAACCACACCCCCTACACAAAAATTGAAAAAAAAACCATAAATAGAATAATTATGAAATTACAAAATCAAGAAATCTCACCCATACTACAACTGAACATTGACAAAACTCTAATGCAACCCCTAGAAAAATCCTCTAATTTTCCTAGAGTCTTTAGTATCAAAAGTGAAGAGAATACAGAACTATCCAAAAATAGGGATAGACCCAAAAAATGTTTTTACAACAATGACATGGAAAGATGAATATTTTAGAGGAGGTGTTTGAGAGGGCCTTGGGAGCCTTGGATGGTGATGGTACCATGTAAAATTTTTCCATGGTACTAGTTTTTAGTAATCCTGATAGAAAATATATGACCTAGGCTTTTTGCAAAATAAAAATACTCTGAGTAATACCCCTTAAAATCCTGAACCCTTGTGTCAAGCATATTAAAAATCACTTTTGTAATGTTCTTAGCTTGACTGCCCATCGCTTGTTTCTCTGTTCTTTAATTACCTCTTTGTGCCCTAAAGTATGTTGTTTACCAGCCCCTTGTTGTGTAGTTACCTCCTCTGGCCAGTGCCTAATACTTTTCAAAATGCCAAAATCCTTCTACATGTCAACCCTCAAACAGTCCTATGGCCCCCTTTTTCCCTAGTAGATGAAGGTTGTTTTTAAGGTGTATGCCGAGGGTCAGATCCCGCTAATCCCTTTTGACAGGTGGAAATTATTGATTCACCTCTACCAATCCACCAACATTAAAAATATTTACAAGGAGAATGCCCACGAAATTGTGAAAAGGATGCTAGCTGACAAGAAATAGTTTTCGGTTGCAATGAAGTAAGTGGTGGTGGGTCCTGACCACCATATAATGATTTTTTCAATAGTCTCAGCCATTCCACCAAGCTTTAATAAGAATTCCCACCTAGCATCCATAGCAAAGCAGAAATGTGACATATGGCTCCTATGTTTGTAAGTAGAGGTCCAACTGGAGAAAAGCATGCCATGCTGAATGCATTTACATCCCTCCGTTGTTCTACTGGGTCATTGATTAGTGTGCCACACTAGACTGTGGAATGATGGAAGGTTACCAAGTAACAAGAATGACATAATTTTTGTGGCTTGTCCTTTCTAGCAATTAATCAAGAAATAATGAGAAGGAACCTCTTGATTGGCCTAGAAAAAATTGCTGGACATGTCAAGTATGGTCAAGTTTCTGGGACTAATTGTGGCCATCCAGTCTCTGCTAGTATTGTATAATCTGATGGTTGACATTCAAATCTCCCAAAAACAAATGATTTTGCATATCTAGTTCATGCAAGACAAAATGAAGGTGGACATGACTAGTTTCAGCCCTGAATACATGATACTCTTTATATGACTCATGCCCTAAACTTTTCTATACTTACCATTTCAAAGCATTGAAGTACTGAAGCATTGGAGCTGATAATTGTTACGATATCTCTAGCATCAAATTCAAGGTAGCTGTACAAAATCATCCAGTGAGTTGTCTACATCTCTTATTGCACTCTACCATTCCATTAGGGTTTTTTGTTACCTTTTTTTCTTAAGAAAATCTTCTATAGTATGAATTAAAAACCCTTGAACAAGGAAAAGGGAGAAAACCCTTGTCCTAGTTTCATCATTTGAAATTCACCTAAACCCTAGGCTCCCGCCACTTCCAAAAAATGAGCCCTACATGAAGACCTCGTAAAACAACTCCCTTGTTCATGTGCACAAAGGATAAGAGTCAGTAATCTAGAAAGCAAAGACGGATTGGCTGATAAGTTTGTTGAGTGTAGAGATCTAGAAATCCCTATTTCTAGATGCTCATTATTTTACCATTGGTGGAGAAAAGGAAATGCTCATTCACCATTATCAAATGTATGGGTGAGGGATTTAGGAAAGTTGATAGTCACTAATGTGTTTGAAGATATTGAACTACTCTAGGCCATGGCTACCCATTACAATGAAACAACTAAAGTAATTAGGAGTATGAAAGGGGGTGTTCTGGTGGAAATTAGTAGTGAAACTATTTCCATAATCTTTGGGTTGAACTTGGCTGCTTCTATAGAGATTGATACAAATAGATTCAAATCCCTATATGCAAAGGATAGAAGCAGTTATAGAACTATATATATGTGTAGACTTAGGGAGAAGGCACCAAATGGTAGATCAAATTCTTCAAAGTGAGCAAGAGGCTTTCAGGCTAGATACTTTTGAAAGTTATTTTGCTAAAACCTACTATGCTCTTTGTCAAGTTTTGGGAGAAAACAAGAGTGAAAGAATCCCCATTGATTTAACCTATATGGCTACTGATATTCAACATCCATCTCAGAGTGGTCAATTTGTTTTTTCCTCTTATTTAGAACAACATATACATTAGGGATTGGTGGAAATCAAAAGTAAGAAGGAACCAATTAAATTTTGATGGTTTTCATTACTGTATCACATGTTCCTATATCAGGGGAAAACAAAGATAGACTAGAACCCCAAATTAGTGATTAATCATGTTGACAACATGGGGAATGTATTGCCAGTCAAATGTTAGACTCATATATGGGACAAGCATGATCCCAATTCTAGTTATAGGTTCTTCGGAGACTATTTTGTGGTCATAGTATTGAGACATTTTCAGTCAGACATACCTAGAATTCTAGTCCCATTGTTAAATTTCTTTAGACCTGGAATAAGGGTACCTACTTTAGAAATTAAGCACAATTGGGGTGACTTCATCCTCCATGAAGAGGGCACATTTTTAAGAGTTTATGGTACCCTTGTTGGTCCTCATATTTTACCAAAATATGTTCCATTAAGGATTGGCTTCTTGGAAGTCATTTGGTAATTGTCTGAATCAAAAAGGGTTCATCTAGCAAGACAAAAAAAGGGATATTTCTTCCCTTACTTAATAGTTTTCTCTAATTTTAGAATGAACAAGGAAGGATTTGCTAAACTAAATGATAAATTGCTTTTTTATTTAGATGAAGCAGGAACGTGCTAGGTTCTTTGACCCTGAAGGATATATAAACAACATCAGATGAGGTATCAATAGGTCTTATATTACCCATCAAGTTTTTTTTCCTGAGGATGTTATAAAAAAATATAATATTGATGAAGAAGTGAAAATGAAAAGAGAAAAATATTCTATATACATGAAATATGATGAATCCATGCAAAAGAAGAGGCCTTCTTACAAGGGACTTTTCTCAGATGTTGTTGACCCCATCACTAGGATAAAAAAGATTTTATCATATATTCATGAATTGGTTGACATATAGGATAGGAAGGCTACTGAGCCCACTGAAGAAGAAAGGCATTCATGCCTTCCCCCTGCTATAAATTTAATAAAGTATACTTTCAAGAGAAAAGCAAAAAGTGAAGAGGTCAGAGAACAAGCTCCACAGGCTCTTCCACCAACTCAATTAACTCTGTCTCTTTTACCATCTCCACAAGTATCTCTCTCTTCCATAGCAATGATTGAATTATATTCTCCTCATAGAGAGTCCCCTCCAAAAAGGAAGAAAGTTGAATAGGGCCCCTTGGTTGATTACCCTGATGATGAAGGAGAGATGGAAATAACTAAGGAAGAAATACAACATGAGATGTTGTCCCCTAGAAGAAATGAACCTGAGGAGCTACCTTTGAATAGGATTACTGACATTGCCATTCAAGGTAATGATGTTTCAGATGACATTAGAACTATAGCCTATAGGAATTTCATAAGTGATGTCAATTTTATTAATTCTAAAGTAGTTTCTGAATTCTTATGTAAGAGTAGGAGTGAGTATGAGAAAAAATTAGAAGCAGTAATGTCTCAATCTCCTCAAGAAAATTGGGAGCAAGTATCCATTAAGATACTTACATAGATGAAGGAGGGGGTTAAGAATATTACTCCAGAACTAGGTAGAAAGATGATTAGAGACAGTGGAATCTTGCTACTCCTTGAGTGGGATATAACTTCTTCTATTGTTCTAGATACTATGAGGAGGTAGGATAATGAGGTTTTCTCCATAGAAGAAGAGGATGAAGCTACATTAACAGATGCTAGATTCATTCCAAAATGGGAGACCCTAGCTATCTAGGCTTTGGATCCTAATATTGATAAACCTTTGGTTGTAGAACCTAATAGAGATTTGAAAGGTGGCTTGATAATAAAAAGTGTTTTGATACTTCTACTTCAGAAGCATTTGAGATGGAAATAGAAGTTGCAAAATTTAGTAAAGCATCCACTATTGCTCTTGAGAAGAAGTATGATGAACTAGAAAAGGAGCATATGCATATGTTGCATGAATACAATAAGTTAAAAGAGAGAAATTTACTGTCAACACCAAGCCTCAACATCAATCTCACTACATATAGCATTAGTAATCAAGGATTTAGGTTTTCTCTTTTCCAACCTTTCTTCCTCATCAAAGCCTATTCTTGAGAAGGAGAATGAAGAGTTAAGGCAACAAATCAATTCTTTTGAAGAAACTTTTACAAATTCTTTTGATAGACAACAAGAGGATAATTGGTGTATTGTTTCAATTATTTTGGAACTATTAATGGATAAAATTTCAAGCAAAGTAGTTGGTATCCATAAGTGCTACTATGACTTGTCACAAGTCATTAAGAAAATAGAAGATAATAAAGGACAAACAGTGCCTCTATGCAACAAGTGGATCCCAAGGATTTCTTCTTTATTAGGCATTTGTAAAGGATCAAATCATGATCCTAATGCTCCCAAAGATGTTAAAGAAATCTATATAACAGAAAAGAAAGTAGGAGAATCCCAGGCATTTATAAACCATCTTGAGGAGAGAGCATTGAAGTTGATTCAGGGTTTTTACAATGATGAAGTTGGAATAATCCCTACAATAAAAATGGAGAATGGTCACATTAATCCATGCCAATCTTGGATCCTCCAATTCAGTAATATCATCCCTATCATTTCTTTCTTTATCTGTCAAGATAATAAGGTTGATATTCCCCTGTTTAGAAAAAGTATAAACAAACTATTGGATTCCAGTCAACTTGCAACTGATTTTACAAGGGAAGTTGAATCAATTATAGCCAAATACAACAACAAGTATGTATCTTGTTTGAATAATCTTATAACCTTTCAATGGCCCATAGAGGAACAATATCAGGCCTAGGATAAGAGATATAATGACTTACCTGACATTTGAGATATTGAATATTGTGAAAGATACGTAAAGTTAAATATTGTTGTTTGTTCCTTTTTCAAATTCAGAATATACCTTTAGAGGTATTTTGGTTAGTAAAAGGAATCTTCTTGTTTCCAAATATTGGGTATGTTTGCCTGTAGTGGTTTCCTTTGTTTTCTTGTGCAACTATCAGTTTTCTCAAAAGGAAAAGTATTAGAATATAGATAATGAACAAAAGGTCAGTAGAGTTCATTACACCTTCTTCAGATGCACACTTTCCAAGAGCAACTTATCTTGCGGCCACACATGTAACAACTTATGATCCTATGAAAATATCTTATCACAATCAATTATCTCTATTTCTGATTGATGTAATTTTGTTAAATGAAAAAGTGTTATCTATCTCTAGGTTTGAAGCTTGTTTTGCTCCCTTGTTTCTATGAAAGGGAATTCAGGACCTATTGACAAGGATCTTGGAGGATTGTTTGTAACACAGTACATAGTAATAATAGATAGTTTCTATTTCTAGGTGTATTTTTTGATAAAAGAATCATTTGTATTTGCAACTATTGGTGTAAACTTTATTAGCTCATCATTTTGAATATATTTTCAAAGTTTAGACTACATTGTCTCCTATAGTTGTATCCTTTGCTATATTTTTTTGAATAGATTGATCAAGTATCAGTATTATTCATCTTCACAGTCATTCATGTGTAAGGATATATTTTCCAAAGGGCTTTTACTCAAAGAGTAAATTTAATGTTTTAAGGAAGGTATTGAGTATAGTAGATGTATGCAAGGATAAGCAAGTATAATTAGTTTTGGACTAATTTCAAGGTGTGGTGGTGTAATGCATCATTACAGTATTCTTATCTGAGTTATTATTACATTATTATACTGAGTTTCATTTATATTTGTTTTTTTACTCTGTGACCCTAGATTTAGGCACTGATCTTTTGATCATTATTGTCCTTATTTAATCTCCCTGATTACTTATAAAATCAAAGAATAGTTTCATTTTTGTATTAATTTTAGATACTATTTTATTTACATGTTTCTATGCAAAGAATTTTGTTGAAGCTTAAGAATCTAGCCCATTACTTTCATCTATCATTAATTCCTAAAGCAATCTAGAAGGAACATATCTGTTTTAGGAATCATGTTTTGAGCAAGTATATAGAGACCCCCTTCATTTTAATAAACACCTTGCAGAGCCTAAAGTGTAGAGGAAAAGGGATTGAAACCCCATTTCTTGTTCATTGGCCAATCCCTCGAGATAGATTAGTTACTAGAAATTGCTATTTTATAGATCTTTTTTCTTGAGACCAGGTTGGGAATTTAAAACAATCAACAAATTGGGGACTCTGCTGGGGACTTTGTCTATAAAGTTCTAAATATTAGTGCAGTAGATTTTCATGGGTTGTTTAAAGTTTGCATTAAATTTACTCTCATTATTATCCCTGAAATGGGTGGTGACTCATAAGATTTTCCTTACTTACAGTGATAAGGAAAGTCGCTCTTAAGAAAGACTTGTGTCTATATGCTATCTTGAAAATTGCCATATAGTGCTATTTCATTGAGACAGATAAATCCATTATTTGACTAACATTTTTCTTGGCTATATCATATTTTGACGTGATTAAAAGTTTGATAAAGATTTCAAACCCTTGCAAAATAATAAAAAAATGTATGGAAGGAGATCACAGTAGCAGGGGCATCAAAATAAGCCCTTGATTCAAGAGCCCATTGTTTAAAAGTGGTGAACCAAGGACTCATGTGAGTATACTTCCTCTCCCATTTGTGATCTCATGACATTTACTAAACATCTTTTAGGTGAAAGCGTTGATAATTTACAAACAAGAGAAGAAAGAAGAGAGCATAGTATTATATATGCTACTAAGAATGTTCCTGAAGGTCTGGTAGATTCTAAGGGTGATAAGATATATTATGTGGAACCGCCCCCTGTCCCATAGACTGAAAAGGTGACCCCCTAGAAAGAATCCCAACTAAAATCTTATACAGAATCCCCATGATTCTCTAATAACCACACCCTATGTAAGTGTTACTAATTATGTTTGCAACCTATTTTAGTGAGGCCTAGACAATAGTTGTTGAAGGGGTAAAGAATTTTTTTTTATGTCTAGGATCATCCAGTTAATGTATGATGTCTTGACAAAAGAATAACACATGATCACTTATTAGGATCATGCAATAGCTCAAGATGGTCTATCACACCATCCTAGTAAGGGAAAATGTCCTAAAGGCAAGAAAGTAGACATTCAAAGAATGACAGGTATCTAATTAGCTTCATTTTTTAGTTATGATGTTGCTGATTATTTAGTACCTTTCAGTGTAGTTTCAAGAGAGAGGTATTTATAAACTGTCATTTCTTCATCATGTTTTAAACATGTGCTTTAAGAGAGATTCAGTTATTTCATGCTATGCAATTGATTCAGAAAAGAAAATACATAGAAACCATTACATAAAATGAAATAAATGATTATATTCAAAAGAGTGTTTAAATAAATCCCACACAAGCTGTGGGAGTGACTGGAGTATGCTACATAAAAGTAAATTTTTACTTTTGAAGGAATTAAAATGCATAAGAAAAGTAGAGAGACTCGTCATTGCCTATGAATGACGAATCCCGAGGCTGAGTTGGTCTTTAGCTCCCTCCATCTGATGAGCTCTAAAATACCTACAAAAAAAAGTTTTGTTAGAGCTCTAGGTTCCAAAAAATTTCATACACATAATCAAATCAACAAAAAATACCATCTAATTTTATAGAGCAGCAGTGATCTAATGAACAGTAAGAGGGAAAAGATAAATTGAACATATTCAGAGCCATATCAGATAATGTTCAAAGAGAAACAAAAGAGATAGTTGATCGAGAGATGCAATTACTAAATCAAAAGGACAAATCAAAGAAGAGAGGCATCATGTCTTGTAATCAAAGATATGTTTTATGTTCTAACTTGTTTGTTCATTGTGCAAGTATAGGTGAAATATATCAAGATCTATCACTGTAATAATATGTGGATGAAAATAGGCTCCCACAAGGGTTGAGCCCAGCATAGTACACTCTTAGTTCTTGAGGGGGATAAGGATGATTCATTAATGAAATGGCATATCAGATAGTCGAGATCTAGTGATCGATTCATAATATTTTAAAAGACATGTCCATCATAAAGTTGTAGTCATTGCAATAAGGAACAGTCTTATGTACAATAGTAAAAAAAATGAGAGGGTAGTCACTTGACAGTTATAGTAGTCCTTAAACACTACATGGATCAACTATATCTATCATCCCAGATAGGGAAAAGATGGTCATGTATGAACAACAAAGCATCACAGAATAACCCTGAGTTTTGAAGGAGACAGTCCCATATGCAAATAGGGTAGTCATGAACATCAAGAACATAGTCATCAATGGAAATAGTATAGTACAGCCTTGAAGGACAGCCCAAATGTATAGGTCACTACCATTTAGAAGCCTATCAGTCATATAAAGTTATCATCTCAAAAGTGTATTGAATATATGAAATTACAATAATATTAGAATATATGTTGTCACCTACAAAGCATCAATCACCTGTAGAAGTAGCATGTGCAAATGTCCACAATGTCCAACTATAGTGGATGTTCTTAACCATAAGTGACAAGTGGATAGATACAATAGAAGATGACCATTATGATGCAAGGATACTACATATTGACTATCATAATGGACAGTCACAGCAAAGAGATGGAGCATTTGAGGTTTGGGAGCATGACAGCAATGCAACATAGTGCAATCAAAGTCACAAGTAATAGTGGAAATGATAGGTTCCAAACACCATATTTGCCATGAGAAAGGCAAAAATCTTGCATAGGCCATCCACCCAAGGGCATTAGCTGCTACAGTTTAGAAGTTTCAGTCTATATGTTGAAAGCCAGAGCAATGCCATAAGGAGGCCAAAAGAGGAGGTTAGTTCTATCACTTGAAGGATTAAGACTTCATTAAAGCACTATTAGAGCTTTAAGCTAGAAAATAACACACCATACCAGCATAAGGAATAGTCATCATAAGTGTGTCAAGTAGATACAGAAGGGAAAAATCAACTAGAGAAGTATGACATAAGGAAACTGTAGAACACCTCATTGAAAAGTCACAACAACTAGCAAAGGTATCATCTCCATCATGTTTTATCAACAGAAAATAGTTGTAGCAAGAGGAACCAAAAAGAATACTGAACAGTTGTTAGAAACATACCAAAAGGAGGATAGGGTTTTTGTTCTTTTGTATGAGAAATTCCTAGACCAAGGAAGAAAGGAGGAACACATACTAGGTCTAGGGAGCTACCAGAGCTAGATCATCTAATACCTAGGAAAGATTGCCTTAGACAAGGTTGTTTCAAATGTAAAGATAGTGGATGTTTGTCCTATTGAGATAAGTTTTCTATTATTGTGCATTATAACTACCTACAGTTAGATGTATCTATCACATCACTGGAAAGTGTTGGTTGTCCTATATGTTCATACAAAAGCTTTTCATTAATGGAGATATGAGTATTTACCTAAAGGAGAGTGTTCACACAAGGTCACGAGCAGTGAGGGTTGAAAACACAAACCCTACCAATTTTCACCTATTCTTTCACATATATGAAGAGAAACACAAACCCTATAGTTTACATCATTTCTTTCGCAGAAGCCTAAAGGGGAAATCATAGAGTGCCTCTAGTGTATTGTTAAACAATCAAACACTTATGTAGCACGAGGCAAATTATGCATTTTATCACCATGAGAGAATAAAAAGGGAGCCTTTTCATTGGTTTTTACCAGAATTAGAAAAAGGAAGAGTTTTCTTGAAAATAATAGCAAATAAAGATAGGTTTTTATCGTTCACTTGCAAAAAACATGGTAAAATACAGAGATAATACTTACAGTGAGAAAAAGAATGGAAGATTTGTTCTATCATGGTAGAGAAATCACATGGAAGCCCTCTATAGCAGTCTAGAAACCATCAAAATAGCATAACCGGGCAGAACAGCAAGAAGAGAAAGCAAATTGCAAAATAAAGATTTTTAGGTTTTCATCTTCTTTTTGGTCGAATGCCCTAGCCTGACTATGGGCTCTTTTTTATTTTGACTTCTTTTTATGATATCATTGTTATCCAAAAAGTGCTTGAGGTGAACACTTTAAGTGTTAGAAACCTAATGATGCCAAAGAGACCATGAAGGCTCTTTTCAAAATCAAATGATGCCTTTTATTTGAAGTTCTTTTGACCTTAGAAATGTGATCAAGTATCACATGTATATGAATGGAGATGCAATGATATGAAATTATGGGATGGGAGTCATAAGGGTGCATGTTATTATGCAAATCAAATGGGAGTCATAAGAATGCTATGATGTGTTAATCAATGAAAGAGCATGATGACTTAGCATGATGTTATGCATGGTGTCATGGGAGATATAATGGGTTGATTTATGATTTTTATTTAATCATGTCACACATATGAGAATGTATTTTGACTTTTGCATGTATGGAGGATGTGTTTTCATTGGCATCATCATAGGATGCATGAGGTAGTTATGCAAATCAAAGGGGAGTTGTAAGGAGAGTTAATATTTTTTAAACCTTTTGAAAATAATTACCCTCAGTTTGCATGCCTTCGAAATTGATAAACAAATGTAAACAAATAATAAAGTAATAAATTATAAATTACTTTATTATTTGTCACAAAGTTGTAAAAGTCAAGAGACAGATAAATTTATAAAAAATAATAAAGTAAGTCATTTTGATTACTTTATTACTTGTACCCATTATTTCCTTATCCCAAAATCATGCAAAATTAGGAGATGGAGTTAAGTGAGTTATTTTAGTAGTTTTTGCATGATTTTTGGTCAAACTAGGAGAGGTTTGGAGTACCACTTGGTCAAACTGGGTGTGAGGGGTAGTTTGGAGCTATTTATACTCAATTTGGATTAGCTATGAGGCCTTTTTTCTAGTTTTTTCTCTTTTTCTCATGAATCAACTTGGAGGATTTATTTTGAGAATGCAGTTGAACTGAAGTGCTTTTCCATGCACTTGTGAGTTCATTATTTTGATATATTGGAGAGAAACTTATGGATTTTTTAGTTCTTGCCTTTTTGTTTTCTTGTGCATTACAGAGAGAAGAAGTGTCTATAAATCATTTTACAGATTTATACAGTACAGTAGGTTACAGGTTATCGTTTTGCCTTTTATGTAGATTTTTCTTCATTTTTAGTAGCATCAAGTATTTAACTTCTCAATTGTGTTGTTTTATGAGTGATTGGATGAAATTTTATTGTTTTTTAATATCAGAACCTTTAAATCTTTGTCTCATTCATACTTGCATGCTTTCAAAGTAGTGAAAAATGACAAGTCTTAGGTTGTGTATTAGAATAATCTTTTCTTCCATTTTGTGAGAACCTAGTTTTCCTTCAAGAGAAAAATTATTCAAGCCTTCCTTAGAATCATTTTTGTGGTCAAATTGCCAAATTGATCTATGTGGGTAGATGTTCTGAAAGTCATTGTGAATCAGGGCTGCATGTTTCTATCATTTAGATGCATCACCACCCATTTAAATTCTAGTTTTAGTATATCCATTAGAAAGCCTTTTAACCCTTTTCCTACAAAGTAATTAATTTATTAGAGAATCAGAAGGGAACCAGCCCATAATCTAGAGGTCTACTTTCACCATAGGGTACCCACAAGCTAAAAGTATTCCAATGTTACACAGGATTCCTGAGCTTTCCATCTTTGCATAACAGGTGCAATCCTAGTTGGTAATAATTTTAGCACACCCGGTGGAACCAATTGAACTATTTCTATCCAAAAGTATGTTCATATATCACTAATATTTGGTGTGTGTGTGTGTTAGTAATCTCAACCTTTGGAGGTAGGAAATCAACACATCTGGTGACTCTGAATGGCATTTCTACCGATTTCAGTATGATCAGGTGTTGGTCTATTTCAAATAATTCTAAGTTTTGCTTGTTTTTATCTTTTGAATGAGTATGCATGTCTATCTTTCATTGGAACATGTCATATCATCCATCATATCATGAAAATACTACTAATCCATCATCTTATATGACATATCAAATCACCCATGCTACTGGTTTTAGCCTAAATTCTATGGTTTTTCAAGGAAACCAACATGTTCAATATGCTTAACTCCCACCGACCCTCGCTCAACCTTCATATCAGCATTCATATGTCCAAAATCAGCCTCAAGAAATATCTTTGATGTCAAATCAGTTCAGACATTCTCCTAATCACCTCCAATTTATCAAGGTTAGGGATATAAAGAATAACATGAATGATATAAAGGACACATTATTAGACTTCACAAAGTAGATAGAAGAGATCAAGAGGCAACAAGAGTATGAACAAAAATAGAAAGAGTTGGCTAATCAAGCTTATCATTATGAGCAAGAGATGTAGGCACAAAGGATATAGTTTGAGAGGGAGGTGCTTGCAAAAGAGGGGTGAATGAAGCTTTTGTTTTCTCAAACACAAAGGTATGAGGTCCAAATAGTTCCATTCATTCTAGATCAACCTATTCAAGATAAGGTTAGTAATCATAAGTTTCCAAGTTTCAAGCAAAATGAATCTACTAATCCTTCTAGGGTCAAGATTCCTAGTTTTAGAAATCCTTTACCATTGCAAGATCCTATGTTGGCACAATCTAAATTTGTTATTCCTCAAGAGCAGCCACTTGAAGAGCCTTTTCCCTCTAGGAAACTCAAGAAACTCCCTAGATTTCCCTATCAGATCAATCTAATGGTCTTATCGCTATTTTCATTTATAAGGGTGAACCTATCGTCTTTCAAGAGGAAGCTAGGAATGTAAATTTAATGCATGTGGCTATGGAACATTACCAAGTAGAGAACCAAAAGATTGAACAAGAGAAGACCTTTCAAGAAGAGTCTTTGTATGTTTTAACTAATGAGCTTCCTTATTTTGTTGAAGATGATGAAAATGTTGCAATACTTATCTTAGAAGATCAACTAAGATAGTAGGGTGAAGAAGTAAAAGAGGTTGATCAAGAGGAAGAGTCTACATTTTGGTTTTGATGAGTTGCCTTCTTTTGTTGACCAAGATGAAGAGAGCATGCAAATGCCCACCTTACCAGCTGATTTACAACAACAAGAAGATCATGTTCTCTATGAAGATGAAACATCTTATTTGTTTTCATAACTCCCTTTGTGCTACATTGAAGAGGCTATCATGGATGAATTGAAGGCAGCTTGTCTTGAAGAGTAATCTAGTGACCTAATAGAAGATATTTAGTCTTTTCAAGATAACTCTACATCTAATTGTCAAGATCCTAATTGTTCAGCTTGTAGAGAGCTTGCCACTTTGCTGAATTCTTGTAGTAATTAAAAGCCTAAGCTAGTAAATGATGAGGACAACAAGGTAAAGCAAGTTTCTAAATTTTTGCCTTTTCCATTTGAACAATATAAGACTAATCAGTTTGAGGACAGCAAGGAAAGTATGCAGATAGAGCTTTTGGAAGATGAACAATCCTTGATTGAACTAGCATCAGTGCCTAGTTTCGAGTAGCGAGATGAAGGGAATCAGTTAGGTAAAGTGCAAATTTATGAAGAATCAAGTGAGGACAATCATCTTTTGGAAGGTCAAGAGGTTGATTCACAAGAAAAGGTTATCCAGGTAGAGCGAGGAAAGCAGCAAATCATAGAATTTGAAGGTATAATCTTTGAAAGTTATCATGAGGATAAGTTAGAGCATACATTGCATGATGAAATTCTTCATCAATAGGATTTATTCTTAACTATCATTGAAAATTTTTGCTCTAACAGTGTTGATAACTTAGCATCTTTCAAGGCAAAGGTTTGTGATCAACATAATCAAGTGATCAAAGAGGTTGTGGTTAAAACAACAATTGACAAAGGAGAAGCTAGGAAAAAGAATTATCAGTTTATCATCTCAAAAGGATACCCAATCAGGCATCTTTCTAGGATTAAGATTCCAAGCATACTTGATGAGGTTTCAATAAAAGGATAGCAGATACAACTTATCAATTAACTCCAAACCAGCAGCATGGTTGGCCATATTCCAAGGATGAATGAGTTTTTCTACATTCTTTATGTAGCATTGCAACAATTTATTGAGTATCTTCTTGTGCTTCATCTAGTTTCAGTTGTTCATAAGCATGCAAATCAGTGTTCTTTGTTGAGAAAGGGTAGCCACTTTAACCAAATAGTAAATGGATTCATTTGAGGCTTTCACAATTGTTTGGTTAGGGTAGGGTAGTTTGCAGCCAATAAGTGCTTTTGGCACATTCATTTTAGTTTTTTTTTTTTTTCAATAAGTGCAAATGCATAGGTTTGTTGACCATGTTTTAAATAAGGTCAGAGTAGTTTGTTTTCAAGTTTTGTTTTGCTGTTGTATATTTCTGGTAGCTGAGTTGTAGAAGGTTTTTCAAGATTTTAGGAAAGAAGAGACTCATATGCCCAATGGATTTAGAAGGCTACCAGTCCTATTTTGTTTAGCAGGTAAACACCCCTGAGAGCTTGCCAAAAATGTTACTAAATTATGTTTGCAACCTAATTTAGTGAGGCCTAGACAGTAGTTGTTGAAGAAGGGGTAAAGAAATTTTTTTTATGTCTAGGATCATCCAGTTAATGTCTGATGTCTTGACAAAAGACTAAACACATGATCACTTATCAATAACATGCAACAACTCAAGATGGTCTGTCACACCATCTAGTAAGGGAAAATTTCCTAAAGTGCAAAGGAAAAGGGATTGAAACCCCATTTCCTAGTCATTGGCTAATCCCTTGAGATAGATTAGTTACTACAAATGGCTATTTTATAGATCTATTTTCTTGAGATCAGGTTGGGAATTTAAAACAATCAACAGATTAGGGACTCTGCTGGGGACTTTGTCTATAAAGTTCTAAATATTAATGTAGTGGATTGTCGTGGCTTGTTTAGAGCTTGCATAAAATTTACTCTCATTATTATCCCTAAAATGGGTGGCGACTCTGATAAGATTTTCCTTACTTACTGTGATAAGGAAAGTTGCTCTTAAGAAAGACTTGTGTCTATATTCTATCTTGAAAATTGTCGTATAGTGTTATTTCATTGAGATAGATAAATCCATTATTTGACTAACGTTTTTCTTGGCTATATCATTTTCTGACGTGATTAAAAGTTTTATAAAGATTTCTAACCCTTTGCAAAATAATTTAAAAATGTATGGAAGGAGATCACAGTAGTATGGACATTGAAATAAGCCCTTGATTCAAGAGCCTATTGTTTAAAAATGGTAAACCAAGGACTCGTGTGAGTATACTTCCTCTCCCATTTGTGATCTCATGACATTTACGAAACCTCTTTTAGGTGAAAGCATTGATAATTTACAAATAAGAGAACAAAGAAGAGAGCATAATATTATATATGCTACTAAGAATGTTCCCAAAGGTCTGGTAGATTCTAAGAGTGATGAGATTTATTATGTGAAATCGCCTCTGTCCCATAGATTGAAAAGGTCACCCCCTAGAAAGAATCCCAAACAAATCCTATGCAGAATCCCCATGATTCTATAATAACCACACCCTATGTAAGTGTTACTAATTATGTTTGCAACCTATTTTAGTGAGGCCTAGACAACAGTTGTTGAAGAAGGGGTAAAGAATTTTTTTTTTATGTCCAGGATCATCTAGTTAATGTCTGATGTCTTGACAAAAGACTAACACATGATCACTTATCAAGACCATGCAACAACTCAAACTGGGATGTCACACCATCTTGGTAAGGGAAAATGTTATGAAGGCAACAAAGCAAACATTCAAAGAATGACAAGTATCTAATTAACTTTATTTTTTCAGTTATGATGTTGCTGATTATTTAGTACCTTTTGGTGTAGTTTCAAGAGAGAGGTATTTATAAACTGTCATTTGTTCATCATGTTTTAAACATGTGCTTTAAGAGAGATTCAATTATTTCATGCTATGTAATTGATTCAGAAAGGAAAAATACATAGAAACCATTACATAAAATGAAATAACTAATTATATTCAAAAGAGTGTTTAAATATATCCCACACAAGTCGTGGAAGTGACTAGAGTATGTTGCATAAAAGTAAATTTTACTTTTGAAGGAATAAAAATGCATAAGAAAAGTAGAGGGAGCTGTCATAGCTTGAGAATGACGAATCCTGAGGTTGAGTTGGTCTTCAGCTCCCTCCATCTACTGAGCTCTGGAATACCTACAAAAATGGTTTTTTTAGAGCTCTAGGTTCCAAAACTTTTCATACACATAATCAAATCAACAAAAAGTACCATCTACTTTTATGGAGCAACAACCATCTAATGAACAGTAAGAGGGAAAAGATAAATTGAGCATATTCAGAGCCATATCAGATAATGTTCAAGGAGAAACAACAGAGATAGCTGATCAAGAGATGTAATTACTAAATCAAAAGGAAGAATCAAAGAAGAGAGGCATCATGTCCTATAATCCAAGATATGTTTTATGTTTTAACATGTTTGTTAATTATGCAGATATAGGTGAAATATATCAGGATCAATTACTACAATAGTATGTGGATGAAAATGGGCTCCCACAAGGGTTGAGCCCAACATACTACTCTCTTAGTTCTTGAGGGGGATAAGGACCATTCATTAATGAAATGACATATCAGATAGCAAGATCTAGTGATAGATTCATAAGAGTTTAAAAGACATGTCCATCATAAAGTTGTAGTCATTGCAATAAGGAACATTCTTATGTAGGGCAGTCAAAAAAATGAGATGATAATCACTTTACAGTTATAGCATTCCTTAAACACTACATGGATCAGTTGTCTCTGTCATCCAAGACAGGGAAAAGACAGTCATGTATGAACAACAAAGCATCATAGAGTAACCCTAAGTTTTGCAAGAGATAGTTTCATATGCAAAGAGGGTAGACACGAACATCAAGAACACAGTCATCAATGGAAATAGTACAGTATAGTCTTGAAGGACAGCCCAAATATACAGGTCACTACCATTTGGAAACCTATTAGTCATATAAAGTTGTCATCTAAAAGGTGTATTGAATATATGAAATTACAACGATATCAGAATATATGTTGTCACCTACAAAGCATCAATCACTTATAGAAGTAGCATGTGCAAATGTCCACAATGTTGAAGTACAGTGGACGTTCTTAACCATAAGTGACAAGTGGATATATACAATAGAAGATGACCATTATGATGCAAGGATACTACATATTGACTGTCATAATGGACAGTGACAACAAAGAGATGGAGCATCTGAGGTTCGGGAGCATGATAGTAATGCAACATAGTGCAATCAGAGTCACAAATAACAGTGGAAATGATAGGTTGCAAATATCATATCTACCATGAGAAAGGAAAAAGGCTTGCATAGGCCATCCACCTAAGGGCATTAACTGCTACAGTTTAGAAGTTTCAGTCTATATGATAAAAGCCAGAGCAATGCCATAAGGAGGCCAAAAGAGGTGATCAATTCTATTAATTAAAGGATGAAGACTTCACTAAAGCACTATTGGAGGTTTAACCTAGAACATAGCATACCATACCAACATAAGGAATAGTCATCATAAGTGTGCCAAGTGGCTATAGAGGGGAAAAATCAACCAGAGAAGTATGACATAAGGAAACTGTAGAACACCTCATTGAATAGTCACAAAATCAATAGAAAATAGTCATAGAAATAGGAACCAAAAAGAATACTGAATAGTTTTTAGAAACATACCAAAAGGAGGATAGGGTTTCCTTTCTTTTGTATGAGGAGTTCCTGGACCAAGGCAGAAAGGAGGATCACATAATGGGGCTAGCGAGCTACTAGAGCCAGATCATCTAATACCTAGGAAAGATTACCTTAGACAAGGTTGTTTCAAATGTAAAGATAGTGGATGATTGTCCTATTGAGATAGGTTTTCTATTACTATGCATTATAATTGTCTACAGTCAGATGTATCTATCACATCAAGGGAAAGTGTTGGTTGTCCTGTATGTTCATACAAAAGCTCTTCCTTAATGGAGATATGAGTATTTACCTAAAGGAGAGTGTTCACAGGAGGTCATGAGTAGTGAGGGTTGAAAATACAAACCGTAGCAATTTTTACCTATTTTTTCACATATATGAAGAGAAACAAAAACCCTATAGTTTACACCATTTCTTTTATAGAAGCCTGAAGGGGAAATCATAGAGTGCCTCTAGTGTATTGTTAAACAATCAAACACTTATGTAGTACATGAGACAGATTATGTAGTTTATCACCATGAGAGAATAAAAAGGGAAACTTTTCACTAGTTTTTTATCAGAAGTAGCAAAAGGAAGTGTTTCCTTGACAATAGCAGCAAATAAAGATAGATTTTCATCATTCACTTGCAAAAAAAATGGTAAAATAAAGAGATAATACTTACAGTGAGCAAAGGAATGATAGATTTGTTCTATCATGGCAGATAAATCACATGGAAGCACTCTATAGTAGTCTAGAAACTAATAAAATAGCAGACAAACCCTAGCATGTCAATGGGCAAAGCAACAAGAAGAGAAAGCAAAGTGCAAAATGAAGATTTTTAGGTTTCCATC
The DNA here is from genome assembly GCA_027924645.1 of Cunninghamia lanceolata. NCBI lineage: Eukaryota > Viridiplantae > Streptophyta > Pinopsida > Cupressales > Cupressaceae > Cunninghamia > Cunninghamia lanceolata. The sequence continues at coordinate 1,089,267 of BSBN01000737.1, read as the reverse complement.
TTCTTTATGGTCGAATACCCTAGCCCAACTGTGGGCTCTTTTTTATTTTGACTTCTTTTTATGATATCATTGTTATCCAAAAAGTGCCCAAGGTCAACACTTTAAGTGTTAGAAACCTAATGACTCCAAAGAGCCCGTGAAGGGTCTTTTCAAAATCAAATGATGGCTTTTGTTTGAAGGTCTTTTGACCTTAGAAATGTGATCAAGTATCACATGTATATGCATGGAGATGCAATGATATGAAATTATGGCATGGGAATCATAAGGGTGCATGTGATTATACAAATCAAATGGGAGTCATAAGGATGCTATGATGTGTTAATCAATGAAAGAGCATGATGACTTAGCATGATGTTATGCATGGATGAGGTCCTATGAAATGCATGGTGGCGTGGGAGATATAACGGTTTAATTTATGATTTTTTTTTAATCATATCACACATATGAGAAGGTATTTTGACTTTTACATGTATGGAGGATGTGTTTTCATTGGCAGCAACATAGGATGCATGAGGTAATTATGCAAATCAAAGGGGAGTTATAGGAGAGTTATTATTTTTTAAACCTTTTGAAAATAATTACCCTTAGTTTGCATGACTTAGAAATTGATAAACAAATGTAAATAAATAATAAATTAATAAATTATAAATTACTTTATTATTTCTCACAAAGTTGTAAAAGTCAAGATATAGAAAAATTTATAACAAATAGTAAACTAAGTCATTTTGATTACTTTATTACTTGTTCACATTGTTTCCTCATCCAAAATCATGCAAAATCAAGAGATGGAGTTAACTGAGTTATTTTAGGAGTTTTTGCATGATTTTTGGTCAAACCAGGAGGGCTTTGGAGTACCACTTGGTCAAACTGGGTGTGAGGGATAGTTTGGAGCTATTTTTGCTCACTTTGGATCAGTTATGACACCTTTTTTCTAGGTTTTTCTCTTTTTCTCGTGAATTAGCTTGGAGGAGTTATTTTGAGAGTGCAGTTGAACTGAAATGCTTTTCCATGCACTTGTGAGTTCATTCTTTTGATACATTGGAGAAAAACTTATGTTTTTTTTCAGTTCTTGCCTTTTTTCTCTCTTGTACATTGTAGAGAGAAGAAGTGTTTATAACTCATTTTACAGATTTATATAGTATAGTAGGTTACAAGTTATCTTTTTGCCTTTTATGTAGATTTTCCTTCATTTTCAGTAGCATCAAGTATTTACCTTCTCAATTGTGTTGTTTTATGAGTGATTGGATGAAATTTTATTGTGTTTTAATACAAAGACCTTTAAATCTTTGTCTCATTCATACTTGCATGCATTCAAAGCAGTGAAAAATCACAGGTCTTAGGTTGTGTATTAGAATAATCTTTTCTTCCATGTTGTGAGATCCCAGTTTTTCTTCAAGAGAAAATTTATTCAAGCCTTCCTTAGAATCATTTTTGTGATCAAACTGCCAAATTGATCTATGTGGATAGATATTTTGAAAGTCATTGTGAATGAGGGTTGCATTTTTCTATCATTTAGATGCATTACCACCCATTTAAATTCTAGTTTTGGTATATCCATTAGAAATCCTTTTAACCCCTTTCCTACAAAGTCATTAATTTATTAGAGAATTAGAAGGGAACCCACCCATAATCTGGAGGTCTACTTTCACCATAGGGTACCCACAACCTGAGAGTATTCCAATGTTACACAGGATTGCTGAGCTTTCCATCTTTGCATAATAGGTGCAATCTTAATCAATAATAGTTTTTGGCATGCCCAGTGGGACTGATTGGACTATTTTAGTCCAAAAGTATGTTCCTATATCACTGATATTTGGTGCGTGTGTGTGTGTCAGCAATCTCTACCTTTGGAGGCAGAAAATCAGCACATCTAGCGACTCTGAATGGCATTTCTACTAGTTTCTGTAGATGGGGAAGTGAGATTCAATCAAATGAACAATATCAAAACCCAAACACCAATAGAATAATAAAAACAAGAAAGATAGAAGGAAATGAAGCAAATGAATAACAATGCAAACCTTCCCTATTTCAAAGCTTCTGTTGTTTGTCTATTACAACCGTCCTTTGCTGATGAAGTAGGCCTTCAGTGAGTGCACTCTCTTAGCTGTGTTGTAGGATGTCGATGGTAAATGGCTACATGGATAGGTATTTCTATGAAGTAGAGCTTCAAAGCAAGAGGGTGATCTCAAGAAAATAGTATTGGGATGCCAAAGGTGTGTGAGTAGAATTCTGCAGAGTAACAATACAAATAACCTGGATGATTAGAATGGAGGGATGCAACTTCTTTTATAGACTTGGAAGAATGAGGATCAACGGTTGAGAGAAGATATGAAGATCAATGGCTAGGAATAAAAGTGAATATTTTATTCACAGTGGATTATGACATTTGAATTAAAAATTCAGAATGGGGGACAATGGGTTATGACAATTCAATTAAAAATTCAGAGTGGGGGACAATGGGTTATGACAATTGAATTAAAAATTTAGAGTGGAGGATAATGGGGAACATTGAATTAAAAATTCAATTTGTGGAGGATAATTGATTTAAAGATTTATTTTGGAAAATGGAGGATATTAGCTAAATAAATATTAAGAATATTTAATTATATGTGCAACATGGTGAGGTGGAAGAGATGAGGTGGATTTTGGACTTTAGAGCTTTAGAAGAATTTAGGGAATTTAATTAAATAAAATGATTTTATTTAATTATAGGATAGTGAATCGATTAAATAAATTTAGAATATTTATTTAATTGATAGAAGAATGGAATAAATAATTAGAATATTTATTTAGGATGAATCGTGTCATTTTTAGGCGTATACATTTTGCCCCTCTTTGATGCAATGATGTTTACAACATTGTTTCAAAGAAATCGATAGCCTGACAGTGATACATGCCCTAGTTTGCCCCTGGTACAAGTTTAATGACGATAGGATGCCCCCTCGGGAGATTGGATAGGAAGAAGGCAGGAGGCGTGAGACGGACAATCTCATGAAGACGAAGGGAAGCTAGGGTAGAGTGAAGAAATTAGTTGAAGAAAGAGTCGAATAATATGTGATGCAAGATGGAATGATGACACACACAAGAAAGCAAGCAAGTATGCACAAATGACACAAGAACAAACAAGGTATTGCCCTTGTCAAGCGGTAAACCAATAATATACAACAATGTTGTCATGGCGGGGAACGATGTATCCCTAGACCAACATGAAGGATAGTGTCTGGTTTCAGGAAATGAAGCATGTCGTGTAAGATGCGTGTATTGGTGTGATTTCAACAATGTAACATCATATATAGGACAATTGATTGATTAACTGATCGAGTTGGTTTACGACCATACAAGGATCAGGACCACTGATTGTGATTGGATCATTTGTGCAAGATTGACTTGACTTGATTGGTATGGATTAAGGATGGACCTTGCATTTGGATCATTGCTCAGACTGACTGGACAAGGATGAAAGATATGATGATAGATAGAAATCTGATTGATAGAAGAAAGACTCGATAGAAGGACTCACAAGATTTTATTTGTATTGATACTCTGCATTGGTGGATCTTTATTGCATGGGGTATGGTATGGATGTATAAATGGATATAGGATGGATGCTTTGCTATTGGAGTGCTTTATTTCATCATTGGGCATTTATTATGTTGTAAGAAAATACAAGCATCTAGGTATAATTAAACTGAGATGACCTGAGTATTACTTACATGGATTTTGATATAGCAAGTTAATACAAGCATCTAGTCAAACTTGAATCTAGATGACCTAAGTATTTCTTGCATTTTAACAAACAAGGATTGCCCCCATTCATGTTAGACCTTTGGTGTCCTCGATGATCTTTTGCCAATCATGTCCTTAAACAAGGTGTTACATTACTAAAGCATAATCCACAGACAGTAACCAAAGAAAATGATCATGCCTTCATCATAGCATCTCTAGCTTTTGGAATCCTTGAGTAGCATAGGAGGACATGATAACAAAAATCAAGACTCTGTAACTTAAGCATGATTTCAATCCACAAAACATTCTTGCATTTAGATGTGTTCATTTCTTGCTATAATTTGAGTAAAATCATTTAGAAGGCTTCAGGTACTTTGCCTTGCATTTTGAATAGGTTAACCTGCGTAAAGTCAGGGTTCTTGCTTGGAGCTTGGGTTCTGCTTCCACCTGCTTGCTTGGGGAGAAGAGATTCTTGCAATCTTTATTGGTGAGATAGACCCTAAGGGACTGACCTAGTGCCTCGGGGGCACATTGCTAAATGGCCTTGCCTACATGACGACGTAGAGGCAATGTAGTTCGGGGTAAACCCTAACAAGCCTAAGACCTAGGCGAGAGAGAGTGGAGGTGGACTCAGCTGGAAAGAATGACAAGATATGGAATGGATGGGACAATGTAAAGCCTCAGGGGTGCATTGGACTAATGGCCTTGCCTATGTGATGATGCAGAGGCAACATAGTTCATGGACTCGGCCATGGAAATGGACGAGAGACACTATGCTAGGCTCACATTGAAGAGATGGTATGGGACAAAACCTTGGTTGACAAGGCCACAAAGAGGGAGAGTTATCAAGCCATGATAGGTAACTACCAGGTGTTTATTATGGGATAGATATGGGTTGAATGAGATGCGAGTGAAGAAAGACTGGACTCAAAGTGAATGGATTCTCAGAGATGGAGAAGGCGGTTTATCACAAGTAACGCCTGTTTACCAGGTTTTCATCACTTGTTTTTATTTGCACAAGAAGCTAGAAAGTAAACATGATGCCTATTTGTTAGGTGTTTATCATGATACCTATTGAAGGCACCTGTTTGCCAGGTTTTCACCAAAGGATGATTCTTTTGTATTTTCCTAATTTTTTTACTTTTTTGCTTTTGTTCCCTTTTTTTATTTTTTTGTATTTTTATAATTTTTTGACTTTTTGGCTTTTGCCCCCCTTGCACTGGGATTCTCCTAGGTATAAAACTAGTGAAGGTGCATGCTGTTGATTGGATCATCGAACAACTCACCTCTAATGTGGCCAACTGATATGCCCCCAATCCGTAAGTAGCTACAATCACATAGGGCCCAAGCCAGTTAGGCTTGAACTTTCCTTTCTTTTCCCTATCCTGTTGATTGTGGGGATTTTCTTTAAGGACTAGATCTCCAACTTTGAAGGTTCTTGGGCGAACTCTGTGGTTATAGCTTCTTGACATCATTTGTTGATATGCTTTGAGATGGTCAAAGGCTTTCTGTCTCCTTTCCTCCAGTAACTCTAGTTCTTGTAATCTAGAGACTCTGTATTCTTCGTCTGATATAAGAACTTTCAACGACACCCTGAGAGAGGGTAGTTCAACCTTAATGGGAAGGATGGCTTCTAAACCATAGACAAGGGTGTAGGGTGTAGCACCTGTGGGAGTGCGTATACTGGTTCTGCAGGCCCACAGAGCGGGGTTGAGTTGGATGTGTCAATCACGGCCAGCATCAATGATGGTTTTCTTCAGGATTTTCAGAATGGTTTTATTCGATGCCTCAGCTTGGCTGTTACCTTGGGGGTAGTATGGAGAGGAGAAACGATGTCAGATTTTGAAATGCTCACAGAGTTCCTGGACATCCTAATTTTTGAACGGTCTTCCGTTATCTATTATGATGGATGAAGGAATGCCATATCTACAAATAATGTAATTCAGAATGAAAGAGGAAATTTGTTTGCCTATGATGGTGGTTAGGGGAACGGCCTCAATCCACTTTGTGAAATACTCAGTGGTGGTTATGATGAATTTGTGGCCGTTGGAAGAGGGTGGATGAATCTTTCCCGTGAGGTCAAGTCCCCACTGGCAAAAGGGCCAGGGTGTCATTAAAGGTCTCAACTCTTGAGCAGGTGCATGAATTAGGTTCCCATGTATTTGGCACTGCTTGCACTTCTTGACAAACTGATATGAATCCATTTCCATGTTCAGCCAGTAATAACCCGTGCATGAGTTTCTTGGCTAAGGAAGGACCACTAGAATGTGTTCCACAAATCCCTTCGTGTATGTCTTGCAAAGCAGTTATGGATTCTTCTCATTCTAAACAATGGAGTAAAGTACCATCTAGACCACGTCGGTATAGGGTATCGGCAATAATGGTATAGCAAGAGGTTTGTCGTATAAAGGTTGTCGTTGGTTTGAAGATAGGTCAGGCAGGAAGGTGTTGTCCTTGAGATAAGTATAAATCTTACCATACCAAGGTGAATCAGACCCAACTAAAAGGCATATGGTATGGTTCTTTGGAAGATCATAAGCTAGCTGTAGAATAGTTTCTACTAAGAACTCATACCATTACTCATTCTCTAGAATCTCAAGAAGGGATGCAATGGTTACCATGGCATCTGCTGCTTTGTTCTCAATTTGAGGTATCTGCTCAAAAGAGATGATCACAAAGTATTCCTTAAAGTCATTGACCATTTGCTTGTAAGGGATAAGCTTTTCATCTTTGGTTTGGTAATCATCATTGACCTGATTTATCACTAGTTGAGAATCACCATAGACATGTAGCTCTCTGATTTTCCATTCGGTTGCCATCTTGATACCAATGACCAGGGCTTCATATTTAGCTATGTTGTTGGTGCATGGGAATAGCAAATGGTAAGACTTTGGGATAGTGTATCCATGAGGAGTTACAAACAAGATTCCTGCCCCAATCCATGGTTTGTGTAGGACCCATCAAAGTAGAGCTTCTAGGAATGTGTTGAGATGTTGAATAAGGATTCATCTGGAAAGTCAAATTGCAGTGGGGTGGTGTCTTGTAGCGGTGCCTCTACTAACTGATTAGCAATGACTTGCCCTTTGATAACTTTTCTATCTATATATTCAATGTCATATTCACTCAGGAGCATTACCCATTTGGTTAGGCGACCTGTGAGAGCTGCTTTGCTTAGTAGGTATTTTAGTGGATCTATTTTTGCAATGAGTTTTACTGGATGTGCGATCATGTAATGTCAGAGTTTTTGTGAAGCAAAAACTACCGCGAGACATGACCTTTCTACTTGTGAGTATTGCAACTCGTAGCCCACTAAGGTTCGACTGATGTAGTATATAGCTCTTTCCTTGTTCTCGTAATCTTGCTATGGTAGAAGAACTCCAAGAGCAGTAGGTGTAGAAGATATGTAGAGAATTAGAGGTTTTCCTTGGATTGGAGGCATGAGAATGGGTGGGTTCATAAGGTACTCCTTTAGCCTATTGAATGCTTCTTCGCATTTCTCATCCCACCTGAATGGAATGTTCTTGTGTAGGAGATGACTGAATGGTTGGCAATTGCCTGCCAGCTGTGATATGAATCTGCAGATGGCCTGTAGCTTGCCCTGTAGTGATCTCAATTGAGTTAGAGTTTTGGGCGGTGGCATGTCCATTATAGCTCTAACCTTGGCAGGGTCTACCTCTATTCTGTTTGTCGACACAATGAAGCCTAGCAGCTTGCCTGAAGTTACCCCAAACACACATTTCTTCAAGTTCAACTTGACTTTGAATTGGTCTAATCTCTGAAAGACTTTTTCTAACACATCCAGGTGTGATTCTCTTGTGAGTGACTTTGCTAGGATGTCATCAACATAGTCCTCCATGGTTACATGCATCATATCATGGAATATAGTTGTCATAGCAGGTTGATATGTGGCCCCTGCATTCTTTAGCCCAAATGGCTTGACATTCCAACAAAAAGTGCCCCACAGACAAGTGAAGGCCATCTTGTGCTAGTCTTCTGGTGCTATCCTGATCTGATTATACTTTGAGAAACCATCCATGAGAGATAACATGGTATGCCCTGCTGTCAAGTCGACTATGATGTCTATATTCGGCAATGGAAAATCATCCTTGCGGAAAGCTTTGTTTAGGTCTCTGAAATCATTGCATAGTTAGACTTAGCCATCTAGTTTAGACACTGGCACAATGTTGGATATCCACTCCGGGTAGTCTATAGATCTGATGAACCCTACATCCAGTAATTTCTTGAGTTCTTCTTTGACCAATAGTGCTATGTGTGGATGCATTTTTCTAAGCTTTTGTTTCACTGGTTTTACTCATGGGTCTAATGGAAGATGGTGTAGAATCAAGTTTGGGTCTAGGCCTGGCATGTCTGCATATGACCACGCGAAGCTGCCCCTCTTTTCCTTGAAGAATGGCACAAACCTAGTCTTTTCTGGTGGAGTAAGAGCTTTAGCAAAATGGATGATTTTAGGTTGTTCCTCTATACCAATGTTGACTGGCTCTGTAGGTTCCACAACAATCTGAGACTTCTCCTAATGCATGTCATCAGGGAGAGTGTCAAGCTTTCCATCATTAGGTACCATAGTTGGGTTTTCACCTTCAGATGCGTCTTTTCTTTTTATTGTTTTGGGATTTGACACTGCCGCAGAATGGTTTTCACCGTCAGATCCCATTTTTATTTTGATATTTTTATGACTGGAAGGCTTGGCACCCTCTCTGAACTAAGCCACGATATTAAGTTCAATAGAGAAACCACTTTATGATCTCCTTTGGGTAGGTGGTCCCTAAGTTCCATGTAGTCAATGTAAGCATCATCATTTTGGAATATGTCTAGTTAGGGCATTCCTCACAGATCCCAGTCAATAAGCTCAGGATGCACAAGGGGGAGGGAGTCGAATGATGGACCTAATTCATTGATGGTATGAATGGAAAAGTTGGGAACATTGGTGGGGATTGTGGTTGGGATGGTACTTTCTTCCAAGTTGTTTATTGTGATGGAATTTGAACCTTCCTGGAAAGGCATAATCTCAGAGATGGGCACATCAGACTCCAGTGGTCTGTTCCGTTGCATTTGTCCCTCATGGTGGGGGTTAAAAGTTTGGATGATATCAACCTCTTTGTCATCATAGGAATGCTCTATTAGCTCATCCCACTCATATTCATTGGAACCTATGTCACTGTCTTCTTGGAGTGTTTGTATCATTTCTACAAGATAGGCATTTCCTTGGCTTTACCTTTGCTTTTGTATCCTAGGCCAGTTGTGTTTCTAGTCGATGAGGATGAAGAAGGTTGACTAGGTTCAATGATTCCTTCTTTTCTGAGGCTGATGGGTCCTTGTCCTTCATATCCCATCTTGTGCAGAATAGTCTCACCTCGCCCATAGAGTTCTACTGGGAGTCTAGGTGGATCTTTGGGTGTGTTTTCTTCTTCAGCATAAAGCCATTGCAGGAGATCTCGCTCCTCTATTTCATTAGACAAGGTCCCCCATTTTACAAAGGGAGTTACGGGAGCTACAGGAGGAGTAGATGGCTTTGGAAAATGTCTAGGTTGGCCAAAAGATCTAGGAGACAAAGGTAGCTTGGCAAGATTGAGACTGTGCTCAATTGAGTATTCTCCCACCCCAGTTTCTTTTATGGTAATCTTTTGCTCTTTTGGTTTTGAGGAGGAAGCTTCAGCGGTATGGTCTTGTCGCAGGGTAGGGGACATGTATGCTCTGTTGTTGGGTATGACACATTCAAGTTTTGTACGGAAAGAATTGCAGTGTTGGTATGGGTTAGGGTCGCCTTGAATGGTGACTTGCTTGCCATTGTGCAGGAACTTAATGCATTGATGATAGGTTGAGGGGACAGCCTTCATGGCGTGAATCCATGGTCTCCCTAGTAGGATATTGTAAGCGAGTTCCTGATCAAGGACTCGACACACCACATCTTTTATTACTGGTCCCACTTGAATGGGTAAGATAATTGTTCCCTTTGTGGTTCTTTCTTCCTTGTCGTATGCTTTGATGGTAATTTTCCTCCTTAGATCAACTGCCTGTTCGGAGAACCCCAGTGCAAAGACTAGCTTTAATGTGCAAATATTTAAACTAGCACCCCATCACAGTGCTTGTGTATGAATGCGACAATATGCAGGGGGTGTTATGAGGTTGGGATACAAAGAGGTCATCTTGTTCAGTGAACGATATGGAGTTGGAGGATGTCAGATTGCCTACCATGGTCTGGAACTTTTCTTGGGCTAGATTAGTGGGGACAGTGGTTTCCACTAAGGCTTTCTCAAGAATCTCCTTATGAGAAGGAGATAGACGCAATAGCTCCAATATAGAAATGTGAGCCAAAGTTTTCTATAACTGGTTGATGACATTGTACAGACGGAAATTGGATGGAGATGGTGACGACCTTGGAGGGGCAGTATTGAGCGTGACTTTATCACTGCTGGTAATTATGCTACAACCAGTTCTATTAGGTCCTAGTTGTTGGTTGGGTGAGATGACATTGACTTGTGGAATTTGCTCAGAAATGCAGTTTATGATGTAGTCAAATGGCACACTTGCATAGTTGGCATTGCTAGTCCCGCTGTTCTAATTTTGCCAGTTGCAATTATTGTTGTTGTCATTACTGTTGTTGTGGTCGTTGTTATTGTAACTATTATTGTTGTTGTGGCCATTGTTGTTGTTATATGGCCTATTGTGATTCAGAAGTGGATCCATGTAGGCCACATGAGATTCATTGGAGGTATGTTGTTGTGTCCCTCCCTAATTCTGATCTAGTATATCTTGTATGACATTTTTGAGGCAGATGCAATTGTTAGTTGTATGCCCCCTTCCTCGATGATATTCACAATAGTTTGTGTCCTTTCAGTAGGGAGGTTTGACTATAGGCTCATAATCACTCGTGGCGGTAAAGAAATTTCGTTGTTAGCCAACAACTTCCTTAGTGTAGACTCTTGGGACTTGCCTAATGGTGTGAATTTTCTCCTTGGATTTGAACTAAACCAAGGTCTGGGCTCCCTTGAGGGTGGTTTGTTGAGTGTACTATTGTTTGTTTCTCCCTTGAGAGTGAAAATGGGTTGTTGCTTGGGAGCTGCTGCCTTGGCATCCACTACCCCATCATTAACTACATTCTTGTTCTTGGTCCAAAACTTTGACCTGTCCATTGTGTAATTGGAAGTAGGTGTGTCTTTGTATAGCTTGATAGTTCCTTTAGTGATCATAGCCTTTTTGATGAATAAGCCCATTTCAATGACCTTTGTGAATGATGTAGGGCATTGTATCTGTATTTGATAACTAAGATTAGTGTTTAGGTTGTGGACAAACATCTCCAATAGCTGCTTCTTAGGCATATCATAAGAACATTTACTAGCTAGTTGTCTCCATCATTGTAAGAAGGTGGTGAATGACTCACCACTCTTTTGTTTGGTGTTATAGAGATCTAGCATCGATACCTCATGTTCGATGTTGTAAGAGAAGTGTGTTATAGATTTATTGACAAGTTCAAAAGTTCTAATTCTGGGTGGGAGACACGAGAACCACTCCATAGCTTGACCACCTAAAGATCTTGGGAATAGTCTCATCAAGTAGGAGTCGTTGTGAGCTACTTCTAAACATGCTACATTGAATTTCCTGATATGATCTCTAGGGTCTCCCTTCCCTTTGTATTGTCAAACTTGGGCACCTCAAACCTATAGGGGAATGGTCTCATGTCCAGACATTTGTCAAAGGGGTACAGTGCGATATCCTCCAAGGAGTAAGTTTTTGTGTTTGTACCCATCTTGAGGTCAGATATTTGTTGTGTGAGGCTCTCAAGTTGCTTCCTCATTTCTTCCATGGGAGCATTTCGATCCATAGGTTTCTTTCCCCTACCATTTACATGCAGGACTGTGTCATTTGTACCCCTCTCATGATCATTGTCTACATTTTCCATGATTGTACTTATATCAAAGTCTGCGGGGAGTTTAATTCTGAGACTAGGAAGGTGATGGAAATATTTTTGGGGGTTGTCATGGAGCACTTTATCTATGAAGCGTTGGAATTTCCTACTTTGGATGGTGTTCTGATATTCTTCATCAGAAATTTCCTCATCACTATCAGGAGGTGTGAAGATGTAGTGGGATGAGCCGGCCATTTCAAGTTGTTTTTTGTATTGAGATCGAGTAAGAACCATGCAAGGTGATGTGGGATGAGGTGGGATGGGGCAAGAGATTTTGGCCAGATGCCGACGGAGATTGTTATGAATAGGATACCTAGGGCAAGACTTGGACAAAGGATTTTCTCGCTCAATGACTTTAAGTAAGATGGTTGACACACGATGGTAGCCACTAGTAAGGGTAGCTAGTACCTGTCTTACTGTGTAGGGACTAGTCATTTCAACAAGACTACTAGTAAAGGTACTATGACCTACTAGGCTTACGTGAATTCACTAATGATACGAAGAAAAAAAAAGGGACCTATGTCGAACCTGGTATGGAATAGATTGACTTACGCTTTGACAGGAGGTGAATGGGTGATTGACGAGGGAGAGACAGTTTGGGTGAAACGGATGAAGACTAACTACAAGGTTGAATTTGATCTCAAAAAGTGAAGCTAGGCTGAAATGGGTGCTCGAAATAGGTAAAAATATTTTCTCAAAAGTCGATACAAATGCATAGTAGAAAGTGAAGCTAGGCTGAATATTTGTTTTTTTTTTTTGGGCAAAATTTTGGATTTTTCTATTTTTTTTTTGTTTTTTTTTTATTTTTTTTTGGGGGAATGGGTAGAAAAATAAAAACTTATTTAGGAAGGGAAAATTTGGATTTGGGAAAAACTTAGATGGGTAATGGGGGTTTGACTAGGGTTTGGGCACTTTCTGATGGATATGGAAACAAAAAAATGGGGATTTCAGAAGCGGGGTGAAAGAATAAGAAAATCTGTCGAAGAGGGACAATGGAGCAGAAATGAGAAATGAACACTGTGGCCAATTTTGAAGGTGTTTGGGTGAAAATTGAAGAAGTTAGGACAAACCCTAACAATAGACAAATTCGAGATTTTGGGCTTCGATAAGGGGAATTTGGGATATGGTCCTCAAGGAAGGAAATGTGCGGAATGGAATTTCAGGGGTTCCGGTGAATTTTCAGAGGAAATGGAGTGAAAAGAAGGAAGATATGGCAAAAAAATCAATTTTTTTTTTTTCCGACTCTTGGACTAAACTAAACAAAAGCAAGCACAAAGATCCTAGGCTAGAAATGGATTATAAGGGATTTTGGCCACTAGAACAAGAGGTATTTAATGCAAGCAACCGTTCAAGTGGTTACACATGCGGCAGCACTACTCTTCATTGTGGAGTCTCCCAGCCTCAAAGGGTTGCGCCTGTGAGGGTTTTGGGGGAGGTTGGCCGTCAGTGTAACATAGCAGCACTTGTTGCAGGAAGTTTTCACCTCAAGCACAATTTATTTTAAGTGGCTTGGTAGGGCTTGGCTTTAGCTTGTTACCACTTAGGGTCATTCCCACTTGGACAAGCGTGCATCCAAGGGTAGGCCCCTCCTAAAGGTTAAACAGATAGAATGACAAGTCTGGCACTCTGATCACCCAGTAAAGGGGAGAGCATAAGCCTATTGTCATTCGTCAAGCACAGAAGACACTGATTAATCTAACCTATTTAAAAGTAGAAAAACTAAATGGGCTAATCTACTCAAGCTTAGAACTTTGAAGTTATTTTAGCAAGATAGCATTGGTTCAATTTTATCCTCAGAAAGCAATGGTGAGTTCAATTTTAATCCTCATAGCACGAAATAGTTAACTTTGAAGTTTTGGTCCAACGAGATAGCAGTAGTTCAATTTTAACCCCAAAATCAATGGTGAGTTCAGTTTTAATCCCAGATAGCAATAACTTGGAAAGTGTTGCAATGTAAGAAACAAATAATCCAGTTACTTCTTTCCTAATTAGAGCTAGGTGAGGATTTGAATGAACATCAGTTTTACTACCTCTTAGAAAATGAAGTGTGAACTATTTAGATGCAACTATATGGAACTAAACCCGAGCCTATCTTACAAAACAGCTCCAGAGAACACCTGCAAAAAGGTTAGCATTAGCAACATTCTTAGAAAGCCCCAAAACCATTACTTATTACAAATGTGTAGCTTTAGTGACTGAATGCGCAGAGACAGTCAACAAAAGTGCAGTAGAAATAGATGTGCCGCATGGACAAATGCATAGTAACATTACTCAAATGCACCATGTAGATGAACAGATGCACAACAATGGTGAATGCACAGTAACAATGGACATATGCGCAGAAAGAATGCACGTATGCGTGAAAATAGCAAGAACGCTATAACAGAGAACAAAAGCACCGTAACAGGAGGTATATGCACCACAGAAAGGAACGTATGCGCCGACGTAACCTGTGCATGACTGTGCACGACCTACACAGAACCTGCCTTTAAAAACACTCAGAAAATGATGAGAAAAAGGGGCAAGGCCCCACGGTGGGTGCCAAAATGTAGATGGGGAAGTGAGATTCAATCAAATGAACAATATCAAAACCCAAACACCAATAGAATAATGAAAACAAGAAAGATAGAAGGAAATGAAGCAAATGAATAATAATGCAAACCTTCCCTATTTCAAAGCTTCTATTGTTTGCCTATTACAACCATCCTTTGTTGATGAAGTAGGCCCTCAGTGAGTGCACTCTCTTAGCTGTGTTGTAGGATGTCGATGGTAAATGGCTACATGGATAGGTATTGCTATGAAGTAGAGCTTCAAAGCAAGAGGGTGATCTCAAGCAAATAGCATTGGGATGCCAAAGGTGTGTGAGTAGGATCCTGCAGAGTAACAATACAAATAACCTGGATGATTAGAATAGAGGGATGCAGCTTCTTTTATAGACTTGGAAGAATGAGGATCAACGGTTGAGAGAAGATATGAAGATCAATGGCTAGGAATAAAAGTGAATCTTTTATTCACAGTGATTATAACATTTGAATTAAAAATTTAGAATGGGGGACAATGGGTTATGACAATTCAATTAAAAATTTAGAGTGGGGGACAATGGGTTATGACAATTGAATTAAAAATTTAGAGTGGAGGATAATGGGGAACATTGAATTAAAAATTCAATTTGTGGAGGATAATTGATTTAAAGATTTATTTTAGAAAATGGAGGATATTAGCTAATTAAATATTAAGAATATTTAATTATATGTGCAACATGGTGAGGTGGAAGAGATGAGGTGGATTGGTGAGGTGGATTGATGAGGTGGATTTTGGACTTTAGAGCTTTAGAAGAATTTAGGGAATTTAATTAAATAAAATGATTTTATTTAATTGTAGGATAGTGAATCGATTAAATAAATTTAGAATATTTATTTAATTGATAGAAGAATGGAATAAATAATTAGAATATTTATCTAGGATGAATTGTGTCATTTTTAGGTGTTGGTTTGTTTCAAACAATTCTAAGTTTTATTTGTTTTTAGTTTTTGAATGAGTAGGCATGTCTATCTGCCATGGGAACATGTCATATCATCCATCATATCAGGAAAATGCTACTAATCCATCTTCTTATCAGCCATATCAAATCAACCATGCTACTAGTTTTAGCCCAAATTCTATGGTTTTTCAAGGAAACTAGAATGTTCAATATGCTTATCTCCCACCCACCCTTGTTCAACCTTCATATCAACATTCATATATCCAAAATTAGCCTAACAAAATATCTTTGATGTCAAATTAGTTCAAACACTCTCCTAATCACCTCCAAGTTTTAGAGGTTAGGGCTATAAAGAATAGCATGAATCATATGGACACATTATTAGACTTCACAAAGTAGATAGAAGATATCAAGAGGGAGCAAGAGTTGGTTGATCAAGCCTATCATTATGAGTAGGAGATGGAGGCACAAAGGTTACAATTTGAGAGGGAGTGCTTGCAAAAGAGGAGCAAATGAAGCTTTTGTTTTCTCAAACAAAAAGGTATGAGGTCCAAATATTTCCATTCATTCTAGATCAGCCTATTCAAGAGGAGGTTAGTAATCATAAGTTTCAAAGTTTCAAGCAAAGTCAATATACTAACCCTTCTAGGGTCAAGATTCCTAGTTTTAGAGATCCTTTACCATTGCAAGAGCCTATGTTGGCATAATCTAAATTTGTTATTCCTCAAGAGCAGCCCCTTAAAGAGCCTTTTTCCCTCTAGGAAACTCAAGAAACTCCCCAGATTTCCCTATCAGATGAATCTAATTGTCCTGTCACTATTTTCCTTTATAAGGGTTGACCTATCATCTTTCAAGAGGAAACTATGAATATAAATTTAATGCATGTAGCTATGGAGCATTACCGATTAGATTAAAAAAAGATTGAACAAGAGAAGACCTTTCAAGAAGATTCTTTGTATATTTCAACTAATGAGCTTCCTTGTTTTGTTGAAGATGATGAGAATGTTGCAATACTTATCTTAGAAGATCAACTAAGACAGCAGGGTGAAGAGGTAAAAGAGGTTGATCAAGAGGAAAAGTCTACATTTTGGTTTGATGAGCTGCCTTCTTTTGTTGACCAAGATGAAGAGACCATGCAAATTCCCACCTTACCAGCTGATTTATAGCAAAAAGATCACTTTCTCCATGAAGATGAAACATCTTATCTATTTCCAGAACTCCCTTTGTGGTACATTGAAGAGGCTAGCATGGATGAATTGAAGGCAGCTTGCCTTGAAGAGTAGTCAAGTGAACTAATAGAAGATATTTAGTCTTTTCAAGATAACTCTACATTTGATTGTCAAGATCCTAACTATTCAGCTTGTAGAGAGCTTGCCACTCTATTGAATTCTTGTAGTAATCAAAAGCCCAAGCCAGTAAATGATGAGGACAACAAGGTAAAGTAAGTTTCTGAATTTTTGCTTTTTGCATTTGAACAATATAAGGCTAATCAGTTTGAGGATAGCAAGGAAAGTATGCAGATATAGATTTTGGAATATGAGAAATGCTTGATTGAACTAGCAACAATGCCCAATTTTGAGTAGTAGGATGAAGGGAATCAGTTAGGTAAAGTGCAGATTCAAAAAGAATCAAGTGAGGACAGTCATCTATTGGAAGGTCAAGAGTTTGATTCACATGAAATATTATTCAAGTAGAGTGAGGAAAGAGGCAAATCATAGAATTTGAAGGTATAAGATTTGAAAGTCATCATGAGGATAAGTTAGAGCATACATTGCATGATGAAATTCTTCATCAAGATGATTTATTCTCAACTATCATTGAAATTGTTTTCTCTAACATTGTTGATAACTTAGCATCTTTCAAGGAAAAGGTTTGTGATCAACATAATCAAGTGATCAAAGAGGTTGTGGTTGAAAAAAAAATTGACAAAGGAGAAGCTAGCAAAAAGGATTATCAGTTTATCATCTCAAAAGGATGCCCAATTAGGCATCTTTCCAGGATTAAGATTCCAAGTATACTTGATGAGGTTTTAGTAAAAGGATAGTATATACAACTTATCCATTCACTCCAAACCAGCAGCATGGTAGGTCATATTCCAAGGATGAGTGAGTTTGTCTACATTCTTTATGAAACATTGCAATAGTTTATTGAGTATCTTCTTGTGCTTCATCTAGTTTCAACTATTCATAACATGTAAATTAGTGTTCTTTGTTGAGAAAGGGTAGCTACTTTAACCAAACAATAAAAGGATTCATTTGAGACTTTCATAGTTGTTTGGTTAGGGTAGGGTAGTTTGCAGCCAATAAGTGTTTTTGGCACATTCATTTCAGTTTTGATTTGTTTTTCAATAAGTGTAGATGCACATGTTTGCTGGCCATGTCTGAAATAAGGTCAGAGTAGTTTTTTTTCAACTTTTATTTTGGTGCTATATATTTTTGACAGCTAAGTTGTAGAAGGTTTTTCAAGATTTCAGGAAAGAAGAGACTCACATGTGTAACATTGGAAAATGTCCCCTTAGGGGCTTTTCCCTCATAATGTTTAGCTTAGCTCTCGGGTCTTTAATCTGCATTTAGGACATCTTGCATCATATTTTGGCATCCTGATGAGAAAACCCCTAAGTGTCATGACAAATAGGACCTAGGGGGACCACTTGAGATAGACCCTACATAAAATAGGGAGGGAGGACTCGGGCACTAGCGCCGTAGTCCTACCCTATTTTAGGTTAGGCTGTTGAAATTAGGGAACACTGAGAGGGGGGTGAATTTGTGTTCTGCAATTCTTATTATTTTGTTCCTTTACTAATTTACCACATACATTCAAAAGAAAGAAACATGAACTTAAGAACAGTAGCAATACAATCATTACACATGAACATCAGGATTTTTACGTTGAAACCTAATTAAGGGAAAAACCACTATGGGGGTTAACCCACAAGATTTTATACTCTGTTAAAAGTATTACACACTGGGAAGGCACATGGCTTCAGGCACACTGCCCAGAGCTCACTACTCAAAGGAGGCTCACTACGTACAAGATCAATTACAAGAATTCACTGAATTGTTAGAACTAAAGAATAACATCTAACAATGCAAGATTACAGTTCCGGTTAGGCTCAATATACTAACTTCACACACTTCATCTCTTACTGCCACGTTTCACTGTTCTACCATGATCTGAACCCTAGATCTCTTTCCTTCACACTTGTAACTGCTACACTTTGTACCTCTCACCTCATATTTGTACTCTCATGCTTCAATATTCTCACACCCATTGATCATATATATCTACAACATGAAATTACCCCAATTGTAGTCAGCCTCAAGAAAACCTAAAAACTTTTTCAAGATCACTATTTTGTTGGTTGAATCCATGCACAAACATCAATGCAGACCACAACTTATGAATTCAAGTCACTACACATGTTAGCTAATACCACTAGATCTCATAAATAACTCAACCAACCACTTCTCTTAACGTGCACAAGGATCAAACACCAAGTCGGCCTGTTCTTCACCGGACTGAACTGTCTAACCAAAATCTAATACTCAAATGCCTATAACTTTCAATCCTTTCATCAACAAAGGCTAAATCTTTGGATTTAAGTAGCCCTAAAATCTCTTAACATTCCCTCAAATCTGTAGCACAACATGATTACCTATGGAGAAATGCAGACCAAAATGTTGAACCCTGTCATGTGCTCTGTTCCTGTCTATCTGAACCTAGACAAATATGCAATCTGACTTCTAGTATGATCGAATGATGCAATGCAGATATGTAAGATAGATTTAGTTTCCATCAATGACAATATCTAACATGCCTAGAAGTGTCTCTTGCCAAAAATCTCCCCCTTTGGCATTGATGGCAACACTTAGTGAAAAATGACTAAGTGTTAGGACAACTCCCCTTACTATGTACACTTGTGATTTCCAATGCTTCCCCTTTGATGAATTCCTCATTCTTCACTGATTTCCTCTCCCTCTTTGACATCAATGGCAAAGGTCGAGGTTTGGATCCAAAAGTTCACACAAAACTCTATACATACTTCCGCATATGTACAAATAATCCTTATGTCTTATCTACATAAACTTAAACACATCACCAAAAATGTTTTTCAACAGTGCCAACTCACTGTCCCAACTTTTCTTCATGCCATCCAAAACTGAAATATGACCATTGACTAAGACTGCTTGTGAATCTACCTTTTGCAGATTAATGAGATCACTCAGAGCAGTACCTTGAGCTTCTATAAATGCATTGAACATTGTTTCTAACTTAGGGAGAATCAGTCCCCAGAATTCACACATCCTTGCCACAATGTTTTCTTTTTCTTTCACAAATTTCTTTATTTCATCAATCAAGTTAACTACTTGACATTCTTGACTTGCTGCAGATACTATCAAAAGATTAAAGGATTGAGATACATTTGACAATTTTTTATAAGACTCCTTTATTTTCTTCTCAATGTCCTCTACAACTTTTGACAAAGATAGAGAAAATTTGTATACATCTCCTCCTTCAGTGAGGGCATTTGGAATACTATTTACACTAGTATCCAACATAATTCTATCATTGACAATTATTCTTTTTAGTTCACTAAATCTTTTGTCATTAAACTCATTCCAGACTTTAACTTTTGCTAACTTCTGAAAACACTCAAAGTGAGTACTTACAAAATTTATCAGACTCTTCAACTGACTATAGGGGATGCTGATGAATCCTTCTAAAATGTACACATGATTTTCTCCAAAGTGCCGGATGCAAGACCAAGCAACTCACTACCTTCTATATGGAGCTTCAGCATTTCCTCTCTGGCCTTAGCTTGTGCAAAAGAGGTCAACTTCATCTTCTGTACTAGAGAAATAGTATCAAAATTGATTGAACCTTGTATTATATCCAAATCTTCTGCAACTTGTTTGTCTTTCTCCAAAATTTCTTTCACTGCTTCTACAATCTCTCTTGCCCAATATGATGGTTTAGTTTTAGGGCCTACATTTCTTCCATTTCTAGAGTCAACTACATTGTCTAGCTTATCATTTTGCTTCTTTTTCTCTGCTTCTGCTCTCTGCATCATTAGCAATGTCTTCTACATTATTTTCTAGAGGATTTTGTGTATCCTCAGTAGCATCATCATCATCATTTTTATCGAATTCCTCAACATTTGGAGTGGAAGAATCAATTCCATCATCAGTTTCTTCTATTTGAACTTCCTTGTCCTTAACCTCTTCTGCTTTCTACTCTTTATTCTTCTCAGAGTCACCTTTAGTAGAAGCATTTATATTCATTTCTATATTTTTTTCACCAAACTAGTTTGGAGGAATATGAGTATCCTCTGCATCACCAACATTGTCTTCCTTTACCCTCTCTTTATCTCCTTTATTTGATATTTCCTCTTCCAGAATAGAAATGTCATCTACCTCAACTTGTTTCTCATTTTCCTTCAACTCTTCTTCATTTGGAATGGATGTAACATCAAGTTCCTCAGTGACTACATAAAATGTATTCTTGTCTAGGGCTTGCCTCAAAATTTGCTCTGTTTCTTTGACCACTTCATTAGTGTCTCCAATCATTAGCTTATTCATCCTTTTCTTGCTTCTAAATTGATCTTTAACTTCTTTGAAAATTTCATTTACTTCCTTAATAGAGATGACCGGACATAGACTAGACAACACATGTTCTCTTAGCTCCAAATCCTTTACTTTGGCAGCTTCTTTTCTCATCTCCAAAAGTTACTTAGACTCTTAGGTATTTCAGATAAAATTTCCACAAGTGCTCTATTGAATGTGTTTAAGTACTTAATAGTAGCATCCTCCAGAATTCTCTTGTTGGCTTTATCAAAGTTGGCATAATATTTTGTTGTGGGATTCAAAGTCCCATGAACAGTTATTGCATTCACAATATCCTCAACTAATAGGGTAGATTTTTTAGTTTTTAGTCTTTTGCTTACCCTTACACTTCCGAAGGGTTTGTCTTGAGCAACCCTTGATGCTTCTGCTTTCTTTGACTTTGTACTTTTGGATGGTTTCTCCTTAGTGCCTGAGGCCTTCAACTCTTTAACATCATCATCTGAATCGGTCTTTTCTTTATCCTCCTTCTCCACATTGACATATGACCTTTTGGCCATTACTTTGGTTCTTTTTCCTTCCTTACCAGTAGGTTTTTCTTTGAATTTCTCTACAATAGGAGAAGGTGATGCACCGGAGGTTGTGCTAGAACTCCTAGTAGTCCTTGCTCTAGAATTGGATTCCACCGAAACACTTCTTTATTCTCTATCTTACTTCTCCTTCTCATCTTTCTGTATCCTTTCCCTATTTTATCTCATAGCTTCTTTTGTTATGCTAATGCTTTCTGCTCACATTTCAACTTGTCTTTGAATATTTCTCTTAGATTCAAGTTTCTAGAGTTCAACATGCGGTTTCACACTGAGTTCACTATATGTATTGAATCTCTCAACTGTGGTATCTTTTGGTTTTCTTAGAAGGTGTTGAGCATACATTTCCAGTATTTTTCCATCAACTTCATACTCTATGGGCATGATCCATATAGTCCTTGGTTCAACTACTTCCATCAAGCATTGATCTATCTCCACCATGAAGCAAATTTTATCCTTGTACATTTCTACCACAGATGTAGAGATTCTTTCCCTTGATTGCATCATATTCTGAAAATTCTTAAAATATCCCCAAAGAGCAGTCCTTTGGGCATTGGAGTCACCAATACTATTCAAGTGCTCTCTGATTTGTATGGCAACAGGCTTATCACTGGTCCAACACAAGCTTTTCTTCCCAAGTAACTCATTCATGAAATAAAAAAACAAGCACAAAATCAACGTACCATATTTGAATGTATTCTTCTTATCCTTCTTGATCTTGTCCAGATTCTCCATTAGCTAGTTTTACAGTAGCTCACACAAGTCATAGTCAGTATTTTCTCTTAACATTTGATAAGCAACATAAATAGCTGTATTGGATACTGAATTTTCCCTGCTAGATTGATATATCTTATACCCAATCACCATAGATGCAAATTTGACATCTGGATTAGTTATATCATTTATTGTCATTGCACTCTTATCAAATTTTGATCTGGTAGCTTTAGTTATAGTCTGATTCTTTATTGATTTCAGCATTAGCAATCCACCAAATGAGTTCAATCTTGTTACGGCCTTGATGGCATCCTTGGTGATCTTGAAAGGGTTCATCAACCACATGAATTCAACATGCATTTGACTCAGTACATACCTAACCCACTCATCCTCACCGAAGGATGGGAACCCAATAAACTGAATGAAATGTTTGACTTGCAGTGCCTTATACTTAGGTTTAAGACTATGAATCTCATCCCTTAGATGATTTTTGAACAAATCTACTAACTTTGAATCCCCAAAGTCATCTATACTACCATGAATATAAGCCCTAATATCTTCAATGTACAACACACCATGCAGAACATTTGAAAAGGCACCTAATGGATCGACCTCTATAAATTTGTATGGATACTTTTTGATGTCAACAACCAATGGAGTAGCCATATCCAGAGATTGCAAATTTAGAGAGTTTCACAAAGAATACCTTGTTTCTCCAATTAGGGTTATCTGTCGAATTCACTTTTCACACTTCAAATCTTTGAAATCTAAGCTCAGGTGCTCTTCTCCTTGTTCTCTTCAAATGCAAAGTGATTCAAATGTTGAGTAAATGACCTTTTATGCTCTGCAAAACCTAATTTGCCATTGTAATAAATGCTTTACCCTATAAATAGTCAATCTTTAATTGCTCCACAATCAATCACATTAGCTTCTTTTCTTCCAAAATTTGCTTGAGCAGATTTACAATAGGCTTCTTTATCTTCATTCATCATGCCAAATTTAGGCACCCACTTACTAGCAGGGGGAATTAGATTTCCAATGCAACTCTCCCTGAACCAGAGCTCCTATTTCAATTCTTGGAGGAATTATCAACACCAGATTCTGGTGTAGACCCATTACCATCATTCATTTCACCTTTCTTCACCCATGTTTTGTTCATTTCATTATGGATCTCATTCACATCAACTTTACCATTTCCTTTATCTTGTCTCTGCATGTTTTGGTTTCTATTTACCAGACCTTTTCTATCATCATTCCTACTTTTGCAGAATCTTACAATATGACCAGATCTATTGCAATTAAAGCACACAACATTTCTTTTCTCATTTACTTGATTTCCTCTTGATCTGCACTGATTAGCCATGTGTCCAAATCTATTTCATGCAAAACAATTACCATTGAAATAATTGATATTTCTTCTGTTGTTAGAGTAGTTCATTATCATACTTCTGCATTCATTGGATCTATGACCATACCTTTTACAATTGAAGCATTGACCAGAGAAAGATGGACCACTTTGATTCACTCTACTTCTACACTAAGTAGCTCTATGACCAAATTTATTGCAATTGAAACAATTACCATTGAAAGATGGATACCTTCTTTGATTTCTTGCTTCAAGATTTCTTTGACCAGATCCAGAGCTTTCACCTTTCTCATATCCCAAACCATGCTTATCATCTTCCTTCTTCTAACTATCAAGAAGCACCTCAAGTTTATCTGAGCTTATCTTGAATTTTTCTTTATATTCATTTGCAATTTATGGGTCATGTTTGAGA
Organism: Cunninghamia lanceolata; assembly: GCA_027924645.1. NCBI lineage: Eukaryota > Viridiplantae > Streptophyta > Pinopsida > Cupressales > Cupressaceae > Cunninghamia > Cunninghamia lanceolata. Next base: position 1,065,496 of record BSBN01000737.1, on the reverse strand, counting down.
ATAACAATTTGCCTTTCAAGTTGTTCCTCATTATCCCTGGTTTCTTGTAGATTAGACTCTAGATGGCCAATTATTCTATCCAATCTGCAGTACTCTTCTATTCTTTCTTTCAGAGATTGATTAAGGTTTTCCTTAGTCTTCTTCCTTTCCTCAATTTCCTTGGTTAGCCTCATCATCCTAGATTCCATCTCATGTTTTAGGACAACTTCTTTTGCTAGTTTCTCACATTCCTTTGTCTTTTTCTTCAGATCCTCATCCATGCCATTATCTTCATTCTGATTTGTTAACTACTAAAGTAGCTCCTTCCTCTTTTCATTAGATTTGCCTAGTTGACTTTTTAAAGTCTAAATGAAATCCTCAGCATCTTTAAGGTTTTCTTATAGTTCTTTGAATTATGCTTTGGACTGATCAAGATCTTCTAAAGAAACTTGAAGTTGTTCACTGATGCCATTAGAATACCTAGATGGACCCATTGAAACACTTTTCCAGATCTTCCTCAAGTTGTTAAACTTCTTCGAAGGAACCTCGCTCTGATACCAGTTGTTGAAATTAGGGAACACTGAGAGGGGGGGCTGAATCAGTGTTCTATAATTCTTATTATTTTGTTCCTTTACTAATTTTCCATATACATTCAAAAGAAAGAAACATGAACTTAAGAACAACAGCAACAAAATCATTAAACATGAACACCAAGATTTTTACATGGAAACCCAGTTAAGGGAAAAACCACTATGGGGGTTAACCCAAAAGATTTTATACTCTATTAAAAGTATTAAAAAATGGGAAGGCACATGCCTTCGGGCACACTACCCAAAACTCACTACTCAAAGGAGGCTCACTACCTACAAGATCAATTACAAGAGTTCACTAAATTGTTTGAATTGAAGAATAGCATCTAACAATGCAAGATAACAGTTCCGCTTAGGCCCAATTTACTGACTTCACACACTTCATCTCTTACTGCCCTGTTTCACTATTCTGCCATGATCTAAACCCTAGATCTCTTTCCTTCGCACTTGTAACTACTACACTTCATACCTCTCACCTCATATTCGCACTCTCATGCTTCAAAATGTTCACACCCATCGATCATATATATTTGCAACATGAAATTATCCAACTACAGTCTACCTCAAGAAAACTTAAAAACTTTTTCAAGATCACTATTGTGTCAGCTAAATCCATGCACAAACATCAATGTAGATCATAATTTATGAATTCAAGTCACCACACATGTCGACCAATACCACTAGATCTCATAAATAACTCAAGCAACTACTTCTCTTAATTTGCACAAGGATCAAACACCAAGTCAGCTTGTTCTTTACTGACTGAACTGTCTAACCAAAACCTGATACTTAGATGCCTATAACTTTAAATCCCTTCATCACTGGAGGCTAAATATTTGGATTCAGGTAGCCCTGACATCCCTTAACATTCCCTCAAACTTGTAGTACAACATGATTACCTATGGAGAAATGTGGACCATAATGCTAAACCCTGTCATGTGCTCTGTTCCTGTCTATCCGGACATAGACAAATTTACAATCTGACTTCCAGTATGATCAAATGATGCAATGCAGATGTGTAAGATAGATTTAGTTGCCATCAATGAAAACATTTGACATGCCTAGCAGTGTCTCTTGCCAACACAGGTCCAAATTTTAAGTGTCAATTTATGACCATTATTTGGTCCCTAGGACGACACGGTAAGTTTCAATTATGAAATTCTTGGTGAGAATGTCTGTAGTTGTATATATAAGCATGTTTAGGCATTCATTTGTAAAATAGATGCTATTGTGAACTTTATACATTCTAAAGGTGATTCAAGGCATTCATTGTGTGGCAAGAGTAGATTTTGTGTTGTCTATGTGTTTGTATTTGTAGATTTGAGCATCCATCTCCTCATGGTATGAAGAGATTCTTCCTTCCATGAGATCTTCACTACAAGGTGATATTATTTGTGTTTGTAAGCATTTATCATTTGGTTTTTACCTCTGTCCTCCAAGGGCATGCACTGTCTATCTAACAACGATGTTTGAAAGACTTGAATGTCTCTCTGGAGCTTGATTGAGGCAAGCCTCTAAACACCACAACCTCCTCCCAAAGTTTCTATGATTACGGGTTACAGGTTGAAGATACATGAAAAGTGGAGTTGTAGGAGGGCATTACAGAGTGTTAGATTTATAGTTCAGAGTTGAAAATAGCACCCTGGACTTGGGCACTCGGTCTTTAGTACTCTGGATTCCGCAGCTAAGAAATCTTTGTGATAGTAGGAACATGTTACAGACTGAGTTCTTAGATCCTGATAAAAAGCATGGCACTAAACAAGGGCACCCACTCATTAGTCCCTAATTTTCCACTTATGAACCCTAAAAATAGGTGCACAATTATTTGTCATTTTACATCTTTCTCTAGCAGCATTTTCCAATATTCGTTTGTTTGCTTCCGTATTTGCATAATTAGGGTTTTGATGTATAATTGAGCATAAGTAAGCATAATTGACAATCAAATCATACAAATCCAAGTTTCCCTACATCTCACAATGACCAAGGGCCTGATAGTAGAGTCTTACTTGACCTAAGGTCCTTGAATGCTTTACGGTGAAAGGAGAATACACATAAACCCATAAATCAAACCCTATCCTAATTTTACCGTAAACATTTTCGTGAACCTATGTTTTTAATGAATTAGGCACCTTTCTGAGTGTTTTTATTCAGATTTACATTGATTTCATTCATTTTTATCATCATTCATCTTATTGCATTCAAAAAATTACAAAACAATTGCAAAATTTGAAATTTTTTTAAAAAAATTGCATTCTAGGGTTTGCATTTTCATATAATTCTCATCAATAAATTTTAATTTCATTAAAGTTCTTATTTTTGCATTATATCTGAGTTAAATTACATAAAATTACAAAAATTCAATGATTTACATTTCATTTTCATCATAAAATTGCTAGGTTTTTGTTAGAAATTTTGAATTTTTCATATAACCTAGTAATTTCAAAAACTAGGGTTTGTAGGTAAAATCTTGTTTCATATTTTTCTACTAGTCTTTGACACTCATTCAAATTTTCATTTGGCTGTAGTGTTGCATTTTATTGTAAATTTGCATTTATATCTCAAAAATTTGTATTTGTACATAGAAAATTTCAACAAAAACTAGTATTTTCATTTATTTTTCCTTAGATTTGCACTTGCATTTTACACATGGTAGGGAATAAAAATCATTTTCAGATCTGAGTGGATTTAATTTTCATCATAAAACAGATTACAAGACATTGATATAACATTTTGAATCAAGATCTCAAACCTAGGGCTTGAAAACCTTGACTTTCACTAGATTTGGCCTTATTGACTTTCAAAATTTGCACCATAGGCATGTTGTGAAGAATATTTTTGCACTAATTGGCTTTTATCAGGGTAATTATCTACTTCCCCTCCTAAAAATATTCACAACACCTTGTTATTGAGCTCTTGTATTGAAAATTTGGTGAAAAATTGCACATTTATGCTATATTTGCCCTAGGGTTTGACCTAGATTGCACTCCAAGCATGTTGTGACAAATTTTATGGATTGAGGTGACTGATATCATTGCTATTATTTTCTTCACCTCCTAAAATTATTTACAACACCCATTTTTCTAGGTCTTGGAGTTGAAAAAATGTGAAAAATTGCATATTTTTGCTATATTTTCACTAGGGTTTGATCTTGAGTGGCACTATGAGTGTGTTGTGACATATTTTTGGCATTAGTTGGCTGTTATTACTAATATAATTTTTTTTTCCATCATCACTTTCCTCAGAATATCCTTTGTCATGCTCTTTTGCATTGAGATTTCGTGAAAAAAATTGCATATTTTAGTGTATTTTCACTAAATTTGGACTAGTCATCATCTTAGTTTTGCATCAATAGTGTGTTGTGATGAATATTATTTCTATCAGACATATTATTTTATGCCCCTAATCAAAATCCTTACAACACCTTTTCTTTCATATATTTGCATTGAAAAAGTACAAATAATCAAGCATTTTAGGTCACTTTTGCACATAGTTTTGCCCTTGTCTTTTGCATACCATTCGAAGATCTTTTAAAAATATGATTCGGCATTGATTTGAAAACATATATAATGTCTACTTCATTGGAATCTTTGTTTTCATACATTGTAGACATTGATCATTTCTCTAAATTCATTGATAAACATCCTCAAGTTCTAGAACAAATAGCATACATACATGATGTTGATCTCTCTATGTGCTCCACATATGAAATCCTTTGTTATATGTCTGATTTTGATAGCTTCAAACATCTCATGGTGATATATCCTTTGATATTAGATGATCTCACTAATTTCATGATCAATAGTATATATACTAGTGATGACCTCAAAATGTTAGATGAAGCCTTAGATGACTTTATGGAAAATTCCACTATGGCACCTATTGCTAAAACATGTGATGATAACTTCAGTTTACATTATGACCCCTTTCCCAAGGTTGTTCCTCCTCATAAGGACACTTTGGTGCAAGAGGATGATTTCATTGACACATCTCTTAACATCATATCACCAAATCTTCATTCTAATGCTCACTCGGGCCAAGATGAAGCATTAGAAAATGAAGAGCCATCACCACTTTGCCATTCCAATGCTCTCTCTAGCCAAGAGGAAGCATTAGTGAATGAAGAACTCCCTTCAATAAAGAACATTCCATGGGTAGATAATGACCTTTCATCTAAAAACAATAAAAACTCTATCATAATGCATACAACTCAACAAGAAAATATTGATCGAAACATTGAACCAAACAAAGATGATCCTAGGAATGAAAAATCTAAAGACAAGGACAAGAATTGGGCTACGGTACCTTATGTCCCACTTTTCTCTAAAATTTAGGAGTGGGAGGATGATGATGATTTGATTGATGACAAGACTTAGTTTGAAGATCCTACCAGGTAAGTATCTCTAACCCTTTATCTCTCATGATGTGTTTCCCTTGTGATGTGCTATGTGTTGTTTAGGCCTCCTAAGATGACCCTTGATTATCTTGTAAGGTCTAGGATACCAGGAGACCACCTCTATTGTGACCTTCTTCTATATTGCTTCTCCTCTATTTTCATTGTTGTGTGTTGTGCCTTACGGACATAGCATTGCAATTGGTGTATTGGGGGCACCCTCCTACATGACTGTCCCTAAGGTAGTCGTTTCTCCTCTTTGATTTATTGTTTTCCTTCCTCTAGTGTTTCTATCTAGTGGTCAGATGACAAAAAAACATTTATATTGATGCAGACCTAGCATCCCTTTAGCGAGAAATCAAAAATTGGACTTGGTTCCTAATATGATGATGGGGTTGTATATCTTATCCGATGCTTGGCTAGTAGAAGTACTTCGTGCTTTCTACGTAGTGATTTTGATGATGTTTTTATCTCACTTACAAACCTTAACAATATTGTTGCTCTGTACACTATGTTTGTCTTTGAATCTCACCTTGGTGACACTCAGTTCTGAAATTTTTGTGATATAGCCCCATGGTTATCCTCAATCTCTAAATTCATAGTATAACCTTGGCTCTTTGTGTGATTAATCATATGCATTGATGTTGTTGTTTATCATGATTATGTAGACACTAACATGTTTCTTGTAGGGATGTGTTTGTGGGAACATTTGGCAATCATAAAGTACATGTCACCTCCGGGGGGCATGCTCTTTGCTAAAATCTGTATTCCCTCGTGTATTTTCTTCCTACCTTAACGTGCTTGATATTGGTACCTGATATCAACCACCTTAAGGTGGGGGCATATATAAGGTAAGATATCTATTATAGATGTTAGCAATGTACTTGTCCTTAGGTGCAGTTTAAAGACTGGTGGTGATGAGTGCCTCCTACACTCTAAGTTTGTTTTCAATCAATCAATCAATCAATCATCTTAAGCCCTCTTCAGAGTCAGGGGTGGTGTAGCTCTTGCGGAGAGTGCCCATCCTATCATTTTCAAAAAGTCTTCATCGAGAGGTGGGGAGTGGTTATGTGACTAACTCAACCCTTAAATGTGTCTTTGGCAATTGTTGTGGAAAATCCCAATCATCAGTGTGTGCCCATAATGTGCATAAGATGGTGATGAGCCTAGAAATAGGAACACTCCATCGCTTGTCTACTGTGTTTTCTCGGTGTCATCAAAGTGTGTGTGTTTGGCGTGCTTGCTTTGTTTGGCATGTTTATTGCCCCATATGTAGTCTAAAGACCAGCGCAATGAGTACTTCCTACATTTTGGGAGGTTTGGTGTGTCTTGCGTGTGTGTTGCCCCATATATGTAGTTTAAATACCAACACGATGAGTGCTTCCTACATTATGGGAGGTGTGTTTACTTTCCTTGTACTTGCATCTACATTTCATATATATGAGAAAAACAAAAGAAAATAAATCATTCATATCTTCCATGCTTCGACTGTCTTCTATGCATCTGATGTTTTCTACGTGTTTTGTGTGACTGTAACTGTCTTCTCCGTGTTTTGTGTTCCTGTTATTATCTTCAAAGTGTTTGGCGTGTCTTCTCCATGCTTGGCATGTTTGCTATGTTTGTTGACTATACTTTAATGCATGTATTGGCCTCATGTTTATAAATACATTAAAGTGGGGGCTAAATGTAATGTCAAAAAATGTCCCCTTGGGGGCTTTTCCCTCATAAGGTTTATCTCATGGGTCTTTAATATGCATTTAGGACATCTTGCATCATATTTTAGCATCCCGATGAGGAAACCCCTAAGTGTCATGACAAATAGGACCTAGGGGGACCACTTCAGATAGACCCTACCTAAAATAGGGAGGGAGGACTTGGGCGCCTGCACCATAGTCCTACCCTACTTTGGGTCAGGCCCAAATTTTAAGTGTTAATTTATGACTATTATTTGGTCCCTAGGCCAACATGGTAAGTTTCAATTACAAAATTCTTGGCGGGAATGTTTGTAGCTGCATATATAAGCATGTTTAGGCATTCATTTGTAAACTAGATGGCTATTGTGAACTTTATACATTCTAAAGGTGATTTAAGGCATTCATTATGTGGCAAGAGCAAAATTTGTGTTGTCTATGTGTTTGTATTTGCAGATTTGAGTATCCATCTACTCATGGTATGAAGAGATTCTTCTTTCCATGAGATCTTCACTACAAGGTGATATTATTTGTGTTTGCAAGAATTTATCATTTGGTTTTTTCCTCTGTCCTCCAAGGGCATGCACTTTCTATTTGACAACAGTGTTAAGAAGACTTGATGTCTCTCTGGGGCTTGACTAAGGCAAGCCTCTAAACACCACAACCCCCTCCCAAAGTTTTTATGATTGTAGGTTATAGGTTGAAGATACATGAAAAGTAGAGTTGTAGGAGGGCATTATAGAGTGTCAAATTTGTAGATCAGGGTTGAAAATAGCACCCTGGACTTTGGCACCCGCTCTTTAGTCCTCCAGATTCCACAACGAAGAAATCTCTGTGACAACAGGATTAGGTTGCAGATCGAGTTCCTAGATCCTGACAAAATGCATGGCACTGGACTACGGCACCCACTCATTAGTCCCTAACTATTCCACTTCTGAACCCTGAAAACATGTTCACAGTTATTTGTCATTTTACATCTTTCTATAACAACATTTTCTGATATTCATCTGTTTGCTTCCGTATTTACATAATTAGGGTTTTGATGTATAATTGTGAATAACTAAGCATAATTAACAATCAAATCATACAAATCCAAGTTTCCCTACATCTCAGAGTGACCAAGGGCCTGATAGTAGAGTCTTACTTGACCTAAGGTCCTTGAATGCTGTAGGGTGAAAGGAGGATACACATAAACCCATAAATCAAACCCTATCCTAATTTTACCCTAAACAATATGCCCAAAAGATTTAGAAGGCTACTGGTCTTATTTTGTTTAGTAGGCAAACACCGCTAAGAGGTCACCAAAAATGTTACTAAATTATGTTTGCAACCTAATTTAGTGAGGCCTAGACAACAGTTGTTGAATAAGGGGTAAGGATTTTTTTTTAAAGTCTAGGATCATCTAGTTAATGTCTAATGTCTTGACAAAAGACATACACATGATCACTTATCAGGATCATGCAACAACTCAAGATGGTCTATCACACCATCCTGGTAATGGAAAATGTCCTAAAGGCAAGAAAGCAAACATTCAAGGAATGACAGGTATCTAATTCACTTCATTTTTTTAGTTATGATGTTACTGATTATTTAGTACCTTTCGATGCAGTTTCAAGAGAGAGGTGTTTATAAACTTTCATTTTTTCATCATGTTTTAAACAAGTGCTTTAAGAGAGATTTAGTTGTTTCATGCTATGTAATTGATTCAGAAAGGAAAAATACATAGAAACCATTACATAAAATGAAATAATTGATTATATTCAAAAGAGTGTTTAAATATATCCCACACTAGCTATGGGAGTGACTTGAGTATGCTACATAAAAGTAAATTTTAGTTTTGAAGGAATAAAAATGCATAAGAAAAGTAGAGGGACTTGTCATTACCTGTGAATGATGAATCCCGAGGTTGAGTTGGTCTTCAGCTCCCTCCATCTGTTGAGCTCTGAAATACCTACAAAAATGGTTTTGTTAGAACTTTGGGTTCCAAAACTTTTCATACACAATCAAATCAACAAAAAGTACCATCTACTTTTATGGAGTAACAACCATCTAATGAACAATAAGAGGGAAAAGATAAATTGAGCATATTTAGAGCCATATTAGATAATGTTCAAGGAGAAACAAAATAGATAGTTGATCAAGAGACACAATTACTAAATCAGAAGGAGAAATCAAAGAAGAGAGGCATCATGTCCTATAATCCAAGATATGTTTTATGGTCTAACTTGTTTGTTCATTGTGCAACTATAGGTGAAATATAATAAGATCAATCACTGTAATAGTATGTGGATGAAAATGGGATCCCACAAGGGTTGAGCCTAGCATACTACTCTCTTAGTTCTTGAGGGGGATAAGGACCATTCATTAATGAAATGACATATCAAATAGTCAAGATCCAGTGATAGATTCATAAGAGTTTAAAAGGCATGTCCATCATAAAGTTGTAGTCATTGCAATAAGGAACAGTCTTATGTAGAGCAGTAAAAAAATGAGAGGACAATCACTTTATAGTTATAGCATTCCTTAAACACTACATGGATCAGTTGTCTCTATCATCTAAGATAGGGAAAAAATAGTCATGTATGAACAACAAAGCACCATAGAATAACCTTGAGTTTTGAAGGAGTTAGTCCCATATGCAAAGAGGGCAGCCACGAACATCAAGAACACAGTCATCAATGGAAATATTATAGTACAGTCTTGAAGGATAGCCCAAATGTATAGGTCATCTATTAGTCATAAAACACTATCATCTCAAAGGTGTATTGAATATATGAAATTACAATTATATGAAAATATATGTTGTCACCTACAAAGCATCAATCACCTGTAGAAGTAGCATGTGCAAATGTCCATAATGCCCAAGTACAATGGATGTTCTTAACCATAAGTGACAAGTGGATCAATACAATAGAAGGTCACCACTATGATGCAAGGATACTACATATTGACTGTCATAATGGATAATGACAACAAAGAGATGGATCATTTGAGGTCTAGGAGCATGACAGCAATGCAACATAGTGCATTCAGAGTCACAATTAACAATGGAAATGACCAGTTACAAATACCATATCTGCCAGGAGAAAGGCAAAAAGCTTGCATAGGCCATCCAACCAAGGGCATTAACTACTACAGTTTAGAAGTTTCAGTCTATATGATGAAAGCTAGAGTAATGGCATAAGGAGGCCAAAGGAGGAGATCAATTCTATCACTTGAAGGATGAAGACTTCACTAAAGTACTATCAGAGCTTTAAGTCATAACATAGCACACCATACCGGCATAATGAGAATTCATCATAAGTGTTTCAAGTGGCTACAGAGGGGAAAAATCATCCAAAGAAGTATGTCATAAGTAAACTGCAGAACACCTCATTGAACAGTCACAACAACTAGCAAAGGTATCATCTCTATCATGTTTTATCAATAGAAAATAGTCATAGCAAGAGGAACCAAAAAGAATATTGAACAATTTTTAGAAACACATCAAAAGGAGGATAAGGTTTCTTTTCTTTTGTATGAGGAGTTCCTAGACCAAGGCAGAAAGGAGGATCACATACTAAGGCTAGGGAGCTACCAGAGCTAGATCATCTAATACCTAGGAAAGATTGTCTTATACAAAGTTGTTTCAAATGTAAATATAGTGGATGATTGTCCTATTGAGATATGTGTTCTATTACTATGCATTATAACTATCTACAGCCAGCTGTATCTACCACATCAAGGGAAGGTACTGGTTGTCCTATCTATTCACACAAAATCTCTTCATTAATGGAGATATGAGTATTTACCTAAAGGAGAGTGTTCACAGGAGGTCATGAGTAGTGAGGGTTGAAAACACAAACCCTAGCAATTTTCACCTGTTCTTTCACATATATGAAGAGAAACACAAACCCTACAGTTTACATCATTTCCTTTGCAAAAACCTAAAGGGGAAATCATAGAGTGCCTCTAGTGTAATATTAAACAATCAAACACTTATGTAGCACATGAGGCAGATTATGTATTTTATCACCATGAGAAAATAAAAAGGGAGCCTTTTCACTAGTTTTTTATCAGAAGTAGCAATAGGAAGAGTTTCCTTGATAATAGCAGCAAATAAAGATAGCATGTCATCATTCACTTGCAAAATAAATGGTAAAATATAGAGATAATACTTATAGTGAGTAAAGGAATATCAGATTTGTTCTTTCATGCTAGAGAAATCACATGGAATCCCTATGTACCAGTCTAGAAACCATCAAAATAGTAGAGAAACCCTAGCATGTTGGCGGGCAGAGCAACAAGAAGAGAAAGCAAAGTGCAAAATGAAGATTTTTAGGTTTTTCATCTTCATTTTGGTTGAATGCCCTAGCTCGACTGTGCACTCTTTTGATTTTGACTTCTTTTTATGATATCATTATTATCCAAAAAGTGCCTAAGGTCAACACTTTAAGTGTTAGAAATCTAATGATGTGAAAGAGCTCGTGAAGGGTCTTTTTAAAATAAAATGATGCCTTTTTTTTAAGGTCTTTTGACCTTAGAAATGTGACCAAGTATCACATGTATATGCTTGGAGATGCAATGATATGGAATTATGGCATGGGAGTCATAAGGGTGCAAGTGATTATTCAAATCAAATGGGGGTCATAAGGATGCTACGATGTGTTAATCAATGAAAGAGCATGATGACCTAGCATGATGTTATGCATGCATGAGGTCCTATGATATAAATGGTGGCATGGGAGATATAAGGGGTTAATTTATGATTTTTATGTAATCATATCACACATATGAGAAGGTATTTTGACTTTTGCATGTATGGAGGATGTGTTTTCATAGGCATCATCATAGGATGCATGAGGTAATTATGCAAATCAAAGGGGAGTTGTAAGGAGAGTTATTATTTTTTAAACCTTTTGAAAATAATTACCCTTAGTTTGCATGACTTAGAAATTGATAAACAAATGTAAACAAATAATAAAGTAATAAATTATAAATTACTTTATTATTTATCACAAAGTTGTAAAAGTCAAGAGATAGACAAATTTATACCAAATAGTAAAGTCATTTTGATTACTTTATTACTTATTCACATTGTTTCCTCATCCCAAAATCATGGAAAATCAAGAGATGGAGTTAACTGAGTTAGTTTAGGAGTTTTTGCATGATTTTTGGTCAAACTAGGAGAGGTTTGGACTACCACTTGGTCAAATTAGGTGTGAGGGGTAGTTTGGAGCTATTTTTGCTAACTTTGGATCAGTTATGAGGCCTTTTTTCTAGTTTTTTCTCTTTTGCTCATGAATCAGCTTGGAGGAGTTATTTTGAGAGTGCAGTTGAACTGAAGTGCTTTTCCATGCACTTGTGAGTTCATTCTTTTGATATATTGGAGAAAAACTTATGTTTTTTTTCAATTCTTGCCTTTTTTCTCTCTTGTGCATTGCAAAGAGAAGATGTGTTTAAAACTCATTTTATAGATTTATATTGTACAATAGGTTATATGTTATCTTTTTGCCTTTTATGCAGATTTTCCTTCATTTTTAGTAGCATCAAGTATTTACCTTCTCAATTGTGTTGTTTTATGAGTGATTGGATAAAATTTTATTGTGTTTTAATATCAGAGTCTTTAAATCTTTGTCTCATTCATACTTGCATGCATTCAAAGCAATGAAAAATCATAGGTCTTAAGTTGTGTATTAGAATAATCTTTTCTTCCATGTTGTGAGAACCCAGTTTTCCTTCAAGAGAAAATTTATTCAAGCCTTCCTTAGAATCATTTTTGTGGGCAAATTGCCAAATTGATTTGTGTGGATAGATATTCTGAAAGTCATGAATCGGGGCTGCATGTTTCTATCATTTAGGTGCATCACCACCCATTTAAATTCTAGTTTTAGTATATCCATTAGAAAGCCTTTTTAACCCTTTTCTTGTAAAGTCATTAATTTATTACAGAATTAGAAGGGAACTAGCCCATAAACTGGAGGTCTACTTTCACCATAGAGTACCCACAACCTGAAAGTATTCTAATGTTAATTAGGATTGTTGAGTTTTCCATCTTTGCATAACAGGTGCAATCCTAGTCGATAACAGTTTTTGGCACACCCAGTGGGACTGATTGGACTGTTTCAATCCAAAATTATGTCCATAGATCACTGATATTTGGTGTGTGTGTTAGTGATCTCAACCTTTGGAGGCAGGAAATGAACACATCTAGTGACTTTGAATGGCATTTCTACTAGTTTTAGTATGATCAGGTGTTGGTTTATTTCAAATAATTCTGAGTTTTACTTGATTTCAACTTTGAATGAGTAGGCATGTTTATCTACCATGGGAACATGTCATATCATCCATGATATCATTAAAATGATGCTAATCCATCATCTTATCATCCATATCAAATCAGCCATGCTAATGGTTTTAGCCCAAATTCTATGGTTTTTCAAGGAAACCAGCATGTTCAATATGCTTACCTCCCACCCACTCTTGCTCAACCTTCATATCAACATTGATATGTCCAAAATCAGCCTCAAGAAATATCTCTGATGTCAAATCAATTCAAAGACTCTCCTAATCGCCTCTAAGTTTTGGAGGTTAGGGATATAAAGATTAGCATGAATGATATGGACACATTATTAGACTTTACAAAGTAGATAGAAGAGATCAAGAGGTAGCAAGAGTATGAACAAGAATAGCAAGAGGTGGCTGATAAAGCCTATCATTATGAGAAAGAGTTGGAGGCACAAATGATATAGTTTGAGAGGGTGGTGCTTACAAAAGAGGAGAAGATGGAGCTTTTGTTTGCTCAAACACAAAGGTATGAGGTCCAAAAAGTTCCATTCATTCTAGATCAGCCTATTCAAGAGGAGGTTAGTAATCATAAGTTTCCAAGTTTCAAGAAAAGTGAATCTACTAACCCTTCTAGGGTCAAGATTCCTAGTTTTATAGATCTTTTACCATTGCAAGAGCCTATGTTGGCACAATCTAAATTTGTTATTCCTCAAGAGCAGCCACTTGAAGAGCTTTTTTCCCTCTAGGAAACTCAAGAAACTCCCCAGATTTCCCTATCAGATGAATATTATTGTCCTCTCACTATTTGCCTTTATAAGGGTGGACCTATCATCTTTCAAGAGGAAGCTAGGAATATAAATTTAATGCATGTAGCTATGGAGCATTACTGATTAGAGAATAAAAAGATTAAACAAGAGAATACCTTTGAAGATGAGTCTTTGTATGTTTTAACTAATGAGCTTCCTTTATTGAAGATGATGAGAATGTTGCAAGATTTATCTCAGAAGATCAGCCAAGATAGCAGGGTGAAGATGTAAAATAGGCTGATCAAGAGGAAGAGTCTACATTTTAGTTTGATGAGCTACTTTCTTTTCTTGACCAATATGAAGAGAGCATGCAAATGCCCACTTTACCAGCTGATTTATGGCAGCAAGAAAATCATGTTCTCCATTAAGATGAAACATCTGATCTATTTTTAGAACTCCCTTTGTGCTACATTGAAGAGGCTTAGATGGATGAATTTAAGGCAACTTGCCTTGAAGAGTAGTCAAGTGAACTAATAGAAGATATTCAGTCTTTTCAAGATAACTCTACATCTGATTGTCAAGATCCTAACTGTTCAACTTGTAGAGAGCTTGCCACTCTGCTGAATTCTTGTAGTAATCAAAAGCCCAAGCCAGTGAATGATGAGGACAACAAGGTAAAGCAGGTTTCTAAATTTTTGGCTTTTGTATTTGAACAATATAAGGCTAATCAGTTTGAGGACAACAAGGAAAGTATACATATATAGCTTTTGGAAGATGAGCAATGCTTGATTGAACTAGTATTAATGTCTAGTTTTGACCAGTAGGATGAAGGGAATCAATTAGGTAAAGTGTAGATTCAGGAAGAATCAAGTGAGGACAATCATCTTTTGGAAAGTCAAGAGGTTGATTCATAAGAAAAGACTATTCAAGTAGAGCAAGGATAGTAGAAAATAATAGAACTTAAAGGTATAATATTTGAAAGTCATCATGAGGATAATAAGTTAGAGAATACATTACATGATGAAATTGTTCATTAAAAGGATTTATTCTCAACTATCATTGAAAATTTTTGCTCTAACATTGTTTATAACTTAGCATCTTTCAAGGAAAAGGTTTGTGATCAACATAACCAAGTGATCAAAGAGGTGGTGGTTGAAAAAATAATTGACAAAGGAGAAGCTAGAAAAAAGAATTATCAGTTTATCATCTCAAAAGGATGCCCAATTAGGCATCTTTCCAGGATTAAGATTCCAAGTATACTTGATGAGGTTTCAGTAAAAGGACAGTAGATACAACTTATCCATTCATTCCAAACTAGCAGCATGGTTGGTCATATTTCAAGGATGAGTGAGTTTGTGTACATTCTTTATGAAGCATTTCATTAGTTTTTTTAGTATCTTCTTGTGCTTCATCTAGTTTCAACTATTCATAAGCATGTAAATCAGTGTTCTTTGTTGAGAAAGGGTAGCTACTTTAACCAAATAGTAAATGGATTCGTTTGAGGCTTTCACAGTTATTTGGTTAGGGTATGGTAGTTTAGAACCAATAAGTGCTTTTGGCAAATTCATTTCAGTTTTGTTTTGTTTTTCAATAAGTGTAGATGCATAGGTTTCCTAGCCATGTCTTAAATAAGGTCAGAGTAGTTTGTTTTCAAGTTTTGTTTTACTGTTGTATATTTCTGGCAGCTGAGTTGTAGAAGGTTTTTCAAGATTTCAGGCAAGAATAGACTCATATGACCAATGGATTTAGATGGCTACTAGTCCTATTTTGTTTAGCAAGAAAACACCCATTAGATGTTGCCCAAAATGTTACTAAATTATGTTTGCAACCTAATTTAGTGAGGCCTAGACAACATTTGTTGAAGAAGGGATAAAGAAAAAAATTTATGTCTAGGAACAACCAGTTAATGTCTGATGTCTTGACAAAAGAGAAACACATGATCACTTATCAGGATCATGCAACAGCTCGAGCTACATTGTCGCACCATCCTAGTTAGGGAAAATGTCCCAAAGGTAAGAAAGCAGACATTCAAAGAATGACATGTATCTAATTGACTTCATTTTTTAGGTATGATGTTGCTAATTATTTAGTACCTTCAAGTATAGTTTCAAGAGAGAGGTATTTATAACTGTCATTTCTTCATCATGTTTTAAACATATGCTTTAAGAGATATTTAGTTGTTTCATGCTATGTAATTGATTCAGAAAGGAAAAATACATAGAAAACATTACATAAAATGAAATAACTAATTATATTCAAAACTGTGTTTAAATATATCCCACACAAGCTATGGGAGTGACTGGAGTATGCCACATAAAAGTAAAATTTACTTTTGAAGGAATAAAAATGCATAAGAAAAGTAGAGGGACTTGTCATTGCTTGTGAATGACAAATCCCGAGGTTGAGTTGGTCTTCAGCTCCCTCCATCTGTTGAGCTTGGAATACCTAAAATTTTTTTTTGTCAGAGCTCTAGGTTCCAAAACTTTTCATACACATAATCAAATCAACAAAAAGTACCATCCACTTTTATGGAGCAACAACCATCTAATGAATAGTAAGAGGGAAAAGATAAATTGAGCATATTTAGAGCCATATTAGATAATGTTCAAGGAGAAATAGAAGAGATAGTTGATCAAGAGATGCAATTACTAAATTAGAGGGACAAATCAAAGAAGAGAGGCATCATGTCCTGTAATCCAAGATATGTTTTATGTTCTAACTTGTTTGTTCATTGTGCAACTATAGGTGAAATATATCAAGATCAATCAGTGTAATAGTATGTGAATGAAAATTGGCTCCCACAAGGGTTGAGCCCAACATACTACTCTCTTAGTTCTTGAGGGGGATAAGGACCATTTGTTAATGAAATGACATATCAGATAGTCAAGATCCAATGATAGATTCATAAGAATTTTAAAGACATGTCCATCATAAACTTGTAGCCATTGCAATAAGGAATAGTCTTATGTAGAGCAATAAAAAAATGAGAGGATGGTCACTTTATAGTTATAGTAGTCCTTAAACACTACATGGATCAACTGTCTCTATCATCCAAGACAAGGAAAAGATAGTCATGTATGAACAACAAAGCATCTTAGAGTAGCCCTAAGTTTTGAAGGAAACAGTCCCATATGCAAAGAGGGCAGTCACAAACATCAAGAACATAGTCATTAATAGAAATAGTATAGTACAATCTTGAAGGATAGCCCAAATGTAGAGGTCACTACCATTTAGAATCCTACCAATCATAAAAGGATGTCATCTCAAAGGTGTATTGAATATATGAAATTACAATGATATCACAATATATGTTGTCACCTACAAAGCATTAATCACCTATAGAAGTAGCATGCGCAAATGTCCACAATGTCTAGGTACAGTGGATGTTCTTAACCATAAGTGACAAGTGGATCAATACAATAGAGGATCACCATTATGATACAAGGATACTACATATTGGCTATCATAATGGACAGTGACAATAAAGAGATGGAGCATTTGAGGTCTGAGAGCATGATAGCAATGTAACATAGTGCAATTAGAGTCACAAGTAATAGTAGAAATGACATGTTACAAATACCATATCTGCCATGAGAAAGGCAAAAATCTTGCATAGGCCATCCACCCAAGGGCATTAACTGTTACAGTTTAGAAGTTTCAATCTATATGATGAAAGTCAGAGCAATGCCATAAGGTGTCCAAAAGAGGAGATCAATTCTATCACTTGAATGATGAAGACTTCACTAAAGCACTATCAGAGCTTTAAGCCAGAACATAGCACACCATACCAGCATAAGGAGTAGTCATCATAAATGTTTCAAGTGGCTATAGAGGGGAACAATCAACCATAGAAGTATGACATAAGGAAATTGTAGAACACCTCATTGAACAGTCACAACAACTAGCAAAGGTATCATCTCCATCATGTTTTATCAACATAAAATAGTCATAGCAAGAGGAACCAAAAAGAATACTAAACAATTTTTAGAAACACACCAAAAGGAGGATAGGGTTTCTTTTCTTTTGTATCAAGAATTCATGGACCAAGGTAGAAAGGAGGATCAAATACTGAGGCTAGGGAGCTACCAGAGCCAGATCATCTAATACCTGTGAAAGATTGCCTTAGACAAGGTTATTTCACATTAAATATAGTGGATGATTGTCCTATTGAGATAGGTGTTCTATTACTATTCATTATAACTGTCTACAGTCAGATGTATCTATCACATCAAGGGAAAGTGTTGGTTTTCCTCTCTGTTCATACAAAATCTCTTCATTAATGGAGATATGAGTATTTACCTAAAGGAGAGTGTTCACAAGAGGTCACGAGTAGTGAGGGTCAACAAAACACAAACCCTAGCAATTTTCACCTATTCTTTCACATATATGAAGAGAAACACAAACCCTACAGTTTACATCATTTCCTTCGTAGAAGCCTGAAGGGGAAATCATAGAGTGCCTCTAGTGTATTGTTAAATAATCAAACACTTATGTAGCACAAGAGGTAGATTATGCATTTTATCACCATGAGGGCATAAAAAGGAAGCCTTTTCACTGGTTTTTGATCAAAAGTAGCAAAAGGAAGAGTTTGCTTGACAATAGTAGCAAATAAAGATAGCTTTTCATCATTCACTTACAAAAAACATGGTAAAATATAGAGATAATACTTACAATGAGCAAAGGAATGGAAAATTTATTCTGTCATGGCAAAGAAATCACATGGATGCCCTCTCTAGTAGTCCATAAACCATCAGAATAGTAGAGAAACCCTAGCATTTCAGTGAGCAGAGAAGCAAGAAGAGAAAGTAAAGTGCAAAATGAAGATTTTTAGGTTTTCATCTTCTTTTTGGTCGAATGCCCTAGCTCAACTGTGGGCTCTTTTTGATTTTGATTTCTTTTTATGATATCATTGTTATCCCAAAAGTGCCTAAGGTCAACACTTTAAGTGTTAGAAACCTAATGATGCCAAAGAGCCTGTGAAGGGTCTTTTCAAAATCAAATGATGCCTTTTGTTTGAAGGTCTTTTGACTTTAGAAATTTGATGAAGTATCACATGTATATGCACGGTGATCCAATGATAAGGAATTATGGCATGGGAGTCATAAGGGTATAGGTGATTTTGCAAATCAAATGGGAGTCATAAGGATGCTATGATGTGTTACTCAATGAAAGAGCTTGATGACTTAGCATGATTTTATGCATGGATGCGGTCCTATGATATGCATGGTGGTGTGAGAGATATAAGGGGTTAATTTATGATTTTTTTTAATCATATCACACATATGAGAAGGTATTTTGACTTTTGCATGTATGGAGGATGTGTATTCATTGGCATCATCATATGATGCATGAGGTAATTATGCAAATCAAAGAGAAGTTATAAGGAGAGTTATTATTTTTTTAACCTTTTGAAAATAATTACCATCAGTTTGCATGACTTAGAAATTGATAAACAAATGTAAACAAATAATAAAGTAATAAATTATAAATTATTTTATTATTTGTCACAAAGTTGTAAAAGTTAAGAGATAGACAAATTTATAACAAATAGTAAAGTAAGTCATTTTTCTTACTTTATTAGTTGTTCACATTGTTTCCTCATCCCAAAATCATGCAAAATCAGAAGATGGAGTTAACTTAGTTATTTTAAGAGTTTCTACATGATTTTTGGTCAAACTAGGAGGGGTTTGGAGTACCACTTGGTCAAACTAGATGTGAGGGGCAGTTTAGAGCTATTTTTGCTCACTTTGGATCAGTTATGAGGCATTTTTTCAAGGTTTTTCTCTTTTGCTCATGAGTAATCTTGGAGGAGTTATTTTGATAGTGTAGTTGAACTGAAGTGCTTTTCCATGCAACTGTGAGTTCATTCTTTTGATATATTGGAGAAAAACTTGTGTTTTTTTTAGTTCTTGCCTTTTTGCTCTCTTGTGCATTGCAGAGAGAAGAAGTGTTTGTAACTCATTTGACAGATTTATATAGTACAACAGGTTATAGGTTATTTTTTTGCCTTTTATGCAGATTTTACTTTATTTTCAGTAGCATCAAGTATTTACCTTCTCAATTGTGCTATTTTATGAGTGATTGGATGAAATTTTATTGTGTTTTAATATTAAAATATTTAAATCTTTGTCTCATTCATACTTGTATGCGTTCAAAGCAGTGAAAAATCACAGGTCTTAGGTTGTGTATTAGAATAATCTTTTCTTCCATGTTGTGAGAACCTAGTTTTCCTTCAAGAGAATTTATTCAAGCCTTCCTTAGAATCATTTTTGTGGTCAAATTGCCAAATTGATCTGTGTGGATAGATATTCTGAAAGTCGTTGTGAATCAGGGCTGCATGTTTCTATCATTTAGGTGCATCACCACCCATTTAAATTCTAGTTTTAGTACATCCATTAGAAAGCCTTTTAACCCTTTTCCTGCAAAGTCATTAATTTATTAGAGAATCAAAAGGGAACCAACCCATAATCTGGAGGTCTACTTTCACCATAGGGTACCCACAACCTGAAAGTATTCCAATGTTACACAGGATTACTAAGCTTTCCAGCTTTGTATAATAGGTGCAATTAGTTGATAACAATAAGATTACACTCTCCCAAATTGGGAGAGGATAAATTTGTTAATACTAGTAATTATCCTGATGCTGGCATAGCTTCTAGAATAAATTAGATGGATGAAGAATTAGATAAAGAAGTTAGGGAGTTGACTCTAAGGGTAGCCAGAATGGAAACATTGAAAAGAAAAGAAGAGTTGCTACTAAGATAGCAAAATATGAAAAAACCAATTGTTGCTAACAATAATGGTACTCTTGGTACATCCATAGCAAATAGGCCATGAAAGAATGCCCCAATACTTAGTACCCAACCAGATCCTCTGATCTAACTCTAGGAGAACAATCTCCTATCCTCTACACCCACTAATCATTTTCAGGCTCCTCCTGAAAATCCACATGCTAGAATGGCATGGCATAATTCTTACCCCAAACAAGGGGGTATAACCAAAACCCTCCTATAATGCCCAAAATAAATCCCTATCCAAGTATTCAAAACCTTACATACAACTGCAACCAAATTTGCTAACCCCTCCAAATCCCCAATAAATCTAGGTAATCAAGGGAGGGGGCCTTGATAAATCCTTTTGTCAGAAGCCCAATGCAATTAGCCAGATATAGGCATATTGGCTTCACTTGTATACCAGAAGATCCAAACCCTATTGAGAATATAATAAGAAATGTTGTACCAAGGTTTGCTGGAAATAATGTAATATCTAGTGAGGATCACTTAAGGGCATTCATGAATGTGATAGATGATTTTAAGGTTGAATATGAGGATGTAACAATGAAATTATTCATATACTCCTTGATAGAAGATGCAAGGGAATGGTATAGAAGTCTACTAGATGCTAGTATTGATTCTTGGATAGATTTCAAGAGGATTTTCAAAAAACAATATGGGGACAATAATGACCCACGATTTGTTGTGAATGAATTTACAAGCATTCAAAAGGGACTCAATGAAAATGTCGATGATTTCAACGCAAGGTTCTTAAAAGTAAGCAATAAGATCCCACCTCATCTAAGACCAAATGATCCCATGTGCTTGGTAATTTACCAAAATGCATATGATCCCAACATGAGATATGAATTAAGAAATAGAAAGCCTCAAACTCTCAGGGATGCTTTCAAAGTAGCTTTGCATATTGAAAATAATAGTAAGGCATCTAGAAAAACTTCTAAGAGAGGTGATGTAAGAATCACCCCACAAGAAAGAGGATGAAGCAGTAAGTTTCCTATTATTGTTGAGTATGATAAATTATGGAAGGAGGTTAAGGAAATAAAAATCTCTTTGGTGAGGAATGATAAAAGGATCCCTAATGAAAGACCTCCTTTTGTTAGACAAGAGAAAATGCCAAGGTTGGCAGATCAACACTATAACACAAATTGGTGAGATGGGAAGCCAATCCCCCCTATGATAGGGGGGTCTACCTAAACAAACCCCTGACCCCATAAGGAAAGGAGTACATGTTGTAGATGAAGAATTATGGTGTCCACAATGCCAAACTCCCTACTCTTCTTCTTCATGTGCTATTGCAATATCTATAACTAACAATACAACCCCATATGAGGAGTACAAGGAAGGGGATGATTATCAGGACCATAATGTAAATATGGTTTTTAACCAAAGGTGCACTATGGAAGATTATGTTACTCCTAACAATGAGTGCTTAGAAGATGAAGTTATAATAGAAAAGGGGAAGTCAATTGAACAACAACCTACCCCAAGTGCAAATAGAGGTGATGACTGTGTCCTTCAGTTGAGTACTAATGATGCTAACATCTAACTAAGAAGACCCTCTAACGAGGAGATCAAGACTTTAATTGCTTCCAAGATTGCTTAGGTTAAAAGTAATTACAACTTGAGAAGTAAGAAGAACCAAGGAGAAAGTAGCATGAGGGGAATGCATGAAGCATTTTCAAAAGAGAAGAGCAACATGTCCCCAACCCCAAGAGGGAAATAAGATCTATGAGAGTACCTAAAGAGGCTTGGAAAAAATATAATCCACATCATAATCCATCGCCTAAAGCAAAAATACTAGTAGAAAGGGAATCTGCTAAGAAAATCCTTGTTGAACAAAAGTCTGGTAAAATAGACACATCTCTGACCCCTATAGTTAGTACTGATGTTACTTGCACCAGCATATCATCCAAATATGTCCCATTGGACATGGCCCATATATTTAGCCAGATAAGAGTGATAGTTCCTTTATTAGAAATGATGAGGATACTTGAGCATAAGAATAGGGATGTGGCTGCAATAAATGACGTAGTTCCTAGTACACTTGGGATGGCCAATGAGCATACCAAATTGCCTAAATCAAAGAAGGTTACTTGCCAAAGAAGTTAAGAAATGCAGTACTAAAATACTGGAAGTATATCTAGGGACCACTTTAAGAAAATGACATTCTCAAGTAGATCCTTTCTTTGTCACTCTAATGATAAAATGAAGATTTGTGAAAAATCCAGCAAATATAATGCCTTTAGGAGTCAAGGCAATTTTAGGCTTGCAAGTAACCAAGACCTATGGGAACTACTTTGCCATGGATTATAGAGAAGTCCCCATTATTGGAATCATTAAGGATATTAGTTTTAGACTTCCAACCTTCCCTCATAAAGAATATAAAATGAATATTACTATGGTGGATATTCCTCCTATATATGGGATGATGTTGTCAAGAAAACAGGCTTCCACTATAGGTGGTAGCATCCAAATGGACTCTTCATACACTATGATTTAAATGGATGGTGAAGAGGTAAGGATTGATAGGGAAAAGAAATGTCCCCAAATAATAGATGGCATAAATAAGGAAGGTGATCAAGTATATTTCCTGGATGTGGCTATAGACAATTTCAAAATTGAGGATATTAAGGATAATTCAGTAGATCATGAGCTTGAATCAATTGTTGATAAGGAAGGACTATGGTTTATGCAGTTTGATGGAGCATGTTCCAAGGAAGGTTTTGGTGTAGGAGTGGTTCTTATTGCTCCTTTAGGTAAAGTGTTCAGATCTTCTTTTAGGTTTGGTTTTGCATGTACTAATAATTTGCAGAGTATGAGGCCTTACATGCTTAAAAATGGCCCTTAGGCATGGGGTTAAAAAGCTTAGAGTTTTGGGAGACTCTGAATTGGTAGTTTCATAGATCAGATCCAAGTATGCTTCCAAAAATAAAAGACTTAGACAATATAGGAATGTAGTCTAGGATACTATTGAAGAATTTGATGCTTTTGACATTGACTGGGTAGAGCGAAGTAAGAATATCATGGCTGATTTTTTGGCTAACATTGCAGTCAAATCTAACGATATCACATTGGCAGGAATTCAAAGGTGGAAATACTAACAAGACCCTCTGTTCCTGATAATATTCATCAATGGCAGATCTTCAATGCTGACCAGGGTCTTTAAAAATTCATGAACTACATAGATTAATACCATGCACAAGAGATTGATTTCCAAGAGTTTGTGGAGATGGTAGATGGGAAACAAACTATATTCAGAAATGAGATCATCTAGTTGAAGACTAACATAATTTAAAGAGGATTGGTGGCTCTAGAAAGAGTCTTTGATGGAAATGACACACAAACTATAAGATCTACTCCAGTGCACCAAAATGACCTCAAAGAGGTAAATCTGGGGACTAAAGCCCACCCAAAGATGGTCTATGTAGGTAACTATCTGAACCTTAAAAGTAAGGCAATTTTGATTTCTTTGGTTAAAAGGAACAAAAAAGTTTTTACATGGTCTTATGATGATTTGAAGGCATATAGAGAAGATTTATTTCAACATGAAATCCCCTTAAAACTAGATGCAAAACCTTTTAGGTAGAAGCAAAGGCCTATAAATCCTACTTTGAGGCTAAAAATGCAACAAGAATTAGCCAAATTAAGTGAAGGTGGGATTATCAAGCCTATTAGGCATTACACTTAGGTTTCAAACCTAGTTCCTGTTAGAAAAAAGAATGGAGATATTAGACTTTGTGTTGATTTTAGAACCCTAAACATAGTGTCATTAAAGGACAATTATCCTTTACCAAATATGGAAGCCATGCTACAAAAGGTAACTAGCTGTGAGCTCTTATCTATGATGGATGGTTTTTCAAG
Source organism: Cunninghamia lanceolata (assembly GCA_027924645.1). Taxonomy (NCBI): domain Eukaryota; kingdom Viridiplantae; phylum Streptophyta; class Pinopsida; order Cupressales; family Cupressaceae; genus Cunninghamia; species Cunninghamia lanceolata. The sequence continues at coordinate 1,041,178 of BSBN01000737.1, read as the reverse complement.
GTATAACCAAGTAATGGTTAAGGAGTCTGAGCAATATAAAAATACATTCACTACTCCATGGGGCATGTATGTGTACATTAGAATGCCCTTTAGGTTAACAAATGTAGGAGCTACATTTTAGCGAACTATGGATGTAGCTTTTTTCGATCTCATAAATCTAATAATGGTGGTATATTAGGATGACTTGACTGCATATTCAAACAAGGAGCAAGATCATTGCTCTCATTTGGAGAATTTTTTTGAAAGATACATGAAGTTTGGCATCTCTTTGAACCCTAAGAATTGTGTGTTTGGAGTGACAGAAGGAAAGCTCCTAGGCCACATAGTGTCTAAGGAAGGAATTAGGTTTGATCCAGAGAGGGTTACTGCTATTCATAAGATCCTAGTACCCAAAAGTATTAAGGGAATTCAATCTTTCTTTGGGCAGGTAAATTTCCTAAGGAGATTTGTTACAAATTTTGCTAAAACTACTAGATCAATATCCAAGATGTTGAAGAAAGGAGAGGATATTGGATGGAATGATGAACCAATAAATGCTTTCAAGGACATCAAAGGAGCCATCAAGGAAGCCCCTATATGAAAATCTGTTTATTTTTCCAAACCCTTCTAGTTGTTTTCTTTTGCTTCCATCCATACTATAGCGGCAGTTTTACTACAGAAAAATAATGAGGGTTATGAGAAACCCATTTCATTTTTTAGTAAATCTCTTTAGGCTGCTGAGTTAAAGTATGACATAACTGAAAAATAGGCTTATGCTCTAGTAAATTCTGTTAAGAATTTTAGACCTTATTTGGTAGGGGCAAGTATTATTGCCTATGTACCAATAGTTGTTGTTAAGGATGTATTTACCCAGCAAGAAATGAGTGGGAGAAGATGTAGATGGATCAACAAGATCCAAGATTTCAATATTGACATTCAAATTACTAAGTTGGTAAGAGGACAAGGATCGGAAAAATTTATGGCTGAGTGAAATCTAGAAGCTAATCAGATAAACAACATTGAGACTCAGGGTATAATTGTTGATTGTGACATGAAGGACTTTGAATGGTATGGAAATATTGTTCACTATTTACATAATGTATCTTGCCCAATTGGAATGACTAAAAATCAAAAGAGAACATTGAGTTTACAAGCTATAAAATATGTGATCATAGAAGGTGAACTTTGGTGGAAGAATTTCAAAGGCATTCTACTCAAATGTGTAGATAGGAAGAAGGCTTCAAAAGATTCGAAAGAAATGCATCATGGTGTATGTGTGGGTCACTATATGGCCAAGACAATAGCCCACAAGGTCTTAAGAGCTGGATATTAGTGGCCTACTATTTTCAAGGATACTAACCAAATGGTCTGAAGTTTTGAAGCCTATCAAAGATTCTCAGGAAAATTGAAATATTCTAGGAATTTACCCCTTAGGCCCATAATAGTGGAATCTCCCTTTCAACAATAGGGATTAGATTTCATAGGGGAAATAAGTGAGAAGACAAGTGGAGGACATAGCTGGATCCTAGTGGCCACTGATTATTTCACCAAATGGGTTGAGGCTGTCCCCACCAAAAGGGCTACTAGAAAAGTTGTGATTGACTTTCTGATGAATAATATCATAACAAGATTTGGGGTGCTTATAAAAATAATTTTAGACAATGTAACGTGCTTCAAATATGAATAATTCACAAAGTTTTGTAGCTAGTATGAGATCTCAATTTCTTACTCTTCCCCATTCCATCCTTAGGGAAATGGATAAGATAAATCAAGGAACAAGAGCTTGATGAAGATTGTAAAAAGAATCATAGAAAAGAACAAGAAAGCTTTGGATACAAAGTTAAGACTTGTTGTTTGGACTGATAGAGTGACTATAAAAGGGCCATTGGGTAAGCCCCATTTGATCTTGTGTATGGATTAGATGCAAGAATGCCTATAAATAACCTACTACCTATTTTCAAGTTTATTCAAGAACATGATGATGACATTTATGATGCAATGCAAAATAGGATTAGTTAGGTGACTCAGCTAGATGAAACAAGAAGGTTGGCCCAATTGAGAAACATCAAATTACAGCAGTAGGTTAAAAATCTACTTGATAAGAAAACATCTAAAGGGAAATTTTAGATAGGAGATATGGTGTTACTATGTAATGATAGGTCTTAGGATAAAGGAAAACATGGTAAATTTGATGCCCTTTGACTTGGACCATATCTAATCAGCAATACTCACAGAGAAGACTCTTATTTCTTGCAATGTTTGGTTGGAGAATTACTTGAACTGCCAATGCATGGATAGTTCTTGAAATCATACTTTTCAGAAGGTATGATTCTTTTCCATGCATAGTGTATTTTAGTTTTTAGGTAGTTCCCTATAGTTTTTGTTCCTTGGTTTATTTCCTTTTTTTCTTTTTGTGTTGTGGTTTGCTCCTCCAGAGTCTTTCTGTGATCTCACTCTATTCAGGCTGAAGAAACATCCCCAACTAGAGCCATTGATGGTACCATGTAAAATTTTTCCATGGTTCTAGTTTTTAGTCATCTTGATAGAAAATATATGACCTAGGGTTTTTACAATATAAAAATACTTTGAGTAATACCCCTTAATTCTTGAACCTTTGTGTCAAGCATATTAAAAATCACTTTTGTTTTGTTCTGAGGTTGACTACCTATCACCCATTGTTCAGTTCTTTAATTACCGCTTTGTGCCCTAAAGTACATTGTTTACCAGCCCCTTGTTGTGTAATTACTACCTCTCACCAGTGCCTAATACTTTTCAAAATGCCAAAATGCTTCTACATGTCAACCCTCAAACGGTCATGTGGCTCCCTTTTTCCCTAGTAGATGAAGGTTTTTTATAAGGTGTATGTTGAGGGTTGGATCCCGCTAACCCCTTTTGATAGGTGGAAATTATTGATTCACCTCTGCCAATCCACCAACATTAAAAATGTTTACCAGGAGAACGCCTACAGAATTCTAGAAAAGGCACCAGCTGGCAGGAAACTATTTTTGGTTGCAATGAAGTAAGTGGCGATGGGTCCTTATCACCATATAAAGAGTTTTTTAATAGTCTCCATCATTCCACCAAGCTTTACCAAGAAGTCCCACCTAGCATCTGTGGAGAAGCAGAAATGTGACATATGGGTGCTACATTTACAAGTAGAGGTCCAACTAGAGAAAAGCATGCCATGATGAATGCATTTACATCCTTCTGTCGTTCTTCTAGGTCATTGATCAATGTGCCACATCAAACTGTGGAATGATGGAAGGTTTCCAAGTAACAAGAATGACATAATTTCTATGGCTTGTCCTTTCTGGCAATTAATCAAGAAATAATAAGGAACCTCTTGATTGGCCTAGAAAAAATTGCTGGACATGTCAAGTATGGTCAAGTCTCCAGGACTAATCGTGGTCATCCAGTCTCTACCAGTATTGTATAATCTGATGGTTGACATTCAAATCTCCCAAAGATGAATGATTCTACATATCTAGTTCACACAAGACAAAGTGAAGGTAGGCATGACTAGTTTCAACCTTGAATAAATGATACTCTTTAAATGACATGCCCCAAATTTTTCTATACTTACCATTTCAAAGCATTGAAGTAATGAAGCATTAGAGCTGATAATTGTTACCATATCTCTTGCATCAAATTCAAGGTAGTTGTGTGAAACAATCCGGTGAGTTGTCTACATCTCTTATTGCACTCTGCCATTCCTTTAGGGTTTTTCTATTACCTTCTTTTTCTTAAGAAAATCTTCTGTAGTGTGAATTAAAAACCCTTGAACAAGGAAAAGGGAGAAAATGCTCACCCTATTTTCATCATATAAAATGGCTCCAGCTAAATCCCAGGTTCCCTCCACTTCCCGAAATTGAGCCATGCATGAAGACCTCATAAAATAACTCCCTAGTTCCTGTGCACAAAGGATAAGAGTTAGTGGCCCAGAAATCAAAGATGGATTGGCTGATATGTTTGTTGAGTGTAGAGATGTAGAAATCCCTGTTTCTGGATGGTCATTATTTTACCACTCATTGAGCAAAAGAAATGCTCATTCACCATTGTCAAATGTATCAGTGAGGGATTTAGGAAAGTTGATAGTCACTAATGTCTTTGAATATATTGAACTACTCCATGCCATGGCTACCCATTACGATGAAACAACTAATGTAATTAGGAGTATGAAAGGGGGTGTTCTGGTGGAAATTAGTAGATAAACTATTGCCACGATCTTTGTGTTGAACTTAGCTGCATCTACAGAGATTGATACAAATAGATTCAAAGCCCTATATGCAAAGGATAGAAGAAGTTATAGAACTATATATTTCCTACATTTAGGGAGAAGGTACCAAATGGTAGATCAGTGAAAATTCCTCAAAGTGAGCAAGAGCCTTTCAGGCTCGATACTTTTGAAAGTTATTTTGCTAAAACCTACAATGCTCTTTGTCAAGTTTTGGGAGAAGACAAGAGTGAAATAATCCCCATTGATTTCACCTATATGGCTGTTGATATTCATCATCCATCTCAAAGTGTTCAATTTGATTTTTCCTCTTATTAGCAAAACATATACATCAGGGATTGGTGGAAATCAAAAGTAAGAAGGAACCAATCAAATTTTGATGGTTTTCATTACTGTGGCACATGTTCCCATATTAGGGGAAAACATTGATAGACTGGAACCCCAAATTAATGACTAATCATGTTGAAAACATGGGGAATGTATTGCTAGTCCAGTGTTGGACTCATATATGGGACAAGCATGATCCCAATTCTAGTTATAGGTTCTTTTGAGATTATTTTATGGTCACAATATTGAGACATTTTCAGTCAGACATACCCAGAACTCCAGTCCCATTGTTAAATTTCCTTTGATCTGGATTAAGGGTACCTACTTTAGAAATTAAGGACAATTGGGGTGACTTCATCCTCCATGAAGAGGGCACAGTTTTAAAAGTTTATGGTATCCCTATTGGTCCTCATATTTTACCAAAATATGTGCCATTGAGGATTGGCTTCTTGGAAGTCATTTGGTAGTTGTTTGAATTAGAAAGGGTTCATCTGTCAGGATAGAAAAAGGGATCTTTCTTCCCTTACTTAATAGTTTTCTCTTATTTCAGAATGAACAGGGAAGGATTTTCTAAACTAAATGACAAATTGCTTATTGTTAAGATGAAGTAGGAACATGCTAGGTTCTTTGACCCTAAAGGATATATAAACAACATCAGACAAGGTATCAACGGATCTTATATTTCCCATCAAGTGTTTTTTCCTAAGGATGTTATCAAAAATTCTACTACTGATGAAGAAGTGAAAATGAAAAGAGAAAAATGGTCTATATACATGAAATATGATGAATCAATGTGAAAGAAGAGGCCTTCTTACAAGGGAGTTTTCTCAGATGTTATTGACCCCATCACCAAGTTAAAAATGATTTTATCATATATTGATGAATTGGTTAACATATGGGATAGCAATCTTGTTGAGCCCACTAAAGAAGAAAGGCCCTCATGCTCGCCCCCTGCTAGAAATTTCATAAAGTATACTTTCAAGAGAAAATCCAAAAGTGAAGAGGTCAAAGAACACACTCCATAGGCTCTTCCACCAACTCAATTAATTCTGTCTCTTTTACCATATCCACAAGTATCTCTCTCTTCCATACCAATGATTGAATTGGATTCTCCTCATAGAGAGTGCTCCCTAAAAAGGAAGAAAGTTGAACAAGGCCCCTTGGTTGATTACCCTGATCATGAAGAAGAGATGGAAATAACTAAGGAAGAAATACAGGATGAGATGCTAGCCCCTAGTATAAATGATCCTGAGGAGCTACCTTTGAATAGGGTTATCGACATTGCCATTCAGTGCAATGATGTTTCAGATGACATCAGAACTATAGCCTGGAGGAATTTCATAAGTGATGGAAATTTTTTTAATTCTAAAGAGTTTTCTGAATTCTTGTGGAAGAGTAGGAGTGACTATGAGAAATGATTAGAAAAAGAAATATCTCAATCTCCTCAAGAAAATCAAAAGCAATTATCCATTAAGATACTTACATAGATAAAGGAGGAGGTTAAGAATATTACTCCAGAGCAAAGCAGAAAGATTATTAGAGATAGTGGAATCTTGCTACTCCCTGAGTGGGATATAGCTTCTACTATTATTCTAGATACTATGAGGAGGTAGGATAATGAGGTTTTCACCATAGAAGAAGAGGTTGAAGTTGCATTAATAGGCACTAGATTCAATCCAAAATGGGGGACCCTTGCTATCTGGGATTTGGCTCTTAATACCGATAAACCTTTGGTTGTAGAACCTAGGAGAGATTGGAAAGGTGACTTGACAATAAAAAGATTTACTGATACTTCTACTTCAAAAGCATCCGAGATGGTAATAGAAGTTCCAAAATTTAGTAAAGCAGCCACTGTTGCTCTTCAGAAGAAGTATGATGAACTAGAAAAGGAGCATATGCATATACTGCATGAATACAATAAGTTAAAAGAGAAAGAAATCCAATGTTAACACCAAGCCTCAACATTTGACTCACCACATATAGCATTGATAATCAGGTATTTAGGTTTTCTCTTTTCTAACCTTTCTTCCTCATCAAAGCCTATTCTTGAGAAGGAGAATGAAGACTTAAGGCAACAAATCACTTCTTTTGAAGAAATTTCTACAAATTCTTTTGATAGACAACAAGAGGATAATTGGTGTATTGTTTCAAGTATTTTGGAACTATTAATGGATACAATTTTAAGCAAAGAAGTTGGTATCCATAAGTGCTATTATGACTTGTCACAAGTCATTAAGAAAATAACAGATGATAAAAGACAAATAATGCCTCTATTTAATAAGTGGATCCCAAGGATTGCTTCTTTATTAGGCATTTGTAAAGGACCAAATCATGATCCTAATGCTCCCAGAGATGTCAAACAAATCTATATAACAACAAAGGAAGCAGGAGAAAGCAAGGCATTTATAAAATGTCTTGAGGAGAGAGCATTGAAGTTGATTCAGGGTTTTGACAATGATGAAGTTGGAATAATCCCTATGATAAAAATGGAGAATGGTGACATTAAGCCATGCCAATCTTGGATCCTCCAATTCAGTAATATCATCCCTATAATTTCTTTCTTTATCTATCAAGATAATAAGGTTGATATTCCCTTGTTTAGAAAAAGTATCAACAAACTATGGGATTCTAGTCAATTTGCAGTTGATTTTAAAAGGGAAGTTGAATCAATTATAGCCAAATACAACAACAAGTATGCATCTCATGTGAATAATCTTATTAACTTTTAATGGCCAATAGAGGAGCAATATCAAGCTTGGGATAAGAGATATAATGACTTACCTAACATTTGAGAACTTGAATATTGTGAAAGATACGTAAAGTTGAATATTGTTGTTCATTCCTTTTTGAGATTCAGAATATACCTTTACAAGTCTTTTGGTTAGTAAAAGGAATCTTCTTATTTCCAAATATTGGGCATGTTTTTCCTATAGTGGTTTCCTTTGTTTTCTTGTGCAACTATCAATTTTCTCAAAAGGAAAAGTATTAGAATATAGATAATGAGCAAATCGTCGATAGAGTTTGTTACACCTTCTTTAGATGCACACTTCCCAAGAGCAACTTATCTTGCAGCCACACATGTAACAACTTATGCTCCTATGAAAATATCTAATCATAATTAGTTATCTCTATTTTTGATTGATGTAATTTTGTCAAATGAAAAAGTGCCATCTATCTCTAGGTCTGAAGCTTGTTTTGCTCCCTTGTTTCTATAAAAGGGAATTCAGGACCTATTAACAAGGATCTTGGAGGAATTTTCGTAACATAGTACATAGTGATAATAGATAATTTCTATTTCTATATGTGTTTTTCGAGAATAGAATCATTTGTATTTGCAACTATTGGTGTAAACTGTATTAGCTCATCCTTTTGAATATGTTGTTAAAGTTTAGACTACATTGTCTCCTACAATTGTATCCTTTGCTATATTTTTTGAATAAATTGATCAAATATCAGCTTTATTCATCTTCATAATCTTTCTTTTGTAAGGATATCTTTTCCAAAGGGATTTTACTCAAAGAGTAAATTTAATGCTTTAAGGAAGGTATTGAGTATAGTAGATGTATGCAGGGATAAGAAAGTATAATTAGTTTTGGACTAATTTCAAGGTGTGGTGGTGTAATGCATCATTATAGTTTTCCTATATGAGTTATGATTGCATGATTTGAGTTTCATTTATATTTTTTTTACTCTGTGACCCCAGATTCTAGCACTGATCTTTTGATGATTATTGTCCTTATTTAATCTCTCTAATCACTTATAAAATCAAAGAACAATTTCATTTCTATATTCATTTTAGATACTATTTTATTTGCATGTTCCTATGTAAAGAATTTTATTGAAGCTTAATTATCTAGCCCATTACTTTCCTCTATCATTAATTCTTTAAGTAATCTAGAAGGAATATATCTATTTTAGGAACCGTGTTTTGAGCAAGAATTTAGAGACCCCCTCCATTTTAATAAACACTTTTTTAAGGAAGAGGAACACCCTCCTTGGTCTTGCAGAGCCTAAAGTATAGAAGAAGAGGAATTGAAACCCCATTTCCTATTCATTGACCAATCCATCGAGACATATCAGTTACTAGAAATGGCTATTTTATAGATCTATTTTCTTGAGATCAGGTTGGGAATTTAAAACAACCAATAGATGGCTCTCAAAATGACTTATTTTCTTTGATTTCGGTGGGGAAGATGGTGCTAATGGGGGTTCTAGAGGTGGTCCTCAACTTGGAGGTGGTGTTGGTGGTATTTGGTTGTGATAGTGATAGAGGTTGGTAGAGTTGTTGGTGAGGGAGATAAAGAGGTAAGGGAAGAAGAATTTGTGAAGGCTTGGAGCCTTAGTACATAGGTGAAGTGGTAGGATGGAACCACACCCTTAGTTTGTCTAAGGAAGGAGGAGATGATCAAGTTTCTCTTAGAGGTGGTTTGGAGTGGCTATGGGAATAAGAGTGTCCTATAGGAAAGTTGTAAGGTTAATATAGAGCAAAATGGCTTGGAGCATCTAGTCCCTGACTAGCAGGATAACAATTTCAAGGAGATGGATGATGTAAGACCCTTGATCTATCATTTGAAGGCTCGCATAGAGGGTTCTTTCAATTATGTTGAGTAAGGATCAAGTTGTTTTAGTGGGATCTATACAGGTATGGGAGATTCATAGGATAGGTGGAACTAGTTATGTCCATGGAGGTGATGAAAAATCAGGAGATGAAGGAAGGGTTGGTGATGGTTCTAGTGGGAGAGTGAGAGAGAGAGAGAGAGTAGAAGAGATGGAGTGAGATCTCTGCAGGAGGTGGAGTTGGCAATGACTGTCACATCCCTAATTTTGACTATGTTTTACTTTTTACTTGTATGTAATTAGTAGATAGTTTTTCATGATTTAATGATTTGACGTTATGTGAAAATTTTAGGATAAATCAAATGACCTCATGAGTTTGAATTTATATGTTTAGAATTAGACATGTGATTATATGATGTCATGATTATTGATTCATAACATATATGAAGTAACTAATGATGCACTAATCCAAGTATGGTTAATTGTAAGTGTAACCAAGACAACAGGTTTTCCACCCCCAAGAAAGCGAAGGAGAGCATCATTGGAGAGAAGTGAATGTATGGAAAGAACAGGTTGTTTCCATCTAAGTCTTGTGTTTGTTTAGTTTGTGGACCCCATTGAGTTTGGTAAGTTGAGTTTGACTTTATTGGTATACGTTGGATTTCAATTTAACAATAGTCGATTTGATATCAAACTCCTTTGGCATAGGTTTTGTCATAAAACGAAAATGGATGATTCAACCATCGATAAGATGTAGTTGATAGTCATTATTTGTTTATTTATATGATGTGAATATAGTTTATATTAAGGAGTATATATGTATTTATGATAGTGATTAACTATCTCATTTTTTGGTATTTTATGATTAAAATTCCTTTATGGTATCCTATCAGGATAATTATGTTTGACTATTTTTCTATATACGTGAGACAGAGAAGGTGAAGTATATCTCGACCCCATTCTCATAATCTTGTCAAGCATTTAATTGACAATGTAAGTATATGTTGAGTATGTTTTCTTTACGATGTTATATAAATATTCATATATATATTAAGTGTTATATTTAAGTGAGAACTTTTGTGTTAAGGTCATTTTATGTTATGCTAGTTGTTTTTAGAACATGGTTGTTTGACCCCTTTTACTCTCAACTGATTAGGAGAGTGGAGGAGCTTTTCACTAGGTTTTTAGTGGTCTTTAATGACTATTATCTTCTTTTGTTAGCATGCCATTGTGAAAATTATGGTAGGCATTAATTAAAGTGATGGGGCACAGTTATAGAGTGGCACTCTATTTATCACCGCGGAGGAGTTCTCCTATGACACACATATGTACTTTTGGTGTAATTAAATATTTAATTACACTTTATTAAGTTTACTTAGGGCTAATTTAGTCTTAGGTTATTCTTAAGTCATATTAGGATTTTCCTCTAACTTGCAAATGTAAAACCAAGTTCTCACATGTAATTCATTAATCCATTTCATTAATTCATCCTTATTGTGCAAATTATTCCTCTTTGCTTTTTTCTCTTATGGAAGGTAAATCTTAGGTTTTGTAGGTGATCTTTGTGGCTTGAGTAGTTATCAACTCCAACATAGTATCAGAGTAGATATACAAGCCCTTTCTCAGATTTGGAGAAAAATTCAAGCAAGAGCCATTTGTTGGGTGTGTTTCTATGTAAAACAGAGTATTCCATTGGATTTAGAGTAGTTGGAAAAGGTAGATTTGTCTTTTATTTGGCTGAATTTGGTCTCAAGAGGCTAGATCTACGAGGGTTTCAGCTGGTACTTTTTTTTTCAAGATCCAGATGGTACTTGCAATTTCATAGCATTTTTGGCCAAAATTGTCATCACCAACACAATCAAAAGGGCTGAAAACCCTAGAATCGCCTATTCATTCACAAAAATTAGAGACAAAAAAAATCTCTATGATTTTTTTAGGGTGCATCCTTTTATCTAGAAGTCTGAAGGGTGCTTCTGCATCCTTTTATCTAGTGGTCTAAAGGGTGCTTCCATAGGGTGCATCATTTTATCCAGTAGTTTGTAGGGTGCTTTTGCATTGTTTTATCTAGTGATCTAAAGGGTACTTTTGTAGGGTGCATCATTTTATCCAACGGTCTGAAGGGTGCTTCCATGTCCTTTTATCTAGCAATTTGAAGGGTACTTCCATAGGGTGCATCATTTTATCCAGTGGTCCAAAGGGTGCTTCCATAGGGTGTTTCATTTTGTATAGCAATCCTCCATCCTGCCCTCTTCTACATGCCCTAATGGAGCAATTTCACAAAAATTGTCATAACTTTCACATTTAGAGTTAGTTTTTCACAAACAAAATATTTTTGGAAAGCTGGTTCTGTACACTTTCTGATGGTATGATCATTTTTTTCTGATTTTCTTTTTTGGTGCCTATTTTTTCTATTTGAAGTCAAAGCATCTTTTTTGGACTTTAAGCTCTGTTGTTGTGCCTAGAATCTCCATTTTTTGAAAATGAATAGGTGTTGGAAATTTTTTAGTGAGCTCTACATAGCCACCTATATATTTTTTTCAGATTCAGGACTAGGTATATTTTAATTAGTTTATCAATTTTATGGCTTTTTTTTGGATATCTTGGACATGCTGCCTTCTAGAAAGGTTTTGTTTTCTTTGATAGGATTATGTTATCAGCGTAAATCTATTTTCATGTTTTGATCTCTAATCATCTAAGGAGATGGGATTCTACCATCAAGATAAATCTAATTGCAAATATTGTGGAAGTAATCAACATGAGAAAGAGATGTGTCCTCATTTCTCACATCATCTTTTGAAATGCTTGCTTCAATCACTTCTCCTCCTGATGAGATCATTGCTCCACCATCAACTACTACTACTTTAGAGTTTAGTGTGGCATCATCATTGACTTCTAGTGATTCTATGCAATAGTTCAATATTAGACTTCCTGATCCACCTCATTAGGATTCCTATCTTGTAGACATATCATCTATGTTTGTGGAGTCTCACATTGCTGATTTGGAGGACACATTTAATGGTTTATCTCTCTTGTTTGATGCTATCTCAAGTGGCTTTGAATCACCACCTTCATCTTCAATGTATCCAAATGCAATTCATATCATATCCTCTCCTGGTTCTTCTTCTCTAATTGGGCAGATAGTTTCTATTTTGGAGAAGACATATTTTCTCAGTATGAGGTCACTTGCATTCAGAGGCACACATTTCAATATGGATTCCCTATTCATCCAAGATGTGGGAATGGATTCTACATTCACTAGTGGATCTATTTCTTTTGAAAAGGAGAAATGTTATTTGCAGGCAGTGGATTGGATTTTGTCTTCAAGATCTCTTCATTGGTTTTGGACCTTCTTCTTGGAGGGGATTCATATTCTCTTTTCTCTCTCTCTTATGTTGTGGCATTCTTGATTGTACTTTTGTGATGGATTCAATTCTTGGGGGGTTATAGTTTTAGTCCTTCCATGACATGTTTATGTACTTGTTGTATTTTATGTCTTTTGGAGAGGAGTTTTCTCCCACTGGGTTTCTATCCTTTTCTCTACTTTATGAGAGATTCTTGTTGTTCATGGGTACTTAACATGGCCTTGTAGCTAGGACCCATTCTTGCATTAGTTGCATGTTTTTCATTTATCCCTAAGTTGCACTTATGGGGGGCTGTTGGTGTAATTAAATATTTAATTACACTTTATTAAGTTTACTTAGGGATAATTTTAGTCTTAGGTTATTCTTAAGTATGTATTAGGGTTTTCCTCTAACTTGCAAATATAAAAGCAAGTTCTCACATGTAATTCAACTTAGCCCATTTCATTAATTCATCCTTATTGTGCAAATTATTCATCTTTGATTTTTTCTCTTATGGAAGGTAAATCGTAGGGTTTGCAGGTGATCTTGGTGGCTTGAGTTAATTATCAACTCCAACATGGTATCAAATCTAACATGTACACTGAGAAACAAAAAAGGCAAAAAATACGCTTGAAGCTTATTATGGAAGAAAGTTGTCAAAAAAAGAGGTCGCTAAAGGATTAAGGAGAGCCCTGTTTGCATGTCAATCTCATAGGTTCTTTTCTTTTTATGAAAACATTATTTTGAGTTGAGAATTGTTTGACTAATATCGAACATGTAGATATATTTATCTGTATTTGAGCAGTCAATAGTATTTATCTTTTATTATGTTTTGTAAAGATGAAATCTATCTATATCATTGTGTTTAGTGAAGTCAACTACATATTTTTATCACTAAATTTTAGAAATTAAAGAGTAGTGTATAGCTTTGTGTATGGAAAAGCTGAGAGCTTATTAGATTTTTGTGATCTATGAAGATGATAGTTTACTATATCTCTGTGTTCTTAGTAGATGACGAGATTATTTACCTCTATGTTAGGAGAAACCAATAGCATGATATTTGTATTTTCCTTGAGAAATGAGAATCCATTGAAAGAGTTACCACTGTGTATTTGTGTGAAGTCTTTAAACTTGTGAAACTTTGTGTAAACCAGGTAGTTTAACTTCAATTATTTTGTGAGATGTTTGAGGCTGAATGGCCATACACTTTACCTATTTTGGATAGAACTAGTACAATTAAAACTCTTTCAACTTACATTTAGAGAACAAGAAATCTCAGTGTTACATCTTTTCCTTATAATATAGCAAATATGTGTAGGCTGAAAGGATATTGATCGTAGTAGGTATCTACTAGATTCAATTAATAAACTTTAATAGTCAAGAAGTCATTTTACAATAAGCATTATTATGTTTTTATGCTAAGGTTGAAGTATCCCTTTCACATTTAAACATGTAGACATAGTTTGTGTAGTGACCAAACAATGATTATACTCACAAATACCTAAGTAATCTTTTTGTCTTTACTTATCTTACACTCAGAATAGTAAAGGATACAAATGATGTTTTATTTCTCTTAAAACTTGTTGAATTTATATTTAAATGTCAAACTAAGCCTCTTGAGATCACTGAGCCTCTCAAGACCATTGTATCGAGTCTTAGAAGTTGAGACTAGAAGTTTTTATAAAGATGCTTCTTTTTTCTCGTAACTCTATTTAGTTTTATTGTTTTCAATCCAAGACCTCTAGAAAGGTTTTCTCTTATTCTAAAAATGTAGAGAAATGATTTGAGTATCATTAGAAGCACTTGAAGCTATGTTATATATTTATATATTAACATGTATGTTTATTCAAATAGATTATGTATTTTCCATTATGCAAAGATGATGTTTTATCATTTTTTTATCTTTTTATATTATTAAACCAAAGGTGAGCATTAGGTCAAGGACATCATTACTTTATTATCTATCTAGACTTATATTCTTTATCTGATTAAAATATTGAACTTAGTCATGAGTTCTTATGCTTTTGTTAGTATCTATTAAGACTTGACATAAATGAAGATAAACCTTGTGTATTAGGTTTTTTGAGAAAAGGTGAATTCAATCCATGACCAGGTAGTTAGGATTTGATGAATTGTTATCTTATTCAAACTATATTATGGATATAATTTATTAGTTTTTAAGGGTATTTTGATATTGCAAAGTATTAGAGTAGGGAAGTTGAGAACCATAGATTTTACCCCAAAAAGTTTAGAAAAATTTAACTCTTAAGTCAATATGATATTGATTTAGTCTATTGTGTACTTTGGTCGATAAACAAAAGTTCAAAAAACCATAGATAAAGACAATATTAGGAGATTAAGAATCACTTTGTTGTTATAAAGTCAATACTAGTTATATAAACCAAGTATGGTTATTATTGAGTAGAGAGTAAAATGACAGGAAGTCATAGACCTTGATAAATTGCGGCTATGCAATAAGGGACTCTCAGAAAAGATAAAATTATTTAAACTTCCATATTGTATGTATATCCTAGATAAGGAATATTTCTAAGTTAGATGGACTAGGGATTAAGTATAGTTCAAACAAATATGACTAGAGATACTAGCCAAACAAGTCAAAAGTACAGGATGAGATAGTATTCAAGTTGAGAAAGAGGTGTGTGAACGCATGATTTCATTTATTACAAACTCTTATATATATAGAAACTTTGGCCAAAGTGATGCATATATCTTTGCATGCATTAGTCAGTTCATAGTTTCTAGATGGCGTAATTGGTCACTATGATCATACTTACCTAGAATATTGTCTAGAGATGTATGGTTGATTGAGTTACATAGGACACAACACTAGGAATCAGATGGAAACTTATTATATCCACATGTCTTTACTCATCCTAAAGGGTAGGGCCACTTCTAGTAGCAAGGTGTGCGGGGGACTGTCAGTCTATAGTTGCTCTCCCTCTGTAGTAGAAGACTCACCAAGACTTGAAGGATGGATATCAAAATTCTAGAGATAGTACTCTTTATGTAAAATCTCATGTTGTGATTATGATTTAAAAGTATTCATTGCTAAGAGAAAATATTTGTAAATGTAAAGTGAAATATTATTGCTATAAGTTATATTTGAATATATTGAATTTTAGGTTGAAAAATATTCAGAAAAGAGATACTTTTATTTCTTTAATGTCTAGAAAATAATTAAAAATATATATTTCACTCTTGTATATTATGTTCTTTTACTTTCCTAGTAAATTGTGTGTGTAATTCTGAGTAATATGAGAAGGCATGTTACATATGGTATCGGAGCTAACCAGGTTCAACACAAGGACCTAGGAGCCCACTACAAGAGAACTTGTCAATATTAAGTAGATAGCTAATGTTTGAAATTGATTTTATGGCAGAATGGCATGGAGAAAAATCAAGAAAACCACCAAAAAGTCTGTTCCCCAGTATTTTCCTAAGTTAGTAGTTAAGAAAGAACTTACTGAGGTTGAACTCAAGGAGCATATCAATTATGCTGAGGGTGCATGGATGGAGGATTCATAGACTTTGGCTAATGCTCTTAAGCATATATAGCTAGAGAGGAAACAACATAACAAAATGGCCAAGAATCATATTGTTCCTACTTTTATAGTTAAACCAAGTAAATTGTCTACAAGTCACAACATGCCATTTGGATGTGGTTGTGATGCTCCTATTTTAGGAAAAGAGGTGATGGAGGAGTACCTGCATGTACATCTACCCTCTAAGTTTGTTGTATTGGATTCTGAGGGAGAGGAGGAACCTTAGGAATATATTTTAATGGATAATGACATGTAGTCTTGTCATGTTAATTATCTAAATAAGGATGTAATTATACCCAGAATAAACTACAATAAATTTGAGATTGTTTGCTCAAATATGAGTTTAAGTGAATGGATTTTATTGATGAAGTTTGAATTAATGAGATACATTATTCTAAATTCTAATTTATAAATTGATACAAATATCAGGTGTGATATAAAGTATCGTCATGGTTGGAACTCGAACAACTCTTGAAGATAGTCAAGGAGTGATGTATGAGCATCCACGGTCAATGGCAATCCTCATCAACCAAAAATAAAGCATTTTAATTTCCTAAGGTTTGGTAACTTTGAAGTTGGAAATAAATTGTAATATTAGGCCTAAATAATATATTAAATAAATGGTAATGTTGCAAAAATCTTGGTGTGGGAGATAGTTTAGGAGGCAATTTTTGAGTGTGAAATTAATAAAATAAATTTTTTAAGTGTAAAATCAAAAGGCTATCTTGGGCATAGATTTTGGGGAGTTACAAGTGGAGACAACTCATTAATTCTTCTCAATTATAGCATGAGAATTTGGGCACCCATGTTGTGTTGGAAGTTTCTTTTTCCAAGATTGGACCTATTTGATAAGAGTGGGAATCTCATTTATTATTATTATTGGCAATTTCTTGGGAGTGTATTATTTTATTTTATTGAGCATTTATTATTTTCTTTGATTCATTTTCAAATATTCTCCCAAGTTGGCCATGGAAAATAAAGGCTACAAAAAATTGAGGTAGTGGAGGCATGGTTGAAGGTGATTTTGACATTTTTTGAAGGATGATGCTTCCAGATTTTTAGAGGAAAAAGAAAGGCGTGGATTTTTCTAGGGAGAACCATTAGAACATATTTTGGTTGCAGGTTTGGAGGTGTGCAAAACTAGAAAATGGATTATGATATCTATGGTTGAAGATCAACCAAGTTGATTTTTGGAAGATTGCAGATTAGAGAGTCAATCTCACAATGTGGGATGAAGATTTGAAGGAGAATCATTTGTAACTTGTATTGGGTGTTGTTCACTATCACACAACAGATTTAAATCTATTTTGTAATCATTTTCCAAAGCTTGTATTGCTACACAAACTATTGTAATCTTAATTGTTTGAAATTATGGACATTGTTGCAAATAAAATAGTGAAGATTACTTCTGTTAGCGAAAAATTGTGCATGTGTGAGGGTTGTGTGAGACCTTCCTTATATTAGTGGTATCAGAGTAGGAGTTCCTAGGTCTATAGGCAAAGTGCTGAAGTGAGACAGTTTGTAGCACGACTTGTGAGTTGTGGGTTGTGAGAAAATGCCTCCAAGAGTAGCCCCATGAGGTGGAGGTAGAGGTGGAGGTAGAAACCCTCTTAGTATGGGTGATTTCAGAGCTGTCTAGAGGCAAGTTCAAACCTTTCAAGAAGACTTGTTTTGAGGTGTTGATGTTAGAAGAAGAGATGAAAGTGAAGATGAAGCTAAAAGTGAGGAACCATTTGAAGAAGAAGCACATGATGAAATACATCCCAGAGAAGTTAAATTTCTTAGGGCCATTTCCAAGATTGGAAGAAGACCAAAGATGGAATTCAATATTTGATGGAAGCTTAAATCTAAAGGAGCCCTAGATAGGATAAATGACATGGAAGAATTCTTTGAATTCAAAGAGATTGAAGATCCTTATAGAATGAAATTTGCAAAGACAAAACTAAAGGTACATGCTAGCATTTGATGGAAATAAATATATCTTGAAAGAGGAAGGAAAGGAAAATATAAAATCACTAAACTGGATAGAATGGAGGAAAAGATGAAAGCAATTTATTCTTGTAGATTATGAACCTGAGTTACTCAAGAAAATGCAAAGTCTCAGACTAGGAACAAGAACTATAAAAGAGTATATTGAGGAATTCCACAAAGTCCTGATTACAACTAGACATACTAAAGCAAACAAGGAGAAAGTAGCCCTTTACATCAATGGGTTGAAGCCTAGCATACATGAAGAATTGACATTAGTGAGAATGTGCACCATAGAATATGCATACAAATTTGTAGTAAAGGTGGAAGAAAGATTAAACAAAAGATTTGAAAATAAGAAAGGAGGAAGAGGTCATGGTGAAAGACCTAGAGGAAGGTCTTATGGAGGACAAGACAATAATCAGAAAAATTAGAAAAAATGAAGACCATGGCAGAAAGAAAAATCAGAAATTTGATAATTCTTATAACCCCCAAGCGTTAAATTTGAGAGGGAAAGGAAGATCTGGTAGAGGATTCAAAAGAGGAGGTTTTCACAGAACATGTTTCCAATATGGAGAATAGGAACATCAAGCTTATGATTTCCCTTATAACTAGAAAAGAACCAATAGAATGACTAAAAAAATGCAAGGGCAACAAATGTGAATGAGGAAGATGCAAAGTCATCACACTCTGAAGAAGAAGAAAGAGAAGTCTTAGTGGCTAGGAGGGCCCTATTGAATGGAGATAATGAATCTATTCAAAGAAAGAATTTTTATAAAACAAGATGCAAATGTGAAGGAAAGGTAATGTAATGCTATCATAGATAGTGGAAGCACTGATAACCTTTTATCTAAAGAAATGGTGAACAATTTGTAGCTAGAAAGAAGAAAGCACCTGCATCCGTATAGGATTGCTTGGATTCAGAATGATCAAAAACTTTTGGTCAATGAACAAAGTGTAGTAAAATTTAAAATAGGAGGTTATAGTGATGAAATTATGTGTGATATTATACCTATGGATTCTTTTCATGTTTTGTTAGGAAGACCTTGGCAATTTGAAAAGAAAGCAATGCATGATGGGTATGCCAATACATACTCATTGATGAAGGATGGAGTGAGACACAAATAGGTAAGGTTTGCAGCAATGCAATAATTTTTTTATTTGATGCCAGAAATTGTTTGGATGGCATGAAGCATGAAAAAGTATTTTTTCTTTGATTCCAAAAACTAACCAAGAAAAGGTGGAAGATGTTCCTATGGAAGTTGTAGATTTGTTGCAGGAATTTCAAGATATTGTTTCTGATAATGCACTAGAAGGATTACCACATGTGAGAAAGATAAGTCATCAAATTGACTTGATACCAGGAGCAAGTTTTCCTAACCATGGAGCCCACAAAATTTATCTTGTAGAGAGTGAAGAATTGAATAGACAAGTATAGGAATTGTTGCAGAAAGGTTTGATCAGAGAAAGCTTAAGCTTATGTGTAGTGCCTATAGTTTTGGTACCAAAGAAAGGTGGGGAATGGAGAATGTGCATGGATTCAAGGGTCATTAACAAGATCAAAATCAAACATAGATTTCTATTGCCTAAAATGGATGATATTATAGATTGCTTAAGTGGGGCTGAGTACTTCACCAAGATTGATTTGAAGACTGGTTATCATCACATTCAAATCAGAGAGGGAGATAAATGAAAGACAACTTTCAAGACTAAAGAAGGTTTGTATAAGTAGTTGGTCATGCCTTTTGGGCTAACCAATGGACCTAACACATTTATGAGATTGATGAATGAGGTATTGAAAGAGTTTCTGGGAAGATTTGTGATTGTATATCTTGATGATATTTTCATTTTTAGTAAGATATTAGAAGAGCATTTGATGCACATTAGACTTGATTTTGAAAAATTAAGAGAAGAAAAATTTTCTCATTTACTTGAAGAAGTGTAGCTTTATGGAAAGAGAGTTGGTGTATTTGGGACTTGTTGTCTCAAGAGAAGGAATCAAAATGGATCCTAAAAAGGTGAAAGCTATCCTAGAATGGCCTACATCTAGAAGCTCTATAGAGTTGAGATCATTTCAAGGTTTAGCAAGTTTTTATAAGAAGTTTATTAAAGGTTTCAATAGTATTTGTACACCATGAACTGAGACCATGAGAGGGGACAAGAAAGAATTCAAATGGACTATAGGGGCAATAATGAGTTTTAGTTTATTGAAGACTAAGGTGACGGAGGAACTTATTTTAGCACTTCCATATTTTAGCAAGGTATTTCAAGTGGATTGTGATGCAAGTGACAATACCATTGGAATGGTTCTAAGTCTTAAAAAGTTACAAATGTATTGCGTAGAAGATAAAGTTTGCTAATCCAAATGGAGGTTGAAGTTGTTGGATTCAATGGATTGAAGGAGTTGTATGAAGAAGATCCTGATTTTGAAGATGGTTGGAGAGCATGTATGGAGCCTATTGTAGTTGATAGAAGAAAGTGGTTAGACTATTTAGTTCAAGAGGGTATGTTGTTTAGAGGTAATTAGTTATGTATTTCAAGAAGTTCCATGAGAATGAATTTGATTGAATAAAAACATAGTGGAGGACTTGCAAGACATTTTGGTTTTGATAAAACCATAGCACTTGTTGGAGAACATTATTTTTGTCTTCAATTGTAGAAATATGTTAGGAGGCATGTTCAAAGTTGTAGGATTTGTCATGTGGCAAAAGGAACTAGTAAAAATATTGGTTTATATCACCCATTACTGGTACCTGTGAGGTCATGGTAAGAGATTAGTATGGATTTTGTTCTTGGTTTACCAAGTCCACACAAAAGGGATATGATTCAATCCGTGTGGTGGTAGATAGATCTTCTTAGATGGATCATTTTATTCCATGTAAAAAGACTAATAATGTTGTGCATATTGCAGAATTGTTTTTTAGGGAAGTAGTGAGGTTACATGGACTACCGAAGAGCATAGTTTCAGATAGAGATACAAAGTTAGTGGGATACTTTTGGAAGACACTATGGAAGAAGATAAGGACTAATTTGAATTTTTGTTTAGGTTACCATCCATAGACAAATGGCCAAATAGAGGTTGTAAACAAAAGATTGGGCAATTTGTTGAGAAGTTTGGTTGGAGACAAGCCAAAGAGGTGGGATTTAGTTCTACCTCAAGTAAAATTTGCATATAACAACTCAGTCAATAGGAGAACAAGTAGATCATCATTCCAAATTATTTATGGCAGCAGCCCAAAAGATGTTTCATATTTAAGAAACATGGATAAAAGTGACAAGAAAAGTGCAGAAGCAGAGGACTTTCCTTAACACTTGAAAAGAATTCATGAAGATGTAAGAAGGACTATCAATAAAATGAATTTTCAATATAAGTCTAAGGCTGATTTGAAAAGGAGACATAAGGAATTTTAGATTGGAGATGAAGTTATGGTATATTTGAGAAAAGAAAGATTTCTAGTTGGTACTTACAACAAGTTAAAAATAAGAAGTTTGGGCATTGCAAGATTGTAGGTATGCATGAATCAGGTAATGCATATGAAGTAGAGTTGCCTAAAGAGCTTAATATTTCTCCCATATTCAATATTTCAAATTTAACATAATATCATCAAGGTTAATTTTAGGGAGATTTAAGAGGAACACATTTGAACATTCCATCATCTACTTTGGGGAAGGAGGAGATAGAGGCAATCTTTGATAGTAGGATAAGTAGGAGCACAAGAAATAAGCAATAGTATTTGGTAAAATGTCTTGGGAGACCTCTTGAAGACTTATCTTGATTATTAGAAGCTAAAGTTAACTGTCTTGGTTTTCCTCTTGAGAAGTGACAGAGTCACTATTCTTTCTACCATGGGTGTTTTATGTAGGAGTGTCCACGATCAATGGCAATCCTCATCAACCAAAAATAAAGCATTTTAATTTCCTAAGGTTTGGTAATATTGAAGTTTGAAATAAATTTCAATATTAGGCCTAAATAATATATTAAATAAATGGCCTTATTATAATGTTCCAAAAATATTGGTGTGCGAGAGAGTTTAGGAGGCAATTTTGGAGTCTGAAATCAATAAAAGCAATTTTTAAGTGTAAAATAAAAAGGATATCTTGGGCATGGATTTTGGGGAGTTACAAGTGGAGACAAGTCATTAATGCTCCTCAATTGTAGCATGAGAATTTGGGCACCCATGTTGTGTTGGAAGTTGCATTTTCCAAGTTTGGACCTATTTGCTAGGAGTGGGAATCTCATTTATTATTTATTTTTGGCAATTTCTTAGGAGTGGCTATTATTTTACTTTTATTGACAATTTATTATTTTATTTTATTATAGGAAATGGAGGTAGTGGAGGCATGATTGAAGGTGATTTTGATAATTTTTTAAGGATGATGCTTCTAGATTTTCAGAGGAGGAAAAAGAAAGGTGTGAGAGAACCATTACAATACATTTTGGTTGCAAGTTTGAAGGTGTGGAGTAACAGCAATGTCACATATTATTTTTATGGACTATATTATTACTCTAGACTAGAGAACAATTATTGTGATTGACTTTTACTTTAAGTAATTTTATGTGTGAAGGTAATTACTATGGAATTAGATATGCAAAAATTGGGTAATTGATTTAGATATAAGATATTATCGATACGATTATAATGTTGCTTCAGCTATGTTTTTAAGGTACTAACCTATTGACGTCAAGTTGAGTGTGAATGAATGTAGGTACTCATCAAAGAAGAGAACATGTTTGAGGTAGAGATGTTCTAGTCACTTAGCAAGAATTGATGGGATGCTTAACCTCGATGCAATCACACACTCACGTAGTTTCATATTGTATTTGAATGGTTATTATGCATCATTGTGTGGTTAATAATCATGATTGATGATTTAATATTTAGAAAATTATTGTGTTTTCAATTATCTTGAAAGTCCTTTTCGAATGCATGACTCATTAAAATAATTAAATGTCTTGTCAAATTATATTTTAAATTGTGTATTGTTAAATAGTGAATATATATATGGTTGTATTTTATATATGTATTAAATAAATAATAATAAATGTTTTTGATATATGTTTGGAAGACAAAATGTAAAATAAATTGAATAATTATATTAAAAATAGCATTGTTACATTTAATAAATGAATAAAAGAATTAAAATTTACTTATTGTCATTCATGCAACAGTAAGCTAACTAAAATAGCTATTATTTTTTAAATAGAAATTTTGTGAGTATTAATTGGAAAAATCTCATGCAAACTGGAGAATGGACTAGTTATCAATCTTTAGTCTTTAAACCTAAAAAGGGGATCACCAATAGAAGGGGAGGTATCTTTATTAAAAAGAGGGGATCTAGAGCAGAAGAAGGAACTGAAGAATTGAGCAAAGAAAGACATTTTTGGAGAAGCAAAGAGAAGAGGATGTGATTTTGGTCGAACAACGACAAGAGAAAGAAGGAAGCTGTGACTAGATTGGCAAAGATCGACTCCTCTCAAGAAAACCGATCCAGATATTTATCCTATGTTTTGCATTGATTAAAAGTATGTTAAATGGTAGTAGAACTTAAGAGATCAGCCTGTGCATATATGCTTTTCTAGCCTGTGTTTGACTACCTTTTGGCCTGCTAAAAACTACTTGCTGTAAATTTCTCCTAGCCGCTAAAATGATAGACTAGACTTACGTGCTATTTTTATTTTATACTCTCTCTCTCTTGAAATTTAACTCTGACGCATCCTTAAAATGATGACCATGGTGTTTCAATAGAATGACTTGCCTTGTGTATTTACCATCTGCAAGATGCTTGCTTTGTTTGCTATTATTTTTCTCTCTTCTGACATCAACCCATCTCTTCCTTTGGCCACTAAGATGCAAAACCAAGCCTGTGTTGTATTTCCTTTATTTTTCTTTCTATAAGTCAACCTCTGTGTGGTGTCTAGCTTCTTTTCTAGATGACCAGATTAGGTTTGACCCCCCTATTGAGGCATTGGGTCTCTTTCCTTTAATGGACCAACTATTTTATTTATTCCCAGTCGCCCAACTCCTTCAAATCATGGTGATTTATTTTTGTTTTATGCCATGCAAATCACCTTTTCTAGATTTTGATTTTTTTTACTATTGACATAATGAATTAACTGAATCCCTAATTACTTTTAGAATATTCTCTGTCAGAAATATATGATTGTATCTTTCTTTATATTGTCTAAAATCAGTTCTAGATTAAGAATCAACCTTTCTATGGGTGAAATTCAAACTCTTAAAAATAGAAAAGAAAACTATTATATTCCTGTAGACATGTTCCTTTATTGTTTTCTATTTTAAAACACTATTTTGAACCATTATCTTCA
Source organism: Cunninghamia lanceolata (assembly GCA_027924645.1). Classification (NCBI taxonomy): domain Eukaryota; kingdom Viridiplantae; phylum Streptophyta; class Pinopsida; order Cupressales; family Cupressaceae; genus Cunninghamia; species Cunninghamia lanceolata. Next base: position 1,016,881 of record BSBN01000737.1, on the reverse strand, counting down.
ATGACAGTTGAAGCTTACAAATTCTATTCATTAATTCTACCACAACTCGTGTCACTGAAATGATAAAAAGGTTACTGAATGTTATATATAAACTTATTGAATAAACTGAGTAGTTTCTGTTACAGAAATGATAGTAGGTCTAAATAAAACTGAGAATGACTTTTATACAGTGAATTATGACTAAAAAATGCATTAGAAATTATATCATGTAGATAACCATATGAATGCAATTGTATGAATAAAACATGGATTATTGATTGGAAAGTGTATTTTCCCTAATTGATATTTTGGGAAAGGGATTTTAATGACTTATTGATGAACTTTGATTCTTTTATTTTATTATTTATTTACTTGCTTCTTGGGGAAAGAAGTAGTTTTATCTAGGAAAGTATTGAGTTACTTTCTGGGCTAGGATGTCGTATGTGGATTTTCAGAGATGGCTTTTTTTCTTTTCAAGAATTAAACTAGGTTACTATTTAAAGGATTAGATCTAATCGAGATGACATTGAAATAGATGTTTATTTTATCTAGCAAACTTATTTATATATATCTCTACCACATCCTATTGTGAGATAATTTTCTTTTGATTATTTAGAATTGCACATTCAGACATCAAGGTTACATTGGGTGTTCCCTCCTGCCAATTGTTTCTAGGTAGCTAGACATTTTGTGTAGGGCTGGGATTCCTTTGTTTCATGAACGGATCTGAGGAAGTGTAATTACTTTATGGTTGGGTGGAAAAGTACCTGAGCCATGTTCCCGTCTCTCATCTCATAGGTGGTGGACCACTTGGTTCATGAGACTAATGAGTGTATTGAATTATTTATACTTGTTGTACATGATTATTGTAAGGTGAACTTGGATGTAATATGGCATGAATGCCCATGGATTTTATATATTATTTATAGTGCTTTTACCTAGATTAAGCATGTGATTTTGAAAGATTTAATGAAATTTTGATTCATATTTATGAGATTGTCCATTTTAACTTGTGATAATGTAATTAAGAAGATTAATTACACCCATTTTATCTTTTATATTGTAATTAAGTGGATTAATTACATCTTTTTTAATTTAGATATTGTGATGTTTATTTAAGTGGATTATTTACTTCATTTACTTTTGTGTTGAAATTGAGGGCTTTACATTTTGCTATCAGAGCTCTAGATTGAACACTAGGGCCTCTATTTTATTTAGAACTATTATGCTAAGTTATGAATTTGATATAGATTATCCACCATGAATACTAGAAGCACTAATTGAGTTGAAGGATCAGGAATTGGTCAAAATAGAGGAAATCATGGAGGTACACATGGAGGTACTCATGGTGGTCAAAGTACTAGGGATCATGGAGATGCTAGTGATGATTAAGGTGGAAGATTGGATCATATTCTTTCTCTCTTGACCCAACAAGACACAAGGATGAATGCTCTTGAGTGGGAGATTAGAGGAAATCTTAGAGGGTAGAATGCTAATAAAAACTTAAGGGTTGAGGTACAAAATGAGAATTTGAAGGTAGAAGTTCAAGTTCCTAAAGTTGGAACTAATGCTAATAATCAAGCAAAGATTACATAAGAATTGGGGAAAGACCTCAAGAAAGTATCACCACCGAAATATGGTGGAAAAATAATTGGAGATGGAGCTGAAGCCTGGGTAATAGAAATGGAGATATTTTAGACTCGGAAACCTTTCAGATCACATGAAGGAAATGTGGGGATCTTACCAGTTGACTGGTGAAGAAACAACATGGTGGGATAATGAGAAGGAAGATAAGAAGCTGTTACCTAGTGAAATAACTTGGGAGAATTTCCTGCAACTTTTTAGGAAAAGATGGTTACCACAGTTATTTTTCAACAAGAAGATGACAAAGTTTTAGAATTTGATTCAAGGAGCTATGACTGTAACTAGTTATTGGGAGGGGTTTTCACATCTACTTAAGTATGTTTCACAATATCAAATGGATGAGAGATTTTGAATCAGGAAGTTTATTTTGGGATTGAAGCCTCAGATTGGAGCAAAGGTAGACATTCATAACCTACTCACTATGGATGCAATTTTTGAGAAACTAATTAAACAAGAGTAGAAGTTGTAACAAGCAGCCAGTTATCGTAAGAAGAGAGATGCAAAGTTTGCTAATAAGAAACCTCAGAATAATAATCAAGGTAATAATAGGTAGATTAGGAATCTTAAGAGAGGTAATAATTCTCAAGATGGAAATGGTAGAAAACAGCATGGAGGAAACAAAAGAGGTGGCTATAACAATAGAAACACCAATCAAAGGGAAAGAGTTGAAGGACCAAGAACACCTAAGGGTGGATGCTATAATTATGGAGGAGAGCATTATGCAAATGTATGTCCACATAAAAGGGGAAATAAGAATCACTAAGGAGCACCTCAACATCAGATTCATGCCATAGTGGACAAGCAAAACTTATTCAGTTTTAAGGTAAGATGGACTACCTATTTCTATTTTAATTGATACTGGTGCCATATAATGTTTTGTAGATCCTACAGTAGTATCTCAGTTATCAATTAGACCTGGACATATGGAAAACTCTTGGATGGTACAATATGGTAATAGAGCAGAAAAGAGAGTAGACTCATGTCTAGCATGCAATGAGTTAGAGCTTCCTAGTTTTCAGACACAAGTAAATCTATATGTAACACCTTTAGGCTCTTATGATGTGATTTTGGGAATCAATTGGTTAGATGAACATAAGTCTCTAGTAAACTATGAAGAAAAAGTTGTTAGATGTTCAGATGACCTAGGGAATCAAGCAAAAATTAATGGATCTAAGAAATCTTTACAGCTTAGGCAAATATCAGCTATGCAATTGAAGAAAACCAAGACGAAAGGGTGTCCAATTTATGTCATCCATGTAGAGGCATTGGAATTGATTTTGTCATTGATGTCAAGGTTTTGTTATTAATGTCAAGGATTGATATGGTTGAGTTGTGAGGAGACCATGATCATGCATGAAGAGAACAATCAAAGGTTGATATGAAATTGATCATGTCCTAATCATGTTTCAAGTCATGTTGCTTCATGTTGATGCTTCATACTCTTCAATATGTTGATTCTCTTGATATGTTGATGCTCATAATGTTGTTTATCAAGGTGCTCATAATATACTTATAGTTTGATGTGTAGAGCAATCAGGATAATGCATGTTCATGTGCAGAACATGTTTGTTTGTTTTTATATAACTTATGTTTCTCACTTGGGTGTTGATGGGATTATGTCTTGAATAAACACTAAATAGGTGATAATATGTGGTAATGATGAAGTAAGTCTTGTAAAATGAACACTTGTAGGAAAAAAGTTGCAGCTAATATCTGTGTATGTAGTGATGACATAATAGAAGTGTCTTGGTATGCATCTCACTCTGGCTTGATAACATGTTGGAGTTGTTAAAGTGTCTAGTATGGAATAATGAATAGTTTGGTTTGGAAGAAAGCCATTATCTTGGTTCAAGGAGGACATCATGCTTCAAGTCATCATCACATTTCACTTAGAGGTCTTCTTGTGTAATGGGATATCCAGGTCTCCTTATGTTTAAAGTCTTTCACACAAGTTGTTTCAAGCACATTTACATCTTGTTGATATCTTCAAGTAGTGGTAATACTTCTTGTTGGTGTCTTCATAAGGTTTTACAATGATAAGGTGTTTCAATTTGATTATCACAAACCACAGGGACAGTATGCTTGTTGACATCCAATAGTCAATGTGATGATGAGCAAGCTTGTAAGTCTTGTGACAAGGTGGTTCAATAGTTTAAGTGGTTGATGGTGTGTTAAGGCTTCCACCATGCTCATGATGTTTACATGTCACAAGTCTCCAAGATGCTCATGATGTTTACATGTCACATGTTTCAGTTATCTTACTGCAGAGACTATAGTCCTAAAGTTTACTCAAAGGAGAAAATTATTCAAAGGTTGAGAACTAGGGTTTATGGTTGAAAACCCTAATTCATTGCATTCTTAATATGACTTTGTTAAGGCTCATTTTAAGCTTTTTTATGTTCCACCTAACAATCATGTGCTTTACTTCTATTTTTGAATTGACCAGCTCAATCAGTTAAAAGACAACTTAAGTTACAATTTATGCTGACTGGCCCCGACCACCTAGGGCCGCTGACAACTAAAATTATTTATAATGACATTGATAGGATTATAAATTGAACGGTCCAAGATAAAAAGGCAGATCGCCGATAAAGTAAATCGGGTGGTTGTGATTTAAAAGGCATTTGAAACTCAAGGGTTGTGTGTTCTTGCTAAAATTGACGTGCTTTATTCTATTTAAGGCACAAAGATTGATTTTCACCTCCTATTCATGTGCAGAGGGCCAAGACTTTATGAATCTCATTCTATGTATTGTTGGATTAGATGACAGACTTAATCTGCAAAACAAAAAGACACATGCCTATTAATGTATGTGATTTTTGTAGCATATAATGATGGTATGAAGAAGTTTGGAGGTAGTGTATTTGTAGTCTAGTTGTAGAAGTTAATCTGCTTACAAAGATCTAGTGAAGGATAAAGAATGTATGTATAGAGCTACAAACTTGAAGGAGATACCTTGTAACAAACAACATGTCTTGAAAAGAATCATGCATAAGGAGGTTTAGAGGTTGGCTTAAGTATGTGATTAACAAAGGAGACATAAGCTATTATGGATGTCATTGTCTTTATTGGTGTGATAAGAGGTTGGTTGTAAAGAAATTATCAAACATCTATTTAAGGAGAGATAAGGTTTTTGGCTTGCTGAAGAGAGTAGGAAGTTGATTTTGTTCATGTATGCAGCAAGAAGAGGAAAAGCATTTTCTTAGATTGTTTATTTGATGATGTATTATGCTTCTAGTGATATTGTTGTTTGGTGGAGAGGGCCAATTTATTTGGTGTAATATAGTGAATCAGGGAAACCCCTTGAACTATCCTTTCTTCATTCTAGTACTTATGTTTTTGCCAGTGAGGCACCTTCTAGTTAGTGAGACATCATTTTCCAAGTGAGGCATTTCTACTAGTCAGTGAGACACATTTATATTTTCTAGTGAGGCATTTAATGAGTGTTTCTTTTGCCCCATGAGGGTTTTCCACTCCTGAAATCTTTGTGTTATGGTCTCATTTGATGCATGGTTTAGTTTTTCTTCATGCTTGAATGTTTAGTTTTTTATTGCATAGTCTCTTGCCTTGATAAAACCTCAGATCAACATCATTACTTTCTGATTTTTAAAGTTTAAAATGAAGTGTTTTTATCTACAACACTGATTCACCCTCCCTCTTAGTGTTGTTTGTACTCTAATAAGTTGTATCAGAGCTAGACCGTAGAAAGAAGTTTAACCAAATTAAGGGTTCTTGGTAGAGTAGTACAATGGGTAATAAGAATAGAAATAAGACGTCAAATAGAGAAAAGAAAGATGATGATCAAAAGATTGTAAAAGAAGCCTCAATTATGTCAAGTAATGAGTTGTTTCATGAGCCATTCCTGAATGTAGATACAAAATGTAATAAAGATATCAGTCCTACAATTAAGAGTCTTGATAAAAGGAAGACTTCAATGTGAATGTATGAAGACAAGAAATTGATGAAAGTAAAGATTACTTTGCTATTGAGATTGATGATAGAGAGGGAGTCCTCTATGTGGATGAAGATGGATAGGAGTTTGATGAAGATGATTGTGAAGTTGATGTTGAAGGAGAGATCTTGTGTTTCCTAGATTAGGTCAAGCAACTTAGAAAGGAGAGTCAGAGATTAAAAGACCAGCTTCAACAAGAAGAAGATTCTAGAAATAAGGTATGTGTAGATTTTGCAAAAGTTTCTTTAGAATTTAAAGAGGCTGAAATTAGATTGCAGACTTAAAGAGTCATGTTGAAGAATCTGACAAATTGATTATAAGTCTAAAAACTGAGATTGAGGAAGCCAAAAGAATAATTGATGTGACTAAATCTGATTTTAAAGTAAAAAGAATAAAATGTCTGAAGTTAGAGATAGAAATAGTCAGTTTGAGAAAGGATTATGAAGGTCTCAAGGTTTTATCTAGGAAATATTAGGAGTTTGAAGAAAGTAAAAACAAGTTGAATGACATGTTGAGAAAATAAAAGTATTACAAGGACACAAATGGTCTGGGTTATGAGAAAGGAGAATGTTCCAAGATAAAAGATGGTCCTAGGAAGAAGATAGACCCGACTACTTACTCTACTCTTCCTAAGGATGAAGCCAAGAAGAAAGAAAAAGATAAAGTTGTAGATAGAAGTACAAACATGCACTCAAAACATTCATTTACTAGGCAATATCATTCAGTTAGGTACAACTATTCTCAGTTCCATGGTTATTGCTATTCATGCCATATTTACAGTCATAGAGCTAGAGATTGTCAAAGAAATGCTGCTGGTTGAAATAAGAAGAAAAGTTTTTATAGTTTGTCAAATCAGGAGTATAATAACTATAATGAAATTGACCATCTAGCAAGAAATTGTTGGGATCATGGAAGATATGATTATAGAAGGTCTCTTAGATCACCTAGAAGAAACTACTTGTCTCTTGGTCAAGACTACATTAATTTGTGCAATATGTTTGGGCACAAAGCACAATGGTGTAGAGGTTACATGTTCAAGAAAAAGCAAATGAATATCTTGGGCAAGGAAAACAAAGATTCTATGTTAGTTTGGAGAAGTGAGCAAAACCAGGGAAAGGAAGGATAGATAAGCTTGTGCATACTGCACAAGAGATGTCCATGAATGCATAAAAAATAGCATGAACCAAGGGAGGGTTGATTTATAATGCATCTTTCAAACCCCTTAAACAATCAACAATAGAGGTTGTCATGAGACTAATGTGTTTGGTCTAGATTTGATTGATGACAGTGACTTATAAATCACTTGGTCAAGTTGTATGATTTCCTTTGGCAATGCCTTCAGTATGTTCTCCTTGAGATCTTTGAACAATATATAGTTAGGAATGATAGTGACTATGTTTGATGTTCTACTCATCGTTCACTGATGCTATGGTATGATCTCTTGAGTAGTGAGGACAGTACTATGATAGTAGTAAACATACATTTTCTTTGGTTGTTTGCATCTCAGTGCAGTCCTTGATATGGAGTTGATTCTTTAAAGGAGGGTTACTTCAAAGATTTCATCATGTCAATGTTGATTCTAATCAATTGATTTCATTCTTTACCAAGTTTCATGCAATCATTTCCATCATGTCAATGATAGGAGTTCTCATGTCAGGTGTTTTGGGTCAGGTGCTTCATCTATCATTTGGATTTTTTATAATGAGAAAAGGTGCTTTAGTGGATGACATATTGTTTTCATAGTATCTTCATGATTGATATGTTAGTTGAGTTGGCAAAGGTATATCAGTGTGATATGATTAGTAATGAGTAGCATGTCTTTGAGCTCATGTATTGTCAAGAGTTGAGTTGCACTCAAAGTCATTCTTTCCTTCTCAGAATTATCTTTACTTCATGTTGAAAGGGTGTGTTGTCATTTGATCAAATTTTCATGCTTGCACTTCTCTTAACTCTAATATCCAATAGGAATTCTATGGATCTACTACAAAGGTATACAAAGGTAAGATTGATATTCACCAAGATAGTCTATGTGGTGCTCGTGCAAGGACATGATGGTGCAGTGATCTTGATGTCTTCAACAAGTCATACAGTGCTTTGTGTTACAGTGATTCTGATTTGATACTTTTAGTTGATTAAGTTTGATGCCTTCATTTCTTACAATGGTATATATGAAATGTTCTCTTAATGTTCTTGATGGTACAGTGGTATATTACAAATAAGTGGTGTTCTTCCATGCTGGACTATTACAGTGGTGTAGGGACTGTTCTAGACAATGGTGTCCTTACTTTGCCAATTGATGTTATGTCTTCATTTGCTTATTACAGATGCTTGATACAGATTTTAATGCATATGGGTTATATAGTGGACTCTTTACTAGTTTTTTTATATAGTGATGATGGCTTTGACTGATGTTTCTTGATGTTCTGCAATAGAGTTCAGTGCCTTGACATTTTTTGTAACAGTGACTCTTATATTGTGATATGTGCCTAATTGCTCATGTTTTGCTTCATTGATGATTTATTAGTTGATGCTTTAAAATGATGGACAATGTGATCACAATAATGATTTTGGGATCAGTTTTTTCATGCTTCCTAACAATGGTATTGATTTGTCTGTACACAATGGAAACATTATTATATTGTGGTGACAGTGGATATAGAAAATATTGTAGATCAAAATAGTGCATAGTCCATTTTTCCTATGATTGAATATGTTTGATACTTATTGATCTCAATGTACTTGATATTAGACCTTTGTAGAAGATGACAGTAGAGGGTTTGATGAAGTGAGTTGGTGCAGTTCTTTTCTTTAAATCATTGGATAATAGTTTATAATGTTGAGTATACTATGTGACATAGGTTGATAGTATGACAAAGGAGTCATTCAGGGGAGAGGACCTTATGCTTATTGCATCATGGTGCAAGTTGTTTGGAAAAATGAAGTGTTAGTTGGCACTATAGTCGTTAAGTATTAATTTGATCCTCTTGCATTTTTTTGAACAGGACAGTCATGAGTGAAGTGTTTTGCATGTCTTATCATCATCAGATCTTTAAGCATATTTATGCAGAACAATTGTGTTATGTTTACATAATAGTGGAAGAAAATACTTGTGATAGTGTTTTATGAAGTATTGGTTAAAGTTCTCTAGTATAAATCTTTCATGTGCAAATGGTACCCTTATTTGCAACAAGAGGAGCAATTTTGGAATAGTGAATAGTGTAGAGGATAGTAAAAATTTATTTGATAAGTTAGTATTTGGGCATAATACATGGATTCTTCTTTTATTATTACTGACATTATTTCTTAACAGGGCTAGTAGGACAATACATAGTACTGTTTGAGATCTATAATATTGTAAAGATGAAAGGTCTGTGATCACTATTTTTGGTGTTTAATGGTATCTCAGGAATGCTCTTGAACAAGTAGTATGATTTGGATGAACTATGAGTAAGTCTTCATGACAAGTGTGAGTAAATTCAATTTGTTATGCTTCACATGAATTCAGTGTTTAAATATCTGTTATTCATATTTTCTTTCTTCCAAGATGGTGCCAGTATTTCTTGATGACAATGTTCATATTGTCTAATAAGTGTGTTATTGGTTTATCAAAGGGTTGCACAACAAGTGATATAAGTGTGTATGTCATACAATGGTTAAGAACCAAATTTGTGTCCTTGGATAGTGGTTTGGACATAGGGGAGTAATGTTTTAATGCATCCTTTGTCATTGTTGTCAAAGTGGGAGTAATAAGGTGAAGATAAAAACTTGGAGAATGTTGACATCAATGCCAAAGGGGGAGATTGTAGAGGCATTGACATTGATTTTGTCAGTGATGTCAAGGTTTTTTTATTGATGTCAAGAATTGATATGGTTGAGTTGTGAGGAGACCATGATCATGCATGAAGAGAACCATCAAAGGTTGATATGAAATTGATCATGTCCTAATCATGTTTCAAGTCATGTTGCTTCATGTTGATGCTTGATACTCTTGAATATGGTGATGCTCTTGATATGTTGATTCTCATAATGTTGTTTATCAAAGTGCTCATAATATACTTATAGTATCATGTACAGAACAATCAGGATAATGCATGTTCATGGACAGAAGAGGGCATGTTGATAAGTTGTTAGGTGATGCAATTAGGATAATGCATGTTCATGTGCAGAACATGTTTGTTTGTTTATATATAACTTATGTTGCTCACTTGGGTGTTGATGGGATTTTGTCTTGAAGAAAAACTAAGCATTTGATAATGTGTTACAATGATGAAGTAAGTCTTGTAGAATGATCACTTGTATGACAAAAGTTGCAGCTAATATCTGTGTATGCAGTGATGACATAATAGAAGTGTCTTGGTATGCATCTCACTCTGGCTTGATAACATGTTGTAGTTGTTAAAGTGTGTAGTATGGTAGAATGAATATTTTGGTTTGGAAGAAAGCCATCATCCTAGTTTAAGGAGGACATCATGCTTCAAGTCATCATCACATTTCACTTAGAGGTCTTCTTGTGTAATGGGATATCAAGGTCTCCTTATGTTTAAAGTCTTTCACATAGGTTGTTTCAAGCACATTTACATCTTGTTGATATCTTCATGTAGTGGTAATACTTCTTGTTGGTGTCTTCATAAGGTTTTATAGTGACAAGGTGTTTTGATTTGATTATCACAAACCATAGGGATAGTATGCTTGTTGACATCCAATAGTCAATGTGATGATGAGCAAGCTTGTAAGTCTTGTGACAAGGTGGTTCAGTAGTTCAAGTGGTTGATGGTGTGTTAAGGCTTCCACCATGCTCATGATGTTTACATGTCACAAGTCTCCAAGATGCTCATGATCTTTACATGTCATATGTCTTAGTTATCTTGCTGCAGAGACTGTAGTCTTAAAGTTTACTTAAAGGAGAAATTTATTCGAAGGTTGAGAACTAGGGTTTTTGGTTCAAAACCCTAATGTATTACAAGCTTAATGTGACTTTGTTAAGGCTCATTTTAAGCATTGTTATGTTCCACCTAACTGTCATGCGCTTTATTTCTATTTTTGAATTGACCAGCTCAATTAGTTAAAAGACAACTTAAGTTACAATTTATGGTGATCGGCCTTTACCACTTAGGGCCATTGACAATTGAAAGTCTTTATAATTACATTGGTGGGAGTATAAATCAAATGGTCAAAGATAAAAAGGAAGATTGGTGGTAAAGTAAATCAGGTGGTCATGATTTAAAAGGTGACTGAAACTCAATGGTCATGTGTTGTTGCTAAAATTGACATTTTTTTATTCTATTTAAGGCATAAAGACTAATTTTTCACCTCCTATTCATGTACACAGGGCTAGGACATTATGAATCATAGTCTGTGTATCATTCAATTAGATGAGAGACTTAATCTGCACAACAAAATGACACATGCCTATTAATGTATGTGAGTTTTGTAGCATATAATGATGGTATGCAAAAGTTTGGAGGTAGTGTATTTGTTGTCTAGTTGTAGAAGGTAATCTGCTTATAGAGATCTAGTGAAGGATACAGAATGTATGCACATAGCTACAAACCTTAAGGAGATACCTTGTAACAAGAAACACATCTTGAAAATAATCATGCATAAGGAGGTTTAGAGGTTGCTTGAAGTAGGTGATTAACAAAGGAGACATAAGCTATTATGGATGTCATTGTCTTTATTGGTGTGATAGGAGGTTGGTTGTAAAGAAATTATCAAACATATGTTTAAGGAGAGATAATGTTTTTGGCTTGTTGAAGAGAGTATGAAGTTAGTTTTGTTCATATATGCAGTAAGAAGAGGCAAAGCATTTTCTTAGATTGTTTGTTTGATGATGTAATAAGTGTTACGAACAATATATTATGCTTCTAGTGATATTATTGTTTGGTGGAGAGGGTCAATTTATTTGGTGTAATATAGTGAATCAAGGAAACCCCCTGAACTATCCTTTCTTCATTCTAGTACTTATGTTTTTGCCAGTGAGGCACCTTCTAGTCAGTGAGACATCATTCTTGTAGTGAGGCATTTGTACTAATAAGTGAGACACATTTATATTTATAAGTGAGGCATTTACTAAGTAGTTTTTCTACCACATGAGAATTTTCCACTCCTGAATTATTTGTGTTATGGTGTCATTTGATGCATTGTTTATTTGTTCTTCATGCTTGAATGTTTAGTTCTTTATTATACAGTCTCTTGCCTTGATAAAACCTCAGATCAACATCATTACTTTCTGATTTCTAAAGTTTAAAATGAATTGTTTTTATCTACAACACTGAGTCACCCCCTCTTAGTGTTGTCTGTACTCCAATAGTCCAAGTAAAGGACCTTGATAAAGAAGAACCAGTGTTCAAGGACTACCCGATCCTTAGAGATTTCAGAGATGTATTCCTTGTAGAGTTGACAAAGTTACCATCTAAGAGAGAGATTGAATTCTCCATTGATTTTCTACTAGGGACTGATCCTCAATCTAAGGAACCCTACAAGATGACTACTACAGAATTTTATGAGCTTAAAGAACAATTTTAGGAGTTGCTAAATCAAGGGTGTTGAAATTAGGACAGACAACTGAGAGGGGGGTGAATCAGTTGTCTTAAAACATTATCTTTTTCTATATTTAATCTTCTTTACAACTTATTAACACATTAATGATATAACCATGAAAGCATGAATCAAAAACACATGAACAGAAACATAATCAACACACATAACACCAGGATTTTTATGTGGAAACATGGGAAGGCACATGCCTTTGGGCACACTACCTAGAGCTCACTACTCAAAGGAGGTTCACTGCCTACAAGATCAATTATAAAAGTTTGTTGAAATGTTTGAACTAAAGAAAATCATCTAACTATGTAAAATTATAGTTCTAGTTAAGCTCAGTACACTGACTTCACACACTTCATCTATTTCTACCCTGCTTTACTATTCTACCATGATCTAGAGCTTAGATCTCCTTGCTTCGCACTTGATACTACTATAATTCAGACCTATTCCTTCATATTCACTCACTCACACACCAAAATTCTTGAATCCATCAATCATATATATCCGCTACATGAAATTACATCAACTGCAGTTGGCCTTAAGAAAACTTGGAATCTATTTCAAGAACACTATTCTGTCAGCTAAATCTATGCATAGACATCAATGCGGACCCAAAATTATATATCCAAGTTACCTCACATGTAGACCAATACCACTAGATCTCATAAATTACTCGACCAACCACTTCTCTTTATCCGCACAAGGATCAAACACCTAGTCAACCTGTTCTTCACCGGACTGAACTGTTTAACCAAAACCTGATACTTAGATGCTTGTAAATTACAATCCCTTCATCACTGAAGGCTAAATATTAGATTTAGGTAGTCCTAACATCCCCTAACATTTCCTTAGATCCGTAGCTCAATATCATTAATTGTGGAGAAATACAGACCAAAATGCTGAACCCTATCATATGCTCTATTCTTGTCTATCTGGACTTAGACAAATCTGCAGTTTGACTTCCATTATGATCCAATGATACAATGTGGATATGTAAGATAGATTTAGTTTCCATCAATGATAACACCTGACATGCTTAGAAATGTCTCTTGCCAACAATCTCCCCCTTTGGAATTGATGGCAACACTTAGTGAAAAATGACTAAGTGTTAGAACATCTCCCCCTCACTATGAACACTTGTGATTTCTACTGCTCCCCCTTAGATGAATTCCTCATTTTTCACTACTTCTCCTCTCCCCCTTTAACATCAATGGAAAAGACTAGGATCTGCTTATCAAAATTCATGCAAAAATTTTATGTACATGGGTCAAAACTCTAAGTATATACTTCCACATATGAACACAGCCCTTAAGCTTTGTTCATCAGCAAAACAATATCACCAAAAATGTTTTTCAACCTTGTCACTTCATTGTCCTAGTTCTTCTTTATGCTTCCCAAAATGGATATATGCCCACTGAGAAAAAATGCCTGTGATTCAACCTTTTGAAGATTAGTAGGATCACAAGTAGCAGCAGTAGCTTGGGATTTTGGCAATAGATCATACATAGTTTCTAACTTAGTGGAAATCAGTCCTCGGAGCTCATCCAATATGCCCAACACTTTAACCTTTTCCTTTTCCAAATCACTCAATTCATTTCACAAACCCACTACTTGACATTGTTTAGTAGTTATAGACTTAGTTAAAGGACTATAGGACTGAGAGATGTTAGACAATTTAAGTTCTAAGTCCTTAATCTTCTCAATATCTTCAACAACTTTATACAAATTTAGGCAAAATTTATAAATCTCTGCACCTTCAGAGAGGGCATTTTGAATACTCTTTACATTGATATCAAGCACTGATATATCAAAACTAATTATTTTCTTTATTTCAACAAATCTCTTCTCATTAAATTCATTTCTAACTTTAACTTCTGCTAACTTCTAAAAAGTTTCAAAATGAGTACTTATAGAGTTTATCAAATTCTTCAACTGACTGGAGGGGGATGCTGATGAATCCTTTTGAAATGTAGGCATGATTTTCTCTAAAATCCCAGATGCAAGGCCAAGCAACTCACTATCTTCTATATGGGATTTCAAGATTTCTTCTTTGACCTTAGCTTGTGCAATAGAGGTCAATTTCATCTTTTGTACTGGTGACAGAGTATAAAAATTGATTGGTCCTTGTATTATATCTTGATCTTCTACAACTTGTTTATCTCTCTCCAAAATTTCTTTCATTGCTTATGTAGTGTCTCTTGCCCAATGTGATGTTTTAGATTTATGCTCTTCAGGGCCTCCATCTTCTCCCTTTTTGAAGTCAACCACATTGTCTTTCTCATCATTTTCATTCTTTTTCTCTGCTTCTACCTTCTCTGTATCACCATCAGAGGTATCTTTGCTTTTATCTATCTCAGAAATATCTTCTGCGTTACTTTTTGGAGGATTTTGTGTATCCTTAGTAGCAGTATTATCAAATTCCTCAACATCTGGAATGGAAGAATCAATTCCATCATTAGTTTCCTTTTCTTGATATTCCTTCATCATCTCTTCATCTTCTTTATTCAATATTTCTTCTTCCGGAATGGAGACATCATCTACTTCAGTTTGTTGCTCATTTTTATGCAACTCTTGATCATCATTCAGAATTGATGTGTCATAAGTATCAATAGGTTCTTCTATAACAACATAAAACTTGTTCTTGTCCAGTGATTTCTTTAGAATTTATTCTGTTTCTTTAACAAATTCATCAATGTCTCCAATCATTAGCTTATTCATCCTTTTCTTTCTTTTGAATTCATTCTTGACTTCTTTGAAAATTTTATCAGCTTCCTTTCTGGAGATTATGGGACACAGATTGGATAATACATGTTCCCTTAGCTCTAAATCTTTTGCTTTGGCAACTTCTTTTGTTATTTCCATGATGTCTCTTAAACTCTTAGGAACTTTTGACAAAATCTCCACTAGTGCTGTGTTGAATACATTCAAGTATTTTACAGTAGCATCCTCCAAAATTCTCTTGTCGGCATCACTGCAATGATCATAAAATTCAATTATTGGCTTTAGATTTCCCTCTACAGTGATTGAATTAATGATGTCTTCCACAGAAGGAGTATGCTTCTCAACATCAGCCTCTGACTTATGCCTTTTACTTGGCTTTTTACTTCTAGAGGGCTTCTCCTTAGACACTTTAATAGCTTTACTGCCTAAGGCCTTCAACTTTTTAACTTCACTATCTGAGTCAGTTTCTTCTTCATCCTCCTCCACACTGACATATGTTCTTTTTCCCTTTACCTTTGTCCTTTTCCCTTCCTTACTGGTAGGTTTTTCTTTTGATTTTTCTGCAATAGGTGATGTACTGGAGGTTGAACTAGAACTCCTAGTAGTCCTTGACTTAGAGGGAGATTTTGCTAGAACACTTCCCTATTCCCTATCCTAGTTTTCCTTCTCAGCTTTCTCTATCCTTTCCCTAAATTGTCTCACAACTTCCTTGGTAAGGCCTAAATTCTCAGCTAATTGCTCAACTTCTTTCCTTGTAGTCCTTTTGATTTCAGGAGCCTTGAACTCAAGATGTAATTTTAGTGAAATCTCTTCATATGTTCCAAATCTCTCCTCAGTTGGATCCCTAGGTTGGCTTAGTAGATGTTGTGCATACAACTCCAATACACATCCATCCACTTCATACCCCATGGGCATGATCCACACAACTCTAGGCTCCACTAATTCCATTATTTACTGATCAACATTAACCATAAAACAAATGGTGTCCTTGTATTTTTCAACCACAACCCTAGGTATTCTATCCCTAGCCTGCATTATACTCTAGAAGTTTTTAAAGAATCCCCAAAGTATAGTTTTTTATGCACAATAATTACCCAAATAACTCAAATGATTTCTAATCTAAATTGCTACCGGTTTGTCATTAGACCAATATATATTCTTATTCCTAGGGATCTCACTCAAGAAATAAAAGAAGAGACACATAATTAGCATACCAAATTTGAATGAGTACTTCTTGTCCTTCTTTATCTTGCTTAAATTCTCCATAAGTTGGTTCAACAATAGTTCACAAAGATCATAGTTTACATCTTCTTTTACCATCTAATATGCAATATAGATGGCTTATTCAGACATTGAATTTTCTCTATTGGAGAAGTATATCTTGTATCCTATCACCATTGATGCAAATTCGACCCCATGATCCTCTATATCATTTATAGTCATAGCTCTCTTGTCAAATTTTGATCCATTTGCCTTTGTGACTTCCTAGTTCTTCATAGCCTTCAACTAAGGTAGATTATCAGTTGAATTCAATCCTGTAACTACCCTTATTGCATCTTTTGTGATCTTAAATAGATGATTCAGCCATAAAAATTCATCATCGATACAAATCAAGACATACTGGACCCACTCATCTTTGCGAAATTTGGAAACTCAACAAATTGTATGAACTTCTTGTCTTTTAGGGTTTTGTACTCTAGTTTGAGCTCAAAATCTTCATCTTTTAAGTGATTCATGAATAGATCAGCAAACCTTGAGTCTCTATGCTCCTCCAGAGGTGCGTGAATGTAAGCCCTAATATCCTGTGTAAAGAACTCCATATGGAACACCAGAAAATGCTCCCATTAGATCAACTTTAGTGGACTTGAAAGGGTACTTCTTAAACTTTGGCCTAGGTCACTCAATGATATTCACAACCAAAGGTGTAGCCATTTCAAAAAGATCACAGGTTGAAAGCTTTGCAGAAAAATACCTTTTTCTCCACGGGATTAGGGTTAGTTGACTAATTCGCTTGTCACACATCAAATCTTTGAAATCTCAACTCAAGTGCTCTTCTGCTTGCTCTCTTCAAATACAATGTGATTCAAATGTTGAGTAAATGACCTTTTATGCTCTAGAAAACCTTCGTTTGCCATTGTAATAAATGATTTGCCCTAATTCCTCTGGTTACACTATTTCTGAATACAATCAATCTTCAATTGCTCCGCAATCCATCACATTAGCTTCTTTTCTTCTAGAATTTTCTTCAATAGATATGCAATAGGCTTCTTTATCTTCATTCATTGTGCTAGATTTAGGCACCCACTTACTAGCCATGGGAATTAGATTTTCAATGCAGCTCCCCCTGAGCCAGAGCTCCTGTTTCAATTCCCAGAGGAATTACCAGCATCAGATTCTGGTGTAGACTCATCACCATCATTCACTACACTTTTCTTCACCCATGTTTTGTTCATTTCATTCTAGATCTCATCACATCTACTTTGCCCTTGCCTTTGTCCATCTTCTTCTCTATTCTTCCTTTACTTACCTGTGAGTTTTCCTTTTTTCTTCTGCAAAATTTAGTAATATGTCTAGATTTGTTGTAGTTGAAACACATAATCTTATTTTTCTAACAATTACATATTGGAGTAGGTTTAGATCTACATTGCATTGCAATATACCCAAACTTGTTGTAGTTAAAACATCTTCCATTGAAAGCTTGTTTTTCCTTAGGAGGATTCGTTGATCCACTTCTGCAATCCTCAGCCTTATGACCTATTTTTTTGCAATTAAAGCATTGACCAAAGAAGGATAATGCATTTTGATTCATTTTGCTTGTATATTGATTAGCTCTATGACCATACATATTGCATTTGAAACAATTACCATTGAAAGATGGATACCTTTGAGCATTAGGTTGTCTTACCGAAGGCCTACTAGGATTCCTTCTTTGATTTCTTGTTTCAGGATTTCTTTGACTGGATCTAGAGCTTTCACCTTTCTCAAATCCTAGACCATGCTTATCATCTGCCTTCTTCTGGCTATCAAGAAGCACCTCAAGTTTAGCTAAGTTTATCTTGAACTTCTCTTTATATTCATTTGTAAGTTCTAGGTCATGTTTGAGAATGACAATTTGTCTTTCAAGTTGTTCCTCATTATCCTTGGTTTCTTGTAGATCAGACTCTAGATGGTCAATTATTTTGTCCAATCTACAGCACTCTTCTATTCTTTCTTTTAGAGACTGACTTAGGAATTCTTTAGTCTTCTTCCTTTCCTCTATTTCCTTGGTTAGCCTCATCACTCTAGATTCCATCTCATGTTTTAATACAACTTCTTTTTCAAGCTTCTCACATCCCTTTGATTTTTCCTTCAGATCCTCATCCATGTCATTGTCTTCATTTTGATTTACTAACCACTAAAGTAGCTCCCTTCTCTTTTCCATGGATTTGCTCAGTTGTCCTTTTAAAGTTTGAATGAAATCCTTAGCATCTTTAAGATTTTCTTTTAGTTCTTTGACTTCTACTCTAGAATGATCAAGATCTTCTAAAGAAACCTGAAGTTGTTCATTGATGCCATCAGAATACCTGGATGAACCCATTGAAATACCTTGTCAAATCTTCCTCAATTTGTTAAACTTCTTCCAAGGAACCTTGTTCTAATACCAATTGTTGAAATTAGTACAGACAATTGAGAGGGGGGTGAATCAGTTATCTTAAAACTTTATCTTTTTCTATATTTAATCTTTTTAACAACTTATTAACAGATTAATGATATATCCATGAAAGCATGAATCAACAACACATGAGCAGAAACATAATCAACACACATAACACTAGGATTTTTACGTGGAAACCTACTTAAGGGAAAAACCACGGTGGCAGTTAACCCACAAGATTTTATACTCTATTAAAAGTATTAGAAAATGGCAAGGTACATGCCTTCGGGCGTACTACCCAGAGCTCACTATTCAAAGGAGGCTCATTGCCTACAATATTAGTTATAAAAGTTCACTAAAATTTTTGAACTAAAGAAAAGCATCTAAGTATGCAAAATTGTAGTTCTGGTTAAGCTCAGTACACTGACTTCATACACTTCATCTCTTTCTACCCTACTTTACTTTTCTACCATGACCTAGAGCTTAGATCTCCTTGCTTTACACTTGATACTACTATACTTCACACCTATCCCTTGATATTCACTCACTCACACTCCAAAATGCTCAAATCCATTGATCGTATATATCTGCTACATGAAATTACATCAACTACAGTTAGCCTTAATAAAACTTGGAAACTATTTCAAGAACATTGTTCTATCAGCTAAATCCATACACAAACATCAATGCAAACCAAGACTTATGTATCCAAGTTACCTCACATGTTGGCCAATACCACTAGTTCTCATAAATTACTCGACCAACCACTTCTCTTCATCCGCACAAGGATCAAACACCTAGTTAGCCTATTCTTCATCAGACTGAACTGTCTAACCAAAACCTGATACTCAAATGCTTGTAACCTACAATCCCTTTATCACCAAAGGATAAAATATTAGATTTAGGTAGCCTTGACATCCCCTAACATTCCCTTAGATCCATAACTCAATATGATTACCTACAAAGAAATGCAAACCAAAATGTTGAACCCTGTCATATGCTCTATTCCTATCTATCCTAACTTAGACAAATCTACAGTTTGACTTCTAGTATGATCCACTGATACAATGCAGATGTGTAAGATAGATTTGGTTTCCATCAATGACAATACCTAGCATGCCTAGCAGTGTCTCTTGCCAATAAAGGGTTCATTAGACCTAGTGTGTCACCATGGGGTGCACCAATCATCTTTGTAAAGAAGAAGGATGGTACTTTGAGATTATGCATTGATTATAGGATGCCTAACAAAGCTACTATAAAAAAATAAGTACCAGCTCCCAAGAACAGATGAGCTCTTTGATCAGATGAAGGGAGCTATGGTGTTCTTGAAGATAAACCTTAGATCTAGTTATCACCAATTGCGGATTAAGGATGAGGACATCTCTAAAATAGATTTTAGGACTCAATATGGTCACTTCAAGTTCACAATAATATCATTTGGGTTGACTAATTCTCCAACAACTTTCATGAATTTGATGAATATCATTTTTAGAGATTGTTTAGATGATTTTGTGTTGATCTTCCTTGATGACATATTGATATACTCTAAATTAGTGGAAGAGCATGAAAGGCATTTTAGGATAGTTTTACAGTACTTGAGAGAGCAAAATCTTTATGGTAAATTATCTAAGTGTACAGTCTTTCAAGATAGAGTGCAATAACTTGGTCATGTGATCTGAGTAGAAGGGATTGCGGTTGATCCTGAGAAGATAAAAGCAATAATGGAATGGCATGTACTTCAGAGTGTGACAGAAGTCTAAAGTTTTATGAGACTTACAGGTTACTATAGATAGTTTGTAGAAGGTTTTTCAACTATAGCGGTAACAATGACATCATGTCAAAAGAAGGGTAAGAAATTTGAATGGATAGAAAGGTGTGAGAAAGCTTTCCAAGTACTAAAGGAAAAGCTTAAAACTACTCCTATCTTGACCATACCAGATCCTAATGGTCACTTTATAGTTATAACCGATGCTTCGAGAGAAGGAGTAGGAGTATTGATGCAGAATGAGCAAGTGGTTGCTTATGAGTCAAGAAAATTAAAGCAACATGAGTTCAACTATGTGCCGCATGACCTTGAGTTAGCTGCCATAGTTCATGCACTTTAGATGTGGAGGCATTATCTTCTAGGTAAGCCCTTTGAGTTGAAAATAGATCATTTAGGGCTCAAGTATATATTTACTCAACCTAACCTTAATGCATGACATAGAAGGTGGTTAGAATTCCTTAGCGAGTATGACTTTGGAATTGAGTATATAAAAGGAAAAGAGAATAGGGTAGCATATGCTCTTAGTAGAAGAAGACATTTGGTTTCCATGGTTACAATAAGATTCAATTTGAAGTAGAAAGTGATTTAGAATCTTCAAGGGGATGGGCATTATGAAAGAGTAAAGAAAGCTTTGGAAGTAGACCCCTTAGATCATAGGTTTGATTGTTATGTGATTGAATCAAATGGACTTTTGAGATTTCAGGGAAGAATGTATATTCCTAACTTAGGAGAGTTGAGGAAGTTAGTGCTTGAGGAGATCCACAATGCACCATATTCAGGGCACCCTAGAGTGACCAAGATGGTCGAAGTTTTGAGACCTTTATACTTTTGGCCTAGACTTAAGAAGGATGTGATGGAATTTGTGGCTTGAAGTTTAGAATGCCAGCAAGTCAAGGTTGAGCATATGCATCTAGCAGGATTGTTGTACCCACACAATATTTCTGAGCATAAGTGGCAAGTGATAAGTATGGATTTTATTCAGGGGTTACCCATGTCTAAGAATAGGCATGATATCATTTTAGTGGTTGTGGACAAGTTGACAAAGGTAGCACATTTTGTTCTAGGGAATCTTTTAGATGGTTGTATGGTTTTAGCTAAGAAGTTTGTTTAAGATATTTTTTGATTGCATGGAGTGCTTGAGACGATCATTTCTCATCAAGACACTTGCATGACATCTAGATTTTAGACAACTCTTAATGCAACTTTGGGCACAAAATTAAATTTTAGTTTGGCCTATCATCCTCAAATAGATGGTCAGATAGAAAGAGTTAATCGAATTATAGAAGACCTTCTCGGAATGTATTGGATGGATTAGCAGTACAAATGGGAGGAGTATCTTCCATTGGTAGAGTTTGCATACAACAATTCATACCATACATCTTTGGGAATGGCACCGTTTGAAGCCTTTTATGGGTGTAAGTGTTGAACACCTATCAATTGGGATAAGGTGGAGGACAGGATAGTGATTGGTCTTGATATGTTAAGAGGAATGGATGATCAGATGAACTTGAACAAGGAGAAGTTGATGCAAGCTTCAAATCATCAAAAGAGTTATAAAAATAGGAATATAACACCTAGACAATTCTCAGTGGGTGATAAAGTCTTTTTGAGGGTTAAACCTCATAAAAGTTCAGTTTCGTTTGGCAAAGCATCCAAACTTGCTCCTTGTTTTGTAGGATCGTTCAAAGTTTAGGAAGTGATAAATCCTATAGCATATAGACTTGCTCTACCTCCTACACTTGCCAGAATCCATAATGTTTTTCATGTGTCCTTACTTAAGCTTTATCATCCCGATGTGTCACATATTCTTGATTGGTGTACTTTACAGGTTCAGGATCCAAGAGTGGTTCTAGTGGAGCCCACTCAAATTTTGGGGAAGCACAACATTAAGTTGCATAGTAGAGATTTAAAATATAAGGTCCAATGGGATTATTGTGTGGTTACACAACACACCTCATTTTGCCTTAGCAAAATAGTGACCCAACTTTTCTTTCTGCTTTTGCTCGCTTGTTTCTTGCTTTGGGCGGTTTGGTAAAATTAGTCATGTATGTCACCTTTGCTAAGATATGTGCACCCCAAGATAAGGTTAGTTGTCAAGGTTAGTGTTTTTCTATCCTAAACCTCATAGTTTTAGAGAGTGCAAAATTCCAAGCAGGTTTGTCTTTTGGATCACCCCAATATTGTCTAAGGGTAGAAAGTTATGTTGAGTCAAAGTTTGGTCCACCCTGATATTTCCCTAAGGGGGGCATATTTCTAAAATTAGTCATATTCGCTAAGATCATCTAGACTTAGAAAAATCACCTGATGACCATTAGATACCTGACACACGAATGTCAAAAATTAACTAGGAGTTGGTATCTACTCGTAAAGAACCTCATGTATTTATGGGGGGTCATATTTCCTAATATCAATCATCTTACATAATATCACCCTATGCTAATATGATGATGACATCATTTAGTTCTAATGAATGTAAGAAACCACCCTCATGGTGATGTAATCATTGCACTTGACCCACAGAGGGTCATATATCCAAATGTTTGTCATATTTATCAATATGACGATGATGTTACTAAAACCTGATAACTAAAGAATGTTGATGGTATGATGATGTCATCATGATCTAACCCCAAGGGGGGTCATATTTTGAAAAATCCCTGATCTTAATTTCATGACACAATCTAGCTTCATAGGTCAAAGGTTGACAATATCACCCTGATCCTGAGTAAATGATTATCCCGTACAAAATTGAAGGGTCATATTATCTATTAGGGGTTGTATTTTGAAATATCCCTGATCTTTCAAAGATCACCCTCTCACATTAAATGCAATAAAAATGGTAGATGAAGCCCCACTGATTTCAAATACAGATTCAATACTTGGTGTCATCTATGACTTCCATGCAAATAATCGACGGATTTGAACAAAATAGTGTATATGCCCTAATTTATCGTATTGATCTGTTTAAAGTAAAATTCAAAGGTTATTTTCATTTACCCTACGATTAATTGAGAATTACAGAGCTCTAGATTTCAAACCTTTATTAGTCATCTCTTAGCACATCATGACCCTCAACATGATGAAACAGAATGGTTGACCCCGCACGATTACAGTCTCTCTTGTTATAAGTCATATAATCAGAAAGGAAAGCAATATCAAGTAAGTAATTTCAAAACCCTCTCCATTGTCATTTTCTATAAGCATCTAGGTAAAATGATTCTTTACTAGGTCAAATTCACATGATGATGTGTGAAAGAGTTAAAATGATGAGTAATAGCTAGGAGATGTATGATATTGTTGAATGTTCATACAAAGTACCATAGGGTAAGACCTGTATATATCTATTGCAAGAGTCAATGGTAGAGGTAAGGAGGAATAGATCTGAGGCCAAATTCTTGAAGCCTATGTTCATACAACCTAAAGGGGTATAGTTCAGATATGGTGTTATCAGTGATACGCATCAAGGGGATACAAACTTGGATGCCTAGTCAAGGAAACTGGATAATGATATCGACAATCTTGTACTGGATAGGATATTTACAATGGGTATGTGGCACACAGTAGGATTCCTATCATGCCCACATTTCCCATGTGGTCACGACACACAAACACGCGTGTCATGCCCACATTTGCCATGTGGTCATGACACGAACTGTGAAATTTTTTTCTCCCTATCCCTAAAAACCACCTCACACACATTTGCGTGCTCGGTGGAAATACGCCTGAGGCGTAAACATGACAATATACTAGATGAAGTGTAGGTCGTCTAAGTGTATATGCAACAATTAGGATGTCTTTTCTAGGGTTAGACTAATTTAATCTGAACCCTTAGTTTTTTTTCCTAGTGAGATGGTTTCCAAATTCAAATCATAACATGACTTAGAATGGAGGGAATGATTAATTTTGGAGACATGATGGCACTTGATAAGTTTTGGATGATAGAATAAAACAATTAAAAATCATATAAAGTAAACCCTAAAATCTAGTGAAATTCTGGCAGCATAACGCGTCTTCGATGTGGTGAAAGTTATTACCCTTTTACTTGACTTGGTTGCATAGTTTGCCTGTTTTGGTTTAGCTCTATATTTACCTGGTAAGCCAGGCCACTACACAGGAATAACTATCGTCATTTGGAGATGTCTATGGGGTTTATGCTTGGGATAAAAAGATTCTGTTATGAATAGTACTATCGCTTGGTATTTAAATTTGTGGTAGATGGATCAACTCCGATTCAAAATTTCATACTATGTTTTCAAATATATGCAAAAACATATTCACCCTTATTAATTTAGTTATTGTTGTGAAACATTGAGGGGAAATTATAATCCCCTACTTAAAGTTTGTTCTAACAGTCTACCCCTTTTTTTAATCTGGTGATAGTTAACACCTACAAAGATATGCATTTATATTATAAAAAAGATTTTACCAACCTAGTATAGCTATCATTAAATTGAAATTACCTATTTGCAAACGACAATATTATTTATCAATAAATGAATTTAAATAACCACATTTGTTCTAATAATACAAAAAAATATATAAGAGAAAATATGATTCTCTTGTTTTAATATATATATATATATATATATATATATATATATAATAAAATTCATTAGCTTGAATATTATATATGAATATGTATATATAAAACGTATGTTTTAATTTAATATGATTTACTAGTTTTGATATAATAAATATTTATATATTTATAATATATATATATAGATATATATTCATAAAATAAAATGTTTGTTTTTAAAAATATTATATAAAGTTTTTTTTGAAATGAATAAGGTAAAAAAACCTCATAACAAATCCTCCTAAATATCAAATCCTCTCACCAACAAATTAAGATAGAGCCCTAATTTAAAATCACTAAATTTTAGAAAGGTAACCCTAATCTTATTTTTAGAGTGTTATCTCAAACAAAATACCCTAATCTCTCTTTCCTATTGCCCTATTCTCCTTTCTCACTACTTCTTTTAACACCTTATGATGTTTTTTTTTTGTATTGGATGTTTGTTTTTGTGCAGGTTTGTGGGAGCCATGGAGGAAGGCATGCCATGGCGGCACACATGCAACAGTGGGATGGAGGTATCGAGAGGGGCGGAGGTGGTGAGGGACGGAGAGGGGTGGTGGTAGTGGTGGTGTGGCAGAGGGGACACAACTGGCAGTGGCGCGAGGCACAGGGGGAGGCTTCGCTGCGCACAGTGGATGAAGGGTGCGGTGGTCGAAGGTGTGGGAGCTGCTACGGCGGTGGGAGATGATGCTGTGTGGTGTTCGGAGGTGAGGTTCCCTATGTACCATAGGGGCTATGGGGGGTAAGGTGTCTGTGGGGTGTGGGGGAGGCGGAGTTTTGTTTATCTTTTTTTTTTGTTATTTTTTTTTTATATATATTTAAAAATAAATCAACTCTAAACAATACTAAAACATCATAAATTTATATATATATATATATATTTTAAATAAAACTTGCTTGTAATTTACTACCTTAGTATTGTTTGTTTATCTTTGCTACATTCAGTTTAAGATGACATTATATATATATATATATATATATATATATATATATATATATATATATATAAATTTACTGATCTAAAAAGAATAGAATATATACATTTCCATTAAAATGCAAGGTCACAATATTTCTGTATATAGGTATATATATATATTTTTCTATTCACAATATTGTAGATAATAATGTATATCAGCATGCACTTGTTGTAAATGTTTTTATAAAAGAAATGTACATACACATCCTACAATATAAACAACAGAATTGTGAAAGAAAACTTTTCTTCTATCATTTCTTTCTTGCTATATACATGTCAAATCTGAAACAAACTATAAGCTATAGCATTAAAATTTCCTTTCTAACATACATAGTCATTACTATACAACAATAAACTAGGAGACTATAATTTCATATAAATTCTTAACCACTTCTTTCCTCTTTCCAAACAGTTAATAAATTTCTTTTCTAAGACAACAATAAATTAAATATCCTTCAAATAATATACAGAATATATTATATTTCTCTTTTTTTTTAAAATCAACATTTAAACAAAACTACATCTCCTTAGTAACGTAATAGTCAAAGCTACAATAGAAAATGACTACTTAAACATTCCCCCTCATTCTTTGCATTCTCTAAATTTTATTTAGGCCCTTACATATGTGTATTTTTTTATTTTGCAAGGGATAATTGACAGAAATGTAATACTCATTCTCTTTCTTTCTTTCATCTAAAACAAAATCTGAACAGCCTCCTTCTATCACATACAAGTTTTCTTTGATAACAAAATGATAGCAAGATGTAAACCTATTTCCCATGCAAATCTCACTTTCATGTATGCAACTAAACATATACAGCAACTTATACTTTTTTTTCTTTTTACAGTAGCATCAAATGTTTCTAACTTTCTCTTCCATTCACAACAAGGTCTAATTCAGCAGTGAACAGCATTACATACAATATCTAAATGTTTTATACTCCAATAACTAACACAGCCATCTCTATGGAAAACTTCTTAACAACATTTACAAGAATTTACAAGGCAACATGACCACAAGGACTAAGGCTAAATCAACCACTTCAATACTACATGGGGAACCATTTGAACACCATATTGAGCTTCCAAACGGCTCCACCTCTTCACATAACTACCTGCAACTAAAACACAACAATGAAACAACCAAGAAAGTAGCCACTGAGAAAGGAAAGCTCTCCTCCCTACCATAGACCCGCAAGTGGGTCACCCCCGAGCTAGGGAGGTAGGGGATTTCACACAGGTGTACCAATCCACAATAGAATCAAACACATCCACTCAAACAACCCAAAGGCTTAACACAATACTCAACTCATGTGAATGAATTTGGTGAGGGTAGGGAATAGACCTCTCAACTTAAAAGGGCTCCCAAAAGAAATAAAATCTCAACTCCTGGCCTCAAGCCAAAATCCCAGAACACCATAATCCACAAGAATCACAACAAAATGCATGGCACTCTTGCCTTTTAGATATCTCCTCCTCATATGATGATAAGCCCTCAAGGCATAAACACATAAACACATACTGTGGGAGAGCCCCCAAGGATTGTTCCTCTCCCCTACCCATACAAGTTGAGCATTACCTCCATTGGAGGTGCTCTCACTATAACACCCAACCCCACATCAATGCAAAACATCACAATGCAAACAAACTTACAACCAGAAAAACAAACATGGAACATCATATAAGCAAAGTAAGAAGCAAGTTAAGAGGCCTGCCTTCAAGGCCTTGACAATGGAAGTAGAATTGGTGAAGATCTCCAAGCCTTCCCAAGCCTTCCAACTTTCAGAATTTCTCCCAACCTTCTCTAACTCCTCCAAACTAGAAAATAAACTAAAATTTTCAAGAACTCTCTAAAAATTGCAAGGAAAAGAACTAGGAGAGAAAAACCCCCACCCCTCTACAAGAGGAGCTATTATAGGCCTTCTACTTGGCCTTGAGGGAATGAGAAGGTGACATTTGTCACCATCTCTTCCCTCCTCCAAAACCACTTGTAAGAGTGAGAAAGTAAGAGGATGACAGATGTCCTCCTCTCACTCCACCTCCATCTCCACCTCATCCACTTGTGCTTCCACACAAGTGGGAGGGGGACAAATGGTGAGTCGGATTCCCACTCACACCTCAAGAAGACAATGGTCTTGAGTGGTGCTCCCACTCACTTGGGAGCTTGGGAGGACTCTTGGAGACATCCCAAGTCTTCCTTGGGAATGATTCCCAAAACTTAGGGATGGGAGATGAGCTCTTCCCAAGGCAAGGCCCATCCCCATCCTCCTTCTTCCCAAATTCGTCACTTTGACTCAACCATGGTTTAGGGTGACCTAAGGTGAGTCAAAACTAGGGTTAGGTGGTCCAAGTTGACCCTAGACTCATGGTTGACCACCTAGGGTAACTTTTGGGACCCTAGGGGTCATGAAAAGGGTTAAAAATCCACATATAAATGGCCCAAAAATAATAATAAAAATACCAATTGACATAAATTAAATAAAATTTTACAACACTTAATATTAATCAAAATAAGAAAGAGAAGGGGCACTAAGGCTTAAAAATAATTAAAATTAAACCAAGCACAATAAATCATCATTCAATTTCACACGTGATCCTTATCCCTCTTGGGAACGGATCGGCTAAACCGGGAATAACATGGTGTGAATCCTACCTCCAATTTCCCATGGCTAGGGAACGTAAAACCTGCACATCTCAATCAAGTGTTAGTCTTGACATGAAAAGTGACAGCCGAAGCAACTGAAATTAACTTCACGCAATTGAGATAAACATCACTACATAACTCCAAATCAAACTGCATTATCCAATTATATGTCAATTAATTCCATAACACATAAACAACTAGAATCTCATAACAAAATAACATCTAATATATATGTCCCATACGTTGAACCACAACATATCATCCAATATGACCGAATCAAATCACATATATCAAATCAGTGAGAGAAAAAATCAAGTCTACATAATGAAAAATAGTCACTACTAAATAGCACAATGATCAAAATATGGGAGGTAAAAGAGTCGGCCTCACAATTCCCATATGCCATGGATGCCATTGACTTGGTAGTAGAGTGTGCTAGAAACTATAACGCTAGAATCAGGAGAGTAGAGAAACATGGCAGGGTATATGCTGACTTTTCAGTCAAGGGCATCACTGCCACATTCAACTTGCGAGTGAGAAATAAGGTAGTCAGTGTGGACCTCAATAAACTGGAGAAAGAGTATAACAACAATAAGAAAGATGCTAGAAAGAGAATATATCAGTGGAGGGCAAAGAGAAACACCTACACAGCCTCCGCAAAATTTCTAGTATACATGTATTAGTTTGATTTTGATGAGGAATATCAATATATAATTTCCCTATTGAGCTGGATGACCGGCATACCTCATGCTAGTACCTTTGAGAACTAGATGTTTGGGATCATCTAGATGGTATTATACTTAGATAACAAGCCTCTATGGGCCAAAATCATCAGTGACTGCCTAGATGAGGGGATGAGGAAGCTAGGTGGTCAAGCATGCATATTCTACATGACCTCTTATGTTGTATATTCTTGTGCTATTTGAGGAACTTTTGATGCCCTACAAATAATAGGCAAGGTGGGAAAGAACACTGGTGATGTGCATATATGGGATCATTATCCCCAATTATAGAAAAGGGCATACCTCTAGGGTTACAAGATGGTAAATGATGCATTTTCAATGCATCTAGTCAGAACAATGGAGGAGGACCAAACCAAAAGATTGAGTATGGAAGACCAAGAACTTATTTACAAGTATGGAGCTTCGTTTATCCAATTCTCCACTTTTTTATATATAAGGATTGAAGGATTTGAAGGACAGCCCCTCATGTTGCCAAGATACCCCACTAATAGGGTCATCTTGTGGAATTTGTCAGACAGGTGTCCACTTCAGTTGAATCTTGCATAGAGCAAAATAAGATCCCTCCTATACTATTCCTAGTTTGCATAGGATGATACTTATGTCCAGACAGATAGAGCATCAAGCATACTATTGGAGGGTTGAAACTCATGTACTTGTAGCCATTTCCTATCGCCAAGACATATGACCCTTATGGAAGGATGCATAAGCTGTTAAGAAAACACATACATCAAAAGTATCTAGAGGAATTCTGGACTGACTGTGATGATGAGGCAGAGGTGAGAAGAAGAAAATATCAAAGGCTCACCCTAAATCAAATTAGGACCTTTGAGTGCATCCCAGTGCCTGCACAGCTGCATGATGATGATGGAAAGATAATGTCCAATGAGTATGAAGACAAGAAGGTGTATAATGACACCATTTCATCCCCTGATCTGACGCAGCAGGAGGATACCTCCTTGGACCAAATAATGCAAGGGGTCGTCCAACCGACCCAAAGTTGGGTAGATGCAGAAATTGCCAAACTAAAGAAGAAAGGCATGGCCCTCATAGTTGATAAGAAGAAAAAGTGACAAGAATTGTCAGATGAAGAATATGATGATTTTCTTGTTGAGAAAAGAAAATCTAATAGAGAAAGATTACCCACTAAAGAACAAAAGCTACCCTCCAAGGGTAAGAAGGTGGAAAATGAGCAAAAAGGGGTGATCATCAAGAGGATTATATCTAAAGGTGGTGGGACATCCACATCAACCCATGCATCTACATCACAACCATTGAAGAAGTAGAGGAGCCTCAAATAGAGAATCGGCCTCTACAAGAAAATCCCTTAGAAGAAGAATAGGTAGATATGGAACCTAGGGATGATGACTTATAGATTACAAGAAAGAAAAGAAAAGAGGTGCTATAGACACCACCACCTAAGAAGAATAGAACAACCATGAGGGGAGGTGTTAGCACTGATCCCATCATATTGATAGGTATGGGTGGTTCAACCTTTAGAAGAGAGCTTGAGAATGAAGTCCCCATTCCTAAGATAATTCAGTTTAAGACTGAAAGGATGGAGAAGCAGAAAGAAAAGGAAGCACATATGGCTATTAGGGAGTCCCCTTTTCCTTTAGATGATACTATAGAACTATCAGACGATGAGGTGGTTTAGGACGTGGTTGCTCAGCACATGGAAACCTTGGTTGCCAATACCAAGATGACTCCTCATGGGACCCCAATGGCTTGAATGGTAACCAACTAGGCAAGGGATGGAAAGGATGAAACAAAATAGGATAGCCCTAAAAGAGTAGCCCAACAGATAGGGTTGGATAATTTGGTTGAGTAGGTTACTAGTCCTGCAGTAATGCACTTAACATACAGGGGTGATATAAGCCCAAATGAAAACAATGATCCACCTCTGGAGCCTAAAAGGGCTGAAGATACAAGGCATACCAAGAAGGGTGATGCTCCACCTAATCAAGACAAGGGTGTTGAGCAAGACCAAAGTAATCCATCATCACCTACTCCAAGAGGTGATCAAAGTAGTAATCCAACATCTGAGGAAAAATTAGCTGAGAGAGAAGTTAACCCAGAAGAAGTTGACACATCTAAAGATAAAGAGCAAGGTTTGTCACAAGGTGAGGGTATAGTGAAAGAGATAGAAAATGTGTCCAGGGGTGATAAAGGTGATCCCCAAGGTCAAAATACACAAACTTCCCAACAAGTTGATGTACCACAAGATGAGCAAAAAGAGAAAGCTCAAGAAATTATAGAGGAGGGCTTACAAAAGGAGACATGAGACCAAACTGTTAATGCTTCACAAGAGCCTCCCCCACAAAAGGAAGTCCCTCAATAGGAGGAACCCCAAGAAGATCCCCTCATGATAGGGTACATGAGGAAGAAATCAGGAAGGAATAATCCCCACTGTATGTAGAATTTAACACAAAAGCATAGGACACCCAAAATATAGGGGGTGATCATCAAGAACCTAAGGGTGATGTACCTCATTGGTTACAATGAGAGATACATCTGCAACAAGTTGAGGAGGTGCAAGATTTTGATGTATCTACATTATTTGCTGAGAGCATGATAAATCCTAGAAGAAAGGCCAGGCTAACATCTGCAATCAAAAAGGATCCTATTACAGGTAGGAGAACTGCACAAATAGCCCTGCTTATAGTAGAGAGGGAGAAAGGTAAGATAGGCCTTCAAGATTTTTAGATCACTAATGTTGATCTAGGTTTTCCAAATGAGGACCAAGAAGGTCAAGAAGGAAAGCACATCATTGATTCTCTAACACAAAGGGTGAAGAGAGAAAAGGAGAAAAATAAAAAACATAAAGAACACACTACTCAGCTATATTCTTTTATTAAAGGGTTAATTAACCCTGATCATGCACCTATTGATCCAGCCACCCCACTATCTATTATATCACAAGAAGAGGTTACTAGATTGGACTTGATGAAGCATAAAGTGTAGGTAATGGTGAAGTGGATGATGTCATCAATTTTTGAGGTTGAAGATGTAGTGAAAACCTCTTTGGAGAGGTGGAATTATTTGAGTACCTTGAATAGAAAAGTAGACAAACTACAAAATGAAGTAGGCAAGAGGTCATTTAAGTTAAAGAAACACTTAGATGCTCTAGATGAGATGAAGAGGATTGATACACAGATCCTGATAACCAACAATATATTAGACAATAACACATCCCAGCTGCGAAGTATCTGGTATGAAGATACTGGATTTGAATGTGATATACTGAAGAGATGTAGCAGAAAGCTTAGGGATATAAGTGTCAAATTACATAACCTGATGGTACATGAGGTAGAAACCCTAGAGGTGTTGGAAGGAAAAGTAGAAGGGAAGATTGAAAACCAAGATGTTGATTTCTCTGTCAAGGCCTTCCATGATAATTTCAAACAAGTTGTAGAGGACCCCGTGAACCACCTGACAAAGGAAGTGATGAACAAGGTCATGAGAATAAAGGTCGTGGTGGAGACTTATAATGAGACACTGAATATCAAGAAAAGTAAGATGGAATCCCTCCAGGCTAAGTTTCATTCCCATAAGCATGTAGTAGCAAAAGCCAAAGTATAGGATTGAGGTGAAATTGACAGAGTTGTGTAGTTATATGAGTTCATCAGGGCAGCAATGAAGGTACATATAAGAGATGATCTACATCAAAGTGATAGTGATAATGAAGATCAAGATGATGTAGAGAGTGAAGAGGAAGAAGAAAGTGAAGAACAAGAAGGAGATAAAGAGTGAGTAAAGATGCATCACAATGTAAACCTATGCATAAGCTACTTATAAGTAGTAAGTTCTACTAGATAGTGTTGGCAAGAGACACTATATGGATTCATGATTGTTGTCATTGATGGCAACAAAGTTCATCCCACACATCTGTAGGACATGGTGTGTCTCTACTGGAAGTCAGAGTG
This sequence comes from Cunninghamia lanceolata, assembly GCA_027924645.1. NCBI lineage: Eukaryota > Viridiplantae > Streptophyta > Pinopsida > Cupressales > Cupressaceae > Cunninghamia > Cunninghamia lanceolata. The sequence goes on along the minus strand of BSBN01000737.1, from coordinate 983,775 downwards.
AAGAATGTTGTGATCCAGTAAACAAGAACAGAGCATGTGGCAAGGTCTGACAGACAGGTCCAGATCTCTTAGAGGAAGTATCTTGGTGAAGTGTGAATTTGGGGAAGTCAAGAGGACTACCTTTAGTGGTATATTCCAAGGTTTTAGCCTCCGGTGATAGATGAAGAAAAAGATATGAATAGTTGAGTACCGGATTCCTAAGTGACAGTGTAAACAGAGGAAGAACTGACTGACAGAGCATCAGACTACTTTCTTGTTGTGTTACTGATTGTGGTAAAGGTTATGAAGGCATGAATCATGTTTGGCCAACATGATTAATGATTTATACAAGCATATACTTGATCCGCATTACATGATGTGCAAGGATTCAGCTGACATATCAGAATTAGTGAAAAGATTAACTATTCCGGGTGCCGACTAGAAAGGTGATGAAATTACTTCTGCGGATATATATACACAATGGATTTAGTTGTGAGATTTTTTGTTGTTGAAAAAGGATGTGCGAATAAAAGTAGAAGTGTAGAGCAGAAGCAGTAAGGAAAATCTGGTATGTGAAAGGAAAGCAACAAAAGAGAAGAGAAAAGATGAAGAGTAGCAGATCAGTATACTGAGCCTAACCGGAACTGAACTCCAGCATTTATGAATACTCCTAATCAATTCAAGTATTGTATAACATTCTCTTTGTAGACAATGAGTCTCTTGTAGGCAGTGTGCCTCTTGTGAGCAGTGTGCTCGGGTAGTGAGCCCTAATTGGCAAGTGCCACTTTTGTAATTCCCTATTCTTCTAACAGAGAATAATCTTTGGGTTAATCACCTCATTGTTTTCTCCCTTAACAGGGTTTCCACGTCAAAAATATTGTACCATGTGTATCTCCTTTCATGGTTATGTTTGCTTGTTTGAATTAATGCTACATTGATTAATAAGAAAGCTCAAAAAGAAGAAATAATTAGGATAATTGATTCACCCCCCCTCTCAGTTATCAACAATTGGTATTAGAGTTAAGTTCCTCATAACAGAGTCTAACAGCTCGAGGAAGATCTAGGAATCCAAATGGATGCATATGATTTAAAGGAGCAAGTCAAGACTGCCCTTGAGGATCTTGAACAGTCAAACTCTGAAGTCAATGAATTAAAGGAAGGACTGAAGTAGACTGATGATTTCATGAGAGAACTAAAAGACAAATTAAGTCTCTCTATGAAAAAGAGAAAGGAACTGCTTTAGCAATTGGCAAGACAAAGTGAAGCAAATAATGCAAATGAAGAGCTAACTGAGAAAACCAAGTTATGTGAAAAGTTATCAAAAAAAGTCATTATGATAAGACACGAAATGGAATCAGGAGTTATAAAGTTTACCCAAGAGATTGAAGAGAAAAGAAAAACTGAAGACAATCTAAGACAATCTTTAAGGGAGAAATAAGAAGATTGCCACTAGATAGATATAATTATCAGACATCTTGAATCTGATCTTGAAGATGCCAAAGAAAATGAAGAAAAACTTGAGGATCAAATTATCTCTCTCAAAAGGGATCTTCAAATAGCAAATGAATATAAAGAGAAATTCAAGATAAGTTATGCTCAACTTGAAGTTCTTCTTGGAAGTCAGAAGAGGACAGATGACAAGTGTGGTTTGGGATATGAGAAAGGAGAAAGCTCTGGATCAGGTCAGCAGAATTTTGGACTAGAAAATCCAAGGAACAAGCCTAGAAGACCTCCGGTAAGACAGCCCAATGCTCAAAGATATCCATCCTTCAATGGATACTGCCACAACTACAATCACTTTGGTCACAAAGCTAATCAGTGCAGAAAAAGAATGAATCAGACTAATTCATCCTTCTCTGGATAGTGTTTTAACTACAAAAGGTATGGTCACAAGCCTCATGAATGCAGAAATATGCAAATGAACAAATCATTTAATGGTAGATGCTTTGCATGCAATAGAGTAGGTCATATGGCTAATCAATGCAAATCAAGAGGATATCAGTCAAATATGCAAAGAAATGTTGTTTACCAAATCTATAATAGGTCCGGTCATAGTGCAAAAGTCTATAGAAGCAAGAATCAGGACAAAAGAGGTCCGGTATATCATAATCAGAATCAAGATAAGGGTAAACAAAAGATGAATGCGAATGAAGTTAAAAGTGAGATGAGCAAGATTTGGGTGAAGAAAAGTACTGAGAATGTAGAGGTTGGATCCGCACCAGACTCTGGTGTTGATATTCCTTCCAAAAATTAAAAAGTAAGCTCTGGCTCAGGGGGAGACACAAAGAAAACCTTGTTCCCCCAGCCAGTCAATTGGTGCCAGAACTGGCACAAGAAGAGTTGTGGATTGAAGGAGTCATAAGGGATATCTTCAAACAAACTGTGGTTAAGATTTGGAAGATCTGCAAGTTGTTTAAAGATCGGTTGATCCGGTTCTTCAAATCACCTGAATAAGGCAAACTAAAATAATGTAGGTCGAGCATTTATTGCAATCTGATATTAGGGCTTGTGAAGCAACATAAGGGTTTTTCATTAATCACTTGTTTATTCTGCAATCAAGAAGAAATGAAAAGCAGAGTTCATTGAAGATCACTTGCAAAAGTCATTTCTTTCAAAGATCAATCCAACCAACTCCATGAAACTGAAAGGCACAAAAGGTATTTTCCATTTTCAAATATCTCACTGCAAATCTCTTGATAATGGGTACTCTGAATATTGTAAAGATTTCTGATAGACCTCACCCTACATTTAAGAAACATCCATACAAATCCTTGGATGTAGACCCCCTAGGTGCATTTTCCAGTGTTTTGCATGGTGTTTTGCACACCAAAGATATTAGGGTTTATATACATGCAAATGTTGAAGAGTTTGGGGAATTCAAACTAAGAGATATCTATCACAAACAACTGTTAGATGATTCATTTGAGCTCAAACCCCAATACAAGGTCCTCCGGAACAAGCACTTTGCACAATACATACATTTCCCCTGTTTTATGGAGGATGAATGGGTTAGGTACATTTTGAATAGAATACATGACAATTTCATGTGGTTAAATGGACCATTCAAGATCACTAAAGATGCCATCAGGGCAGTTATCAGACTACACTCATCCGGTGGGATTCCTATTCTTAAATCTGTAAAGAACCAAACTGTGAGTGAGGCTACTAGATCTAAGTTTGACAAAAGAGTAATGACAGTAGATGACATCACTGATCTGGATGTCAAGTTTGCTTCTATAATCATTTGATATAAGATATATCAATCTAACAGAGAAAATTCTATACCTGGAACTGCCATCTATACCACTTATGAAATGCTAAGAAAGGATGTAGACTATGATCTTTGTCAGCTTCTCTTGAACCAACTCTTAGAGAATCTGCAAAAACTCAAGAAAGATAAAAAGAATTCATTCAAGTATGGTGGATTAATCCTATGCTTATTCTTCTACTTTATGAATGAGCTTCCCGGATCTAGTGGCTGGGTATGGGAGAGTGATAGGCCAGTAGCCATCCAAATCAGAGATTACTTACATGGACTTGGTGATAACAATGCACAAAATACAGCTCTGTGGGGATATTTCAAGAACTTTTAGAACATGATGCAAGCAAGAGAAAGGATTCCCCAGTCTCTTGTTGAGAAATACAAAGACACAGTCTATTTTATGGTAGAAACTGATCAGTGCCTAATGGAGGCAGTAGAACCAAGCATAGTCTGGATCATGCCCATGGGGTATGAATTTGATGAACAGATTGTGGAGCTGCATGTTCAACACATGCTAAGTCAACCCAAAGATCCAAAGGCAGAGAGGTTTGGAACCTTTGAGGAGCTGAGTGTAAAAATTCATGTGGAACTCAGAGAACCAGAGATGAAAAGAAAGGTGAGAAAAGAAGTAGAACATATTGCCCAAGGCCTTGGCATCTCAAAGGAGGCACTTGATGCTAACCAAGAAAAGAGACAAAAAGCTGAGGAAGAGAAGAAAGAGGCAGAAAAGGGAAGCAAGAAAAGTGCTCCAGTAGAGACTTCCACCTGGACCAGATCTTCAAAGAGACCAGTACATGTCCTTGCTAAAAGCTCAAAACCAGAAGTCCAAGCATCCAACAAAGGAGAGAAAAGGTCAAAGACAAAAGCCACAAGGGCTTATGCAAGTCAAAGAGATGAAGAGGAAACTGAATCTGATGAAGAAGTCAGGAAAATGAAGAAAAAGAAGAAAACATGCAGTCAACCCTCTACCGGATAGAAGGAAAAATAAAAGGCAGAGGAATATGTTGAAAAACCCACTCTTCACATTGACGACAATCAAATCAATCATAGTGGATAGAAATATTCAAACAAGGATTGAGTTCTATGATGATTATGGTGAAGCAGATCAGAAGATATTGCAAGATGCCACAGTCAGGTATCTAAATATTTACAACAAAGCATTTATTGAAATTATATCTCTGATCCCTAAAAGCTTGGAGAAGGAACTAGAAACAAGAAAGAACACTGCCCAAGCTAAAGACCTAGAAATCTGGGAACAAATAGCAATTCAGCTATATCCTTTAATCGACCCCAAGACAATGAATATGATATTCAAAGATTGTAAGGATGAGTTCAGAAGCAAAGCAAGGATGAATCAACTTATGCTTGGTGAGACTGACAAGGTAGCCAAGGACACAAAAGAGATCCTCTGGAAGGCCTTCAAAAGATTTAATCTTCCTATTATAGATGACTTGGGTACCGACCCCTAGACCACAAATGTTGCAGAAGAAACTATTGAGAAAATGATAGAAGAGGTGGGCCCTGAACAGACTAACATTTCTCCTCCAGGTTCCCCTACAGTCTCCGGATCTAAAGGAGAAGAAAAATTATAGGAGAAAGAAGAAAAGGTGAAGGAAAAAGAAGATGATAGTGCTAAGGTTGCAGAAGGAGAGAAGACTTCAGCAGAGAAGACCACAACTGCTAGTGGTGAGAATGTAGGAGAGAAAACTCCAAAGGACAGCTCCAAGACTGCAGAAGAGAAGAAACATCTATCTCCAACAAGAGACACTGCAAAATCAGTCAAGGACTTCTTGACAAAAGCAACCATAGAAATTGATGAACCGGACCTACTAAAAGGACCATTAGATTTTGACTCTCTGTCACCAGTGCAAACAATGAAAATAGCCTCATTTGCAAATGAGAAGGTCAAAGAGAAACTACTAAAATCTCACATGGAAGACTGTGAGCTTATGGAGGTTGCATCTGAAGTGCTGGAAAAGATAATGCCATCTTTTCAGAAGGATCCCACAGCCTCCTCTTCCAATAATCTCAAAACCTTAGTCAGTAGTGTTAGTACACATTTTGACTCTCTAGAAAAATTAGCTGAAGAAAAGGTCCAGAAGGAGTTTTTGGATAAAAGGTTCTCTAAGGTACAGGGTTTGATTATTAATGATAGGAGAAACATGAATATTGGAATAAAGAGCCTAGAAAACACTCTTAAAGATGGAGGAGAAATGCATAAATTTTTTTTATCATGGTCCAAAGTAACACTGGACATTGAGAAGAAAATAAAAGAACAGGAGGATAAACTATCAAACCTATCAGAGAATTTTGATCCTCTCTCTTCCTCTATAACAAATCAAGAATGTCAGATTATCACAGTCTTGAGTGATATCAAGAAACTAGAGAAGGAAAGAAAAAATCGAATAAGCAGGTTGAGTGAGCTCAAGGGGTTAATTGTCCCTAAGCTAGAGGCCATGCATGAGGCCATAAAAGAAGCCCAAATTATAGCCCAGACCAATGATTCGACAGATATAAAAAGGGTAGATGTGTTTGCATTCCTATTGAGTGGGCATATCTCAATTTTGGACAGGATGAAGCAGAGTTGGGCGACAGAAGTTGTACAGTTGAAGAACACTTTTGCAGACATACTTAAGTATATGTAAGTACAACTTGTATATATATACTTATGCTACTAAATATAGTTAAATTTTTGAAAATTTTGGTATGCAACCCTACCCTTTGCCATTGATGTCAAAGGGGGAGTGAGGAGCAATGAAAAATGATGAATCCAACTAAGCGGGAGATCCGGAAAATGTATATAAAGACAGACCATCAGCCAAGGGGGAGCATAGTGAAAACACTTAGTCATTTTTCACTAAGTGTTGCCATTAATGCCAAAGGGGGATATTGTTGGCAAGAGACACTATATGGATTCATGATTGTTGTCATTGATGGCAACAAAGTTCATCCCACACATCTGCAGGACATGGCGTGTCTCTACCAGAAGTCAGAGTGAAGAATGTTGTGATCCAGTAAACAAGAACAGAGCATGTGGCAAGGTTCGACAGATAGGTCCAGATCTCTCAGAGGAAGTATCTTGGTGAAGTGTGGATTTGGAGAAGTCAAGAGGACTACCTTTAGTGGTATATTCCAAGGATTTATCCTCTGATGATAGATGAAGAAAAAGATATGAATAGTTGAGTACCGGATTCCTGAGTGACAGTGTAAACAGAGGAAGAACTGACTAATAGAGCATCAGACTACTTTCTGGATGTATTACTAATTGTGGTAAAGGTTATGAAGGCATAAATCATGTTTGGCCAACATGATTAATGATTTATACAAGCATATACTTGATCCACATTACTTGATGTCCAAGGATTCAGCCGATAGATCAGAATTAGTGAAAAGATTGACTATTCTGGGTGCCGACTAGAAAGGTGATGAAATTACTTGTGCGGATATATATACATAATGGATTTAGTTGTGAGAGTTGTTGTTGTTGAAAAAGGATGTGCGAATAAAAGCAGAAGTGCAAAGCAGAAGCAGTAAGGAAGATCCGGTATGTGAAAGGAAAGCAGCAAAAGAGAAGAGAAAAGATGAAGTGCAGCAGATCAGTATACTGAGCCTAACCAGAACTGAACTCCAACATTTATGGATGCTCCTAATCAGTTCAAGTATCGTATAACATCCTCTTTATAGATAGTGAGTCTCTTGTAGGCAGTGTGCCTCTTGTGAGCAGTGTGCTCGAGCGGTGAGCCCTAATTGGCAAGTGCCACTTTTGTAATTCCTTATTCTTCTAATAGAGAATAATCTTTGGGTTAATCACCCCATGGTTTTCTCCCTTAATAGGGTTTCCACATCAAAAATTTGTGTCATGTGTATCTCCTTTCATGGTTATGTTTGGTTGTTTGAATTAATGCTGCATTGATTAATAAGAAAGCTTAAAAAGAAGAAATAATTAGGATAACTGATTCACCCCCCCTCTCAGTTATCAACAGATAGTTGCTAGCAGGCAACTTGTGCCATGGATGGGGATGTTGACTAAGTCAATGAAGGAATGTTGACCGTTGATATGAATGAATGAATCTTGACCACAGGTCATTTGTAAATGCCTCCTCTCTTTATTTTCTAAAAGGAGGACTGCACTCTTTTAGACATTAGAAATTTAAATGAAATTTGATTGCTAAAGAATTCAGGACTGATTTCAAGGTTATTGTGAATGTACATGTTTTTTGCATACTTAATGAAAGAGAAGCTATTTGATTACAAATCATTGTAAATCTTGAGTAATTAGTGAATGAGATCTAGATATATGCATTGATTAGCTACATCCCTTGGAGTGCTTATCAGCCTACATGTGTTGTTTTCATTCCTTGTTCCTTTCAAATTAGCATCAACCATACCGATCTGTAGAACATCTTGGTGAAATTATGGTTTGATTTCTTCTCTTCATGACTGTATCTAGAATGTATGTGACTCAATAGTTGAAGGTTCACTAAATTTAGAAGTATTTCTTTAATTTCCATTGAATTTCATTACAAATCACCTCCATAATTGCAAATAACATACAATCTAAAGCAAATGAACATAAAATATGCCTATGTCTCATAAATAATTGAAAATACAGAGATTATTTTGAGTGAAAGCATGTCAAATGGATAAATATCATACAAATATAGATGTATAACCATGATAAACATATGAATATCTACTTGTAGGCACATCATTTGATTAAATACTTAGTGCAGAAGTATATGCAGGTTCAAGAAATTAAATGCTCAGAAGAACTGATCAAGCTTACAAATATCATTATAATCTGTGGAGCATAGTAGGCATAACCTTGTTTGTGAAGTGAATTTACAGGAAACATACATAAGATCAATTACTTATACAATGTAAAACCACTTGAAATGGAAAACAACTTGTCACATCAACCTCTGAGTAACGTCAAATGATCATGACCTGATCAATGGAGCCTTGGAGTTATCAATTTCTTCCAAATTGATCTTACTTTTCAAGACAATAAAGGTTTGGTGTACAAATTTTTATCAGTGTTGTTATGAATAATGATCATCATCAACATAAATTGGCACTAGAAGGAGGGTTGCTTTCTAATCTTTGAAATTTGATCAATTGTATTTGCGTTTCCTAGCATTAGAAGTGAGGTAAACTTTTCAAAGTTCACTATATTTATTCATATTTCGAGTGTTCCTGCAAAGATTTGCTTGTTCCGTAGCAATTTATACTTGTTCATCGTAAATATCTTAGGTTTTGTATTCAATCCTTGTAATCTTTTAAGATTGAGTAGTTATTTAGGTCTCCCTACTAAATTTTTGCTATATTTTGCTAGTGATACCTAATATCTTAATATCCGTGTCCAAAAGCACCATACATGTTCACATTTTCGGCATCTCTACAAATGTTGCATAAATATCCAGCCAGTTTTGGATTCTAGTCATAAATACTTCCTTTGTGAGAATAGTTTTGTTGATCTTTGCAGAAAACCAAGTCAAATTTCCATAAATTGTAGAAATCCTGGCTCACAAGCCAAATACCAGGTCCAGATCTGGTGGACTCTTTGAGGAATTACCTATCCATGGATTTAGGCCTAGAACTATAGATATTCATCACACTCTTGGTTCTAGTACATCAGAATCTTCACTAGGGCATACTCCAGTAACCCCTGCTGGATTACAAACACCTACAGGACCACCTGTTACTCCTCAAGGTCAGCCTCCACTAGTCACAATGTCATTCTTTGCTACAGAGTCACCTTTGACTTTCACTACATATCATCCTTTAACTAAAAATCCTGACAAGATCTGTCCAAAGTATCATCCATATCAGGATGTTGATGATCACATTAGAACGTTCAAGGAAGCTTGTTGTAGAGAAAGAATTGAACATCAAGATGTGGTATGCAGATTATTTCCATTTTCCTTAGGGGAAGAGGCATATAGTTGGTATGTCAATCTTGTTCAAGGTTTAGTTGATTATTGGCCTACCTTGGAAAAAGATTTCAAAGACAGATTCAAGATACTTATAGATCCTTCAATGAATTATCATTTGTTTGCCACAATCAAAAGATTTGGAGGAGAACCTATTGCTAACTTCAATACTAGATTCCAAAAGATGTTATCAAAGCTAGTCGCTCCTTATAACATAGCAGATGAAGCTGCTAGGATTATATACTATTTAACATTAGATCCCTTGACCTCTATGTTCATCAGGAGGACACATCCTAATGTCACAACTCTAGCAGGATATTTTGAAGAAGCTATAAAAGTCAATCAGTAGTTGATCCCTACTCCAACACCTAATATTGCCTTTCCTACACCAAACATAACATTTCCTACATACCCTACATAGCCTTCTCAACAACAGACCAATGGAGTCATGATGCCTCCAGCTATAGTACCAAGTCCATTACAAGTACATCCACTTAGCATTATGCCACCTCCAAATGGAAATGGCTAGATAGTGCAATATCTAAGACATGCACAAGTACCTCAAGATGTAGGATAGAGTAATAACAATGGTTCTTCCTTTTTTAAACCTTAAGAAGAGAATATAGTAGCTAAAGTTCAGGAGGAAAATGAAGAGATTAAAGAGATATCAGCATAGTTGAGAAAATTGACAACTGAAATCACTCATCTGAGAAGTTAGAATTTCTATTCTTAACCAATTCAAAATAGAGGATATAATAATGATAGATCAAGATATCCTGATAGGGGATATAACAATGATAGGAATTACAATAATAGCAATAGAAATAGTGGTAGCAATAATGCCCCTAGATAGCCCAGAGTGTGGAACACTAGGCCAAACAATGGTTCCTTTCCATCACCCTTAGATAATTACCCTCGTAGTGAAGCTAAGTAGACCATTAGGTGAATCTAGCAGAAGCAGCCCTTACAAACTGTTGTAAGATGCATAACATGAATGCTCATGCTGAGTTAGATTGTCCTCAATTTAGGATAGAAGCTACTATATTTTAGGCTGAGGTATCAAATACTGCAGATAGTCCTCCCTGTGTTCAGGGAAATGAAATTATCCCTTATGGATATGATTCTACCCTTGTATTAGAAAGTTTTACTAATCACCCTCATCAACAGACAACTTCAGCTCATGAGAATAATACTCTAGCATGGAAGGAGTCAACTATGGCTTTTGAAAAAAATTATGTTTTTCCCTTTGAGGATGCGAATGAGTCATCAGTTGAACATGAGGAAGTGCATGCTTATCAACAACAATATCAGGGTAGACATAATTATAACCTAAGGAATAACTCAAATAGACCTACTGGTCTGTTGACCTCATCCTTGCGTCCAAATAGTTTTAACACTCCACCTAATCCAAAGGCAAGTAATAACCCCAGATTTCCTAAGGTTAATACTCAATATTTAGCACCACAGATTACAGTGACAAAAACTAATAATCAACCTCCTGAGTCTGACAAATTGGTCCAATACTTAGTAGATGAAATGAAAAAGATCAAAATCAGTCTGTCACTTTGAGAGTTACTTAAAACCCCAGCCATTAAGAAGGCATTCATGAAATCTTTAGATGACCCTACACCAAAAGAAGATAACCATCCCCTTAATCCAAGTCAGATTTTGAATAAAGATCATGCAGCTAAAGATAATATTGTTAAACACATAACTTCAGCCACTATCCAAGCTGCTGAGACTTCACACATGACTCTTTATAGGGATAAGACCGAGTCACCTCTATTTCTCCTCACCATAAGGATGTTCAGTAAGAATTTGCATAACTGCTTAGTAGATCCAAGTGCTTCTACCAATGTAATGCCATTGTCCATATGTAATGCCTTAGGGTTACATCCTGCCAAGTCACTAAAGAAGGTAACTCAATTAGATAAAATCAAGGTAAGTGTTGTAGGAGAATTAACTCACATCCATATGTAGTTAGCATCAGATCCAGGAATCCGGTACTACATTGATATCCAAGTAGTAGATATCCCTGATACATATGGAATGTTGCTTAGCAGGGATTGGTCAAAAACACTTAATGGATACATGACCACTGATTTCAGTCACATGTGGTTATCTTGGAAAGGGATTCCCAACTAGATTCGAATAGAAGCTAAACCTACGATGAAACACAAGATTACTAAGTATAATAAAATAAATGAGATCATCTATGTAGATGTTGAACCTGGAGTTTGTACCCTCAGACCCCAAATAGTCAAGATAGAGGAGATCCTAATGTATGATAGTCATGTTGATAAGGATGACCTTCAAGATGATAGGGTAATCATAGGGTCCAACTGCAGTTCAGAGGATGATAATGAAATAGATCATTTTAAGAGTTTTGAATTGTATTTGTCCCAAAATATGCAATGTTGTCAAATATTAAAAATGTCTAATGATGATATTTTAATTGAAGGATGGTGCAGGTTACATGATGAAGCACATTCTAAAAAAACTTGTGATTCTTTCTTAGATATGATGGAGGTAAGTCGTACAGATAGTTATGATGATACTAACTCTTGTTCATCATCTATAGATATAGAGGAATGCATATACCAGGATAAAAATTACATTCATAATTTAGAAGAGATCCTGGTGTGCACTGAGAATACTTTTAAGAGTAAAAGCAATATCACCCCAGGGACTGTTTGTTTGATTGAATCAGATATGAAGTATCTGATGAAGATAGAGAGAGTAATTTGACCAAATTTGAAGAATTTTTATCAAAACAAATTTAGAAGATGTTGTTACATCATAATTCTCCACATGATGCTTTAATTGAAGCTTGGTGCAGGTTACATGAAGCATCACATTCAGAGACTACTTACTCATTATGCTTGCACATTTTGAAGAAGCAGATGATACTTCATTCAAAAGATTGTTTTCCTTATAATTAGGAAGAAAGACAAGAATTAGCTTCATATCAGTTAGACAAAGTGAAAGAAGATAAGAATAAGTCACCAACGCTGAAATGGATATCAGGTGGTGCAGCCACCAGAGCCAAAAGGAAAAGAGAAGGTCCTAACAAACCTTCAACTAAAGATAAGCAATAGATCCTAAGGTTTGATGGATCCAAATCAAAACAAGGAGCTAGAGTAGGGGTAGATCTCATTGATCCAGTTGGAAAGTCTTATTTAGTAGCATACATATTACAATTCCCATGCACGAATAATTTGATAGAATATGAAGCTTTAATTCATGGGATATTGTTTGCACTCAAGAAAAAGGTAAAGATTCTGCATGTTTATGGAGACTCAGAATTGGTGGTAAGACAAGTAAGAGGCATATACTCTTGCAATTACAAAAAGTTGTCTAATTAGAGACACAGGGTATGGGATTTGATAGAAGACTTTGATGCATTCAACATCACTCATGTGCCTAGGAAACAAAATCACAGAGTAGATACTTTAGATCAAGCTACAAGTACTCTGGAGTCATTATTCATATCTAGTTTGAAGAGATTTTCATTTGATAGTCAGTACCTTCTGTACCAGACAATGTCACCAATCTCCAAGTGTTTGATGATGATCAACACATTTTGGATTTCGTATTAAATAGAGATGTGTTTGATGCACATATCATAGATGAAAGGAATGTAGAAGATCATACTTGGGATGAAGAAATGATGGATTTGCCTGGCGATAAAATTCCCAAGGGGATGATAGAATTAGAAAGAGCATTTGATTTAGATAATATGCTAAAATAGAAAGATCTTCCAAGAACTAATGGAGGAGAATATTCACCAATCAACATAGGATAGAATGAAGAAAAAAAGAATTTCTTGATTGGAAAACTATGTATAAAAGAAGAAATGATAGGGATAACCTAAGCACTAAAGGAGAATATTCATGTTATCACCTGGACTTATGATGAGTTAAAGACTTATGATACCTCAATCATCACTCATACTATACTATTGAAACTAGATGTTAATCCTTTTAAACAAATACAGAGACATGTTAATTCCTTGTTAGAGCCCCTCATCTTTGAAGAAGTAAATAAATTGCTCAATTCTAGGATCATATTTCATATGAGACACTCCACCTAGGTAGCTAACTTGGTTCTTGTGAGAAAGAAAAATAGCGATATCAGGTTATGTGTAGACTTAAAAAATCTGAATAGGTCTTCTGAAAAGGATAATTATCCTTTACCTTCATTGGATGAGGTTTTGCAAATAGTAAATGGTGCAAAGATGATGTCACTTTTGGATGGTTTCTCAGGCTACAACTAGGTAATGGTAGACAAAATAGATAGATTGAAAACCACTTTCACTACTAAGTGGGGTGTGTTTTCCTATAGGCACATGCCTTTTAGATTGATAAATGTCAGAGCCACATTTCAACGTACAATGGATATAGCCTTCAGGGGGTTGATTGGTAAATACATAGTCATATACATGGATGATTTGATAGTTTTCTTTGAACAAAGGGGTGACCACATAGAAGACCTCAGGAAGGTGCTTAAAAAGTGTGAACATTATGGTATATCCCTAAATACCAAGAAATGCATATTCAGAGTAACCACAGGTAAGTTACTAGGTCATTTAATAACAAAAAATGGGATCATCATTAACCCTACAAGAGTAAAATCAATCATGAAACTACAGCTTCCTGGAAGCAAGAAAGAGCTTAAATCATATTTTGGTAAGATAAATTTTGTTAGGAAATTCATTACTAGTTTTGCAGAGATTATTAGACCATTGAATGCAATGCTCAAGAAGGATGCCAAAATTGAATGGACACCTGAAGCCAGAGAAGCTTTTGAAGACATCAAGAAAGCCATATCTGATGCCCCTGTTCTGATCAGTCCATATTATACAAGAGATTTTTACATATTTTCATTTGCTTCAGAGAATACATCTGCAGTAGTATTAACACAAAGGAATGAGATTAAAGAAGAAAAGCCTATAGCTTTCATGAGTTGCCCATTCAAGGATGCAGAGCTTAGATACATAGATGTTGAGAGACAAGCTCTTGATTTAGTCTAAGTAGTCAAGAAATTTAGACATTACATTTTGAGAAGTAAGATAATTGTTGTAGTACCAGATGTAGCAGTGAAGATGCTCCTAATGCAAAGTGATCCTAGTGAGAAGAGAGCTAAATGGATAATTGTTCTTCAAGAATATGATATGGATATAACACCCATGAAATTGGTAAGAGGACAAACCTTGAACCAGATGATATCAGAAATTGATCCTAACATCGTGAGCCAACAATATGTGATAAACACTAGAGAAACTATAGAATGGTATTCAGATATCAAGCACATTCTGATTACTAGGAGATGCCCATCAAAATTATAGACCTCATAGAGGAGAGCCCTGACGATAAGATCACAGGAATACATGATGAATGGAGGAGTCCTTTTTAAAAAGAACTATGAAGGAATATACCTCAAATACCTAGAAAGTAGGAAGTAGATAAAGTGTTAATAGAATTATATGATAAGTTTGGAACTGTACATGGATCACATTTAGCTACTACTCATACTATCTTGAGAGAAGGATATTACTAGCCCACTATCTTTAAGGACACTTCTAAACACATTAAATGTTGCCATACATGTCAGGTTGTAGCCAAAAGAGAAAGATCGCCACTCAACCCTTGCAACTAGTGATGGAGATGCACCCATTTGCTCAATGGGGCATGGATTTCATAGGACCCATCAATCCTCCATCATCTTCAGGCCATAGGTATGTCTTGACTATCACTAATTATTGTACCAAGTGGACTGAAGCTATTAGTAGTAGGACATGTAATGCTGATGATGTGATCAAGTTCTTGGAAAGCAACATAGTGACCAGGTATGGAGTTCCATATGCTTTGGTATGTGATAATGGACCTACTTTTGCATCATTAAAGCTATCTAGTTGGGCTTTTGATCATGGAGTTATCTTGAAATTTTCCTCAAATTACTATCCTCAAGGGAATGGACTAATAGAGTCCACAAATAAGAATTTGTTGAATATCATAAAGAAACTAATAGAAAAGAACCCTAGGGAATGGAATACCCTACTAAAGTATGCCTTGTGGGTAGATAGAACCAAGATGAAGGTTGCATTAGGAAATTCTCCTTATCAGCTAGTCTATGGGGTATATCCTATTCTCCCTGTTAACCTAAAGATACCCACATTGCAATTTGCACAAGAGTATCTAGGCCTAGACAACAAATAAGAAGTTAGGTTACTTCAAGTGATGCATTTAGAAGAGAAAAGAAATAGAGCAATCAATTAGTTTGCCAAACATTAGGCTATTGTCAAACACTGGTTTGACAAAAGAGCCAAATTTAAGGCTTTTAGGATTTCAGATCTAGTCCTAATGTGGGATAAAGCACATGAAAAGAAAGGTGACCATGGTAAATTTGATAAACTTTGGATAGGTCCTTTTCAAATTTCAGAGATCCTAGGAGACAGTACCTACAGACTTAAGACCCTAACCGGTGAGGATGTTCCATTACCAGTTATTGGATAGTTCCTCAAGCATTACTTCCTATTGGTCATGATGTTAGTCACAAACAAGCATAGAATAAAAGTACACATTAACCTTTATTCATCTTGAAAGATACGATGAATTCAGAGAATTCATGATCCCAAGTCTCCAGTGATTAGGTCTTAATCGTCTGACGTTACTTAGAGGTTGATGTACGTTGCTATTTCCATTTTGGGGCCTTACGTTGAGTTCATCATCATGACATTAGTTTTGCAAAGATTCTTCACAGAGAGGTCATTTTATGCAGTTGTTTGATCAAATGATATAGTTATATTTAAATATTTGCATGATATTCATCAATTATACATGCTTTAGCTTCAAATATGCTAAATATTTGAAATTATCTATGAGATGTCCACATATTTGCATTATTTGCTTGAGATTATCAATTATTTGCAATTATGATGGTGAAATGCTATGAAATTTAAATGAAATTGAAAGAAATGCTTCGAATTAAAGTTGAACCTTCAGCTATTGAACCACATGTACATCAGATACAGTCATGAAGAGAAGACAACCATACCATATGTTCACCAAGACATTCCACAGCTAGATACAGTTGATGCTAACTTGAAAGGAATTGTATGAAAACAACATATGCAAGTAGACATGCACTCTAAGGGATGCAACAAATCACCACATATATCCAAAATTCACACACTGATTACTCAAGATTTACTATGAATTGTAATCAAAACAGTCTCCTCATTCATTAAGTATGCAAGGATATAAATGTATACAAAAAGCTTTGAAATGAGCCCTAAATATTTCAGCAGACGGATTTCAATTAAGTTTTGAATGTTTGAAATGAAGCATTCCTGCACCTTTTATAGAACAAGGTGAGGAATTCGTTACAAAAAGATCTAAGATCTTGGTTTATCTATGAATATCTACAGTCAGTATTTCCCTTTGACTTTGTCAACTTTATCAAAATGGCACAAGTTGCGAGCTGACAACTATCTGAAATACTTATTTTCACTAAGTATCAGATGCTGATATTTACTTTATGATGCATCATCATCTACTTTATCTGACTCATGCGCTCCATCATCAGGTGCATCACATTCTATATCCTCATCATCCTGATGATGACGACCTTGTATATGAGGCTGCATGATGACCCTGACTTGTTCATACAACTGCATTATTTTGTCTATCTCTCCACCATCCTGGGTCTTTGCTTTGATAATGGCATGTTTATGTGCCTAGTATTTGTTTCTGATGCTATCTAGTTTATTTCTTCTATTATACAGTGTCTCATTATATTGTTCCATTTTCACCTTGGTCCTTACCAGTTTATCCATGATTTCTTCTGTCATTTGGCCTAGTGGATTGTCAGCAACAAATTGGAAGTTATTGTGTAGAGCTTGGATTGCAAACTCTTTATCTTGATTATCTATCTTCCCTTCCACTTTTCCTTCCAATGTTTCCAAAATTTCTGCCTCAAAGGACATCATGTCATGTAATTTTATGCTGATTTCCCTCAACTTATTGTTGCATCTTTTGAGTACATCACATTCAAATTGAATGTCTTTGTACCATATATCTACCAATAATGTAGTGTTATTATTCAGCACCTGCTTCTTGATGAGCAGTTGAGGATTTATCCTCCTTATTTCTCCCAAGATATCCAATATCTTTTCCAATTGGAAAGATCTTTTACCTGTCTCCATCTGTAGCTTGTCTACCTTTTTCCTAGATCTGCTGAGAGAACTCCACCTCTTCAAAGAGGCCTTAACCACTTCTTCTGCAGTATCAAATGTGGAATACATCCACTTTCTCAATATGGATGACTCATGTTTCATGAGATCCAACTTATTCATCTCCTCTTGGGAAATAGTAGTCAATGGGACTGCATGATCAGTAGAACTATCCTTAGGATTGGTTAACCTTCCTATATATGCATGCAATTGAGCAATGTGCTCTTTGTGTTGCTTATTTTTCTCTTTTTCTCTCTTAACCTTCTGAATCAAAGAATCTATAATGTCTTTACCTTCTTGACCCTCCTGGTCTTCATTTGCAAACCCCAACTCAACTGTATTAATCTGGAATTCTTCTAGAGTAATTTTACCCTTTTCCTTATCTACAGTGGGGATTGCAATTTATACAGTCCTTCTTCCAGTTGTGGGATCCCTCTTAATGGCCGAAGTCATTCTGGCCTTCCTCTTTGGTTTTATTAGATTTTCAGAAAACAAGGTAGATACATCCAATTCTTGAATCTCAAAATCTACCTCTGTGTTTACTTCCCTTTCCAACCATCAAGGTACCTGATCATGTTTCTCAGCATCATCATGATGTTCACCTTGAGCTCCTGTATCTATCAGCATATGTTATGAAGAAGGTGATTTCCTTGTTTCTTCTTCATGATGCTCACTCTAAGGGTGATCCTATGGTACATCCTCCTATTGAGGAATTTCCTTTTCTAGAGGAGCATCATCCTGAGGTGGAGGATCTTGTGCTACGTCTATATGATGATCATGATGATCATGATCCTTCTCCGTTATTACCTCATCCGCTTTTGACTTTTCCTCCTATTGAGGCACATTCACAGTAGTGGATATTGTGGAATCCTCCTTAGGTGCTGGTGTTTGTTCTAAAACCACGATTTGTTCTGCACCTGCACTACTTACTTCTTGAACTTTAGAAGCAAGATCTTCTACTACATCCTTGTCATCAGCTTTCTTTTCCTGAACTTCTACTATAATAGGTTTAACTGATGTGTCCTGTTGGCTTTGTTGGCTTATTTTTGAAGCATGTCCTTCTGGTTCTGCCATCTTCACTTCTTCTATATGTCCTCCTTTATCAGGTGTACCTACTGGATATTCAGGACTTACGTCCTGTCTAGTTGTCAAATCCACCATTGTAGGACTTGTCACCTATGCAATTAATGTATCCAGCCCCATTTGTTAGGCTATTTTCTCTGGAGTCTTTTCTTTTTTAGATTCCACTTGCTTTATCTCCTCCAATATTGTTTGAACTGATGGAGTCTCTTGAGGAGTCATGTGTGTACCTGTAGCAAGGGTTTCCATCTTTTGTGAAGCTACTTCTTTCACAACCTCATCATCAAATAGATTCACTGTTTTGTCCAATGAGATAACGCCTCCCTCGAATATCTTGGAGGTTACTTTTCTTTGCTCTTCTGTGAGTTCAGTCTTAAACTTCACAATGGTAGGAAGTGGAACATTGTGTTGAAATTCCTTATGTACAACTTCATTATCTGCCCCTTTCAACAGTATAGGGGATTGCTTTATTTCACCCCTCATGGATGTTCTTGGTTTCTTAGGTGGGGTAGCTACCACCACCTATGGGGCTTTTCTCTTCCTTTTGAATAGCAAAGGGGCCTCCTCTTCCTCAGGTTCTTCCTCCATAAGGATATCTTCTTCTATTGGTTTTTGTGAGGACTGACCCTCTTCTTGGGTCTTAGTAACTTCTGCCCTTACTATCTGATCTTTCTTGGACTTTTGTTTACCTGTCTATGGAGGTGATGTTGATCCTAAACCTGATGCTGTTGCTCCCTCATCTGGAAACACTGCCCTTTCAATGATCACCCCTTTGGGTTCATTATCAATTTTCTTACCCCTAGGGGTGTTTTACTTTGTTGTTGTTGTGGAGGCAGCCTGTCTCCTTTAGATTTCCTTTTTTTAATTATAAAATCATCATATTCCTCATCAGGAATATCCTATCCTTTCTTTTTATTATCCACAGTAATGGCAACACCTTTCTTCTTTCAATGCCTCAATTTGTTCATCAACCCAAGCTTGGGTTAGGTGTAATGTCCTGGCAATGAAAGGATCTAAAGATATATCTTCTTGCATAGTCAGATTAGGTGCAGATATTGTATCATTATATATTTTCTTTTCTTCATATTCATCTACTATTATTCTGC
The DNA here is from genome assembly GCA_027924645.1 of Cunninghamia lanceolata. Lineage (NCBI taxonomy): Eukaryota > Viridiplantae > Streptophyta > Pinopsida > Cupressales > Cupressaceae > Cunninghamia > Cunninghamia lanceolata. The sequence goes on along the minus strand of BSBN01000737.1, from coordinate 964,182 downwards.
CATCATCCTTTTTCAACTGTGAAGGAATGGGGATGCAGTCAAAGGTTTTGATTTGATTCAATGTTAACCTTTGATATCTTCTTCTTCTGGCTTCTACTTCATCTTCACAATCCGCCCAGAAGTCTTCTAGGTGCCTCTTATGGATAGGTTTCCCTATTAGTTTTTGTATCCTCCCATAAGGATCATATGGCCTTATTTGTGGGAATGGCTGCAACTACATTTTATTCAAACTGACCATCACCTTCTTGATACTTTTTTAATCCAGGCACATGTACCAGCCAATGGTCACTGGAAACAAAATTGGTGGTATTTTCTGAGCCTCCTTGTATGTTTTCAGTATGGTGGAGCTCTACCTTATGAATTCCATTAATACCACTGCATCAGTGGGGTATCTTGGTAGCATGAGGGGATGTCCTTCAAAACCCTCAATTCTCATGTAAGAAAATGTAGCAAATTGAATGTACCAGGCTCCATGCCTGTAGATTATTTCTTGAGCTTCCATGCTCAATCTTTTTGTCTTGTCCTCCTCCATGGTTCTCACTAGATACATAGAGAATGCATCATTTACCAATTTGTAATCTTTGAGGTAATTAATTCTCTGCAACTGGGGATGATGATCCCAGATATGAGCATCATTGGTGGTTCCACCAATCTTTCCAACTATTGTTAATGCATCAAATGTGCCTTTGTAAGCACAGGAGTAAACAATGTATGATGTCATGTAAAAGAAACAATTTGAACCTCCCAGGTTCGTCAATTGCTCATGTAGAGCATCACTTGTCAACTAGCCCCATAGTGGCTTGATGTCTGCATATATGCACATCATGATTACACCATACATCTAATCTTTAAAACTACCAGCATTAGGCTGGCTGGTCACCCTGCTAAGCAATGCAATCATATACTAATACTCTTCATCAAAATCATACTTATACAAGTGCACAGGAAGTTTAGTAGCTACAGGATATGTGCTATTCTTGGCCCTCCGCTTATACATGTTCTTCCTTGCCTTCTTCTTATTATTTTCATACTCAACCTTAGATTTCTTCAAATCTACATTGTTAACCTTTCTACCCAATGGCAGTCTAAATGTCTTGGAAAGACCCTTGATGGATAGGTCTGCATATATTCTTCCATGCTTCACCACCTGTCTAGTCTGTGGGTTGTAATTTTAGGAAAATTCAATAACCAGCTCTGGAGACTCCATGGAGTATGGAAAACTAGTCACATTCCACATTCCAAACACGAACACTGCATCCAACAAGGTGCTTCTATTCTTTTCATCATTCATTTTGGTGGACCAGGCCTCCAAATCAGTACTTCCTTGATGTGTATCTATTATGGTACCATACTTGAATAGGACCCCATTAGGAGATGCGAACATGGGCCTGCTGAACACAGCTTCACACTTAGCTAACCTCTTGTCAGCCATGAATATCTGCAGTTAACAAAATTTGTCTTACAATGGATACTCACAGGCATGCATGTAACAATTTATCTCTACTAACATCATGCATATTGTACTTATTCAGCATCTACTTATCATAGGATGCATAAACTAGAACCTGCAACATCATACCTGATTATGCAGAAGCAATAGGATGAGGGTTTCAATTACTTACCTGGTTATGCAGATCCTTTTATACCAGTGGTTTTCTAGAACTACTCTTAATTCTACTGATAATCTCATGCTTCTTCTTACCTGTAAGCTCTGTTCATCCAAGTATCGCATGTATGAGGGTTTGGAAGCTAGCACTCTATAACAATGATTTTATCGCAAGGTAAGTGTGAAATGACAATTGAATTTACCTTTTAACCTCACAATTAGGGTGAAATTAGTGCAAACCCTGATGTATTAGATTTTATTCATTGATTTTTCATGGAAACTTAGCATTTCACCAGGTGTTTCATTGGGTTTTGTGGTCAGTAGGAACTACCTACCACCTCTGCGCACATTAAATGTCAATGGCGGCAACAGGAGCGAGGTGATATCTGTATGATAGGATATATTCAAAAATATGATAGTATTTGGATATTGGGTGATATTTTCAAATGTCATCCGAGAACAATATGATCATCCTTCTCAAGAGGAATAACTATCTTAACAAGATTGGGCGATGAATGCACCCTTAGGTCATGCCTTATATATCAAGAGGATATTTCAATATATCGGGTGATGTTACAAAAATGATGATGACCAGATAAACTATAACCTCTCTCTCTCAGAATGTTAGGGTGACATCATCCAGATATTGGCTCATTATATCGCTAAGGCATCAGGATGTCATCGTCATGTTATGTGAAAAGGATCATGCTTAGGAAATATGCCCTCGAGAGGTAAAATGATGATTATGTCATCGTCATGTTTGTTTCTTTGTTTATCAGACTTGAATGACATCATCAGGATAATGGCTTAGGGGGATATTTCGCGGCAGGAGGATATTGAGAAATATCGGGTTACATTGAGAAATATGATCCTTGCGAAATACATTAAGGCTGTTGACGGGTAAAGGTCACTATCACTTAAAATTGACATCTAGACATTTGGACCGCATGATTTATCAGGTGATAAATTAGATTGGGATGATCTTCTGTAATATGACTGATGTTAAAAAATATGATCCTCTCCCTAGAAATATCAGGTTTGACTCAAACTTTGACCATTCATAACTTTCACATCCTAACAAATATCAGGGTGATACAAAAGGCAAACCTGCATGAAATTTGATGCTCTTTCTAAATATGAGGTTACTGGAATGAAATATGAATTTTGACAACTTGACCTCATGATGATGACTTACCCAGCCTCTCCATGCATGATGATCTGCATGACTTACTTTTACCAAACTGCCAGAAAACACAAAACAAGCCAAGCAAAAGTTGGGTCACTGTTTTGCCAAGTCAAAATGGGGCATGTTGTGTAACCACACAACACTTCCAAGCCTAAAATAGGGTCATGTAAGTCATGTGTATCATAACATGCATATTGTATAGTTGTTTGTATAATTTTGTTTGTGTGTTTTTTTGTTTTAGTTTTGTTGAGTTTTTGTTTTGGCTAGTCAAGATGAGGCATCTTATCACCCTAGGAAACCAACCAAATTGTTAGGATTCAAGTGATGAGAACAAATTTATATATAGATTATGACTCATTTTGAGAAGTATCTTTGATCAGGTATGTGATATCCTTTTCATCATGGTGCCTTTTCTTTACTAGGAGATTTTTCACAATGACTCACCTAATAGCCTTGGGTTTGTGGAACACATCAGTATAAGGTGTTAAGTAAAATCTAAATGGACTCCCTTGGTACCATTATAATCTCCAACCTAAATCAGCAAGTGACAACACCTTGCATATTGAGCTTACATGATGATATCATATGAACGAAAGGGATAAATACTAAAAATTCAAAAAAATAAAATTAGACCATCTAAGTAACTCTACCAGGGCTATAGATGTCTGCTGGTAGTGGGGCTCTACTTAGGGGGATTGTATAGATAACCTTGTTGGGGCTATGGATGCCTACCGGCAACAAGGCTTTATCTCGGTTGGATATGAGAGATGAATCTCAAAATATTTAGCCTAACACTAGTTACTCATGTTTTCCACTTATTTTCAAGATGAGGATAATTAATCATCTACACACACTTGATCCTTTGCTAGCATTGTTGCAATAATGAATATTATATCATTCAGAAAGGTGATAATACTTATGCTTAAAGGAGTTAAAATACTATCAAGAATGTGATCACATCACTTGAATCAATTGAATTTAGTTTTTTTCTTTGGTGGCAAGTTGTTGTGTGGTTACACAACACACCTCGTTTTGCCTTAGCAAAACAGGGACCCAACTTTTCTTTCTGCTTTTGCTTGCTTGTTTCTTTCTTTGGGTGGTTTGGTAAAATCAGTCATGTATGTCACCTTTGCTAAGATATGTGCACCCCAAGATGAGGTTAGTTGTCAAAGTTAGTGTTTTTCTGTCCTAAACCTCATAGTTTGAAAGAGTGTGAAATTCCAAGTAGGTTTGTCTTTTGGATCACCCTAATATTTTCTAAGGGTAGAAAGTTATGTTGCGTCAAAGTTCAGTCCACCCTGATATTTCCCTAAGGGGGTCATATTTCTAAAATCAGTCATATTCGCTAAGATCACCTAGACTTAGAAAAATCACTTGATGACTATTAGATACCCAACACACAAACATAAAAAATTAACTAGGAGCTAGTATCTACCTGTCAAGAACCTCATGTATTTACGGGGGGGTCATATTTCGTAATATCAGTCATCTTACATAATATCACCCTTGCACTAATATCACACTGCGCTCATATGATGATGACATAATTTAGTTCTAACAAATGTAAGAAATCACCCTAATGGTGATGTAATCATTGCACTTGACCCACGGAGGGTCATATATCCAAATGTCTGTCATATTTCTCAATATGACGATGACATTACTAAAACCTGATAACTAAATATTGTTGATGGCATGGTGATGTCATCATGATCTAGCCTCGAGGGGGGTCATATTTTGAAGTATCCTTGATCTTAATTTCATGACCCGATCTAGCTTCATTGGTCAAAGGTTGACCATATCACCTTGATCCTCAGTAAACAATTATCCCGCGCAAAATCAAGGGGTCATATTATCTATTAGGGGTCATATTTTGAAATATCTCTGATCTTTAGAAGATCACCCTCTCATATTAAATGCAATCAAAATGGTAGATGAAGCCCCGCCGATTTCAAATACAGATTCAACACTTGGTGTCATCTATGACCTCCATGCAAATAATCAATAGATTCAATAAAACAATGTATATGCCATAATTTGTTGTATTGATCCATCTAAAAGTAAAATTCAAAGGTTATTTTCATTTACCCTGTGATTAATTAAGAATTACAGAGCTCTAGAAGTCAAACCCTTATCAGTCACTTACTAGCAGATCGTGACCCTCAATGTGATGGAACGAAACGATTAACCAAGCATGATTACAGTCTTTCCCATTATCATTCATATAATTAGAAAGGAAAGCGATATCAGGCAAGTAATTTCAAAACTCTTTCCTTGGTCATTTTTTGTAAGCATCCAGGTAAAATATTTCTTTACTAGGTCAAATTCACAGGATGATGAGTGAAAGAGTTAAAATGATGAGTAATAGCTAGGAGATGTATGATATTGTTGAATGTTCATACAAAGCACCATAGGGTAAGACCTATAAATTTCTATTGCAAGAGTCAATGGCAGAGGTAAGGAGGAATAGATCTGAGGTTGAATTCCTGAAGCCTATGTTCGTACAACCTGAAGGGGTATAGTTCAAATATGGTGTTATCAGTGATACACATCAAAGGGATACAGACTTGGATGCCTAGTCAAGGAAACTAGATAATGATACAAACAATCATGTACTGGATAGGATATTTACCATGGGTATGTGGCACGTAGCAAGATTTCCATATGCTATGGACACCATTGAATTGGTAGTAGAGTGTGCTAGAAACTATAACCCTAGAACTAGGAGAGTAGAGAAACATGGTAGGGCATATGCTGACTTTTTAGTCAAGGGCATCACTGCCACATTCAACTTGCTAGTGGGAAATAAGGTAGTCAGTGTGGACCTCAATAAACTGGAGAAAGAGTATAACAACAATAAGAAAGATGCTAGGAAGAGAATATATCAATGGAGGGCAAAGAACAACACCTACACAGCCTTGGCCAAATTGCCAGTATACCTGTATAGGTTTGACTTTGATGAGGAATATTAGTATATAATTGCCCTGTTGAGCTGGATGACCAAAAGACCTCATGCTGGTAGCTTTGAGAACTAGACGTTTGGGATCATCTAGATGGTATTATACTCAAATAACAAGCCTCTATGGGACAAAATCATCAGTGGTTACCTAGATGAGGGGATGAGGAAGCTAGGTGGTCAAGCATGCATATTCTACATGACCTCTTATGTTGTATATTCCTGTGCTGTTTGAGGAAATTTTGATGCCCTACAAACCATAGGCAAGGTGGGAAACAACATTGGTGATGTGTATATATGAGATCATTATCCCAAATTATAAAAAAGGGCATACCTCCAGGGTTACAAGCTGGTAAATGATGCATTTTCAATGCATCTGGTCAGAATAATGGAGGAGGACCAAACCAAAAGATTGAGCATGGAAGCTCAAGAAGTTATTTACAAGTATGGAGCTTGGTTTATCAAATTCTCCACTTTTTCATATCTAAGGATTGAAGGATTTGAAGGATACTCCCTCATGTTTCCAAGATACCCCACTGATAGGCTCATCTTGATGGAATTTGTCAGACAGTTTTCCACTTCAATTGAAGCTTGCATAGAGAAAAATAAAATACCTCTTGTACTATTCCTAGTTTACATAGGCTGGTACTTATGCCCAGATAGACAGAGCATCAAGCATGCTATTGCAGGGTTGAAACTTATGTACTTGCAGCCATTCCCTATAGCTAGGTCATATGACCCTTATGGCAAGATGCAGATGTTGTTAGGAAAATAGATCCATCAAGAGCATCTGAAGGACTTCTGGATTGACTGTGATGATGAGGTAGAGGTGAGAAGAAGAAAATATCAAAGGTTCACCCTAAATCAAATGAGGACCTTTGAGTGCATCCTAGTGCCTACACAACTGCATCATGATGATGGAAAGATAATGTCCAATGGGTACGAGGCCAAGAAGGTGTATAATGACACCATTTTAGCCCTTGATCTGACACATCAGGATGATACCTCCTTGGACCAAATAATGCAAGGGGTCATCCAACTGACCCAAAGTTGGGTAGATACAAAAATTGCCAAATTAAAGTAGAAAGGCATGGCCCTCAAAATCGATAAGAAGAAGAAGAGACAAGAATTGTCAGATGAAGAATATGATGATTTTCTTGTTGAGAAAAGAAAATCTAATGGAGAAAGATTACCTGCTAAAGAACAAAAGCTACCCTCCAAGGGTAAGAAGGAGGAAAATGAGCAAAAAGGGGTGATCATCAATAGGATTATATCTAAAGGTGGTGGGGCATCCACATCAACCCATGCATCTACATCACAACCACCCCCTAACAAACAAAAGACTAAGACAATAGTAAGGCCTATCATTGAAGAAGCAGAGGAGCCTCAAACAGAGAATGATCCTCTATAGGAAAATCCGTTGGAAGAAGAATAGGTAGATATGGAACCCAGGGATGATGACCTATTGATTACAAGGAAGAAAAGAAAAGAGGTACTACAAACACCGCCACCTAAGAAGCATAGAACGGACATGAGAGGAGGTGTTAGCATTGATCCCATCATATTGATAGGTATGGGTGGTTCAGCCTTTAGAAGAAAGCTTGAGCATGAAGTCCCCATTCCTAAGATAATTTAGTTTAAGACTGAAAGGATCGAAGAGTAGAAAGAAAAGGAAGCACATATGGCTAGTAGGGAGTCCCCTTTTCCTTTAGATGATACTATAGAACTATCAGATGAAGTGGTGGTTCAGGACATGGCTGCTCCTTACATGAAAACCTTGGTTGCCAATACCAAGATGACTCCTCATGCAACCCCAATGGCCTGAATGGTAACCAACTAGGCAAGGAATGGAAATGATAAAACAAAATAGGATAGTCCTAAAAGAGTAGCCCAACAGATAGGGTTGCATAATTTGGTTGAGCAAGTTACTAGTCCTACAATAATAGACTTAACATATAGGGGCGATATAAGCCCAAATGAAAACATTGATCCACCTCTAGAGCCTAAAAGGGATGAAGATACAAGGCATACCGAGAAGGGTGATGCTCCACCTAATCAAGAAAAGGGTGTTGAGCAAGACCAAAGTAGTCCATCACCACCTACTCTAGGAGGTGATCAAAGTAGTAATCTAGCATCACAGGGAAAAATCATTTGAGAGAGAAGTTAACCCAGAAGAAGATGACACATCTAAAGATAAAGAGCAAGGTTTGTCACAAGGTGTGGGTATAGAGAAAGAGATAGAAAATGTGTCCAGGGTTGATCAAGGCGATCCCCAAGGTCAAAATACACAAACTTTCCAAGAAGTCGATGTACCACAAGATGAGGAAAAAGAGAAAGCTCAAGAAATTGCAGAGGAGGGCTTACAAAAGGAGGCACATGACCAAAATGCTAATGCTTCACAAGAGACTCCTCCACAAAAGGGAGTCCCTCAATAGGAGGAACCCCAACAATATCCCCCTCATGATAGGGTACATGAAGAAATCAGGAAGGAACGATCCCCACCGTATGTAGAATTTAACACAAAAGCACAAGACACCCAAAATATAGGGGGTAATCATCAGGAACCTAAGGGTGATGTACCTCATTGGTTACAATGAGAGATACATCTGCAATAGGTTGAGGAGGTGTATGATTTTGATGTATCTACATTATTTGCTGAGAGCATGATGAAGCCTAGAAGAAAGGCTAGGCTAACGTCTGTAATGAAAATTGATCCTACTACAGGTAGGAGAACTACACAAATAGCCTTGCCTATAGTAGAGAGGTAGAAAGGCAAGATAGGCTTTAAAAATTTTCAGATCACTAATGTTGATCTAGGTTTTGTGAATGAGGACCATGAAGGTCAAGAAGGAAAGGAAATCATTGATTCTCTAAAACAAAGGGTGAAGAGAGAAAAGGAGAAGAATAAAAAACATAAAGAGCACATTGCTCAACTACATTCTTTTATTAAAGCATTAATTAACCATGATCATGCACCTACTGATCCAGCCACCCCATTAACCATTATATCACAACAAGAGGTTACTAGATTGGACCTGATGAAGCATAAAGTGCAGGTAATGGAGAAGTGGATAGTGTCATCAATTTTTGAGGTTGAGGATGTAGTGAAAACCTCTTTGGAGAGGTGGAATTATTTGAGTACCTTGAAGCGAAAAGTAGACAAACTACAAAATGAAGTAGGCAGGAGGTCATTTAAGTTAGAGAAAAACTTAGATGCTCTGGATGAGATGAAGAGGATTGATACATAGATCTTGATAACCAACAATATATTAGACAGTAACACGTCCTAGCTACTAAGTATCTGGTATAAAGATACTAGATTTAAGTGTGATATACTGAAGAGATACAGTGGAAATTTTGGGGATATAAGTGTCAAAATTTATAACCTGACGACACATGAGGCAGAAACCCTAGAGGCATTGGAAGGAAAAATAGAAGGGAATATTGAAAACCAAGATGTTTATTTTGCTATCAAGGCCTTCCATGATAATTTCAAGCAAGTTGCAGAGGATCCCTTGAACCACCTAACAGAGGAAGTGATGAACATGGTCATGAGAATAAAGGTCAGGGTGGAGACTTATAATGAGACACTGAATAGAAAGAAAAGCAAGATGGAAGCCCTCTAGGCTAAATTCCATTCCCGTAAGCATGCAGTAGCAAAATCCAAAGTACAGGATGGAGGTGAAATTGACAGAGTTGTGCAGTTATATGAGTCCATCAGGGCAACAATGAAGGTACATATAAGAGATGATCTACGTCAAAGTGACAGTGATAATTAAGATGAAGATGATGTAGAGAGTGAAAAGGAAGAAGAAAATGAAGAACAAGAAGGAGATAAAAAGTAAGTAAAGATGCATCACAATGTAAACCTATGCATAAGCTACTTATAAGTAGTAAGTTCTACTAGATAGTTGCCAGCTGGGAACTTGTGCCATAGATGAGGATGTTGACTAAGTCAATGAAGGAATGTTAACCATTGATATGAATGAATGAATCTTGACCACAGGTTATTTGCAACCACCTCCTCTTTTTCTTTTAGAAAAGGAAGAGTGCACCATTTTAGACATTAGAAACTTAATTGAAATTTGATTGCTGAAGAATTTAGGGCTGATTTCAAAGTTATTGTGAATGTACATATTTTTTGCATACTTAATGAAAGAGAAGCTATTTGATTACAAATCATTGTAAATCTTGAGTAATCAGTGAATGAGATCTAGATATATGCATTGATTAGCTACATCCCTTGGAGTGCTTATCAACCTGCATGTGTTGTTTTCATTCCTTGTTCCTTTGAAGTTAGCATCAACCATACCTAGCTGTGGAACATCTTGGTGAAATTATGGTTTGTTTTCTTCTCTTCGTGACTGTATCTAGAATGTATGTGACTCAATAGCTAAAGGTTCACTAAATTTAGAAGTATTTCTTTAATTTCCATTGAATTTCATTATAAATCACCTCCATAATTGCAAATAACATACAATCTAAAGCAAATGAACATAAAATAGCCCTATATCTCGTAAATAATTACAAATACAGAGCATATTTTGAGTGAAAGCATGTCAAATTGATAAATATCATGCAAATATAGATGTATATGCATGATAAACTGATGAACTTCTACTTGTAGGGACATCATTTGATTAAATACTTAGTACAGAAGTATATCTAGGTTCAAGAAAGTAAGTGCTTAGAAGAACTGATCAAACTTACAAATATCATTATAATCTATGGAGTATAGTAGTCATAACCTTGTTTATGAAGTGAATTTACAGGAAACATACATAAAATCGATTACTTATACAATGTAAGACCCCTTGAAATGGAAAACAACATGTCACATCAACCTCTGAGTAATGTCAAATGATCATGACCTAATCAACGGAGCCTTGGAGTCATCAATTTCTTCCAAATTGATCATACTTTTCAAGAGAATAAAGGTTTGGTGTGCAAATTTTTATGAGTGCTATTATGACTAATCATCATCATCAACAGGGATTAGTATTTAGGGGATAGTACCACATGAGAGGATGCAGAGGAGATTGATAGATCTTTTCCTCATTTGAGGATATAACATAGATTTCTTATCCATGCATGGATTATGATACTTTGAGTTTGATTATTGTTTTGATATACTTTAAGTTTATGTTATTGTTTTAAGATACTTTGGTACCTATTGGTGGTTGATTGATACATTTTTGTCTTGATGTGTAATAAGACATTGGGATGATGTCTCTTCCAAGTTGGGAATGATGTCACGTCTCATTTTTATGTGCTATATTATTACTCTAGATTAGAGAACAATTATTGTGATTGACGTCTACTTTAAGTAATTTTATATGTGTGAAGGTAATTAGCATGGAATTAGTATGCAAAAATTGGATAATTGATTTAGATATAAGATATTATCGATATGATTATAATGTTGCTTTGGCTATGTTTTTGAGGCACTAACCTATTGACATCGAGTTGAGTATGAATGAATGTAGGTACTCATCGAAGACGAGAACATGATTGAGGTAGAGATGTTCTAGCCACTTGGCAAGAACTGATGGGATGGTTAACCCTGATGTAATCACACACTCACGTAGTTTCATGTTGCATTTGAATGGTTATTATGTATCATTTTGTGGTTAATAATCATGATTGACAGTTTAATATTTAGAAAATTATTGGGTTTTCAATTATCTTGAAAGTCCTTTTCAAATGCATGACTCATTAAAATAATTAAATGTCTTGTCAAATTATATTTTAAATTGTGTATTGTTAAATAGTGAATATATATATGGTTGTATTTTATATATTTATTAAAAAAATAATAATAAATGTTTTTGATAAATGTTTGGAAGATGATATTTAAAATAAATTGAATAATTATATTAAAAATAGAATTGTTATATTTAATAAATGAATAAAAGAATTAAAATTTACTTACTGTCATTCATGCAACACTAAGCTAACTAAAATAGATGTCATTTTCTAAATAGAAATTTTGTGAGTTTTAATTGGAAAAATCTCATGCAAATTGGAGAATGGACTAGTTATCAATCTTTAGTCTTTAAACCTAAAAAGGGGATCACCAAAATAAGGGGAGATATCTTTAATAAAAAGAGGGGATCTAGAGTAGAAGAAGGAACCAAAGAATTGAATAGAAAAAGACATTTTCAGAGCAACAAAGAGAAGAGGACGTGATTTTGGTTGGACAATGATGGGAGGAAGAAGGAAGCTATGACTGGGTTGGCAAAGATCAACTCCTCTCAGGAAAACTAATCTGGGCATTTATCTTATGTTTTATATTGATTAAAAGTCTATTAAATGGTAGTAAAACTTAAGAGATCAATCTATGCGTATATGCTTTTCTGGCCTGTGTTTGACTACCTTTCGGCCTTCTAAAAACTACTTGCTATAAATTGCTCCTGGGCACTAAAATGATAGATGAGACCTGCATGTTATTTCTATTTTATACTCTCTCTCTCTCTCTCTCTCTCTTGAAATTTAACTCTAACACAGCCTTAAATCAATGACCATGGCATTTGGATAGAATGACCTACCTTGTGTATTTACCAGCTGCTAGATGCTTTCTTTGTTTACCATTATTTTTCTCTCTTCTGGCATCAACCCATCTCTTCCTTTGGCCGCTAAGATGCAAAACCAGGCCTACGTTGTGTTTCCCTTATTTTTCTTTCTATAATTCAACCTCTGTGTAGCATCTGGCTTCTTTTCTAGGTGACTAGATTGGGTTAGACTACCCTGTTGAGGTGTTGAGTCTCTTTCCTATAATGGACCAGCTATTTTGTTTATTCCTAGCCACCCAACGCCTTCGAATAATGGCATTTTACTTCTATTTTTATGCCTTGCAAATCACCTTTTCCAGATCTTGATTTTTTTTACTATCAAAATAATGAATTAACTAAATCCTTAATTACTATTAGTATATTCTCTATCATAAATATATGACTGTATCTTTCTTTACGTTGTTTGAAATTAGTTCTAGATTAAGAATCAACCTTTCTATTAGTGAAATTAAAACTCTTAAAAATAGAAAAGAAAACTATTATATTCCTGTAGACATGTTCCTTTATTGTTTGCTGTTTTAAAACACTATTTTGAACCATTATCTTGAATGACATTTGAGATTTACAAATTATGTTCATTAATTCTACCACAGCTCATGTCACTAAAATGACAGAAAGGTTATTGAATGTTATATATAAACTTATTGAATAAACTGAGTAGTTTCTTTCATAGAAATAACAGTAGGTTTGAATAAAACTAGGAATGACTTTTATATAGTGAATTATGACTGAAAAATGGATTAGAAATTATATCATGTTGATAACCTTGTGAATGCAATTGTATGAACAAAATATGGATTATTGATTGGAAAGTGTATTCTCCGTAATTGATATTTTGGGAAAAGGATTTTAATGACTTATTGATGAACTTTGATTCTTTTATTTTATTATTTATTTACTTGCTTCTTGGGGAAAGAATTAGTTTTATCTAGGAATGTATTGGGTTACTTTCTAGGCTAGGATGCCGAATGTGGATTTTTAGAGATGGCTTTTCCTCTTTTCGAGAATTGAACTAGGTTACTATTTGAAGGATTAGATCTAATCGAGATGACATTAAAATATATGTTTATTTTGTCTAGCAAACTTATTTATATATATCTCTGCCACATCCTATTGTGAGACAATCTACTTTTCATTATTTAGAATTTCACATTCAGACATCAGGGTTGCATCAGATGTTCCCTCCTGCTAGTTGTTTCCAGGTAGCTCGAGACAATTTGTGGAGGGTTGGGTTTCCTTCATTTCACGAAGGGATCCAAGGAAGTGTAATTACTTTATTGTTGGGTGGAAAAGCACCGGGGCCATGTTCACGTCTCTCAGCTTGCAGGTGGTGGATCACTTGGTTCGTGTGACTAATGAGTGTATTGAATTATTTATACTTGTACATGATTATTGTAATGTGAAATTGGATGTAATATGGCGTGAATGCCCATGTATTTTGTATATTATTTATAGTGCTTTTACTTGGATTAAGCATGTGATTTTAAAAGATTTAATGACATTTTGATTCATATTTATGAGATTGTCCATTTTGACTTGTGATAATGTAATTAACCAGATTAATTACATCCATTTTATCTTTTATATTGTATTTAAGTGGATTAATTACATCTTTTTACTTTGAATATTGTGATGTTGTATTTAAGTGGATTATTTACTTCATTTACTTTTGTGTTGAAATTTAGGGATTTAAAAGCAAATGGTTTATGATATCCAAGGTTGAAGATCAACCAAATTGATTTTTGGAAGATTACATATTAGAGAGTCAATCTCATAGTGTAGGATGAAGATTTGAAGAGGAAGCACTTTTAAATTGTATTGGATGTTGTTTGCTATCACACAACAAATTTAAATCTATTTTGTAATATTTTGTATAGCCTATATGGCTACACAAACTATTGTAATATGAATTGTTTGAAATTGTGAACATTGTTGCAAATAAAATAGTGAAGATTAATTCTATTAGTGCAAAATTTGTGCAACATATTTGTTGTTGTGGCTGTTGATAGATTTTTTTAGGGTTGTGTGAGACCTTAATTACATCAAGGAGAGTCTAATCCTTCTAAAAACCCTATGGCTAAGATGGATCAAATATTGACCATGTTGAATTAAACCAAGGAAAGGTTTGGAAATTTCAAATAGGAGGTTAGGGGTCATGGTAAATCTGAAATAGAACATGAGGATTCACATCTAGGAGATGATGAATATGTCCATGAATATAATATTCATAGTGAGAAAAGGGAGAATATTGATAAGACTAAGTCTCAATAAGAGAAGAGAAGTAGACTTGCCTTTGAGCTATCTATAGATATGAAGATAGTTACACCACCCAAGTTTGATGGAACATAAAGTGGTGATGCTACTGAAGCTTGGTTGACAGATATGGAAAAATATTTTGAGATCCAAAATTACTCTAAGATAACCAAGCTAGTATGGGGTACCTTTCAATTGGTAGGAGAAGTGTCCATGTGGTGGATGAAAAAGAAGATGGAATTTGTGTTAAGTTATTTAAGCTTAACTTGGGATCAATTTGTGGTCTTATTTCATCAAAGGTGGTTACCATAGCTTTTATTTGACCAAAAGCTAGTATATTTCTAGAATTTGAGACAAGGGGATAGGTGGAGTAGTGGATGTGCATGGCCCTTCTACTATGGACCAAGTTTTGGAGAAAGAAATCAAGAGAAAAAATTGAAGTCAATTTCTACATATCATGAGAAGAATCACAAGAGGTTTAATAAGACACCAACTTCACATCCTTTCAAGAAAAAGAATGGCAAGCAAGATGTGGCTATGAAAGGTGACATTGGTTCTAGAAATAACAGGAGTGGACCCATGAATGAGAAGAATAGTGGCAATGTTTGAATAAATACTAATAATTCAGGTAAACCTGTTGAGAAGCTAGGATCTCCTAGAGGGTTTTTCACTTGTGGTTGAGATCACTATGCAAATCAATGCCCAACTAAGAACTAGGGAGTTCAACAGTGTAGAAATGTTTTATCCACTCAACAAGTGGCTTTTCAATAGAGGACCCATGCATCTTTGGACAATCACCAAGTGGAGTCCCAAATTACTCCCATTGAGATAATAGGTACTTTGTTTGGAGCTTCTATTTATATTTTGATTGATACTGGAGCAAATGAAAGTTTTATTTCTCCAATAGTATTAAGTAAAATTCCTAGAAGAGATAGATATATGGCTAAACCCTAGTCAATAGAATATGCTAACTAGACTATAGCTTAGGTAGAGTAATGCATGTTTGAAGATAAGATTGATCTTCCTAGTTTTTTTATTGAGTTGAATTTGTTTATAGGCACCCAAGTTCCTATGATGTTATCTTAGGAATAAATTGGCTATGGAGGCATAGATCCAATATTGACTATTTTGCAAAAACAATGGATTGTCTAGACGATGTAGAAAAAAAATTCTTTTTACAAGGCACTCAGAGAGGAGTTAAGATTAGACCAATCTCTTCTATGCAACTAAAGAGAGCTAGGCAAATTGATTGTAAACTTCTTGTAGTCAAAATGGAGCAAGTAGAAGAAGATTCTAGTAAACAAAGTGTATCTTTGAAGAACTATGCTTTCCTTAGAGATTTTCAAGATATTTTCCCAGATGAACTTCCAGGATTACCTATGAAGAGAGATTTTGACTTCTCAATTGATATTATACCTGGATCTGAGCTAGTTTCAGAAGCATCGTATCGTATGACTACTATGGAGTTGATGGAATTAAAAGCCCAGCTTCAGGAGCTATTCGGTAAAGGATTGATTAGACCCAATGTTTCTTCTTGGGGAGCCTCAATGATTTTTATCAAAAAGAAGGATGGAACCTTACATCTATGTATAGACTATTGTATGCTTAACAAAGCAATGATAAAGAATAACTATCATCTACCATGTATTGATCTTTTTGATTAGATGTGTAGCACAATAGTGTTTTATAAGATCAATTTGTGATTTGGATAAACTAAAAGATGATGACATTCATAAGACAACTTTCAGAACCATATATGGGCATTATGAGTTCATGGTTTTACATTTTGGACTTGTGACTGCCCCTACTGCATTCATGAATTTGATGAATAGTACTTTCTGAGATTGCTTGAATAAATTTGTTCTAGTGCTTCTAGATGAATTTCTTATTTACTCTAAGTCTACAGATAGTTTTGTAGTGGATGAGAGAGCATAAGTTGAATGGGAAGCTTTCTAAATGTACTTTCTTTTAGAAAGAGATATAGTACTTAGGGCATATTATTTTAGCTGAAGGAATATCTATAGACCCTACAAAGATAAAAGATTTACCATTGAGTGGCATGTGCCAAAGAATGTGCATGAAGTGCATAGTTTCATGGGGTTAGTAGGATATTATAAGAATTTCATTTTGAACTTTTCTAAGATTGCAAGCCCAATCACTTCAATTCAGAGAAAAGGAAAGCATTTTGACTAGACAAATGAATGTCAGGATGCATTTGATCAGTTGAAAGAAAGGTTGACAACTGCACCAATATTAAAAGTTCCTGATCCAGAAAGTCAATTTGTTATCATTACTGATGCCTCAATAGAAGGTTTGGGAGGATTGCTTATGCAGAATGGGCAAGTGGTAGCCTATGAATCCAGAAAGTTGAGAGCATATGAGCAGAATTATGCTCCTCATGATTTGGAGTTAGTAGTAGTTGTGCATGCTTTGCAAGTGTGGTGACACTACTTGCTAGGAAAGCCTTTTGGTTTAAATTTGAATCATCATGGTCTCAAGTACATATTTTTCCAACCCCATATGAATGCTCGACAAAGGAGATGGTTGGAATTGATATCTAAATATGATTTCAAGATAAATTATATCAAGGGCAAATAGAATCAAGTAGCAAATGCTCTATCCACTCCAACTTCAAGGATTTGGTATTGCAGAATTTTGTAGGTGATGAATTTTATGAGCAAGTTAAGCATGCTCTCTTTATAAATCCTTATGATTCAAGGTATGATGGGTTCTGTTTTGAACCAAATAGGCTTCTAAGATATAGAGGAAGAATGAATGGTCTAGATTCAATAAAATTAAGAAACCTTGTGTGGAAGGAAGTTCATTCTGTGCCATATTCAGGTCATCCAAGAGTAACTAAACTCCTAGCCAATGTGAATCCTCTTTATTTCTGGAAAGGAATGAAGAATGACATTGCAATTTTTGTAACCAATTTCCTAGAGTTCTAGAGAGTCAAGGCTGAGAATCATCATCCAACAAGACTTTTGTATCTGCACGATATTCCAGAGTGGAAGTGGTAGGTTATTAGCATGGGTTTTGTACAAGGTCTTTCAATGTCTCAAAATAAACATGGTGCTATTTTAGTAGTGGTGGACAAACTCACCAAGGTAGCTCACTTTATACTTGAAAATTTAATAGATGGAGCACTAGTCATAGATTGAAAATTTATGTAGGAAGTGTTTAGATTGCATGGAGTTCCTAAGAATATTATCTCAGATGGAGATGTGTGTATGACTTCATGATTTTGGCAAACTTTTTTTTCAGTTCTAGGAACTCAACTCAATATAAGCTCATCTTATCACCCTAAGACATATAGTTAGATAGAAAGGGTAAACCAAGTTCTTGAAGATTTATTGTAAATGTATTTCATAGATCAGCAATACAAGTGGGAAGAGTATCTACTACTTGCGAAGTTTTCATATAACATCTCCTACAATTTTGCTATTAAGATGTCTCCATGTGAAGAATTGTATGGAAGAAGATGCCAAACTCCTATAAACTAGGATAAGCTAGAAGATAGGATAAGCATTGGTTTAGAAATGTTAGTAGAAATGGAAGAATAGGTTAAGCTGATCAAAAAATGATTAACATAAGTAAATGATAGATAGAAAAGATACAGTGATGCCAAATGTACACCAATGTAAATCTCAGTTGGAGAAAAAGTTATTTCAATGGTTAAGCCTGAGAAAAGTTCCATAAAGTTTAGGAAGTCTTCCAAACTAGCTCCTAGACATGTAGGACCCTTCAAAGTTCTCAAGTAATAAATCAAGTTGCCTACAAAATCAATCTACCACTAACTCTTTCCATGATGCATAATATTTTTCATGTTTCATATTTGAAAAACTATATAACAAGTGATAATCATATTCTTGATTCAAATGCTTTATAGGTACAAGACCTAGGAATGGTCATGATCAAGCCTCTCAAAGCGCTCAAAGTTTGCAAGATCTGCTTGCGTAATAAAGAGGTTACTCAATGCAAGGTCTAGTGGGACAAGTATGTAGAGGACAATGCTACATCAGAAGATTATCTTGATATCCATTAGAGATTTCCTCATTTGTTTTATGTTTTTCAAGGTTGAATGAAAAGTTTATCATGTTATTATTTTTTGATACAATGGATCATCGAGAATGATGAATCTTATGGGGGGAGATATGCCACATCCTTAATTTTGACTATGTTAATACTTTTTACTTGTATGTAATTAGTAGATAATTTTTGTATGATTTATAGATTTGATGTTATGTGAAAATGTCAGGATAAATCAAATGACCTCATGAGTTTGAATTTATATGTTTATAATTAGACATGTGATTATATGTTGTCATGATTATTCATTCATAAGATATATGAAGTAACTAATGATACACTAATCCTATCGGCAAGAGACACTATATGGAGTCATGAATGTTGTCATTGATGGCAACAAAGGTTTCCCCACACATCTGCAAGACATGATAGGTCCTTACCGGAAGTTAGATTGAAGAAGTGTTGAGGTCCGGTAAGCAAGAACAGAGCAGTCAGTAAGGTCCGACGGACAGGTTCAGATCTCTCAGTAGAAGTATCTCAGTGAAGTGTAGATTTGGGGAATTCAAGAGGAGTATCTTGACTAATAGATTCCAGGGTTTGAGCCTCCGGTGTGGAAAGGATAAAGAGATATGAATGCTTGAGTGTCGGGTTCCCAAGTGATAGTGTGAATAGAGGAAGAACTGACTGGCAGAACATCAGATATTATTCTGGATGTGTTACTAATGATGGAAAAGGTTCTTAAGGCATAAGTTATGTTTGGCCAACGTGATTGATGACTTCTACAAGTATATGCTTGATCCACATTACTTGGTGTGCAAGGATTCAACCAACAAATCAGAGTTTGAGGAAATTATTGACTGTTTCAGATGCCAACTAGAAAGGTGATGAAATCACTTGTGCAAATATATATATAGGATTGATTTAGATGTGAATATGTGTGTGTAGTATTGTGTAGTGTGAAGAAAAGAAAAAGAGCAGAGTGAAGATAGTAGAAGAGGTCTAGAATGTGACAATATAGTTGCATCAAGAGAGAGTAAGAATGAAGTGCAGCAGATCAGTTTATTAAGCTTAATCGAAACTAAACCTCAGCATGTGTGGATGCTTCTCATCAATTCAAACATTGTGTTACCTTCCTTTCTTGTAGATAGTGTGTCTTCTATAGGTAGTGAGCCTCTTGTGAGTAGTGTGCTCAGGTAGTGAGCCCTAATTGGCAAGTGCCATATTGTTATTTCTATTCTTCTAACAGAGAATAATATCTTGGGTTAATCACCCCATGGTTTTCTCCCTTAATAGGGTTTCCACATCAAAAATATTGTGTCATGTGTATTTCTATTTCATGGTTCTGTTTACTTGTTTGAATTCATGTTGCACTAATTATTAAGAATGTTCAGAAAGCTAAAATATTTAAGATAACTGATTCACCCCCCTTCTCAATTATCAACAATTGGTATCAGAGCAAATTTCCTCCTAACAGAGTCTAATAGCTTGAGGATGATCTAGGAATTCAAATGGATGTATATGGTTTAAGGGAGCAACTCAAGACTGCCCTTGATGATCTTGAACAGTCAAACTCTGAAGTCGATAAATTAAAGGAAAGACTCAAACAGGATGATGATTTCATGAAAGAACTAAAAGACAAATTAAGTCTCTCTATGAAAAAGAGAAAGGAGCTACTTCAACAATTGGCAAGTCAAGGTGAAGCCAATGATACAAATGAAGATCTGAAGGAGAAAACCAATTTATGTGAAAAGTTATCAAAAGAAATCATTATGGTAAGACATGAAATGGAATCAGGAGTTATGAAGTTTACCCAAGAGGTTGAAGAGAAAAGAAAAACTAAAGATGATCTAAGACAATCTCTCAAGGAGAAATCAGAAGATTGCCATAAGATGGATAGAATTATCAGACATCTTGAATCTGATCTTGAAGATGCTAAATATAATGAAGAAAAACTTGAGGATCAAATTGTCTCTCTTAAAAGGGATCTTCAAATAGCAAATGAATATAAAGAAAAATCAAGATAAGTTTTTCTCAACTTGAAGTTCTTCTTAAAAGTCAAAAGAGGGTAGATGACAAGTGTGGTCTGGGATATGAGAAAGGAGAAAGCTCCAGATCCAGTCAAAAGAATCTTAGATTAGAAAATCCAAGGAATAGGCCTAAAAGACCTCCGGTAAGATAGCCTAATGCTCAAAGATATCCACCCTTCAATGGATATTGCCACAACTGCAATAACTTTGGCCATAAAGCTAATCAGTGCAGAAAGAGAATAGATTAGACCAATACATCCTTCTCTGGACAGTGTTTCAACTGCAAAAGGTATGGTCACAAATCTCATGAATGCAGAAATATGCAAATAAACAATTCATTTAATGGTAGATGCTTTGCATGCAATAGAATGGGTCATATGGCTAATCAATGCAGATCAAGAGGATATCAATCAAATATGCAAAGAAATGTTGTTTGCCAAATTTGCAATAGATCCAGTCATATTGCAAAATTCTATAGAAGCAAGAATTAGGACAAAAGAGGTCCGGTATATCATAATCAGAATCAAGATAAGGGAAAACAAAAGGTGAATGTAGATGAAGTTCAAAGTGAGATGAACAAGATTTGGGTGAAGAAAAGTATAGAGAATGTAGGGGATGGATCCGCACTAGACTCTAGTGTTGATATTCCTTCCAGAAATTAAAAAGTGAGCTCTAGCTCAGGGGGGGACACAAAAAAAACCTTGTTCTCTGTGCCAGTCAATTTGTGCCTAAAATTGGCACATAGGAAGCTATGGATCAAAGGGTTCCTAGAGAAACATCTAAATAAGGTATGGTGAATATTTGAGACATCTGCAAAAGATTTGAAGAGTCTAATCTTTCCAGAATTGATCCGGTAAAACAGTCTTCTGGTAAAAACAAGTTCTTCACAAGTTTGGTCCGATATGATTCTAAAATTGAGACATCTTGATCTAAGGATAAATCAAATCATTGAGGAAGGTAAGAAAGCCTATATGAAATCACCGAGGACAACTCTAAGTATATCACTGTGATCCAGAAAAAAACATATTTTAGAGTAAAGAAAACAGAACAACTGAAACAACTTAAGTTGCGCATTTATTGCAATGAAGAATTAGGGTTTGCACAGAAGTATATGGGCTCATTCTCTCATCATTTGCACATTCACATTTGAGTAGAAGAGGAAAAGAGCTTCGCAAACAAGTCTCCTTCATCTCTCACAAGGATCAATTGTAGAATTCAAGTCAATTAGCGATCTTTTTAGCTCATTCCAGGAACCCTAAAAACTTAAGAGGTATTTTCCACTTTTGAAATCCATTTCTGAATCCCTTTAAGATGGACACACCAAATGTTGTAAAGATATCTGATACTCTGCACCCTAAATTTAGAAAGCATCCCTATAAATCCCTAGAAGTTGATCCCCTAGGTGCATTTTCAAGCATTTTGCATGGGGTTTTACATGTAGAAGATGTTAGGGCATATGTTCATGCAAACATTGAAGAATTTGAGGAATCCAAACTGGTTGATATCTATCACAAACACCTGATAGATGACTCTTTTAAGCTCAAACCTTAGTATAAAGCTATCTGGGACAAGCATTTTGCACAGTGCATTCACTTCTTCTATTTTGCAGAAGACGAATGGGTCCGGTACATATTAAGCATAATACATGATAACTTCATATGGTTGAATAGACCATTCAAGCTCACAAAAGATGCCATTCTAGGGTAGTTATCAGATTGCACTCATCTAGTGGGATACCTATTCTAGAATCTGTCAAAAATCAAACGGTGACTGAGGCTACCGGATCAAAGTTTGATAAGAGGGCAATGACAATTGAGGATATCACTGATCCGGATATCAAGTTTGCATCCATGATCATTGGATACAAAATATATCACTCTAGCAGGGAAAATTTAGTACCTGGAACTACAATATATACTACCTATGAAATGTTAAGAAAGAATGTTGACTATGATCTCTGTGAACTCCTTCTAAACCAACTTCTAGAAAATCTGCAGAAGATAAAGAAAGACAAGAAGAACTCCTTCAAATACAGTGGCTTGATACTATGTTTGTTCCTCTATTATATGAATGAGCTACCTAGATCTAGTGGTTGGATATGGCAAAATGACAGACCAGTTGCCATACAAATCAGGGATTAATTGCATGGACTTGGTGATGTTAAGGCATAGAATACAGCACTCTGGGGCTATTTCAAGAACTTTCAGAGTATGATGCAAGCAAGAGAGAATCCCCCAAGCTCTAGTTGAAAAATATAAGGATACTGTTTGCTTCATGGTAGAAACTGATTAGTGCCTTATGGAGGCAGTGGAACCAAGAATAGTATGGATCATGCCGATGGGGTATGAAGTTGATGAGAAACTTGTTGACCTGCATATTGAACACATGTTAAGTTAGCCAAAAGATCCCAAGGCAGAAAGGTTTGGAACCTTTGAGGAGCTAAGTGTAAAGATTCATGTGGAACTCAGACAACTAGAGATCAAGAGGAAGGTGAGAAAAGAAGTTGAAGATGTTGCAAAAGGCTTTGGCATCTCAAAGGAGGCACTTGATGCCAACATGGAAAAGATGGAAAGGGTTGAGGAAGAGAAGAAAAAGGCAGAAAAGAAAAGTGAGGAAAGTGTTCCGGTAAAATCTTTCACCTAGACCAAATCATCGAAGAGATCTACACCTACCACTACCAAAATCTCAAGGCCATCAAAACCGGAAGCAAAATTATCCAGAAAAGGAGAGAAAAGAACAAAGACAAAAGCCACAAGGGCATATGTCAGTCAAAGGGATGAAGAGGAGACTGAATCTGATGAAGAAATCAGGAAAATGAAGAAAAAGAAGAAAACATCTAGTGAACCCTCTACCAGACAAGAGGAAGAAGAAAAGACAAAGGAATATGTTGAAAACCCCACTCTTCACATTGATGACATAATCAAATTAGTCATAGTGGATGGAAATCTTCAGCCAATGATTGAGTTCTATGATGATTATGGTGAAGCAGATCAGAAGATATTGCAAGATGCCATAGTCAAGTACCTAAATATCTACAACAAAGCATTTATTGAAGCTATATCTCTGATCCCCAAAAGCTTGGAGAACCAACTAGAAATAAGAAAGACCAATGCCCAAGCCAAAGACTTAGAAATCCAAGAACAGATAGCAATTCAGCTATATCCTTCAATCGATCCCAAGAAAATGAATATGGTATTCAAAGATTGTAAGGATGAGTTCAGGAGAAAAGCAAGGATGAATCAACTTATGCTTGGAGAGACTGACAAAGTTGCAAAAGAGACAGAAGAGATCCTCTGGAATGCATTCAAAAGATTCAACATTCCAATTATAGAGGACTTGGGTACTAACCCCTCGACCACAAGTGTTGCAGAAGAGTCTACTGAGAAAATGACAGAAGAGGTAATGAATACCAATGCAAAAATAGCTAAGGACTTGGAAACCTCTGCTCCAGAAGAGGTGGCCCTTGAAAAAACTAACATTTCTCCTCTAGATTCCCCTGTTGACCCTGGATCTAAATAAGAAGAAATAATAAAGGAGAAAGAAAAAGTGGTGAAAAGTAAAGAAGGAAGTCAAGCTGAAAAGAACATAAGTAACACTGTAGAAGAGAAGAAGAATCTGTCTCCGGTAAGAGACACTACAGAATCTGTCAAGGACTTCTTGACAAAAGAAACTAATGAGATGGATGAACCAGAATTACTAAAAGGGCCATTAGCTTTTGACTCTCTATCTCTGGTACAAACAATGAAGATAGCTTCATTTGCAAGTGTGAAGGCCAAAGAGAAACTACTGAAATCTCACATGGAAGACTGTGAGCTTATAGAGGTAGCATCCATAGTGTTGGAAAAGATCATGCCATCTTTTCAAAAGGATCCCACAGCCTCTTCCTCTGGTAATCTCAAAACTCTAGCCAATAGTGTTAGCAAACATTTTAATTCTCTAGAGAAATCAGCTGAGGAGAAGGTCAAGAAAGAATTTTTGGATAAGAGATTCTTAGAGCTACAAGGGATAATATCAAATGACAGAAGCGTTATGGGTATTGGGATAAAAAGTTTGGAAAATGCCCTTAAGGATGGAGGTGATGTATACAAATTTTGTATATCCTGGTCTAAATCAATAGTGGAGATTGAGAAGAAAATGAAAGAATAGGAGGATAAACTGATAAAACTTTCTCAAAATTTTGATCCACTTACTGCATCCATAATAAATCAAGAATGTCAAATGGTTACAGTTTTGAATGAAATTAAGAAGCTTGAAAAAGAGAAGAAAAACAGACTCAGTAGGTTGAGTGAGCTCAGAGGGATAATTGTCCCTAAGTTAGAGGCCATGCATGAGGCCATAAAAGAAGCTCAAATCACATCCCGGACCAATGATCCAACAGATCTAAAAAGAGTAGATGTGTTTACATTCTTGTTGAGCAGTCATATATCAATTTTGGATAGAATGAAGCAAATTTGGGCTACATAAGTCATTCAGTTGAAAAAAACTTTTGCTGACATACTTCAGTATATGTAAGTATGCCATATGTATATACTTATGCAGACAAGATTTTGAAAATTTTGGTGTGCCGACCCTACCCTTTTCCATTGATGTCAAAAGGGGAGTGAGGAGTAGTGAAAAATGAGGAATCCAACTAAGAGGGAGCTTCGGTAAATGTACATAGAGATAGAGCATTAGCCAAGGGGGAGTATAGTGTGACACTTAGTCATTTTTCACTAAGTGTTGCCATCAATGCCAAAGGGGGAGATTGTTGGCAAGAGACACTATATGGACTCATGAATGTTGTCATTGATGGCAACAAAGGTTTTCCCACATATCCGTAAGACATGATAGGTCCTCACCGGAAGTCAAATTGAAGAATTGTTGAGGTCCAGTAAGCAAGCATAGAGTAGTCAGTAAGGTCCGACAGATAGGTCTGGATCTCTCAGTAGAAGTATCTCAGTGAAGTATGGATTTGGGGAAGTCAAGAGGAGTATCTTGACTAATAGATTCTAGGGTTTAAGCCTTCAGTGTGGAAAGGATAAAGAGATATGAATGCTTGAGTGTCAGGTTCCCAAGTGACAGTGTGAACAGAGGAAGAACTGACTGGCAGAACATCAGACATTATTCCAGATGTGTTACTGATGATGGAAAAGGTTCTTAAGGCATAATTTATGTTTGGTTGACATGATTGATGACTTCTACAAGTATATGCTTGATCCGCATTACTTGGTGTGCAAGGATTCAGCCGACAGATCAGAGTTTGAGGAAATTATTGACTGTTTCAGATGCCGACTAGAAAGGTGATGAAATCACTTGTGCAGATATATATAGGATTGATTTAGATGTGAATATGTGTGTGTAGTATTGCGTAGTGCAAAGAAAAGTAGAAGAACAAAGTGAAGATAGTAGAAGAGGTCTGGAATGTGACAATACAGTTGCATCAAGAGAGAGTGAGAATGAAGTGCAGCAGATCAGTTTACTAAGCTTAACCGGAACTGAACCTCAGCATGTGTGGATGCTTCTCATCAGTTTAAACATTGTGTTATCTTCCTTTCTTGTAGACAGTGTGTCTCCTGTAGGCAGTGAGCCTCTTGTGAGCAGTGTGCTCGGGCAGTGAGCCCTAATTGGCAAGTGCCATATTGTTATTTCTATTCTTCTAATAGAGAATAATATCTTGGGTTAATCACCCTGTGGTTTTCTCCCTTAACAGGGTTTCCACATCAAAAATATTGTGTCATGTGTATTTCCATTTCATGGTTATGTTTACTTGTTTGAATTCATGCTGCACTAATTATTAAGAAAGTTTAGAAAGCTGAAATATTTAAGATAACTGATTCACCCCCCTTCTCAATTATCAACAAATCCTAGTTTGGTTGATTGTAAGTGTAGCTAGGAAAATACATTTTCCATGCTCCAAGAAAGAGAGGGAGAGAATCATTGAAGGGAAGTGAATAGACGTATGGAAAGAATAGGTTGTTTCTATCTACACCTCATGTTTGTTCAGTTTGTGGACCCCATTGAGTTTGGTAAGTTGAGTTTGACTTTATTGCTCTAATTTGGATTTTGATTCAACAATAGTCGATTTGATATCAAACTCCTTTAGCATAGGTTTTGTCATAAAACTAGAAGGGATGGTTTGACCATCAATAAGATGTAGTTGATAGTCATTATTTTTTATTTATATGATGTGAATATAGCTCATATTCAAGAGTATATATGTATTTATGATAGTGGTTAACTATCTCATTTTTTTAGTATTCTGCTTGAAATTCCTTTATGGTATCCTATTAGGCTAATTATGTTTGACTATTTTGCTATATATGTGAGATAGAGAAGAGGGAGAATATCTCAACCCTATTCTTGTAATATTGTCAAGCATTTAATCAACAATGTAAGTATACATTGAGTATGCTTTCTTTATGATGTTATATAAATATTCATATATATATTAAGTGTGATATTTAAATGAGACCTTTTGTGTTAAGTTCGTTAACTTCTTTATGAAAGAGCTTAAGATTTTATGTTATGCTAGTTTCTTTTTAGAACATGGTTGTTTGACCCCTTTTACACTCAACTGAATAGGAGAGTGGAGGAGCTTTTGATTAGGTTTTTGGTGGTTTTTAGCGACCATTATCTCCTTTTGTTAGAATTTCATCATGGAAATTATGATAGGCATTAATAAAAGTGATGGGGTATAGTTATAGAGTAGAGCTCTATTTATCACCATGGAGGAGTTCTCTTGTGACAAACATATGTACACCAAGAGAGACACAAAATGAAAATAACCATGTTTGAAGCTTACTGTGGAAGAACATTGTCAAAGAAAGAGGTTGTTGAAGGATTAAGGAGAGCCTTGTTTGTATGTTGATCTCACAAGTTCTTTTCTTTCTAATAAAACATTATTTTGATTTGAGAATTCTTTGTTTGATATCATCCCTATAGATATAGTTATCTGTGTTTGATAATTCAATAGTATATACCTTTTATTATGTTTTGTAAAGATGAAATCTAGATATCACTATGCTTAGTGAAGTCTAGAGCATATTTTTCTCACTATGTTTTAGAAATCGAAGAGCTTGGTATAGCTTTGTG
The DNA here is from genome assembly GCA_027924645.1 of Cunninghamia lanceolata. NCBI lineage: Eukaryota > Viridiplantae > Streptophyta > Pinopsida > Cupressales > Cupressaceae > Cunninghamia > Cunninghamia lanceolata. The sequence goes on along the minus strand of BSBN01000737.1, from coordinate 936,482 downwards.
TATGGAAAAGCCGAGAGCTTATTAGATTTCTTTGATTTGTGAAGATTATAGTTTACTATATCTCTATGTTCTAAGTAGATGAAGAGATTATTTACCTTTGTGAAAGGAGAAACCAATAGCATAATATCTATATTTTCCTTGAGAAATGAGAAGCCAACGACAAAGTTACCACTATGTGTTTGTGTGAAGTCTTTAAACTTGTGAAACTCTATGTAAACTAGGTAGTTTAACTTTAATTATTTTATGAGATGTTTGAGGCTGAATGGCCATACACTTTTACCTATTTTGGATAGAACTAGTATATTTAAAACTCTTTCAACTTAAATTTAGAGAAAAAGAACTCTCTCTATTACATCTTTTCCTTATAATATAGCAAATATGTGTAGGCCGAAAGGATAGTGATCGCAGTAGGTATCTGCTAGATTCTGTCAGTAAACATTAATAGTTGAGAAGACAATTTACAATAAGTATTAGTATGTTTAATGCTAATCTTGAAGTATCCCTATAATGTTTAAACTTGTAGACAAAGTCTATGTAGTGACTAAACAATGATTATACTTAGAAATACCTGAGTAATGTAGTTGTCTTTACTTATCTTGCACTTAGAATAGTAAAGGATACAAATGATGTTTTATTTCTCTTAAAAGTTGTTGAGTCTATCTTTAAATGTCAAATTAAACTTCTTGAGATCACTGAGCCTCTTGAGATCATTGTTTTGAGTCTTAGAAGTTGAGACTAGATGTTTTGATAAAGATGTTTGTTTTATCTGTTAACTCTTTTTAGTTTTATTATTTTCAATCCAAGACTTTGTGAAAGGTTTTCTCTTATTATAAAAGTGTATAGAAATTATTTGAATATCATTAGAAGCACTTGAAGCTATGTTATATATTTATATATTAACATATATGTTTATTCAAATAGATTATGTATTTTCCATTATGCAAAGATAATGTTCTATTGTTTTTAATGATTTTATATTAGTGAATGAAACGTAACCATTAGGTCAAAGACATCATTACTTTATTATCTATCTATACTTATACCCTTTATCAGATTAAAAGATTTAACTTAGTCAAGAATTCTTATTCTTTTGTTAGTATCTATTAAGACTTGACATAGAGGAATATAAACCTTGTGTATTAGGTTTTTCTATAAAAGGTGAATCCAATCCATGACCAAGTAGTCAAAATTTGATGAGTGGTTATCTTATTCATACTATATTATGGATATAATTTATTAGTGTTTAAGGGTGTTTTAATATTGTAAATTATTAGAGTAGGGAAGTTAAGAACCCTAAATTTTACCCCAAAGAGTTTAGAAAACTTTAATTCTTAAAACAATATGATATTGATTTAGTTTATTGTGTACTTTGGTCAATAGACTTGAAAGGTCAAGAAACCATTGATCATGACAATATTAAGAGATTAAAAAGCACTTTGTTGTTAGAAAGTCAATACTATTTATATAAACCAAGTATGGTTATTATTAAGTAGAGAATAAAATGACAAGAAGTGATAGTCCTTGATAAATTACAGATATGCGATTAGGGACTCTCAAAAAAGATAAATTTATTTAAACTTGCATATTGTATATATATCCTAGATAAGGAATATTTCTAAGTCAGATGGACTAAGGATTGAGTATAGTTTAAACAATTATGACTAGATATACTAGCCAACAAGTAAAAACTCTAGGATGAGATAGGAGATAGTCTTCAAGTTGAGTTAGAGTTTTGTGAACACAGGACTACGCTTATTGCAAACACTTAAATATATAGAAAATTTGGCCAAAGTGATGCACATGTCTCTACATGAATTAGTTGATTCACAGTGTCTAGATGGTGTAACTAGTCAGTATGATCATACTTAGCTAGAATATTGTCTAGAGTTGTATGGATCATTGAGTTACATAGCACACAATACTAGGACTTAGATGGCAACTTTTTAGATCAACATGTCTATACTCTTCATGAAGGGTAGGACCAATTCTAGTAGGAAAGTGTGCAGGGGACCACTAGTTTGTGGTTGGAGGTAAAGCACTCAAATGATTCTCTCCCTCTGTAGTAGAAGACTCACCAAAACTTGAACAAGAGATATCAAGATTCTAGAGACAGTACTCTTTTATGTAAAATCTCATGTTATGATTATGATGTAAAACTATGCATTACCAAGAGAAATATATTTGTAAATGTAAAGTTAAATGTTATCACTATAAGTTATCTTTGAATATATGGAATTTCAAGTTTTAAAATATTCAAAAAATATATACTTTTATTTCTTTGAAGTCTAGGAAATAGTTAAAAATATGTATGTATTTCACTCATGTATATTATGTTCTTTTACTTTCCTAGTAAATTGTGTGTGTAATTATGAGCAATATGAGAAGGCATGTTACAACGATCATGGAGGAAGTGGTTATCAACAGGATGAAGGAGGGGTTTCCAATAGTGTAGATTGGGAGATGGTTCAGGATTGAGGGGAGAATTTTTAGGGGTGCTATCAAAATTTTGGAGGAGCTAGAGGAGGATCTAGTTGAAGAAGGTGGTGATGGTTTTCTCAAAGGAGTAGGAGGAGGATTTGGATGTAGTGGAGATGTTGGTAGTGTTTGGGTAGAAGCACTAGAAGAATTACTAGAGATGTCCTTGGTGAAAATGTCATAAGGAAACTAGTGGTATTGTTGAAGATGACCATGGCAAAGTTGTAGTATGGGGCCTGGTGGTGGTTACTAGTAGGGTTTTGGGTGGTGGTGGTGGTGGTGGATGTGGATTGTTGGCCATATGTGTTGTCATTGATGTCAACATAGTATACATTGATGTTAACATAGCACACACGGATGCATACACTGATGTCAACACTATCAGGAAAGTAAGATACTATTTATGGTTGCATATTCCTAAGAAAGAGAAAGCTCATGATTGGAGGTCATAAAAGCTATATTCTCAATCAAAGCAGAGTTGAGTTTGTAGCCTTATTAATATGAGAATTATAAGCACTAAAAGAATTAGATGGTAAGGAAGGATGCCTAATGGATTGAAGCATGTTGTATGATCTATCCCACTAATCCTAAGTTGCATGTGGTAATGTAATGAAGGTTTGGCCTCAAGGAGAAGGTGATAGTTATTGTTTTAGAATATCTTCTCTTTGAAGACAATCCAGAAGATTGCTCTGCATTTTCATTATTGTGCTAGTGGACATCTGTGGTTTGGAACATAGCTTTATACAATGTCATTTTATGTATGTTTCAAGTTTCATGATGTTTTGATCATTGGAAGGATGTTTTTTCTGCTGATAGCTTGAAGATAAAGTTGGTTCTATGAAGTTTTTTCTAGCATGATAATGGAATGCTCCACATTCCTCCATAGTTGTATATGTGGATATATGGTTCTAAGATTGTGTCAAGAAGATAGTGAAGCCGCTATTTCCATAGTCTCGAATCATATATGTCCCTTTGTTGTGAAAGTTATGTATAATAGAACACTGGAATGTACTCTAGAAGAATGGTGCTATATTGAAGACCCACTAGAATGCTCCACATTCATCCAGAAGTGGATGATTGACCTTGTAGTTTTGTGAACATGTTCTTGGGTTTGCATGGCATGCCTCTTTTTTATTTCAAGCTTCTTCATGGCCCACAACTTAGTTTTTCAATTGACAACATGGTACAATGTGTTCTAGATAATAGAGTGTTTTCAAAGCAAATGTTTGAAGCTGTGTGGCACAATTCTTTGATGTATGGTGGAAAACGAGTGTATGGGGGTGTTTTATGAGTCATGTGAACTTATCTGCAGAAGTTTCATGAAAATCTTTCTTGTTTCCTATACTGCACAAGGTTTTCAAGTTGATGTGGCTGTTATTCTTCAAGTCTTCATAAATTTTCCTTAAAGATGTCCTATTTCCAAATGAGAAAATTGTGCAGATGTAATTCCATGGTGTTTGAAGAATTAAAGGATTTGTTGGACCTAGTTAAGCAAGTGTTGGTGTCCTCAAGGCTTGGATCTTCTGCTAGTATAGCTTGTTGTTTCAATTAGGACCTATCTTCTATATGTTTCATAGTGCGTGTTGTCTGGCTGACTTATAAATGTATCAACAACTCATGTTTTATCTAGCTGACAAGTAATGTAATCAATGTAATATCATGTGTAAATAATGAATCAAAGTGAGTGGCATAAGGTATGATTGCAAGATGATTGAGAAAGGTTCACAAGAAGATAAAAGAAGATTAAATGCATTATTGGTGTACAACTGTGGGAGAAAGAGAAAAAGTTGTTGATATTGTTTGGATTCATCTTGAAGACATATTTTTGATGGTGATCAAGTATATAGTGTACCTAATTGATCAAATCTTCAAAAGAAAGTTTGAGGAGATAGAAGCTCAATCATCAAAAGTGTCAGCTTCAATGACAATTCTTAGATAGTAAGAAAAGACTGTTATACTGTAATCTTTTGTATTCTCATTTCAAGGATTAGATGCTTCCTTGGGAGTGACCCTAAATCAAAATCATCAGGGAGTAGAAGATTCCTTGGGTGTAACCCTAAACCAAAGTTACTTAGGGAGTAGCAGCTTCCTTGGGTTAAAGCCCCTAAAAAAATTTACTATTTGAGCTTCATTTATTGTGAGTTAATCCTCACCATGGTTTTTCCTTTCTAGGGTTTTCTACCTATATCTAGTGTTATTTGTTGATGTGCATTGTGTTATTCTTCCATGCTCATGTTAATGTTGTTTAATACTTAAGGTTTAATCTGCTCCGAATGAGTTGAATTTGTTGAAAGTGAGATTTGATTGTATACTAATTCACCCCTGCTCTTAGTATACTTGTGTATCTAAAAATTGGTATTAGAGCCAAGTTCCTCTAAGGGAAGCTTAACTTCTCGAGGAAGGTCCAAGATGGCACAAGGAGGATCTAGTAAGATACCTAGGTTTTATGAAATGAATTATGTTTTTTGGAAGATAAGGATGGAAGACTACATCAATTCTCTAGGGTGTAGAGTTTGGGATTTTGTTAAGAAAGGTTACACTATTCCTACTAACATTCCCACAAATGAAAATAAAGTCAAGAAATATGAGAACAATGCCAAAGCAAATTTTTTCATCATGAGTTCATTATCTGATTCAAAACTTTCAAAGGTGATGAGTTTTAGCTCTACTCAAGTGGTTTGGGAGAAACTTGAAACTAGTTAGGAACGGGATAAGAAAGTAAAGCAAGATCAGATGCAAATTCTCAGAAGTAGATTTGAAACCCTAAAGATGATAGAGGATGAAAACATTGTTGGATATATGCTCTTACTGAATGAAGTGGTCAATGACATCAAAGGTCTTATTGGTGAAATAAAAGAGGATGAAATTGTGAAGAAGGTTCTAAGATCTCTTCCCAAATCTTATAGTCATAAGGTATTAGCTATTGAGGAGATTGCAAACTTGGATAAGTACTCTTTAGATCAAATATTTGAGACTCTTACAACTTTTGAAATGAGACAATTTGAGAGTGATTCTCCATAGAAAGAAGTGGCCTTCAAAACTAGTAAAAAGATAAAGGATGAATCTACTGATGAAGATGAAAGTCCTAATGATGCTGAAGCAAACTTTGTAAGAACATTAAAGAAAGGATCTGGAAAATATTAAGGTAAGTTACCTTTCAAATCTTTTAATTGTCTAAAGGTAGGTCACTTTGCCTCTAAATGTCCTCTAAAAAAAGATAGGAGAAGTAACAGAAATAGTAAATTCAAAAAGAGTCTGTTTTCCTAAAAAGATAGTTGTTTTTCAAAAGATGAGGATCATGATTCAAATGATGAAACACTTTTCTTGGCCATGAGTGTTGGTGATAGAAAGAATGAGGGTGTAAAATATGGAAAAATTGATACCTTACAAATAATTCAAAACAATGAAAGTTCAATGGTTGTATGGATTACCTTCCATGCAAAAGAAGAAACCAAAGATTAGGTTATTGATTTTGGTTGTTCAAATCATATGACTGGTGACAAAGAGAATTTTATCAGCCTTAAGAAGTGGGATGGTTGAGAAATTAAGTTTGGAGGTGATGAGTCAGCTCAAATTTGTGGAAAAGGTGTCATAACTATTGTAGACACTTAAAATTGTTCATGTCTTGCGACATAACCTTGTGAGACACCTTGTAATGTTTTTCCCTAGGTCCTAGGTCATCCCACTTAATAACCTAATCCAATTAATTAAATAAATCCCATTTATTTAATTAATTCCCCCTTGTCACATGTCTCACATAATTCAAATTAAAAATTTGAATTAAATCCCTCACCTCTCACCACATTGCAACACATGTCACATGCTACACCTTCCACTTAATCCATTCACATGTCAAACTAATTTAAATATTCTTTTATTTAAATTAGGTCTCATTTATCCTCCATCACACACTTGTCACATGACTACAATCCTTCTTGAGGTGGGAAAACCCTAATCAAGCATAATTGATCTCAACTATTCATATCATTCAACATAAATTGCAATCACAACCGTTCTTTCAAATTTTCCTTTTCTATAAAGGTAGCCTCTCACAAGTCATTTTCATGATAATATCAAACCCTTGTATACCATTATGCTGCTGAAATATTGAGCAACCTATAATCCCGCATTGATCAACCCTTTGAAATATTGCATTCTAATGTGAGGTTGAGAAGAGCTACGAAGGTCATTCAAGTCTAGTTTGAGAATCAGTTTACATTTCATATATGTTTTGTATTTTCATTCTAGTTTGTGCTTCATGGTGCTAGTTAGGGTTTCATTTCTACAATTTTGATTTATGCCCTAGATTTTTCCCTAACACATTTTGGTGAACTTGATGTGAATCTAACATTTTTTGTCAAGTTTTGGTGACTAAATTTTGTAGGTGACCTCCAGGCCTGAAACCGACCTTGCCATTAAGTCCAAGAGGCTTGAGAAACAAAAAAAGACAAAATTTGATATAGTTTGCTTCCAGATTTTTTTAAAAAAATTTTTGAAATTTTTTTAATATAACAGTCCATACAGTAGTATTCCGTATGGATCCATACTATACAGACTTGCCTTTAAGCCTATTACAACCTTAGATCTCATGGTTTTCCTTTTGTCTGTGTTTGTTTTGTAGGGTTCACAATGAATTTGGGGTGTGTGTATGGATGTTTCAACCCCTAGAAAAACTCTCTGTTGACCTGTAATACACTTCCCTCTGTCAACCTTGAGAAGTCCTACATCATCTGCAGAGCACCGTTTGACTGCATTTGAGCCCACAACCATCACTCATCTAGTTACCACTTCATCGCTACTCATTCACCCCCTATCGAATGGCTCCCATTCATCTGCCTTACTTCCTTACCTCCACCGCCTTTAAGATTTTTCACCACTAGTTTTCAAGCCTGTTGAAAACCCTTACCACTCCCTCCGCTTGGCTTCCACCTATCTATCGCTTGGCTTCTTCTTGTTGGAAACAATGTAGATAACTGAGAGGGGGGGTGAATCAGTTATCCCAAATATCTTAACTTTCTTTTCTCCTTTAATAATTAGTGCAGCATCAAAACATATAAGCATATATGATCATAAGAATAGAAATAAAATCATCATACATAACACAAGGATTTTTACGTGGAAAACCATATTAAGGGAAAAACCACGGGGTGACTAACCCAAGATTGTATTCTCTATTAAAAGAATAAGAAGTACAAAATGGCACTTACCAATTAGGGCTCACTACCTGAGCACACTGCTCACAAGAGGCACACTACCTACAAGAGACTCCCTATCTACATAACTTATAGAAGGTAATCAGATGTTTGAACTGATGAGAGGCATCTACAAATGCTAGGGTTTAGTTCTGGTTAGGTACAATATAATGATCTGATGCACTTCATTCTTCCTGTGCTCTAGTGTTGTTGCTCTGTCACATACCTGACTTGTATTACTGCTTCCACAATTGTCTCTACTTTTCTTCACACTTTATTTCATCATATATGTACTCACACACACCTACATACTAGAATCTATCTGATATATATATCCACATCAAGGATTTCAAAAACTTTCTAGTCGGCAACTAGAATACTTAGGATATTTACAAATTACTGATCTGTCAGCTGAATCCATGCTTGATTTGTGATGTGTATAAAAAACATAGGCATAGAAGTCATCAATCATGTTAGCCAACAAGGTATGATCCCTCAAATTGCTTTATCAACATCAATTACTCATTCGGATTGAAGTCTGATACTCTACTGGTCAGTTCTTCCTCTATCTGCTCTACCTGTCTAGAACCCAACACTCAGATGCTCATATCTTTTCCATGTTTTATCACCAGAGGCTAAATCTCTAGAATATAGTAGTCATGATACTCTTGACTTGTCCAAGTTCACAACTTCTTGGGTTACACCATCTGAGAGATCTGGACCTGATTGTCAAACCTTGTTGCATGCTTTGTTCTTGTTCACCGGACCAAAACAATCTTCAATTTGACTTCCGATATAGGCATACTATGTGCTGTGGATGTGTGGGATAGAATTTGTTGCCATCAATGACAACACTCATAAAACCACATAGTGTCTCTTGCCAACAATCTCCCCCTTTGGCATTGATGGAAACACTTGGTGAAAAATGACTAAGTGTTGCAACAAACTCTCCCTTGGCTGATGCTCTATCTTATACACTATTTTATCAAAGCTCCCCCTTAGCTAGATTCCACATTTTTCACTACTCCTCACTCCCCCTTTGACATCAATGGAAAAGGGCGGAATCCACATACCAAAATTTGCAAAAATTAACCTATACATGGCTGCATAAGTATATATACATGTTATACTTACATATACTTGAGTATATCCACAAAAGTGGCCTTCAACTATACAAACTCTATGGCCCAGCTCTGCTTCATCCTGTCCAAAATAGAGATGTGACCACTCAACAAAAATGCATATGCTTCTTCCCTTCTTAGATCTATCAGATCACTGGTCTGAGCTGTGGTCTGAGCATCTATTAAGGCCTCATACATTGCCTCTAACTTAGGGATAATTATCCCTCTAAGTTCACTCATTTTGCTTACTATATCCTTCTTTTCTTTGTTTAGCCTATTTATTTCATTTATGATGACAATGGCTTGGCATTCCTAATTCATTAAGGATGTAGTGAGGGGATCAAAATTCTGAGATAAACTTGACATCTTACCTTCTTGTTCTTTCACCTTCTTTTCAATATTCTCTTTCACTTTGGGCCAAGATAGACAAAATTTGTACATGTCCCCACCATCTTTAAGAGCATTTTCAAGGCTCTTTATCGCAATATCTAGGGTCCTCCTATCATTAGTAATGAGTCCCTATACTTTATTGAATCGTTTTCCCAAAAACTCCTTCTGAACCTTTGCTTCTGTCGATTTCTCTAAAGATTCAAAGTGAGTGCTAATAGAGTTTACCAGAGATTTCAAGTAACCAGATGGAGAGGCCGAAGGATCCTTTTGAAAATATGGCATGATCTTCTCTAGCATCCCAGATGCAATCTCTAATAGCTCACAGTCTTCCATATGATATTTTAGAAGTTTTTCTTTTGCTTTTGCTTGACCAAACAATGCTATTTTCATTGTCTGGACTAGAGAGAGGGAATCAAAATTTAGTGGTCCTTGGAATAGTTTTGGTTCATCTATCTCCATCATTTCTTTGTTTAAGAAGTTCTTTACTGCCTCTATAGTGTCTCTTGTCAGTGACTAAGTCTTCTTTTCTTTTGGGATCTCAGAATTGTCATCAAAGGTCTTCTCTATTTGTTTTTCTTCTTTTCTCTTTACCTCCTCTTCTTGACTCACTTTCTCCTCTTTTCTTTTTTCTCCTTCAACTCCTAAATCTAGAATGTCTACAGTGGGACCTAGAGGAGAGATGTTACCTATATTTACTACTTCATGAACTTCCTCTTCTGGAACAGAGGAATCAAAGTCCTTAGACTTCTCTTCACCTATCTCTTTTGACCCTTCTACATTTCTGTCAGAAGATTCTTCATTGGTTGTATTTAATCCTTCAACATCCATGGTGGAAGGTTCTTCATTTGTTTCCTCTATAATAGGAAGATTAAATCTTTTGAAGGCATTCCAAAGGATGTCTTTTGTTTCTCTTGCTACTTGGTCAGTTTCTCCAAGTATAAGTTTATTCATTCTTGCTTTGCTCCAGAATTCATCCTTGCGGTCCTTAAAGATCATGTCCATTTACTTTGGAGTAATAGAAGGATAGAGCTATATTTCTATCTATTCCCTAATCTCTAATTCTTTTTCTTTTGCATTCTCTTTTCTTAGTTCAAGTACCTTCTCTAGATTTTTGGGAATCAATGAAATAATCTCAATGAATGCTTTATTGTAAATATTCAGATACTTGACTGTAGCTTCTTTCAGGATCTTTTTGTTAGTATCACTGTATTCATCATAGAATTCTATTACTAGTTACAAATTCCCATCCATAGTGACTGCCTTCATGATATCATCAATGGAAAGAGTGGGCTTTTCAAAAATTCTTCTGCTTTTTCTTCTTTGTTTTTGCTAGCAGAGAATTCCCCAGATGTTTTCTTCTTCTTCTTCATTTTCTTAATTTCCTCATTAGACTATCTTTCTTCATCATCCTTGTGACTTGGTAAGACCTTGTGGCTTTTGTTTTCATTCTCTTTTCTCCCTTTTTGGATGTCTTGACTTCTGGTTTAGTGGCTCTTGAGCTCTTAGGAGTGGTAGGTACTGAGCTCTTAGGAGTGGCAGGTACTGAGCTCTTGGAGGATCTAGTCTGGGAGGAGTCTTCTACCGAAACACTTCCTTTCTCTGCTTCTTGTTTCTCTTTCTTAGCTTTTTCAATTTTTTCTCTATTTGCATCTACTGTCTCTTTTGATATGCCATATCTTTTGGCAATTTCCTTGACTTCCCTTCTAACCTTCCTCTTTATCTCTGGTTGTCTTAGCTCAACATGTATTTTTACACTTAGTTCTTGAAAGGTTCCAAACCTTTCTACCTTAGGGTCCTTAGGCTGGCTCAACAGGTGTTGAATATGTAGCTCCAAGATTTTCTCATAAACCTCATATCCCATTGGCATTATCCAAACTATTCTGGGCTCAACTACCTCCATTAGGCATTGATCAGTATCTACCATGAAACACACTATATCTGTGTATTTCTCAACTATGGATTAAGGTATCCTCTCTCTAGATTACATCATACTTTGGAAGTTCTTAAATTAACCCCAAAGTGTTGTGCTTTGAGATTTAGCATCACCAAGTCCATACATATAGTATCTAATCTGTATTGCAACTAGTTTGTCATTTTGCCAAACCCAACCACTTGTTTTGGGCAACTCATTCATGTAGTAGAAGAATAGACACAATATTAAACAACCATACTTGAAGGAGTTCTTCTTATCCTGCTTGATCTTCTACAGGTTTTCTAATAGTTGGTTTAAAAGAAGATCACATAGGTCATAATCTACATTTTCCCTCAATATCTGATATGCTACATATATTGCAGTCCTAGACACAGAATTCTCCCAGCTAGAATGATAGACCTTACACCCAATTATCATTGAGGCAAATTTGACATCCGAATCTGTATGTCATCTATGGTCATTGTTCTCTTGTCAAACTTAGATCTGGTAGCATCAGTTACTATCTGGTTCTTGAAATATTTGAGTGCAGGTAACCCACTGGATGAGTGTAGTCCAATTACTTCCCTAATGGAACCTTTTATTATCTTGAAGGGCCTCATTAACCACATAAAATTATCATGCATTCTGTAGAGGACATACTAGACCCAATCATCTTCTATAAAATAGGGAAAGTGGATGCAATGTCTACAATGTTTATCTTGGAGGGCCTTGTATTGAGGTTTGAGTTCAAAGCTTTCATCTACTAACTATTTGTGATAGATGTCCATCAACTTAGATTCTCCAAATTCCTCAATGTTGGCATGGATGTAGACCCTAACATCTTCTACATGCAATACCACATGCAGAATACTAGAAAAAGTGCTTAAAAGATCAACTTTTATGGATTTGTAGGGGTTTTTCTTGAATTTTGGGCGCAGCCTATCAGTGATCTTAATAACCATTGGAGTAGCTATTTTACAAAAGATTCAAAGAAAGATTTTCAAAATGGAAGTACCTTTTTACTCTTTAGGGTTTGAAATAAGATCCAGAATAAATAGGATTTTTGTAGTTGATCTTTGAGAGAGTTGTAGAAAATTGATGCAGATCTATTCTTTTCTTCTTCTTGAATGCAAATGTGCAAATGATGAGTGAAAGAACCCTTTTATTCTTGCACAAACCCTAATTTCCTTTTGCAATAAATGCACAACTTAAGTTATCTGGTTGCCCTGTTCTGAGAGAGATCTTTTTGAATCACTATGTTGCACTTAGAATCATTTTCAATGAGGATTGACAATGTATCTTCTTTTCTCTGATCATACCATGGATCTGCAAATCAAAGTATTTCAATTTTGAATCATACCAGATTTGTTTGTGAAAATCCTGCTTTACCGGATGGCTGTCAAACCGAATCAATCTTGGATGATTAAACTCTTGCAAAACTCCATGTGGATCTTTCATATTTTTACTGAGGGTTATTTGGATATTTTTTGAAAACCCTTTAATCTGCAACATTCCATTTGCCAAATTTAGGTACCAATTAACTGGCTAGGGGAATTTATTTTTCTTTGTGACTTCCCCTGAGCTAGAGCTCATCTGTTTAGTTTTTGGAAGGAATATCAGTACCAGATTCCAGTGCAGATCCATCTCCAACATTTTCTATACTCTTCTTCACCCAAATATTGCTCATCTCCCTTTGAACTTCATCCACATTTACTTTTCCTTTTCCCTTATCTTGTTTTTGATTATGATGCATCGGGCCCCTTTTATCCTAATTTTTACTTCTGTAGAATTTGACAATATGATCAGATCAACAACATTTATTTGCATATTTGACTGATATCCTCTTGATCTACATTGATTAGCCATATGTCCCATTCTATTGCATGCAAATCATCTACCATTGAATGAATTGTTTATTTACATATTTCTGCATTCATGAGATTTGTAACCATACCTTTTGCAGTTGAAACATTGTTCAAAGAAGGATGGATTAGTCTGATTCATTCTCCTTCTGCACTGAGTTGCTTTATGACCAAAGTTGTTGCAATTGAAGTAGTATCCATTGAAGGATGGATATCTTTGATCATTTGGTTGCCTTACCAAAGGTCTTCTAGGCTTGTTTCTTTGATTTCCTGATCCAAAATTCTTCTGACCAGATCCAGAGCTTTCACCATTCTCATATGCCAAACCACACTTATCATCTACCCTCTTTTGGCTTTCAAGAAGGACTTCAAGTTGGGTAGACCTTATCTTGAATTTCTCTTTGTATTCATTTGTTGTTTGAAGATTTTGTTTAAGAGTGTCTATCTAATTCTCAAGTTGTTCTTCATTATCTCTAGCTTCTTCAAGATCAGATTCAAGATGCCTAATTATTCTATCCATTTTATGGCAGTCCTCTATCTTCTCTTTGAGGGATTGTTTTAGATTATCTTCAATTTTCCTTTTCTCTTCAATTTCTTGGGTGAATCTCATAACCCTTGATTCCATCTCATGTCTTACCATAATGGCCTCTTTTGATAGCTTCTCACATTGCTTGTTTTTCTCATCTAGATCTTCATTACTATCATTGGCTTCACTCTGACTTGCTAATTTTTTAAGTAGTTCCTTTCTCTTTTTCACAGAGATACTTAGTTTTTCTTTTAGCTCATTGGTGAAATCATCAGCTTGTTTGAGTCTTTCTCTCAAGTTATTGACTTCAAAGTGGGATTGATCAAGATAATCTAGGGTAGACTGAAGTTGTTCCTTCATACCATACATATCCATTGAGACTCCCAAATCTTCCTCAAGTTGTTAGGCTCTATTTAGAGGAACTTAGATTTGATACCAATTGTTGGAAACAATACAGATAATTGAGAGGGGGGTGAATCAGTTATCCCAAATATCTTAACTTTCTTTTCTCCTTTAATAATTAGTGCAACATCAAAACATATAAGCATATATGATCATAAGAACAGAAATAAAATCATCATACATAACACAAGGATTTTTACGTGGAAAACCTTGTTAGGGAAAAACCACAGGGTGACTAACCCAAGATTGTATTCTCTGTTAAAAGAATAAGAAGTACAAAATGGCACTTGCCAATTAGGGCTCACTACCCAAGCACACTGCTCACAAGAGGTACACTGCCTATAAGAGACTCACTATCTATAGAACTTACATAAGGTAATTAGGTGTTTGAACTGATGAGAGGCATCTACAAATGCTAGGGTTCAATCCCAGTTCGGTATAATATACTGATCTGATGCACTTCATTCTTCCTCTACTCTAGTGCTATTGCTCTATCACATATCAAACTTGTATTGCTGCTTCCACACTTGTCTCTACTATTCTTCACACTTTATTTCATCATATTTGTACTCATACACACCTACATATTGGAATCCATCTGATATATATCCACACCAAGGATTTCAACAACTTTCTAGTTGGCAACCAGAATACTCAAGATATTTACAAATTACTGATTTGTCAACTGAATCCATGCTTAATTTGTGATGTGTATCAAAAACATAGGCATAGAAGTCATCAATCATGTTGGCCAACAATGTATGATCCCTCAATTTGCTTTATCAACATCAATTACTCATCTAGATTGAAGTCTGATACTCTTTCGGTCAGTTCTTCCTCTGTCTATTCTGCCTATCTAGAACCCAACACTCAGATGCTCATATCTTTTCCATGTTTTGTCACTAGAGGCTAAATCTTTGGAATATAGTAGTCATGATACTCCTCTTGACTTCTCCAAGTTTGCAACTTTATGGGTTACAACATCTGAGAGATCTGGACCTAATTGTTGGACCTTGTTGCATGCTTTGTTCTTGTTCACCAGACCAAAACAATCTTCAATTTGACTTCTGGTATAGGCATACTATGTGCTGCGAATGTGTGGGATAGACTTTGTTGCCATCAATGACAACACTCTAAGCCACACAATATCTCTTGCCAAAACTACTCTCTTATGGCCTCTGAGGTACATATCGCCACCTGTACCTAGTCATTTCCACCACAGTTCATTATCACCTCCTAAAACCCTAATTCTGACCATCATTCTCCAAATCCTATCTGCCAGAATCTAAACCTCTTTCTACCATTTCATCATCTCTTCCAAACCCTAGCTCCACTCGCATTCCTTCTATCACCTCTGACTTAAGTCTAAAACCTAGTGTCACTTCCACTTTAACCTCATGTCACTGCTCACCTAAAACTCTAAATCATTGACCATAGTCTATTAAACTGTCGGTCTAAAACCTGTGACCTCATCTGTGAGTAAACCTTTCATTTCCATTTGAAAGGGATGGTCACCAGTTGGCAGCCACTATCTTGGGCCTATTTAGTGGAGGTTCAGTCACCTCCATGACCATGGGTGGGGTTCTTAAGCCCCCTGCCCCATTTCTCCTTCTTTTATTTATTTATTTTTTTGCAGGTTTTTCACCCCTGGTCATATGGATGACTAGGGGCTAATCGAAGCTCCAACATCAAACACAAACTATCAGCTACCTCAACAGTCCATGTGACTAGATGTTGCCTAACTGTTAGTGGTTTCAATAACTGCCAGACCTAACCCTTATTCCTCCCAAGCCCTAGAAGGGCATTTTTAAAATTTTTTGCCATAACTTTCAAATACGGGCTCCAAATTGCGCAAATGAGGACTTGTCAGAAATTAGACATGGTGAACTACATAATGGTGGATAAATTTTTAGGCGACTGTACCATTTTATAGGCTTTTTTGCAGTCAAAGTCAAACTTCATTTCAAACTTTAAATGCTCATAACTTTTACAATTTTCTTCCTTCTTTCATGATTTTTTTTAAAAGTGCATAGAATTTCTTGAAGAATCTATTTATGTAATCCATTCTATTGTATCTAGTCATTTTCATTAGATATTTATTAGATTCCTTATTTTCACATAGCATTCTTCTTTGCAAGTCTACTTGTTTCTTTTTCAATTTTGTGGCTTGTAGGTAATCATACGGGGCTGGAACAACATCAACATCAACACACATAGCAGATTGGAAACAATAAAATTTAGGTGCAATCATTCTAATCTTTGATTTCTCATAATCATTTCTTGTCTCACACTTTGACTTGGGCTCATAAACAGACATTTTCCTTCATTTCACACATCAAAATTGGGCAATAAATTGAACAAGTGTCTTCCATTCACATTTTGACTTGGGTATAAAAAGAAGCAGTGCTTAAATTGCTTGGTGAATTTGATTACGACTAGAGGTGTGTATGCTCTTCTCTTGCGCTTTGTGTGATCTTGAGATTCAAAAACATCTCTCATCCATTCATTTTCACACTTCACATTTTGTTTTTCTTAAAGTCAATTTACAAGTGCAAGTGTGAATCAAGTGTGTGTGTGTATGCTCTCTCCTCATACTACATGGTGATCTTGGAGATCAAAAACACCTCACTTGGTTAGCTTTTGCCATACCCTTCGTAGGAGGCCTGCTTGGAGACACACCACTCCAAGGGACGACCTCAACCGAGGTTGAATTGAAGGACACCCTCCGTGGAAGCTGAAATCTTGTCACTCTTGGCTAAGCCCCAAAGAACTTTATACCTTTGGGAAGTGAAGGTAATGGGTGTGTTACCCCTTTCTCCTGGCTATGTGGCAGGATTTCTCTTTCATGTCATTTCCCTAGTCAACCTTGTGAAACCTAGTTTAAGACCTAATTGGCCATACCCTACTTGACTAATTCTAGTGCTTGTTGATGTGTCTTCCACATGTGCTTGTTTAATCATCATCATATTCTTCAAATTCAAATTCAAACTTGCTTATGTGTCTTGCATGAGTGATTCATTTTTGTAAATGTGTGATCATTTGTTTGAACATTGCCAAATCAAGCTAAACACCAAACACATAAATACAAGTCATCCTACACATTCAAATCTAATCACTATCATCCTAATCATCCTTCTTAGCCACTTCATATGCTAATCATATCCAAGTCACTATGATTCAAACCCTAATCATTCCTTGTCACCTTCCTCCTAATCAAATCCAAATCATTCCTAATCATTACACATCATCATCATCATCATCTTCATTCTAATCATCATCCTAATCACATCCGAATCATCCTAATCCAATCCTAATCATATCCTTGTCATTCTACATCATCAAATCAACATCATTCTAATCATTACACATCATCCAATCAATCCTATCCTAATCATTCCTAATCACATTCTTATCATATATTCATCATTCAACCTTAATCCTAATCATATCCTTGTCATTCTACATTATCCTAATCATCTTCATTCTAGTCCAATCAATTTCATCTTATCATTCCACATCATATCCTGATCATCGTAATTATCATCCTAATCAATCCAAACCACCCAATCTTGTCATTCCACATCATTCCTAATCATTCTATCCAAATAATTATCCTAATCATCATTTCACATTAATCTCACTATAATCATTCCTATTCATAGTCTAATCATATCTTCATCATTCAACTTTCATTCTAATCATCATCCGAGTCGCATCCTAATCATCCAATCACTTCATTTCACATCATTCCACATCAACCTAGTCCTAATAAACACTTGTCCAAATGGCCCTAATCATAAACAAGCCCAATCCAAATCCTAAGCCTAAAATCATAGTTCGAGGGTACTATCACTCTAGCACAAACAATGAGACAAATTCAAGACCAAAAATCATAGTTCAAGGGGGCCATCCCTCTAATCCAAATCATGAGACAAATCATAAGCCCAAAATCATAATCCAAGGGGGCTACCCCTCTAATTCAAATGATGAAATAAAACCAAAACCTAAAATCATACTCTGAGGGGCTCTTCCTCCTTCCAATAATGACATGAACTATGTTGCATACCTTGAGGAATAAATCAACATGTAGAAACTTAAACCCATGTGTGACACCATGCTGACATTCAAGAACAAAGTCCTAGCATCTGAACTCTAAAACCTCCTTCAATGACTTCACCAAATGCCTCAACCCTTTGACCAACAAAACACACAAATACTTCAAGCCCTCTTCCAAAAATTCCAACACATTCAATTACCTCAAATCCAATGCCTCCTAGCTCAAGCCAATCAACTCATGGCCAGTTGTAAAATCCAACAACCACATCATTCACTTCAATCCTATATGCCACCACCCTCCACTTCATACCAATCTAATCCATCCATTTCATATCAAGTCAATACCACATCAACCAATCCATCCCCTTCTTCCCATGTCAATGCCACATCAACCTACCAAGTCACTTCACAACAAGCACATGTGAACTTAAGTCCTCCTTTGTAATAAGTCCAAATGCCTTCATGTTCTAATGTCATTGTTGACAAAGGCCACATGTATCTAGTTCATACACCCTCTAAGTACATTATACCACTGTCCAATCAAAAGCCTATCAAAAAGTCATCATGTCCTAGTCCTAATCCAATGGTTCCTCCACCTTCCAACCCATTAAACCCTTCATTACCCTTACCAACTCCATGCCCTAAGTTTAAAACATTACAAAAGAAAACTCAAATCCACCCATCCGCCTATAAAGGATCTAACCCAAGGGCTACTAGCAAAGAATCAAACATTGCCATGTTATCCAACACATATGCAACCTACCAAAGAGTCTTCCAACACCATGCCTAGTCTTCCAAGTCCATCATGCATTTCACAACCACTTCAGCCTATTCAAGAGTCTCCCCCCATGAGCCCAAGTCAACCTTCATTATGCCCTCATGTGGTTGACCATCAAGAACATATCAAGCTTATTCAAGTGCCTTCAACCTCCATTCAAACAAGTCACATGGTATGTCAAGAGCACAATTCTAAGCATGAAGAAACATCTAATCCCCACTCTAGTCAAGATAAAATCATTTCCCTTCAACCCATTCATAACATGTACATTTTTCATGATCAAGACATTACGCATGATGAAAAATGTATCCACAAGAATCTTGACCCTATTCATACCTCCACAACCATTCATGAGCAAGACACCCAAGACTTATATGCTCCATCTAATGAAAGTCTTGTTGACCTACTTGAGTATTCACCCCATTTCATTGCCTTCCTTAAAAAATAGAAACTTCTCCTCCATCTAGCCCTATTCATGATCCAACCAATGCCACTTGTCATGATGAGACATGTGCCTCCTAAGAACACATAAACATAGAAGATCAAACAAATAAATTAGATCTTAGTGAACATAATTTTAATCAAGATCCTAATGATCTCTCTTCATCCACCATCGATCCCATTCAAAGTCCACCATCATAACCTATGGGTCTATCCACTTTCATCCATGAGTGTTCCTCCTTGGGACAACAACCACCATTATCCACCTCACCTTCTTCGTCCCATAATCAACTCAATTCTAGTGTCCAAATTACACATAGTCCTATTGTCCATTGCATGCTCCAAAACATGAACTACCAAGGTAAAGGCTCAGGCCTTTGTGAACAAGGTATTTTGGAGCCCATACATTTCAAAGTGCGTCCATGCTCATATGACCTTGGATACACACCTCAAGGTCAACAATCTAACAATGTTGGTACTTCATCCATGTCCACCACTTTCCATCTCAAACCTTATCATATTCCCAAAACATATGTTGCCATTCTGCCTCCATCATCCTAAAAGTGTCAAAAGCATGTGACCATATACCTTCCACCATCCAATTTACCTCCACTACTTCCAACCTCTAATTTCCCATCATCCACTTTCCCACCATTGCTTCCAACACCCAACATCCCAATCATTCATAAATACTCTAAATATCCTAGTCATGACCAACAAATGCACACATTGTGTAAACATAAAGCTTCCACTCATTCCAACCGCCACATGGGATTCAAAAATAAACATTTGGATGCCTCTACCTATAAGGCCAAAAATCCTAAGGGTCCTAATGCCTTAGGGTACAAATACAAAAAGTACAATTGAAATCCATCTAAAAATCTACCCAAGCCCATACATTCAAAACAAAAGTCAAAAACTAAAATGGTTTGGGTACCTAAGGAAAAAGGAGGAATCAAGTCAAATGAGGCATCCACCTCTCAAAAATCCCAACCATCCTTTTCCATCCATTCCACTCAATAGTTTCAAATTCCTCCCTCCCACATGAAAAGAAAAAATCATAAAAATACTAAGTCTATGTGGGTACCAAAACTCCTACATCACCCATCCACTAAGCAAACATCTCCATTACTTCCCACACTACCATCCAATCAAAAGCTTCAATGTTTATTATGGTGTGTGCAACCATTAGTCATGGTTCCATTCCATTCTACAACATCCCCACACACCTCCATCACCCCATAATTCAACTATTATCCTACATATTTCACCCATCACCTTCCTATGGTCCATGCTTTTGCATAAGCCTTTCACCTATCCATCATTGCATAAGTCCTACATAATCCACATCATAATCCACTATCATTCCCTCCATAATCCCCTATCTACCTACTCCATCTCCCTCTCATGTACTCCCTACCAACATCGACGAGCATAATGACTTGACATGGTCCATGCGACGACATCCATCTCTAATGGGACTATCACCTTTCATGGAACTAGACACTTGAGTCCCTCTCATCCATGTGCACCTAGCACATTCAAAAAAGTAAAAAAAGTGAAAAAAGTAAAAAAAAGAAAAAATAAAAAAAGTAAAGAGAAATCCCTTCGTCCAAAGCTGAAAACCACCCTTGGTGGTGCCTTGGATAAGTACCATGATGAAAACCTAGAAAACAAGCGTCGTGTGAAAGATTGATCTTCTATGTCACCTATACTTTGGGGCACAATCTCATCATACCCTTTCTATACCATTTCCTATATTATCATTCTTATCCATTTCATCCATCATACACATACCTATCCTATCGAATCCATCCATCCTCATCTTCCCTTCCTCTTTTTGATCTTGATAAAGATTGGGGGAAAAATGTAGATAAATGTTTTGGATGTCTCTTGACATACCTTATCCCTCCAAACCATGCAAATCCTTCATTATCCTATCATCATCCAATTGTCATAAGCACTATCATGAAAAATCCTAAGTCTTACGTCTACAATGGGGCATGTTATTCCTATGTGACATACTCCTTGGAGATCACATCCTTGCCCTCTTATGTGTGCGTTCCTCCCATCCACTATCACCCACCCTTTCTTCCATTCATCCCTTCCCACCTAGACTTGGTCCTCCCTTGTCATTGGTATCTAGTGTAAAGGCTATTCAAATTGTCACCCAATGCCATCCAAAACATCCAAAAATACAAAAACATAGAAATATTCCAAAAATCCAAAAAAAATCAAAACAATTCCAAAAACCCAAAAAAATCAAAACATTTCCAAAAACCAAAAAAATCAAAACATTTCCAAAAATCCAAAAAAACCAAAACATTCCAAAAACACAAAAAAAATCAAAACATATCAAAATCCAAGAAAATCAAAACATTCCAAATACACAAAAAAATCAAAACATATCAAAACCCAAAAAAATTAAAACATGTCAAAAATACAAAAAAATCAAAACAGACCAGCATCCAAAAAAATTGAAACATGTCAAAAATACAAAAAAATCAAAACATGTCAAAAAAACAAAAACATCAAATATCAATAAAAAATCCATGCAATAAAATCAATCCACATTATCAATTCACTTATTCAATTCATCACATCACATTCTTCAAGTCAATCACATCATTCCAATCAATCAAACCATTTCTTCAAATCAATTCAATCCCATCAATCAACTCAATCCATTTCAATCAAACCAATTCACTTCTTCAAATCAAGTCAATCAATTCAATTCAACCAATCATCAATTCTTCAAATCAACCAATCAAATCACATCAAGCCATCAAGTCAATTCACTTCTTCAATTCATCCAATCACATCAATTCAACCAATCATCAATTCTTTAAATCAACCAATCAAACTCAAATCATTCTTCAATCAAATCCATCAAATCAACTCAAATCATTCCAAGAAATAATCCAAATGCAAGTCATCCTCAATTCATATCAATCAAGCCAACCAATCAAGTCAAATTATTGAATCACATTCAATGATCTTGATCCTAATCTTGACGTAAACCAAATCAATCAATCACAATCAAATTCTAGTGTTGCTCTCATGGCCAACAACACTAGTATCAATCAACCAATCAATTGTCTTAGACAAGATGTTGCATTGTCGAAACTAGTCTAGGCATCTTATACGACATGTATCATTTCGTGAAACTAGACACAATCAATCATCAATCACTTAATCATTGGTTTACAGCTTGACAGGGGCAATACTATTGTGTGGTTACACAACACACCCCATTTTGACTTGGCAAAGACCCAACTTTATGGCTTGGCTTGCGTTGGCGGTTTGGTAAAAGTAAGTCATGTGCATCATCATGTAGAGTCAGGATGAGGTAAGTCACCATTATGAGGTCAGTTTGTCAAAATTCATATTTCACTTCTGTGACTTCATATTTTGAAAGAACATCGAATTCCATGTAGGTTTGCCTTTTATGTCACCTCGATATTCATCAGGATGCGAAAGTTATGAACAGTCAAAGTTTCGGTCAAACCTGATATTCGCAAGAGGAGGATCATATTTTATAACCTCAGTCATGTTGTCAAAGATCATCCTGATCTTGGTACATCACCCAGTAAGTCATGTGGCTCTAATATCCGGATGTCAACTTTAAGTGGTAGTAAATCTTCCCCGTCAAACAGTCTTATATATCGTGAGCGTCATGTTTTTGAATGTAACCCGATATTTCTTAATATCCTCTTGCCGCGAAATATCACCCTGGGCTAATGTCCTGATGACGTCATCCAAATTGGATAAATGAAGAAACAAACATGATGATGACATCATCATCATATTTACATTCGACGGGATATTTTCTAAACATGATCATGATGTTCGTCTAATATGACGATGATGTCATGATGCCTTTCCGATACAAAGAGCGAATATCAGGATGATGTCATCTTGATATTCCAAAAGGGGAGACAAGTAAGTTTGTCTCATCATCATCATATTTGAAACATCACCTGATACATCGAAATATCCTCCTGATGTACTAAACATAACCAAAAGGGTGCTTTTGTCACTCGAATCGTGTCGCGATAACAATTTCAATATGAGGGAGGAGAATGATATTGAAACTCGACCCGATATTTGCGAATATCATCCTACCCTCATGATATCCTATCATATGGATATCCCCCTGCTCCCGTTCCTGCCATTATCATTAAATGCGCGCAGATATGGTAAGTGGTTCCCGCCGACCCCGGAACCCAATGAAACACCTAGCGAGATCCTACGTTTTCGCACGAATAATCAAGGAATACAATCTAATTTGTCAAAGTTGCCCTAAATTTACCCTAATTGCAAGGTTAAAAGGTAATTCAATTGTCATTTTTACATTTACCTTGCGATAAAATTGTTTTACAGAGCACCGGCTTCCATATCCACATACCAGCTACTGTTGCACGATTTGAGCTCACAGACAGAAGGAGGGAAGTGATCATCAGCTGAATTAAGAGCGTCTTAGCAATCTACTAGTATAAGAGAGAAATCTGCATAACCAGGTAAGTAAAGGAAACCCTCATCATGTTATTATTATTCAGGTATGGTGATGTAAGTCTAGGTTTATGCATCCATATGATTAAGTAGTATTGAAAAGATATAGTAGGCATGGTGGTTTTAATTGCAATATGCATGCATGAGTATATCCGTTGTGAGATAAGACTTTGTTAATTATAGGTACTCATGGCTGACAAGCGATTTGTTAAGTGTCAAGAGGAATTCAGTAGGCCCATGTTCTCTTCTCAGAGGGGGGTCCTGCTCAAATATGGAGCAATTACAGATACCCATCAGGGGAGCACCAATCTGGAGGCTTGGTCAGCTAAGCTGAATGATGGGCACGACAAGAGTCCTGTGCTGGACGCAGTGTTCGTATCAGGGATGTGGAACGCTGCTGGTTTCCCATATTCTATGGAATCTCCAGAGCTGGTCATAGAATGTGCCCGAAATTACAATCCTCAGACAAGGCAAGTGGTAAAGCATGGGAGGATATATGCGGACCTCTCCATTAAGGGTCTTTCCCAGACATTTGGATTACCGCTGGGCAATAAAGTTAAGAGTGTGGACCTGAGGAAGGTGGAAAAAGAGTATGAGGCCAACAAGAAATCAGCCAGGAAGAACATGTATCAATGGCGTGCTGAGAACAACACCTATCCTACAGCAGCCAAACTTCCTATGCACATGTTCAAGTATGATTTCAGTGAGGAGTACCAATACATGATTGCACTCCTAAACAGGGTAACAGGCTAGCCTGATGCTGGTAGTTTCAGAGATTGGATGTATGGAATAATCATGATGTGTCTGTATTCATACATCAAGCCATTATGGGGCCAGATAATAAGTGATGCTCTGCATGAGCAGCTGATGAACCTGGGAGGTTCAAATTGTGCATTTTATATGACATCTTACATTGTTTATTCTTGTGCTTACAAAGGCACTTTTGATGCCTTGGTTACAGATGGAAAGCTCACAGGCACAAATGCTGCATATATCTGGGATCATCATCCCCAGTTGCAGAGAACCAATTACTTCAAGGATTACAAACTGGTCAATGATGCATTCTCCATGCATCTGGTAAGGACCATGGAAGAAGATAGAACAAAGAGATTGAGCATGGAAGCTCAAGAGGTAGTTTACAGGCATGGGGCCTGGTACATATAGTTTGCAACCTTTTCATACATAAGGGTTGAAGGTTTTGAGGGACATCCCCTGATGCTAACGAGGTACCCTACTGATGCAGCAGTACTAATGGAATTTATCCGGTAGGGTGCCATAATGATAAAAATGTATAAGGACACCAAGAAGCTGCCACCAATTTTGTTCCCAGTCAGCATAGGCTGCTACATGTGCCCTAACTCAGACAATATAAAGAAGGTGATGGTCACACTAAACAAAATGAATCTACAGCCTTTCCCACTAACTAGACCATATGATCCTTACGGCAGGATACAGAAGATACTAGGAAAGCCTATTTGTCAGAGGCACCTAGATGATTTTTGGGCTGACTGTGAATATGTGGCAGAAGTCAGGAGAAGAATGTATCAGAGGTTAACTCTGAACCAAACCAGAACTTTTGATTGCATCTCCCTTCCCCAACAATTGAAGAGGGATGATTGTAGGATCTTGGCAGATGAATATGAGTAGAAAAAGATGTATAATGACACCATCTATGCGCCTGACCTCACCATGCAGGAAGACATATCCTTGGACCCATTCATTGCCAGGACCATACAACTAACTCAGGCTTGGGTTGATAAACAGGTGGAGGCATTGAAAAAGAAAGGTGTTGCCATTACGGTGGACAACAA
Source organism: Cunninghamia lanceolata (assembly GCA_027924645.1). NCBI lineage: Eukaryota > Viridiplantae > Streptophyta > Pinopsida > Cupressales > Cupressaceae > Cunninghamia > Cunninghamia lanceolata. The sequence goes on along the minus strand of BSBN01000737.1, from coordinate 911,004 downwards.
AAAGAAGGGACAGGATATCCCTGGGGATGAGTATGATGACTTCCTAATTGAGAAGAGGAAGACCAAGGGAGATAGAATCCCTCCACCATAGCAGTAGAGCAAAAGACCCCCAAGGGGCAAGAAGGTGGATAAGGAACCCAAAGGGGTTATAATTGAAAGGGCAGTATTTGAAGCTGAGGAGGAAGCAGGATTAGGATTAGGATCAGGATCAGAATCAGCATCCCCTCCAAAGAAAGAAAAGCCCAAAAAGAGTAAGATAGTAGAGGTTGGAATCACTGAGACCTTGGAAGTGGGTCAATCCTCAAGGAAACCTAGAGAAAAGGATATCCTCACAGAGGAAGAGCCTGAAGAAGAAGAGGCTCCTTTAATTATAAAGAGAAAGAGGAGAGCTCCACAGGTGTTGGTGTCCACCACACCTAAGAAACAAAGAACCTCCATGAGAGGTAGAATAACCCAACCCCCTACACTATTACAAGGGGCAGGTAGTGAAGTACCAAAGGAACTTTAGCATAATGTTCCACTTCCTACCATCGTCAAGTTCAAAACTGAACTTGCAGAAGAACAGATGAAAGAAACCTCCCAGACACAAGCAGAAGGACATGTCTTGCTTGATGAGACAATAAATTTGTCTGATGATGAGGTGGTGAAGGATGTGGCTGCACAGAAGATGGAGACACTTGCTGCTGATATAGGTATGACTCCTCACAAACCTCCACTAGTTCAAACTGTGCTTGAGGAGATGAAGCAAGTGGAAGAAGAGCAAGAAAAGAGCCCAGAGCAGGTAGCTCAGGAAATAGGGCTAGAAGCACTAATTACAGAGGTGACAAGTCATATAGTGGTGGACCTAACAGAGAAGCAGGATGCAAGTCTTGAACAGCCAGCAGGATCACCTGACAAAGGGCACCCAACAAGAGAGATAGAGATGGCAGAGTCAGAAGGCCATACTCTTGAATTAGGCCAACAAAGCCCACAGGATACATCAGCAAAACCTACTATAGTAGAGGTTCAAGAAATAAAGGCTGGTGAAAAGGAGAAAACAATAGAGGATCCTGCTGCTAAGACACAGGAGGTTAACAGTGTAGGCCCAAAGCAAATAATGGCCGCAGAAGAAATGCCAGCACCTCAGGCAGAATCCCCAGTATTTGGCGCAGTGGATAAACAACAAGGGGAAGATTTGAAAATAGATGAAGTAATGACGGAGAAAGATCATGATCATCATGATCAACACATAGATGTGCCGCAAGGTTCCCCACATCAAGAAGATGCTCCTCCTGAGAAGGAAATTCCTCAACAGGAGGAAGTGCCGCAAGATCAACAACAAAGTGAGCATCAAGAAGAAGAAATGAGAAAGTCAGCATCTCCACAACACTTGCTAACAGAAAAGGGAGATATGGGTGAACATCATGATGATGCTGAAAAACATGATCAGGTGCCTCCGTGGTTAGCAAAAGAAGTAAATATTGAGGAAGAACTTGAAATTCAAGAATTTGATGTCTCCACCTTGTTCTCCACGGATATAATGAAACCCAGGAGGAAGGCCAGAATGACTTTGGCCATCAAGAGAGATCCGGCAACAGGGAGAAGGACCACACAAATCGCCATACCTGCGGTGGAGAAAGAAAAAGGTAAAATTACTATCGATGAATTTCAAATCAGCACAGTAGATTTGGGTTTTGCCAATGAAGACCAGGAAGGCCAAGAAGGCAAAGACATTATTGACTCTAATTCAAAAGCTGAAAAGAGAGAAGGAGAAGAATAAGCAACATAAAGAGCACATTGCTCAGTTGCATGCCTACATCAAGGGGCTGACCAATCCTGATGATACCACAACTAAACATGTAGTCCCATTGACTGCCATTTCTCAGGAGGAGGTAAATAAATTAGACCTCATGAAACATGAGGCTTCTGTGATCAGAAAATGGATGTCATCCACATTGGATGATGCTGTTGAAATAATGAAGGCCTCTTTGAAGAGGTGGAGCATTCTAAGTGACTCCATGACCAAGGTGGATAAATTGCAAATGCAGACCGGGAAAAGGTCTTATAAACTGGAAAAGGTCCTGAACCTTTTGGGAGAAATAAAGGGGATAAATCCTCAACTGCTTATCAGTAAGCAGGTATTGAATAGTAATACTGCATTGTTGATAGATATCTGGTACAAGGACACTCAGTTTGAATGCGGAGTCCTCAAAAGATGCAATAATAAGCTAAGAGATATCAGCATGAGGCTACGTGATTTAATGGCTGAAGAGGCAGTGATATTAGAAACATTGGAAGGCAAGGTGGAAGTTAAAATAGAAAATCAAGATGAAGAGTCTACCATCAAAGTTGTACATAGTAACTTCCAATTAGAGGCAGATGGTCCACCTGTCCACTTGACAGAAGAACTTATAGACAAAATAATGAGGACCAAGGTCAAGATAGAGAAATATAATGAAACACTGCAGGACAGAAAAAATAAGCTAGATAACAGCAGAGATAAGTATGAGGCACATAAGCACGCCATCATCAAAGAAAAAACTCAAGATGGAGGAGGAATAGATCAAGTTGTGCATTCATATGAGCAGGTCCGGAGTAGTATGCAGCCCCATATGCAGCATCATCATCATCAGGATAGCAAAAGTTCAGGTAGCGACGCACATGATGATGATCCACATGAATCAGCTGAGGAGCATGATGAAGATACATCATAAAGGGGATATAAGCATAAGTAATATAGATAGTTGCTAGCTAGCAACTTGTGCCACTTTTGTAAAGATTGACAAAGTCGAGAGAAAATCATGACCGTAGATTTGTATTGATAAATCAAGATCGTAGATCTTTTTTTAACGGCTTCCTCACCTTATTCTATAAAAGGTGGTGTGATGCCTTATTGTAAACATTTGAAACTTAATTGAAATCCATCTGTTGAAACATTCAAATCTCATTTCAAAGTTTTTGTATACATTTATATTTTTGCATGCTTAATGAATGAGAAGACTGTGTCGATTACAATTCATAGTAAATCTTGAGTAATCAGTGTATGATTTCTAGATATATGTGGTGATTTGTTGCGTCCCTTGGAGTGCATGTCTACTTACATGTGTTGTCTTCATACAAATTTCTTTGAAGTTAGCATCAACTATATCTAGCTGTGGAATGTCCTGGTGAAAATATGGTTTGGTTTTCTTCTCTTCATGACAGTATCTAATATACATGTGGTTCAAAAGCTGAAGGTTCAACTTTAATTGGAAGCATTTCTTCAATTTATTTTAAATTTCAGAGCATTTCATCTGCATAATTGCAAATAATTGATGATCTTAAGCAAATAATACAGATATGCAGACATCTCGTAAATAATTGCAAATATTTAGCATATTTGAGTACAGAGCATGCACAATTGAAAATATCATGCAAAGATTGAAGTATATCTGCATCTTTTCACCAAACAACTACATAATATGACTTCTCTGTAAAGAATTTCTGCAGGAATGTCATGATGATGATGAACTTCTATGCAAGGCCCCAAAATGGAAATAGCAACTCACATTAACCTTTGAGTAACTTTAGATGATTAAGACCTAATCACCGGAGACTTGGGATCATGAATTCTTTGAATTCGTAGTATCTTTCAAGATGAATAATGGTTAATGTATACTTTTATTATATGCTTGTTTGTGACTAACATCATGACCAACATAAATTGGCGCTAGAAGGAGGGCATGATCTAGAAGACTACGCTCATCATCATTATTCTTAGATTTGATGATGCAGAGAGTAAGGTAACCTTGGATCATCTGTGAATTTCAAATATTACACAAATATTTACTATAAAGGGCTCGTATATGCTCATTCTTTGCAAAGATTTCCAGATCTCACATAAATATTGCAAGCTTTACAGTAGATCATTTTGAATTCACTAATATTGGCCAAAGATACCTAAATTTGTTCTAGCTTAGAAGAACTTATGCCTTAGAAACTTGAGATCTTGTGTTGGAAGTTATTGTACCTCAAATATCCTTGCGTATTTGCAGTATCTTTGCAAATATTTCATAAATATCTAGTCTGATCAGTCATCTGACCGCAAATATCACCTCATCCGATGAAATCTAGCCAATATTTGCAAAGTTTCAGCCAATTTGCCTCAAAATTGAGAAATCCTGGCTCACAGGATAAATACCAGGTCTAGACCTAGTGGAATTTTTGAAGAATTGCCTGTTAGAGGTTTCAGACCTAGAACTGTAGACATTCACCATACTCCAGGGTCTAGTGCATCAAGGGCTGCACCAGAGCCTCCTCCTGTAACTCCTGTTGGTTTACAAATACCTTCTGGGATATCTGTGACACCTCCTATTCAACCTCAGGGTATACCGTTAGTTCAATCTCAGCCAGCTGCACCACTAGTTCAACCTCCTCTGGTTGCAATGTCTTTCTTTGTAGCGGAGTCACCTTTGACCTTTACTGCATATCATGAGTTACCAAAGAATCCAGACAAACTCTGTCCAAAATATCATCCTTATCAAGATGCTGAAGATCATATCAGGACCTTTAAGGAAGCGTGCTGCAGAGCCAGAATAGAGCATCAAGATGTGGTGTGTAGATTATTTCCCTTCTCCTTGGGGGAAGAAGCTCATAATTGGTTCATCAGTCTTGGTCAGGGTTCTGTTGATTCCTGGGCCTTATTGGAGAAAGCTTTCCTTGATAGATTTAAGGTTCCAGTCGATTCCTCAATAAACTATCACTTATTCGCTACTATCAAGAGATTTGAGAATGAGCCTATTGCCAATTTCAATGCTAGGTTTCAAAAAATGTTGTCCAGAGTGGTTACTCCTTATACTGTGTCTGACGAAGCTACCAGGAGCATTTATTATTCAGCTTTAGATCCTTTGACTTCCGTGTTCATAAGGAGAACACATCCCCGAATCACAACGTTAGCCTTAGCTTTTCAAGAAGCTATACAGGTAAATCAGCAATTAATACCTGCTCCTACTCCAAATATGGTATTTCCTACCTTGCATGGCATGCATCCACAATATCCTGCATCATATTCTGCACAATATCCTAATGGAGCATTGATACCCCCAACAGTCATGCCTGCACCTTTGCAAGTACCTCCACTGAGCATTATGCCCCCTCCTAATGGAAATGGCCAATTGCCACAATATCCCGCACAAGCTCAGACACCTCAGGGTGCTGATCTGTCTAATAATAACCATGGATCCTCTTTCTTTAATCCTTAGAATGAAAATGTGGTGGCTAAAGCTCAAGAAGAAAAGGAGGAAATCAAAGAAATTTCTGCTCAATTGAGAAAACTCACCACAGAAGTAACACATTTGAGAAATCAGGGTTTCTATTCCTAGTCAAATCAGAATAGAAATTATCCTAATGATAGACCAAATTATCCTGACAGAGGATATAACACCAATAATTTCAACAATAATGGTGGTGGAAATAACAATAATCCCCAAAGACAGCCCAGAGTATGGAACTCTAGGCCAAATAATGGCTCATTACCATCACCCTTGGACAATCAGCCTCCTGGTGAAGCCAAACAGACTACTAGAGTCAATCTTGCTGAGGCAGCCCTTACTAATTGGTGTAGGATCCACAATACAAATGCACATGCAGAATTAGACTGTCCACAATTTAGAATTGCTGCTAGCATCTTTCAAACTGAAGTGTCTAATACTTCTAGAAATCCACCTCATGCAGAAGGAAATGAGATTGTTCCTTGTGGATATGACTTAGCTTTTGTGCTAGAAACCTACATTAATCAACCTCATCAGAGTCACGACCTGGTATGTGAAGAATCTGCTTTAACTTTTGAAACAAATTATGTTTTCCCCTTTGAGGATGAAAATGAGCCTGCAAGAGAACATGAGGAAATACATGCATATCAGTAGCAATATCCTGGTAAGAATAATTATAACTTGAGTAATGCCAATAGACCAGCTGGCCCATTAACATCATCTCTACCTCCAAATAACTTCAACACACCCCCTGATCCTAAAGCTAGCAATAACCCTGCGTTCCCCAAGGTAAATGCTCAATACTTGTCACCTCAGAACACAGGATCAAAGGTTGCAAATACACCTCATGAATCTGACAAGTTAGTCACCTATCTGGCTGATGAAATGAAGAAAATTAAGATCAGCCTATCCCTGTCTGAGTTACTGAAAACTCCTGCCATCAAAAGGGCATTCATGAAATCACTAGATGATCCTACTCCTAAAGAGGATAGTCATCTTTCAAGTCAATCTAGTAGAAAAGATCATACTGCTAGGGATAATAATGTTAAGCCTAAAGTGTCAGCTACAGTCCAAGCTGCAGAAACCTCCCACATGACCTTGTAAAGGGATAAAACTGAATCACCTCCATTCCTCCTTACCATAAGAATGTTCAGCAAGACCTGCACAACTGTCTGGTTGATTCAGGAGCTTCCACTAATGTTATGCTCCTGTCAATATGTAATACCTTAGGACTACATCCTGCTAAATCCCTAAAGAAGGTGACACAGTTAGACAAAACAGAGGTAAGTGTAGTAGGAGAGTTAACTCATATCCACATGCAACTAGCATCTGATCCTAGGATCCAATATTGCATTGATATTTAGGTAGTTGACATACCTGATACTTATGGGATGTTGCTTAGCCGAGACTGGTCCAAGATGCTCAATGGATATATGTCCACAGATTTTAGTCACATGTGGTTACCATGGAAGGGTATACCAAACTAGATTAGGATTGACACTGAGCCGAGAATGAAGCATATGATCACCAAGTACAACTGAACAAATGAGATCATGTACGTAGACTTAGAGCCTGGAGTTTACTGCATTAGGCCACAAACTGTTAAAATAGAAGAGATCCTGATGCTTGATCTTCGTCATCATCATGATGATGATCATCAGGAGGATATACCAGTTGAACAACATGATAATAATCCTGATAATGAGAATGAAATAGATCGCTTCAAAGATTTTGGGATGCATCTGTCTAACCAGGTAAGGCATTATCAATTGTTAAATCTACCTGCTAATGATATTTTAATTGATGGATGGTGCAGGTTACATGATGAAGCACACTCAGAAAGGACTTGTGAAACATGCTTAGATATGATGATGCTGGAGCAGACATGTAGTGAGGCATCATGATCATATTCCGAGGTAAATGCTACATCTGATGATGATGATGATGATACTAATTCTTATCTGTCTTCTGCAGGAACAAAGGAGCTGACATATCATGATGAAGATCATATCCTGGAAACATAAGAAGTCCTGGTGTCTGAGTAGATAAATCATGTAAGGAAAGAAAGGATCACTCCTGGGAGTGATTGTTTTATGGAACCAGATTATGAATTGTCTGATGAAGACAAAGGTAGTGACCTAACTAAGTTCGAAGAATTTCTATTAAAAGAATTAGAAATGATGACACAACAACATAAATCTCCCCACAAGGTTTTAATTAAAGGTTGGTGTAGGCTGCACGAGGCACCTCACTTAGAGACAACTTGTTTATTATGTTTACATATTTTGAAAAGGCATGTAGCTGCAGATTCAGAGGATCATCCTCCTACTGAAATAAAAGAGAAAATAGAAAAGCCATCAGGCTTGCGAGAAAAAGGAAAGAAGAAACTTGAGGATGATGACGTCCCTAAGTTAAAATGGATATCAGGCGGAGCAGCAGCCAGAGCTGCAAAGAGAAAAGAAAGTTTAGCTAAATGTCCTGCTGAAGATAAACCTTGGACCCTGAGGTTTGATGGATCCAAATCCAAGCAAGGTGCTGGGGTAGGAATTGATCTGATCAATCCAATTGGAAAATCCTACTTAGCGGCTTACAGATTACAGTTCCCCTGCACTAACAATGTAACAGAATATGAAGCTCTGATTCATGGGATATTGTTTTCTCATAAGAAGAAAGTAAAGATCTTGCATGTTTTCAGAGATTCAGAGCTAGTTGTGAGGAAAGCAAGAGGAATCTACTCATGTAACTACAGAAAGCTGTCCAACTACAGACATCGAGTGTGGGACCTGATTGAGGATTTTGACACCTTTAATATCACTCATGTACCAAGAGAACAAAACCATAGGGAAGATGCACTTGCCCAAGCTGCCAGTACATTAGAGCCACTGTCTATATCTGGTCTGAAGGGATTTTCAGTAGAACTGGTGTCAGTTCCTTCAGTACCTGATAATGTGACTAACCTCCAGGTGTTTGATGATGACCAGCACATTCTGGACTTCATCTCAAATAGAGACATATTTGAATCTCAGATTATAGATGAGAATGGTATGGAGGATCATGTCTGGGAAGAAGATGAGATATTAGAGCTGCCTAGCAACAGGATCCCCAAAGGTATGATTGAATTAGAAAGAGCTTTTGATTGGGATAATATGCTTAAACAGAAGGATCTGCCTAAGGCAGATGGAGGTTAGTATTCGCAAGTGAATATTGGATAGGATGAAGATAAGAAAAATGTACTGATAGGTAAAGTTTGCACATCAAAAGAGTTAGAAGGAATAACTCAGGCACTCAAGGATTATATCCATGTAATTGCATGGACTTATGATGAACTAAAGACATATGACACCTCTGTCATAACTCATACTATACCTCTCAAGCCAGATGCTAAACCTTTCAGACAGAAGCAAAGGCTAGTCAATTCTTTGCTTGAACCAATAATTCTTGAAGAAGTCAAGAAATTGTTAAATGCCAGGATAATATTTCCTGAGGCACTCCACTTGGGTGGCAAATCTTGTGCCAGTTAGAAAGAAGAATGGAGACATCAGGTTATGTGTGGATTTCAGAAACCTGAACAGAGCATCAGAAAAGGACAATCATCCTTTACCCTCATTGGATGAAGTTCTACAAATTGTAAATGGAGCTAAAATGATGTCCTTCCTAGATGGCTTTTCAGGATACAATCAAGTAATGGTTGATAAAATTGATAGATTGAAAACTGCCTTCACCACAAAGTGGGGAATATTTGCATATAGACATATGCCATTCAGTCTCATAAATGTTGGAGCTACATTCCAGCGAGCAATGGACATAGCCTTCAGAGGCTTAATAGGAAAATGTATAGTCATCTACATGGACGACTTGACAATATTCTCCAAGGAAAGGGGAAATCATGTTGCTGATCTCAGAAGTGTACTGAAGAAATGTGAAGAGTATGGAATATCTTTGAATCCCAAGAAGTGCATATTTGGGGTGACAATAGGAAAGTTACTAGGCCACCTAATCACAGAAGATGTAATTATCATTGATCCTGACAGGATGGAGTCTATCATGAAGTTACAACTTCCAGGAAGCAAAAAGGAACTCAAGTCTTACTTTGGTAAGATAAACTTTGTGAGGAAGTTCATCATCGGCTTTGCTGAGATTGTCATACCACTAAATGCCATGTTGAAAAAAGATACACAAATTGAATGGACACCAGAAGCCAAAGTTGCATTTGAAGATATAAAGAAAGCCATTTCAGATGTGCCTGTCCTTATCAGTCCAGATTACACAAAAGATTTCTACATCTATTCATTTGCTTCAGAACATACCTCTGCAGCAGTGTTAACTCAAAGAAATGAAGAGAAAGATGAGAAACCAATTGCTTTCATGAGCTGTCCTTTCAGGGATGCTGAATTGAGGTATGGAGATGTTGAGAGACAGGCACTTGCATTAGTCAGAGCAGTAAAGAAATTCAGACATTACATACTAAGAAGCAAAGTAATTGCTGTAGTACCAGATGCAGAAGTGAAGATGCTACTGATGCAAAGTGAGCCTGGTGAGAAAAGAGCCAAATGGATTATTGTATTACAAGAGTATGATATGGAAATTACACCAATGAAGTTGGTAAGATGACAAGCTTTGAGCCAGATGATATCTGAAATTGATCCAAATATCACTAGTCAACAGTATGTGATCAATGAGAAAGACAATATAGAATGGTATGCAGATATCAAGCACATCCTAATCACTGGAAGATGCCCATCAAGAATGCAGGCTTCATAGAGAAGAGCCTTAAAGATAAGATCCCAAAAATACATGATGAAGGGGGGAACCCTATTCAAGAAGAATTATGAAGGAATATACCTGAGATGCTTAGAAAAGCCAGAAGCAAATAAGGTCTTATCAAAATTACATGACAAGTTTGGAACGACACACGGATTAGCATTAGCCACAACACATGCAATCCTCAGAGTAGGATATTACTGGCCTACAATTTTTAAAGACACAGCTGATCATGTTAAATGTTGTCATATTTGCCAGGTTGCTGCCAATAGAGAAAAATATGCTGCACAACCCTTGCAGCCAGTAATGGAAAATCGTCCATTTGCACAGTGGGGCATGGACTTCATAGGACCAATCAATCCCCCATCCTCCTCAGGTCATAGGTATGTCTTAACAATTATTGACTATTGTACCAGATGGACTGAAGCTATTAGCAGCAAGACTTGTACTGCAGATGATGTTATTAAATTTCTGGAGAGCAACATTGTCACCAGGTATGGAACTCCTTATGCATTGGTAAGTGATAATGGTTCTGCCTTCATTTCCACCAAGTTATCAAGTTGGGCTTTTGATCATGGGATTATACTTAAGTTTTCATCCAACTATTATCCCCAAGGGAATGGATTAGCAGAATCCACCAATAAAAATTTACTGAATATCATAAGAAAACTGATAGAAAAGAACCCTAGAGAATGGACCTCATTTCTAAAGTATGCCCTATGGGTTGACAAAACTAGAATGAAAACTGCATTAGGAAACTCACCCTTCCAACTAGTATATGGGGTGGATCCCATCCTCCCTATAAACTTAAAAATTCCTACCCTACAGTTTGCCCAAGAATATCTAGGCATAGACAATAAGCAAGAAGTCAGGTTGCTTCAGTTGACGCACCTGGAAGAAAAAAGGAGTCAAGCAATTGACCAATTTGCAAAACATTAGGCTATTGTCAAATGCTGGTTTGACAAGAGAGCCAGAGTCAAAGCTTTCAGGATATCTGATTTGGTCTTGATGTGGGATAAAGCCCATGAGAAGAAAGGTGACCATGGTAAGTTTGATAGCCTATGGATAGGTCCCTTTCAAATTTCTGAGATACTAGGAGACAGTACTTATAGGCTTAAGAACCTGACAGGTGAGGATGTCCCATTGCCAGTCAATGGGTAGTTCCTCAAGCATTATTTCCAAGCCTGAATGACTTCATGACAGTCATATGTATCATATTATATAGTTGTTTGTACAGTTTTGTTTTTTTGGTTTGTTTTGTTTTGTTGGTTGAGACCTTGTTTTGGTAAGTCAGGATGATGAACTTCACCACCCCAGAAAATAACTAAATTGTTAAGATTCAAGTGATGAGGTCACATTTAGACATAGGTTATGATTCATTCTAAGAAGTATTCATGATCAAGTTTGTGATATCCATTCATCAGAGTGCCTTTTCTTGTTCAAAATGAATCAATCACAATGAAACACCTAACAGCCTTGGGTTTGTTGAACACACAAGTATAGGTGTTAAGTGAAAAATCTAAAGGGACTCCCTTGCTACCAATACAATCTCCAACCTAAAGCTGCAAGTGACTGTACCTTGTACAAATGAGCTGACAGGATGATATCAGATACAAATTTTAAAATGAAAATTAGAAAAGAAATAAAATTAGGCCATCTAAGTAACTCTACCGGGGCTATAGACGCCTGCTGGCAATGGCGCTCTACTTAGGGAGATTGTATAGATAACCTTGCCGGGGCTATGAACACCTACTGGCATTAAGGCTCTATCCAGGTTGGCTATGAGGGATGATCTCCAATTATGTAGTTTAACACCAGTTACTTACATTTTCAACTTGCTTTCAAGATGAAGACAATTAATCATATGTACACACCTGATTCTTTGTTAACATTGTTACCATGATAAAATTTTATCATTCAGAAGATCATGATGCCTATGCTTAGACAGAATTAAAATACTATAGAAGAATGTGATCACATCACTTGAACCATTGCAATTTGTTTGTTTTCTTTGGTGGCAAGTTGTTGTGTGGTTACACAACACGCCCCATTTTGACTTGGCAAAATAGGGATCCAACTTTTTGGCTTGGCTTGCGTTGGCGGTTTGGTAAAAGTAAGTCATGTGCATCATCATGTAGAGTCAGGATGAGGTAAGTCACCATTATGATGTCAGTTTGTCAAAATTCATATTTCACTTCTATGACTTCATATTTTGAAAGAACATCGAATTCCATGCAGGTTTGCCTTTTATGTCACCTTGATATTCATCAGGATGCGAAAGTTATGAACAGTCAAAGTTTCGGTCAAACCTGATATTCGCAAGAGGAGGATCATATTTTATAACCTCAGTCATGTTGTCGAAGATCATCCTGATCTTGGTACATCACCCAGTAAGTCATGCGGCTCTAATATCTGGATGTCAACTTTAAGTGGTAGTAAATCTTCCCCGTCAAACAGTCTTATATATTGTGAGTGTCATGTTTTCGAATGTAACCCGATATTTCTTAACATCCTCCCGCCGCGAAATATCACCCTGGGCTAATATCCTGATGACATCATCCAAATCAGATAAATGAAGAAACAAACATGATGATGACATCATCATCATATTTACATTCGACAGGATATTTTCTAAACATGATCATGATGTTCGTCTAATATGACGATGATGTCATGATGCCTTTCTGATACAAAGAGCGAATATCAGGATGACATCATCCTGATATTCTGAAAGGGGAGACAAGTAAGTTTGTCTTGTCATCATCATATTTGAAACATCACCTGATACATCAAAATATCCTCCTGATGTATTGAACATAACCAAAAGGGTGCTTTTGTCACTCGAATCATGTCACGATAACAATTTCAACATGAGGGAGGAGGATGATATTGAAACTCGACCTGATATTTGTGAATATCATCTTGCCCTCATGATATCCTATCATATGGATATCCCCCCACTCCCGTTGCCATCATTATCATTAAATGCGCGCAGACATGGTAGGTGGTTCCCGTCGACCCCGGAACCCAATGAAACACCTGGCGAGATCCTGTGTTTTCGCATGAATAATCAAGGAATACAATCTAATTTGTCAGAGTTGCCCTAAATTTACCCTAATTGCAAGGTTAAAAGGTAATTCAACCATCATTTTTACATTTACCTTGCGATAAAATTGTTTTACAGAGCACCGGCTTCCATATCCGCATACCAGCTACTGTTGCACGATTTGAGCTCACAGATAGAAGGAAGGAAGTGATCATCAGCTAAATTAAGAGCGTCTTAGCAATCTACTGGTATAAGAGAGAAATCTACATAACTAGGTAAGTAAAGGAAACCCTCATCATGTTATTATTATTCAGGTATGGTGATGTAAGTCCAGGTTTATGCATCCATATGATTAAGTAGTATTGAAAAGATACAGTAGGCATGGTGGTTTTAATTGCAATATGCATGCATGAGTATACCCATTGTGAGATAAGACTTTGTTAATTATAGGTACTCATGGCTGACAAGCGATTTGTTAAGTGTCAAGACGAATTCAGTAGGCCCATGTTCTCTTCTCAGAGGGGGGTCCTGTTCAAATATGGAGCAATTACAGATACCCATCAAGGGAGCACCAATCTGGAGGCTTGGTCAGCTAAGCTGAATGATGGGCACGACAAGAGTCCTGTACTGGACGTAGTGTTTGTATCAGGGATGTGGAACGCTGCTGGTTTCCCATATTCTATGGAATCTCTGGAGCTGGTCATAGAATGTGCCTGGAATTACAATCCTCAGACAAGGCAAGTGGTAAAGCATGGGAGGATATATGCGGACCTCTCCATTAAGGGTCTTTCCTGGACATTTGGATTACCACTGGGCAATAAAGTTAAGAGCGTGGACCTGAGGAAGGCGGAAAAAGAGTATGAGGCCAACAAGAAATCAGCCAGGAAGAACATGTATCAATGGCGTGTTGAGAACAACACCTATCCTGCAGCAGCCAAACTTCCTATGCACATGTTCAAGTATGATTTCAGTGAGGAGTACCAATACATGATTGCACTCCTTAACAGGGTAATAGGCCAGCCTGATGCTGGTAGTTTTAGAGATTGGATGTATGGAATAATCATGATGTGTCTGTATTCAAACATCAAGCCATTATGGGGCCAGATAATAAGTGATGCTCTGCATGAGCAGCTGATGAACCTGGGAGGTTCAAATTGTGCATTTTATATGACATCTTATATTGTTTATTCTTGTGCTTACAAAGGCACTTTTGATGCCTTGGTTACAAATGGAAAGCTCACAGGCACAAACGCTACATATATCTGGGATCATTATCCCCAGCTGCAGAGAACCAATTACTTCAAGGATTACAAATTGGTCAATGATGCGTTCTCCATGCATCTGGTAAGGACCATGGAAGAAGATAGAACAAAGAGATTGATCATGGAAGCTCAAGAGGTAGTTTACAGGCATGGGGCCTGGTACATACAGTTTGCAACCTTTTCATACATAAGGGTTGAAGGTTTTGAGGGACATCCCCTGATGCTGCCGAGGTACCCTACTGATGCAGTAGTACTAATGGAATTTATCCGGCAGGGCGCCATAATGATAAAAATGTATAAGGACGCCAAGAAGTTGCCACCAATTTTGTTCCCAATCTTTATAGGCTGCTACATGTGCCCTGACTCAGACAATATAAAGAAGGTGATGATCACACTAAATAAAATGAATCTGCAGCCTTTCCCACTAACTAGACCATATGATCCTTACGGCAGGATACAGAAGATACTAGGAAAGCCTATTCATCAGAGGCACCTAGAGGATTTTTGGGCTGACTGCGAAGATGAGGTAGAAGCCAGGAGAAGAAGGTATCAGAGGTTAACTCTAAACCAAGTCAGAACTTTTGATTGCATCTCCCTTCCCCAACAATTGAAGAGGAATGATGGCAGGATCATGGCAGATGAATATGAGTAGAAAAAGATATATAATGACACCATCTCTGCAGCTGACCTCACCATGCAGGAAGACATATCCTTGGACCCATTCATTGCAGGAACATACAACTAACTCAGGCTTGGGTTGATGAATAGGTGGAGGCATTGAAAAAGAAAGGTGTTGCCATTACGGTGGACAATAAAAAGAAGGGACAGGATATCCCTGGGGATGAGTATGATGACTTCCTAATTGAGAAGAGGAAGACCAAGGGAGATAGAATCCCTCCACCACAGCAGCAGAGCAAAAGACCCCCAAGGGGCAAGAAGGTGGATAAGGAACCCAAAGGGGTTATAATTGAAAGGGCAGTATTTGAAGCTGAGGAGGAAGCAGGATCAGGATTAGGATCAGGATCAGAATTAGCATCCCCTCCGAAGAAAGAAAAGCCCAAAAAGAGTAAGACAACAGAGGTTGGAATCACTGAGACCCTGGAAGTGGGTCAATCCTCAAGGAAACTTGGAGAAGAGGATATCCTCATGGAGGAAGAGCCTAAAGACGAAGAGGCTCCTTTAATTATAAAGAGAAAGAGGAGAGCTCCATAGGTGTTGGTGTCCACCACACCTAAGAAATAAAGAACCTCCATGAGAGGTGGAATAACCCAACCCCCTACACTATTACAAGGGGCAGGTAGTGAAGTACCAAAGGAACTTCAGCATAATGTTCCACTTCCTACCATTGTCAAGTTTAAAACTAAACTTGCAGAAGAACAAATGAAAGAAACCTCCCAGACGCAAGCAGAAGGACATGTCTCGCTTGATGAGACAATAAATTTGTCTGATAATGAGGTGGTGTAGGATGTGGCTGTATAGAAGATGGAGACACTTGCTGTTGATATAGGTATGACTCCTCACAAACCTCCACCAATTCAAACTATGCTTATGGAGATGAAGCAAGTGGAAGAAGAGCAGGAAAAGAGCCCAGAGCAGGTAGCTCAGGAAATAGGGCTGGAAGCACTAATTACAGAGGTGACAAGTCCTGTAGTGGTGGACCTAACAGAGAAGTAGGATGCAAGTCTTGAACAGCCAGCAGGATCACCTGACAAAGGGCACCCAACAGGAGAGATAGAGATGGCAGAGTCAGAAGGCCATACTCTTGAATTAGGCTAACAAAGCCCACAGGATACATCAGCAGAACCTACTATAGTAGAGGTTCAATAAATAAAGGCTGGTGAAAAGGAGAAAACAATAGAGGATCCTGCTGCTAAGACACAGGAGGTTGACAGTGCAGGCACAGAACAAATAATGGCCGCAGAAGAAATGCCAGCACCTTAGGCAGAATCCCCAGTATCTGGCACAGTGGATAAACAACAAGGGGAAGATTTTAAAATAGGTGAAGTAATGACGGAGAAAGATCATAATCATCATGATCAACACATAGATGTACCGCAAGGTTCCCCACATCAAGAAGATGCTCCTCCTGAGGAGGAAATTCCTCAACAAGAGGAGGTGCCATAAGATCAACAACAAAGTGAGCATCAAGAAGAAGAAATGAGAAAGTCAGCATCTCCACAACACTTGCTAATAGAAAAGGGAGATACGGGTGAACATCATGATGATGCTGAAAAACATGATCAGGTGCCTCTGTGGTTAGCAAAAGAAGTAAATATTGAGGAAGAACTTGAAATTCAAGAATTCGATGTCTCCACCTTGTTCTCCATGGATATAATGAAACCTAGGAGGAAGGCCAGAATGACTTCAGCCATCAAGAGAGATCCGGTAACTAGGAGAAGGACCGTACAAATTGCCATACCTGCGGTGGAGAAAGAAAAAGGTAAAATTACTATCGATGAATTTCAAATCAGCACAGTAGATTTGGGTTTTGCCAATGAAGACCAGGAAGGTCAAGAAGGTAAAGACATTATTGACTCTCTAATTCAAAAGGTGAAAAGAGAGAAGGAGAAGAATAAGCAACATAAAGAGCACATTGCTCAGTTGCATGCCTACATCAAGGGGCTGACCAATCCTGATGATACCACAACTGAACATGTAGTCCCATTGACTGCCATTTCTCAGGAGGAGGTAAATAAATTAGACCTCATGAAACATGAGGCTTCTGTGATCAGAAAATGGATGTCATCCACATTGGATGATGCTGTTGAAATAATGAAGGCCTCTTTGAAGAGGTGGAGCATTCTAAGTGACTCCAAGACCAAGGTAGATAAATTACAAATGCAGACCGGGAAAAGGTCTTATAAACTGGAAAAGGTCCTGAACCTTTTGGGAGAAATAAAGGGGATAAATCCTCAACTGCTTATCAGTAAGCAGGTATTGAACAATCATACTGCATTGTTGATAGATATCTAGCACAAGGACACTCAGTTTGAATGCGGAGTCCTCAAAAGATGCAATAATAAGTTGAGAGATATTAGCATGAGGCTACGTGATTTAATGGCTGAAGAGGCAGTGATATTAGAAACATTGGAAGGGAAGGTGGAAGGTAAAATAGAAAATCAAGATGAAGAGTCTGCCATCAAAGCTGTACACAGTAACTTTCAATTAGAGGCAGATGGTCCACCTGTGCACTTGATAGAAGAACTTATAGACAAAATAATGAGGATCAAGGTCAAGATGGAGAAATATAATGAAACACTGTAGGATAGAAAAAATAAGCTAGATAACAGCAGAGATATGTATGAGGCACATAAGCACGCCATCATCAAAGCAAAAACTCAGATGGCAGAGGAATAGATCAAGTTGTACGTTCATATGAGCAGGTCCGGAGTAGTATGCAGCATCATCATCATCAGGATAGTGAAAGTTCAGGAAGTGACGCACATGATGATGATCCACATGAATCAGCTGAGGAGCATGATGAAGATACATCATAAATGGGATATAAGCGTAAGTAATATGGATAGTTGCCAGCTGGCAACTTGTGCCACTTTTGTAAAGATTGACAAAGTCGAGAGAAAATCATGACCGTAGATTTGTATTGATAAATCGAGATCGTAGATCTTTTTGTAACGGCTTCCTCACCTTATTCTATAAAAGGTGGTGTGATGCCTTATTGTAAACATTCGAAACTTAATTGAAATCTGTCTGCTGAAACATTCAGAGCTCATTTCAAAGTTTTTGTATACATTTATATTTTTGCATGCTTAATGAATGAGAAGACTGTGTCGATTACAATTCATAGTAAATCTTGAGTAATCAGTGTATGATTTCTAGATATATGTGGTGATTTGCTGCGTCCCTTAGAGTGCATGTCTACTTACATGTGTTGTCTTCATACAAATTTCTTTGAAGTTAGCATCAACTATATCTAGCTATGGAATGTCTTGGTGAAAATATAGTTTGGTTTTCTTCTCTTCATGACAGTATCTAATATACATGTGGTTCAAAAGCTGAAGGTTCAACTTTAATTGGAAGCATTTCTTCAATTTCTTTTAAATTTCAGAGCATTTCATCTCCATAATTGCAAATAATTGATGATCTTAAGCAAATAATACAGATATGTAGACATCTCGTAAATAATTGCAAATATTTAGCATATTTGAGTACAGAGCATGCACAATTGAAAATATCATGCAAAGATTGAAGTATATCTGCATCTTTTCACCAAACAACTGCATAATATGACTTCTCTGTAAAGAATTTCTGCAGCAATGTCATGATGATGATGAACTTCTACGTAAGGCCCCAAAATGGAAACAGCAACTCACATTAACCTCTGAGTAACTTCAGACGATTAAGACCTAATCAGTGGAGACTTGGGATCATGAATTCTTTGAATTTGTAGTATCTTTCAAGATGAATAATGGTTAATGTATACTTTTATTCTATGCTTGTTTGTGACTAACATCATGACCAACAAATACCTTGTTTTTTTTTGTATCATTTGTGTATGCTTGCTTGCTTTCTTGTGTCTGTTATCATTTTTTCTTGCATTTGTATCAAATCTGATTCAAACCCAATTAATATTCATATCTTGTATCTAGACAAGGTTGTATTATGGTAGGGCACAAGACACATCATCACCTTGGTCCTTATACCTTGGTGCATAACATCTAGTGCTATATGAAACACCATGGTTTCTCACCTTTCATTGCAGCATAATGCATCTTTCATTTCTTCTATCCATTCCCTTATCTTTCTTAACCAATCCACTTTCATTTCAAGAGCCTACCCATGTTTGTCCAACCGGCCTATCCTCTTGAGGTGACATCATCAACCTATTCTTTCATCATCATCGCATTTCCTTAGCTTCTTTGAAATGATGTTACTCGACATAAATCGCATCATCTTGAACATCATCTCAAAGAGGGGTAAAATGTAGACACTTAAAATTGTCCATGTCTTGTGACATCACCTTGTGAGATACCTTGTAATGTTTTTTCCCTAGGTCCTAGGTCATCCCAGTTAATCAATTAATCTAATTAATTAAATAAATCCCTTTTATTTAATTAATTCCCTCTTGTCACTTGTCTCACATAATTCAAATTAAAAATTTGAATTAAATCCCTCACCTCTCACCACATTGCAACACATGTCACATGCTGCATCTTCCACTTAATCCCTTCACATGTCAAACTAATTTAAATATTCTTTTATTTAAATTAGGTCTCATTTATCCTCCATCGCACACTTGTCACATGACTACAATCCCTCTTGAAGTGGGAAAACCCCAATCAACCCTAATCGATCTCAACCATTCATATCATTCAACATAACTAGCAATCACAACCATTCATTCAAATTTTCCCTTTTTATAAAGGTAGCCTCTCAAAAGTCATTTTCATAATTATATCAAACCCTTGCATACCGTTATGTTGTTGAAATCTTGAGCAACCAACAATCCCCCATTGATCAACCCTTCAAAAACTTGCATTCTCATGCGAGGTTGAGAAGAGCCATGGAGGTCAATCAAGTCTAGTTTGAGAATCGGTTTGCATTTCATTTATGTTTTGCATTTGCATTATAGTTTGTGCTTCATGGTGCCAGTTATGGTTTCATTTCTGCAATTTTGATTTATGCCCTAGATTTTTCCCTAACACAACTATTGATGGAAAGAATAGGACTGAGGATGTTCTCTATGTCAAAGGATTATAGAACAATCTTCTCATTGTCAGTCAGATGTGTAGGAAAGGCTACAATCTTACTTTTCATGCTAATGGTTGTCAAATTAGGAAGGTAGGATTTAGAAAGCTAGTTGCAAAAGGTATCCAGACTTGTGGTGACATTTATCACTTGAAAGAGGCAAATGGAAGAACATGTCTGTTGACTCAATCTAGTGAGTGTTGGCTATGACACAAAAGAATAGGACACAACAACTTTGATAACATGGTAAGAATAAGCTCTACTCATGCAGTGAGGGACATGCCTAAGATAATCAAGCCTACAAACACTGTATGCAAGGAATGTCAAATGGGAAAGCAAACAAAGACAAGTTTCAAAATAAAGGAGCACTCTTCTTCAAAGCCATTGAAGTTGATTCACACAGACCTATGTGGACCTACAAGAGTAAAGAGTCAACAAGTTGAAAGGTATTTTATGTTTCTCATTGATGATTATTCTAGAATGACTTGGGTTACTTTCTTAAGAGAAAAATCTGATGCTCTTGATGAGTTTAAACTTTTCAAAGCTTTGGTTGAAAATGAAATGGATACTAAGATCAAATGTTTAAGGTCAGATAGAGGAGGTGAATTCACTTCAAATGAATTTGAAAAGTTTTGTCAAGATCATGGTATTAGGAGGCCCTTGTATGCTCGTAGAACCCCTAAGCAAAATGGGATAGTGGAAAGGAAGAATAGGACTGTATAAGAAATGTCTAGGTCAATGTTGAAAGATGGAGATATGCCTAATGCATACTAGAAGGAAGCAATTCACACTACTCTCTATCTAACTAATAGAGTGTAGTTAAGGGTCAATAACACTATGACCCCTTATGAGTTGTGGTATGGAACACTTCCCTCTATCAAATACTTCAGGATCTTTGGTAGAAAATGCTATATCAAAAGAGATGAAGAAGACCTAGGAAAGTTTGATTCAAGATGCGATGAAGGAATATTTCCTAGTTACTCAACTAGAATAAAGGCCTATAGATGCTAAAAAAAAAGGTTGGGAAAGATGATTGAAAGAACAAATGTCAAAGTAGATGAAGACTTATATCAGTTCTCACAAGATTCAGAAGATATTAGATCTGATGTATTTTCTTGCATTGAAGATGAAGAAGTAGAAGTGACAAAAGAAAAGGAATAGGAACCAGAGTAGATGCCCAATACTCTAGCAAAGTATGTTTAGAAGAATCATTTAGCAGAGCAGATCATTGGAGACAAGAATGAAGGTGTATAGATAAGGAGAAGGTTTTCCAAGACACATGAGAAAGAAAACTTGTGTTTGTTATCAAAAGTGGAACCTAAGACCTTTGCTGAAGCCAACAAAGATGATGGATGGATAAAAGCTATGGAAGAAGAATTGGATCAAATTGAAAAGGATCAGACATGGTAATTGGTTCCTAGACCAACCAATAAGAATGTTATAAGAACATGGGTGTTCTAGAACAAGATAAATAAAGAAGGTGAAGTTGTAAGGAACAAAGAAAGATTAGTATGCAAAGGATATACTCAAGTAGAAGGCATTGGTTTTTAGGAGACTTTTGTTGTAGTAGCTAGGATGGAGGTAATTAGAATGTTCCTTGTTCTTGTTGCTCATAAAATCTTCAAAGTGTATTAGATAGATGTCAAGTCAACATTTCTCAATGGTGACCTAGAGGAAGAAATATACATTGAACAACCAGATGGTTTCCAGATATTAGAAGATATGGACATGGTATACAGACTCAAGAAGGCTTTGTATGGGCTCAAGGATATCCCTTGAGCATGGTATTCTAGGTTAGATAAGTACTTACTGCAACAGGGCTTCAAGAAAGGTACTATAGATAGCAATGTTAAGGTAAAGGAAGAAGGAGACATGATCTTGATAGTTGCAATTTATGTTGATGATATCATTTTTGGAGGAAATGATGATATGTGTAAGAGGTTTGTAAAGGAGATGCAAAAAGAATTTGAGATGTCCATCATTGGTGAAATGTCATTCTCTCTTAGTCTTCAAATTTATGAGCTAGATGGTGGTACCTTTATTTCTCAAGATAATTATATCAAAGAATTGTTGAAAAAGTTTGGCATGGAGGATTCAAAACTAGTGAGTACACCCATGGTCACTGGATGTCACTTGAGCAAAGATGATGAGTCTCCAGAGGTAGATTAGACTACCTATAGGTCTATGATTGGAGCACTATTGTACTTAATTACTTCTAGACATGACATTGTGCATGCAGTATGTGTGACTGCCAAATATCAAGCTAATTCTAAGAAAACACATGAGAAGGAAGTGAAAAGGATATTCAGATACTTGAAAGGAAATCTTGAGTATGGTCTATTTTATCCAAAAGGTAATGAATTTGATTTGAGTGCATACACTGATGCTGACTAGGCTAGTTGTGTTGATGATAGAAGAAGTACAAGTGGTGGTGCTTTCTTTCTTGGAAGTAGATTGGTTTCATGGTAGAGAAAGAAGCAAGACTCAGTGTCCTTATCTTCTATAGAGGCAAAGTATATTGTAGCAGCCTCCTATTGTACACAAGTGTTATGGATGAAGAAAACTCTAAAGGATATAAAGGTATTGTATGATGAGTTGATTCCTATTTTGTGTGATAATACAAGTTCTATCAATATTTCCAAGAATCTAGTGATGCATTCCCAAATGAAGGACATAGCAATCAGGTATCACTTTTTGAGAGAGAAGGTTCTAGATAAGGAAGTGAAGTTTGAATATGTCCCAACAAAGGATCAAATTGCAGATATCTTTACAAAGGCTCTTGCAAAAGACATCTTTAAGGATCTTTGGTAGAGGTTAGGGGTAATTGCCCCTCCTCCTTCTTGCTAAGATATACAATGGTGCATCTATCTAGGGAAAATTCATTCCATATATTTATCCTAGACTGATGATGACTACCTCTCAAGGGAGCAGGTAGTGGTGACTAATGATAGGGGGATCTTGCATGGAAAAGTTTGCAAACATATGATTGTTGATAAATGGAGAGAATGAGTGGGTATTTGATCCCTTTGTCCTTGATGTCAAAGGGGGAGAGAGTCTAAGGGGAGTGTTGATGATGATTGTTAGTCTCATTAACAAAAATAAAAGTTTATACAACATACCTTTATCATCTTGAAAGATATGATAAATTCAAGATGAATTTATGATCCCAAGTCTTCGTTAGTCATGTCTTGACCTTCTAACAGTCACTTAGAGGTTTTATATGATGATGCTATTAACCATTTTGGGGCCTTACATATAGATTCAAAGAAATCTTGTCTAGATATTATCCTGTTATACCTGATCTGCATGTATCTCAAAAAATTGCATCAAATATCACTAGTACAAAAAGAGCAATATATTACTAAAAAACTACTAAAAATTGCTTATAAATGACCAAACATGGTCACATGACCATTATTAGTTTATTGCCAGACATTTATAATGTGACCAAATTGATGACTAAGCCATTTTTATTCATTTATTGGTTGTTTTAATTGATCGATTTGGTAGTATATTTAGTCGTTGATTTAGTCATTGATTGTTGTAATCTGGTCACTTATTTAGTCATTGATTGTTGTTAACTAGTCACTTATTTAGTCATTTTTATTCACTGATTTCTATCCATTGGTAGTGTATTTAGTCATTAATTTTAATCACCATTTTGATCAATTTGGTAGTATATTTAGTCATTTTTATTCATTGATTTAACACTGGTCATATATTTAGTCATATTTATTCATTGTTCACTGATTTCTGTCAATTGGTAGCATATTTAGTTAATTTAATATTTAATTAACATCAATTAGTATTATATTTAGTCATTTTGAAGCTTGCAATCTATGTAGATTTCCATCTGGCATTAATTATTCACTTCGCACATGTCTCTTTGATTATACTCATTGAATGCTCTATAAGAGGAATGTTGTGAGCTGAGCAATATAATCCACATTTGGATCTCATCTGCCTTTGTTTTATTTCCCCACCAGCTTGAATGACTTCAATTCATTATGTTGGCTCGTGTGATCCTCTTTTTATGCAAGAGACCATGGTATCTGTGTCATTATTTTGTTCCTGCCTCTTCATTTTGCTCTTGCTGTGTTTCTGTAAAGTCTATCTATCCCTACAATTGTCGACTTCATTCACCTATTCAACCATGGGAACAACCAATGCATCGAAGCATCAACTCAAATTTCATGGCTAGAGCCTTCAAACTACTTGATGAAGAGCCAATGGAGGATGCTTTGATAGATGTATGTGATAGAGATTTTTTGCTTCAATTTAAGGTCTGTTATGCTTCGCATCTAGTATCTCATTTTCTCTGAAATGTGATGGACTTATTTCATCAGGTTGATAAGGTTAAAAGGATAGCATTAATGTTTGTTCATGACTATCTAGTCCCAGATGTCAAGCTATTAAAATCTTTTACTACTTATAATCTCCATGATGGCTTAGCCTTGGTAGGAGGACTCTTCCTCCATGAATATATCATTAATAAACCCAATTTTAACTATGTTTGTCAAGCGATAATTTCAAGTTTGCAATCAGGTAATAGAGAGCTCTGTGATAATTCACTGTAGGTTCATAATTTTGCATTTGGAAGGTCTAAGAGGGAAAGGATAGAGGAAGTATTCAATGCATGGAGCTTCTACCAAATTTCCAACCACCAGTAGTTCCCTTCACCAATGATGACATAGTCTTTTCTGCAGAGAATCCAACTGGGGGTTCATGGCTTTAGGGTTGCAGATTTAAATATGGATAGCATGTGAACCAATATTTTTGTTTTAAGTTTTTGGCTTTGCTGTAACTTTGGTTTCCTTTTTGGCCAGAAAGGGCCTTTTAGATTTGTAGCTCTATTCAGGGCTCTTAGTTAAAATGCTCTGTTATGTTATCTTTTTGGCTAGGAAGGGCCTTTTTTGTAATCTATAAAAATGTTTTTATTAATGCTAATATATTATGATGCTCTAAGTATCCTTACCGATTAAAAAAAAAGTCAACCCTGGTTCATGTGTTGTCTTAGTAAAGACCCGCACCATGAAAGAATCCATTAATTATACATAAATTCCAAATTAAGTTGATGAGAAAAGATCTTTGATATCCAACTAGGAAGCCTTAACATCCATAAAATTACAAACCTGATGTTTCACAACAAGTTTCCTAATTGTGACATCATCTTTACTTAAGAAACCAAATATTGATCCACTGCCATATTGGATCTCACAGTATTCTCCTTCACAAACAACAAATGATATATATTAATTGTTTAGCAACTTCCTTAATATCCCCATGTAAACATACAAAACTAAGTGAGGTTGAGGGTTTGAAGTAGAGTACCATCTTCTTGGTATGTGCTTGACTTTGATGACTTGTATCTTGAATGAAAATAGCAAGCTAGTTGCATTGTAAAATCATTGTTACAAAAATAACCATAAAATCCTCTTTAATTAAAATAATCTTTCTAGATATTTCAAGACAAGATATTTCAGTTAATTTTTAAGAAAGCTAATAATTTCACTATCCAAACAATTATCAATCTATTTATTGTATATAATTTCCCAAAATTTAGAATTTGAATGTAGGCTGAGTATTCCATCAACACGACTTTTTTAGTTGGATCCTAAAAATGCTTCAACTTATGTTCTTCTCTAAAACATCTGTATAGAAGCAGGCAGGTGTGGTGAGGTTCAAATAGTAAGGAGATTGATGAAAGATAGAGGAATTAAAAAGATACATGCATGTAGTTGGATTGAAGGGCATAAAATGGTACATGCTTTTTTGTGTAGGAGACAAATCACATCCACAAACATGGGAGAGCTATGCAAAATTGGAGAAATTCGCTTGGCAAATGAAGGCAGTAGGGTATTTCTAGATTCAAGACTTTTACTTAATGATGTGGAATAGAAGAAAAAAGAATCATTTATCTGCCACCATAGTGAAAATTTAGCAATTACATTTGGTTTGTTAAACATGGCCCTTGGTACAACCATTAGAGTTATTAAGAACCTTCGAGTATGTTCTAATTTTCACACTGCATCTAAATTCATCTTAGAGATTGTTGCAAGAGAAATTGTTCTAATCAAAGATGTGAACCATTTCCATCATTTTAAATAGGGACAATGTTCTTGTGGAGAATATTGGTGATGGTAAATGAAACAATCTAAAAATAGGCTTGCACTATAATAATGTGCACTACATCAGATATCCATTAATAATGAAGGGACATCCATCAAAGCATAATATCAGGGGATTTTTTTCATATGTTGTAGTTACAAGTGCCCTACTAGACATACATGAAAATGTGGAAACATAGACAAGGCAAGTGAACTATTTCAAAAAATGCCTTAAAGAAATGTGATATCATGGAATGTCGTGATTAAAGGATATGTTTAAAATGGGTTTTTCTAAAAAGTCCTTAGAAAATTTTATGAAAATACAACTAGTGGGTGTAAAGCCCAACTCCTCAACCTTTGAAAGTGTCTTTCTTGCCTGTGTGTGAATTAGAGCTTTGGATGAGGATATGAACATCCATCAAAAGCATATTTGGAAGTAGATTTTTATCAGATATTGTAGTTGCAAGTTCCACTTTGGATCACCAAAGCATTCACAAAAATTTCTGCACAAAATTCAATAATGAAGAATTTATGCACAAATTCTCTTTTGAATGATGCACAAACTCTCCACTGCAACACCACACAGTTTGTTGTTGGGCCTTGTGGTGATACAAGAATCACCTGCATCACCACAAGGCCCAGCAACATGCGGTGTTGCAATGGAGACTTTGTGCATCATTCAAAAGAGAATTTGTGCATAAATTCTTCATTATTGAATTTTGTGCAGATGTTTTTGTGAAGGCTTTGGTGATCCAAAGTGGAACTTGCAACTACACAAAGCCTCCACTGCATCACCACAAGGTCCAGTAACAATGCAGTGTTGCGGTGGAGGCTTTGTGCATCATTCAAAAGATAATTTGTCCATAAATTCTTCATTATTGAATTTTGTGCAGATGTTTTTTTGAAGGCTTTGGTGATCTGAAGTAGAACTTGCAACATTTCTACTTGAATAAATAGGTAGATAAGGTACACCCTCCATTCCACCAGCTCTACTACCTCCAAATGGACCTATGACAAGTGATTGAAGGAATAAATTACAAAAAATATCATCCTATATATTTATGATGTTTTTCTAAGCATAAAAAAATTAAACAAACAAACTACAAAGCACAAAAGTACATCTCTTAGTTGTATAGACCAAGACAGTTCAACAACCATTATACAACTCAATGAATATTAACAAGCTCCTTAGTCATGATCTAGATGACACCTTTGGCGCCTTGTAGGTGGTCCTGCATATGAAAGCTCTGGGTCTTAACAAAAAACCACAAAATCAAGGAGTTCAAACCAAGAATAAATAATATAGAGAAAATAACCTACAATAAAGATACATTCATACATTTGATAAATCCATAAATCCATGCAAATTTCCTTCCATAAATCCATCTTAAGGATCCATATTTCTTTTAAAATTATTCTAGGAGTCATTCATAAGCACCCCATACCAGATCCATGTGAAAGATATTTATATTTTTTACCATTGATGTTTTTGTCTCTCACCCCAGTCTTGTAGGTCACTCAAAAGGTCTTGGAGGGTGTGGGGGAACCAAGGATAACAATGGAGTAGTTATCACTATCCAACAGCATGAAGAGATTTTACTTGCAGCATTATGGTATGAAAAGATCGATTACCACAGCCTCGCAGCGGTCTCAAAACAAAGTGGCGGGCTGTTAGTATAAATTTAAGTGGCATATGATACTTCACCATGGTCCCACAGAAGTCAAGAGAGTAACCAATGGTAAGGTGGTAAGGAGTAGAGGAAAATAGTACACCGTGCCCCCACAATGGCCTCAAGTGAGGCTTGAAATATGGTGGTATAAGGAGTTTAAGTTATGTAATTCTTGAATATTGCGGCCTAGTGATAGTTTCAATGAAGGAGTGTGGTAGTGCAATGAAAGGCTTCAAGTGATGTTTAGTATACCGCAGTCTCGCGATGGTCAAAGAAATAATTTGCGGTATTGTAGTAGGGAACAAGTCATGGTGATATAGTTGAATTTTTGAGACAATATTTCTAAAATGGAGATATATAACAAACTATGAACTTTCTTAGACACAACCAAGCCATGACTTACACCCTCTACATGTTGCATAGAGTTGTCTTTATGGTAGAGATAAGTCAAGGGATAGTAGTTTGCAGCCATTACATTTCATGAAGGAGTGGGATTCTAAATAATATTTGGTGTTGAGATACCCCTTCTACCAAGATAAGAATCATGTGAGGATCTACCTTAAGGCAATAAAGAGATACAAAGTTATGCCATGACTTACACCCCCTTAACAGCTGAACAAATATAATTAGAAGCAACAAAATAAAAGATCATTAACCATGCTTAGATATTCACTTTAATTTTGCATATATGGCCCATTGGCTCCAGTAGTTGCCATCCTGTCTTGTTTCTATTGTTGATTATGTGTGTTCCTCGAAGTCATAAAAGAAGACACGACAGATGACTCCATCACAAGAAATCGATAAAATCATGAGCCCCCAAAGCCAAACCATTGGAAGGCCTCATTTGGTTCAAAATTGATAGTCATAACTTAGAAAATGACAATCAATAGAATGGTAATAAAATCCTTGATTGACACTTCACATTGGAAACTCAATTGTTAAAATAAGTCAAAATAGTAGACAATCACTACTAATCTCATTTTTTCAATGCCTATTGGTATCCTAGATGACATCACCATTAATAGCATTTTGTGGATTGTGTTTAGATGTATGATCTATTTTATCTTTTGGTATTATCCCATCTCAGGGGTCATATGCATGTCTTAGTAAGATATATCATTTCTCTTTGTCAAGATATCTTAGTGAAGCCTCAAATCAGTTTCTATTTTTTCCCATAATGCTTTTCATTTGTGTAATAATTTTGGCCAAGGTATTGGTAACAAAGTTGCCAAAGACATGGTGATATAGTTGAATTTTTGAGATAATATTTCTCATTGCCCTGATCAAATCAAAGAACACTTTTTATACCTTTCCTCCACTATTCTTTTATGAGATGAGTAATTTCAAATTTGATTGTTGTCATTTGCAATGCATTTCTATTGCATTTCAATATGAAATGTTTGATCCATTATTGGATTGTTGTCACCTTTATAGACATAAAAATATACCTATTCTAATATTTTGAACTTATGACAAGTCAAAGTGGGTTGTGCACATTTAGCAGTTGGTTGAAATTTAATTTGAATGTACTGCTTATTGATGTTCCCCTTGACTCATTATCATTTTTGTTTGTCATTTTGCTTTTTGGCTAGCAACAAACATGTGATGCATCTTTTGTGATGTCCCATGGATGGTGGATTTTTCCAAATTATTTTCAAACTATTTTAAAATCCAGGTGTACACCTTGTGGAGACTTATGGCATATTTCTATGCTTAATTTTTTTCTAAGGTTACAGTGAGCTGATAAATGCAATTATTCTAAAGGTAGTGTCTAAATAATTTTGGAACAATTATCTAAGTTATCTCTTAATGTTTAGATTTGTGTAAATTTTGATTTTGCAGATTTTTAATAGCCTTGTTTGATGAGTCTTAGAAATTAGTTTCAATTTATATGGTAAATCTTTCATTTCGAGCTAAGAAGATTGTGGCAAGTAGTTGCAGAGCCATGATTGGTCAGGTTACTAGTGGTGGAAGGATAGAAAAGCCAATGCTCATAGTTGGCAATGCATATCACAAATATAGGGTCAAAAGAAATTGTTGGCCCAAGGTTCGTGGTGTGGCAATGAATCCTGTTGAGCATCCTCATGGTGGTGGTAATCATCAACACATTGGGCATGCCAGTACTATGCATCATACAAAGAAGGCTTAGCATGTACACGCACTTAATCATAATTAAACAATTATAGAGCTCTAATTATTTTAAAATGTCATCTTTTAGTTTCTTTTTTCTTTATGTTGCTTTGTGTCAACAATTTATGCAGAATAGGTTGTAAACCATGTTTCCTATTATTGTTTCTTATCATTAGTGGTTTACTCTTGATTCAAAATTTTGGGAAAGACTTCAAACTAGGTTGTAATCCTTGTTTCCTTGTATTGTTTGAGGCTTATTTTAGGCTGCCATATTAATTGACTTTGTTATTTTTTATTCTTTCTTGAGTGCTTGTTATTTTCTTTTAGATCATAAAAATGGCAAAAAGATATATGATCTCTTAGTATTATAAACTATGAAATTTCTATTTTCAAAAAAGTAATAATCATCATACTAAATGGACATTTTAGTTAGATGATCATCATGGAGAGAAACATCTAAAAGGGTGACTTCCATATCACAGAAAAAAAACTAGAAACCCTAGATTGATCTACAAGCTCATCACTTGGGCATTTTAAGCCAAGATGAACCACTTAAGATGATCCCAATTAAGAAAAATCAAACCCCATTTTAACAACAGAGCATATTGAATACTCTTTAGAACACGCCAACACTAGTATTAATACCAAATACTTCAATACAATAATGACTATTTAGGGGACTAAAGTGTGATAGGGCTGGTAGAAACTAAAATGGGTATTAAGCAATATTAGCTTATTTGTTGTTTTCTTTTAAAAGAGTTTGCAAGGTTGAGGTAGTTCTTCTACAATTAGGTGAAACCTTGATCCTTCACAACGAAGCTTTGAAACCCTGATCCCTAATAAGAGTGGGGTATTGTTTGAGTATTAATAGTCAAGAGATTGAATTAGATTTTGGTGTCTATATTTATAGCATTTGACAAATGGGCATAACTAAAACAGAGTACCAAACACAACAAAAAATTATAGTTTAAAAAATGCATGAATATTAGACCTGCTAGTAAGGTTCTTCAACAATTGAATACAATGCATTTGGTCATGCCCTTCTCTAGAAAATCTTCTATCACTTCCAAGAAATCCCTGTGAAATGAGTCCACCCAATTCATCAATGCAAAAAGAGGGACATCAATGAGCCTTACCTATTTTTGAGCATGAATTCAACCCTTGTACAATGCGTCCAATGCATGAACAATGTCTTGACTGTAGAGGCGGTCAGGTTTCTTTTGTTTGAGTTATTTTTCATGGAAAAATTTTCCCTCTTTCCAATTTAAAATATTTTTTAATTTCCCTCTCTTTCTGATTTTTACTTATGTGACTAATTATTTAGTCATTTATAGCTATGTTTTTTACCCACCATCAAATTAGTCATTTATAGTTGTGTTGCAAAACATGACTAGAATTTAATCATTTTTAGTTATTGTGACTAAAATTTTTAGTCACGTAGTCATTTATTTGCTAAAATTCTACTACTGTATGATAATCCTAAGCTAGGATGCACATATATTCATGTATATTTATCATAAGTTTGATCAATTCTTTTGAATTTCCATCCAACTAAGATTATTTATGATTATCTTTCTAACTTTGATTAGTTCTTCTAAAATTCTCTCAAATTTGAACTAATCTTCACTTCTTTACTTCAAATTCTCTCAAAGATTATGCAATTAATCAAGTATTTCATTCTCATTATCTAGTATTTGCATGATATTCACTAAGATTATAGTACTCTATTCAAATAACCTAAGATATGTAATTATCTACATCAATTCTGCATATTTGCTATGTATCTACTTGTCATTTATCATTATTTGTAGCCTATGATGATGCTTTATGAAATTTAAAAGAAAATAAATTAAAATTCTAAAATTGTTTGAAATGATTGAGTTTGATCACTAATCCATATACACATTCAACACTTTCATGAAAAGGGAGATGAAATTAAACCATGTTTCACCAAGTCATTCCACAATTACGCATGGCAGATGTTAATCTTCAAAGGAATTAGATGACAACAACATGCACTAGTTGAAATGCACCTCTAAGGAGCGCAGCAAATCAGAGTGACATATCCAGAAATTATCCACAAAGATTACTCAAGATTTAGGATGAAGTAATAATCTAGATCTTTATTCTCATTCAGTATTCAAAAGTATGCATATATACAGAGGGTCTTGAGAGATAACCATGGTGTGACACAAAGTCACAAGAATGTATACTTAGTGCTCACAAATTTAACAATTCAATCTCAATTAAGCTCCTAATAGTTTACAAATGAGAATCAACATCCTTTTATAGGTCTAGGATGAGATTCAATTACAAAGATCCAATGTTTAGGATCAAGTCAAGATAATCCAGGGTCAAAAATAATGGCACATCATTACATATTTGGCAATCTTTGGTTGAGGACAACTAGCAAAATGGCATATTTTCTAGATCTTTGACTTGGTCTTCATGACCTCTTCATTCAACATTTTCTTCAGATTCTTCTTCTATTGATCCTCCCTCTATGATCCTACACCCTATACCTTGGATGAGTTCATATGCTTTGAGGGCTTGATCTATCTCTACTCTATTTTGCACCTTGGCCTTCTCAGTTGTATGCTCTTGGGCTTTTAATTGCTCTTTCAAGGATATCCACCTATTTGTCCTACTGTCCAACTCTTCATTATGTAAATCTATCCTAGATTTCATATGCATATCCTTATTAATAATTTCCTCTAAAAAATGTTGGACTAGATCTTCTATCGCTAAGCTGAAGATGTCCCTAAATGCCTTAATTGCAAATTCCTCATCCTAATTTTCAATTTTACCTTCAACTTCACCTTCCAAAATCTCCAAAATAGCCAATTCCTCCACAAAAAGCTCATGTACTTTTATGTTGATATCAACTACTTTTGTGTTGCATCTTTTCAAAATGTTGAACTCAAATCTTATGTCTTCAAACTAGATATCCATCTGTGGTATTGTCTGAGGTGTCAAAATCTTCTTAGTTATGATGGTGCTATTATCTACTTTCTTCATATCCTTCAATGTAGTCAGGTCTTGACTACTTTTGATCAATCTCTGCCTAACCTCTTTTTTCAATTTATCTGCTTTGCCTTTCATGTGGCTAAGCATGTCCCAATTGGAAAATGAGGTTTTAATTACTTTCTCCCCTTCTTTCAAGAATTTGATGAACCATTTGTCCATCACATGTGTATGATGCTTCTGGGCATCCAATCTTACTTTCTCTTGTTGAGATACTAGTGCTAAAGGTGTAATGACTATGATTGGAACATTTGAGGGAGCCACCAACCCATTTACGAAGGCTTGTATTTGAGCAAATTGCCCTTTTAGCTCTTTAATCTTAGCCTTGGCCTTTGTATTCCTGGCTACCACTGTCTCTATACTATCCCTTAGTTCTTAGATATCCTGATCTACAGTAGTGTGGCATAGGTCTTTGTTGATTATTTAAAACTCACTGACAATTATTTCTCCTTTTGCCTTGTCAATTATAGGCACAACTAATTGAGATATCCTCTTACCAGTGCTTAGATCATGCCCTACTGTAGATGTGGCCCTTGGTCTGTGCTTGGGCTTCGTCCCCTAAAGAAAAAATAATGAAGAAATATAAAAATTAGAAGAAACAATAGTAGGAGGATGAGTTACCTCATGTGCCAACCAATGTGGTGCACTAGATATGAGCCCTTGCCAGCCTGTCTACTCAATGTGAGCATCATGCACTTCTACATCTTTCTCTTTTAGAACCTCTTCACTCACATTCTATTGTTGCTCCTCACCAGTGGGAACCTCCTCATGTACTTGCTGTTGTTATTGACCTAGTGTGGCATCTTTGGATATCATGTCCTAATTTTGCAACATTTCTTTTGCTAGCTCCTGATCATCAGGCACATTGCTCTGGACATCCACATCTTTCTTACTATTTATCTCTAGGGGTATTAGCCTATACTCCCATATCTAGATCCTATATATTATGTTCTCCTTCAATCTTGGGATCATCTTTGTTCACATTCTATTCCCCTTAGAGATTGTTATCTAGAACATCTAAATGTATGCCATGATCTGTTTCTATTTCTGTTCCTATCATTTCTTCTTCATTCCTTTTATCTTGTGGACCTTCATGTCTAGATGTGGCTACTTCTTTGTCCTTTGGACCTTCTATTTGGGATATTTCTTATAGACCTACTTGTCTAGATATAGGCATTTGTTATTTTTCACCTGCCTCAGCATGTACCTTTTTATTTACCTATACATTCTGCTCTAGAGGCTCTATATGGATATCTATGTCTTGAGCTATATTATCTTCATTTTGCACATTATCCATGGTTTCATACTTATTTTGATCCTTAGCCCCATCATATGATAAGTCGATAAACATTGGGCTTGTGACCGTGCCCACTAACACATCCAAGCCAATATTCTACACCATTGTCTCTTGATCTTTAGATTCATCTTCATCTCTGGTGCTCTTTGGTGCTTGTGGCATACCTTGAGGTGTTAGGGTTGTGTGCCTCAACAAGTTCTCAATGGGATTATATGTCACATCCCTTGTCACATCATCATTTGTTAAATCAATAGTTTTATCCAATGCCAAGGGCTAATCCACCTTCTTCTTTTCTCCTTCCCTTGCTTCTTTGGTTGATTGCTCCTTAAACTTGACTATGGTGGTGATGGGGACATTATGTTGAAAGTCTTTAGATACTATCTCCACATCCTTTAGCACCATTATTGTTGTAGCTTTGTCAGTTATAGGCTGCTTCTTAGCAAAAATCATTTCCATTTTGGTGAGCTCTTCACTTTTTTATTTAGTAGGACTCCTTATTGTCTACTAGTTGTTCCTCTCAATATAGGTGCTTGTCCTCTCTTTTGTCTAGGGATATTTTCCCCTTTTACTATATCCTATCCTTTCCTTTCCAAAGGTTTCCCTTCATCTTCCTCAATTTCCTCACCTACATCCTCGGGCTCTTCTACCTATCTTGTAGTTATTGTGATTGTAGGGACATGTATTTCTTTTTTAGGGAAGGTCTTGTGGCTATAGTAATGCCACTGATAGTGAATTCTTTAGACGGCTTTGAGGAATTAGGTTTGTACATATTGCCCTCCATGATTTATCTTTTGTTAATCAAAAAGTCATCAAACCTAGCATCTCCTAGCTCTTGTCTCTTCCTTTTCTTGTCCATAGTCAGATCCACTCATTTTGTTTTTAGGGCAGACAACTTTTGGTCCACCCACCTCTTGGTAATCTCCATGACTTTGGTTGTGATAAGGTCAATAGATGTGACCTCAAGCTGGCTCCAATCAGGAGGGGATATTATTTCCTTATATACCTGTTTATCTTCATATTCTTTACTTATTAATTTCTATCATTAGAAATCAGTTTTGTAGGAACATCAAAACAATCTAGAGTTTTGATCTAGTTCAAAGTTAATATGTTCATCACTTTCACATCGTCTGGACAATCTACCTAGTAATATTCTAAATGTACATCATGCCTTAGCTTCTTGTTCACCTATTTATCCATCCTATGATAAGGATTATAGTATCTAGCTAATGAAAATGATTGTAAATGACACATATGAAGTTTTACTTCAGAGTGTTTTTTTGCTTCAATGGATGGGCATACATACCATCCCAAGAGTAGAGGAAACCTGACATTACTCTTCTTATTTCTAGTTGTATAAGCCTCATATGAGGGTATAATTTTTCTAGTCAACTCTCGTAGTATTATCTTATCAGTAGGGTACCTTGGAAACATGAAAGGTTGCCAATTAAACCCCTCCATCCAGAGGTATGTAAATTTTGGAACTAAATGAACCAAGTTCTATTCCTTGCAAGCACTTCTTGAGCATCATTGCTT
Source organism: Cunninghamia lanceolata (assembly GCA_027924645.1). Classification (NCBI taxonomy): domain Eukaryota; kingdom Viridiplantae; phylum Streptophyta; class Pinopsida; order Cupressales; family Cupressaceae; genus Cunninghamia; species Cunninghamia lanceolata. Next base: position 875,240 of record BSBN01000737.1, on the reverse strand, counting down.
GGTCTCTTTACTCTATGAGCATCCATTAGCTTGACTAATTGTATGGTGAAATAGTCATTCACCCTTGTATAATTTTGAGTGGAGGCCATCCTTTCTAACTTGGTATAATGATCCCATATTGTTTTGTCTCTAGGATTCCTTCCCACTCTACCCACTATCTATAAGCTAGCAAATGAGGCTTAAGGTGCACATGCATATACAACATATGATAACATATAAAATAGACATGCTTTGCCTCCAAATCATTTCATGACCTCATCAACGATGTCACTAATCTGGGATGCCCATTTTATCTTGGTGTTAGTTGTATCCACCATCCTGATGAGTCCATACATCCAGGACTCAAAATTTCTTGAATTTGGCTTCCCCATCATTCTACTCAACATCACCATCATATACTGTATCTCAGGTGTGTTCAATCAAACTTTTAGAGATGTTGGGGCATCTTGACCACTACTTTGACTTTACTATCTATAGCCCTCTAGCATGTGAACATTATTTTCTGGCAGACCATGGTATTGCTCTTATACTAGTTTTCCAAAATTTCAATGTTAATTTTGGATAAGTTTGGACCTATAGGAAACTAGAATGCCTTTATGATACCTCATATTGAAAAATCCACATAAACCCTACCATCCCTCTCTACTCTCTTGTTCTCTGGGTTATAATTTTGTGCACATACTGCTACCAACTCTATGGCTTCTACTGCGTAGGGAAACCCTGCTACATTCCACATCCCATAATTGTAGATGTTCTACAAAATAGGATGTCCACAACCTTGCACTAATTTGGTAGTCCATTCATCTACATATGTGTTGCTAGAATGAGTATATCCTATCTGTCTAAAGCCAAAACCTGAGGCCCCAAGAGCTAGGAACATGAAGTTCCTGAACTCTACCTCATTTTGGTTCTTCTTGTCTTACATCTTGTCCAACAATTATAGATATGTATATCTTAACCTAAATTGCATTTATCAATTTGAACCCTTTTACTTTTCTAAATGTTCTAGTTTTACTATTTCATAGCATGGTCATGTGTAGATGCATGCAAGATTACCCTAAGTAAACATTTTACCATTCACTGTGTTGTAATAAATGACAAAAGTAGGGTTTTATAATTACATACCTATTTATGAATCTTAAAACTGGATTTAGATGTCTGGATGTGCTCTTTTCACTATGTAATCACTATCACCAATCCTTCATTTGCTATCTGTACCATTCCGTTCAAGGTCAAGATTGCTATAACAATCGCTATAAAAATCATTGAAGCTCTGTAATTCTCTTCTGAATGCTTATGTAAGTGTAAAATGATCAAGTTCCAACCTTTATGCATTAAAACCATGGATTTAGGGCTTAATTAATGCTAAATTACCTCTGTTCGTGGATATCCATCTATCATTTGGGAGATTGTTACATGTGGCAGATTCTAATTTGAAATTTCAAAAGGCCAACGACTCTCTTTCATGGCATTAAATGAGTTCAGATATGGAATATGTGCATATTAAAATACTTAATTAATATGTTCAATCTGGCAATGTCCATATGCATATCCATATGACATCATTAATTATTTGGTCAATGATGACTGAAGGATGGGTATTGTGATGTTAAAATCCTAAGGCATTTTCCCTTTGATTTTGAATGTCAAGACATTACAAATGTGCACTATGAAAAGTCAACAACATGCCACATGGCATCTCTCGATTGGTCCATGGGAACTTATGGTTTTTGTTCATAAGTAGTAGGGATATGGATATTAGGAAATATCCAGACATTAGAATTCACAAAATATCCCTAAGTCTAAATGTCCTGATGATTTCATCCCTCTTAAAGTAATTCTTGGTCATGAGTAAAGTGATGTCATTGGGATGTTCGGAAAGTCTGGACACTAAGACAATGTCTAGATATTAAGATTTGCAAAATATGTCATCCTCGAATGTCTAGATAACATCATCATTATTCAATAAGTCTTTGAGATAAAATCAGATGACATCATCCAGATGTTCATATTTTAAAGGTTAAGACATTAAGATGTTGTGAATGCCTATACTCAAATGTCCATCTAAAAAGTCAAACATGACATGTCATCAGGATATTACAAAGGTCAGGACATTAAAATAAGTATGGATACTAAGGAAAGTATGAACATTAAGTTAATGTCTAGATGTTAAGACTGAATATACAAACTTGCCAATATCCATGTATATGACGACTTTGCTGCATAATGAGTTAAATTTGATGTGTGTACATTTGTGAATGTCAAGATATTTACCTTTTACTTAGCAATTTTCTCAAATTTTTGGGTTGGGACAATTTGTCTGAATACTAAAAAATGTGAGGACATTCAAGCACCAATGTGAATATCCACATGATTGTTGACCAACACTTTGACTATGAATAACTTCTTTGTTCTAAGGAATTTCAACATGATCCAAAAGGTAAACTTGCTTAGAATTTCATCCTCTATCCATTGGTAGGCTTTATGAAGGGGAAATTCATACTTTGAAAATTTGGTTCCATAATTCAAGATCCGGATATGCCTAGGACAAGATCTTGACATACATATGATACTACTTTTACCATACCACCCAAAGCAAAGGGAAGCAAAACAAGCCAACCAAAGAAAGAAAAATTTTGTGTCGATATTTTGTTAGGGCAAAATGAGGTGTGTTGTGTAACCACACAATAACTTGCCACCCAAGAAAAAACACCAAATCCCAATCAATTCAAGAGAGGAAGACAAATTAAGACATAAAATTCCAACTCTTATCAGACATAAGCATCTTGACCTTTCTAAATGAGATCATATTCATTAATAAAACTATATGATGAGAAGGAATTAGGTGTGTGCATTTGATTCATTTCCTTCATCTTGAGAAAGGTTGAAAATGATAGTAGTTAGTATTAAGCTACATGATTGGATTTAACCCTCTAAGCCAACCATGGATAGAGCCTTACTACTAGTCAGGCATCTATAGCCTCGACAAGGTTATCTTTGCAATTATCCCAAGTAGAGCCCCATTGCTATTCAAGTGTCCATAGCCCCAGAAGAGTTACTTGGATGACCTAAAGAATTTCTTTTCTTTGGATTTTCAATATTTTCTTTTCTATTTTCAATTTTTTTCATATGGTATGATCATGTAAGCTCATTTGCAAGGTGTGGGAACTTGCTTGTTCAGGCTGAGAATTGCAATGGTAGAAAGGGCAAACCTTTAGATTTTTCTCTTAACACAGACACTAGTACTTTCAACTAATCCAAGGCTATTAGGTGTATTTATGTGATGATTTCCTTGAACAACATTGGTTACTATTGATAAATATGATTTCACAGATAGGATTAAAAGTACTTAGGCTGACAAGAATTACAACCTATGCAGGAATCTATAATTCTTTCTTGAATTCCAACAATTTTACTAGTTTTCTAATGTGAAAAGGTGCCCCATATTGCCTAACCAAAATAAGAACTCAACAAGAAAACAAAAGCAAAACAAACAAAGCAAGCTATACAAGCAAGTATTTACATAATAGTATACATTGTTCTGACCTTTCCTTATTTACGCTTAGAATAATACTTGAGGAACTGTCCATTGACAAGCAATGGAACATCCTCACCAGTTAGGGTTTTAATCCTATAGGTACTGTCACCTAGTATTTTGGCAATCTAAAAGGGACCAGTTCATAGTTTGTTAAATTTAACATGGTCTCCTTTCTTTTCACGGGCTTTATCCCAGGGTAGCACTAGATCTAAGATCCTCAATGCTTTGACTTTGGCCCTCTTGTCTAACTACCATTTAATAAGGGCATGATGTTTGTGAAAGTGATCTATTGCCCTATCTCTTTTCTCTTCTATATGTAATAACTACAATAGTCTGACTTCCAATTTACTTTCCATGCCTAAATATTCCTGGGCAAACTGTAGGGTGGGGATTTTTAGATTGACAGGTAGGATAGGATCCACCCCATACACCAATTGATAAGGGGAGTTTCCTAAGGTTGCTTTCACTCTTGTTCTATCTATGCATAATACATACTTGAGCAAGGTATTCCATTCCCTTGGGTTCTTTTCTACTAATTTCTTAATGATATTCAATAATTTTTTGTTAATTGACTCTACTAAACCATTACCCTGAGAATAATAATTTAATGAAAAATTTAAAATTATGCCATGATCAAGTGCCCAACTAGAAAATTTCAAAGATACAAATGCAAGGCTATTATCACACACTAAAGCATAGGCAATTCCAAACCTCATGATATTGTTTCTCTTCAAGAATATGATCACATCATCAGATGTACATGTCTTACTGATGATGGCTTATGTCCACCTGGTGCAATAGTTAGTAATTGTTAGCACATACCTGTGTCTAGTAGAGGATGGGGGATTAATAGCTCCAATTAAGTCCATGCCCCATTGTGCAAAGGGGTGCCTCTCCAGCATTGGTTTTAGAGGTTGAGCTACATATTATTCTTTGTTGGAAGTTGTTTGGTATGTATGACATAACCTAATGTGTTTAGTTGTATCCTTGAAAATAGAGGGCCAATAATACCCAGCCCTTAAAATAGCATGTGTGGTAACTAGATGGTATCCATGGACAATACTAAACTCATCATGTAACTCAAGTAGGACATTGGTTGCTTCTTGCTTATCTAAACATCTGAGGAATATGATCCCTTCATAATTCTTCTTAAATAGGACTCCTTTAATCATGTACATCTAGGCTTTAATTATCAAAGCTCTTCTTTGAGATGCCTACATTTAGGTGGACATCTTCCTGTGATTAGGACATGTCTTATCTTTGAGTACCGATCATCTTGCAAATCAAAATTAACTACATATTTCTAGCTAATCAGTTTGGGATCAATCTCTACAATCATTTGGCTCACTGTCTATCCTTTGACTAACTTCATGGGTGTGATTTCCATGTCATACTCCTACAGCACAATAATCCATTTGGCCCTTTTTTCACCTGGCTCACTTTGCATTAACAACATTTTTATTGCTAAATCAGGTACCATTGCTATAACTTTACTCCTCAAGATATAGTGTCTAAACTTCTTTACTACTCTAACTAAGGCAAGAGCCTATCTTTCTACATCCATGTATCTTAGTTCAACATCACTAAATGGAGTGATCATGAATGGTATTGGTTTTTCCACCTTAGCCTCACTCCTTTGAGTTAGGACAGTTACACAAGTATGATCATATACAAAGGAATATATGTAAAAATCCTTGGTGTAATCAAGACTTATCAACACAAGAGCATCTACAATTGCTTTCTTAATATCCTCAAAGGCTTATTTTGACTCTGGATTCTACTCAATTTTTGCATCCTTCTTCAATATAGCATTCAAAGGTCTCATTATTTTAGCAAACCTAGTGATGAACTTTCTGACAAAATTAATGTTATCGAAATAGGACTTTAATTCCTTCTTTCTTGTTGGGAGCTGAAGCTTGATGATAGAATCCACCCTATCAGGATTCCATTTTCTAATATGACCTGACTCAATAGCTTACCTATGGTCACTCCAAAGATACACTTCTTTGGATTTGATGAGATGCCATATTGCTCACATTTCTTCAACACTTTTCTCAGATCTTCAATATGGTCTCCTCTTTATTTTGAGAACACTGTCAGGTCATCCATGTAAATCACAATACATTGACCTACTAGTCCTATGAAGGAAATGTCCTTGGTTCACTAAAAAGTAGCTCTAGTGTTGATCAGTCCAAAAGGCATGCGTCTATAGGCAAAAATTCCCCATTTGGTGGTAAAGGCAGTTTTCAATCTATCAATTTTGTCAACCATCACTTGATTGTATCCTAAGAATCCATCCAAGAAGGACATCATCTATGTTCTATTTAACCATTTGGAGGACCTCATCTAAAGAAGGTAAAGGGTAGTTTTCCTTATTAGATGCTCTATTTAGATTTCTAAAATCTACACATAAGTCTATATCTCCATTTTTCTTGCATATAGGGACTAAATTGGTGACCCAAATGGAATGCCTAACTAGAAAAATAATCCTGGAACCCAATAATTTCTTGACCTCCTGAAATATGAGGGGTTCCATTAATTCATTCACTAGCCTTTATGTCTGCCTAAATGGCTTAGCATCTAGTTTCAAAGGGATTGTGTGAGTTATGATTGAAGTATCATAAATCTTCAACTCATCATAGGTCCATGCTATGACATGAATGTATTCCTTTAGAGCTTGGGGTATCCCAGCTCTTTCATTGTAGTGCATACTTTGTCAATCAAGACATTTCTTTTGTCTTCACCCTGTCCTATTGTTGGGTCTCAAAAATGCAGGTTGTGGGTTCTAAGGGGATGCCAAGCCCTATGGTCAAATCCACAACATTTTTGAGCCAATGAATGGAGTTTGACCTTAACGATCAACTTCTCCTTGCGCTTTAGGTCCTGCTACGACCTAGGCGGGTGAACCTTTGATTATCAAAGCAGGTTGTATGATCAAATCTATGTTGTTTTGCTACTAGTTTATCCAATTACAATGGCATACTTGTAATTAGATGAAATACTGTAAACTATTTCTAAGGAAAGCAAATGATTTAACCTAAACTCTAACAGAAATAAATAACAAATAACATGAAATGAATCTAAACTATAACAATAAAACAATGTAAAGATTTTAATTATAAGATGAATCAATAGTTAGACTGGTGCTTTGTCTATTTTGGGCAACGGAGTCAGGATATCAAAAAACAAATAACTTGTATCAGGTAATAACTCGATCTGATTGGCACATATGACTATTTGCAACTTGTACAAACATGCAAGGAAGAAATCATTAATTCATTCTTAATAATCCAAAGGACATAATTGAATTAAATGCAAAATATTAAAAAGGATTTTAATCTTTCTGGAAAGAACCAATTTAAATTTGCAAATTAACAAATTAGATCAACTCTGGAGACAAATTAATAACCCTAATCAATTAATCATACTTAATAATCCATTCAACATTCTAAGATTACTATAATTGATGAGAAAGGATTTAATTCTCTGAGAAACCAATCAAAATCAATTATACTGAATTATCAACTGTAATCAGACAATTTAAACATATCCTTAACATATTTAAATTGAATAATTAGAAAATGAATGACATGGAGAAATTTAAATTGATTGAATTAAAAACAACAAACAGATGATACCATCACAATGTATTTTGAATTTGAATCCTCGACAACGCTGCCTCAGAATGTATCATGCACCACAGCCTTTCTCAGAATAAAATTTGCATAGAAGGATCAAATTGGCCTCAGATTGCATCAAATCCAAACTGATCTAATCCTAAAAATGTTTGAATTGTCTTTTGTAAAAATCTAATCCTAACCTAATTTCTAACTCCTCCTTCCAGGTCCTGGGATCTCTATTTAAAGAGATGCAACAAGCCTCAGACCCATTACATTCATTTTGGTGATGGTTAATAATTGGTTGAACCAACCATAAGAACTGACCTTATTCATCACATAAATTAAATAAATTGGTTTGAAACATTTAATGATCATCTCACGCTGAAAATTAATCTTTAATCTTCCCGAGCCGCTTCATTTAACCGCCGATCGAGAACTGCTTCAATGTGACCAAAATCCTGCATAGAAAACAAATTATTCATTAGATAAGCAATATATAACATATAACTTACTTTGAGGTGAACCTTAGGATCTCTGTCGTGAGGTATTATTCCATTATTTCCATTGTATATTCTATCGTGTATTTAGGGTTTTCATCACCGTGACAATATTTGATTTTATCTTAATTTATTGTCACTTTGTATACCCAAATGTTAATAATAACTCACTTCAATATTTCCTTTTAGGGCTGCAATAGTTTCACAAATTCTTTTGGTGTGACTTTTGATTTGATTAATTTAACATTAATCTTTTGCCGTCACAAAATATTCTCTTCGCTGCTCGGTATGTTCTTTAGTAAAACTCTTTATTTAATTCAAAATAAAATACTTGCCTTTGCCAAATTAAATATTTAAATTAACTTTTGTCCTCAAAATATTTAATCTCATGCCATATTAGTCTTCACTTCATGTCTTTATTTTTACCTGCATATTTTTTCACTTACGTTGGACAGAAATATTCATTTAGGTAAAAATGATTAGCCTTTCTTGGAAAAATATTTTACCAGCCTTTATATGCACTTGTAAAAAGGATTACCCACTTGGTTAATTTATTCCAGAAGATATTTTATTTCCAAGCAAAAATAAATTTGATTATAAAATCTTCATTTGGTAATTTGATCATATCCTCAGGTACAATGATTCTTCACTTATCATATTCATTTATCCTTAGTAGATTTAATTAACTCTTTCTTCCACGGATAGTAATTTACAATTATTTCTATTTGTATGTTCTGTTACTCAAGCGTATTGTTTTATGCTTATATGCACTATATTTAATTCTACCATATTTAGATAATCACCTCAAACTAATCACGGAACCATTCTTGGATTTGTAAATATATATGCTAACTCATTGCTGTTGTATTCCTGAGAATTCTAGTGATGTTTATGGAGAAAAAGACTTTCTATACAGCAGTTCTAGGAGATTGTGAGTTACTGGTTGGTGTGAGGTAAGCATAGTGGAAATTCCCCAATATTAGGGTTCCATTTTAGGACTTCTTCTTTTCCTGGACTACGTTCTGAGCATGATTAACAAATGCTTTCCGGTCCTTGAGACACCTGGATTTTAAACCTTTAAGATCTCGTAATTTTTAGTGTTCACACTATCCTTCGGCACTCACTTTCCATTTGCATTGTAGTTTTTTCTTTCAAAGTGTGTGTTAACACCCTCGGATGCTGACAAGTGTTTCACTCCGTAGCCTTCTTGCTTGTTGAAAAGATAGTGTCATCTATTTACCAGAGACTCTTGTGTAGCTGCGTGCCATTCATGATAATATGCTTTGTTCTAATAGGCCACCAAGCATAATGGCTACTCCATGTTTTGTTGTGCAGCACGCCTATCAAATAAACATAACTCCTCTTTTGTGTTGAATGCCTCTGATGCTTGTGTGATTTAACATGATTAGCGATGTTCTTTTATTACTATTTGGAGTGTATCCTTTACAACTGAATACCTGCATTTACTAGCTTATGCCATCTTCATATGCTGCATTATTGTTTACCCATAATGTTTTGTCCAAGGGTCTAGTTCCTATACAAATTTCCCCTTGCTTGACTCACATCCGTTGAGGACGATGGTATGCCTTCAGAATCCTCAAGGTTTGATCTAATTTGTTCATCTCGCTCTGAAACATCACCATTGCCAATGCTTTGGGGTGTACTGAAAAATGAATTTCCATTCTCATGACTGTTATAGGTCTCTTAATCCAATCCTACACCATTGACATTTGCCCTAGGAATATGATCTTCTCTTATATTTTCATTGCTTGGTACACTTGCATTTTGCCTTGTGTAGTCAAAACCATGTGTGTTCGGTAGTTCTAGGGTTTGTGTTGTATAAGATGTAAAACGAATACTTGAGGGTAAAGTGTTCCAGTCCTTATCATTTAACTGGTGACCTCCAACCTCTATTAAATGCACCAGAGCACCACACGAAATAGAAGCCACTGCTTAGTCTATTTTTTTAGCACAATCTAACAACAGTCCCAGCAGGGAAGGTAGCAGAAATGAAACTTCCTTATAAGAGTTGCTGAAGAGATCACAAAGCAATTGAAGGGAATGAAAGCATGTGTCATGAAGCCAATGATCCCCTGAGGCAGACAAATTTCCATCCTTTCCATCTTTTGTGATTTTCCATACCGTTCCCCCCAAAAAATGTCCAGCTACATAAGGAGTGATAACTATTCCTTCACCATTCCTAGAAAAATAATAATTTTGTGAATATGTTAGTCGTGTCACATTTTGAAAAGTAGCATCTGCATCATCCAACGTGAAAAGGTCAAAATCTGAAATAGCCTTTCGCGATAGATAATGATCGTACATAGTCAACAGACCCAATCTATAAACAGGTTCTATGGAATACACAAGAGCAGAGAGCCCAAGCCTTTTCACAGCATATGGCAAAGCACCAAGATGGTTTGTATCTGGATGTGAAAGCAAAACAACCTCCATAGTTGAAGCCACTCTAGTTAGAGGCTATAGTTGTTCAGTGTCAAAGAAATCGTTCCAACCACAGTCCACCAGAATATTGAAACCATCGATAGAGAGGAGGTAAGAAAGCGGAGTCTCTGAATGAACGCTGCTCAAAGGAGTGACCTGCATGCTCATTCCCATCTCGACCACCGTAAACATTGCTTCATCATAGCCAACTACATCTTTGAATAATATCTTGTCCTTGGCATTCTTATCTAGCTTTGTGATATTAGCTTTGCCAATATTAAAGATTCCACGAGCACCCTTGCCTTCTTCACCCAAAGTAAAAAAAATGATCCAAGAATCAGTACTGTAGGCGTAAATCTCAATAGTTCTTGGTACCAGACCATTTCTGAAACATATATTACAGGTACATAATCATGAAGATCAATGCCTAGTTTTTCTTGTGCATCTTCCAACTTCTCCTTAAATGATTCAATGCTATCGATATTAAAATAGTACTTATATTCGCCACCAACACCAGGAGAGGTTCGGCGGGGACATATTTCACTATCCTAGCTGTCACTTTGTGTAGTAGTATTGACTGAATTTCAGACATAAACCTTAGCAACAGACTTGTTTGAAACTACAATATGATCCACAATTCAGGCAAAACATTTCTGCCAGTGCTAACCTGATTATAAGAGAAACAAGTACCTTTTGACCAGCACTGCATCTCCCTCACATTTCCAACTGAGCATCACCACATTGCATCAACCTTGTTCTCTTCAGAGCTGGCATTTACGAGCTCCTCCTTGAACCAACTTTTCCGCCCCTTATGCGTGACATGTTTTGAAGATGGATTTCCACTCACTTCAACAGAAGCATCATCTTCAAAATTCATAGAGGCTTCGATAGGACTGTTAGTCACATTGTTCTTGGCTTCCTCAACAATGTTAGTTTCCAGAACTTTCTCCTGTCTATTGATTCTTCCTCTTTGAGTGACAACATGTTTAGGGGTCTCAGAACAATTTTTGGTGAATTTAACTGGGATATTAACTAGATCGACCTTGCTCTCTTTGGCACTAGCATTCAATACCTTACATCTCCGGCGAGTGACCAGTCTTTTGGGAGATTCAAAAGCATTCACATTATCTTCAATAGAATTGTCAGTTGTGTTGTTCTTGGCCTCCTCAATACTATCAGTTACTAGTAACTCCTGGCTGCATTTTTCTCCGCTTTGAGCCACTATTTGTTTCAGGCACTCAGAAGAATTCAAAGTCAGTTCAACTGAGACACAATCTGCATTAACCTTATCTTTTTACTGCCAGTTTTCAACACCACCTTCTTATGCTCATCTTTACGGCCTTTGCGAGTGCAGCAAATTTCTGATGAGCAGCAAGAGCAAAAATCAGTTTCAACACATCAGATAACATGGTAGAGGTCTTTGAAGAATCCTCAACTTTTGATTGTCGCTACAGTAAGGCAAGGCAAACATCTACTCCCTTTTCATGAAGCACAATCCAAACAATCAAATGTCTACCAAAAGATGTCTATGTGTGCTATTTTGAGTTTTCTAACTAACTTATGAAAAGATTAGTCATATTATACTGACAGAAAATGGGGGGCAGAAAACTTTCATGGCAATTACAAGACATGCAATCACTCACCTTGGGGCAATATGTGGAGGAATTTCCTGGGCAAATCTAGCTAGTCTCTAGTTAAAATATGCAAGTACAACTTCAGTCAGTGGTTTCCAAAGCTCACTTTCTCCAAGATTCCAAACATCCCCTAACTATCCCAAAAATTTTGTATTTAGTCAGGTATCCTTTTTTGAAAAAACTAACTGGAAATTTCCAGTTCCAACACCTATATTGACATGCTTATATTCACCTCCATCTATCTAAGGCAGGTCTTGTTTAATCATACTGTCTAAATCAGATGCTCTTTCTAGCTCAACCATTCCTTTCAAAATCTTGTTACTCAGTAAATAAATTATCTCTTCTCCATTCCATATGTAATCCTCTAGATTAGTTTCATCATCTATATGGGCCTCAAACACATCTCTATTAGCAATAAAATCTAAGATATGTTGGTAATCATCAAATACCTAGAAATTTGTTACATTGTCTGGAATGGATGGTACAGATACGAGCTAAACTAAGAACCTCTTGATCCTGAATATAGATAAAGTCTCCAGTGCATTAGCATCTTGTGCTAGATCATCAACATGATGATTGAATTCTCTATGGATGTGGGTAATATTGAAGGCATTGAAGCTCTCTATCAGGTCCCAAACTCTGTGTCTATAACTGCATAATCTCTTGTAATTGCATGAATATATACTTCTCACCTACTTTAATACTAACTCTAAGTCTCTGAAGACATGCAATATCTTGAATTTCTTCTTTAGTGCAAACAACAGTCCATGGATTAGGCCTTCATACTCTACCACATTGTTTGTGTATGGGAATTGTAGTTTGTATGCTACTAAGAATGATTTTCCTTGTGAATTGATGAGATCCACTCTAACTCTAGCTCCTTTCTTTGACTTGGATCTATCAAACCTCAATGTCAAGGTTTATCTGCTCATGAAAGTTTATCCAAACCTTCTTTCTTCCTTTTAGTGTTACAACACTTTCGACAGATATCCATTTGAGAGCAAAAAGTTTGGATGACATGGAATCATCTAGTGTTGTAGAAGATGAAATATCTGGTGGTTTAGATATCTAGATATCACCAAACTATGTCTCTATTAAGATCAAGTCATCTAGGATATGGATATCAAGATCTTTCTTTTCTGTCACAATTTGGTCTAGAAGATGACTTGTACTTTCAAGATCAACTTTATTTATATCATGACTTGTACTTTCTTTCTTCCTTTTAGTGTGTGCAAACACTTTGGGCAGATATCCATTTGAGAGAAAAAAAGTTTGGATGACATGGAATCATCTAGTGTTGTAGAAGATGGAATATCTAGTGGTTTAGATATCTGGATATCACCAAACTATGTCTCTATTAAGATCAAGTCATTTGGGATATGGATATCTAGATCTTTCTTTTCTATCACAATCTGGTCTAGAAGATGACTTGTACTTTCAAGATCAACTTTATTTATATCATGAATTTTCTTAGCCACTTCTTGACATGTTTCTTTCTTCTTAAACTATGTTTTCTCTAATTCTTGTTCATGCTTTCCTACATCTAGATGAAGTAATAAGTGGTTACTATCATATGTACTTAATCTCTCATTCATTGTTCCTAGTGATTGTCTACTTTTAAGGCATATTCTTTATACCTTCTCTACTATATCAAGACATAGACCACATGTATTTTCTAAATGTGACTCTTCATGTAATTTCCACCATCCTTTCATTAGGATATCTTTGGCAGATGTTACTATCAACTGACATTTTTGAACCTCTCTAGACAAATATCTTTCAAATCCAATAAAATGGTCACCATCATCTTCATCTGATGGATTGTGGTCAAATTCTATCATTAACCTTGTTCCAGGCATAACTTCATCATTCTTATCATTTGTATGCACAAGGAAGCACATGAGCACTTCCTCTATCTTGACTATTTGAGGCCTTAATGTGTACACTCCTAGTTCTACCTCTAGATACAATACCTCATTACTCTAATGGTAATCTATAATCATGTGCTTCATCCTAGGTTTTGCCTTAATTCAGACTTGGTTAGGAATACCCCTCCATGGCAACCACATGTGAGAATAATTGGTAGCCATATAGCCATTGAGGATTTTTGACCAATCTCTACTTAGGAGCTTACCATATGTATTAGGAATATCTACAACCTAGATATCTATATAATGTTGCACCCTAGGGTCAGATGTTAATTGGACATGGATATGAGTTAGTCTCCTATGACATTAACTTCATATTTGTCTAGTTGGGTGACTTTCTTTAAAGACTTGGCAAGAGAGAGTCCTAGTGTATTGCATATAGATAGGGGCATGATATTTGTGGAAGCACTTGAATCTACAAGGAAATTATGTAGATTCTTCCCAAAGATCCATAGAGTAAAGAGAAATGGAGGTGACTCAGACTTTTCCTTATACAGAGCTACCTGGCCTGCATCTACAGTTTGAACTGAAGACTTTTCCTTAAGTTTAAACGCAATATCCCTAGGTGTAGGATCTTTAATAGGAATGTTACTAGGGATGTCATCTTTTACTATAGGCTCTTCCATGGACTTAAGGAAATCCTTTTTAATAATAGGAGTCTTACGTAACTTAGACAAAGATAAACTAGTTTTTATCTTCTTCATCTCATTAGCAAGATATGCAACTAATTTGTTAGATTCAGTTAGTTGATTCATATCTTTTGTCACCATTGCAGATGATCCAAAGTGTTGTTGATTTACTCTCGGAGGCCCAGGATTGTTGCTGGCCTTAGGATCTAGAGGTTTATTGAAGTTATTTGGATGAATAGAACTAGTCAGTGGACTAGTAGGACAATTGTTATTGCTTCGAAGGTTTTAGTTGTGACCCTTTGGTACTGTTGATAAGCATGAACCTCTTTAGTTTCTTGTTCTAGTTCATTTTCATCCTCAAATGGGAATACATGTGTCTCAAATGCCATGGTTGACTACTCACATACTAATATATAATTCACATGTATTATATCCATTTGATGTTGGTGATCTATAGAATTCTCAAGAACCAAATTGTAGATTCATACCCTAGGGGTACTATTTTATTGCCTTCAAGGAAAGCAACCTCCCCTGTAATGTTTTGTACTTTTGCTTGAAACATACTTGCTACAATCTTGAACCAAGGGCAATGCAGTTTAGCATTTGCACTGGTATTATGTAACCTACACCAATCGTTGAGTACAGCTTCTGCTAAATTGACTCTTGTAGTATGTTTTAGCTTATGAGGTGCTTGATTGTCCAAAGGTGAAAGCAAGGATCCATTATTAGGTATGGTATTCTAGACTCTAGGAGGTCTAGGATCATTATTGTTATTGTTGAAACTCCTATCATTGTTTTATCCTCTGTCAAGATATCCCCTATCATTATTATATACTCTATCAGGATATCCTCTATTCTGCTGATTTTGTGAGTTAGACTAAGAATGAAAATTTTGATTCCTCAAATGTGTCACCTTAGTGGTCAACTTCCTCAATTGAGTAGCTATTTCCTTGATATCTTATTTCTCTTCTTACACCTTGGCTACTACGTTATTCTGATTGGGTTGGAAGAAGGAACTACCATTCCCACTCAGCCAGGATTCTAGAGGCACATGTCTAGGATGTGGTATTATATGACCATTCCATTAGGGAGGTATGATACTAAGGGGTGGAACTTGTAATGGACTTGACATTGAAATAAGAGGCATCAAGGCTTCACTAATTTGCATTTGGTTGGGAAAAGTAGGATATCCTAAGTTTAGGGTAAGACATTGTCCTACTAGTTTCATTTCCATGTTAACTTTGACTGCTTCTGCAAATACACCAAACAGGGATGTGATTGTAGGATGTGTTCTCCTTATGAACATTGATGTTAATGGATCAAGAGCAAAATAATATACTAGCTTGGTAGCCTCATCAAGAACATCATATGGAGGTGTTAACTTAGAGTACATCTTTTGGAAGTGAGCATTAAAATTTGTAATCAATTCTCCCTTACTTCTCTTGACTGTGGTGAAGTGATGATACATTATAGCTACATCTGTAGGTATCCTAAAGCTAGATTTAAAAGCATCTTCCAGTAATTGACTAGTATTTATAGATCTTTGAGGTAGGCTTACATACCAGCCATATGCCTCCTCTCCTAGAGAGTAATGGAAAAGTCTGCATACAACATCCTCATGTTGTATCCTTTCTCTAAAGCAAGCTTCTTTAAATGTGTAGATATGATCATCCACATCCTGATACAGATGGTACTTAGGACAAATCTTGTTTAGATTCTTAGGAAGGTCATTGTAGGAGAAAAAATTGAGAGGTGACTCAATGTTAAAGAATGCCATTGGAGCTTGCATAGGTGGGACTATTGGTGAAGCTATGGGTGAATTAGGGATAGCAGGCTTAGGTTGAACACTAGATAAATGTGGCCTAGGTTGGATGGTAGGAAACTCTTGCAATGGTCCAGTAGATCTTGACCTTGTGGTAGGTTGGTGAGCCAGTTCAATAACTCAGAGCAAACTTTGGATATTTGGACTCAAACTTTACAAAGATATGGATAAATCCTTTACAAAAATGAATATTTATGATCAATTATTTCAAATGCTGAGATATTTATGGAATATTTATAGAGAACATGAAGCTTTCAATTCAAACTTAGAATTCTGACGATTGTCTATCAATATCTAACTAAATATCCTCAAGGAAGTGATATTTGTACTCACATTCTTCAAGTTACTAAATCTCAGTTGAATCTTTGCAGAAACACTCAAAGCCTCAAAGAAAGCTAAGAAACATCAAACAATTCTTCATAGTAATGTAGAAAAACATATCCAGATGATTGGGCCCTCCTTCTAGTGTCAATTTCCATTGATGATGATCATTAGTCTCATTAACACAAATAAAAGTTTATATACAACAAACCTTTATCATCTTGAATGATATGATAAATTTAGGATGAATTTATGATCCCAAGTCTCCATTAGTTAAGTCTTGGCCTTCTGACAGTCACTAAGAGGTTTGATGTGATCATATTAACCATTTCAGGGCCTTACATCTACATTCAAAGAAATCTTGTCTAGATATTATCCTGTTATACCTGCTCTACATGTATCTCAACAAAATGTATCAAATATGATAATCCTTAGCTACAATGCACATATATTCATGTATATTTATCATAAGTTTGATCAATTCTTTTGAACTTACATCCAACTAAGATTATTTATGATTATATTTCTAACTTTGATTAGTTCTTCTGAGATTCTCTCAAATTTGAACTAATCTTCACTTCTTTACTTCAATTTGTCTCAAAGATTATGCAAATAAACAAGTATTTCATTGTTGTTATCTAGTATTTACATGATATTCAGTAAGATTATAGTACTCTGATCAAATATGCTAACATATGCAATTATCTATGTCAATTCTGCATATTTGCTATGTATCTTCTTGTTATTTATCATTATTTGCAGCCGATGATGATGATTTATGAAATTTAAAAGAAAACAAACTAAAATTCTAAAATTATTTGAAATGATTGAGTTTTGACCACTGATCCATATGCACATTCAACACTTTCATGAAAAGGGAGATGAAATCAAACCATGTTTCACTAGGACATTCCACAATTATGCATGACAAATGTTAATCTTCAAAGTAATTAGATGACAAAAATATGCACCAGTTGAAATGCACCTTTAAGTAGCACAGAAAATCATAGTGACATATCTAGAAATCATCCACAATGATTACTCAAGATTTACAAAAAAGTTTTCAACAAAGTCACAAGAATTATATACTTAGTGCTAAAAAATTCAACAATTCAATCTTAATTTAGCTCCTAATAGTTTACAAATGAGAATCAAGATCATTTTATAGGTCCAAAATGAGATTCAGTTAGAAAGATCCAATGGTTAGGAACAAATCAAGATAATCAAGGGTTAAAAATAATGACACATCATTGCATATTTGTCAATCTTTGGTTGAGGACAGTTGGCAAAATGGCATATTTTCTAGATCTTTGACTTGGTCTTCATGACCTCTTCATTCCGTATTTTATTTGGATTCTTCTTTTGTTGATCCTCCCTCTATGATCCTGCATCCTATACCTTGCATAAGTTCATATGCTCTAAGGGCTTTATCTATCTCTACTAAATTTATCACCTTTTCCTTCTCAGTTACATGTTCTTGGGTTTTTCATTGCTCTTTCAAGGATATCCACCTATTTGTCCTGATGGGACCCTATAAATGTTTTTCCATGGTTCTAGTATTTGACCCAAATCTTGTGTCATCTTGTTGAAAGGTCTCTGTTCTAGGGTTTTTGTATAAAAAAGATACTATAAATAGTACCCCTTAAACCCTAAACCCTTGTGTTCTTTGGTCGATGGTAATAGAAATCACTTTTGTCATATTCTTAGGTTGACTTCCCATCACTCATTGCTCAGGTCTTTAGTTGCCTCATTTATGTCTTGAGATACACTGTTTACTGGCCCCTTGCCATACAATTACCACCTCCAGCCCGTGCCTAATATTTTTCATATATGTTATTTAGTAATTTACATATTAACCCTTTAGTGGTCCCATGGCCCCTTCTTCCCTAGTAGATGAAGGATGTTTTTAAAATATGTATGGCGAGGGTTGGATCCTGCTAACCCCTTTTCGATAGGTGGCAAATGCTAAGTCACTTCTGCCATTCTATCGATGTTAAAATATTGATAAAGAAATTGCACACAGAATTGCATAAAAGGGCACTAGCTGGAAGGAAATTGTTCATCAGTTGCAATGTAAAGAAAGTGGTGGGTCCTAGGTGCTATGTGGAGGCTTCTCCATGGCTTTCGTTGTTCAGCCAATCTCCACCAAGGGGTCCTACTAAATGACTGCGGAAAAATAGAAACATGACACATGGCTTCTAGAGGATGGGGTTGTGTTTGGATGAATAGAATCATGACATGGAAAAATCTCTGGGGCCAAGGGTGCTTTTTGGGAGTTTTCCCATTACATGCAGTCAATTTGATGGTTCTTCACTATTCCGTAGAGATCAAATCTCCTCCCAGATCTTTTGAGTACAAAACCACTGAAAATGTCCTAATTATATCGTTTGAAGGGTCTTCTCAGGATCATGGTTAAGGTGGATATCTAGGTGGCTAGGTATCATTGGTTGATGCTCAACAACAATTGCTTTCCACATAATGGACTAAACTAATGCCATTGATTTGAGCTAGCTAAAGATTTGGTTGATGGCACATATTAAAAAAATTGATGAAATGATGTGTTGGCATGTGATCTAAGATACACCATTGAAGAATTAATTTATCAAGCATGTGCAGGGTCTCCATCACTACCACTATGAGGGAATTAACTAACTGCAAGATTGGCTTATGCAGGATCAACCCTTGGGGATTTATGTTTCTACCAAAAGTGACCTTTCATCTTCTTTGTGATGAGTTATGGCAGGATGATCAGGCTAAAATTATGAATTTGAGATAACTGATCTGGCATCTTCAATGCAAGAAGTGATGTTTTCAGTTATGTAAAATGATGAAATTCTATCTATCTGCTCATTTTGGTAATCTTCAAGAGATTTCTATTTATGGTAAAAGATACCTTGAAATGATTGAAATTTATTAGCCAATGATATAATAGATGTGTGTGAGATCTTTAAATGTTTCTATAAATAGGTGTCTCTGAATGTTGCCTCCTACATTGTTTGATCATGCTGATAGTGTGGCTTTCCCCTGGTTTTGTATGTTCTTTTTTGTCCCATGTTCTATTGGATTCTCTTCCCTATTCTCATGGTTATCAACATGCCCCTATAGAATTAGGAGACTTGGAGTTTTCTTTCTATTGAATAGGTGGTGTAGGGAAAATTCAGGGACAATAGCAACATCCATTGAGCCTCTGTGATTTCTTCTTCCTTCTCCCTTCTCATCTAGATATAGGCCCTAAGGGATAATCTCCTAGCTCCAGTAGTTCTTTATTTTTGTGAGCTAGCAGATTATGTTCTTAGGAAGAGAGGGATCATAGCCCTCTTTACCCCTCCCTTACATCTATTTTTCCTAATAGAGTTTTAATTCTAGGTGTAAGGGGATTGCCCATCTGGATGAAACAAAGAGGTGTAGAGGAAAGATTTGTTGTTTTTTCTACTGCTCTCTTAGCTTGTCTTCTAGCACTATCAGAGCTAGTTGTGTGCAGATTCCTCAAGTTTCTATTTGGTTGAGGTTGTTGGAAACCTCCTAACTAGAAGTGAGGAGTCACACCACTACAAGGAAATCTGGAAATAGTAAAGGCGATTCAGGATTCATGGGTTTGCTTTCAACATTGTTCCTTAGAAGTTTTCTCATATTATCCAGGGCACATGACTTGGATAGGCAAAGTAGTGAATCCTCTTGTTAAGCAGCTGGCAACATTTAAGGATGTCTTAGTCCTAAACAACATCCAGTAAGTGTGTCAACCATCAACCATCAACAATAAACTGACCCCAATCCCTGCCAAAGTGAAGGGGCATATGGTTCATAAATAGATACCTTAGCATGTGTGGGTATTTTTGTTATAGAGGCATCTATTTTCAGTTAAGAGATGGTTGCACCTACATCCTATTGCAGATTTCATCTTTAGTTAATTAAAGTATAACATCTTTTGTCATGAAGCTTGTAGCTTGTCTGTTCTCTTATTCTATAAAAGGGAATTCAGGGCTTATTGATAAGGCATTGGTTCGAGGTCATATTTTCTAGACTCAGTCGAAAGTATGGGATAAATCTAATCATGGAGGAGTTGTCTATATTTAGATTTTGAAATTAATATTAGTCATCCAGTTTTAGTCTTCATTTTGAGTTCAAACTTTTGATATATTTGGAAGGCTATTTATAGTTCAGTCTCAGTTTACTTTACAAGTTATTGTTGAGTTCCAAAGTATATTGTCACCTACTCCTGTACACATTGTTACATTTAAGAATACAATCTAATTAATGATCAATTTATTCATCATCACAGTCTTTCATGTGTTTGTATATTCTTCTTATGGCATTTACTCAAGTAGTAAAATAATAGCTATAAGAGGAATATTGAATGTAATATTGGTTTACAAGGATAACTAATCATGGTTAACTCTAAAACTAGTGAAATATTGTAATGTAAGGCATTATTTTATCTTCATAGTAAACTAAAACTAATAATAGAAAGGTTTTTTCATTTACATCTATTTTTGACCCTATGAACCTTGAACTAGGCACTAATCCATTTTGAAATGCTATACTATACTAAAATCCCCTTGATTATCCTCATTTTAAAAATATCAAAACAAATTTTTCCTTTTAGTTGTAGGTTGTAGATGTTAGTTTTATTTACATGTTCCTCTGCAAAGAATTATGTTGAAGCCTAAAAATCTATCCCATTACTTTACTTTATCATTAATTCTTCAAGCAATCTAGAAGGAACATGTCTGCTTTGGCACAGTGTTTTTCAGCAAATATTTAGAATTCCCCCCATTTAAGTAAACATTGGAACCACACATTGTTTTAAGAAAAGGAACACCCTCCTTTGCCTTGCAGAGCCTAAAGTGTAGAGGAAAAGGATTGAAACCCTATTTCCTATTCGTTGGCCAATCCCTTGAGATAGATCAATTATTAGAAATGGCATTTTATAGATATGTTTTCTTGAGATCAGGTTGGGAATTAAAAACAACCAATACATTGGCGACTCTACTAGGAAATTTTCAAATTATGTCTTATCTTGAGGTCTTAGCTCAATTACTATATCCCCATATTTATTGCTATGAGTCATAAGTCAAATTGGTATATTCCCTATAAAAAGGGTGGTAACTCTACTATTTTTCATTCATAGTTGAGACATAGATAAGCATGCTACATATAATTTATGTGTAGGGGTGTTTTATATGATTCTACTATGACACAAGATTTAGAACAAAAGTTGATTTAAAGGATAATTATGCTTTCAATGTTTATTCCTCTATATGGAGAGGTGGTGGCTCTATGAAGAAGGAACCTGATAGAAGCAGTCTAGTATTATTGATTCTCTTGATCCAAGCAAAGTTTACATCAGTAACAAAGTTATTTTTAGGTATTTTACAAAGCTTGAAAGACTTTGTAAGTATTTCAATAAATGTGCAAATGGATAAAAGAAAAGGGTTGAGTAATTTCTGTATATTTCTATGAAGATCCAGTGGTTTAAAGATGTGTACTATTCAACCACATTTGTGTTATCAAAGGAGGTTTGTTATGGAAAGGTATAAATCTATAGATTTCAATAATATTTGTGGTTTTCCTAACCATATTCCTGATAAAATTAGAGATCATATACCAAATTTCAATAATGACAAATCTAAAATAGCTAGCAGCCATTTGCAAGATTTTTGTGACTTAATGGGAGACTATGAGATAGATCTTGAGGATGTAGTCATAAAGCTATTTGTTCAAACCCTTAAAGAAGAAGCTAGAGATTGGTTTACATATTTACCCAATCAGTTTATTTCTTCCTAGAAAGATCTAAAAGTATCTTTTATGCAGCAATTTGGTGAGAGGATAGATGTTAGTTTGTTGATTAAAAGGCTCATTCAGGTTGAAAAAGAAGAAAAGGAATCAGTCCTAGCTTTTAATTTAAGATTTGCAACAATAGTAAGGGATATCCCTGAAAATACTAGACCAAATGAGGCTATGTGTTTGATTATAAATCTAGGTGCATTCAATGAAGAAGATAGTTATCTTTTGAGAGACAAAAACCCTACTACTATGAGAAAAGCATATTTTTTGGCCACGGATATAGATAACAATCTAAAACATATGAGGATAAAGGATTGTGAGCCCATAGGAAACAACTTTGTCAGGAAAAACAAATCCAATTGTGTTCAGATTTGCCAAAAGGGAAATAAATAGGACATTTGAAAAGGGGCCCTATTAGCTTAGTCAATATAGGGAACTTAACATTTGAAAACTACTGGGAAAAGTATTGTTTGTGACCGGAATAATGGAATTCAAATTTTATGTAATTCCATCACTCATTTTTCCCCTTAGTCAGGATGGATGGATATTCCTAGATCCCTATAGGACAACTCATGAGATAAATGATATTCAGACACATAGGCAAGCAATAAATGAGGAAATAGATCACACCTTTGTAAAAGATGATTCTATTAAAAGATATATGGGTAATGAAGAAATTTCTCTACCTTATGAATGTATGGAAAAATTTGAAGATATTTCCCTTGTTTATGAGGAGATATGCCTAATGTTAGATAGTAAGGTTTCATCTCCTAGGGAGTCATCTAGTTTTGAGCCTGAATATTAGATGAAATTAGTTTCTACAAAATATATAGAAAGTGATAAGCAATTGTCAGAATGTTCATATCAAAGTTGTGGAAACTCTGAGTTAGATGATGATATAGGCTATCAAAATAGTGATACTGAAGAAAGTATGGAAGCAACGCATATAAGGTATAATCCACTTTATGATGAACCTTTAGATTTGTCAAAAGTAAGAAATGTTGAACCTTATGGATATAGAAATAACCCAATCTTTGAAGGAGAATCCTTAGAGGTTAACAAATAGGAGGACAAAGATAAGGACCTTTTCTTAGACAAAGGTAATAACCCATCAGAGCATGGAGAGTATAGATTGATGTTATCTCAGAATATAGAAGTATTTGAGAACACAATCTCCTCATTAATGGATCAAAATTCAGATGTTTGTTCTATGAGTGGTTCTCCATTCTCTACCTTTTATCAAGGTGAATTGTCAGATGCAGTGATGGAAAGCAAGTTCAGAGTGTCATCTTTGAAAGAGAAGGTTGAGTATGACTATTTCAAGTTTGACATTAACTCAAAAAATAATGAGGATGTCCTCAATATCAACTATCAAATGGCATATGAATGCTTTCATTTTTTAGATCCATATGGTAAATTTAAAGAAAACTAGCAATTAGGAAAGGATAATTATTTCAGTTGGCTAGATATGATTGAAGCATGTGTTAACCCTTTTTCTAATGAAAATACATTTCAGTCATCATTTGACCAGAGAAGCTAGGGAAATCTTGAAGAAGATGGATTTGATTATCCTATGAGCCATCTAAGTATCCATATCAAAAGCAAGATGGATTGTAATGAAGGTTTTAGAAATGGCCTGATGAAGTCAATGGAAAATAGAATATTTGATAGAGACAGATCTTGTTTTTTTCTTACATAATGGCCTAGGGCTATTATGTGTATGTTGTGGTTTGCTCCTCCAGAGTTCTTCTATGATCTTGCTCTGTTCAGGCTGAACAAACGTCTCCAACTAGAGCCACTGATGGGACCCTATAATTTTTTTACTTCATTATAGTATTTGGCCCAAATCTAGTGTCATCTTATTGAAAGATCTTTGGTCTAGGGTTTTTGCATAATAAAGATACTCTAATTAGTACCCCTTAAACCCTAAACCCTTGTGTTCTTTGGTCGATGGTAATGAAAAAACACTTTTGTTATATTCTAAGGTTGACTGCCTATCATCCATTGCTCAGGTCTTTAGTTTCCTCATTTATGTCTTGAGATACATTGTTTACTAGCCCCTTGCCATACAATTACCGCCTCCGACCCATGCCTAAATTTTAATATATGTTAAAGTAATTTACATATTAACCCTTTTGTGGTCCCATGGCCCCTTCTTCCCTAGTAGATGAAGGATGTTTTTAAAAGATGTATGCCAAGGGTTGGATCTTGTTAACCTCTTTTTGATAGGTGGAAAATGTTGATTCACTTCCATTGTTCTGTTGATGTTAAAATATTGACAAAGAAATCACCCGCGAAACTGTGAAAAGGATGCCAACTAGCAGGAAATCATTCATCAATTGCAACATAAAGAAAGTGGTGGGTCCCAGGTACTACATGGAGACTTCTCTATGGCTTCTACCATTCCTCCAAGCTCCACCAAGGGGTCCCACTAAATGACTGCAGAAAAGAAGAAACATGACACGTGGCTTCTAGAGGACGGGGTTGTGTTTGGGTAGATGAAATTATGACATGGCAAAATCTCTGGGGACGAGGGTGTTTTTTGGGAGTTGTCCCATTGCATGTGGTCAATCCAATAGTTCTCTACTATTCCAAAGAGATCAAATCTCCTACTAGATCTTTTGAGTGCAGAACCATGGAAAATGTCCTAAATGTATCGTTTGAAGGGTCTTCTCAGGAGTGGTTAACGTGGCTATCTAGATGGCAGGGTATAATTTGTTGATGCTCAAAAGTAATATCTTTCCATGTAATTGAATAAACTAATGCCAACTAACAGGAAACTATTCATCAGTTGCAACATAAAGAAATGTAATATCCCTTGCTATTTCAGACCCTATTTTGCTGATTTGAACCTCAAGGAATATTATCAAACACTTTGTATGCAAAGTATGTTCTTGCTGTTTCTGAGTTTTAGTTTGCTTTGCTTGATGAAATTGGAAGATAAGATGATGCAAAAGCCTTGAAATAAATGCTAAATGACTAAACTACAAGTATAGCATGAAATGCAAGTGTCTTAGCATTTTCCAAATGCAATAGATGACTAATGCAAGTGTAAATCAACTCCTACAGCCAATTGGCATTTTGTCAAACAATTGACATGCGATTACTATGCTGATCATGTATGCTATTAGATGGATATTTTGTCAGACAAATGGTATGCAACATACATCTCCTTTATTGAATTCATTCCCAAGTACAATGTTGCTATGAATTTGCCAAGACTAATTGGCTTACAATGATGATTACAGCAATGCCAAATCTGATTCTGAGTTATCACTTACAGCAGCAAAAGTAAATGCTTAAGATGACAATGCAAACTACTAATAGTTGTAAGAAGAACCTGATAATAGTGATGCCCAATGATACTGACGGAGAATAAACCAATATCCAAGGAAAGGAGTTCCGTCCAAACCCAATTTGAAATCTTCTCCCAGCTACCCTGTTCACGCTGAGACTGTAGTTTTACTATTCATGGTACTGTAGCGCGCACTGTAGCATACTGTAGCAAAACACTGTAGCGCGACACTGTAGCGCTACTGTAGCAAACACTGTAGCGATCACTGTAGCAATCAATGTAGCGTACTGTAGCAAAAACACTATAGCGTACTGTAGCAAAAACACTGTAGCAGCCAATAGAAAACTTCTAATATGCAAATTGATACCTCCAAACCCCTGGTTAATACTGCAGATTTAAGCACAAATGAAAGGACTGAAGTATCCCTTCCAATTTGCAACCCTTCGGAGGATATTTCACCACCTCAGTTATGCTAATCTATGGGAGTTTCCATTCCCAAAGACCAAATATGCAGAAACCCTTGGCTTCACAACACTCATCAAATGTAAATGTCAATAATCGGATGCCTGGAAGCTTGCCTTGCCCCTTCCTTTATACTTTTTTCAATCCCACTTCAAGAAGCTTCTAAAAAAATAATATTATTTTATTTTAGTGACTTTATGTAATAATATTTATTTAAGTCACTTTATTAAATTAATTAAATATAAGGTCACTTTATAATATTTATTTATTTAATAACCTTACAAATAATTAATTTAATTATTATCTCCCTTATTTTTTCCATCCAACTGAAACCAGGAAACCAACCATCAACTAGGTGACTGCCTCAAGAAGACCCCCTAACCATGTGCATTAGCCTATGAGGGTCAGGAATAGGCTAAACCATCTACAAACAACATCAGCTAAAAGGGGGACATTACAGTCCGCCCTCCTTGAAATTGCTTGTCCCCAAGCAATCTTGGCTACAAAGATAATTCTCCCCACCTGGATCCCAAGGGAGGATCTGTGTAATGTCCTTGCTATCACCAAAGAGCTCCTGTAATACCAGTACTAGCACAACTAATTGAACCTACTAAATTAAATCAACGCTAACGCCAGATGTCGCAAGAGCATAAGCATTAAGTAGAAGCAACTCTGAATACTGACAATGCTTGCTTCCCATAACTGTACAAGCTAAGTTGTCATACACACTATCTAGCATATACGCAACTGAGCTATGCGTCTGAAACAGATCATGTACATAAAGATCAAAAGTGCAACTGCAAGTAATCACCCTCATATACATGCTGCAAAACTCAATAGTGAACCCTGATTGGAACCCTGATGCACATAAAGGATTCCTCAACATACTGGAGAGTATCCCACAACTAATGCCCGGATCACAAATGAATCTGTAAGGAACTGTATCAGAATCTTGCTGAAAACAGCTGCAGCCATAGAGCCTGCCAAAACTTAGCAAACTGTGCAATTTTGTAGCTGAAATAAACATATCACTTCTTATGTCAATCCTTGGGTCCCAGTGCCAAACTGGAAGTCCATCACAAAGGGCACATGTTGACTTCCACTGTACCATTCTACATAAACCACTGACATTGCACCAAGAGTGGTGGAACACCTCATCAGGACCAAAATAGAGTGACGAATCAAACACGTCACCACCAAGATCCCAAAATAGAATCAACAATCCACTACCAATGACAACTAGTGGCACTTGCTGCACCATACTATCTACAACTGGATCACTAATATGCCAATAGGCTACTCCCTGATATTGAGACCTGTGGGTTATGGACCCAAACAACTGTCAGAAAAGATGAGTATTTCCTAACTCATCTGCAAATGTTGGTGTCCCCACAATACTCCAACTGCCAAAGCTAGAAGAAGAATGCTCCTGACACCAACTCATAAAGCCAGTTGCACTAATCAATGCAAATGTGCAGGGTTGATCCCTCTCAGCATCAACAGAAGTTGATATCTGTGCCTCTTCCCTCACAAGTGCACCATACAACTGCCTAGCAAGCATGAAAGCACAACCTCTATCCTTTGCCCAATTCCTATGGACGTTGTGACTAACCAAGCCATCATACCTACTGTCCCCATAATCATTCTGTAACCATGTATCCATGTGAAATCTCTGTGAAATAGAAGTAGCAAACCTTGTCGGATACATAATAGCACGATGGATAACTGACTGCTGTCCCTGCAAGTCATCATGAGAAGACTCTGCTCCAATCCCCTTTTGTCTTCTCTCTAACTGAACTACCCAAAGATGATCCTCAATTAGTTTGTGCATCCTGTCATGATGAGATAATGCTGCAATAATCTCATCCTCCTTCACTGTCAACTGAGTCTCCAAGTTATGAATGACTTCCGCCTCACATGAAGAAACCTCAATCTGTTTTTGTTTCCTCATGTTGGGAATCTTTACCAAGTCCTTCAATTGACCAAACTTATCAACCTCATCATCATCATTAGAATAATGTGCATTTTCAGATTCATCCTTCATTTGAATAAAGAGTCTTCTAATGTTATCTATCCTTTCTTGTCTTGCTATGTTGATGAGATTGATATTTTCTTTCACTTTTTGAAGATGTTGTCTTACATTGGCAGTGACTAATCTAGCCTCTTTGGCTTTTTGCAACCATTCTTCGTTAATCTTTTTGGACTTCTTTACCTCTTTGATGCCAAAATATACAAAATCAGTCCTCTTATCCTTGATATCTTCATGTCTACCAAATGGTGTAGGGCTGCCATCAATGGGTGATATCACATCATTGGCTTTCTCATGATCACAAGCTTCTATCTCACAAGAATGATGGGACATAATGCTGCTGTCCTCAAACAAATTAGTGATGACATCATGCCATTGTAAAATGTCTTCTTCATCATGTGTATTCAAAACACTAGTGGCTGCTCCACTAAGCAAAGGATCAACTTTCACATCCACCTTAATATCTTGGACCTTCAATGGACTTTCATATGTACGAATAACATTCATGGAAGCACCATCTAATTCTTTACCGCGATAGGATGAAGCAATGCTAGACTCACCTAATGAAGCATCACAAGAAACCTTATCTTCATGTAGCGGCTCTAATGTAACTGGTTTGTCTTCACCCATCACTTGCTCTTCTTTTCCCTCATTTCCTTATCCCTCAATCAGATGCACAACACAAGATTCTTGCCCATCCAAAGAGGCTGTAATAGAAGAATGATTTTCTGATTTCTTTGGTGAAGCATGAGCCAAACTCAACTCCACATTCAACTCCTCAATCTGATTTTCTGCCATAAGGAGAGCTATTTGAGAGTTTTCCAAAGATTTTCTAGTCTTCACTAGCTCCGTGGTGAGTTGATCAACCTCTTCCTCTTTTCTCTTCAATGCATCTGAATATATGACACCCAATTCAAGTAGGTGATCTCTATCGGAAAGAAGAGTTAAATAGTTATTTTTCATAATCTCCATGGCTGTCTTAAATGCTTGCAAATCAAAGATTGATGAAGCCTCTTCAACACCTCTATGTCTCCCCTCTAGTTGGACCTTCCATAGATAAATTTCCACCATCTTGTGGGAATGATCAAAATGGGACAGCGTTGTAACAATCTTATCTTCACCAACCTTTAGTTGGTTCTCCAAATCAGACTTAGGGACCAAGGAAAATTCATTAGTTGAAGTTGTGGGCTGCCAATGGAGAGCTTGACTCTCATCAAAATATTCTTCTGAAGTGTCCTCATGCTGGTTTGGAACTAGAGCAGCAGTAGTTCCCAACCCAAACTCCTCATCATCCCTCCAAAAAATAGACTCAATGGATGATGAATCGCTAACCTCATGCAGAGAGGTAAGATCACTCTTAGGACTATTGAAAGAGTCCCCAATCATAACCTCCATGTCACCAACTAGGAGACTCATGCAACCCTGTCCTGTAGGATCCATTGTTTCTTCCTTTCTACCTTCTATAACATCAACTAGGTGAAGATCAACTGAAATAGACCCGAGCTCAATACTACTGGTCCACACTTCACCTGTTACTTTTCTTGCTGAATTTTCGTGAGTGCATTTAACATCAGCCCTAAAGGAATCATTAAAAGAATCCATACCATTGTTATCCTCCTGAAGAGAAGATGGAACCTGTAACCCAAAAGAAGGCATCTCTTGCTCATCACCTTTGTCCATTTTGTTCTCCATAGGATCAGCTAAATGCTGGTCACTAACTACTGAAAATTCATTGTAGAGGTTTCTAGATACTTCACCTGTAGAGACCTTTTGTCCCACTAAATGACTGCAGAAAAGCAGAAACATGACACGTGGCTTCTAGAGGACGGGGTTGTGTTTGGATAGATGAAATTATGACATGGCAAAATCTCTGGGGACGAGGGTGTTTTTTGGGTGTTGTCCCATTGCATGTGGTCAATCCAATAGTTCTCTACTATTCCAAAGAGATCAAATCTCCTACTAGATCTTTTGAATGCAGAACCATGGAAAATGTCCTAAATGTATCGTTTGAAGGGTCTTCTCAGGAGTGGTTAACGTGGCTATCTAGATGGCAGGGTATAATTTGTTGATGCTCAAAAGTAATATCTTTCCATGTAATTGAATAAACTAATGCCAACTAACAGGAAACTATTCATCAGTTGCAACGTAAAGAAAGTGGTGGGTCTAGTGTGCTACATGTAGACTTCTCTATGGCTTCCACCATTCCACCAAGCTCCACCAAGGGGTCCCACTAAATGGCTGCGGAAAAGTAGAAACATGAAACTTGGCTTTTGAAGGATGGGGTTGTATTTGGATGGACGTAATTGTGATGTGGTGAAATCTCTGGGGCTGATGGTGTTTTTTGGGAGTTTTCCCATTGCATGTAGTCAATTCAATGATTCTCCACCATTCTGCAGAGATCAAATCTATTGCTAGATCTTTTGAGTGTAGAACCATAGAAAATGTCCTAACTGTACCATTTGAAGGATCTTCTCAAGATCATCATTAAGGTGGCTTGGTATCATTGGTTGATGTTCAACAAAATCCTCTTTCAACTTAATGGACTAAATCGATGCCATTGATTTGAGCTAGCTAAGGATTTGATCGACATCTTAGATTCCAAAGATTGATAAAATGTCTGTTGACACATGATCTGAGATACACCATTGTGGAATTAATTTCTCAAGCATGTGCAGGGTCTCCATTGCCACCACTATGAGGGAATTAACTAAAGTTACAAGATTGGATTATGCAGGATTGACCCTTGGGGATTTGTGTTTCTACTAGAAATGACCTTTCATCTACTTTGTGACGAGTTATGGAATGATGACTAGGCTGAAATGATTAATTCAAGGCAACTGATCTGGCAACTTAAATGCAAAAAGTGATGTTTTCAGTTATGCAAAATGATGAAATTCTATCTATATGCTCATTTTGGTAATCTTCAAGAGATTTCCATTTATGGCTAAAGATACTTTGAAATGAATATAGCAGATGTGTGTGAGATCTTCTAAAGTTTCTATAGTGTCTCTAAATGTTGCCTCCTACATTGTTTGATCATGCTGACAGTATGGCTTTGCCATGGTTCTGTATGTTCTTTTTACTTTCTTGGTCTATTAGATTCTCTTCCCTATTCTCATGGTTATCGATATTCCCTTATAGAATTAGGAGACTTGGAGTTTTCTTTTTATTGAATAGGTGGTGCAGGGAAAATTTAGGGACAGTAGCAGTATCCATTGAGCCTTTGTGATATCTTCTCACTTCTCCCTTCTCATCCCGATATGGGCCCTGAGGGATAATCTCCTAACTTCAATAGTCCCTTATTTCTGTGAGCTGGTGGATTATGTTCTTAGGAAGAGAGGGATCATAGCTCTCTTTACCCCTCCCTTATATCTAATTTTCCTAATAGAGCTTTAACTTTAGGTGTAAGGGGATTACCTATCCAGATGAAACAAAGAGGAGCAGAGGAAAGATTTGTTGTTACTGCTACTGCTCTCTTAGCTTGGCTTCTACCACTGCCAGAGCCAGCTATGTGTGGATTCCTCAAGTTTTTGTTTGGTTGAGGTTGTTGGAAACCTCCTAACCATAAGTGAGGAGGCACACCACTACAAGGAAACCTAGAAATAGTGAAGGAGATTCAGGCTTGCTTGGTTTCCTTTTGACATTGTACCATGCACATTTTGTCATTTTTGGCACACAGCTTGGATAAGTAGAGCAGTGAATCCTCCTATTGAGAAATTGGTGGTATTTAAGGATGTCTGAGTCCTAAACAACATTTGGTAAGTGTGTCAACTATCAATAATAAACTGACCACAATCCCTGCCAAAATGTAGGAGCATATGGTTCATAAAAAGATACCTCAACATGTGTGGGTATTTTTATTACAGAAGCATCTCTTTTCAGTTAAGAGATGGTTGTACCTGCATCCTATTACAGATTTCATCTTTGGTTAATTAAAGTGTAACATCTTTTCTCTCCAAGCTTGTAGCTTGTCTACTCCCTTATTCTAAAAAAGGGAATTCAGGGCTTATTGATAAGGCATTGGTTTGAGGTCATATTTTCCAGACTCAGTATGAAGTATGGGATCAATCTAATCATGGAGGAGTTGTATATATTTAGATTTTGAAATTAATATTAGTTGTCTAGTTTTAGTCTTCATTTTTAGTTCAAACTTTTGATATATTTGCAAGGCTATTTGTAGTTCAGTGTCATTTTACTTTACAAGTTATTGTTGAGTTTCAAAGTATACTATCTCCTACTCATGTACACATTTTTACATTTATGAATACAATCTAATTAATGATCAATTTATCCATCATCATAGTCTTTCCCATGTTTCTATATTCTT
Source organism: Cunninghamia lanceolata (assembly GCA_027924645.1). Taxonomy (NCBI): domain Eukaryota; kingdom Viridiplantae; phylum Streptophyta; class Pinopsida; order Cupressales; family Cupressaceae; genus Cunninghamia; species Cunninghamia lanceolata. Next base: position 842,912 of record BSBN01000737.1, on the reverse strand, counting down.
CTTATGGCTTTTACTCAAGTAGTAAAATAATAGGTATAAGAGGAATATTGAATGTAATATTGGTTTAGAAGGATAACTAAGAATGGTTAACTCTGAAACTAGTGAAATATTATAATGTAAGGTACTATTTTATCTTCATAGTAAAGTGATACTAATAATAGTAAGGTTTCTTCATATACATCTATTTTTTACTCTATGACCCTTGAACTAGGCACTGATCCATTTTGAAATGCTATACTATACTAAAACCCCCTTGATTATCATCATTTTAAAAATATCAGAATAGTTTTTCCCTTTTAGTTGTAGGTTGTACATGTTAGTTTTATTTACATATTCCTCTACAAAGAATTATGTTGAAGCTTAAGAATCTAGCCCATTACTTTACTCCATCATTAATTCTTCAAGCAATCTAGAAGGAACATATCTGCTTTGGAACAATGTTTTTGAGAAAATATTTAGAATTCCCCCAATTAAGTAAACATTGGAACCACACATTGTTTCAAGAAAAGGAATAGCCTCCTTGTCCTTGTAGAGCCTAAAGTGTAGAAGAAAATGATTAAAACCCTATTTCCTATTCATTGGCCAATCCCTCGAGATAGATATGTTATCAAAAATGGTCATTTTATAGATCTATTTTCTTGAGATTGGGTTGGGAATTTAAAGCAACCAACATGTCCTACTGTCCAAATCTTCATTATATGCATCTATCTTAGATTTCATATGCATGGCCTCATTAATAATGTCCTCTGAAAAATGTTGGACTAGATCTTCTATCTCTAGGCTAAAGTTGTCCCTAAATTCCTTAATTACAAATTCCTCATCCTAAATTTCAATTTTACCTTCAACTTCACCTTTTGAAATCTCTAAAATAGTTGATTCCTCCATTAAAATCTCATGTGCCTTTATGCTGATATCAACTACTTTTGTGTTGCATCTTTTCAAAATGATAACCTCAAATCTTAGCTCTTCAAACTAGATATCCATCTGTGGTAGTATCTGAGGTGCCAAAATCTTCTTAGTTATGAGGGTGATATTATCCACTTTCCTCATATCCTTCAATGTAGTTAGGTCTTGACTAGTTTTAATCAATCTTTACACAACCTCCTTTTTCAATTTATCTACTTTAACTTTCATGTGGTTAAGCATGTCTCAATTGGACAATGAGGTATTTATTACTTTCTCCTCTTCTTTCAAAAATTTGGTGAATCATTTGTCCATCGCATATGCCTTATGCTTTTGGGCATCCAATCCTGCTATCTCTTGTTGAGATACTAGTGCCAAAGGTGGTACAGTTGTGATTGGAAAATTTGAGGGAGCCACCAACTCTTTTATGAAGGTCTGTAGTTGAGCAATTTTCCCTTTAAGCTCTTTATTCTTAGTCTTGGCCTTTGTAATCCTGGCCTCCATTACCTCTATACTATCCCTTAGTTCTTGGATATCCTGATCTACAGTGGTGTGGCCTAGGTCTATGGTGGTTATTTGAAACTCAGTGGCACTTATTTCTCCTTTTGTCTTGTCAACCGTAGGCACAACTAATTGAACTATCCTCTTACCAGTGGCTGGATCATGCCTTATTGTGGAGGTGGCCCTTGTTCTGCACTTAGTCTTCATCCCCTTAAGCAAAAATAATGAAGAAATATAAAAATTAGAAGAATCAATTGTAGGAGGCTGAGTTACCTCATGTGCCAACCAATGTGGTGCACTAGATATGAGCCTATGTTGGCCTATCTTCTCCATGTGAGCATCATGCACTTCTACATCTTTCTCTTTTGGAATCTCTTCACTCACATTCTATTGTTGCTCCTCATCAGTGGGAGTCTCCTCATGTACTTGCTGCCGATATTGATTTGGTGCAACATCTTTGGATATCATGTCCTAACTTTGCAACGCTTCTTTTTCTAGCTCCTGATCATCAGACACATTGCTCTGGACATCCTCATCTTTCTTACCATTATCTCTAGGGGTATTATCTTGTACTCCCATATCCAAATCCTGTGTATTATGTTCTTCTTCGATCTTGGGATCATCTTTGGTCACATTCAATTCACCTTGGAGATTACTCTCTAGAACATCTGAATGTATGCCATGATCTGCTTATGTTCTTGTTCCCATCATTTCTTTTTCATTCCTTTTATCTTGTGGACCCTCATGTCCATAGTGGCTTCTTATTTGTCCTTTGGATCTTCTAGTTCAAATATTGCTTTTGGACCTACTTATATGGATATAAGCATTTGTTGTTCTTTCTCACCTGCCTTAGCATGTACCTCTTCATTTACTTGTACATTCTAGTCTAGAGGCTCTGTATGGATGTCTATGCCTTATGGTGTATTATCTTCATTTTGCACATTATCAATGGTTTCATCCTTATTTTCATACTCAACCCCATCATATGATAAGTCACTAAACTTTGGGCTTGTGATTGTGCCCACTAACACATCCAAGCCAATATTTTGCAATACTGTCTCTAGATCTTCAGATTCATCTTCATTTCTGGTGCTCTCTGGTGCTTGTGGGGTGCCTTGATCTAGTGCCAAGGGATGATCCACATTCTTCTTTTCTCCTTTCCTTGCTTCTTTGGCAAATTCCTCCTTCAACTTGACTATGGTGGGGATGGGGACATAATGTTGAAAGTCTTTAGAGATTGTCTCTACATCCTTTAGTACCATTGTTGCTGCAGCTCTATCAGCTAGTGCAGGCTACTGCTTAGCAAACATCTTTTCCATTTTAGTGAGCTCTTCACTTTATTGCTCCTTTAGCAAGGCAATTGATTGTCTACTAGTTGATCCTCTCATTATAGGTGTTTGTCCTCTCTTCTATCTAGGGATATTTTCTCCTTTTAGTATATCTTGACCTTTCCTTTTCAAAGGTTCCCCTTCATCTTCCATAGTATCCTCACCTGCATCCTTGGGATCTTATACCTATCTTGTAGTTATTATGAATGCAGGGACATGTGTTTCTTTTTTAGGAGAAGGTCATGTGGCTATAATAATGCCACTAGTAGTGAATTCTTTAGATGACTTTGAGGAATCAGGTTTGGACATCTTGGTCTCCATGCTTTGTCTTTTGTGAATTAGAAAGTCATCAAACCCAACATCTCCCAACTCCTGCCTCTTCCTTTTCTTAGCCATAGTCAAAGCCACTCCTTTTTCTTTTAGGGAATCCAACTTTTGGTCCACCAACCTCTTGGTAAGCTCCATGACTATGGCTGTGATGAGGTCAATAGATGTCACCTCAAGCTGGCTTCATTTAGGAGGGGATATTGTTTCCTTGTATACATGTTTATCTTCATATTCTTTACTTATTAATTTCCCATCATCAGAACTCAGTTGTGTAGGAACATCAAAATAATCTAGAGTTATGATCTGGTTTAGAATTAATCTCTGATAGCCTCTTTTCCTTACTTCCACATCATTTGGACAATCTATCTAGTAATCTTCTAAATGTACTCCATGCCTTAGCTTCATGCTCACCTATTTATCCATCCTATGATAAGGATCATAGTATCTGGCTAAGGAAAATTGTTGTAAATGAAGCATATGATATTCTTCTTCTAAGTTCTTTGCTACTTCAATGGATGTGCATACATACCATTCCAAGAGTAGAGGAAACATGACATTACTCTTTTTTATTTCTAGTCGTATAAGCCTCATATGAGGGTATAATTTGTCTAGTCAAATCTAGTAGTATTATTTTATTAGTTGGGTACCTTGGCAATATGAAAGGTTGCCGATTAAATCCCTCCATTTAGAGGTATGTAAATGTCGTTAATTGAATGAACCAAGTTCCATTCCTTGAAATCACTTCTTAAGCATCATTGCTCAGTCTCTTTTCTCTATTAGCCTCCATCAACCTGACTAAGTGCATGGTGAAATAATCATTCACCCTTCTATAATTCCGAGTGGAGGCCTTCCTTGCTAACTGGAGATAATGATCCCATATTGTTTTGTCTCCAAGATTCCTTCCCACTCTGTCCACTGTCTATAAGCTAGTGAATGAGGCTTGAGTTGCACATGCATATACAACATATGATGACATATAAAAGAGGCATGCTTTTCCTCCAAATCTCTTCATGCCCTCATCTCGAATGTCACTAATAAGGGATACCCATTGTATCTTGTTGTCAGTTGTCTCCACCATCTTGATGAGTCCATACATCTAAGACTCAAAATTCCCTAAATCTAGCTTCCTCATTATTTTACTCAACATCACCATCATATATTATATGTTAGGCTTGAAGTCAAACTTGTAGAGATGCTAGGGCATATTGGCCACTGCTTTGACTTTGCTATCTATAGCCCTCTAGTATGTGAACATGATTTTTTGCAGTATGTAGTATTACTCTTATACTAGTTTACAAAATTTTCAATGTTAATTTTGAATACATTTGGACATGCAGGCAACTAGATTACCTCTGTGATACCTCGGATTGAGAAATTTGCATAAACCCTACCATCCTTCTCTACTCTCCTATTCTCTAGGTTATAATTTTGTACACATGTTGTTTCAAGTATGGGCCTAACCGGTGTTGTCATTGATGTCAACATACTCCTATTGCATTAATGATAAGGTTTGGATGAGCTGTGTGCTGAGGATATTGAGAAAATTAGTCTCAATCAGAAACAAAGAAGAATAGGGAAGGCAATAAGGTAAAAGTCCAAGATAGGATGAGGATCAGAGGATATAGTTTAAAGAGTTTGTAGATATGTGTCTTAAGGTGGTCCAGTAGAGATTTTAGAGGTTCGCATGAAGATCTAAAGAAGTTGTGACTATTCAAGTAAAACCAGTTCCGGTAGGTGTTCAGTTGTGACAAAGTAAGACAGATAGGTCCGGTGAGATCCGAAATTGCATTATAAAGTTTTGTGGATTTAAGGGAGTTCTAAGGATGTCTTTGTGGAATGCCAACTAGATTGTTTCATGGTTTGAAGGTCTGCAAGCATCTATTCCTTTGTGACAGTAATGATAGACTGTGTTCTTGAGGTTCTGAATGAAGGAGAGAAGGATTTAAGTAAGAAGATGAAGTATGGATGTTCTTGGTGATTCAGGAAAGCTTGTGGTGGTCTTTGGATCATGTTCAATTCATGTTGGTGGTCCGCATTGAAGTTGGAGTTCATTTTTGAAGAATAACTTCTAGATAATGGTGTTCTTTCTAAAACAGGCCGACCGGATGAGTTATACATCTTGCAGATGTTATTGTAGATGTTTTTTGACTTAGATGATCATTCCTAAGTTGATGACTTGTATAAGTAAGGGATTGTGAAGTCATTTGAAAGGTGTCCTTGTGGAGATGAGCATGTGGCAGCAAGGAGGAGAGCGAAAGGTAGAGCAAAAGTATTGGGCTTAATGGAACTGATTCAAGCATGGTGAAGATGCTATTTTCCAGTTCAAGTAGGTGATACTTATTTCTTTGTAGACAATGTGTCTATTGTAGGTAGTGAGCCTCTTATGAGTGGTGTGCTCAGGCAGTGAGCCCTAATTGGCAAGTGCCATTTTGTTCCTTCTATTCTTCTAACAGAGGATACTTTCTTGGGTTAATCACCCCATGGTTTTTCCCTTAACACGGTTTTCCATGTCAAAATCTTGGTGTCTTATGTGTTGATGTGTTTCTACTTTTGATTTGAATGCATTATGTTTCATGATTAATATACTGCTAATCACTAAGAGGATTTAACCTTGTAATCGAAGAATGTTTTACACAATTGATTCACCCCTCCTCTCAGTTGTGTGCCCTAAGTCTAACAATTGGTATCAAAGCTAAGTTCCTCTAAAAGGAGCTTAACTACTTGAGGAGATCCAGGATGTCATCTTATAAGAAGGATAGTCTGAAGTTTGATGGAACCAACTTTGCTCTCTGGAAAGGTCGCATGAAAAGTCACTTGCAGTGTATGGGAATGGCGTACTGGTCCATGGTTACAAAACATTATGTACCTCCATAGGGTGGTCCGACAACCCTAAATGAAATCACAGATGCTGAAAACAATCTGCAGACCATAGAAGCTCTTCTAAGCGCATTATCTGACTCAGAGCTCTCAAATGTTATTGACCTACCAACTGCTTTTGAGATTTGGAAAAAAACTAGAACTTTTGCCTGAAGGAGACTAGTATGTTAAATGTGCAAGATTACAGAGTCTAAAAGGAAATTTTGAAAAACTGAAGATGAGAGATGATGAAAATATTACTACTTTTATGCCAAGAGTAATGAGCTGGTTTGTGGAATTAGAAATGCTGGTGGAGTCTTGGATGAAAATGAGATTGTTGGTAAAATTCTCAGATCTCTACCTAAATCTTACAAAATCAAGGCTGCTTCCATTGAAGAATTCAGAGCCCATACAACTATCACAAGAGATCAATTGGCTGGGAAACTGGCTGCATTTGAAATGACAGAGTTTGGAGATGACCACCCCAAGACTGAATCTACATTCAAAGTCGGTGCCTCTGTAAAAGGTAAACAAAGGTTTGATCTGGGAGAGAACTCTTCAAAGAAACTTTCATGGTATGAAAAAGCAATAAAAGACCTCGAAGAAGAAGAAGTTGAAACTGCTCACCTTGAAGCTCTTATTGAAAAAGGCTATCAAGAGGATCCAGTAAGTATGAAGGGAAACTGCCTTTTAAGTGTTTTAACTGCAATAAGATTGGTCATTTTTCCTCAAAGTGTCCAGAAAAATTTTCAAGGCCAAACCCTAATAGATCAAGGTTCCAAAAGAATTGTTACTATGTTCATGAAGAAGATGACAATGAAGGAGTAATAGATGATGAATCAGACATAGGAAACAAATCCAGAAGTGAATGGGTGTTTATTACTATCAAGAAAGAAGAACCAATATCCTCTAAATCTATCAATCATAAAGTTGTAGAAAGAGCTCTAGCTACTCAAGTTGAAGAAAATGACGATTGGGTCATTGATAGTGGATGCTCTCACCATATGACAGGTGACAAAAATAAGTTTGTAGATTTGGAAAGGTATGAAGGAGGAGTGGTAAAGTTTGGTGACAATTCTGCAGGTAGAATCAGAGGTAGAGGAACTATTTCTTTTGATGGAAAGAACAAAACTAGAAATGTACTATATGTTGAAGGATTGAAGTACAATCTTCTCAGTGTTGGACAGTTGGTGGACAAAGGCTATGATCTCAGATTCAAGAATGGAAAATGCAAGATCTTTGAGAGTTTTGGAACAGAGATTGCATCTAGTACCCAAACAAAAGGTAATATCTTCCATTTAGTTGGTACTGGTAAAAGTTGTCTATTTGTGCAAGTTGATCAGAGTTGGTTATGGCATAGGAGAATGTGTCATGTGAATTTTGATAATATCATCAAGATAAGTAATACTCAGGCTGTAAGAGATCTTCCAAAATTAGTGAAACCCACAAATAGTTTATGCAAAGAATGTCAGTTGGGTAAACAAAGCAGAGTCTCATTTAAGAGCAAGGAACAATCTTCTACTAGTTCATTGGACTTAGTTCATACTGATCTTTGTGGTCTGGAAAGAATCAGAAGTGTGCAAGGTCGTAGATACTTCATGTTGCTAATTGATGACTATTCCCGGATGGTGTGGGTAACCTTTCTAAAAGAGAAATCAAAAGCTCTTGAGAAATTCAAAATATTCAAGGCTATGGTAGAAAATTAAACTAGATTAAAATTGAAATGTCTGAGGCCTGATAGAGGTGGAGAATTCACATCTGGAGAGTTCATAGAGTTCTGTGAGAAACATGGAATAAAAAGGTAGTTGTCTGCTCCCAGGACTCCACAGCAGAATGGAGTAGTTGAGAGAAAGAATTGGACCATCCAGGAAGCATCAAGGACCATGATGATAGAAGCAAATGTTCCTCAGATCTTTTGGAGAGAAGCTGTCAGTACTGCAGTCTATACCCTCAATCGAGTTCAAATCAGAAGCAATACTGGTAAGACTCCTTATGAACTTTGGTTTGGCATCACTCCTACTATGAGGTATTTCAGAGTTTTTGGTAGCAAATGTTACATTAAAAGAGATGAAGATCTAAGAAAGTTTGATGCTAGAAGTGATGAAGGAATATTCTTGGGCTACTCTACTCAAAGCAAAGCATACCGGTGTTATAACAAGAGACTAAGAAAGATTATAGAAAGTACAAATGTGAAGGTTGATGAAGGAATTGAAAAACCCTCAAGGTTCTATTAATATGTTGAAGATGATCAGGATGGTGTTATTTTTCAAAGAGCCCAAGCCCCTTCTGAAATTCAGATTCAAACTGATCTGGCAAATTAGGAAGAAGAGTTGAGCTTTAATGAGCCTAGTCAAGAATCAAAAGTGTAAGAAACTCCCAAAGTTCCTAGGTATGTAAGACTGAACCACTCTGAAAATTAGATCATAGGTGATAAAAGCAAAGGAGTACAAACAAGAAGAAGAATTGCTCAAGATTCAGAAGAGTGTTTTCTGATTTCAAAGATTAAACCTAAGACAGTGAATGAAGCTTACAATGATGAAAATTGGTCAAAATCCATGGAGGAAGAACTAATGTAAATTGAGAAAAATCACACTTGGGATCTTGTTCCTAGACCTAGAAACAAGAATGTGATTGGAACCAAATGTGTCTTTCGGAACAAACAGAATGAAGTTGGTGAAGTAATAAAAAACAAAGCCAGATTGGTGTGCAAAGGCTATTCTCAAATAGGAGTTGATTTTGAAGAAACTTTTACTCCGGTGGCAAGAATTGAAGCAGTCAAATTATTTCTTGCATTTTCTACTTTCAAAGATTTCAAAGTGTATCAGATGGATGTCAAGTCTGCCTTCCTAAATGGTGACTTGGAAGAAGAAGTGTATATTGAACAACTGGATGATTTTCAAGTGTCTGATCATGGTGATATGGTCTGCAAATTGAAGAAAGCTCTGTATGGACTGAAACAAGCCCCAAGAGCCTGGAATGAAAGATTGGATAAGCATCTTTTGAAGATTGGTTTCAACAAAGGTACTATTGACAGTAACTTGTATTTCAAAATTGATCATGAAAACATCTTGATTGTTGAAGTTTTTGTTGATGATATCATTTTTGGAGGAAGAGATAGTTTGTGTAAAAATTTTGCAAATCAAATGAAAAGTGAGTTTAAAATGTCCATGCTTGGTGAAATGAATTTCTTCTTGGGTCTGCAAATCACTCAAACAAAGAAAGGAATCTTCATTTCTCAGACCAAATATGTGAAAGAATTATTGAAAAAATTTGGGATGGAAGACTCAAAGCCAATGAACACTCCCATGGCAACTAGACGTAAGTTAAGCAAAGATGATTACTTTCCCAAGGTTGATCAGACAAAGTATAGATCAATGATTGGAGGATTGTTGTATCTCACTCAAACTAGACCAGACATTATGTAGGCAATTGGTCTTGTTGCTAGATTCCAAGCTGATCCTAGAGAATCTCATGTCATGGCAATCAAGAGGATTTTTCAGATATCTAAAAGGGACAGTTGAGTATGGTTTGTGGTATCCTAGAGATCATGATTTCTCTCTTCATGCATATATAGATGCAGATTGGGTAGGAGATGTGGATGATCAGAAGAGTACCAGTGGTGGAGCATTCTTTCTGGGGAAGAAATTGGTTACTTGGCTAAGCAAGAAATAAGAGGCAATATCTCTGTCTACAACTGAAGCAGAATATATTGTAGCAGTAGGTAGTTGCACTCAAGTTTTGTGGATGAAGCAGATGCTAAGAGATATCAAAGTAGAGTATGAGGAACCTATCACAATCTTCTGTGATAATTCAAGTGCAATAAATATATCTAAGAATCCATTGTTGCATTCAAAGACTAAGCATATATCCATCAAGTTTCACTTTTTGAGAGAGCAAGTGAACAAGAATGAAGTCAAATTAGAGTTTGTGCCTTCCAAGGATCAGATTGCAGACATATTTACTAAACCTCCGCCTAAGGATTCTTTTGAGTATCTCAGGGAGAAGCTAGGGGTCATTGCCCCTCTGGTGATGAACTAAGGTGCACTAAGGTACATCAGTCCGGTGGTTATCACAGTCATATCTTGTGATCTAGATTGATGATGGGGAGCTGCTACTCAGGGGGAGCAGTAGGTATGATTCTGAAGTGTTAGAATTGAAAGTATGTGCCCTTTGCCATTGATGTCAAAGGGGGAGAGAAGACATGTGAAAAACAAGTGGTTGCTGATCAAAGGGGGAGTAGTTAAGGGAGAGAAGACATGTGAATGGTTGTTGCTGATAGGGGGAGTTGTGACAATGAGAAGTTCTTCTCCTAATGGTTAAAATAGTTTTTCACATAATATGTTGCCATCAATGACAAAGGGGGAGATTGTTGCAAGTATGGGCCTAACCAGTGTTGTCATTGATGTCAATATACTCTTGTTACATTAATGATAAGGTTTGGATGAGCTGTATGCTGAGGATATTGAGAAAATTAGTCTCAATCAGAAATAGAGAAGAACATGGAAGACAGTAATGTAAAAGTTCAAGATAGGATGAGGATCAGAGAATGCGGTTTAAAGGGTTTGTAGATATGTGTCTTAAGGTGGTCCAGTAGATATTTTAGAGGTCCACATGAAGATCTAAAGAAGTTGTGACTATTCAAGTAAAATCAATTCCAGTAGGTGTTCAGTGGTGACAGAGTAAGACAGATAGGTCCGGTGAGATCTAGAATTGCATTATAAAGTTCTATAGATTTGAGGGAGTTTTGAAGATGTCTTTGTGGAATGCCAACTAGATTGGTTCATGGTTTGAAGCTCCGCAAGCATCTATTTCTTTGTGACAGTAATGATAGACTGTGTTCTTGGTGCAGGAGCACCTCGAAGACATTGAGAATCTGAGGATTCTATACATTTTATGTTATGTCCAAAATACCACATTGTAAGGCCTTAGTGCCATGTCAAACCTTAGTTGGCCGAGTAATGGCATAATATTGAAAGATTGCATATGTGTCAAGAAAAGATCTAAAGAATTGTAACCGAACAAGAAAGAAGTAGAATGTAACCGATTGGCAGGGTGGTTGAGGAACGGTTTCACCTTCCACCTTCTATAACTGCCAATGTATGAGTCTTTAAATAGTTATCTCTGTATTCGTAGAAGACGAGATAGGGAGAGTGAACGAACGGAGAAAGAGAAAAGAAAACAATTTGTATGTATAATCTCTGGAAGGAATAAAATAGTTTTGTTCTTGGTCTAATTACTAGAACATCGATTTGGAGTCATTCCACTGGTGGGTTTCTTTGAAACCAGTGGAATGACCTCCGTGATAGTTAGATCTATTTATGTTCTATTAAGTTTTTAGTTATTTTTGTGTGTTCTATTCGGTTACAATGTGCAGAGAAGGAATTAGCACTTCATGTGTATACAAATGTATGTGAGATCAATCGGTGTGTATACGTCAGTCGTATGACAGAATAACTTGTATGTATTTGTCCTTTGTATTTAGTAAGACATACAACCGGTTGGGTCAAAGACTGTGGACCCCACAGTTTGCAGAACGAATTATAGGTATGCATCGGTGTGAGATAACCCATCGGAGAAGAAGAAGCAAGTGTGGCCGAAGAAACAAGTCCTGTCGAAGACAAAGTTGGTATGCAGTATGCATCGGTGTGATATGAGTCATCGAAAGTAGATTTGGTAGTCATGGCGAACAGCGAGGTCTTACCGATGGGGGAAAGTTTGGTGTATTAACCCATCGGTGAGAGTAGCATTATTGGCCGAAGGAGCAAATGTTATGTCGAAAGAGGAAGTCTTGGTGAAAGCGAGTGGATTGTTCATCGGGAAGAAAGTCAGAAGGTCTTGGCGAAAGAGGAAGGCATATCGGTGTGAGTTTGTAGTTCGGCGAACAAGGAAAAGGCTACACCGATGGTGTAAGTCTGGGCGATGGACCCTATTCATCGGAGAGAGTTTGACCATCGGGTGGAGGCATTTGTGTGTTTCCGATAGTGAAAGTCTTATCGATGGAAGGGATTGTTAGACTCATCGGCATGAGTGATGCGGTCGGGGAGACATTACACTTAGCGACCGACGAAGTTTGTCTGGTCGATGGGCACATAAGAGAAACCGCTCATCGGAGTGAGATGACATATCGGCGGGAGAATATTGAAGGTGACTGATAGTATAAGGTCAAGCTGATAAGCAAGGGAAAGCATATTTCGGGGAAACTATAATGTATGTCTTGCCGATAGTAAAAGAAGAGGGTATCTTGGTCTCGTTTGGACCTTGAGAAGGATATTTTAAAAGCTGTTGAGCTTTATAGTGTTGGTATTGTGGGTTTTGATGGGTTTACACCTTGTCATGTAAGCTATTGCTGGATGCTCTGCATCAGTTCTTGAGGTTCCGAATGAAGGAGAGAAGGATTTAAGCAGATGAAGTATGGATGTTCTTGGTGATTCAGGAAAGCTTGTCATGGTCTTTGGATCATGCTCAGTTCATGTTGGTGGTCCACATTGAAGTTGGAGTTCATTTTTGAAGAACAACTTCTGGATAATGGTGTTCTTCCTAAAACAGGCCGACCAGATGAGTTATACATCTTGCAGATGTTATTGTAGATGTTTGCCGACTTAGATGATCATTCCTAAGTTGATGTCTTGTATAAATAAGGGATTACAAAGTCATTTGAAAGGTCTCCTTGTGGAGATGTACATGTGGTAGCAAGGAGGAGAGTGAAAGGTAGAGCAGAAGTATTAGGCTTAATGGAACTGATTCAAGCATGGTGAAGATGCTATTTTCTAGTTCAAGTAGGTGATACTTATTTCTTTGTAGATAATGTGTATGGTAGGTAGTAAGCCTCTTGTGAGTAGTGTGCTCGGGCAGTGAGCCCTAATTGGCAAGTTCCATTTTGTTCCTTCTATTCTTCTAACAGAGAATACTTTCTTAGGTTAATCACCCCGTGGTTTTTCCCTTAACCAGGTTTTCCATGTCAAAATCTTGGTGTCTTATGTGTTGATGTGTTTATGCTTTTGATTTGAATGCATTATGTTTCATGATTAATTTACTGCTAATCACTAAGAGGATTTAAGTTTGTAATCGGAGAAAGTTTTGCACAACTGATTCACCCCCCTCTCAGTTGTGTGCCCTAAGTCTAACACATGCTACTACCAATTCTATGGCTTCTACTACATAGGGAAACCCTGCTACATTCCACATCCAAGAAATTGGTATGTTTTGTAGGATAGGATGTCCACTTCCTTGCATTGGTTTGGTAGTCCATTCATCTATGTATGTGTTGCTGAAATGAGTATCTCCTATCTGTCCAAAGCAAAAACTTGAGGCCCCAAGAGCTTAGAACATGGAGTTCCTGAACTCAACCTCGTTCTAGTTCTTCATGTCTTGCATCATGTCCTGCAAATATAGATATGTATATCTTAACCTAAATTGCATTTATCAATTTTAACCCTTTTACTCTTCTAAATGTTCTAATATTACCATTTCATAGCATGATTATGTGCAGATGCAGACAAGATTAACCTAAGTACACATTTTACCATTCACCATATATAATAAATGACAAAAGTAGGGTTTTATTGTTACATACATGTTTATGAAGCTTAAAACTTGATTTAGATGTCTAGATGTGCTCTTTTCAATATGTAATCACTATCAACAGTCCTCCATGTGTTGTTTGTACATTTTTGTTCAAGGTCTCACTGTAAAAATTGCAAGAGCTTTGTAATTCTCTTCTAAATGCTTAGGTAAGTGTAAAATGATCAAAATCTAGCCTTTATGCGTTAAAACCATAGATTTAGTGCTTAATTAATGCTAAATTTCCTCTATTTGTGGATATCCATCTATGATTTGGGAGATTGTTACAAGTGGCAGATTCTAATTTGAAATTTCAAAAGGCCATCAACTCTCTTCCACGGCGTTAAATGAAGTTTAGATATGGAATATGTGCATATTAAAACACTTAAGTAATATGTTCACTCTCAAAATGTCCATATGCATATCCATATGACATCATTAATTATTTGGTCAATGTTGACCCAAGGATGGGTATCAAGATGTTAAAATCCAAAGGCATTTTCTCTTTGATTTCAAATGTGAGGACATTACAAATGTCTATTGTGAAAAGTCAACTACATGCCATGTGGCATCGCTTGATTGGTTGATGGGAAGTTACGGTTTTTGTTCATAAGTGGTAGGGATATGGATATTAGGAAATATCCAAACGTTAGAATTCATTAAATATCTGTAAGTCTAAATGTCCTGATGATGTCATCCCTCTTAAAGTAATTCTTGGTCATGATGAAAGTTACATCATTTAGATGTTCAGAAAGTCTGGACATTAAGATAATGTTTGGATATTAAGATTTGTGAAATATGTCATCCCTGAATGTCTAGATGACATCATCATTGTTCAATAATTCTTTGGGATAAAATCAAATGACATCATCCAAATGTTCATATTTTAAAGGTCAGGAAATTAAGATGTTGCGAATGTTTATAGTCAAATGTCCATTTGAAAAGTCAAACATGACACATCATCGGGATATTACAAAGGTCGAGACATTAAAATGAGTATGGATATTAAAGAAAGTATGGACATTAATTCAATATCCAGATGTTAAGAATGAATATCTAGACCTTCTAATATCCATGTATATGATGGCTTCAGTGAACAATGAATTAAATTTGACGTGTGTACATTTGCGAATGTCAGGATATTTACCTTTTACTTAGCAATTTTCTCAATTTTTTGGGTCAAGACAATTTGTTGAGATACTAACAAATGTGAGGACATTAGAGCACCAATATGAACATCCACATGACCATTGACCAACAATTTGACCATCAATAACTTCTTTGTTCTGAGGAATTTCAACATGATCTAAAAGGCAAACTTGCTTAGAATTTCACCCTCTATCCATTGGTAGGATTTATGAAGGGGATATTCATACTTTGAAAATTTGGATCCATAATTCAAGATCCAGATATGCCTAGGACAAGATCTTGACATACATCTAATACTACTTTTACCATACTGCTCAAAGAAAAGGGAAGCAAAACAAGACAAGCAAAGCAAGAAAAAGGTTTAGTCCCTATTTTTCTAGGGAAAAATGGGGCATGTTGTGTCATTGATGTCAACATAGCATAAATTAATGTCAACATATCATACACTGATGCATACACTAATGTCAACACTATTAGGAAACTAAGATACTATTCATTGTTGCATATTTCTAAGAAAGAGAAAGCACATGATTGGAGGTCATAAAAGCTATACTCTGAATAAAATTAGAGTTGAGTTTGAAGCCTTATTAATATGACAATTAGAAGCACTAAGAGAATCAAATGTTAAGGAAGGATGTCTCATGGCTTGAATCATATTGTATGATCTATCACACTGGTCCTAAGTTGTATGTGGTAATGCAATGAAGGCTTGGCCTCTGGAAGAAGGTGATAGTCTTTGTTTCAAAATATCTTCTCTTTGAAGACTATCAAGAAGATTGCTTTGCATTTTCATCATTATGCTATTGGGCTTCTGTGGTTTGGAACATAGCTTCATATAGTGTCATTTTATGTATGTTCCAAGTTTCATGATGTTTTGATCACTAGAAGGATGTTTTTTTTGCTAATAGCTTGAAGATAAAGTTGGTTCTATGAAGGTGTTTCTGGCATGATAATGGAATGCTCCGCATTCCTTCATAGTTGTATATGTGGCTATGCAGTTCTGAGATTGTGTCAAGAAGGAAATGAAGATTCTATTTCCAAAGTCTCAAATAATTTGTCCCTCTGCTATGAAATTTATGTATGATAGAACACTAGAATGTGCTCTAGAAGAATGGTGCAGTATTGAATACTCACTAGAATGATCCACATTACTCTAGAAGTGAATGATTGACCTTGCAGTTTTGTGAACATGTTCTTAGATGTGCATGGAATGCCTCTTTTCTATTTCAATCTTCTTGGTGGTCCACTTCTCAGTTTTTCAATTGACAGCATTGTACAATGTGTTTCAGATGACAGAGTATTTTCAGAGTAAATGTTTGAAGCTATGTGGCACAATTCTTTTATGTGTGGTGGAAAAGGAGTGTATGGGGGTGTTTTATGAGTCATGTGAACTTATATAGAAAATTTTGACTAAGACCTTTCTTGTACCGCACAAGGTTTTCAAGTTGATGTGGCCATTATTCTTCAAGTCTTCATAAGTTTTCCTTAAAGTTGTCCTATTTCCAAATGAGTGGATTGTACGAATGTAATTCCATGGTGTTTGAAGAAGCAAAATATATTCTTGACTTGGTTAAGCAAGTGTTGGTGTCCACAAGGCTTCTATCTTCTAGTTGCATAATGTGTTGTTTCAATTAGGGCCTATCTTCTACACGTTTCATAGTTTGTGTTGTCTGGCCAACTTATAAATGTATTGTTCATGTTGTATCTTTCTGAAAAGAAATGTAATCAATGTAATATCATGTATAAATAATGAATCAAAGTGAGTGTGGTAAGGTATGATTGCAAGATGATTGAAAAGGTTTGCAAGTAGATAAAAATAGAATAGATGCATTATTGATGTGTGATTGTGGGAGAAAGAGCAAACGTTGTTGACGCTGTCTGGATTCATCTTGAAGACATATTTGTGATAGTGATCAAGTGTAGAGTGTGCCTAATTGATTAGATCTTTAGAAGAAAGTGTGAAGAGGCAGAAGTACAATCATCGAAAGTGTGAGCTTCAATGACAATTCTCAGATAGTTAGAAAAGACTGTTATACTGTAATCTTTTGTATTCTCATTTTAGGGAGTAGATGCTTCCTTAGGAGTGACCCTAAAACAAATTCATTAGGGAGTAGAAGATTCCTTGGGTTAAAGCCCCTAAAAGAAAGTTACTATTTGAGCTTCATATATTGTGAGTTAATCGTTAGCGTGGTTTTTCCCTTATAGGGTTTTCCACATATATCTAGTATTATGTGTTGATGTGCATTGTGTTATTCTTTCATGCTCATGTTAATGCTATAATATGTAAGGTTTAATCTTCTCTAGATAAGTTGAATTTGTTTAAATTGAGATTTGATTATATATGGATTCACCCCACTCTCAATATACTTGTGTGTCTAACATGGCCCTGGTATTGGCGTAGATGTTGGACATAGCCTTGGTGGTGGATTTAGAGGTGGTGTGGATAGGGCGGCATAGTAGGCATGGATGGATGGGGAAGTGGTTCTAGGGTGGCAAAGGAGTTGGTCAACTTGCCAAATTCAAGTTTTGGTATTTATGATTTCTGATGTATCTAAATTTTTGAATGGACAATATCATATCTTTCTCTATCCTCAACAGGTAGTTCTTTGGTGGCAAACCAAAATTTTTATGTCTACTGGGCATATCTATAGTGTCCTTTTATAGATCTTTTTAGGGGGGTTATTTAATGCCTTTACACTGAAATCTTTGGGTCCTTGTGCCAATAGATTGTCACTTTGGGATTATTTGTTGGTTACTCATGTGGTACTTTCATTTGCATATAACTAATCAACTCACATCTTTCACTTGTACATTTGATTGGATGAAGGGTTTTTTCTATCATTGGTAACCATTTTTTTCCCATTATGCCTATCTTTTCCTAGTTTGGGTTTCTATATGTACTTTCTACCTTTTGTTTTAATACATTTAATATGGGTGCTTCACACCTTTTGTTTAAAAAAATATAATGAGATGGAAAGATGTAAAGGTATTAAGACTTCCAAAAATTAGCCTACATCAACTTGATAGTGACAATTTGTTTTTGGACATGGAAAAATATCAACTCAAACATGGACAATTTATTGAACTGTGAATCTAGAAAATGCATTAAAAAATTTGGCAATAGTTCAAATAACAAAGGAATAGTTTCCCCTAAAAAATTTAGGTACCAATCTTGCAAATAGGAGAAATATTGGGTGAGAACTCAAATAATAAAATTGGCATCATGGCATTCCATGAGACCACATTTCTTTCATGCATTTTGTTAAACAGATTGCATGCCTCGCCTATGCTCTTAGGGACTTACAACCACAACATTGTGAAAAATAACACCTATGAAACTAGCAATTTATGTAAATAGGTGAATGATAGTTTTAGTAAAACTTGGCACTAGTATGCCTATGGATTTAGTGACAAAATCTTCTAAATCTCCTATAGTTCATAGCTCTAAAAGTGAAGAGAAAAGATAGCCATTTAAAAGCACACAACTATAAAAAAGTATTTGCAATAATGACATAGAGGAATGAGTGTATAAAGTGATTTCAAACCTCCAAACCCTTACTATTCAAAGCCCTAAACATGCTCTCTAGACTAGCAATGAACACTACACCATAAAAAAAAATTGCACTACAAACTAACCATGCTCCTTGCATTAACAAAAAAACACAACTATAAATA
The DNA here is from genome assembly GCA_027924645.1 of Cunninghamia lanceolata. Taxonomy (NCBI): domain Eukaryota; kingdom Viridiplantae; phylum Streptophyta; class Pinopsida; order Cupressales; family Cupressaceae; genus Cunninghamia; species Cunninghamia lanceolata. The sequence goes on along the minus strand of BSBN01000737.1, from coordinate 824,613 downwards.
GACATAGAAAAACCTCACTCACACAAAGCTAAAGAGCATAAAACTAAATGATAATTAAACACAAATACCTATTGGTACAACCACAAAACTTGAACAAAACACATTTTTTCTTACAATTTTAGCCTCATGTGTTCCATTTGAGCAACCTACGTGTCTCAACATTTTGCATTCATGTCTACCAATGTAGTGCAAACCATGGCACATAAAGTATAAAGGAAAACTTAAACAAAACATTAATTTTATGAGCTCATATCGAAACATTAATTTGATGCACTAGCTTCTAAGCAAGTTGCATGCAATATGCATACATATGAATATTACAAAATGGTTTGATTTTTCTAGATGACATTTGATTCACTAATTACGGAGCAATTTGCACACAATATGCATACATACTTGAACATTAGAAAATAATTTAATTTTTTGCTAGATGGAATTTGATTGGTTGTGGATTTTTCCTTTTTTTGTCCAATAATTTTTTTTTTTTAAATACAAGCTAAATTAAAAAAGAGCAATAGAATGTGGGTGGAAGGGTGGGAGTCCTTCCACATAATGGGTGTGGAAGGACCAGGGTCATGATTTTCCAGCCAAGCTACCTAGGTGGCAAGTGACTTGGAAAGAAGGGATTTGATGTGACAAGGGTAGTAGAAGTGTAATGAGGGGTATGTCATTGCAAGGATCATTAATTTAGTGTATCCTTGGTTTGTTTAATAATCATAGTGTGTCATCATTGCTTGGAGTGCTGCCCCCATTTCTACAATTGCCCGTAAATGATTTTTGCTAGGAAGATTCAAGAAGACAATCTTGTTTATATAGAGAAGGCTAGTGCAGGGGATTTCACTCTCATCAATGTCTTTCAAATTCAATGGCAAGTGGGTCTGGTTTTATCATGAGGATTTCAATGGAAGGTCTAGTCTGCTTGGGAATGGATACAACCATTCATGTGGATAGTATAGTTAGACAACTTGCCTTCAAGGGTCCGGTGACTGATCATAAACTCAAGAGGATTATGCACTCAAATGATGACTTCATTCTGTTGGTTGTGAAGGTTATCTTGGACAAAACATTTCTAGAGGAGAGTGAATTCTTCAGAGTCAACACCTCCATTGTCTCCCAGTTCTTAGCATCTTTGTTAGACATAGGCATTTTGAAGGAGAAAACTGTCCTCTTGGTAAGGTGAATTTTCATTAACAATTTGCTTGTGGGATTGGTGAATATAGTCAAGGCAGTTGAGCCAGGAGTGGGTATTCCTAGGTTTACAAATTTTCATTTGTTAGAGGATAATGAGGTGGTGGTTCATTATTATCCCTTCTTGCTTAGCCCTAATGGATGGCTACTCATTCTACACAGAGAGCAAGTTGTGGCAAGGGTGGATTTTCTATCGAAGCTTTTGCAATTGAACCACATGGTGGCTCCTTCGACTGGATAGAAGAGTTCAGAGTAAGAGCAACAAATCTAGGTTTTGATTAATAGGTATGTCTGTAATTTTTTTTGCTATGGTTTCAGTTCGACGGGTGCATAGGGTTAGTTGTCTGTGCAGGGTTTAGTTCTCTCCCCTATAGGACTAAAGCAACTATACAATTTTTGATGGCCGATAGGCTAAATTTTGGCACTGTATTTGTAGGTAGTTTGTAGGCCTTGCATGGCCAATTTTCATCTTAAATGGTGACCTTGTGAGGTTAAGAAGATACCAGTATAGAAAGAATAGGAGATAACTGCAAGCAATATGCAACAAGATATGTAATTTTGTTATTTCAAATCAATATAAACTATACTCTTACGAAGCAAAAAAAAAGCAATAGAATGCTATGAATCAATTATATTTTAAAAAATAACATCAAAAACTTGATTTATTCTTCCATTTACGTGCAAATTAATTCAAAAAGGTGAATCCAACATATCCCCACATATGACACATGACTAATAAAAGATGGTAGGATAGGAGTTAGCATTTCCCATGTATGTCTTTTCTTATGTTTCTTCAAAATTTATTTGAAGGTGGAGCACGTACCAAAAGACAAGGAGGCATTTACCAAAGGCAATTCTCTTTCCTAAACAAACTCTTGTTACTAGGTAGGATATTTTATGTCATTTTTTTATTAGAACCCACCATTATGGATTTTTATTTTCTTAAATGAACAAGTTTGATAGGCAATCAACATTTCATGTAGACTATTACATTCCTATTCAATTGATTATAATGGATAAGAATTCAAAGGTTAATGGATAGGAATTCAAAAGTCAATAGACAACTTATGGATTAAACACCTTGTGCATTTCTTATAATGGATAAACATTCTCTTCTTGACTAAATGCTCAAGGATTTTGACAAAAAAATAAATAAGGCAAGGCCTGAGGCTCAATATATCACTAAGAGCTAGTTGACATTTTTTACTTGTCTTTTCCTATGTTGCTTCAAAATTTATTTGTCCAAGGAGATCAATCTCCAACTACCACAACTATTAAGATTTTAGTGGTGGTGTTGATTTTGTATAGATTTAGTATATAGAGAAAAGGCGGAACAAGATTTCCCATAGACCCAGCTCCTTGACCTATCCTAGGAAATCTCCTCAACTTGGGAGAGATTCCTGACATAATCTTCATTAGATTGCTAAGAAATATGGGCTGATAATATCAATAAAGTTGGGATCCATTCACATGGTTGTGATTTCTTCTCCTGCCATGGAGAAAGAATTTTTTGAAAACTAAAGATTTATTTTTTTCCAATTAACCTGAAAGTGCTACAACAAAGGATATGTTCTATAACTACATGGATGTGGGATTCTCTCCTTATGGACCTTATTGGAGATAGATGAAGAAAATATGCATGCTAGAATTCTTGAATGCTAGAAAATCAAGTCCTTGAGACCAATACGATAGGAAGAGTTATCTCTCACCATCTATTTAATGTGGGGGAAAATTCAATATGGCATAGTCACCATCAATCTTAGCCATATATTGTCATCTCTGATATAGTTGCAAATATTGAGAATCCTTTATGGCACCAATTCTAAATAATAGCATTGGGATGGCAATGGAAATGAAATTAAGGAGATGTTATTAGAGGCATCAACCACAATGGGAATATTTAATATTGGAGAATATATTCCTATTGGAAATTTAACATAGAGCTAAGCATTAACTCCACCTACCTATCAAAGATATATGGGGATCTCCTTTTAGTTGTCCTACCAAATTCATTTGTTGTTGTTTGGTTTCATTGACATGCTGGTCAATCTTCATCAATGCAAGTAAGTGAGTTTGAGTTTCTATAAGCAGAAAGTTTTTTGGTGAAGATAAGAAGAGACAAAAAGAAAGATAAGAGAAGTGCAAATTATAAGCAACAATAGAGAAAAGATAGGTTGTAGTAGAAACAGTAGGAATATAGCAAAGAGAAGAGAACAACTCTAGATTGTAGAAAGACCATTACAGAAGCAAGGCAACTCTGAAAAGTGTAGGTAGCTCTAGATAGAGTAGTGAATATACAAAAGCACAATGAGTAGCTCTAGAGGAATAGAGCAATGAGCAGATCCAAATAGAGAGGGACAACAATAATGTCTAGTAAGTTCTAGAGAGGGCAATCTTTGTAGACAAAGAAGAAATAGAGAAACAACCTTGGTGTTAGTAATTTTGGGTGTAATATATTTTTGAATATAAATATAAATCTTTATTTTTGTTTTATTTGTTTCCCCTGATGGTGATAGGTTGTCATTTGATGTCAAAAGTGTGTTCATATTAGGAGGAGATGGTGCAATGCAAAAGTTGCCTTGGTACAATGGAAAATTGATGTCATACATTTGAGGTCGCTTGTTGTGAATTTAAAAGTCATAGGTTGTGCTCCAGATAGTGGAATCTTGCTTTATGATATGTTTTCATGATGCTTGTTGATGGTTGAGGTCCATGTTTTTCAATGTCTCCATGTTGCATGAACAAGTTGCAAAATGTAGGTTGTGCTTCTGTCATCTTCATAAGTTGATATGTCTAATGCATAAAATCAAATGTCTTGATATGTTTGGTGTAAAGCTCTATTCACTCAGATCAAATAATGATCAAGATTGAGAAGTTGATGTTCATATTAGGTTGTCATGGATGTTAGACATCAAGATAGTCAGGAGTTAGTTCATGTTTTTTCTTGATAAGATCATCATCATCATATGCAGGGTTGACTTGATAAATGTTAGCTCATTGATAAGAAATCACTCATTTTGGTGACAAGAGGATGGACACTAATGCTTCTTGGTGGTGTTTTTCTTGATCAGAAGTGAAGTGGTTGTTGTCTGACTAATGTATATCATGGGCTTCACATATGTATTGAGAATGAAAAGACTTGTTTCTCTTACACAAGGGAAAGATTAGTATTATTGGTGTCAAGTCTTAACAATTAAATTGATGTCTAGTTCTTGTTACAACATTGTTCCTAGATGTCTGTATATTACATGGTTACCTCCTAGGTTCACAACTCTAAACCCTAGAGAGTCACTTGTTATGTGTGAAGAGTATGGTCAGAAACATGGATTAGAAAAGAATTCTATTTTATATTCCATGGTTGTTAAATCCTAACATAGCACTTTTTGTTATAAAAGGAGGTTGACCTGCAATTACAGGTAAAGTCACTTGAGTGACTGTTTAAAGGGTGTAAGTGCTGTGTGATAACCGGCCTCTCCTCTTTACCACCATTGGAACAGTTATTCACGGGCATCATTTTCAAATTAGTCATTAGTTTGTTTCTAATAAGCATCGAAAGGCATCAAACAATAGAGAGGAGCCCGATTTTATATAGTTTTTCAAAAGCCATCGAATGTTAATGCCAAGAGGGAGCCCAATTGTTCATAAAGATGGTGCATGCCTTAAACACAAAACACATCGAAATTTTTGAAGAACTAAATTAATGAAGATTATCATATGGAGATTGCATCGGTTTTGTTTTTTGAGAAAAGCATGATTTATAATACATCGAATAAGGAGCATATTAAGGGCAAAATGCATTTGTTTTTTTTTCTTGTAAAGATTAGAAAGTTTCTTATAAAGCATCGAATGCTTTGATAGCAACATTAGCTGCTCAAATAGGAAAGTCAAATGCTTTTGGAGTAGTTTTTTTTCGTGAAGATATTTTTGCATTTAAATAATTAAAAAATAAAGGCATCTTTCTATAAAAGCAAATAATATGAAGGAGATTTATTTGGAAGTTTTTTTTCTTTCCTCATATCAAATGAAGGATTATCTCATGGAAAGAAAAGCAAAATATTTACAGATGATTATATTTTTTGAAAGAGATTTTTGTTAAGGAAATTGAAGAGTTATTTTTTACAGATTGAATTTCAAGAAGTTTTTGAAGACTAATATGAAGAAGAGAGAATATGAAGAAGATTCAAGAGTTTGGGAATGTGTTTTTACAGAGAAGGAGAATGATTTTTTAAGGAACATGAAAAGACTTATGCAGAGAAATATTGATTTTATTTTTTCTTGCAGGATGGAGAAGAAGAAAATGAATGGTTATGAGATTAAAGAAAAATTGATTTTATTTTTATTTTTAGATTCTTCATAGATGCAGTGAAGAAATACATGATGTTTTTATTCAGGCAATATTGCAGAAGAGAGAATGTGAAAGGTAATTAAATTTATATATAATGAAGTTTGAGATATATTGGTTTGTGTGTGAGTGATATTGTGCAGATGAATGATGAACTGACAAGATAAAAATCAAATATAGAGATTGACAAGATCATCAGAAAGACAATATACAATTGCAATGATAATCAGGTGCATGAATCATGAATTTGATTGAACAAAGACATTGAGACTAGTAAGACAAAGATGAAACATACAGAGTATGCAGTGTTGTTGAGTGTATCTGGATGTCAGATTATTTTTGAATAAAATGGGCATTTGACAAATATATGTTTTGTATTGAATGGAAACAGAGTATCCCTCTAATTTGTTAATTACATATGTTGGTGATTTGGTTTGCCAGTGAGGCACAGTATGCCAGTGAGGCCTTGTATTAGCCAGTGAGGCTTGTTGGTCAGTGAGACCTATTTGTTTACTAGTAAGGTATATCAGTGTTGGAAGTGGGTGCTTCTGTTTGGTATTAGAGTTGGTGCTCCTAGATACATATTGTAGCCAGTGAGGCATGTTTCCCAGTTAAGCTAGTGAGGTAGTTTTGGGTGGTTTTTCGACCTAGAGATTGTTTTCCACTCCAGTAATTCTTGTGTTAATGATATGCTTCTATGTGTGTTTTTACTTCTATGTTAAGATTTATCTCTATGTGGTCCTGCTCATAACTTTCATTATCAAACTTGTACATATATGTGTAATAGTTCATTGATGACTTTCTCTTTCTGAGTCTTGTAAATTAAAAGTTATAATAAGTTGCAAAAATGTACACAACACTGATTCACCCCCCCCCTCTCAGTGTTGTCTAGACTCCTACAATTGGTATCAGAGCCAATTTCCCTCTTGCAGCTTAATCAGCTTGGGTAGGTCCTGTGTGTGGAGTTTAATGGGTAAGTGCAGGAGAAATAAGAACATGAGAAATGTTAAGATTCATTCTAGTCAAAAGACACAAAAGACATCATTCATATCAAATCCAGATGTTAATAAAGATGTTCTCCATGTTGAGTCTGATATTATCTTAGAAGAAATGGTTTCAGATGTTCCTCAGTTTGATGGTTCAAATTTTTTAGTTTGGTATGTTAGAATGCAAGTGTATTTATCCTCCTTAGGATATGATGTTTTAATGTCAGTTGAGAATTGTAATTCTGCAAATAACAAAGAAGCTCTTGAATGTAATGATATTGCAAAGAAGGCTATATTATCTGCTCTGTCTAATGATGTTATTTGTAAAGTTATGGATTGTGTTACAGCTCAGGATATGTGGAGGAGATTGAAAAGAATTTATCAAGATAATGATAAAGGAGGGGACACTCTGGTGTGTGAAGAAAGTAGCAATGAAAAGAGACTTTCAAATGAAGGAGTTGAAGTTCAATCCCAATCAAATTCAGAAGAAGCTAGCATCACAAGTGATGATAATCAGGATTATAATGAACAAGATTGTGAGATTGATTTGGAAGGAGAGCTCATATATGCTTTGAGTGAGCTCAAGAATTATAAGAAGGAGAACAATAAATTAATGATGCAGTTGCAGAAAGAAAGATAATCTAAAGATAATGTACTTTCACAACTTGAAATTGTATCTACAGATCTTGAAGAGGTCAAATGTCAAATTATAACTTTAAAGACATATATTGATGATTCTGACAAACTAATTGCTAGATTGAAGACAGAGGTTGACAAAGCTAAGAGAATAGAAAATGTAACAAAGTTAGAGTCAGAAGCTAAATTAGTTGAATGTCAAAAACTTGAAAGAGAAATAGTTTCTTTGAAAAAAATCTTGAGGATGTTAAGAAGCAGTTAGAAAAGAATCTAAAATTTGAAGAGAGCACAAGCAGGTTAAATGAGATGTTGGGAAAACAAAAACAACATAGGGATACTTTTGGACTAGGTTTTAAAGAAGGAGAATGTTCAAAAGCTAGAGAGACTCCTAGAAGGAAAATTGATTTAAGTCATCATGTTGCTACCAGAGAAGGTAAAAGGAAGAGTGAAACAGAACAGAAAACCAGAGATGAATTTGTGCACAATCAAAGAAGGAATTTTAGAAAACCTACTGCTATAAGACAAGCATACATGTACAAGTATAACTATTCTTTTAATGGTTATTATTATACTTGTAATCAATTTGGACACAAATCAGTTAATTGCAGAAGGAATACTAATATTGTTTGTTATAAGTGCAATAAGGTTGGTCACATTCAAAGAAACTGCAAAATGGATAGAAGGTATGATCCTGCATGGAAGTTTAGTATGAGTACTCAAAGGTACTATCATTCATTTGATTATGATTTTGATATAGTCTGTTATAATTGCAATACTCTTGGTCATAAAGCACACAGTTGCAGGAAAGTTTCACCTGATTTGAAAAAGTGGAAAAGAAAAGAAGCTGAAAAAGTCTGGAAGAAGAAAGAACCTGTAATGGTTTGGAGATTGAAGCAAAAACAAATTGAAAAGAGGGTAAATCCCAAACTTGTGCATTTAGCACAAGTTACATCATCAGTTGCATAATAGATAGCATGATGTGAGGGGGAGTTATTCTTGTTCTATCTTTTATCCCCAAAAAGGGTTTTAGGAGGAGTTCAATTGATGTTTATCAACTTGATGATCTTGTTTTGTTTAACTTGCTTATCTAATCATGATATTGAGTTTCAGTGTATGTCAGTAATACAGGTGTTCATGATGAGTGACATGTTTAGTGGTTCATGGTGCATATAAGGTGTTCAAAATCTCTCTGCACAAAGAGTTTGATGATATTAAATAACTTGGTTGAGTTGGTATGATGTTGCAGTTCAATGAGATCTTGATATGGTGAAGTGTTTGTTGTCATTAAGATATTTCCAAAAGCTCTTATCAGATATTAGCATGTGTTGGCTAAGGTGGCTAAAAATGAAAAATTCAATTCATAGCACTTATCTGTGTTTTTGATTTGTGCAAAATGTTGTTGCAAGCAGAATTTGTTGATGCAGTTTGTTTGTTGTTGTGCTTATTTGATGAGCTAGTTTGAATGATAAAGTCAAGAGGCAGGAGTTCTTGTTGATTGTAATATGTTTCAGATGTGGTTATATCAGTTTTGATAGTGTGTTGTAAAAAGATGTGCAAAACAGGAGGATAGTTCAAATGGTCTTCATTCTTTGTCATGTCAAAAAAGGAAATGGTCTTCATTGTTTGTCATGTCAGAAAAGGTGTCAGAATAGTTTGGTTGTAGGATGATAGTTCATATCAAAGAAATCAATTTGATGGTCATATCTACTACCTTGTTGAGTAATGTTTTTATGGCATATGTTTTGTATAAGTATTAAACCTTTCATGTGATTTGGAGATAGTGTTTCACTTGTTTCATTAATGATCTTCCTCACTAATATGTTTTAGATAGTGTTCTTCAAGCTATGACATTGATGGTGATATCCTGTATTTCATTAGAGGAAGTTAAAGGTATGTTTTTAAAATCAGCAATAGCAGATGGTAATATTCAAAAAGGTTTGTCATATGTTGGCTTCAGGATTGTTATCATCATAAATCATTTCTTGTTGAAAGGTTAAGGAGTTTATGCCTTCAAAGTGTTCATAATTCAATATGATTATAATGGTTATGATCATGCTATAACATCTTCAAGTGGAGTTGTTCTCAGGGGGAGTTAATCAGAGGATTGAGTTGTCACTATCATGGGAGATTTGAAAAGAGAGGGGGAGAAATTTATTTTGTCGTTGTCATCAGATGTCAAAAAGGGGGAGAAAGAAAAATTGCAATCAGATGGTTTTGCCATCAATGACAAAGGGGGAGATTTATGGTGATAGGTTGTCATTTGATATCAAAAGTGTGTTCATATCAGGAGGAGATGGTGCAATGCAAAAGTTGCCTTGGTGCAATGGAAAATTGATGTCATACATTTGAGGTCACTTGTTGTGAATTTAAAAGTCACAGGTTGTGCTCCAGATAGTAGAATCTTGCTTTATGATATGTTTTCATGATGCTTGTTGATGGTTGAGGTCCATGTTTTTCAATGTCTCCATGTTGCATGAACAATTTGCATAATGTAGGTTGTGCTTCTGTCATCTTCATAAGTTGATATGTCTAATGCATAAAATCAGATGTATTGATATGTTTGGTGTAAAGCTCTATTCACTCAAATCAAATAATGATCAGGATTGAGAAGTTGATCTTCATATCAGGTTGTCATAGATGTTAGACATCAAGATAGTCAGGAGTTAGTTCATGTTTTTCTTGATAAGATCATCATCATCATATGCAGGGTTGACTTGATAAATGTTAGCTCATTGATAAGAAATCACTCATTTTGGTGACAAGAGGATGGACACTAATGCTTCTTGGTGGTGTTTTTCTTGATCAGGAGTGAAGTGGTTGTTGTCTAACTAATGTATATCATGGGCTTCACATATGTATTGAGATTGCAAAGACTTGTTTCTCTTACACAAGGGAAAGATTAGTATTATTGGTGTCAAGTCTTAGGAACAATTAAATTGATGTCTAGTTCTTGTTACAACTTTGTTCCTAGATGTCTGTATATTCCATGGTTACCTCCTAGGTTCACAACTCTAAACCCTAGAGAGTCACTTGTTATGTGTGAAGAGTATGGTCAGAAATATGGATTAGAAAAGAATTCTATTTTATATTCCATGGTTGTTAAATCCTAACATGGCACTTTTTGTTATAAAAGGAGGTTGACTTGCAATTACAGGTAAAGTTCACTTGAGTGACTGTTTAAAGGGTGTAAGTGCCGTGTGATAACCGGCCTCTCCTCTTTACCACCGGTGGAACAGTTATTCACGGGCATCATTTTCAAATTAGTCATTAGTTTGTTTCTAATAAGCATCAAAAGGCATCAAACAATAGAGAGGAGCCCAAGTTTATATAGTTTTTCAAAAGCCATCGAATGCTAATGCCAAGAGGGAGCCCGATTGTTCATAAAGGTGGTGCATGCCTTAAACACAAAAGACATCAAAATTTTTGAAGAACTAAATTAATGAAGATTATCATATGGAGATTGCATTGGTTTTGTTTTTTGAGAAAAGCATGATTTATAATACATCGAATAAGGAGCATATTAAGGGCAAAATGCATTTGTTTTTTTTGCTTGTAAAGATTAGAAAGTTTCTTATAAAGCATCAAATGCTTTGATAGCAACATTAGTTGCTCAAATAGGAAAGTCAAATGCTTTTGGAGTAGTTTTTTTTCATGAAGATATTTTTGCATTTAAATAATTAAAAAATAAAGGCATCTTTCTATAAAAGCAAATAATATGAAGGAGATTTATTTGGGAGTTTTTTTTTCTTTCCTCATATCAAATGAAGGATTATCTCATGGAAAGAAAAGCAAAATATTTACAAAGTGATTATATTTTTTGAAAAAGATTTTTGTTAAGCAAATTGAAGAGTTATTTTTTACAGATTGAATTTGAAGAAGTTTTTGAAGACTAATATGAAGAAGAGAGAATATGAAGAAGATTCAAGAGTTTTTATTTACAGAAAAGATCAAGAGTTTGGGAATGTGTTTTTGCAGAGAAGGAGAATGATTTTTTAAGGAACATGAAAAGACTTATGCAGAGAAATATTGATTTTATTTTTTCTTGTAGGATGGAGAAGAAGAAAATGAATGGTTATGAGATTAAAGAAAAATTGATTTTATTTTTCTTTTTAGATTATTCATAGATGCAGTGAAGAAATACATGATGTTTTTATGCAGGCAATATTGCAGAAGAGAGAATGTGAAAGGTCATTAAATTTGTATATAATGAAGTTTGAGATATATTGGTTTATGTGTGAGTGATATTGTGTAGATGAATGATGAACTGATAGGATAAAAATCAAATACAGAGATTGACAAGATCATCAGAAAGATAATATACAATTGCAATGATAATCAGGTGCATGAATCATGAATTTGATTGAACAAAGACATTGAGACTAGTAAGACAGAGATGAAACATACAGAGTATGCAGTGTTGTTGAGTGTATCTGGATGTTAGATTGTTTTTGAATAAAATGGGCATTTGACAGATATATGTTTTGTATTGAATGGAAATAGTGTATCCCTCTGATTTGTTAATTACATATGTTGGTGATTTGGTTTGCCAGTGAGGCACAGTATGCCAGTGAGGCCTTGTATTAGCCAGTGAGGCTTGTTGGTCAGTGAGACCTATTTGTTTACCAGTAAGGTATATCAATGTTGGAAGTGGGTGCTTCTGTTTGGTATTGGAGTTGGTGCTCCATAAGGATTTGGTGCTCCTAGATATATATTGTAGCCAGTGAGGCAGTTTTGAGTGGTTTTTATACCCAAAGAGGGTTTTCCACTCCAGTAATTCTTGTGTTAATGATATGCTTCTATGTGTGTTTTTACTTCAATGTTAAGATTTATCTCTATGTGGTCCTACTCATAACTTTCATTATCAAACTTGTACATATATGTGTAATAGTTCATAGATGACTTTCTCTTTCTGAGTCTTGTAAATTAAAAGTTATAATAAGTTGCAAAAATCTACACAACACTGATTCACCCACCCCCTCTCAGTGTTGTCCGGACTCCTACACCCCCCTCTCTCTCTCCTTTATTTTGTTCTCTTCTATCAAACAAGTAGTATCAAGTTTGAGATTAAGATGGGGAATAATGAAAATTTTCTAGTTATGGGAAGATGTACAATCATTATTCACACCAAGAAAGGTGACAAAAGAGCAATATGAGATATCTAGTATGCCCTAGGCATAAAACACAATCTCTTGAGGATTAGATAGTTGGTACAAAGGGGATAGAGTCTTCATGGAAAATGGAGAGTTCATTATCTTTGACAAAGATGGTAGTAAGAAAAACATTGCAAGAATCCAAATGATAAGAAACAAAATGTTTCCCCTCAGGATGCATTTTGAGTCTCCAATGCTATCCAAAGTTACACCTTCCAAGAACATGAAGGCACCAGTGTACTCCAGAGTCAACCACATGACATCTATAATAGTAGCATAGTAGTCATCCTTCAAGATAGTCATCAAAGACACATCCTTATGTCCTCATTGTGTTATTTGTATCCTGCATAGGGTCATAACTACCAACCACCTATAGGATCTATACCTCCATCTAGTCTATCATGTTCTTCATTCCTTTGGTTACTGTAGGTCATTGGAGGAAAAATTGGTAAAGTGTAGCAATATAATTGGTCATTTACTACAATGTGCCTATATGTGTTTCTAGTTGTGTGCTTTTTGTGGCATATTTCTTCCTTGCATCATCCATTCTATTTTTTTCTACCTCTAAAAGAACTTGATGTTTGATGTTGGAAACCTAGTTATTCATCTCTACTTTTACACCTTCTAATAGCTATTTAAGTTGTTGTGCTAGTGGTAATATTGTATCTTTTTACAACCTTAGGGTGTAGACTAGTTGGTTGAGCAGTTGAAAGACATAGACAATCGATGCAAGTTCAAGCCCCAAGTAACCTAGCCAAGTGTATTGTGGGTCTATTGCTAGGATATCACCTTGGCCAAAAGGAATAGTCAATCTTGCTCTGATCGGTGTGCTTCGAGCTCATAAAGTTGTAGTGTGCTAAGATCTTGATACCTCTGAGATACCAAAAAAAATATTATGTCTTTTTATAGTTGGGGCATCTTACATTGGATTGCAACTATAGCATCTTCCAAGTATTCTATGATTTCCACATGTTGTTTGAAACTTTCCTCTCTAGTTGTACTATGTAATATATCTCCTAATTGATACTTTTTTAGGGGAGAGATTCTAGTTAAGTCCACCTATGAATCTATGAGTGGCAATTGCAATAATTGTTGTGTAGCCATAGGTTGAATTTGTTTCCATTGCACCAAAAAATTCCTTAATAAACTACATTAGGGAGGTTGTAGTGAATGAAGAAGGATTTGTGGAGAGAGTGGTGGTTGTTGCTTTTTGTCCTTGCCCCTCTGTTTGATTAGTATCATTTGAGCTACCTGCAGATGGTGTGTTTTCTTATTGGTGGCTCCCTATTTCTTCCTCCATTAGTGTGGCATAAGATTTCTTTATTATTGCCACCATTTATTTCTAAATATTTCCTTTTGCTTCTTGATGTAGGAGCATCCAGAAGCATTCAAATCAATAGGGACAATTAATATTAAGTTGTAGAGTGCCAAGGAGAGTGACATTGTAGATTATCACATTTTACTACATTATCACATTAGATCTTTTAGACATGGATTTAGTTTCTATAACATGTCATCTACATCCTATCCAAGCTTTAGATCATTTAGGTTTGTTTTCGAAGAGATATCACTATTAAAAGATTACCTATTTTCACAGAACAAAGAACACAGTGTTCAGTGAAGTCTAATTGGTTTATGGAGCAATTCTATGACTTGTGGAGTCTAATGGAACATCATTCAGTGTATTTTAGGACCTAGACAACCTTCATGGAGATCCACATGAAGTTCCATTCACCTACAGAGCAATACCATATGTTTAGGTTTGACCTATTTGTGTCTACATGTTTCATGCTAGCCATTACAATTAGGTTGACTTGATCATGTTATGAAGGCTTACAGAGGATATAAATGAAGAATAGAAGATTGTTACATGATAGAAGAGCATGATATGTGAAGATATGAATCAAGAAGCCAAAGTGCTTGATCTTGAGAAGTAGTAGAATAGAACAGAAAGTAGAGTAGTGAACAGAAGAAGATACAAAGCAAAGAATTGAGAAGAAGTAAGAAGACATGAAGTTGTGTTGTATGAATCTTTTGTAAACTTGGGTTGTGGCCTATCATATAAAAATACCTAATGGAATATGTAATGTGATTTGAGATTATAATATAATGAGGAATGAGATTTGAAGGATGGGCTTTTTCCTTTTAGGGTTTTCTTAGGATATATCTGGTGTCATGTGTTATTGAATATCCCTTTTCATTCTGTTGATTGCATTTTTTTGATGAATCTCTATTATGATCATGATGTTAGTTGTTTAAGGCTATAAGGTTGAACAATCCTTCATTGGAACCTCCTGCCTTGACTGCATCAAGTGGTATCATAGCTGGTTGCAAATCCATTAGATGTGTTGGGAGAAAGTGTGAAACCCTATAACTAACAAGTGTCACTGCAGAAGAAATATCAAGGCAAGAAAGATCTGGGTAAGCTTTTCACATCAAGTTATTTGTTTAATTTATTTCAATAGGGAAGAATGGAAAGAGAATGAAGAAAGAAAATGAAAACCTAATATGCAAGAAGGATATTCTAGAAGAGGAATTGTGTGAAATCAAAATGTGTAATTCATAGTTGATGGAAAGGATAAAAAAATGAGGAGAAGACAAATGTGATGCTCTTGAAGAAGAATTAGAAAATATGAAAAAATGAGGAATGAAGAATTAGAAGAAGAGCTAAGGTTGTTTTAGTATATCACAAAGAGTTTTGGATAATTGGAAGAAGGATTCAAGTTGTTTGGGAAGGTGGAAAAGAGGAATAGAGATCTAGAGGAAAATTTTGAAGGATTAAAAAAGGAAAATAGTTTACAAAAGAATGAAATATCTCGATTGAAGGAATAGGTTAATCAATTGGAGTAGTGACTTGTAGCATGCAGGGAAGAAAATGAAAGTATGAGATCTAGGCCTAAATGTTTCTTGTGATACTAATGATTTGTGTGATGCTACAATCTGTAGTTATTGGTGATGGTATTGGTTTCAAAATCATGCAAATAATGAAATATGAAGGAAAAGGATTGGGAAAGTATTAGGAAGGAATTACAGAGTCAATTGAACCGTAATGAGATCAAGAAATGAAGGCCTTGGCTATGACAGAGGTAAGGATGTTGTCACAAATTCAAAAAAACCAACTGTAATGTCTATTCATGAAAAGATCAATAAATAATAATAATAAATTAGATTAGTAAGAATTAATGAAATAATTATGATGACAAGAGAAAATTCACATATTTTAACTTAATAAACTTCTTATTAAATGTAGTTTTTTTTGTTTCTATCATTTTAAATGAAAATTAAAATATAAACATTTAGATATACAATTATACACATTTATAGTAAATGCCATATAATCATCCATTTGCAAAATGGGAAGATACTTTCTTAGCTCCAGGACCCTACATAGTTAATAGATCTGAAACTACACATCTAAATGAAACATTAGTTCACAAAGTCAATAAGTAATCAAATTAGATATTATTACACAAGATAACGAGACTAAGTCCCTAGGGGATGACCTAATGTCTCAGGGGCTCATCCATGATGGCCTTGCCTACGTATACTCATCATAGAGACTTTGTAGTTCAAGACTTGAACTTGAAATCACAAGATTGTATCATACAATTATAACATATGCATTAGAATCTTTATAAACTCACATCATATACGACATCCAATTATGTGTTCTCATAACCAAAACATACTGATACAAGAAGTTATACATTATACAAGCCATTACAATAAGTACATCATTTCGAAAAACAAGTCTTAACAAACAATCAGTACTTATATCACCTTGTACATCCTTACTTGTATTTATTCCAAATGATTTTCACTTCTTCCTTACTTTCCTAACATTAACATTATACTAATAAATGATTGATAAGATGTATAACTATATTTGGTATTCAAGAGTGAAAGGTAGACAACAAATCTTTTAATATTTCAATTTAAAACCAATTTGAGACAAATATCAATAAGTGAAAACATACATTCAATGCCAAAGATGAGATTTAATCATTTCTAATAATCCGATTGAACATAAATTTATGCCTTATTATTTACTTGCTCAACCACTATAATCTTTACCCGTTGTTTAAATTTTAATCATAAGAGGAAAAGTAAGCAATGCTAACTTATTATTCTTATAGTCCTAGTACAATACCCACATAAATCAAAAGAGGTTCTAACTATAATTCCATTTCAAACTAGAATAATTTACCCTGTGTTTTGAGAAATACTAAGGTTATAAACATTAATTATCAACATGGTCCTTGGCATCATTATGTTCACCAAATAAGCACCTTAAGTCCCAAAACTCTATCACTATAAATTTACAAATCATTACTGACCTTACAGTCTAACTACCTCAACATTCACTAGAATTTGATGATATTCACATTTCTTCTTCCATAAGTCATTCAAAGATGATCAAAACACTTAACCTTTATCCTTAGACATATACTAACGAAAAGGATCATACATATATATCTATGACATACCTATTCTAAATGTTCCCATCTAGGGCTTATCCTACTAGTTATTGATCATGTGTTTCAACAATTAAATGAGTTAGGTCTATAAGATTAAACATAGATAGTGTCCAAGTTCTAAACCTTGGAGGAGTCTCAAATGATAATCTAATAACTAGAGAATTTGATCCTAAAAAAAAGTATCATAAGAAGTTACTCAAAACATTATTCTAACTTCTAATCAAGAGGAATCAATAACTTCAATAGAATCCATATAAAATACTTAGAAAACATAGACTATCATGTAATATAACCATTGGAACCATTATATTAACAAGAGAGCATGAGAAAGCACCAATTAGATTCATTGCAATGAGCCCTAGGGGTTACTAAAAGGAGTTTACAACTACGCCAAACAACCTAACCATTTTCCTCCACAAGAAGCTTTAGTTAGCAAAAGAATCAATATCTAATATTATTTCTTAATAACTGAAAACTACTTTCCCATAAAAACACACACACACACCTATTTACTTTGAATAAGTAAAAAGTAAATATAGAGACCAATCATTCATTAAAGATCCACACCAAAATAATAGAAAACTCACATTAAATACCATAACATCATGCATTTAATAATAATCCCTCAAGGACTAAACATTAATTTAACCAAAGATTACTATGTTGTCCTTAGAATATTAAACAAATTCCTCTCCTCTTTTAAAAGAGAGACAAGTTCTCATAGAATAATCACATAGAGATAAATACAAATATGATTTTGCCTGAACTTAGTATGAATTCACCCTAAAAGAAAAAAAAATTGTGGTCCTATAGGTCAACAGGGTTTGTCAACTTTTAAAAGCAAATAGAGGTATACAAACTATGACTCAGTGAGAAGAGTAAGCATTGATCTATATTGCAAATCATCCATAGAAATATATAAAATCAACTCTGCAAGAAGCATTAAGACCATGGGTCTTAACATAGAAGGATTTTATGATAAAACTAAGGCACCTTCAAGAAAAAGAGGAAGAATAATATACAAGGTTTGTGATCTAAACCTAACTCAAAGATGGGTAAAGAGGAATAATTATCCAAAAAAGGCAACATAGAGTTCACAAAAGAAATATACAGAGGGTGTTCAAGAGATTGTAGAGAGAGATTTGATTTGTTTCCTTCATTAGTGATGTAGAGGTAAGGTGGAGGGCTCAAACTAACTCAAACAAATCAAACTTTCCAACTTAGAACCCTAATTTGGTGGGTTTCTCTCACAATTCTCCAATTCCTCTAGTAGGACAACAAATGGGGTTTTTCTGACTTAATTTCCATACCATACCTCATTCCCAGAAACTAATCATAGTTTTAGCTACCCTTTATCCCCTTACACAACATATCTCAATTACAAGTGGGGTTACGTTGTAATGAAGCTCTCAAATTTGAACTGTTACTGTTCAAGTTAGGCCTAATTAGGACAACAAATGAGGTATTTTTGACATAATTTGAAGAGAACAACTCAAACCCACAATATAAAAACTATTTTGGATTCCTATTATCCTCTTGCACAACATACTTGAAATGCAATTATGGTTATTTTGGAACAAGGCCAAAAATTGACTGTCCTGCTTGATAAGAGGCCTAATTAGGCTTGCTTGAATGGCTCACAACTAGGTTTTCAAAACCCCAACCTCAAACCTCCATGAAAATAGCTCAAACATGTCACAAAGAGGCTACATAAACATTTCCATTCTCTTCAAACTATTTCCCAATATATTTTCTACAAATCCTAACACCTATGCATCTCCTATGCCAAAAACAAGAGGTTTTCTACCCAGTATTAGAAAAATGGCTACCAAATGCTCAAATCTTAATAAAAAATGATAAGACCAAATGAAAATGAAAGAATATTCAATGCTTCATCAATCCAAATGCATAAAATATGACTTGCAGGCCATATAGGGCCGTACCAACCTTAGGAACAACGAAGAACATTTTAAATTTGAAGAAAATAGAGGTCTTTTATTGAAATTCTCACACATACATCCTTTTCCACCATCCTCCACACTTTTCTCACCTTCATAGAGCATATTTGAAACCATTGCAATGTTTTTCATCTACCATTAGAACCCCAATGGTCTAACTAACTCATGGCAATTGATGACTCTTCAACTTCCATGAGTTTTGCACTTTTACAATCTTTACAAAATTGACTTCAAATAACCTAAGACAACTTACAAACAACTTAAAAACATAGGAAATGGTCTTATAGACCTTATTACAAACTGAGAGACTCAACATCTAAATCTTTGTAACATTTTCACTTTAAGAGCTATGGTGCCCTGCACCATACTCCCAGAGAAAGCAAATTTCAAGCCCCTCTTGAATTGAGGGTAGTAATAGGGATCCACCTTTGAACTCTTCTGCTTAATGCCTTCTAGCCTCTATGCTTTGTTTTCCTTGGAACAATTCCATGTTGTCTTCATTTTCACCTTGGGTTTCTTGAACACTTGGCAAAGGTGTTTCATCTTGTCAATGCAAACTTGTTTCCCATCTGTCTTGCTACCTTGCAACTGATCCTTTTTGCCTTGATGGACTACATACTCTACCACAACACCTTGTTCTCCTTCCATAGCCTTCTTCATCATGAACTTAGGTCTATCCCTCCTTGCAATCTCACCAAGAAATTTGTGTATTCCTTCCTTATTCTTTTTCCTTTGTATTGTAACTGTGATCTCTTCACCTTTGTTTTTCACCTCTCCCATATGATGCTCTGTCCCTATGGCTGACGCTTTATTAATTTCACTAGCATTTGAAGTGACAAATACTGAATGACCACTATCCTCCTCTAAAAACAATGAAGAAAATAGCCCTTCCATCACCATACCAACATACCTTTAAAGCCAACCTTGAATATCCAAAATCAATTCATCTTTGACCCGTAATAAATCAAATCTTGACACCAACTCAATATCATTTCCCTCCAAAATTAGATCATTCTTCAGGTTCATTGTCTTGGTACCTTCAAGTTCTAAAATGTCTGCAACCTCCATGTGCTTTTCTTCTTCTACTTTGATGAACTCTTCCCTACCAACCATCATCACCTTAACTTGCTTGATTTGTTCATTATCTTCCTCCATCAACAAAGGTTCTATTGTCTTCTCTTTCCTTCTCTTCAAAATAATCTTATTGATAGGCCATTTGAGCCTCTTTCTTATTGGAAAGCATCAACCACCTGCTTGTTCTACCTTCTCAATGCACTGTTGTATCTCAAGCTCCATCTTCTCTTGCATCTTTTCTTGGATTTCTTTCATTAGCTCCAAAGCCTGCCTTAACTCTCTTATCTCTTGTTCAACATCTATTTGTTTTTCCATCTCATTGTTCTTCCTTCTCTCTCTTTCCTCTCTTTTTCTCTCTTGTTTCTTATTTGGTAAACCCTCACTCTGCAAGTATCCAAAAACTATTCTCTTCCACACATCCATGTTCTTTTGGTATTCCAATGCCTTCACACACACAACTATCCTCTACCCAATAGGATTCTAGAAGATGCACTCTCCAAGACCTCTTCTACCCACTTCCTCTTAGTGGAAGAAATCTGCACACCTTCTACCCAACTTCATCACTATTGGAGGATATACCTGCAACAAACTTTCTCTCACAACTCCCTCTTAGGGTCTTCTAGATCTGATACCAATATGATGCAAAGGTGAGGTGGAGGGCCTCAAAATAACTCAAAAAAATCAATCTTTCCAACTTAAAACCATAATTTGGTGGGTTGCTCTCACAATTCTCCAATTCCTCTAGTAGGACAACAAATGGGGTTTTTCTGACTTAATTTCCATACCAGACCTCATTCTGAGAAACTAATCGTAGTTTTAGATACCCTTTATCCCCTTACACAACATATGTCAATTGCAGGTGGGGTTACTTTGTAATGAAGCTCTCAAATTTGGATTGTTACCGTTCAAGTTAGGCCTAATTAAGACAACAAATGAGGTATTTTTGACATAATTCAAAGAGAACAACTCCAACCCACAATATAAAAACTCTTTTGGATACTCGTTATCCTCTTACATAGTATACTTCAAATTCAAGTATGGTTGTTTTGGAACAACAAGGCCAAACTTTGACTATCTCGCTTGACAAGAGGCCTAATTAGGCTTGCTTGAATGGCTCACAACTAGGTTTTCAAAACCCCAACCTCAAACCTCCATGAAAATGGCTCAAACATGTCACAAAGAGCCTACATAAACATTTCCAATCCCTTTAAACTATTTCCCAAGAGCTTTTCTACAAACCCTAACACCTATGCATCTCCTATGCCAAAAACAAGAGGTTTTCTGCCTAATTTTAGAAAAATGGTTGCCTAATTCTCAAATCTTAATGAAAAATGATGATACCAAATGAAAATGAAAGAAGATTAAATGATTCATCAATCCAAATGCATAAAATATCACTTGCATACCAAATGAAATTCTCACACATACATCCTTTTCCACCATCCTCGACACTTTGTTCACCTTAATAGAGCATATTTGAAACCATTACAATGTTTTTTCAACTACCATTAGAACCCCAATAGTCTAACCAACCCATGTCAATCAATGACTCTTCAACTTCCATGATTTTTCCACTTTTACAATCTTTACAAAATTGACTTCAAATAACCTAAGACAACTTAAAAACATAGGAAATGGTCTTATAGACCTTATTACAAACCAAGAGACTCAACATCTAACTCTTTGTAACATTTTCACTTTAAGAGCTATGGTGTCATGCACCAATTAGATAGCAACTTAACTCTTTGATGCAAAAGATGTTGCTAAGAGGGATGTGAACCATTTCCATCATTCCAAAATAGAACGGAGTTCTAGATAGAAACAATGAAAAGTTTTGCGAAGAAAACTTTATTACATAAAGCCAAATAAAAACTCAACCTATTCTAGAATTTTGTCTACATGCACCCTATCAGGGGCATGGAATAGGGTAAAGACCTCCAAAAGGTGTAATGGAAGGTGGAATTTGTCTGATATTATAGTGGAAAACATCACATAGACATGTATATAAATTGTGAAAGCACAGACAAGGCACATGAATTGTTTGAAAGACTGCCTTGTAGAGCTAACATCGTATACAATGATTACATGATATGCACATGATGGATTTTCTACTCAGGATTTAGGAATTTTCAAGCAAATGCAATTGGCAGAAATATATATATATCTATCCCAATCATATCTACATCCAATGACAATATACAAGGCCAATGACTATAGTACTCAATCACTGAACAAGTCACAAAGTAAAACTCATTTAAGTTTAATATGAGGAGGATCCAACACCAAAGAACATCTAATGTATGACAATTCCTTGACCTTAATTGCTCAAAGGCATCACTAGCTTGAAATAGCTATCAATTTTGTCTCCATCATCAAACCAAAACACATGACAAATATTACTAAAGCAACAATTAACAATATAATTGATCCAATATGGCTTGTCACTGGTTTGATAAGAAATCAATCTAAACTACAGTGATTGCTGGGTATGCACAAATATGATGCTATGCTGGTTCATGAGAAATGGATTTCTAATGAGTTTGGTCCTTAGCATTATAGCTATACTATATGGATATGTGAGGATGGTCGATCATATTGAAGATGCTGGCTATTAATAGGTCTTCTAAATTTTATCGATATGATGCCATTGTTGGAGATTGAGTCGGTTAAATGCATATGTAGAAACTTGCACCAAAGCACATGAACTATTAAAAAAAATGTTAAACAGATAGTATGGTAATATGAAATGCAATGATTAAAGGATACACCCATGTGTGTAGGATATGTGCAACATGGAAAATAGGCAGATGTAATGCCCAAAATCTCAACCTTGGCCGACATCTCCCTAACATGCATTGGAAATGGGAGACTTGGAATAGGGTATAAATATACATTAGAAAACATATATCTTTCAGGTAATAGTTGGATTTTTGCAATGACAAAAATGCATAATGAGGAAGCACATACCAGATGTTTAAATTGTTGGAAGATTGCCTCATAAATATGTTATCTCATGGAATGAAATGACTATAAGGTACAAAATAAAATCATATCCAAAAAGAAACACCCAAGAGACATTCTTATGTATCAATTTGCTCTGCAGGATGGTCTAAATCGTCTGTGGCTAGAACAAACTATGTAGGTTATTTTCATGTCTAAGTACTGAAACTAGCACTAGGTCATCTATCCTGTACATCACCTTTCCAAGTGGTGGGTACCATGCTACATCTGCAACTCATGTTGTCTCACAACACATATTGTTTCCCAAAATGTCTCAAAGGGTCATTTACAAAAAAAATGATTGAGAGATGAATAACACAAGGGGTTTCAAAACACCGATCTGCTCCTTAAAACTTCCCTCCCTCTTCAAGCATTTCTTGTTCTTTTAAAACTGAACACATGACTCTTTGTCTATGAAGAGTGTGACTCTTCATCTTGCATTCTCGTAACATAGTTTATTGAAAATTAAAAATAGGTTAAAGCAACTCTAAAATATAATTTTCATGAATAAACAAATACCCTATTACTAAATTCTAATTTCTAATATAACCTATATCACAACTTCATAACCAAGTCTATTAAATACATAAGAAATTGTCAGGTAATGATTAGGCCTTACACCAACTCAAGGAACAAGATGTATGCATTGTTCTTATTGTAATAGACATGGACATGAAAAGGAATTGTGTTGGGATCTATAGCCTTGTAAGTTATGTGGATTAAGGAATCATTCTGAAAAGATATCTTGGAATAAAATGAGGAGGAGAAAGCCTATGGCAGATTGTATGTAGATGAATTATGGATGGATTGATGGATCAAAAAGGAAACATGTTACTAGTATGTTCATAAAGTTGTATAGATTAAAGAATTCATGTGTTGGAGAGAAAAGACCTTATGTGGAGCAGAACAAGGGAAGTAATTCAAACCACAGAGGGAGAAATGATAGGAGTCATAAGTCTTATCGTAGTGAAGGATACCAGAAGAATGAAAGTGGATTTGCTAGAAGGGGAACCTACTTTCAATTTTGGAGGCAAAAAGAACCAAGCAATGAATGTCACCAAGAACCTGTTACCGGAGAGGCTAATGATGAGGAAACAATGATTAATGTAGAGGTAGTTTATATAGAGGAAGGGGAACCTTTTGAGTCATCAAATTTAATAGAGAAATTGGAAGAGCATGAACCATTGATCTTAAGGAGAGTTGTGTTGTAGAACTGAGAAACCAGTGCAAGAGAAAGTTTGTGTAAATATGTGTGAAGCAGAACATAAAAGAGAAGTTCTTATTGTAGAGAAAGAGGGAATGACATAATATTCTACTGGAGGAGAAAGTTTGTGTACCAAAGTAAAGGAAATAAGGATAAAGAAGAAGAGTAAAATATAGGAGAAGTATATGCAGCGAAGAAACTAGAAGATTTTGATGTGTGTGAAGGAATTGTATCTAGAACCAAAGATCAAAAAGTGTTGCAGAGTGAATTCAAAATTGTATTGATTGAATCAAGGAAGGACTTCACATGATTTTCCTAGAGGATACAAGTATGTACATTGATTAACTCTTAATTGATTGAATCAGACATTGATCTTGTGGTAGCCTACAAGTGTTTGACAATAGACTGCCGAATTGAGAGGCATTTGTAACATTTTAGCCAGACCGCTGAACCTAGACCATGGCAAGATGAAGAAATTAAGGTATCTTGGGGAGAAGACTTTCTTAGAACACCGATCATTGAGGTAGTGCAAGGCTTGCAACTAGACCACCAAACCTAGACCACCAGAACATGAAGAATTTGACATAGCTTGCAGAGAAGACTTGCTTAGACCGCTGATCATTGAGGCAACACGAGGTTTGTAAGTAGACCACCAAACTTATCTTGAGGGATCACATTTATTTTGACATAATACAAACCAAAGTGAAGAGGCTCAATTTTTAATTAACTTCGAGAGTCTGATGTAGGAGCATCCAAAAGCAATCAAATCAATTGAGATAGTTAATATTAAGTTGTAGAGTACTAGGGAGAGAAACATTAGAGATTACTGCATTTTAATGCATTAACACATTAGAGCTTGTAGATATAGATTTAGTTTCTATAACATGTTATCTACATCATATCCAAAATTTAGATCATTTACATTTGTTTGCGAAGGGATATCACTATCAAAAGATTACCTATTTTCACAGAGCAGAGCAGACAATGTTCAGTGAAGTCTAATTGGTTTGCAGAGCAATTTCATAACTTGTGGAGCCTAATGGAACATAATTTAGTGTATTTTAGGACTTGGATGACCTTCGTGGAGATCCACACAAAGTTCCATTCACCCGCGGAACAATACCATATGTTTAAGTCTGACCTATCTGTGTCTACACATTTCATGCTAGTCATTACAATTAGGCCAACTTGATCATGTTATGGAGGCTTGCAGATGATATAAATAAAGAATAGAAGATTGTTACATGACAAAAGAGCATGATGTGTGAATATATGAAGTAAGAAGCTAAAGTGCTTGATCAAGAGAAGTAGTAGAATAGAGCAAAAAGTAGAGCAATGTAGAGAAGATATAGAGTAGAGAATTGAGAAGAAGTAAGAAGACATAAAGTTGTGTTGTACAAATCTTTTGTAAACCTAGGCTGTGGCCTAGCATATGAAAAGCCCTAATGGCATATGTAATGTGATTTGAGATTATAATATAATGAGGAATGAGCTTTGAAGTCTAGGTTTTTCCATTTTAGGGTTTTCCTAGGATATACTTAGTGCCATGTGTTAATGCATACCCCTTTTCATTCCATTGATTGGATTTTTTAGTTGCATCTCTGTTATGATCATGTTGTTAGTTGTTTAAGGCTACAACACTAGACAATTCTTCATTGGACCCTCCTACCTTGATTGTATCACTTCCTCATTCAAGGCCATTAGTGTATCCACTCTTTATTTTGATATAAGTTCTTTGTCTTGTAGTTGCACTAGTTTGTATTTTTGTACAATGGAAAGATTTGGGTCAATTTATTCCAAATCATGTCTCTTTATTTCTTCTTCTAGTTCCACTACTTTTTCTCTTTTCTTCCTTATTGCGAAGGCCAACTGGTAAGGAAAATTTTTAATAATATTTTATAAGTTTTCTTTAGACACTCATAGGTGTCGTATTATGGCCTCCTCAATCACCACTTTGTTTCCTAGGCCAACATTATTATACATTTTTACATATTTCTTAAGCATGCCCTTATTATTTATGGCACTAGTTAGAAGGTCCACACTTGTTATATCCTCTTTCTTTTCTTTATGTACATCTATTTCCACCATTGTTTGTTTACTACTCCTTGTTGTTTGTTTTTTGTGGTGTTCGTTGAATTTATTGTACCTCCTCCTCCTTTATTTCTTCTCTTGTTGTTTGTACTATCTTCTTCTTTACCCCTTATTTTTGTCTACACTTCTTTTTATTTTTTGTGCTAATTTGTAGTAATATTTTTGATGCCTCTTCTACAAAAGGGTCTATTTATGGTGCTTGTGGACTGGTTGTGGATGTTGCTTGTAATGATGCCCCTTGCCATGCTCCAACTTGTGACCCTCGGTTTCCCATATTTAGTCTCTTTGATCTCCACACTTGTGGCATAGATGTGCTTGTCTATGGTGTTCTTGCTTTGGCATCCCCCACTTCTCATGTGACTTTTCTTTATTCTTCTCCAAATTTTCCTCAACATTTTCCTTATGTTGACTATCCATAAATTCTTGGTATGTCTTGAATCTCTCTACATTTTAATCCTTGGGTTGTTTTAGTAGATTCTATGCATATGATTCTATAAGATCATTACTTGTTTCATATGGTATCTTAGGGATCTAAGAAACCTTAGGTTATACTGCTTCCATTAGGCTGAAGTCTTTATCCACAAAAAAGACTATCATTAACAAAGTTTATCACCATCTCATAGGATATTTTTTCTCTATTTTGCATTTATTCTTGGAGGGCCTTGAAGAACTTCCAATATGTTGCAATATAATATGTGGTCTACTTAAATTTTAGTACATGGTATTTTATTTGTATTGCCATCAGTATGTGTGTTTTCCATGCTTTCCTAGAGAAAGAGAGGAATGCATTCAAGAAATAAAAAGTCAAGCAAATGATGAGGGTTCCATACTAGAATTGGTATTGTGCATTTTTGTTCTTTTGTAGATTCTCTAGAAGCTACTCACAAAGGACTTCACACAAATCAAATTATTTCTCCTCCACCACCATTTGTTATGTGGTGTGGATTGTAGTGCTTGTTATAGAATCTTCTCTATTTTCATAGGATAACTTATAGGTGATGCCCATAGTAGCATATTGTAATGCTAGATTTGTTATTTTTGTAACATTGAGGCTCCATCTGTCATATGTGGCTTTGGTTAGCTCTGTTACCTTTTCATTTTTTATTGAATTCTTTGAGGGTAACTCACCCATAGTGCACAAACTTGTTACCACTTAAATTGCTTTCTTTTTTATGTGGTAAGGTTTGTCCAAGTTAATTAATTCGTCATGAATTCTACTTAAAATTATTCTAATGCATCCATGATCTATGAAGAAGTCAAGGAAGTCCTTCTATATATCCAACTTCTTTATCTTTATCTCTTGGTATTGTGGCATATAGTGTGTTTGATTTGGTTGGAGAAGTGTCCTTTGAAGCTCCTAGAACTTTGTGTGATAAATTTTTGATATTGATGCATGTATGTATTTCATCATACCTTGATGTATATTATGTTGACTGGGATGGCAAAGAATACCCCATCTGGTTTGACCTCTATCACCTTATATGGGAAATTCTTGTTACACATATGGTTCTAATAGTTGTATTGTTTGTCATTAATGTCAACACTGTCACAAGGTTGTCATTGATGTCAATACTGTTATGAGTGTGTAAAAGTGTTCATAGTTTAATGTAATGCTCCTAAAGAAGATATATTGAAATGAGAATTAGAATCTGAAGATAGATTCAGATATGCATGTCATGCTCCTGAATAAGATACATTGAGATGGGAATTAGAAGTTCATATCATGCCTTGTTCATTGTAGAATTGAGTATGAAGTTATATTTAGTTGGGAATAAGAAACATCAAGAAGACACATTAATATGGGAATTAGAAGCACTAAGATATGGTACTGATGGACTAATATATCTTGTATACTCTCTTCTACTATCCCTAAGAATGCATGTGTTAATGCAAAGAATATTTAGTCTTTGGAAGTTGGTGATAGTCTATGTTTCAGAATGACCACCTTTGAAGACTATTCACGAAGTTGCTCGACATTTCCATCTATTTGGTTTTGAGCCATT
Source organism: Cunninghamia lanceolata (assembly GCA_027924645.1). Taxonomy (NCBI): domain Eukaryota; kingdom Viridiplantae; phylum Streptophyta; class Pinopsida; order Cupressales; family Cupressaceae; genus Cunninghamia; species Cunninghamia lanceolata. The sequence continues at coordinate 796,503 of BSBN01000737.1, read as the reverse complement.
GCAGATTGAAATATAGTGTAATATAATGAAAAATCTTGCATATTCCAAGATTCATGATGTGTGGACTACCAGAAGTATGTTTTGTAAAAGATAGAGTAAAGATAGTGTTGGTTATGTGAAGACAGTTACTACATGGCAGCAGGATGGTCCGTATTCCTCTACATTTGTAGATTTGGCTATGCAGTTTTGAAGGTATGTTAAGATTCCAGTGAAGGTGATAATTCCATAGATTTAGATCATTTACCCTACCATTGTGAGAGTGGTGCATGAGAGAGTACTAACATATGTTTTGGCAGAATAAATGAGTGTTGAAGGTTTGATAGAATGATCTGCATTCCTCTATAAATGAATGATTTCCCTTGTGTTTTTGAGGACATGTTTTTAGATGTCTATTACATGTGTATTTTCAATTTCAAGGTTTTTGGTGGTTCGCAACTCAGTTTTTCAAATGACAGTATGTTTTAGTGTGTTCTGGATGTCAAAGTGTTCTCAAAGTTAATGATTGAAGTTGTGCTACACAATTATTTGATGAGCAGAGGCAAAGGAGGGCTTGGGGATGTTTTATGAGTCATGTGGACTCATTTGGAAAATTTTCATGAAGATCTTTCTTATTTCCTATACCACACAAGGTTTTCCAAGTTGATGTGGCCATTATACTTCAAGTCTTCATGTGTTTTCCTTAAAGTTGTCCTATTTCCAAGGGAGCAGAGCATACAGATGTAATTCCTTGATGTTTGAAGTTGTGAAGTATGTCTCAGACCTAGTTAAGCGAGTGTTGGGGCCTGCAAAGCTTGGATCTTCTACTGGTGTAACGTGTGTGTTCACTTAGGACCTATTTTCTACACATTTCATATTGTATGTTGTTTGGCCGACTTGTAAATGTATTGTTCATGTTTTATCTAGTTGACAAGAAATGTAATCAATGTAATATCATGTATAAATAGTGAATCAAATTGAGTGAGGTAAAGTATGATTGCAAGTTTATTGAAAAGGTTTGCAAGTAGATAAAAAGAAAAATAAATGCATTATTGATGTGCAACTGAAGGAGAAAGAGAAGATGTTGTTGATGCTACCTAGATTCAAAGTGTACCTAACTGAGCAAATCTCCAAAAGAAAGTGTGAGGAGGTAGAAGTACAATCATCAAAAGTGTAAGCTTCAATGTCACTTCTCAGATAGTAGAAAATACTATCATACTCTTGTAAGTGTGTTCTCATTTTCAGGAGTAGTAGCTTCCTTGGGAGTGACCCTAAAACACACTCATTAAGGAGTAGAAGGTTCCTTGGGAGTGACCCTAAATGAAATTTGCTTAGGGAGTAGCAGTTTCCTTGGGTTAAAGCCCCTAAAACAAAGTTATTATTTGAGTTTCATATATTGTGAGTTAATCCTCAATATGTTTTTTCCCTTTTAGAGTATTCCATGCACATTTGGTGTTATGTGTTGATGTGCATTGTGCTATTCTTTCATGTTGGTATTGTGATGCTTAAGGTTTAATCTACTCCGGATGAGTTGAAGTTGTTGGAATTGAAAATTATTTAGAATACTAATTCACCCCCCTCTCAGTATTCTTGTGTGTATAACACTTCTTATACCTTGGTATGGCTTGTCAGAGACATCAACTAGTGTAGGAGTCAACATGTTTACTTTGTATCTTGCTAAAGTTTGGCTTTGTCTTAGAGTGCATTCTTGAGCTCACAAGAATAATTAGAACACAATTAGTGTTTAGTGACTATTTAGATCTATGTTTTATAATCATAATGGTTCAATATTTGCATTAAATACATTTTTATGTTCATGGTTTCATCAGTTTTTGGTAACTGTTACTCTTTCATGTCTTATTTCCTTCCAATGGCTTGCACTTTATGGTACATATAGTACATATTATACATAGTACAAATTTTAATTTTTTTGATTCACACTTTATCCCATTGGTTGATGGTAGTGTTTTAATATTGCACCATTTACATATCCTATTAGTGGTTTCTTGTCTAGTGATTTAAACTTAACTACTTCAAATTCAAAAATTTCCTCAATGTAATTTACCCTAGCCATTGAAAATTCAACTAGCCTTGTTTCTTCAACTTGCTATCATATATAAGTACTAAATAATTTTTTAGAACATTTTGTGTCTCAAATTTATATAATGCAAGGCATTGTTCCTTTTACGTTATAAGTTCTAATGATATATCACAAGTAGTAAGTTTTCATCCAATTTTGCAAGGTCTTCAAGTCTTTTCTTTAGTAAGTCTTCTTCACTCAACTGCATAGTAAGTGCGGTACAAAAATTTGGGACAATAAAATTCATAGGCGGTGTAGCATCCATCCTATATACTAATTTGAAGGGAGTACTTAAACTTGGTTTACCTTTTATAAGATGTTATACATGCCCATAATATAGTTGGAACCTTAACATACCAATCTATTATGTTTCCATTGCATATTTTTGATAATGTTGTGCCTATAATCTTATTCAATGCCTCACTTGCTCCATTGTCTTGTGGATGATATGGACAACTTTTATTGTGTGTGATCATGAAACTACTCAGCAGTTCCTCGACTACCTTATTGATAAAATGTTTACATTGATCGCTTGTGATACTCAAAGGGCATACAAATCTTGTTATTATGTTCTCATATATAAACTTTGTGTTAATTTTAGCTATGCAATCTTTGGCCAGTTCTACTTCTTCCCACTTTGTAAGATATTCCACCATAGTGATTATAAACCTAGATTTTGTGTGCTTAGTTGGTGTATCAATAGGTCCAATAAAGTCTATGGCCAATTTCTCAAATGGCATTTGGGCTAGGACTGGTCTAAATGACATCTCATCCCTTGTGGTGGGTCTACCTATTGTTTGGCATATATCATATTGCTCGGCATATAGATTTACATCTTTCAACAATGTTGGCCACCATAACCTCAAGAACATAAATTTCTTTGTAGTAGTGTCTCTAGAATTGTGTCCCCCAGAAAGGCATTCATCTGCTTCTCAGAGGATATCTCTCCTTTCATGTTCAAATATCACTCTTCTTATAATGTCATCTCTTCGCATTGCATGTAATTCTCCTTCAATCAATTTGTATGGTAGCAACTTCTTTAGAGTTATTTGTTTATCACTTGGTGAAATGTTCTCTAGAAATTTTCAAATTGATAGCAGACTTGCCACATCATGTAAGTCTTTAAGTACTACAGTGACCCTAAACTAGTTTGTGCCAAGTAGATCTTCTTCTAGATTGTTTCGTTCTTCTCATGTTTCAATCCTAGAAAAATAATCAAGATATTGGTTGTTCTTTCCTAGTTTCACCATGATGTTAAAATTAAACTCTTGAAATAGCAATAGCCATCTAAATATTCTTCCTTACATCACTAGTCTATTCAATAGATACTTTAACGGTTCATGGTCTCTACATAGAATGTGAATGGTGTAGGCAGTAAGTAATACCTGAATTTGTGTAGTGCATATACCATTGCTAGAGCCTCTCATTCAATAGTGATGTAATTTTTCTCTACATGGGAGAGTTTCTAGCTTGCAAAGGCTATTGGATGGTCCTTGTTTCTTCTAGGCTAAGCTAGTACTACACTAATTGTTGTTCAAAAGTATCCACATGGACATGAAATGGTATTGTCCAATCTATAGAGACTAGTATGTGAGCCTCTACTATCTTATGTTTCAATGTGTCAAATGATTGTTGACAGTGATGATTCCACTCAACTATTTTATTTGATTTCTTCTTTAATAGTTCCTCAATTGTTGTTGCTCTAGTGGCATATCCTCTTATGAATTTGTGGCAATATCCTATGTATCCCAGATAGGTCTTTACCTTTGATGTTGTTTTTGGTGGTGGTAATTTCATGATTAGTGCTATTTTTAATGGATCCACCATGCATCTTTCCTTATAGATTATGTGCCTATGGGTGTACCAAATGGTACTACAAATATACATTTCTTCAAGTTTAAGGAAATTTATAGGATCCTACATCTTTATAGCATTGTACGACGCACCTGGACATGGTCCTTCAATAGTTCGTAGACTATCTACTCATCTAAATACACTCCTAAGAAGTCATGCATGAAATCCTTAAATGCATTAACCATAATTTGGCTAAAGACTGTGGGTGCATTCTTTAGTCTGAAAGGAATGAAGTTATGTACATAAAGGACCAACATTTAGTCACAAATGTTGAACTTCTCATTAGCTCTCTTAGTAATTCAAACTTGATGATAGTTGGACAATCTATCAATAAAAGAATAGGTTTCCATACAAGAAACTAACTACAATACTTCCATTGTAAATGGTGTTGGAAATGGATCATGAATGTATGCTTTGTTCAGTTATCTAAAGTCCACACATATTCTTATATCTCTAGTTCTTATTCTGAACCACCATGAGACATCCATTTTGCATCCTCTACTAGTTTTATGATTCTAGTTGCTAGCATTTTGTCATGTTTTTTCTTGACTTCCTTCTTCATGTTAGGGTTTCTCCTATATGGCCTTTTCTTTACTTGTTCTTCTCCTCCTTTCAATTGAATTTTCATAATTAACACCTCTTCTTTGATTCTTTTGATGTCTATGAATGTCCTAGGGTATATGTCTTGATATTCTTATAAATCTCTGTGATTTGCATTACATCTTTCTCCTCCTAGTAATATCCTATTTTTGCTGGCATAGGACTCCCTTGTTTTACTATGTTCTCTTCTCTTACTTTAAGTGGTTGGTTACAGTACATCTCCTTAGGTTCAAGATTAGATGTTATGTCCTTTTCTCCTTGTTGGATTTTTATGTCTAGTTTTGGTTTGTCCTCCTCATTTTGTTGTGTAATGTAGCATCTTTCCTCAGACCATTGTTCATTTTATCCATCCACTTTATCAACTTCTAGATGCCTTCCTAATTTTATGGTGGTGGTGTATGTTTTTGTATATGTTTTTCTTGTTATCCTTCTTCTTTAGGGAGAAATATTATCTCCTTAATCTTTTGGAGTGCAACATGGATATTTTGTTAGGGCTGGTGAAAGAGAATGTATTTTAGAAATCCTTCTAAAGTTCCTCCTAGCTTTTTGTCCCTTCTCTCTTTTCTTGGTTGATATACCAAGTTTGTACTATATGTTTCAGATTTCAATAGAACATTTGAACACATATTCTTACATTGTACTCTCTCCTTTCATTCCATATAGTCATACATATGTTCAAATGTTCTTTTGGTGATATTGTTCCATCATACTTGTGTATTTGTTTGAATTCTCCTTCTTTAGATAGATATCTTGTTTTTATGAGAATTATGAGTACATGCCACTCAGGGATGTTGTCCATATGGGTGTGCTACCACCTTGTCGTGCTACATATTAATGTATGTTGAAGGGCATCTAATCTTAATTCTTCCCTATCAAATGTTCTTTCCATTTATTCCAAGAATGTGTTTAGGTCACCCACCCTATGATATCTGGGTAACTTAATGTGTGATATCCCTCATGAAATGTGGTTTATTTGTCAATATTTGTGGATGATAGAGGAGTTATATGGTATTGATTGGAGTCATATTAATTGTGGTGTGGTAGTACTATCTACAGTGGGATGCAATATGATTTTCAAGGTTCTATGTAGTATAATTTCTAGCTCTTCTTATTTTCCAGGATTGTAATTCTAGTTCATCCCTTAGTTAGGCAATTAGGATATCTTTGTTGTCTATGCATTCATTATTTATTTTAATATATATATTCCCATTTGCAGGTGGGTTCTTCAATTGGTTCTAGTTTTGATAATTTTTCTAGTGAATAGAGTGTTTTAGACTCCTCATCATTATATCCTTCCCCCACTATCTCCTGTTTATTTGCATTTTTCATATCTATCCCTAGAGGTATGTGTGCTATCTTATCTTCATCATAAAAGATAATTCTTCTTTACTAAAGTCTATGATGCCATTGGCATTTACAAACCATTGCAATCCAAGTAATTCATTGAAGATATCAAATGGTTCTTTCATGTCTATTATTTGAAAGTATACTACTTTCTTTACCTCTAATATGTTGACTTCTACAATTTTTCATTCTCCCATGGTCCCTATTGATGACCCATCTAGTAGGTTGATGATTTAAGGAGTTTCACACAACTTCAAGTATCCTAATTATTCCCATACCCTTTTAGGAAGCATGTCGACATCTACTCCCAAATCAACCATTACTTGTTCTATTTTTCTATGGTTTACATGTGCATCAATTATCAAAGGTTTCATTTTCTGAGATCTAGATGTTTTTTCCATCTTTCAGATCTAATGTTTTGGAATTGCTTACTTATTCTAGTACTTAGAAAAAAAAATTAGTTTCTCAATGAGGTTGTTTTGTTCTACAATTAATGATGATTATTTTAATGTTGAAGCTTATTTTTTTGAGAAGCATATTTTATAGTATATTTCATTTGTTCCTTGCTAATATTATTCTTGGATTCTTTCACAATTTTTCATGTTTATATTTTGTTAGGAAGAAGTCTTCCTCTTCTTCTTCCTCATCATTATTATCAGTATACTATTTGTTTATTAGATGTCTTATTTTGGTAGTGTTCGTTCCTTTTATTGTATTTACTATAGCCTTATTTTTCCTTTTGTATTCCCCCAAGGATTTCTGTTTTAACCTTTACTTTTTCTCCTATTACTATTTTTTCTAATGCTTCTTCTTCATCTCTAGTGTCAAATTTGTATTTTTCTTCTTTATTACATTTTCATGCTCCTTGTGGTGATTTTTGAGGGACTTTTAGAATTATATTTGCCCCTCTAGTTAGCTCATCACTCTTGACTATGGTGGAGCATTCTTAAAGTATTTCTTTTCTCTTTCACATGTAAACAAGTCATGTTCTATGTCTTCATGAAATCCACATTCCTTCTTTTTGTCTGACCAACATTCATTGGCACAGTGTCCTTGTTTACCACATTTATAGCAAGTGCAATCATCTCTTCTTCTTCTACCTCTACATCTACCTCTTCTACCTCTATAACTATTATAGAATATTTTGTCTTCATTTGAATAGTTGATCCAATATGTTAGCTGATTCTATGCAGGTGTATTCTGGAGTGTATTGATATTCCTTTCATTTCTCCAATTTTGTGCTTTGTATCAATGATCTTGGGCATAGAGAGGTCTCTCTGCTAGTCCTTTTACATAGGCCGTTTCCTAATCTACTATTCCATTTATTGTTGTGCTAGCAGTTACACCATGACTCATGTTCTTCTTCTTTGCCTCAGAGTCTAAATAGTAGGGATGGGTAGTCATCTATTTCATGGTCATCCCACTCTCTGAATATTCCACAATAGATAGTTTGAGTCTTTCTTGGAACTTTCTTTAGGTCTTCCTTCAATGTGGTAGCTGTCTTATCTCCATTGAGCACTAGACATTCATTTCTTATGTGGCCTTCTTGAGAACAATATGTACACTAGATATTTGTTCTTTGCTTCTATGGGCTAATTTCCTACTTGACTAGGATTTCTTGTTTAATTTTTAGTTGTTCCAATTCTAATTTTATCGTTTCTATTTCTTTGTTTTCATTACCTTTTTCTTATCTTCTCCATGTCTAGGATTTTATGTGGAAATTTAATGTTACTACTTCTAAATATGTTCTTATTTTGGGTGTCATTCCGAAAATGAACCATTCAATGTGTTTTTTCTCTATCAGAGGTTCTTCTAACTTCTGGGATACCTATTTGAATCTTTGATCATATTTTTATGGATTCTCCTTCATCCTACACCATTTCCCTCATTTTTCTCACTTTCTATGGGTATGTTTGGTGATTCAAAATTGGATAGAAATTCTACCTTGATTTCTTCCCACTCTTTATCATGTTGTGGACATGTCTTTCTCTACCAACTTATTGTTTCATTCCTTAAGGTTCCCACAAAGTCAAATAGCTTCACCTAATCTATTGTGGTTCCTTTCCTCTACCAAAATGATTCCAAAACAAATATGTGTTCTATAACTTCTATCATATCTTTGCCAAAAATTGGGAGTTTCATCGATGAATCCATAGTAGCTTTAATTATTTTGTCCACTTTGTGGTGTTGTTTCTTTGGCGTCTAACCTTTCTTCTTTGGATTTCCTTGTTGTGCTAGTTTGTTTCTTCTTCCCTTGTCCCTAGATAATTGTATATCAAAATATTTGTTTCCCAAAATAGTGTTGTAGATTTAAACAAATTGTTGTTCTTTATATTTTCCTATTTCACATAAATTTTAACTTGTACCTGATGTTAGGATCGTCCTTGACTTATAGAGCACAAGGGATAACTCCTAGTCTAGGGGTTATAACTCTTCAAAGAGGTTCTTTATTTTGGGAGATGTCTTCTCATTAGTTAGAGACATATTATTAGATAATGGTGTATTCCAATTTTTAGTCATTATTTTAATTGTGTTATTATTCAAGTTCAACATGATATTATTATTGTCTTGTAATTCTTGGTGTGAACACTCATATCTTAGTTTCCATATACTTTTGTTAACTAACTACTCCAACGATATAAGAGAAAAGAATACTAAATGATTCAAGAAAAAATAAGATCTACAATCCTAGATCTTTTAAGAGACTAACCAAAGGCTCCCAACTACTTTGATATGATATAATATTTCACTATGGAGATAACCACCCAAGATCAATAAGGCCTAATGGAGAGCACAAAGAACTCAGAAGATCAATGTGATATAATAAACTATATTTTAGTCAAAGGATGCAATACAATGAGAATTTACTAAGATACAAGAGTACATGAGGTGGGCATACATAGGATACACCACCATGAGATGTGAATATACAACCAATGTGGGATAAAGGATATGTTACATGTGTGCACAACATCTCCACCAAACTAGAAAATTACATGTCGCATGATGCAAGTACAACATGCCCAAGTAGATACCTACCTAACCCTATCATATTCTAGGTCCATATAATGTAATAAAGTAAATAAACTAAATTCAAGAAATAAAATAATAAACCAAAATGGTGGGACCATTAGGAGAGCATGCTAGCCATCAATAGTGGCATTGTGACATGGAAATAGTTCATGGAGTAGTTTTGTAAATACTATTTGATGGATGTATACAATACTACCTAGTTGAATGAATTTCACTGTCTAAAGTATCAAGACATGATAGTGGTACAATATCATTCCAAATTTCTTAGTCTTGTAAGATATGTTGGCTATATTCAGGATCAAAAGACAAAGGTAAATAGATACATTATTGGTTTTCCTTCAAAGATCAAAGGGAAGGTGTGCAACACCCCAAATGAGATAATAAAAATGAAACTATTTAACAAAATTATGTACAAGATTATCACTTAAAGCATAAGATAGATTAATCATGTAGTGCCCCTCATCTCGTCGTCCATCAGATTGATGTTTGCTTAAACTTTATAGTGTCCTAGACTGTAGATGATGGATCTCTTGTTATCTTGTTACTTCATTGTGAACCTGATTGTTATGATAATAGTTGTTGATGTTGGATTTTATCATTTTATGTTTTAGAATTTGATAAATGAACTAGATGTTACAGATGTTTTGATGTTAATTGCGATATTGGATTGAATGTTTAATGTTGTTGATTAATATCAGATACCTTGTTCAATGTAGTTAATTGTTTATACATAAACGTGAATGGAACAGTGTTGTATTACTCGCTTTCGAGTACCCTACACCACTACGATTTCCATTCACTATAGGACTGTATGTGGATATATATCTTGAATGTTTAACCGTGTGTTGTTGCAGGAATGCAGGTACTAGGCATTGACTCCACCTAATTACAGGTCTGAGCGTGCCTTCGCCAATGGATTAGTTGTTTGGAGTTAACGTGAGGTCCCATGTCAGTGTGGTCTGATTGTCAGTTTATCCTCTTGGTCATTGTTTGTCATTCGATCATGATTTGTGGACAAGTAATAGTGCACCTTGGAGTCTAACTAGGTTAGAAAGTGTCTAAGTGTGTAAGGTGTCGTTGTGTTTTTATTAGAATCATTATACAAAAGAATATAAATGTTGATAAATGAGCATAATGTCGTTAGTTGTCGATTATCATTATAAATAAATTATTATTTTATTAGAAGTGTTGTTGTTAAATAAAGTTGTAAGAAATTTTGTATTGTTCAATATAATATTATTTATAATAAATATTTAAATAAATAAAATAGTTGTAAGTTATGTTGTATTTAGTGATTTACAACTAAAATAATAAAATAAATTAATATATAGTTGAACTATTATAGATAGTTGTAATATTATAACTTTATTAAATAAAATATGCTTGGTTGGCTATAAAGTCATTAAGTGTTGTCGGGAATTATGTGTTTTCATTTAAAAAAATGAAATACAATAAAATAAATAAAGAACTTCTTTGGGATCATTAAATTAAATAAAAATATTAGTAGTGGAGGGAGATGCACAGGATCACGTGCCGAGTCCCTTGGAAGAAGGAAGGGGCTGTGTTATAAAAGAAAAGGCTTGTTGAGGCAAAGGGGAGGATTGCAGGTAGGAGAAAAGTGAAGAAGATCAGGAAAAGGCTGGGACTGCAGTAGTTGAAACGAAATTGTCGAATCGGCATCGCAACCAGGTTCCATTAAAAGTTTAATTTATTCCTCTGCTTCTCTTTCTGAATCTGCAAATGTTGTTGGTTGTTTAATCTTCCAAATGTTTTGTTTGGGTTAAATTTATGCTTGAAGGTATGATCCAATCTGCAATCGATTTGCATTCTGAGTTTTTGCCACCAAATCCTAAACCCGGTGCTCATTTTCTGTTGGCTGTCCTCTCTACGTTTAAACAAATAACATCTCTTAGGGTTTAAATCATTTCTGCCAAGGAATTCGTTGTGTAATTGTCTTCCTCCCACTCTATTTACCGGCAAACATAGTGTATTTCCTTGGATCTTAGCTTGAAGGTAGTGACATCACAACATTCTGCAGAAAATGCTTTACCAATTGCAATCATAGCCATACAACTCCCGCAGCTTTAACTGTTATCTCAATGAAAAAGTCTTGGGTGTCCTCAAGTTAGCCAGCAAAGGCAAGACGGTCAACCTCGCTCACATAATGTTTGAATGTAGGTGAAATGCAATGATTGCAGGTTATGCGCAAAATGGATATTGTCTTTAGGCCTTGCAACTTTTTAAGGACATGAACATGCGTGGTATGGAACCAGATTCTGTTACTAGTTCTAGGCGGTCACACCTTGTTGGATGATCTACAAACTATCTCCTATGTCCAAGTTGGCCGCAATTGTTGCAGGCAATCCAAATCACCTTTTTCCTCAATTGCTTATTCCAAATATATATTACTGATCAGGTATCCAGCTGATGGAAGTTCCCAATCCCAATCTGCCATGGATCCTAGGTGGCACGAACTTTTTATGATATGGTCTGTGCCTTGTCATTCACTTTTTGAAAGTTTCTGAAGCCTTTTTCACATATATAGCAATTAAAAGTTTTACCTACTTGTTTTTTTTTTAACTATTTTACCTTTGACACTGCCACTCATCACGATCCCTAGCCATCGATATGGTAATGGCGGCAGTTCATGGAGTGAGTGTTTTATAATATAACCAAGCCTGGTGAATGTTATGTTATTCCAATGGCTATCGAAAAATTATTTATGCCCTAGTGTTGATTTTCTATTCCTTTTATGCCATAGCAGAGGATGACGGAGAATTTAGTAGGAAAGCATTTCCATTAAATTTCATATTCGTAGTTGGTTCGTCTGCCTACCAGGTTTGGGAAGTACAAGATTAGGTTTCAATAGAGTTTCTGTACGAAATGTTGTTATTTGGAATGTTTGGATTTGAGTAGGTAATTTTTGTTTTGACCATGACATTCATCTATACTGACAAAGCTGCATATTTAAGCTTTCGGCTCCATTCAACTGCTTTTGTTAGATATAATTGTCCATTCCTAAGTTTATTGCGCATTGTCTTGGGCCTGATACACAAAAAAAAAAATTCACCCAGAAAATTTTCCGAACTCATCGGTTGTTCCTAACGGCGTATTCCTGGAACCTCCTATAGGTGCAAGTGCTAGTATATAGATTCGTTGCAGGCCGCTTTGAGGAATTTCTCTTCGTCAAAACAGCACTTTTCCTTTCGTTTGATTTGTCTAGTGGTTTTGGACATAATACACCTGCCTCCTGGTGAAAACTTAGGCATTACAAGGAATACATTTGGTTTATGTTATGGCACGCAACCTGAAGAAGAAGAGAGTCCCTGAGAAAATAAAGAATAATAAGAAAAAGGCGGAAACCTCAGAGTCTGTAGAACAATCTGCCAAGGTCTGGTAGCCAGGAGTTGATAAACTTGAAGAAGGAGAGGTACTTACATTTGACAAAACTGGGTGCCTAACCAAAATGCATTTCGTGTCATTTATACTAGATGTGGTTATATATGTTAGGTTTACTAAACTGTACATCAATTTGGATTGGAAAGAAATAATGTATTGCTTTGTCCACATTATTTTGTTTAATTTATGCCAATAATACTAATGACGGATAAGCCATTATTAGATTTTGTCATTAACAGTATTATTATTGTTATGATGGTCCAAGCACTATATTTTAAATAAAGCACATTCATGATACAATAAGTTGTGGTCCTAGTAAGGGCAGATCATTGCCTTTTACAGTATCTCGCCGTAGCATCCACAGACCATATTCATAGTTCAGTTTGAGTTGCATCTTAGCTCAGTATATCTATTGATTGTAGCAGCTTTTGGAAGTATCAGGCAAACCAGACATTTTTTGATTTAGTAGGATATATGTGTAGCTCAGGATAAACATAATATGGGCTGCCCATTGAGAAGTTTAGAAACAAACATATATGAGGCTCAAGATCGGTTTATCTGGTTGTACTACCTGGTTGTTATGCCCTAGTTTTTGAACAATACCCATGTCTCTCACCAAACCTGTGGGCTACAACAAACTGCGGCACTGCAATTTGATCTTCATATAGGTGGATAATTCTTATAATTGTAGTTCAACCCAATTCTTTAATTTGGTTATCAAAAGCACACAGACAATTATTATGACTGTAGTACAGCAGAATTTCACAAGGTTTTCCTCAAATGCTCCTTTGGGTGAGTTATGTTTGTCGTTATAGTATAGTGGTGAGTATTCCCGCCTATCACGCGGGTGACCCGGCTTCGATCCCCGGCAACGGCGATATCATCATTTGGGTATCTATTTTATTTTGATTGTTTTTAGTTGAAATTTTATAGAACTTTGATGTTATGCATTACTTCCTGCTGCTGTTACTACATGCTCCTGTGACCTGAATGCCTAGCTCACTCAAAGAACGCCCTTGTCTTTTATGACTAATGTTGTTCAAGAGTTATTTTAATAGAGAGAAGTCGTTAGACAAAATAAATATTAACTTAAAGAAGAGAAGCCGATTCCCATATAACACAATAGAGGATGCGATTTTATTTATAAGGGATGTTGACTTGTGAATAAAGATTACTAATAAGACAAGTCTTAGTTATTCAATACATTTCAAGTCATAATCCTCTACTCTCATTGTCACTCGACATATAGGCTCTTGTTGGGCATTTAGCTATCCACAACGTCAGCAAGCATTTAGTTAATCCATAAATTCGTATTTCCATGTGATCCCATTTAGGAGTTGTTCTCTGTTTAGGTGTTGTGGTTTTGATATTACTTGGAAGCATTATTAAGGTGTTGGGATCTCAAAGAACATCCTTGGAACCTTCGAAACATTAATCCTCAAACCTTTTGCCTTCATTTTCTGTGACCTTGGACTTTCGTGAAAAATATTGTGTTAGAAAGAAAACTGTTGAAGTGTTACCGCCAATTATATCAATTGCAAGTTTGAGGAGTTAGATGGACGCTACCAGAAGTTTCGATGGTTAAGCGGTCATTAACAATTTCACACCATCTCTGCGATCAGTGCTTACAATTCAATAGGTTATTACACTTGAAATAGATATAGTAGAAGCATTTACCAGAAAACTGTAATGCCTTGGGAACGAACATAGTTGATACGTCTATCAAGTTTTGACGGTGAGAATGACCAGTCCTGATCTTCTTCTTAGACAGATTTAAATCATCTTTGATTAAAACATTTCAGAGACATCATTATGATGAAGAAATCCAAGCATAGTAAACTGTTATCTGATTGAGGTCAAGAATATCTGAAGGACCGTATTAGGGTAGAACTTAGAAGAAAACGAAAACATTGATGTTCATTGTTGATGGTTGGACCTTTGTCCTCGTTGTATTGCCGTATAGTTATAAGGTATTATTTTAGTACTTAATCCAACGTTGGAAAGGTAAGTTAATCAGTGTAAAATTTGTTATACTTGTGTTTTATAATCTATCTTTAGAAACAAATGTAGAATATTTAAATAATTTAATTGTAATGTATTAGTATAATTGTTGTATTTTTTTTGTGAAATCAATTAGTTTGATTTAAAGAGATAATGTAATCCATTGTTGATTTCATTACAAAGTTATTTATGATGAGCCAAGAAGGAATTTTAGTGTTTAATTTCTAGAATCTAAATTGTACTGTGTGAGTTAAGTATTTCTATTGTCTTAAAGAGTCAAATTAAGAGTGGTCATACTCAGAATTCCAGAGGCTGAGTTTGTCATAGTGTGGATGGATGTTTTTGTATTTGTGATGTTATAACGATTATGTGATTCAAATTTAGTATAAAGTATAATGGAGTATTGACTAAGATGATTATGTGTTTTGTGATATAATATTCTCTGGATGAGATATTTAACCAGTTGTGACTATCTTGTATCTGTTTTGTCGTAATTGTTGTTTGGAGAGACCTGGTATCTGTAAAAGTGTAAAATGTTGTAATGCTATAGGCGATGGATAACAATTGGTGTTATGATTCTGTTTGTAATGCAAGAGGGTTTATGCCTTGCAATGAACAAGTATGTGTATTGCTATAATGCCTTGTATGATGGTTAAGGTTTACTAGGTGTTAGGAAGGAGAGTGGCTTTCAACATGGGGCCGGCGCCCAAAGTGGCAGTCAGGATAACCCGTTGAAAGTAGATTAATCAAGTGATAAACTAAAATGAACTAGGGGGTTAAGGGTAGATTTCACACTAAACAAGATTAATGGATTCCTCTCCCATGGCCTGTAGTGCTTGTATAGACTAAGGATGGGTAGAGAAGGCCTGGTTGGCATGATTGACTTCCTTGTCCTCATGAAAGGAAGGTCGATTCCGCATGTGTCACCCTATGGGGCCGGCGCCTAGTGAGAGGATGTCAGGATAACCATAGATGGGGGCCGGCGCCTAGTGAGAGGCTGTCAGGATAACCCATGCTAGGACCGTGCGATGACACTCTCCCTACTACAACCTAGCATTCCTTGTTTGGTCTCTCCACTTATGTTATGTTTCGCCTCTGGAAGATAAGTTGTGTTGCATTGTTATTGCCATGTGTTGTATTGGCGTTTGGTCGTCCTTTGTTCATGTTAGTTCTGTCTACCTGACTGTTATTGTTTGGGACCTCATGTTAACTCCTAGCTCAGGGGGTGGACCTTAGGGTTCCACATGGTCGGGTGGAAGAGCTATTTTATCCATTGGTTATCCCTTGTCAAGTTCATGTGCAGAAAAGATTTGTTCCAGTTGTACTTGTCCCAGTTGGTGAAGATATATGTGTATAATCTTGTACCAGATTTGTGTAACAGATCAATCATAATGTATGTGATTCTGATGTAGTCTAAAAATGGCAATGTAATGATGTCATGATGTACTCATGTGTAATAAAAGCATTTCAGTTATGTTTTGATCATGTAGATTGTATTATCTGATGGTATGTAATGAATATGAATCAGTTATTCAATTATGCATTTGATTTAGATCAGTTACTGATGAATGTTAAATTATGTTAGTTGGTTTGTAAAGTAATGCAGCCTTGTATCCTTAGAGAATATGTCGTAGTTAGTTATGTTAACATTATTTGTTATCTTAAACATTTAAAAAAAAATGTTCTTGTTTCATGTAGCATAAATGTGTAATTCTTTGAGGTGTACAAGGCGGGCGTTACAAATCACAACTTAATTAGGCTATCATAATTTAACTGGACCCAAATTTTCTCTTACAGTTAATTTACTCACTTCTAATATTTCCAAAATGGCATGATGTTCATATTTTGAAGGATGCCATGGACCCAAAAGGCCTACACACTCTAGTTAATTATTTTTCAATTCTACAATTTATGATGTGTAAACTACTCAAAAACATATGTAGTACATGTAATAAATGAAATTTTCTAATTTTCAATACAAATTTTGCAAAGGTGAAATTATATATATATATATATATATATATATTAACATACTACCATTTCAAGCATGAACAATCAAAATAATCTCATACATATTTTTCAAATCATACTTATCAAATATTAAAACCATCTAAAATATTCAAACCCATTTTATTTAAACATATTTTAATATAATAATAAATATTTAATGTACATTCTTTTCACTCTTTGTGTATGTATGTAAAATTCCAATTCACTTCACTAAATATATAATTCTATATAATTCACTTCAAATAATCTACTTCTCTATGCCAATAACTCCATTCTAAAAAAATGGAAATTCTATATGATTCTATTATTTATAAACCATGAATTAATTTACCTTTTCTTTGTATTTCTCTTAATTGAAATTAATTGCACTCTAAATCCTATGTGCAAACATCAATCAATTTCATATAAAATAATAAAAAATCTCCAACCTCAATAGAAACAATTGTCTTTCTCCTTAAAGATTTTCACATTTTCTCTGAGATCTTGTCATCACCATCTACCACTTAAACATCTCCCCATGTAAAGAATTGTAAACTATTGTTTATATTTATCCCCCTACTTTATTTCTTCATACCTTGCTTTCTACAATGTTACTACTACAACTTATGTGTCTATGAATGGAAACCTTTGATTTTTCATATTTTTCTTTCTCATTTCTTCCTTCCATTTTCTTCATCTTTATTTCCATACATAACACCATGACCATACAAGACATATAATGACAATCAAATTATATCCATTTAACATATTTTGTAATCACACTAAACATGATTATTATGTGAACCAAGACTAAGTGCTTCTTCAATTCACTCTCCTTGTCTACTTTTCTTCCTTCAATCTTACATGCCTAAAAATATTAGCACTTACAAACAAAACATAAAACCAACAAAATACATCAATAATAAGAATATGATAAACAATTTGAACCCATTTAATCTATTTAACCATACGTAATCATAACCACACAATACATATAACCAAAATCAAATTAAAGTCAAACACATTTCACAATCACATTGAACATTATTATTATGCAAATCAAGACTATGTGCTTATTCAATTCACTCTTCTTGTTTACATTTTCCTTCCCTCTTAAGTACCTAAAAATATCAACATTAACAATCAACACATCAAAACCCACACAATACATCATTAATAAGCATATAATAAAAATCACATTTTATGTATTTAACTATCTAATCATAAGCACATTAATTACAATGTGTTAAATAACATTAAAACTAACATAATTCATAATATAAGAATAATAGTTGAGACAATCACCATGTCCAAATTACATCAGGATGTGGTCCAATTCATCATGAGTGTTTAAAGTAGCACTTTTAAGGATATGACACTATATTTACTTAAAAATCTAAGTTTCCATCTATGTCATTATTAGTTCCATTAGAACTTTCATTATTGCATTTTGTATGTCTTTGTGATCAGAATGTGATAAACCATCAATATCTTTAAGGAAGAAAAATACACCTCTCATGGCAGCATTGAAGTATACATTCTTACTACAAGTTGGTATATCTGAAGGTGTAAGAAACTCCTTATTTAACTCTTGTACACAACTATCAATACGAGTTGTAAGATAATTTAAAGCATCTTCCTTTGTAGAACCATAGTTGTCTTTCATGTAACACTTTATGCTTGAATTTATTTCTCCACAAGCTTCCTCTTCCTTCAAAATTATCAAAGAGATATTAGTATATCTATATTCACTTTATTTTAATTTTTTTCAAATCCTTAATGTAGTTATTGCACTAATATCTAACTTTAATATCATTTACCTCAAAATCTCTAGTATCATCAACCAATCGAGTAGTCAATGCCACAAGAGCTTGGAATTTAGATGACAGAAAATCAAGTTCCTCCAAAATCTTATCTGATGGTGGAATATTCATCAATAGAAGTGAATAAATCAATATAACCCGCATGCCAGAACTTATCGCTCCATTTGTTATATATTGGTCAAATTTTGGTATATAATTAGAAGATATCCATTCTGCTTCTTGAAAATAAGATGAAATATAACTCTTCCACTGAAAAGAAACAAATAAATATTAGTTTGAAATGTTAAAAATAAAATGTGTATGTAATATATTTAATACTACATAAGTATTGACTAATTATTTTGTGGAAATAAATGTCTTATTGATAATTTTTTTATATAGGTAAAAATAAAAAGGATTTAATCTAATAATTATTTTGCCAATGACGGTGTGGTTGGTGGTTAAGTCGCTCAGTTGTAGTGGCGGCCACCAGAGTTCAAACCCCCGCTGGGCCAACGAGCTCCCAAGGCTTTACGCCTTCGTTAGGCCAACGAGCTTGCGGGTTTGAAGTCTTCTTACTAGGGGATGAGGTCCCCCATGTTGTGGCCTCACCGGTTCATTGCTCTGGGCAAAAAGCATTCACATGGAGCTGGAGGGCGTGTCGTACCAGCATCGTCGGTCACGTTAAAAAGTTTACCAGGTGCATTTTTTTAAAAAAAAATTGTAATAATTATTTTCTTTTAAACAATAGTAATAAATATGTTGAATTGCTAGACTACACTAAGACAAGTATGTAATTTGATTTGCTACGTAAAGAATGTGTTTTTTTAAAAAATGCTCATGTGGTAAACTTCATGGAATTCATCTTAAATACTAAAATACTATGATGATCATATTATTAAAAATGAATGATGAATATCTACCTTTTCTTTGGTCATACAACATGTTAGGTCTAGAAATCAATTTGGTGTAAAGCATAGTTATTAATCCATTCTATAATGTGAAAATAATTTTCAATGCTAAAACTTTGTAAAAAAATATTAAAACAATATCAAACATATAATATATACTTTTATAAATAATGCTAATTAAATAATTTTTAATTTTTAATTAAATTATTTATAATCACTATAAATTATTATTTTTAATTTGTGTTTAATGGTGTAAACAAATCATCCTATTTAATAAAAATAAATTAACTAAATGAGAAATGTGTGATTAGAATATATAATAAAATAAGAATTAATATTTATATAATAGGTTTTAATAAAATCTTAGCCACATCATCAATAGAATCTAACTTACGCAGTTTTCAATGTATTTGTGAACAAAGGAGCCATGTTTCATTTCAGCTTCACTTGCAATTTCCTTGTGTATCTGTATACAAATTCAAAAGTAGTTTTCATGTAGTTTGGAAGATTATTTGTGAAGGAAGTATCCCATCTGTGATAGAAATGAATGCACAAGTTAGGAAAATAATCAACAATTTAATATACTCTA
Organism: Cunninghamia lanceolata; assembly: GCA_027924645.1. Lineage (NCBI taxonomy): Eukaryota > Viridiplantae > Streptophyta > Pinopsida > Cupressales > Cupressaceae > Cunninghamia > Cunninghamia lanceolata. The sequence continues at coordinate 776,925 of BSBN01000737.1, read as the reverse complement.
GGATTACTATCTAATTCATTACCTTATTAATGATGTGGTGAAGGGTTTCAATTCATCAATGATTCCATATGTGTCATAAATATCATCAATGAGCGCAAGACTTGTAAGCAACTTCATAAATCCAATTCTACTTGCACTGAACTCAGGTTTGAACAATGAACAAGTCCACCAGAAATAAAATTCCACATGGCAATGTTGAAAGAAATCAAGATGAGTTACACTAGAATTCTTCCACCATCTATCATAAAGAAATTTCATTGTATTATTATTAAAATCAATTTTTACATTAAAGATATTTTGTTGTATAAAAAATTTAATCAATATTGAAACACATTTGTTTTTCTTAACCTTAAACCATTTTAACATTATCTTTATATGATTAAACATGTGCTATATCAAATTTTATTATTAAAATAACCTCTTCAATAAAAAATTAAAAAAAAACCTGTGTTAACCATGATTAATAGTCAAGGGAACATTAGTTTATGTGTCTACTTGAACATAGACTTATGTTGAGACTAGTTTCAATTCATATTGATGTTGAGCTTGTAAAATATTGAAGTCCAATATGGCTACTTCCAACAACTTTTGTCTATAGGCATTTGGAATCCTGAAAGAAATTGCATACATGGATTATCAACTTTAATTTTTTTCTATTACTAACAAAAAATAATATTATATCAAAAGGTTAAATTTGTATTAACATTTAATTTGGAAGGAAAGAATGAAATACGAATGATAACAGACAAACTTTAAATCTTACTTATAAATGTCATTGACAAGCCAATCATGATTTTGTTGCATGAATATTTGAATAAAGTTCCAGGTCTCCCATCTTGGAACTCTACATCTCCAAGGATATTTCAAAATGTACTCAATCTGTTTGAAATGTTTTATTATTAAAAATGTAGTATTCAAATCTTAAAAAATATTAAATGTTATACTTAAATCCTAGAAAATTTCAAAGTTTTAGAAAAAAATATGGTAGGCGGGTTGTTTTTCAAATGGTAATTAGTTTTACCTATAAAAAATAATAAACAATTCAAATGGTAGATCTACTTCCAATTTTTTTTAAATTTTTTAAAAATAACATTAATGTTAATCTCTTCAATGGAAAAGTACTTGCCTCAATTAGAAGTGGGTTTTTATTTCCTTTTATCTCCATATGTTCCTTCATAGCCTCTTGTAAGTATGTTGACATGAAAACTCTAGCCTCTTTCAAGATTAATTCTCCTAGAAAATATATCTCTAAAGCTTTGTATAAATTCAACATACTCACTAATTTTGTATATTCTTCAGTAGCTCCAAAGACAAATAATTTTCCTTCCTCATCCTTGAATTTTTTAAATACATCTGCTCACAAATTGAATATATTCTAGTGATTTGCAAAACTTAAGTCTAGAAAGATAATCCAAAAAACATTCAAAAATTCATCACCTGAGGAAACATCATATCTACTCAATTGTAGCATCCGAAATCCTAAAGCTATTATGTTGAGATCACCAATAATATTTTGACTCCAATACCTGTTGATGATAACATTATTGGATAAGACAACATGTTAAAACTTACCACAACACAATATTTCATAAACCTTTATAGATCTAGTATTTCAAACTTTATAAAATATACATACTTGTAGGCATAGTCAAGTGCCATTTTGATTTGCCCTTGGAAATACCCATCTATTCCCAAGCATTGTACAGCATCAACAAACCAAAGCCTTTGAAGTAAAGTGAATTCTTCTTCATCATTGGAAACGCTATTACAAATCTCATTAATTAATGTTTCCCTATGTTCATGGTATAAGGAATCCTGGTTACAAAACAAACCATTATTTTTTGCATTAGTTTCCATTACTATAAGAAATATAATACAAATATATTTTCATAAATTTAAATATAATAGTCTTGCATACCCCATATGGAGAACTAAGAGATTGTATGAAATCATCACTCCACAAGTTAGCATGATGATTCCCATGTCAACGAGTGATGGCATTAGTCATGGAACCATCTTCTACTCCTAAGTTGGAAGATGTTGAAATGCCTAATTTTTTTAGCTCTTTAGCCATAATAGATACCTATCACAAGAAAGAAAGAAAGGAAAATATAATTAGTATTATGCATTAATGTACTAGTGATTAATGATCAATCACTACTTCTAAGATCTGATATATATCCAATAAAAACACACAAGAATAAAAATTCATAACTCACAAAGTAATTATGCTCACATTCCATGGTTGTTCAAAGAATCTCTATATTCTATAGTTTTGCAGTGTATCTTCAAGCCAATAATATTCATATTACTACTTATGGCACCACCAAGTACAAATTTCACCATTTTGGTATTATATGTATTTATGTTGATAAGTATGATTTTTCCAAAGTTGAAATATATAATTTTTTATTTTGGAACATTTGTTTTAAATATTGTAAATATTAGGAACTCTATCTAAGGGAAGAGTTTAAATAATAAATATGTTGTGATCTTTATTTAAATCAAAATAAAATTGTTGCACATTTAAATCTATAGGTAAGTTTGTAAAATGTTATCTTTCTAAGGGATATGTCATTGGATTGAATCATGACTATCATTTTTTATATAAATGACAAAATTATGTATCATTATTTATGTGTGGTGTCATCTATGGTAGAAAAAATTACTCCTTTTAGACTAGATAATGTACTATGTAAAAACCATAAATTTAGTAGAAAAATCAACTATGGAAAGTTTTTATCTTCATGTATATATATACAATAAATTTGGTAAATATTATAATGTAAATTTAAAGATCTCCCCTTATCCATATGAATTAATATGATGAATTAAATTGATCAATTTAATATAAATTTATTTATAGATAATAATAATTTCATTTATCAATCTACTTCATTCAACGACTTCTAGGTTCTATATAGGCCTAAAATATATCATAAAAGCATATGGTTTTCAAGATGTGAGTATAATACATTTATTTTAGAAGAAAAGAAAAACAAAAATAAGTTCATAAAACTTATGAAGAATATATGGACATACTTCTTTTTACGTCCGGAAATAAATTTCAAACACAAGAACAAGTTTTGATGGATGAAACAACGGTGTTGTTAATAACCCACCATGCTGCTACTAAACTAAAACAAGTAAAAGAACACATGATCAGTTTACATTGTTAGCTAGCTCTTTTCATACAAAATCTTTTATTGCAGAACACTTCAGTTGAAATTACTGCATTTAGACCAACCAGGTACTTTTAATGTCACAAAGGTGTTAATTTATCTTGCCACCACCCATTTTTCTATCCTACATGCACAAATGAAATGAGTCATAAAGATAAACCCCCCCCCACCAAAAAAATGGTCCTTCAACCTCACAGGGTTTCTTTGTTTTGGTAGAGCAATTCTCAGCTGGCTTTGATATTCAAAATGGAAATTTCAAGTACTTAAAATCTAGGTCTTACACAACTCTGTTATTAGCAGTAGCTGTGTAAGAAGGGAATCGACACAGTAAAGGAAGTTGGATTTATAATCCACAACACCTGGCATGAGAATGTGTATTCTACACAGACTAATATTAGCTAACGTACCTGGATAGGCTTGAACTTGCTAAACTTGATAGGCTTGAGAATTGTGCTTTCAGCATGCAACTGCACCGTATTTATAAAGAGTTCTGCTAGGTATAGAATTATGCTATAGAATAATGCTATAAACATGGAGTTCTGCTAGGTATACAACAGGGCCCATTGGTGGAGCCTTAGAGGGTACAAGTATACAACAGCACCTTGGATGCTAGTGCCGCCCTTGTGGACCTTTCAGACCTCTGAAAGACGAAGAATCAAATACCTTTTGAGAGATGATGTACAACAATTATGATTAGGAAAAGTATCAAATAATTAATAATATTAAATAATAATTAATAATTAACTATGATTAGAGGCCTTCTACAATGGCAATAGGTATGTAAAATCTAAAATACAATTTTTTTTGTATTGAAATAACGTAGATAAAGATAAATAAAGAGGATAAAGGTAGCAAAAAGCTGTCAAAAGAAAAAAAAACAAAACACAATTGACATATATATATAAAGAGTTTAAACATCACTCTCATGGAGTCACCATCACATTTTACAAAAATAATCTCAAATTTTGTGTAAATAAAAATGCCTTCTATGTAATGAGTCCATTGGTGGACTATAGTGGGTAGATGTATACATATATGCATGTCAAACTTATCAAGAAACTTTTCATCACATAGAGAGATAATATACAACAATTAGTATACCCAATAATTAGGAAAAGTATTAAATAGTTAATAATAGTAAGTAATAATTAATATTTAATTATGTTAGAGCCATTCTACAATGATATCAAGTACACAAAAATACGTTAAAATTTTGAAACTATAAAATTAAAAATATAGTAATATAATAAAATATATAAATATAAAACAAAACAAATATATATTTTTATTTTATTGTGTCAACAATAAAAGTAAATATATATATAAATTGTAAAATAATTCATTTTTATTTGAGAATTTTTTATCTTTTACATTTTTTACTTTATTTTTATTTGAATAACTATTTTTTTGGTAATACTTTGTACATAACTTTTAATCTTAATTTTCAAAAAATCACCATTCATTATTTTGATAATTATTATACACTTATATGTAGTTTTTAATAGTTTCATTTGTAATATTTAATAAATTTTTCAAAATTTTGATGCCTTTATATTTAAAAAATAAATAATAATTTTTGATATATATTAAAAATTATTTTTATTTTTAAATATTATATATTTAAATTAAAATATTAAAATAAAAAAATTATATGTATTTAAAATATTTAATAAATATTGAATATGATAAATAAATGTAAATGAATGTTTTTAGATGCACAAACATAGTAATAAATTATTCAAATGTGTGACTAGTTGCCCATAATGATTAGTGAAAAGGGTGGGAACTATAGGGTTGACCCAACACAAAGGAGTGCTAATATTAATGTGGGAGGAATGTTTTAGAATGGGTGTAAGAGTAGGTGCAATAAATTTGGCATATGTATAGTGTGGATAAGAATAAGATAATATGAAATGTCTGGGAGTGTGTAAATGACAACATATATCCAACATACATGATGCACCATAGTGTATAGTGAATGCATTGATGCATGTAATTATAGTTCATTAATTTTTGGCATAGAAACTAACAAAATTCCCATCCACTAATAAATAACTAACCAAATGGATATTGCTATGTAATCAATAACCTAATTTACTTCAAACTCTCACTTTTGTTAGTTTTATACTTTCAAGTCCATAACATCCCATTGACCTAGAATCATTTAACATTCAACTAATTTGGTTTCTTGCATCCATAAATTAAATCAAGTTTGAATTTTGGACCTGAGATGCCTACCAAAGTCTAGTAAATAGTAGTGTTTTCATGTCTACTAGTCACTTAAACAAGTCAAGTCCAAAATTGAGACTATTTTAAATCCAGTTTTGTTAGGGCTCTTGCATCTACTAGAGAAAAGCATAAAATCAATCTTCTAGTTTTAACAATAGGAACATTTGGGGACATGCATCAACTCATTATTAACTTTGAGCAATCAATGATTAACAATTACTCTAAAGAATAAATAGTTGACAAATTACATCTTATGGGTCAATGTGTAGGGTTTTCTCCTAGATTTAGTATAAATGCAAAAATATTATGAGATCAAATTTGCTTGGGGGCTTGATTCCATATTTCAAGGGAATCTTTCTTTGAAGTGTTGATGGACGTGAGGTGATTATCAAGTCTAACAAAGTATGATCTTAGCTCTACACTTGGAAAGTTAAACTTGTAGCTATCTATGTTGCCTCTTTTCTCTATGGACACATGTTAGTGTTAGAAATGAAGGTGAACAACTATAGAATGGAAATCTGATTACAACTGTAAATATTAATCTAGTGTAGAACCATTATGGAGATAGTATGAAATCAACACAAAGAAATAATGGAATAGAAAATCAAACACATAACATAGTGTTTACATGGTGAAGCCCCTTCGGGAAAAAAATCCACACAAGAAGAGATGCATAGTCTATATTTACTTCAATAGAGTTTACAATACAACACTATCAATCTCTTCTTCAATCTTCAATCCAGCAACGCCTGTAATACTCTCTACTCCAAAAACAACTGTAATATAATATCCTCATAAAAAAGTTACCTTCTAGGATAAGAAAAGCCAACATAACCTCTACCATCATATATGTGACCTAATGATGAATGGTCCATATTTACAATGAGAAAATATATATAAAATGTGGCTTTCAGGGGCATTACCCCTTGTCGGGAAGCCATCCCCCTAGACCTTATAGGGCTACCCCCTACAACCCCCTGAATAACCTATATCCATCAGGTACCAGGATCAAACATACAGCTGAAACAAGATCGCTACTTAGTGAATACTTATTCCCTTATGGGTGATTTACAAATAATATTAGGAGTAATTAATTACATAGAATTTTCAAGGTTGATGGCACCTTAATCCTAACATTCTCCCACTTGACATCATACATTGTAAATACATCCATAGGAAACCATAAAAAACTAAGCATGAGAAACAAGGCCCATGGCCTTCCTGCACCATGTAAATTTTTTGTGCTCATGATAGGTTTACTAAGTGAATCTACAACATTCTCTTGAGTGTGAACCTTCTTCAGCTCAATCTAGCCATTAGCAATCATTTCACAAACAAAATGATATTGAACATCCACATGCTTACTACATACATGATACATGGGGTTCTTGGCCAAACATATTGCACTCTAGCTATCACAACCAATTTGAATAATCTTACAATTAAAACCAATACCTATACACAATCTCTGTAACCAAACTGCCTTCTTAGAGACATGAGTAGCAGTTGTATACTCTACTGCAGTGGTGGATAAAGCAATAGTGGGTTGTGTCTTACTCATCCAACCAATAGCTCTTCCAAACAAAGTAAACACATAGCCACTAGTGGACCTTCAACTATCCAAGTCACCTATCCAATCTGCATCAACAAAACCCTGTATGTCCAATGTCTTATCCACACTACTAGTACTAGAATAAACCAAATAGCAAACATAAGTACCATGCAAATATCTTAACACCCTCTTTGCAAAATTTAAATGTTGTCTACCAAGGTAAGACATAAACCTTCTAAAAACTCCCATTGCTTGGGCAATATCTAGTCTAGTACAAACCATTACATACATCAAACTTCCTGCAACACTAGCATATGGCACATCAAACATATCTTCTAAATCATCTTCATTCTTAGGACACATATCTAATGAAATCTTAATACCAACTAGTAAAGAAATTCTAACTGGATTGCAATCATGCATGCCAAATCTGTGCAAAATTTAGTATTCACATACTTACTTTGTGATAACCAAAGCTTTTTGTTACCTCAATCTCTTTTGATCTCCATTCCCAGAATATACCTAGCTTCCCCTAGATCCTTCATGTCAAATGCACCTAAAAGTTGAGCTTTCAACTCACTGATCATACCCTTGGTGTTATTAAAAATAACATATCATCCACATGCAAGACAATAATCAGAATATCATCAACAATACATTGAATGCACACATAGTGATCCTCTTCACTTCTAACAAAGCCCAATTTCAAAATAAATGAATCAAACTTCTGGTATCACATTCTAGGGGACTATTTTAAACCATAAAGAGATCTTTTTAACTTGCATACCTATTATGTATGGAAAAAGGTGAATGAATGAGGACTAGCATGCACACTATATCAAACCCTCTTCCACAATAACATTCAAGGACACTTGACTAAGCCAAATTGCTATCAAAGGGAGGTGAACTTAGCTACAGATCTCATGCTCTTGTTTGCTATGGGGAGATCAGAATTAACCAAGCCTTCTATCAAACCATAGGTTAAATATGTATAAAACCCTAGTTCTAAGATAATCATCTTATAACAGACTAAAAATGAATGAAACTTAGGATTTGAATATACAAAGATGATTAGAGAGATATCAAAACCTGTATCCCAAAAGATGAAGTGTCAAAGGATGAAATAGGAATTGTCCAAGTCATAAAAGTGAGAATCTGTCAATGTTTTGAACTGAGATAATACTCCAGGGGATGCTCAGATGCCAGATTTGATGTCAAAAGGTCCAGAAGACTAGGGTTCCACTACCCAAGTCTTTTCAAGGGAATATTCCAAAACTTCTTTCAAATCCTAAATCCCTGATTATTGCACAGTCATCCTTCATCTTCACTTTTCATGAATCTTGTACCTGTAACCTACACACAAAATGATAAGAGAGGGTTTGGGGGGTTATGGTGTTTAGTGATTTGCCTCAGTTAAACCACAGAATGGTATTCAATCCTTCCAACACCATTGATAGATAAGAGAGCATGCTCTAGTAGGGCAGAGGCTAAACCAAATGTTGATAGAATGATTAATATAATAATGATATCACCTTGGAGGTGAATCCGTTAGGAGAATGAAGATCCTTCAACTCATAAGGAGATGGATGATGATTCTAAACCTACAACAACACACATAATACAAACACAAATATGCTCTAATAACACAATGAATGCTTTGAATGATTTTTGCTCCAAGATCATAAGTTTGCAATATCCATCTAGGTTCATAATGAATTCAAAAACACACTTATATATGCTTTCCTACTAACAATCATGAAATTAAATCACAAGGGCCGACAAAGAGGAACATTTTTAAAGGTCTTATGCCAACATAATATTAATTGGCCCTGACCAATCAAGGGAGACTTGGGTGGTTGGTGCCCAAGTCTAGGAGCCCATTTTAGTCTAGAATGAGATTAAGGAAGGGCCCAAGGTCCCAAATTCACATTGGTGTCAGGGAATCTCGTCAGGATGATCAATTATAATGCATAATGTAATTATGGGAACCTGGGAGCTAAACAAGGAGGTAAATAGGCAAGTGTCCACTTTTTACTCCATAACATTTAGCCCCCACTTTAATGTGTGTATGATCTTATGATTAGTACATCCATTAAAGTATGGTCAAATCATATCAAACACATCAAACACTAGAGCAAAGACACACCCTAAGTTTGAAGGAACATTTCTAGCCCCCAAGCTTAGGCAAACATAAGAAAAAACTTGACAATTATGTAAAACATAGAGAATATAGTAAGGAAGTGCACAATACATAGAGAAGACATGATTAAACAACTATATATATAACCTTTACTAGGTGATAGGAGAGCTCATCACTATGCGCCACCATCAAAAATACACAAAACACAAAGAGTGTGGGGAGTTCATCACTACACACCTTTAAACCATAAAACATGCAAAACATGCAAGGAAGACACATGGAATACACAAGCGCCATATAGTATGTCATCGACAGACTATACGTCTTATACACAGTAAACATGAGAGATAGGGAGGAGCTCATAGCTATGCTCCACTATCTAAGACACACCAAACATGTCTGAAGGTTGAGCTACACTACCACAACTGCCAAAGACACGCTTAAGGGTGAATAACTCAAGATCCAACCCCACCTCCATAGAGGACTTTCAAAAAGGATGTGCAACCACTCAAGGGAAGACACAATCACACCTTCCACAGAAGGGGTTTCAAAATGCAACCCCACCTACATCTGCAAATGCCTTACGGTGAAAAGGAAGCAAGCATGTAAATTATACAACCCCACATGCATCTGCAGATGCCTTATAGTGAAAAGGAAGTATATGCAAAGAAAAACAAAGTACACAGCCCAACTTGCATCTGTAGACGCCTTATGGTGAAAAGGAAGCATACACAAACATGCTTTAATATCAATAATATCTAAAATAATCAACCACAATATATGCCCCCACCTTAAAGTGGTTGATCCTGCTTGCTGGTATCAATCACATTTAAGGTAAAGTTTAAAACATGCAAGGGAATAAAAGCTTTCACAAAGCCCACACCCCCAAAGGTGACATGTGCTAATGATCACTAAATGTTCCCAACAAACACACACGTTAGTATCAAATTCTAACCATCAACAATATTCATGCATAGAAATAAGGTAACATACCACATAAACAAACCAAGGCTATAGTTGTGAGTTTAGATCCAAGTATAGTAGTGAGATTATACTTCAGGTATCTCAAAACTAAGTGTAGCTACAAGGTGAGACACAATGTAACGCCCGCCTTGAACGCCTTAAAGAATACACACTTTTGCAATATGAAACAGGAAAATTTTTTTTTTTAAAAGATTAAATAACGATAACATAACTAATTACAACGTATTCTCTAAGGGTCCAAGGCTGCATCACTTAACCAATCGACTAACATAATTTGACATACATCAACAACTGATCTAAATCAAATGCATAATTGAATAACTGATTCATATTCATTGCATGTCGACAAATAATGTAATACCATCTACATAATTAAGTACACACCTGATATGCTTTCCTTACACATGAGTACATCATGATATCACCATTTGTAGACTACATCAGAATTACATACACAATGAATGTTCTGTTACACAAATCTGGTACAAGGTTATACACATACATCTTCATCAACTGGTACAAGCACAACTGAAACAAATCCTTTTCTGCATAAGATCCTGACAAGAGAACCAATGGATAAAATAGCTCTTCCACCCGACCATGTGGAACCCAAAGGTCCACCCCCCGAGCTAGGAGTTAACATGAGGTCCCAAATACTGACAGTCAGGTAGACGAAGGACAAACAAGAACAAAGGACGACCAAACGCCAATACAACACATGGCAATATCAATACAACACAACATAACTTAACTTAACTTTCACTTTACTTCCAGAGGCGACACCAAAACAAACAAGGAGATCCCGAACAAGGAATGCTAGGTTGTAGTAGGGAGAGTGTCATCGCATGGTCCTAACATGGGTTATCCTGACAGCCTCTCACTAGGCGCCGGCCCCCATCTATGGTTATCCTGACAGCCTCTCACTAGGCGCTGGCCCCATAGGGTGACACATGCGGAATCGACCTTCCTTTCATGAGGACAAGGAAGTCAATCATGCCGACCAGGCCTTCTCTACCCATCCTTAGTCTAAACAAGCACTACAGGCCATGGGAGAGGAATCCATTAATCTTATTAGTGTGAAATCTACCCTTAACCCCCTAATTCATTTTTAGGTTATCACTTGATTAATCTACTTCCAACGGGTTATCCTGACTGCCACTCTGGGCGCCGGCCCCACGTTGAAAGCCACTCTCCTTCCTTACACCTAGTAAACCTTAACCATCATACAAGGCATTATAGCAATACACATACGTGTTCATCGCAAGGCATAAACCATCTTGCATTACAAACAGAATCATACACCAATCGTTATCCATCGCCTATAGCATTACAACATTTTACACTTTCACAGATACCAGGTCTCTCCAAACAACAATTACGACAAAACGGTACAATAAAATCACAAGAGGTCTGATATCTCATCTAGAGCTTAATACTTTACCAAACACATCATTCAACCTTGACAATACCTCATTATACTTCATACTTTGTTTGATACACATAAACACTATTACATCGTAATTACAACATCAACAATACACAAGCTGCAAATACTCAACATTGACGACTTAGCCTCTGGAATTCGGGTTTAAACAACATCAAATCGACTCATTACCACACTCAATCAATTCAGTTCAAAATTCAGGAGATAAAATACTATCATTCATTCTCAGTTCAATGCAAACAGCTTCTGAAATAAAATCAACATTATATTACAACAATTAAATTGATACCTTGCAACAAAATCTCTAACTAATCTTTATTTTGTTTCAAAAGATAAATAAATTGATTAACTAAAACATTACAATAATAATAAAGAACCACTTAATTTCTGCTTACCATTCGACACTTTCATAACGATACGATCTTTATATACTTTCCTTCAATCTTGTCCAATTAACTTTATTCTATAAAGGATAATAACGCTAGGAGAGATATCTTACGGCTGAACGATAACTACACGAGGAGAGTTCAATCACGAAATGTTGTTAACCTTCATACGATCTTGCAGACGTTCTAGCGAGCTCAACCAAATAGATTCTTTTATGATGATTTGAGTTATTTCTGAAGTTGATCCTATCCGTGGTGATATAACTTCTCAAGAGAACAATCGTAAATGCGCCCTATGCGAACAGTTTGAGATACTTTACTGCTGAGATGTAAAATTGCTATTGACTATTTTTCCATAGAAATGGGTAGCATCAGACCTTAACCAGTCATTTCGGACAGACATTGACATCTCAATCATTCTGTAGGATTCGACAGTTGATTTCTGTATGTACTCGGTTGAATTCCCTCGCTGCACTGGCCTTCGGAGGAACGCCAATCTACATCTTCGAGATAACTGCTAAGTTTGTGTTGGTTGTGTGGTCTGATTGAAGTCTGTGCACTGGTGTGAAGGTGTAAACTGGAGGAAGGAACCTCTCAGACGTCTCAGCAATGTGAAAACAAACCACGGTGATATTCTAGTTATATACCAAAATTGCTGTTAAAAGAGGTTGAACTATGGTATACGATGCATCTAGTTGACAGAAACAGCGTTCTATGTCCATTGACCTGATTGTAGAAGGTATGTGATGTAGGCTAGCTTCTATGGGCAGCGTTCTACAGAGCTGAATTCCTTCAGAAGAGCGCCCAGCCAAGACAAGGGCGATCTACATCATAACTCGACTAACTTTTAGATTTTAATGTTTCAAACTGTTAATAATTGTAGTGTCATTTGGATGTTTGGATAAGACAAATGCGGAGGCTGCATTATTCATCTCCTCGAGTTAAATGTATACCTTAAACTTTAATATTGAGATCACAGTTAAATCTGCAGCGATTGGAAGGGTTATGATTGCAGTGGCTGCAAATATACCCAAGGTAGCGATTGGCTGGTAACAGCGATCTAGCAAATACATAACATAATGCATTTCAGGCAATACTCCTCCAGATTCGCTGTGAAAGCAGTAGTAATCGATGCAAGACAAAATAGACAACACTTAGCCAATGAATTCGTTCAAGGCAAGGGCGATCTTTCCCGGATGATCATAATCGCTCTATCTGATGGTTATCAACTGTTTGTAGGCCAGCATGATTTCGATCACCCTAACTATGGAGTGGACTGGTCAGATATAACACTAGCTTTAGATTTTCATGTTTTGCAATGCAGGAATCCTAATTTATTAATACAAGCAAATTATAAGGACTGCAGTTTGATAAGTTCTCAAATGAAATTGTTAAAACAGATTATAATACGGCTAGAACCAATTATCAGAAAACAGTTACGGGTGAGAGCAAACTTTGACAATTTTTACAGCAGGTTGGTTGAGTGACGCAGATTTAATGATCTTAGTGGTGGTGGTAATTGTATATCTGATGACACATCTTAAGTAGATATTCATTTCGCTCTCCGATCTTTGCAAAATTCAATTCCATAAAAGCAAGTGTGTAAATGCTATGAAGCATTGATTCTATTTAAGTGACAGCTGTTCAGTGGTGGAGAAGAATCCATTTAGGCGTCAAGCAAGCTGTACGTTATAGGTTATTAACAATTTTCTGAATGAATCTCTGCATTAAATATGTTTACATGGAACATCTAGTGTCCACATAATCACATGGCACCTATTGTGTTTTTAATACCATTTTCCTGTGGTGCTTGTTTACATTGGCCTTCCTAGCTGTTGCATAACTTTATCCATCGAGTAAGATGTATTCTGGAGAATGGCGTTATGGAAGCATTATCACTATTAGTAGTAGTTGACAGAATACAGTATCATGGATCAGAAGGGTGGACTTAGAGATAGCACTAGAGGACAACCATTCTAAAACCACCGAATATCATATTATGGATCATTGTCTGTGTGCTAAGAACAGAGTTCATTCCTTCCTATAGCACATCTCCAAAAGCCGTCAGCTGGATACTGCATGACCAATTAATTAAAACATTTGTGATAAGCCCACGATGCTCAAATCGATCTGCAAGGTTTTCTGGGCTAAATCAGAATCTTAGATAATCATTCTACCCAGGCAAATATATTTTGACAATGGCAAATCAAATTAACAGAGCATCGTCATTATATTTCTGTCATCAATATTAAAGCTAAACCCCTCTATCCTACTCACCGAGCATGCTCCAGAGCGATGGACGAAAACAGGTGCAAGCTTTCAGCCCTTTTAATGGCAAACCTTTATTATAAAGCTATAGAACATCTAGAATCCGTTGCATATTCTTGGCACGAGTTATCATTGACATGGTCTTTTTGTCTTGTAATAACAGTCTACAGATGTAAAACAGTCACCAAGAGTGCTGTTCAAAATGGGGAATCATCGTATTGATCTTATGTAGGAAAGGTGAATGAAAAGGATTCAAAACATTCATTTAAAACAATGATAATAAGGCAGCGAAACTAACTAAGAGCATTACCTCCCTATCACACCCTGGAGTTGCCACTTACAGCGGTCCACAAAATCATCCTTCCATCATAAATAACACCAAGGAACAAGATTCGTTAACCAGATCTTATTAAACAAATGGACTTCAAATTGCAGACATAAACCTATGGACAGTGGCTGATAGGTTAACCCTAACCTATGCGTTAAATTCGAACTATTTCTCATTAGTCCTACGCCTGACATATGACGGTATTGCCCGTCTGTTTCTGTTTTGCACTTGCATCATAGGCGCAACCCTTATACTAACCTCCGGAAAACCAAACAAGATACAGATTTATGATGAGTGGTTTCGAGCCATATAATTTGACAAAGCCATGGCCTCATAGGAGTAAACCATCATGAAGAGAAAATGAGTTTTGTCCTGGCTATTAAAAATGAATCAAAAGCTACAGAGCCATGGTCCAGTGGAGGTTTATGATCTGTAATGAAGTGTACCCAGTACAATGCCTTTGAAGCTGTGAGAAGTAAAGCATAAGGGTTTTGAGATGCTCAGAAAAGGAATGAAATTGCATGCAAACAACCACGACTCCCAATCAATATACACGCTCAATAATGAGCATATATGCAGTAATAGTCACGGCTAAAGAACAAAGCGTGTAGAGAAAAGAACAGATGAAGGAAATGTAGGAAGTAAAAGAGCTACCTTTCATTTCTGTGGAATCATGGTGTAACTACGAAGTATTCCTTCAATATGACCATGTATGGCACCTCAAGATAGAAGATCGACATAAGGGTACATAAAACAAAAGGAATACGTCAGAGAGAATGCTAAAACCGTGGCTTGAAAGGCTGGTTTCTTCTCAGAAGATGAAAGAAATCAAAGAGTATGAACTATATTTGTATCAGATAAACCTGTATTGCTGTGGTCCAATGGCCTAAGGAAAAGGGTTCGGAGTCCTCCATTCAAAACGAATGGAAACCAGTCAGCGGACTATCTAGCATTATCGGCCCATACAAGAACTAAAACCATCACAGCAAAACAATAACAAGAAATGGTGAGAAAATGAGGCTCCCGAGATTTTCAACCAAATCAAATAATGATAATGCAATAGCAGCGCTTCCTATGTTATCATTCCAGTTATAAATATTTCTAAGGGGTACCAACAAAATACAACTAAACCTCAAGTAAAAATTGATATACAGCGAGTTTCCAGACCAGTTTCCGGCTTAAACACAGAGAAGAAAACAATAACAACATTAATCTGATCTTACAGGGACGACTAGCTAAAACCAACAGCGATCTATGGCGACCCTATCGAGGTGTCTTTTACATCTGCAAACCCTACCAAGATTACACCGGTCTGAGAGTGCATACGGAATGATTCGGCAACCAGTGAAAGGAAGGCAATCGACCAATGGAGTCCTTGAACAGAAAGGAACGATTTGAAACTGTAAGAGAAAAATGCTTTTTAACACAGAGAGGACAGTCTACAGAACTATTTGGAATCAGATAAACTACAACAACATTTTGAGATTCGAAATGAAAATTCAGAGATGAGGCATTCGACAGAACCTGGCTACGCAACCCACTCAACGAATCTGCTTCAATCATTGCAGTTCCAAACTGCTTCTTTCCTTTCACCTGTCATGATCTCCTTGAACCCCTACAGCTCTTTTATAACTCAGCCTCTCTCCTCTCCAAGGGCTTGGCACGCGATCCCGAGCACCACTCATTAAAAGAATATGTATTTTTATTTAATTTAAAAATCCCAATTATTAGATATTTTATTTTATTATTATTTTTCTTTATAGCCGACCCAAATTATTGTTAAAAATAGAATAGTACTATATCGACAATTATAATTTTGTACTATACTTAATTTATCTTATTAATCAAGTTGTAAATCACAATTTACCACATGATTACATCTATTTATTTATTTAAATATTTATAATAAATAATATTATATTGAATAATACAAACTTATTACAACTTTATTTATCAACAACACTTCTATTTAAATAGTAATTTATCTATAACGACAGTCGACAACTAACGACTTTATGCCCAGTTAACAACACTTATACTCTTCCGTAGAATAATTCTAATTAAAGCACAACATTGCCACACATACCAAGACACCTGCAGAACTCATTAGACTCCAAGATACGGCATTACCTGACCGTAAGACATGGGCGAATAACCACCACTAACCACAAGGGTAAACTGACGACGAAGGAACACTGACTAGGGACCTCACGTTAACTCCAACCAACTAATCCATTGGCGAAGGCACGCTCAGACCTGTAATCAGGTGGAGTCGATGCCTAGTACCTGCATCCTGCAGCAACGCATAGTTAACCATAACAAGATATACATATACATCACAAGCAGTCCTATCGTGAATGGAAATCGCAGTGAGGTAGGGTACTCGAGAACGAGTAATACAACACTGTTCCATTCACGCTTATAAATAACAATCAACTATATTGAACAGAGTATCAGATTACTAATCTATGACATAAAATGATCAACTAACTTCCAATCCATATAATGAATAACATCAAAGCATCTAAAACATCAGTTCATTTATCAAATTGTAAAGCATAAAATGGCATAATCCAACATCAACATCTGTTATCTTAACAATTAAGTTCACAATGAAGTAACAAGATAACAAGAGATTCATCATCTACGGTCTAGGACACTAAAAAGTTTAAGCAAACATCAATCTGATGGACGACGAGACGAGGGGCACTACATCCTCCCCCCCTAGGATCAGGCTTACTCCTGGAAGCCTGCGAACAAATATGGGTGAAATGTATTGAGTTTGGCCAGTTTTCACAACACTATGCAAACATGGAAGCACACACTGTGCATAAGATCTATTAACAGAAAAGTCTTGATATACTGACTTTACACCTTTAGCAGCATGGTACCAAAATTTATCATTTTATAAGCACTATATACATGATTTAACACACCTACACGAATTCAAATTACCATGAATCACATCTCAAGGCTACACAAGGATCCCTCTGGACACTGGTAACTGTCCTACTAAGGCATGTCACAAAATCTATGAGCCAAAAGCCAACATCTATCCCACACAATCCATACCACACACTCTGAGACTTGATGGTGCTAGGGCACACACACATGATTAGCCCATCCAAACAAGACAACAATGACCTAACTCCTACAGCAAAATTTAATTAGCCTCCAAGAAATAGTCCTAGCCTCGGATATCCCCATCCTCAAGGTTCCCTGTATCTACTTCCTCGTATACGCTCACCAAGTCTGCCTCATACATCCTTGGAGAGAAATCACAATACGACACACGGCCGACGTCAAAAACAATAAGAAAAAACTAGTTTAGCCACCAAAGTCAGATACAAATATAAAATAAAGATTAGATTTCATCAACAAAACAAGAAATGCGCGCAGTTCAACACTAAACCAAATGTAACCACAAGGGTTACGCACAAATGAAGTTCACAAGGTGTGGCTAAACCATCACAATCAATATAAACAAAGTGTCGGCCTTTTCAATTAATAGATAATCATCAAAAATTATAAGGAAAATACACAATTTTTGAAATTGCACTGTACAACACTGCGTGACTAGATACTAGCCACCAAACGAGGAAGGAGGGAACAACGTCAGGTTATCCTCAACTTTTATTTCACACAATAAGGACTCTACATAAGCACTAAGAACATCCCAGAATGCATACTTCACACGAGGAGGTACAAGCATCTAGTCCTCTACCTGACAACTCCTCTAACCAACCGAAGCTCCTTAAGGATAGGATGATCGTCGAGAGACACCTCTCGACTCTCCCCTGATTCCAAATTGTTCACCATCGTGGCAAACAACTGACAACCTTGACTCATGCATTTCTTTGACCGTATGGCAGATATCATATGCAGGGGAATGGATCTCTACATGCCAACTACCTCTACCTTAACCTCTAGGCATCTACCTATGTACACACTGCCAAGGGACACCCTCACGCTGTTAGGCAAGGATGACAAAGGAAGAAGAAAATCTACAGAGTTTAAGCAACTAGGACAACATAATGGGACTATGCACACCCAGAGTACCCAGTGTTTAAACCTGGCTCTGATACTAGATGTAACGCCCGCCTTGAACGCCTTAAAGAATACACACTTTTGCAATATGAAACAGGAAATTTTTTTTTTTTAAAAGATTAAATAACGATAACATAACTAATTACAACGTATTCTCTAAGGGTCCAAGGCTGCATCACTTAACCAATCGACTAACATAATTTGACATACATCAACAACTGATCTAAATCAAATGCATAATTGAATAACTGATTCATATTCATTGCATGTCGACAAATAATGTAATACCATCTACATAATTAAGTACACAACTGATATGCTTTCCTTACACATGAGTACATCATGATATCACCATTTGTAGACTACATCAGAATTACATAGACAATGAATGTTCTGTTACACAAATCTGGTACAAGGTTATACACATACATCTTCATCAACTGGTACAAGCACAACTGAAACAAATCCTTTTCTGCATAAGATCCTGACAAGAGAACCAATGGATAAAATAGCTCTTCCACCCGACCATGTGGAACCCAAAGGTCCACCCCCCGAGCTAGGAGTTAACATGAGGTCCCAAATACTGACAGTCAGGTAGACGAAGGACAAACAAGAACAAAGGACGACCAAACGCCAATACAACAGATGGCAATATCAATACAACACAACATAACTTAACTTAACTTTCACTTTACTTCCAGAGGCGACACCAAAACAAACAAGGAGATCCCGAACAAGGAATGCTAGGTTGTAGTAGGGAGAGTGTCATCGCATGGTCCTAACATGGGTTATCCTGACAGCCTCTCACTAGGCGCCGGCCCCATAGGGTGACACATGCGGAATCGACCTTCCTTTCATGAGGACAAGGAAGTCAATCATGCCGACCAGGCCTTCTCTACCCATCCTTAGTCTAAACAAGCACTACAGGCCATGGGAGAGGAATCCATTAATCTTATTAGTGTGAAATCTACCCTTAACCCCCTAATTCATTTTTAGGTTATCACTTGATTAATCTACTTGCAACGGGTTATCCTGACTGCCACTCTGGGCGCCGGCCCCACGTTGAAAGCCACTCTCCTTCCTTACACCTAGTAAACCTTAACCATCATACAAGGCATTATAGCAATACACATACGTGTTCATCGCAAGGCATAAACCCTCTTGCATTACAAACAGAATCATACACCAATCGTTATCCATCGCCTATAGCATTACAACATTTTACACTTTCACAGATACCAGGTCTCTCCAAACAACAATTACGACAAAACGGTACAATAAAATCACAAGAGGTCTGATATCTCATCTAGAGCTTAATACTTTACCAAACACATCATTCAACCTTGACAATACCTCATTATACTTCATACTTTGTTTGATACACATAAACACTATTACATCGTAATTACAACATCAACAATACACAAGCTGCAAATACTCAACATTGACGACTTAGCCTCTAGAATTCGGGTTTAAACAACCTCAAATCGACTCATTACCACACTCAATCAATTCAGTTCAAAATTCAGGAGATAAAATACTATCATTCATTCTCAGTTCAATGCAAACAGCTTCTGAAATAAAATCAACATTATATTACAACAATTAAATTGATACCTTGCAACAAAATCTCTAACTAATCTTTATTTTGTTTCAAAAGATAAATAAATTGATTAACTAAAACATTACAATAATAATAAAGAACCACTTAATTTCTGTTTACCATTCGACACTTTCATAACGATACGATCTTTATATACTTTCCTTCAATCTTGTCCAATTAACTTTATTCTATAAAGGATAATAACGCTAGGAGAGATATCTTACGGCTGAACGATAACTACACGAGGAGAGTTCAATCACGAAATGTTGTTAACCTTCATACGATCTTGCAGACGTTCTAGCGAGCTCAACCAAATAGATTCTTTTATGATGATTTGAGTTATTTCTGAAGTTGATCCTATCCGTGGTGATATAACTTCTCAAGAGAACAATCGTAAATGCGCCCTATGCGAACAGTTTGAGATACTTTACTGCTGAGATGTAAAATTGCTATTGACTATTTTTCCATAGAAATGGGTAGCATCAGACCTTAACCAGTCATTTCGGACAGACATTGACATCTCAATCATTCTGTAGGATTCGACAGTTGATTTCTGTATGTACTCGGTTGAATTCCCTCGCTGCACTGGCCTTCGGAGGAACGCCAATCTACATCTTCGAGATAACTGCTAAGTTTGTGTTGGTTGTGTGGTCTGATTGAAGTCTGTGCACTGGTGTGAAGGTGTAAACTGGAGGAAGGAACCTCTCAGACGTCTCAGCAATGTGAAAACAAACCACTGTGATATTCTAGTTATATACCAAAATTGCTGTTAAAAGAGGTTGAACTATGGTATACGATGCATCTAGTTGACAGAAACAGCGTTCTATGTGCATTGACCTGATTGTAGAAGGTATGTGATGTAGGCTAGCTTCTATGGGCAGCGTTCTACAGAGCTGAATTCCTTCAGAAGAGCGCCCAGCCAAGACAAGGGCGATCTACATCATAACTCGACTAACTTTTAGATTTTAATGTTTCAAACTGTTAATAATTGTAGTGTCATTTGGATGTTTGGATAAGACAAATGCGGAGGCTGCATTATTCATCTCCTCGAGTTAAATGTATACCTTAAACTTTAATATTGAGATCACAGTTAAATCTACAGCGATTGGAAGGGTTATGATTGCAGTGGCTGCAAATATACCCAAGGTAGCGATTGGCTGGTAACAACGATCTAGCAAATACATAACATAATGCATTTCAGGCAATACTCCTCCAGATTCGCTGTGAAAGCAGTAGTAATCGATGCAAGACAAAATAGACAACACTTAGCCAATGAATTCGTTCAAGGCAAGGGCGATCTTTCCCGGATGATCATAATCGCTCTATCTGATGGTTATCAACTGTTTGTAGGCCAGCATGATTTCGATCACCCTAACTATGGAGTGGACTGGTCAGATATAACACTAGCTTTAGATTTTCATGTTTTGCAATGCAGGAATCCTAATTTATTAATACAAGCAAATTATAAGGACTGCAGTTTGATAAGTTCTCAAATGAAATTGTTAAAACAGATTATAATACGGCTAGAACCAATTATCAGAAAACAGTTACGGGTGAGAGCAAACTTTGACAATTTTTACAGCAGGTTGGTTGAGTGACGCAGATTTAATGATC
The DNA here is from genome assembly GCA_027924645.1 of Cunninghamia lanceolata. Classification (NCBI taxonomy): domain Eukaryota; kingdom Viridiplantae; phylum Streptophyta; class Pinopsida; order Cupressales; family Cupressaceae; genus Cunninghamia; species Cunninghamia lanceolata. The sequence goes on along the minus strand of BSBN01000737.1, from coordinate 755,148 downwards.
TTAGTGGTGGTCGTAATTGTATATCTGATGACACATCTTAAGTAGATATTCATTTCACTCTCCGATCTTTGCAAAATTCAATTCCATAAAAGCAAGTGTGTAAATGCTATGAAGCATTGATTCTATTTAAGTGACAGCTGTTCAGTGGTGGAGAAGAATCCATTTAGGCGTCAAGCAAGCTGTACGTTATAGGTTATTAACAATTTTCTGAATGAATCTCTGCATTAAATATGTTTACATGGAACATCTAGTGTCCACATAATCACATGGCACCTATTATGTTTTTAATACCATTTTCCTGTGGTGCTTGTTTACATTGGCCTTCCTAGCTGTTGCATAACTTTATCCATCGAGTAAGATGTATTCTGGAGAATGGCGTTATGGAAGCATTATCACTATTAGTAGTAGTTGATAGAATACAGTATCATGGATCAGAAGGGTGGACTTAGAGATAGCACTAGAGGACAACCATTCTAAAACCACCGAATATCATATTATGGATCATTGTCTGTGTGCTAAGAACAGAGTTCATTCCTTCCTATAGCACATCTCCAAAAGCCGTCAGCTGGATACTGCATGACCAATTAATTAAAACATTTGTGATAAGCCCACGATGCTCAAATCGATCTGCAAGGTTTTCTGGGCTAAATCAGAATCTTAGATAATCATTCTACCCAGGCAAATATATTTTGACAATGGCAAATCAAATTAACAGAGCATCGTCATTATATTTCTGTCATCAATATTAAAGCTAAACCCCTCTATCCTACTCACCGAGCATGCTCCAGAGCGATGGACGAAAACAGGTGCAAGCTTTCAGCCTTTTTAATGGCAAACCTTTATTATAAAGCTATAGAACATCTAGAATCCGTTGCATATTCTTGGCACGAGTTATCATTGACATGGTCTTTTTGTCTTGTAATAACAGTCTACAGATGTAAAACAGTCACCAAGAGTGCTGTTCAAAATGGGGAATCATCGTATTGATCTTATGTAGGAAAGGTGAATGAAAAGGATTCAAAACATTCATTTAAAACAATGATAATAAGGCAGCGAAACTAACTAAGAGCATTACCTCCCTATCACACCCTGGCGTTGCCACTTACAGCGGTCCACAAAATCATCCTTCCATCATAAATAACACCAAGGAACAAGATTCGTTAACCAGATCTTATTAAACAAATGGACTTCAAATTGCAGACATAAACCTATGGACAGTGGCTGACAAGTTAACCCTAACCTATGCGTTAAATTCGAACTATTTCTCATTAGTCCTACGCCTGACATATGACGGTATTGCCCGTCTGTTTCTGTTTTGCACTTGCATCATAGGCGCAACCCTTATACTAACCTCCGGAAAACCAAACAAGATACAGATTTATGATGAGTGGTTTCGAGCCATATAATTTGACAAAGCCATGGCCTCATAGGAGTAAACCATCATGAAGAGAAAATGAGTTTTGTCCTGGCTATTAAAAATGAAATAAAAGCTACAGAGCCACGGTCCAGTGGAGGTTTATGATCTGTAATGAAGTGTACCCAGTACAATGCCTTTGAAGCCGTGAGAAGTAAAGCATAAGGGTTTTGAGATGCTCAGAAAAGGAATAAAATTGCATGCAAACAACCACGACTCCCAATCAATATACACGCTCAATAATGAGCATATATGCAGTAATAGTCACGGCTAAAGAACAAAGCGTGTAGAGAAAAGAACAGATGAAGGAAATGTAGGAAGTAAAAGAGCTACCTTTCATTTCTGTGGAATCATGGTGTAACTACGAAGTATTCCTTCAATATGACCATGTATGGCACCTCAAGATAGAAGATCGACATAAGGGTACATAAAACAAAAGGAATACGTCAGAGAGAATGCTAAAACCGTGGCTTGAAAGGCTGGTTTCTTCTCAGAAGATGAAAGAAATCAAAGAGTATGAACTATATTTGTATCAGATAAACCTGTATTGCTGTGGTCCAATGGCCTAAGGAAAAGGGTTCGGAGTCCTCCATTCAAAACGAATGGAAACCAGTCAGCGGACTATCTAGCATTATCGGCCCATACAAGAACTAAAACCATCACAGCAAAACAATAACAAGAAATGGTGAGAAAATGAGGCTCCCGAGATTTTCAACCAAATCAAATAATGATAATGCAATAGCAGCGCTTCCTATGTTATCATTCCAGTTATAAATATTTCTAAGGGGTACCAACAGAATACAACTAAACCTCAAGTAAAAATTGATATACAGCGAGTTTCCAGACCAGTTTCCGGCTTAAACACAGAGAAGAAAACAATAACAACATTAATCTGATCTTACAGGGACGACTAGCTAAAACCAACAGCGATCTATGGCGACCCTATCGAGGTGTCTTTTACATCTGCAAACCCTACCAAGATTACGCCGGTCTGAGAGTGCATACGGAATGATTCGGCAACCAGTGAAAGGAAGGCAATCGACCAATGGAGTCCTTGAACAGAAAGGAACGATTTGAAACCCTAAGAGAAAAATGCTTTTTAACACAGAGAGGACAGTCTACAGAACTATTTGGAATCAGATAAACTACAACAACATTTTCAGATTCAAAATGAAAATTCAGAGATGAGGCATTCGACAGAACCTGGCTACGCAACCCACTCGACGAATCTGCTTCAATCATTGCAGTTCCAAACTGCTTCTTTCCTTTCACCTGTCATGATCTCCTTGAACCCCTACAGCTCTTTTATAACTCAGCCTCTCTCCTCTCCAAGGGCTTGGCACGCGATCCCGAGCACCACTCATTAAAAGAATATGTATTTTTATTTAATTTAAAAATCCCAATTATTAGATATTTTATTTTATTATTATTTTTCTTTATAGCCGACCCAAATTATTGTTAAAAATAGAATAGTACTATATCGACAATTATAATTTTGTACTATACTTAATTTATCTTATTAATCAAGTTGTAAATCACAATTTACCACATGATTACATCTATTTATTTATTTAAATATTTATAATAAATAATATTATATTGAATAATACAAACTTATTACAACTTTATTTATCAACAACACTTCTATTTAAATAGTAATTTATCTATAACGACAGTCGACAACTAACGACTTTATGCCCAGTTAACAACACTTATACTCTTCCGTAGAATAATTCTAATTAAAGCACAACATTGCCACACATACCAAGACACCTGCAGAACTCATTAGACTCCAAGATACGGCATTACCTGACCGTAAGACATGGGCGAATAACCACCACTAACCACAAGGGTAAACTGACGACGAAGGAACACTGACTAGGGACCTCACGTTAACTCCAACCAACTAATCCATTGGCGAAGGCACGCTCAGACCTGTAATCAGGTGGAGTCGATGCCTAGTACCTGCATCCTGCAGCAACGCACAGTTAACCATAACAAGATATACATATACATCACAAGCAGTCCTATCGTGAATGGAAATCACAGTGAGGTAGGGTACTCGAGAACGAGTAATACAACACTGTTCCATTCACGCTTATAAATAACAATCAACTATATTGAACAGAGTATCAGATTACTAATCTATGACATAAAATGATCAACTAACTTCCAATCCATATAATGAATAACATCAAAGCATCTAAAACATCAGTTCATTTATCAAATTGTAAAGCATAAAATGGCATAATCCAACATCAACATCTGTTATCTTAACAATTAAGTTCACAATGAAGTAACAAGATAACAAGAGATTCATCATCTACGGTCTAGGACACTAAAAAGTTTAAGCAAACATCAATCTGATGGACGACGAGACGAGGGGCACTACACACAAAGCATATCAAAGTGCCTAGAAGTATATTTAGATATTGCAAGGATTCTTAGAAGAATATTCACAACACAACACAAGGTGATTCTACTAGTCAAGCATTAGTAATATATCAACCCCATCTTCATATATGGACTAGGTCCATTTGTATTCTTGTTGTAGGGATGAGTGGTCCTTATCAATATTTATTTGTTTTCATCATCTGCTGACTAGTACAACCACTGAAGAATGTAAACGCTAAAAATGAGAGAGGAGACAAAAGTGACTTAGGTTCACAATGTGGGAAAATTCCCCCAAGATATCCTCCACAATGTTATGCCCCCAAGGTACCACACACAACAATTACAATAAGAGAGGGGAGAATAGAAGAATAGAGAGACAAATAGAGGAAGTATCACAATAGAGGCAGTCTCCTTATATCCTTGACCTTACAAGAGTATCAAGGGTCATCCAATAAGACCTAAACAACATTTAGCACAACACAAGGGAACACAACATGACACATAAGAGGAGGCCACCTGTGAGAGAAAATCAAAGAGGTGCTACATCAAAGGTGTCTAAAAGGGTGAGAATTGGTAATGAAAAGCTTCTCTCTTGAAGTTTTTCTCTTGATATATGTAAGGCTGGTGGAGGAGAAACCTTAAAAATTCCTATTTTTGTTAGTTGAGGTGGTGTTGGAGTACCTTGAACCTTAGAAATAGTATTTTCATTTTGTGTAAGCTCAACATCCATCCCCAAAGGTTTAGGAGAACTCCTCGTGCTCTCTGCATCTTTAGAGTTATCCAAGGTACTTAAATGGTCAAACAATGGTAAGCAATCCATAGTATGAGCCTCATTTAAGATGTTGTTGAGAAGAGATTTAAGATTAGTAGATGAACATCCATTGTCAACCGATTTAGGATTGTTTTTAAGGGGAGGTCCTTCATTATCCAATGCTTTATCCTATAAAGGTAGAACATTGGAATGAATTAATAGTAGGGTAATGTTAAGGAATGTATCAATGATTTCTTCGTCTTGCACCAAAATATCCTCACAAGTGGGGACTATTTTGGGAGAGGGATCTAAATCATTGGGTGAGGTAGACAAGGCTATGTTAGCTTCATATGTCTTAGAGATTATATCCATGACATCATCATAAAATGTAGTAGAATTCATAGGAGGATCATCATCATCACTTTCTTCATTATTATCTATGAATGTAGTGAGATCTTCTAATACCGAAGGATATATTCCCATGAGAGTTATGAAGCTATCAAAATTAGATATATAACAAAGAATTTCATATGTGACACATAGAAATGTCAATGTCATATATGGGTGCTATTTGATTTATGACTTGAGGATGCTTATTTGTAAATCTAGAGAATTTTTCAAAGTCTATGATGTATGCAAACAACACTTCCAAAGATGAATAACAAGAAGCATCCATAATGAAAGTATGATAGAGCTTTTCACACCAAGTCACTAGTTTGAGAAAATTAGGTTTTTGAAGTTCAAAAACACACTAATTTCACTACAAACTAAGTGAGTATGATGTGAAGAGTGTTGTACAAAAAGGCAATGTAAATGATTTTAAGATTTTTCTCAAGGAAGTGTGAGAAAGAAGCTAAAGTTCTTAGTGTTGAAATACAGAATGTGTAATTGCAAAAATTATGATTTATGAGATGAAAAATAAAAGATAATGCAACACTTCAAGGAAAAATTAGATATGAATGTTTATGAAAGCAGAAAAATTTGAACTAAGATTTTGACTACAAACCCTAACTTTTGAGAATTGACTAGGTTTTAGGAAAATGCAACTTTTTCAACAAAACCCTAGAAAATGAGATCTTCACATGCAATGTACAATATGATGAAATGATTGTATATAGTAATATGGATCAGATCTAATGTAAAAATTATAAATTCAAATCTTTCTATCATATGAATTGAAAACAACGCAAAACTATGCCTTTTTCTACCCTAGAATGCTCATTTTTTTTACTTTCTCAAAATTATGCAAGATCTTTCAAATGAATGATTAAGAGTATGTTATGAATCAATGCAAGATCTGAAATTAACACTTAGAAAGAATCAAATTATGCTTAGAGATACGGGTTCACCAAAACGTTATGTACATGGAAAAAGGTGAATGAATGAAGACTAGCATGCACACTATATCAAACCCTCTTCCACAATAACATTCAAGGACAAGACTGAGCCAAATCACTACCAAAGGGAGGTGGACTCATCTACAGATCTTATGCTCTTGTTTTCTATAGAAAGATCAGATTTAACTAAGCCTTTTATCAAACCCTAGGTCAAGTATGCATAAAACCCTAGTTCTAAGATAATCAGCTTATAATAGATAGAAAATGGTTGAAACTTAGGATCAAAATATACAAAGATCATCAGAGATATCAAAACATGTATCTCAGAAGATGAAGTGTTAGAGGACAAAATAGGAACCACCCAAGTCTTGAAAGACAAAATCTGTCGGAGGTCTGAACTAAGATAATTCTCCAAGGGATGCTCAGATGCTAGATCCAATGTCAAAAGGCCCAGAAGACTAGGGTACCAATAGCCCAAGTCTTTTTAGGGGAATATTCTAGAACTTTTTTTAGATCCTGAAACCCTGATTCCTACACAATCTTCATTTTTCTTCATTTTTCTTCAATCTTGTACCTTTAAGCTACACACAAGATGACAAGAGAGGGGTTGGGGGGTTATGGTGTTTAGGGATTTGCCTCAGTCAAACCCTAGAATGGCATTCAAGCCTTCCAAGATTGTTGAAAGATAAGAGAGCATGCCCTAGTAGGGCAGAGGGTAAACCAAATGATGATAGAATGATTCAAATAAAAATGATATCACCTTGGAGGTGAAACCCTTAGGAGAATGAAGATCCTTCAACTCATAAGGAGATGGATGATGATTCCAAACCTGTAACAACACACACAATACAAATAGAAATCTACTCTAATAACACAATGAATTCTTTGAATGCTTTTTATCTAAGATCATAAGTTCACAATATCCATTTAGGTTCATAATGAATTCAAAAACACACTTATATATGCTTTCTCGCTAACATTCGTGAAATTAAATCACAAGGACAGACAAAGAGGAACATTTTTAAAGGTCCTATGTTGACATAACATTAATTAGCCTTGACCAATCAAGGGAGACTTGGGTGGTTGGTACCCAAGTCTAAGAGCCCCTTTTTAGTCTAAGATGAGATTAAGGAAGTGCCCAAGGTCCCAAATTCACATTGGTGCTAGGAAATCTCTTTGGGATGATCAATTATAATGCATAATGTAATTATGGGAAGCTACGAGCTAAACAAGGAGGTAAAAAGGCAAGTGTCCACTTGTTACTCCATAACAATACCTAGTGTTCTTTCCCTTTTACTTCAAAACCTGTAGGTTGCTGCATATAAATTCCTTCTTCCAAATCTCCATGCAAAAATGTAGTCTTACATTTTCTCAATTTCAAAATCATGAGTTGTGGCAATGGATAAAAGAAATCTAATAGAAGATAGTTTAGCAATAGGAGAGAGAAAATTTCATCGAAATCAACTCCCTCTCTCTCAGAGTAGCCTTTTGCTACCAATCTAGCCTTGTACTTCTATAATGAACTGTATACTCCAAACTTCTTTTTGAATTTACCCACTTACATCCTATGGCCTTTCTTCCTTTAGGCAAATGTATAAGATCCTCGGTGTCACACGAGTCTAAAGCCATCATTTCCTCTTGCATTACTGCTTGCCAAGACTCACTATCATCCACATGAATAGCTTCCCTCTAGGATCTAGGTTCATTTTCAATGCTCAATAAATAAATACATAATAAAAATCAGGTGGGATATGCATATCAACTAGGTTCTATTGTCTTGTGGATCTTCTCAAGGGTGGAGTAAGAGATTCTTCCTCACATTATGTTGTATGCTCAACTTCTTTTGTAACAATAGAGTCTTCCTCATTTGAAATTTCACTTGAATTTTCTTCTTCTTCTCAATCCTCTAATCCATCATTATGTTCTTCTTCATGTGCATTTTCTTTCTATAAATCAAAATGCACTATCCTCTTCCTTTTTTTTCTTATCATTGTACAAGATTAGGAATAGCTCTAAGTTCCCTAAAAATCACATCTCTAGAAAAGATAGCTTTGTTGGTTAGAGGATCCCAAAACTTATAACTTTTTACATTCTCACTATATCCAATAAAGATGCATTTATGTGCTTTTAGATCCAACTTGGATCACTTTTTCTTAGGCACATGAATAAAATCCTCATAGACAAAAACCCTTAAATGTGAAAAAGAAGGTTTCTTACCTATGCACACTTCATAAGGTGTTGAATCAAAAGCCTTACAAGGATATCTATTTAACAAGTAACAAACAGTACTAACAAATTCTTCCCAAAAGCATTTATCCAACTATGCATCATTTAACATAATTCTCACTTTTTCCATTATTGTTTGGTTCATCCTTTCTGCAACACCATTTTGTTGTGGTGTATATGGAGTTGTCTTTTGTCTTATGATATCTACATGCTTATAGAACTCATCAAATGTTGTATAGTAATATTCCCTTCCATAGTCAGATCTTAATATTTTCATCTTAAGTCCTAATTGGTTTTCTACTAAGACTTTAAACTCCTTAAACTCAGTGAAAACTTTAGATTTATTGTAGTGCCCCTCATCTCGTCGTCCATCAGATTGATGTTTACTTAAACTTTATAGTGTCCTAGACCGTAGATGATGGATCTCTTGTTATCTTGTTACTTCATTGTGAACCTGATTGTGATGATAATAGTTGTTGATGTTGGATTTTATCATTTTATGTTTTAGAATTTGATAAATGAACTAGATGTTACAGATGTTTTGATGTTATTTGCGATATTGGATTGAATGTTTTATGTTGTTGATTAATATCAGATACCTTGTTCAACGTAGTTAATTGTTTATACATAAACGTGAATGGAACAGTGTTGTATTACTCACTTTCGAGTACCCTACACCACTGCGATTTCCATTCACTATAGGACTGTATGTGGATATATATCTTGAATGTTTAACCGTGCGTTGTTGCAGGAATGCAGGTACTAGGCATTGACTCCACCTGATTACAGGTCTGAGCGTGCCTTCGCCAATGGATTAGTTGTTGGAGTTAACGTGAGGTCCCATGTCAGTGTGGTCTGGTTGTCAGTTTATCCTCTTGGTCATTGTCTGTCATTCGATCATGATTTGCGGACAAGTAATAGTGCACCTTGGAGTCTAACTAGGTTAGAAAGTGTCTAAGTGTGTAAGGTGTCATTGTGCTTTTATTAGAATCATTATACGAAAGAATATAAATGTTGAGAAATGAGCATAATGTCGTTAGTTGTCGATTATCATTATAAATAAATTATTATTTTATTAGAAGTGTTGTTGTTAAATAAAGTTGTAAGAAATTTTGTATTGTTCAATATAATATTATTTATAATAAATATTTAAATAAATAAAATAGTTGTAAGTTATGTTGTATTTAGTGATTTACAACTAAATTAATAAAATAAATTAATATATAGTTGTACTATTATAGATAGTTGTAATATTATAACTTTATTAAATAAAATAAGGTTGGTCAGCTATAAAGTCATTAAATGTTGTCGGGAATTATGTGTTTCATTTAAAAAATGAAATGCAATAAAATAAATAAAGAACTTCTTTGGGATTATTAAATTAAATAAAAATATTAGTAGAGGAGGGAGATGCACGGGATCACGTGCCGAGTCCCTTGGAAGAAGGAAGGGGCTGTGTTATAAAAGAAAAGGCTTGTTGAGGCAAAGGGAGAGCATTGTAGGTAGAGGAAAAAGTGAAGAAGATCAGGGAAAAGGCTTGGACTGTAGCAGTTGAACCGGAATTGTCGAATCGGCATTGCAGCCAGGTTCCATTAAAAGTTTAATTTACTCCTCTGCTTCTCTTTCTGAATCTGTAAATGTTGTTGCTTGTTTAATCTTCCAAATGTTTTGTTTGGGTTACATTTATGCTTAAAGATATGATCCAATCTACAATCGATTGGTATTCTGAGTTTTCGTCGTCAAATCCTAAACCCGGTGCTCATTTCTGTTGGTTGTCCTCTCTACGTTTAAACAATAACATCTCTTAGGGTTTAAATCATTTCTGCCAAGGAATTCGTTGTGTAATTGTCTTCCTCCCACTCTATTTACTGGCAAACATAGTGTATTTCCTTGGATCTTAGCTTGAAGGCAGTGACATCACAACATTCTGCAGAAAATGCTTTACCAATTGCAATCATAGCCATACAACTCCCGCAGCTTTAACTGTTATCTCAATGAAAAAGTCTTGGGTGTCCTCAAGTTAGCCAGCAAAGGCAAGACGGTCAACCTCGCTCACATAATGTTCGAATGTAGGTGAAATGCAATGATTACAGGGTTTAGACTGAGATTTTAATGCTACACTTGTAGCAGTTCGTTCCAGGGTGAAGTTACATCATTTTTGGTTGTGCATTGCATTCACCTTCACCCTGGAGGTTTGCCAATGAATATCTTTGTGGATCGCATCATTTGGAGACTTCCTTTCTATTGATCACCATATTAATTTGAGTTGGCATACTCTGCTGTGCGTCTGTTGAGGGTTTCAGGATATTTATATAGATCACAATAGTTCTTATTGACCACTAAGGCTCAAGCATTCCTCCAAGATTGTTGTTCGCTAGCTGTCCCATACGCCCAGGCTTCTAGTAGACCTGTTGCCATCCTTAGATCATGCCAAGGGAGTTTCAATTTCATAAAATCTGAGTGTAGATTGCCTACCAATTTAGGGACTCATCACAGGATTCACGAGCAAGCATTCGACCCTTTTTGGATTTGCTGTATGTTGTCACTATAATCGTTTGTAATTTTGCAAATTATAACTTCTGCATCGATGTTTGAGGAAAGAACATAGATTGTGCAGTCAAAGCATAGTGATACTGTAAATACTCCTAAGCTGATATACATATGTGAACTACAAGAATCAAGAGAATGCGTTACAGATTTAAACAGTTACCGCAATGACATAAGGTTAGGGTGTCTTCAAGATAGCCGCATGGGCAAATAGGCACACACAGTAATCACATGTAGGTGTGAATTCAAATACCATTACCTAGCTCGTTGTGTCCAAGGGTATGCGAAAATGACCAGAAATTGATACCTTTCAATGAAAACACGAGTCAGAAATTATTTGCGATTAGAGGCCATACCTAATTGGTTTAGTTAAGGGCTATAGCCAAATCTATTGGTGGTCTATCTATTGTAATACCAACAAAACTGGGTGCCTAACCAAAATGCATTTCATGTTATTTATACTAGATGTGGTTATATTTGTTAGGTTTACTAAACTGTATATCAGTTTGGATTGGAAAGAAATAACGTATTGCTTTGTCCACATTATTTTGTTTAATTTATGCCAATAATACTAATGACGGATAAGCCATTATTAGATTTTGTCATTAACAATATTATTATTGTTATGATGGTCCAAGCACTATATTTTAAATAAAGCACATTCATGATACAATAAGTTGTGGTCCTAGTAAGGGCAGATCATTGCCTTTTACAGTATCTCGTCGTAGCATCCACAGACCATATTCATAGTTCAGTTTGAGTTGCATCTTAGCTAAATATATCTATTGATTGTAGCAGCTTTTGGAAGTATCAGGCAAACCAGACATTTTTGATTTAGTAGGATATATGTGTAGCTCAAGATAAACATAATGTGGGCTGCCTGTTGAGAAGTTTAGAAACAAACATATATGAGGCTCAAGATCGGTTTATCTGGTTGTACTACCTGGTTGTTATGCCCTAGTTTTTGAACAATACCCATGTCTCTCACCAAACCTGTGGGCTGCAACAAACTGCGACACTGCAATCTGATCTTCATATAGGTGGATAATTCTTATAATTGCAGTTCAACCCAATTCTATAATTTGGTTATCAGAAGCACACAAACAATTATTATGACTGTAGTACAGTAGAATTTCACAAGGTTTTCCTTAAATGCTCCTTTGGATGTGTTATGTTTGTCATTTCCAAAAGTCCTTATCTTCTGTTAATGTTTGTATATTCAATAGTTTTACTGGGGTGCCTGAATGGAGAGCTGGGATGTATACAAATTATCCTGCAGGGTATAGCTGTTTTTATTGTTTTGGTTGTATTTAGTAGAGATTTTGCTGAGTTGACTTGTATTCAAATGTCAAGAGATAGTATTCTTGATTAAGAGGGATGTGCTTGATTTTGGGTTGAGTTAGCAAGGTTCATGGTTCAAATGTTAAGCTATGCTTATTGGTTTGTCTGAGTTTAAAGCTTGACTGCTGAGACATTCTTCAGTAGGGTACAGATGTTTTCATTGTTTTCGTCAGACGTATTTACTATTTTGTAGAGATTTACAGAATTTCATAGTTTTGAGATGTGGAGAAACAATCTGCTTGATTTAGGTCGGTGAGTTGGAAAGCTATCCCACTTTTCAAGTTCAATACTAGGCTGTAGAAAAGCTTTCTAGCAGGGTATGGGTATCTATTTTATTTTGATTGTTTTTAGTTGAAATTTTATAGAACTTTGATGTTATGCATTACTTCCTGCTGCTGTTACTACATGCTCTTGTGACCTGAATGCCTAGCTCACTCAAAGAACGCCTTTGTCTTTTATGACTAATGTTATTCAAGAGTTATATTAATAGAGAGAAGCCGACTCCCATATAACACAATACAGGATGCGATTTTATTTATAAGGGATGTTGACTTGTGAATAAAGATTACTAATAAGACAAAGTCTTAGTTATTCAATACATACCAAGACATGATCCTTTACTCTCATTGTCACTCGACATGTAGGCTATTATTGTGCATTCAGCTGTCCACAACGTCAGCAAGCAATTAGTTAATCCATAATTTCATATTTCCATGTGATCCCATTTAGGAGTTGTTCTCTGTTTAGGAGTTGTGGTTTTGGTATGTCTTGGAAGCATTATTAAGGTGTTGGGATCTCAAAGAACATCCTTGGAACCTTCGTCAAACCTATTGCCTTCGTTTTTTGTGACCATGGACTTTCGTGAAAATATTGTGTTAGAAAGAAAACTGTTGAAGTGTTACCGCCAATTATATCAATTGCAAGTTTGAATGAGTTCGATGGACGCTACTAGAAGTTATTAGACTAAACTAATATCATCCATTTCAATGATTAAGCGGTCATTAACAATTTCACACCATCTCTGTGATTAGTGCTTACAATTCAATAGGTTATTACACTTGAAACAGATATAGTAGAAGCATTTACTAGAAAACTGTAATGCCTTGGGAACGAACTTAGTTGATACATCTATTAAGTTTTGACGGCGTGAGAATGTCTAGTCCCGATCTTCTTCTTAGATAGATTTAAATCATCTTTGATTAAAACATTTCAGAGACATCGTTATGACAAAGAAATCCAAGCATAGTAAACTGTTATCTAATTGAGGTCAAGAATATCTGAAGGACCGTATTAGGGTAGAACTTAGAGGAAAACGTAAACATTGATGATGGTAGGACCTTTGTCCTCGTTGCATTTCTGTATAGTTATAAGGTATTATTTTAGTACTTAATCCAACGTTGGAAGGGTAAGTTAATCAGTGCAGAATTTGTTATACTTGTGTTTTATAATCTATCTTTAGAAACAAATGTAGAATATTTAGATAATTTAATTGTAATGTATTAGTATAATTGTTGTATTTATTGTGAAATCAATTAGTTTGATTTAAAGAGATAATGTAATCCATTGTTGATTTCATTACAAAGTTATTTATGATGAGCCAAGAAGGAATTTTAGTGTTTAATTTCTAGAATTTGAATTGTACTGTGTGAGTTAAGTATTTCTATTGCCGTAAAGAGTCAAATTAAGAGTGGTCAAACTCAAAATTCCAGAGGCTTAGTTTGTCGTAGTGTGGATGGATGTTTTTTTTGTATTTGTGATGTTATAACGATTATGTGATTCAAATTTAGTATGAAGTATAATGGAGTATTGACTAAGTTGATTAAGTGTTTTGTGATATAATATTCTCTGGATGAGATATTTAACCAGTAGTGACTATCTTGTATCCGTTTTGTCGTAATTGTTGTTTGGAGAGACCTGGTATCTGTAAAAGTGTAAAATGTTGTAATGCTATAGGCGATGGATAACAATTGGTGTTATGATTCCGTTCGTAATGCAAGAGGGTTTATGCCTTGCAATGAACAAGTATGTGTATTGCTATAATGCCTTGTATGATGGTTAAGGTTTACTAGGTGTTAGGAAGGAGAGTGGCTTTCAACGTGGGGCTGGTGCCCAAAGTGGCAGTCAGGATAACCCGTTGGAAGTAGATTAATCAAGTGATAACCTAAAATGAACTAGGGGGTTAAGGGTTGATTTCACATTAAACAAGATTAATGGATTCCTCTCCCATGGCCTGTAGTGCTTGTATAGACTAAGGATGGGTAGAGAAGGCCTAGTTGGCATGATTGACTTCCTTGTCCTCACGAAAGGAAGGTCGATTCCGCATGTGTCACCCTATGGGGCCGGCGCCTAGTGAGAGGCTGTCAGGATAACCATAGATGGGGGCCAGCGCCTAGTGAGAGGCTATCAGGATAACCCATGTTAGGACCATGCGATGACACTCTCCCTACTACAACCTAGCATTCCTTGTTTGGTCTCTCCACATATGTTAAGTGTTGTCTCTGGAAGTTAAGTTGTGTTGTGTTGTTTATGTTATTGCCACGTGCTGTATTGGCGTTTGGTCGTCCTTTGTCTTGTTTGTCTTTTGTCTACCTGACTGTTATTGTTTGGGACCTCATGTTAACTCCTAGCTCGGGGGGTGGACCTTAGGGTTCCACATGGTCGGGTGGAAGAGCTATTTTATCCATTGGTTATTCTTGTCAAGTTCATATGCAGAAAAGATTTGTTCCAGTTGTACTTGTCCTAGTTGATGAAGATGTATGTGTATAATCTTGTACCAGATTTGTGTAATAGATCAATCATAATGTATGTAATTCTGATGTAGTCTAAAAATGGCAATGTAATGATGTCATGATGTATTTATGTGTAATAAAAGCATTTTAGTTATGTTTTTGATTATGTAGAATGTATTATCTAGCGATATGTAACGAATATGAATCCGTTATTCAATTATGCATTGGATTTAGATCAGTTACTGATGAATGTTAAAATAATGCAGCCTTGTATCCTTAGAGAATATGTCGTAATTAGTTATGTTAACATTTCTTTGATAGCTTAAACATTTTAAAAAAAAATGTTCATGTTTCATGTAGCATAAATGTGTATTTCTTTGAGGTGTACAAGGCGGGCGTTACATTTATGCTCATAAAATAAATCCATGTGAATCTGGATACATCATCAATGAAGGTAATGAAATAACAAGATTTTACAATAGAATCATTATTCACATGTCTAAACACATCTGAATGAATAATTTCTAATTTCTCTTTCACTCTATTGCTTCCTAAAGGAAAAAAAATTATGTTTTGTTTACCAAATACACAATGCTCACAAAAATCAAAGTGCTCATCAGAATAGGAGAAATCATCCAACAAATTTTTATTCATAATTATTTTTAAAACATTTTCACTTATGTGGGCCAATCTACGGTGCCACAACATACATGTATTTTCATAAGTTGTAGTTACATTAGTGGATCTACAAACTATGGTGGCCTTAAGCCTAAATAGAGTTCCCATCCTTGTTCCCCCAGCTACCACCAAGCTTCCTCTCACCAATTTGTAACCATGCTTAGGGTGAGTGTGAGATCATGATTGGCCAAACAACGGCAATGGAGAAAAAACTTGTTGGATGATAATGTGCTAACATTTAAACTAATATTTAGATTTGGATGGAAAAGGATGTTAATATTTATAGCTCAAATATGAATTCCCTCTAAAAATGCCTTAGTATTACCTCCTGTTTAGGCAAGTGGGAGTCCCAAAACTTGTAAAACCACCCATTTAGTGTTATCCTGAAACTTTCCATAATTTCATCCTTGAAGCTAATAGACTTTTTTGTAACTAAATTTAATCAAATGAAAAGGGTTTATAGAGGAAGCTATTAAGATTCCAAAAATATAATATATGCCTCATAGTAATTTTAATAGGTGATTATTATTATTTTTCTACATACGCTATGTCTGATTTCCTAATAGATATACATATTCAATAACATCCATAACTTTCAACATATTAATCCTTTTTAAATCCGAAAGATGCATCACATTCTAGGATTTATTGGGTATACATTAAAATTTAAAATTTTTGAGTTTCATATATTTTTTATCAAGTTAGGTTGGCTGGAAAATTAATTTTTAATATTTTAAAAAAGTCACAGTAAAAAATTCATAAATAATTATCTATTTACTTAAAAAATTCAAAAAAATATGTGTCACATCCAGTCATGTGTCCTTTACTTAAATCCAAATCACGGAGGAAAAATATTATCTTTTTCCCATACTTAGATTGGCCAGAATGACACCTACTTTTTATGTTTTTTCTAAAAATTTGAGTAGTGCTTCATTGAAATATCCATATTTCACCAAACTATTTTTAAAATTTTCAAAAAAAAAAGTAGTAGCCCATAAACTACATCCAATTTATTACAAATTTTATTACTACCTTATTTCTAGATTGTGTAGATAACTCATTCAACTTTAAACATAAAGTTACTTAAGTCTATTTTTCACATTTACATTTCCACTTAGGGGTAGTATTTGGCCCATCATGATCCTGCACTCACCCCTTATTCATTATTACATGCATTTATGAATCGTTCAACTTTGAAATAGAGATAATTTCTAGTCAATCCAGGAATAAGTACTAAAACACCGGAGATGGTTTTAATCCTCACCTAACTCAAACACAATTATACCTTTCCCCGGCCAACAATCAAATATGTAGAGTTTTCCCCATGGTAAACATTACCTCCATCATATTTCTCATATGTGGAGAAGCATTCCTCATGAGGAGTCATATGATATGAGTAACTTAAGTCAATCAACCACTATTCATTAGATATAAAATTACATGCAAAACTTCATCACCTACATTTGAGGAATTTTTGGTAGAGGAATTCCTTTGTTTCTTTGGGTTTCTGCATTCTTTCTTCACATGTCCCCTCTTACCATAGTTCCAACACTTAACTCTATTCTTTTTCCCTAAAGTTTTAGACCAACCTTTTGATTCCTTAGGCCCCTTCTATTCTCCTTTTGGCCCTCTTTCCTTAGGCCTCCCCCTGACATTAAGAGCATCCACCAAGCTATCCATAGCCTTCTTCCTCATTTCCTATGACATCAAAGTTGTAACAATGTCATCCATCTTTGGATCTTCAAGGTTAGCAATGATAGTAAGAATGAAATTCTCCCAAGACTCAATAAAATAACAAATAAGCATAATACACTTATCTTCCTCATCTATCTTAACATCCACATAAGATAATTGACTCAAAATAAACTTAAATGTATTCAAGTGCTCAGTTATCAAATCACCCTCCTTCATTTCACCCAACCACTTCCATAAAGCATGTGCAATCTTCTTAGCAGAGACATTCAAGAAGACAAAGTCTGCAAGGCATAACTAGATTGTTCCTCTTGCCTTTTTGTCCATCTTATACCACTCATCATGATTGATAGTATCGGGTTTCTTCTCTTTTGTTGCAACCAACCATTGATCTCTTTCTTTAAGTAGATCCTCCATTTTTAGCTTCCACAACTCATAACCCATTCCATTAAATGTTTTAATGTCCAATGAGGATGAGGATGAAGCTATGGCTTCTACACAAATAGGAAAAAAAAGTTCAATTAGAACTCCCACTACATCTTAAAAAACCCTCACACTTCCACCCAAGACACAGAACTAGCTAGGCTCTGATACCAAATGTTAGAAATGAAGGTGAACAACTATAGAATGAAAATATGATTACAACTATAATAATTAATCTAGTGCAGAACAATTATGGAGATAGTATGAAATCAAAACAAAAAAATAACAAAACAAAAGATTAAACACATAACACAGTGTTTATGTGGAGAAACCCTTTCAAGAAAAAACTCCACATAAGAAGAGATGCACCAGTCTATATTAACTTAAATAGAGTTTATAATACAACACTATCAATCTCCTCTTCAATCTTCAATCCAACAACACCTGTAATACTCTCTATGCTAACATAATCGTAATACAATATCCTCATAAAATGGTTTCCATCTAAGGTAAGAAAAGCCAACATAACTTCACCATTAGATATGTGACCTAATGATAAACAGTCTAGATTTACAATGAGAAATTATATATATATAATGTGGCTTCTGGGGGTGTTTCTCTAGACCCCCTATGAAGGGGGCCATCCCCCTCAGACCCTATAGGGGGTACCTGCTACAACCCCTTTGGATAACCTACATTCGTCGGGTACTGGGATTAAACATGCATCTGAAACAAGATCGCTACTTGGTAAATACTTATTCCCTTATGGGTGATTTATAAGTAATATTAGTAGTAATTAATTGCATAGGATTTGAAAGGTTGATGGCACCTCAATCCTAATAGTTATTTCAAGAGAAACTTTGATCTCAATCAACAACCCAAAATATGCTCAACAAATTGATCACTAGGAATCATGGAATCTCAATGTAGATTATATAATGAAATTACACTTGAGTCCTAAATTAAATAGTAACTATTCACTTCCTTTAAATGGAATACAAAGGCTTGGAATTATATCAATTTAATCCATCTTTTATGCTAAATTAACTAGATGCCATAGAAATAAGGGAAATAAATAATGAATGATTAGGTTTTGATATTAGACCTACCAAGAAAATAGGGGACATAAAAAAATTGGACTAAGTTTGGAACCCTTGAGACCCTTTCTAAGAATGATTCTAAATCTAGTCTATCACAAGCTAGTTCAAAGACATTAATGTCTGCAAAAGCTATAGATAGACTAGCTTAGTTGCATATGTGAAAACAATGTAGGATGCCACATTACTCACTTTGTAAATTTCCTTATAGATTAGCTAAGAAACAACATTTCATTGCCAATTCAATGCAAATGTTATATAGCCTTAACATTTCAAGGATTGGCTTCACAAAAAAACACCAAGGAACTAAGGCATTCAAGATACAAAATTAACATTGACTTGTTAAGTTTTCAAGAAAATTATGCAAGACTGGATTTCATTACATCTCACATTGAAGATGATGTTCTTTAACAACTAATTATATTCCTTAAATATCATAATCCACCCCATGCTATACATAGATGGCATACAAAATATTGGGACAAGAATACATTATAACTAATAATATAGGGCCTTAAAGATGCATACTCAAGGGATTACATTTTAACACCTAAATAACTTAATTGGCCCTTCTTGGTTAATAAGGTTTTTCAATTTCCTAATTTAGAACACAAATACTAGTATGGATATTTGAGCATATCATGCTATAATAGAAGGAGATTCCTCTTCCTGATCATAGACTACCGAGAGCCGCTAGATGGGCTCATGTGGGCCACTTTGATACTTCCTTGCATGTTGTGGCCACTCCCATCAATGCAATTATGATTATTGACCCTTATGTAGATATGGAGGGTGTATGGTCACATGATAGGTAGATTAGAGATTACTGTCATAACATATCAGAGGTTTCAAATTGTAATGGTCTCATTGAGGCTCATCACATTGAGCAAGTTCTACAACAGTTTGGTGACAAATTCCCTAAGACTTGCACCCAATTCCTACATGTTATCAATCTATCCAAGAGATGGGCGAGGTTGGATAGAGGCCAATTGTTTAGACTCCTTTGACTCCAGGGGTTTTGATTACCACATCCTCTAGGACCTCGAGAGGCAAATAGAGGGGAGGGAGAGGAGCTCCTTCCTGAGGACTCATTGTCTTAGATGACTCAAATTTATAGACAAGGACTATGTCCCAGATGGAGGTGATTTGTTAGATGAGGGAGTAGTAGGAGATGCACAAGAGGTTGATTCCAATGAGGGGGGACACCATAGGGTCTTCTTCAAGACCCAGACCTCCTCATTTTGATGAGGTGATGTGGTACTTTGATCCTTCTTGGTAGCTTGGTGATCCTCATAAGTTTGCTTTTGTTTTCTAATTTCACACTATTTATTTACTTAAAGTTATGAATCATCACTTCTTTTATCTTTGTCTTTTAGGTAGCACAGAGGAGTGGAGGACCTTTTTTCATGATGGTTTTGTTGATTTGATCAATGCCCTCATTTGCTTACTATGAGAGAGGTTTTTAGTCGATCTTGGGGTGCTTACAAGAGATGGCCGACATACTGATGTCTTTACTCCTACCTACCATGGGTGCAAGGAGAATGCTTCCTTGTGATTAGAGAATCTCATCCTTAGGGGTGAGAATTTCATTCTTTGCGAGATGGCCCACCTTGAGATTTGGCATCTAGAGTCTAGAATAGCAGGTCCATCTCATTCCCATACTCAGAGTGGGATTCCTCATTCTCATAGATCTCATGGAGACACTAGTGCTATTCAGAGGCAAAGTAGCAGGAGTCCTAATGGTTCTATTGGAGGGAATTGTCCCTAAAGTCTTTGTCTATGTGTTTCAAAATCATGCCCCCTTACATAGGGAGCCTTACTTTCCTTTGAGAGCATTTTTTATTAGCTCTTGTACTCTTATGAAACTTAGACTTTTGATTTATCTATGAAAAGTTCTCTTTATGGTTGTTTTCTTATCGTATGAGTACTCATCTCTTATGCACTTTAGAATTTTTAGAACTCTTTGATTATGTTTAGACCTTTTGTTGATAGTAACTTGGAATACTAAGAGGGGGGGTGAATCAGTATTCCACAAAACTTCTTCTTAACAAGTTTGTTAATCCAATTTACAAATCTAATAATATAAAAGTAGAATAAGCATAGAAACAACAACCACAAAGACATAACACATGAACACCAGGATTTTTACATGAAAAACCCAAAAAGGGAAAAACCACGGTGAGTCTTAGCTCACAATATATTAATATAGCACAATACCGGATTACAATAAGGCTCACTATCATGAGTAAACGATAGCTTACAGACCACCAAGTCATGAACCATTAGACTTGAAGGCATTTAACATCATCATAGACATACTTCCAGAACTACAAACCAAAATACTTCAATGTGGAGGAATGTGGAGTAAAACACTTTCTCCATGTCACCACCAAACATACAAAAAAAGTTGTTTTCACTCTGGTGAACATAACTCACTCAATCCTTCATACCAGAGGCTCAAACTCAGAATATAACATCTTCAAACACACTTCTAAATAACTTCCAATCTGTAGGCAAAGATATTTGTTCTACAGGAAATGCGAAGCATTCTTCTAGACTATTATTCTGCATGTAATGCACTATTTCTACTGCAACACATTTGTTATCATTGGAGGGGCTAATTTTCTCAATATCCTCAACAAAGTAAAAGCACAGTTGACACCAATGACAACACCGATTAGGCATGTACTTGCAATAATCTCCCCCTTTGTCATTGATGGCAACATATTACGTGAAAAACTGAAAAAGACCACCAAGACAAGATTCTCCCCCTTTCTCTTTACACATCTACATTCTTTCTCCCCCTGATTTTTTCACATGATTTCTCTCCCCCTTTGACATCAATGGCAAAGGGCACATACTTGTATATTGCTGCTCTAATCCACTTACTTTATCAAAAACATCTAGCTACTCCCCCTAAGAGGTAGCCTTCAAAACATCAATCCAAATCAAGAAATGACACTTTGAGCTGCACTAGATTGATGCATTCCTACGCATCTTAGTTCAGGGAAGAAGGGGTAATGACCCCTAACTTTTCTCTGAGATAGTCAAAGGTATCTTTAGGTAGAGGTTTAGTGAAGATGTTTGTAATATGATCCTTTGTGGACACATATTCCAACTTTACTTCATTCTCTATCACCTTCTCTCTCAAAAAGTGATACCTTATAGATATGTGTTATGTTCTTGAGTGCATCACTGGATTCTTTGAAATGTTTATGGCACTTGTATTGTCACAAAATATTGTAATTGGATCTTCATACACAACTCTTATATCCTTCAAAGTCTGCTTCATCTATAATACTTGAATGCAACAACATGTTGTTGCAATATACTTTGCTTCTGCAATTGACAAAGATATTGAATCTTGTTTCTTGCTCAACCATGAAACTAATCTATTACCTAAGAAGAAAGAACCTCCACTTGTGCTCTTTCTGTCATCAATATCTCCAACCCAATTTGCATCTATATAAGCATTGAGAGTTAATTCATTGTCCTTTTGATACCATAAGCCATGATCCAGAGTGCCTTTTAAATACCTTAGGATTCTCTTGACTGCCATCACATGTGATTCTCTTGGATCAGCTTGAAACCTTGCAACAAGACATAATACATGCATAATATCAGGTCTGGTTTGAGTTAGATAAAGTAATCATCCAATCATGGATCTATATTTTTTCTGATTAGCCTTTGGTGATTCATCAGTTTTGCTTAACTTGAAACCAGTCACCATGGGAGTACACACTGGTTTAGAGCCTTTCATCCCAAACTTATTCAACAACTCTTTCACATACTTAGACTGAGATATGAAGATTCCTTATCTAATTGATTTATTTGCAGACCTAGAAAGAAATTCATCTCCCCAAACATGGACATCTCAAACTCTTTTTGCATTTCACCAGCAAATTTCATACACATACCTTCATTGCCTCCAAAAATGATATCATCAACAAAAACTTCAACAATCAACATTTGATCTCCATTAATCTTGAAATAAATATTAATGTCAGTAGTAACTTTATTGAACCCTAACTACAATAAATACTTATCCAACCTTGCATACCATGCTCTAGGGGCTTGCTTGATTCCATACAAGGCTTTCTTCAATCTGTACACAACATCTCCTTGGTCTGATAACTTAAATCCTTCTGGTTGCTCAATGTAGACTTCCTCTTCCAACTCACCATTCAGGAATGCATCCTTTACATCCATCTGATATACTTTAAAATCTTTGTGGGCTACAAAAGCTAGGAATATTCTAATTGCTTCAATCCAGGCTACTAGAGTAAAAGTCTCTTCAAAATCTATTTCTTCAATCTAAGCATATCCCTTGCATACAATCCTTTCCTTATTCCTTACAACTTCTCCATTTTCATTCAGCTTATTCCTAAAAACCCATTTGGTTCCAATAAAATTTTTGTCAGTAGGTCTGGGAACTAATTCCCAAGTATCATCCTTTTGTATTTGCTTTAGCTCTTCCTACATGTCTTTAACCCATCTTTCATCATTACATGCTTCATTCACAGTCTTTGGTTCAACCTTTGAAAGAAAACAATAATTCACTTGTTCTTCTACAAATCTTCTCCTTGTCAGCACACCATTGTTTTTATCACCTATAATCTGATCTTTAGAATGATTGGTCCTTACATACCTGGGAGTCTTGACAACACTTTCTAGAGCCTCTTCTTCATATTGACTATCTTCTTACTTATGTTTCTCTTCATTTACTATAGTCATAGGTTCATTTAGTTCATAACAACTCAGGTCTGATATTCTCTCCTTGCCTTCATCTAGCTTCACATTTGCACTCTCAACAATCTTTTTGAGCCTTTTGTTGTAGAACCAGTAAGCCTTACTCCTGGTAGAGTATCCAAGGAAGATTCCTTCATCACACCTTGCATCAAAATTTCCTAGATCTTCATCTCTCCTAATATAGCACTTGCTTCCAAAGAGTGAAATATTTAACTGTAGAAATTTTTCCGTACCATAATTCATAAGGAGTTTGAGTACCATTACCTTTCACTTGAACTCTATTTTGGATGTAAACAGCAATATGAATAGCTTCTTTCCAAAATAATTTTGGTAGATCTACTTCCTTTATCATAGTCCTAGTAGCCTCTTGGACGATCTTGTTTTTCCTTTCCACAACTCTATTCTGCTGAGGACTCCCAAGAGCAGACAGATGTCTCTTTATCCCATGCTCTTCAAAGAAAATGTTGAATTCATTTGATGTGAACTCCCCTCCTCTATCATACCTCAAGCATTTGATCTTCAACTCTATTTCATTCTCAACCATTGCCTTGAAAGATTTAAACTTCTATAGGGCTTCTGATTTATCTCTTAGAAAAGTAACCCAAGTCATTCTAGAATAATCATCAATAAGAAACATGAAGTACCTATCACCTTGTAGACTTCTCACCCTTGTAGGACCACAGAGATCTATATGCACTAGATCCAACAAACTGGCAAAAAATTGTTCTTTGTTCTTGAAACTTGTTCTTGACTATTTCCCTAACTAACATTCCTTGTAGATTATGTTGGATGGTTTCACAAGTTTTGGTAAATCTCTCACAATCTGACCTAAACTTATCTTTCCCAAATTATCAAAGTTTATATGACACATCCTTCTATGCCACAACTGGATTTCATCTACCTAAGCCAATAAACAATAATCATTAGTTCCTTTCAATTGATAGATGTTACTTTTTGTCTTGTTACTTGTAGCAATCATAGTTTTAGAGCTTTCCATGATCTTGCACCCATTATCTTTGAATCTTAAATCATAACCTTTGTCACACATCTGACCAACACTCAAAAGATTATGCTTCAAACCTTTCACATATAGAACATTGTCAGTATTATGCTTTCCATCAAATGAAATAGATCATTTTCCACAAATCTTACCAACTACATTATCTCCAAACCTAACGAATCCCCCATCATACTTTTCCAACTTACAAACTTACTTTTGTCACCAGTCATGTGATGTGAGCATCCACTATCAATAATCTATTCATCCTTATTTTTCTCAACCTGAACAACCAAAGCACTTTCTTCCACTGGTTTTTCTTCCTTCACACAACTAGCAGAATTAGTAGACACAGGATCTTCTTTAATAGCAATAAACAGGCATTCATTTGCACTAGTACTAGCATCATCAAATTCATCATCAGTCACACCTTCATCATCAAAATATCTGACATAGCAGAATTTCTTTGCAACTCTAGGCCTGCTCTCATATGTTTTCTTATTTATTTCAATTCTTTCATGACATCTCGAAACATAATGGCCTACTTTACCACAAGAGAAACATTTGAAAGGTAATTTAGGTTTGAACTTACTGGAGCCTCTTTGTAGCCTGTCAACAAAGTTAGCTTCAATTTCATCAAGGTCATCCACCTTGTATTTCTCAACTCTAGAGATCTTTTCTGAAGTACTGGCTTTAAAAGATGATTCAACTTTAGGTAGGGCATCACCAAACTCTCTCATCTCAAAGGCTGTAAGCTTTCCAAGTAACTGATCTCTATCAATAGTTTTTATAGTCATGAATTCTTCAATAGAAGTTACCTTGTGACTATATGACTTTGGTAGTGATATGAGAATCTTCATCACAACTTCCTTATCACCAAGAGTTCCTCCCATACCCTTTATTCTAGTGACAAGTTCATCAACTCTTTGCATAAAGGTTGTTATGTTTTCATCTTCATTCATCTTCAAACCCTCATATTTCACTTTCAGGCTTTTTAGCTTGGCTTCTTTTACAGAATCATCTCCTTCATACATATTTTTCAGCTTTTCCCATACCTCATTTGCAGATTCAAGGTCTACAACCTTTGTCAACACTGAGTCACTTAAGGAACTTAATAGAGAATCCTTCACTTTGACATCTAACTCATATTATTTGATTTCATCTTTAGTCATCAAACCATTTTGAGGCATGGTATATTATGTTTCTACAGCCTTCCATACTTTATAATCAAACAAAGAAGATGGATTTTCATTCGTACCTTCCAAAGAGCACAATTTGTCCCATCAAAATGCAGAGCTTCCTTCTTATAAGACATCCTAAATCTTCCTCAAACTATTAGGCTTTCTTCAAAGAAAATTGGCTCTGATATCAATTGTTGATAGTAAGGAATACTAAGAGGGGGGGTGAATCAATATTCCACAAAACTTCTTAACAAGTTTGTTAATCCAATTTCCAAATCTAATAATATAAAAGTAGAATAAGCATAGAAACAACAACCACAAAGACATAACACATGAACACTAGGATTTTTATGTGGAAAGCCCAAAAAAGGAAAAACCACGATGAGTGTTAGCTCAAAATATATTAATATAGCACAATACTGTTGTGTGGTTACACAACACGCCCCATTTTGACTTGGCAAAATAGGGACCCAACTTCTTTTTGGCTTGTGTTGTCTGTTTTCTGGCGGTTTGGTAAAAATCAGTCATGTGCATCATCACGTTGAGTCAGGATGAGGTAAGTCCCCAGTATGAGGTCAGTTTGTCAAAATTCATATTTCATATCTGTGACCTCATATTCTGAAAGAACATTAAATTTCATGCAGGTTTGCCTTTTACATCACCCTGATATCCATCAGGATGTGAGAGTTATGAACAGTCAAAGTCTTGGTCAAACCTGATATTCGCAAGAGGGGAGGGTCATATTTTATAACCTCAGTCATGTTTCAAACATCATCATCATATTTGAGACATCCCCCGATATATCCCGAGGTTCAAATATCTAGACATCAACTTTAAATGGTAGTAAGTCTTCCCCGTCAAGCGATCTTTTGTATCGCGAACATCATGTTTTGAAAAGTAACCCGATATTCATTAATATCATCCTGACGCGAAATATCACCCTTAACAAACATCCTAATGACATCATCTGAATAAGATAAACAAAGAAACAAACATCCTGATGACATCATCATCATATTTACATTACGCCAGGATATTTTGTAAACATGATCATGTTCGCCCAATATGACGATGACGTCATGAGACATTTCCGATACAAAGAGCGAATATCATGATGACGTCATCCTGATATTCAGAAAGGATTACAAGTAAGTTTGTCTCGTCATCATCATTTTTTGAAACATCACCCGATAAACCGAAATATCCTCCTGATGTGCTGAATGAAACGAAAGGTGCATTGTCACCCGAATCTTGTCGCGATAATAATTTCAATGCTAGGGAGGATGATATCGAAACCCAACCCGATATTCGTGAATATCATCCTGCCCTCATGATATCTTGTCATATGGATATCTCCTCGCTCCCTTTGCTGCCATTATCATTAAATGCACGCAGATATGGTAGGTGATTCCCGCCGACCCTGGAACCCAATGAAATACCTGGCGAGATCCTGAGTTTTCGCACGAATGATCAAAGATTGCAATCTAACTTGTTAGAGTGCCCTAAATTTACCCTAACTGCGAGGTTAAAAGGTAATTCAACCGCCATTGTTACGTTTACCTGTGTTAAAATTATTTTACAGAGCACTAGCCTCCATATCCGCATAATAGCTACCGTTGCACAATTCGAGCTCACAGATAGAAGGAAGGAAGTGATCAGCAGTTGAATTAAGAGCGTCTTGACGATATACTGGTATAAAGGAAAATCTGCATAACTAGGTAAGTGAACTGAAACCCTCATCATGTTGTTTCTAATTGATGTTGTAAGTTCTGGTTATGTATCCATATAAGTAAGTAATGTGAAATTGATGCAATAGGCATGATATTTGCAATATGTATGCATGCATATCCCGGTTGTGAGAAGAAATGTTGTTAATTGCAGGTACCCATGGCTGAAAAACGCTTAGTCAAGAATCAGGAGGAATTCAGTAGGCCTATGTTCTCTTCTCAGAGAGGGGTCCTATTCAAATATGGGGCAATTACAGACACCCATCAGGGGATTACTAACCTAGAGGCTTGGTCAGCCAAGCTGAATGATGGACATGACAAGAGTCCTATGCTGGACCCAATGTTTGTATCAGGTATGTGGAATGCTGCTGGCTTCCCATACTCCATGGAGTCTCTAGAGCTAATCATTGAATGCGCCCGGAATTATAACCCTCAGACGAGGCAGGTGGTGAAGCACAGGAGGGTATATGTAGACCTATCCATCAAGGGTCTCTCCCGAACATTTGGACTGCCAATGGGCAGTAAGGTAAAGAGTGTAGACTTGAAGAAGTCTGAAAGAGAATACGAGGCCAACAAGAAGGCGGCCAGAAAGAACATTTATGCTTGGCGGGCCGAGAATAGCACATACAATGCAGCGGCCAAGCTTCCTGTGCACATGTTCAAGTTTGATTTCAATGAGTATCAGTACGTGATTGCCCTACTGAACAGGGTGACTGGCCAGCCTGATACTGGTGAATTGAGAGATTGGATGTACGGAATTATAATGATGTGTCTGTATGTAGACATCAAGCCACTGTGGGGCCAAATAATAAGCGATGCTCTGCATGAGCAGCTCATGAACCTGGGAGGTACAGATTGTGCATTCTACATGACCTCTTATATGGTGTATTCTTGTGCTTATAGGGGCACTTTTGATGCCCTGGTGATAGATGGAAAGCTCACAGGCACAAATGCAGCATATATCTGGGATCATCATCCCCAGCTGCAAAGAACCAACTATATCAAAAATTACAAACTGGTCAATGATGCATTCTCTATGCATCTGGTAAGGACCATGGAAGATGACAGAACCAAAAGGTTGAGCATGGAAGCTCAAGAGGCAGTATACAGGCATGGGGCATGGTACATACAATTTGCCACCTTTTCCTATATTAGGATAGAAGGTTTTGAAGGACATCCCCTGATGCTGCCAAGATATCCTACTGATGCAGTAGTGTTAATGGAATTTATCAGGCAGGGCTCCACCATGATACAGATGTATAAGGATGCCAAGAAGCTGCCACCAATTTTGTTCCCAGTCAGCATTGGCAACTACATGTGCCCTGACTCTGACAATATAAAGAGGGTGATGGTCACTCTAAATAAGATGAATTTACTGCCCTTCCCAGTAACGAGACCATATGATCCTTACGACAGAATACAGAAGATTCTAGGAAAGCCTATTCACCAGAGGCACCTAGAAGATTTTTGGGCTGACTGCGAAGATGAGGCAGAAGCCAGGAGGAGGAGGTATCAGAGGTTGACTCTGAACCAGATTAGAACGTTTGACTGCATCTCCCTCCCTCAAGAGCTGAAGAATGATGACGGCAGGATAATGGCAGAAGAATACGAGCAGAAGAAGATTTATAATGATACCATCTCTGCACCTGACCTCACCATGCAGGAGGATATGTCCTTAGACCCATTCCTTGCCAGAACCCTACACTTGACCCAAGCTTGGGTAGATGCACAGGTAGAGGCATTGAAGAAGAAGGGTGTTGCCATCACGGTGGACAACAAGAAGAAGGGGCAGGACATCCCTGCAGATGAATATGATGACTTCCTGCTGGAGAAGAGGAAGACTAAGGGAGAGAGGATCCCTCCACCACAACAGCCTAGCAAAAGGGCCCCAAGGGGCAAGAAGGTGGAAAAAGGACCCAAAGGGGTCACAATTGAAAGGGCAGTATTCACAGCGGAGGAGGCATCCAAATTAGGATAAGAATCAGATTCTCCTCCAAAGCCCAAGAAAACCAAGATAGCAGAGGCTGGAATCGCAGAGACCCAAGAAGTGGGTCAGTCATCCAAACAACCAGGCAAAGATATCCTCATGGAGGAGGAGCCTGAAGAAGAGGAGGAAGCTCCACTAATAATAAGAAGAAAGAGGAGAGCTCCATAGGTGTTGGTTCCCACCACACCTAAGAAACCAAGAACCTCCATGAGAGGTGAGATAAGTCAACCCCCGGCACAATTACAAGGGGCAGGTAGTGAAGTGCAGAAGGAACTTCAGCATAATGTTCTACTTCCTACCATTGTCAAGTTCAAGACTAAACTTGCTGAAGAACAACAAAAGGAAACCTCTCAGATGTGAGCAGAAGGACATGTCTCACTGGAAGAGACGATCAACCTGTCTGATGATGAGGTTGTGTAGGATGTGTCTGCACAGAAGATGGAAACACTGGCTGCTGATACCAGCATGACTCCTCACAAGCCTCCATCTGTCCAATCAATGCTTGAGGAGATGAAACAAGTAGAAGCAGAGCGAGAAAAGAACCCGGAACCAAAAAAGAGTCCAGAGCAAGTAGCTCAGGAAATGGGGCTGGACACACTGATCGCAGAGGTGACAAGTCCTGCAGTGGTAGATCTGACAAAGAAATAGGATGCAAGTCCTGAACAGCCAGCAGGATCACCTGATAAGGGCCACCTAACAAAAGAGATAGAGATGACAGAAGTAGAAGGTCATGCTCTTGAATCAGGCCAACAAAGCCCACAAGATACATCAGTAGGACCTGCTATAGTGGAGGTCCAAGAAATAAAGGCTGATGAGAAGAAGGAAGAAATAGAGGATCCTGCTGCTAAGGCACAAGAGGTGGATAGTGCAGGCACAGAACAAGTAGCAGCCGCAGAACAGATGCCATCACCTCAGGCAGATCCTATGATATCAGGTACGGTGGACATACCACCAGAAATAGAGAAACAAAAGGAGGATGATCAACCTCCACAGGGGGAAGAACTGGGGACAGGTGAAGAAATGGAGAAAGATCATGATCATCATGATCTACATACAGGTACACCGCAGGGTTCCCCACACAGAGAAGATGCTCCCCCAGAAAAGGAAGTTCCTCAACAGGAGGAGGCACCACAGGATCAGCAGCAAGGCGAGCATCAAGAGAGAGAAAAGGAAAAATCACCATCTCCACAACACTTGTTGATAGAAAAGGGAGATAGGGGTGAACAGCATCATGATGTTGAAAAGCATGATTAGGTGCCTCTATGGTTAGAAAAGGAGGTAAATGTTGAGGAAGAGATTGAAATTCAAGAGTTTGACGTCTCCGCCCTGTTCTCCGCGGATATAATGAAGCCCAAGAGGAAGGCCAGGATGACATCGGCCATCAAGAGAGATCCGGCGACAGGGAGAAGGACCGCACAAATTGTTGTACCTACGGTGGAGAAGGAGAAAGGCAAAATCACTGTGGATGAATTCCAGATAAGCACAGTAGATTTGGGTTTTGCTAACAAAGACCAAGAAGGTCAGGAAGGTAAGGACATCATAGACTCTCTAATTCAGAAAGTGAAAAGAGAGAAGGAGAAAAATAAGCAACATAAAGAGCACATTGCTCAGTTGCATGCATACATTAAAGGCTTAACCAATCCCGATGATACTACAAGTGAAGCTGCAGTCCCATTGACTGCCATTTCTCAGGAGGAAGTAAAAAAATTGGACCTCATGAAGCATGAGGCTTCCGTAATAAGAAAATGGATGTCATCCACATTGGATGATGCTATAGAAATAATGAAGGGTTCTTTGAAGAGGTGGAGCATATTAAGTGACTCCAAAACCAAGGTGGACAAATTGCAGATGCAGACCGGGAAAAGGTCTTATAAACTGGAGAAAGTCCTCAGCCTGTTGGGAGAAATAAGGAAGATAAACCCACAACTGCTTAGCAGTAAGCAGGTATTGAATAATAATACTGCACTGTTAATAGATATCTAGTATAAGGATGTGTAGTTCAAATGCGGGGTCCTCAAGAGATGCAATAATAAGCTGAGGGAGATCAACATGAGGCTACGTGATTTAATGGGAATTGAAGCAGATATGCTAGAAACATTAGAAGGCAAAGTAGAGGGAAAAATAGAGAATCAAGATGAAGACTCTGCCCTTAAGGCTCTGCACAGTAACTTCCAAATGGAAGATGATGGTCCGCTCATTCACTTGACAGAGGAGATTATAAATAAGGTGATGAGGATCAAGGTCAAGATGGAGACCTACAATGAGACATTGCAGGACAGGGAAAATAAGCTGGATAATAGCAGGGATAAGTATGAAGCACACAAGCACGCCATTATCAAGGCAAAGACTCAAGATGGTGGAGGAATAGATCAAGTTGTGCAGTCATATGAACAGATCCAGAGCAGCATGCAACCCCATATGCAGCAGCATCATCATCAGGATAGCGAAGGTTCAGGAAGCGATATACATGATGATGACCCGCATGAATCAGCTGAAGAACATGATGGAGATACATCATGAGGGGGATATTTGCATATGCAATATAGATAGTTGCCAGCTGGCAACTTGTGCCATTTTGTAAAATTGACAAGTCATGAAATGGTGACAATTGATTTGTATTGACATATCAGATCCGTAGATCTTTTGTAACGGCCTCCTCACCTTACTCTATAAAAGGTGGTGGAATGCCTTGTTGTAAATATTTGAAACTTAATTGAAATCTGTTTGCTGAAATATTCGGGGCTCATTTCAAAGCTGCTGTATATGTACATGTCTTTTGCATACTTAATGGAAGAGAAGAGTATTCTGATTACAAATCTTCGTAAATCCTGAGTAATCTGTATTTGAATTCTGGATATATGCTTTGATTTGCTGCGTCCCTTGGAGTGCTCATCATGTTGCATGTATTGTTTTCATTCATTGTCCTCTGATGTTTGCATCAACTGTATCTAGCTGTGGAATGTCCTGGTGAACATATGGTTTGATTTCTTCTCCTCATGATATTATCAAGCATGTATGTGGATCAAAAGCTAAAGGTTCAACTTAATTAGAAGTATTCCTTTTAATTCCTTTCAATTTCAGAACATCTCACCATCACAATTGCAAATAAACTGATAATCTTAAGCAAACAACCCAAAATATGCAGACATCTCGTAGATAATCGCAAATACTTAGCATATTTGAACACTAAGCATGCACAATTGAAAAATATCATGCAAAGATTGAGGTATTTTACTTCTTTTCATCAAATAACTACATAATTTGACTTCTCTGTAAGGAATTTCTGCAGGAATGTCATGATGATGCTACATTTCCACGTAAGGCCCCAAAATGGAAACAGCAACTCACATTAACCTCTGAGTAACGTCAGACGATTAAGACCTAATCACCGAAGACTTGGGATCATGAATTCTCTGAATTCGCTGTATCTTTCAAGATGAATAAAGGTTAATGTGTACTTTTATTCTATGTTTGTTTGTTACTAACATCATGACCAACATAAATTGGCGCTAGAAGGAGGGCCGAGTCCAGGATACCACGCTCATCATCATTATTTTCAAGGTTTGATGACGCATAGAGTAAGGTAACCTCAGATCGCCTGTGAATTTCAGTAAATTACGTAAATATTTACTGTGAGAAGTTTGTACGTGTTCATTCTATGTAAAGATTTCCAGATCTCACATAAATATTGCAAGCTTTATAGTAGATCTTCCTGAATTCACTAAATATTGGCCAAAGATACGTAAATTTGTTCAAATTTTGAAGAATTTAGGCCTTAGACACTTGAGATCTCATGCTACGATCAATATACCCCAATATCCTGTCATATTTACAGTATCTTCACAAATATTTCATAAATATCCAGTCTGATTTGCCATCTGACTGCAAATATCACCTCATCCAGTGAAATTTAGCCAATATTTGCAAAGTTTCAGCCAATTTGCCTCCAAATCAAGAAATCCTGGCTCACAGGATAAATACCAGGTCTAGACCTAGTGAAATTTTTGAAGAATTGCCTGTTAGAGGTTTCAGACCTCAGACTGTAGACATTCATCATACTCCAGGGTCTAGTGCGTCTAGAGCTTCACTAGGACCTCCTCCTGTAACTCCTATTGGTTTGCAAATACCTTCTGGTATATCCGTGACACCTCCTGTTCAACCTCAAGGTATACCTTTAGTTCAAACTCAGCCAGCTACACCACTAGTTCAGCCCCCTCAGGCTGCAATGTCTTTCTTTGCAGTAGAGTCACCTTTGACCTTTAATGCATATCATGAGTTACCAAAGAATCCGGACAAACTTTGTCCAAAATATCATCCTTATCAAGATGCTGATGATCATATTAGGACATTTAAGGAAGCTTGCTGTAGAGCCAGAATAGAACATCAGGATGTGGTGTGCAGATTATTTCCTTTTTCCTTAGGGGAAGAGGCTTATAATTGGTTCATTAGTCTTGGCCAATCTTCTGTCGGTTTGTGGGCTGTCTTAGAGAAAGCTTTTCTTGACAGGTTCAAGGTCCCTATTGATCCATCTATGAATTACCATATGTTTGCTACAATCAAAAGATTTGAGAATGAGCATATTGCTAATTTCAATGCTAGGTTCCAGAAAATGTTGTCCAAGCTAGTTGCCCCATATGTAGTAGCTGATGCTGCTGCTAGGAGTATCTACTATTCAGCCCTAGATCCATTAACTTCCATGTTCATCAGGAGAACACATCCAGAGATCACTACATTGACAGGAGCTTTTCAAGAAGTTATCAAGGTAAATCAGCAGCTGATACCTACTCCTACTCTGAATATAGTATTCACTACTTTGCCTGGCATGCAGTCACAATATCCTGCATCATATCCTGCACCGTATTCACCACAGTATCCTACACAATATCCTAATGGAGCAGTGATACCTCTGGCAGTCATGCCTGTACCTTTGCAAGTACCTCCATTGAGCATTATGCCTCCTCCTAATGGAAATGGCCAATCATTGCAATATCCTGCACATGCTCAGACCCCTCAGGGTACTGATTTATCTAACAGTAACCATGGATCCTCTTTCTTCAAGCCTCAGACTGAAAATGTAGTGGCCAAAGCTCAAGAGGAAAAGGAGGAAATCAAAGAAATTTCTGCTCAACTCAGAAAACTCACCACCGAAGTAACACATTTGAGAAATCAAGGGTTTTATGCACAATCAGGTCAGAACAGAAATTATTCCAATGACAGACCAAACTACCCTGACAGAGGATATAACAACAATAACTTCAACAATAATGGTGGAAATAACAATAATCCTCCTAGACAGCCTAGAGTATGGAACTCCAGGCCAAATAACGGTTCATTACCATCACCCCTAGATAATCAGCCTCCGAGTGAAGCTAAACAGACTACTAGAGTCAATCTTGCTGAGGCAGCCCTTACCAATTGGTGTAGGATCCACAATACCAATGCACATGCAAAATTAGATTGCCCACAATTTAGGATTGCTGCCAGTATCTTTCAGACTGAAGTTTCCAACACTTCTGGAAATCCACCTCAGGCAGAAGGAAATGAAATAGTTCCTTATGGATATGACTCAGCTTTTGTGCTAGAAATGTACACTAATCAACCTCATCAGAGTTATGATCAGGCATGTGAGGAATCTGCCTTAACCTTTGAAACAAACTATGTTTTTCCCTTTGAGGATGAAAATGAACCTGCAAGAGAGCATGAGGAAGTACATGTATACCCACAACAATATCCTAGCAAGCACAATTATAACTTGAGAAGTAGTGCCAACAGACCCACTGGTCCGTTAACATCATCTTTACCTCCAAACAACTTCAATACACCTCCTGATCCTAAGGCTAACAATAACCCTCGGTTCCCTAAGGTGAATGCTCGGTACTTGTCACCTCAAAACACCGGATCAAAGGTCGTAAATGCACCTCATGAGTTTGACAAGTTAGTTAGCTATTTGGCTAATGAAATGAAGAAAATCAAGATCAGTCTGTCCTTATCGGAGTTACTGAAAACTCCTGCCATCAAAAAGGCATTCATGAAGTCACTAGATGATCCTGCTCCTAAAGAGGATAGCCATCTTTCAAGTCAATCCAGTGGCAAAGATCATGCTGCTAAGGATAATGTTATCAAGCCCAAAGTGTCAGCTACAGTCCAATCCGCTGAAACCTCCCACATGACCTTGTACAGAGATAAAACTGAATCACCTCCATTCCTCCTCACCATAAGAATGTTCAGCAAGAACTTGTACAATTGTTTGGTTGACTCAGGAGCCTCAACGAATATTATGCCTTTGTCAATATGCAATGCTTTAGGACTGCATCCTACTAAATCCTTGAAGAAGGTGACTCAAATGGACAAGACAGAAGTAAGTGTAGTAGGAGAACTGACTCACATCCACATGCAGCTAGCATCTGATCCTAGGATCCAGTATTACATTGACATTCAGGTAGTTGACATACCTGATACTTATGGGATGTTGCTTAGCAGAGACTGGTCCAAAATGCTTAACGGATATATGTCCACAGATTTCAGTCACATGTGGTTACCATGGAAGGGTATACTTAATCAGATCAGGATTTATGCCGAGCCTAGGATGAAACATATGATCACAGAGTACAACAAAACAAATGAGATCATGTATGTGAATGTAGAGCCTGGAGTTTATTGCATCAGGCTGTAGACTGTTAAAATAGAAGAGATCTTGATGCTTGATGTTCATCATCGTCATGATGATGATTATCATGAGGACGGGTCAGTTATAGAATTTAATAATGATCCTGATAATGAAAATAAAATGAATCGCTTCAGAGATTTTGAGATGCATCTGTCTATTCAGGTAAAACATTGTCAATTACTAAATATACCTGCTAATGATATCTTAATTGACAGATGGTGCAGATTACACGGCGAAGCACACTCGAAAAAGACTTGTGAAACATGCTTAGACATGATGATACTGGAGCAGATGTATAGTGAAGCATCATCATCATATTCTGAGGTGAGTGTTACATCTGATGATGATGATGATACTAGTTCTTATTTGTATTCTGCAGGAACAGAGGTGCCAACAGACCATGATGAAGGTCATATACGGAGAATAGAAGAAGCCTTTGTGTCCGATCAGACGAACGATGCGAATAAAGAGAAGATCACCCCTGGTAGCAATTGCTTCATGGAACCAGATTATGAGTTGTCTGATGAAGACAAAGGCAGTGACCTGACCAAGTTTGAAGAATTTCTGGTAAAAGAAATAGAGAAGATGACACGACAGCATAAATCTCCCCACGAGGTGTTGATTAAAGGTTGGTGTAGGCTGCACGAGGTGCCTCACTCAGAAGCAACTTGCTCACTATGCTTACACATTTTGAAGAAGCATGTAGCTGCAGATTCAGAACATCATCCTCCTATTGAGATGGGAGAAAAAATAGAAAAGCCATCAGGCTCGCAAGATAAAGGAAAGAAGAAACTTGAAGATGATGACATCCCCAAGTTAAAGTGGATATCAGGCGGAGCAGCAGCCAGAGCTGCAAAGAAGAAAGAAGTTTTACAATATCCTGCTAAAGATAAATGTCCTGCTGAGGATAAGCCTTGGATCTTAAGATTTGATGGATCTAAATCCAAGCAAGGTGCTGGGGTAGGAATTGATCTCATTGATCCATCAGGAAAATCCTATTTAGCAGCTTACAGATTACAGTTCCCCTGTACCAATAATGTCGCAGAGTATGAAGCTCTGATTCATAGAATGTTGTTTGCTCATAAGAAAAAAGTAAATGTTCTGCATGTCTTTGGAGATTCAAAACTAGTTGTGAGGCAAGTAAGAGGAATTTACTCCTGTAAGTACAGAAAACTATCAAATTACAGACATCGAGTGTGGGACCTGATTGAAGACTTTGATCCCTTTAATATCATTCACGTACCAAGAGAACAAAACCAGAGGGCAGATGCACTCGCCCAGGCCGCCAGTACGTTGGAACCGCT
This sequence comes from Cunninghamia lanceolata, assembly GCA_027924645.1. Taxonomy (NCBI): domain Eukaryota; kingdom Viridiplantae; phylum Streptophyta; class Pinopsida; order Cupressales; family Cupressaceae; genus Cunninghamia; species Cunninghamia lanceolata. The sequence goes on along the minus strand of BSBN01000737.1, from coordinate 717,907 downwards.
GTCTATATCTGGTCTAAAGAGATTTTCAGTAGAATTGGTGTCAGTGCCTTCGGTACCTGACAATGTGACTAATCTCCAGGTGTTTGATGATGATCAGCACATCTTGGACTTTATATCAAACAGAGACATATTTGAAGCTCAGATTATAGATGAGAATGGTATGGAAGATCATGTCTGGGAAGAAGATGAGATATTAGAGTTGCCTAGCAACAGGATCCCCAAAGGTATGATTGAATTAGAAAGAGCTTTTGATCTAGATAATATGCTTAAACATAAGGACCTGCCCAAGGCGGATGGAGGTCAATATGCTCAAGTGGATATAAGACAAAAGGAAGACAAGAAGAATGTGCTGATTGGTAAAGTATGTACACCAGAAGAGTTAGAAGGAATAACTCAGGCCCTTAAGGATTACATACATGTGATTGCATGGACTTATGACGAGATAAAGACATATGACACCTCTGTCATAACTCATACTATAGCTCTCAAGCCGGATGCAAAACCTTTCAGATAGAAGTAGAGGCCAGTTAATGCTCTGCTTGAACCAATCATCCTTGAAGAGGTCAAGAAATTGTTAAATGCCCAGATAATATTTCCTATAAGGCACTCCACTTGGGTGGCAAATCTTGTGCCAGTCAGAAAGAAGAATGGAGACATCAGGTTATGTGTAGATTTCAGGAACCTGAACAGAGCATTAGAAAAAGACAATTATCCTTTGCCCTCCTTGGATGAAGTTCTACAGATTGTAAATGGAGCGAAAATGATGTCCTTCCTGGACAGTTTTTCAGGATACAACCAAGTGATGGTTGATAAAATTGACAGATTGAAAACTGCCTTCACCACAAAGTGGGGGATATTTGCATATAGACGTATGCCATTTGGACTCATAAATGCTGGAGCTACATTCCAGCGAGCAATGGACATAGCCTTCAGAGGCTTAATAGGAAAGTGTATAGTCATCTACATGGATGACCTGATGGTTTTCTCTAAGGAAAGGAGAAATCATGTTGCTGATCTCAGAAGTGTACTGAAGAAATGTGAAGAATATGGAATATCTTTGAATCCTAGGAAGTGCATATTCGGAGTCACAACAGGAAAATTACTAGGCCACCTGATCACAGAAGATGGAATTATCATCGATCCTGACAGGGTGGAGTCTATTATGAAGTTACAACTTCCAGGAAGCAAAAAGGAACTTAAGTCTTACTTGGGTAAGATAAATTTTGTGAGGAAGTTCATCACCGGCTTTGCTGAAATTGTCAGACCACTAAATGCCATGTTGAAAAAAGATGCACAAATTGAGTGGACACCAGAAGCCAAGGCTACTTTTGAAGATATAAAGAAGGCCATTTCAGATGCTCCTGTCCTCATTAGTCCAGATTATACAAGAGATTTCTACATCTACTCATTTGCTTCATAACATACTTCTGCAGCAGTGTTAACTCAAAGAAATGAAGAGAAAGAAGAGAAACCAATTGCTTTCATGAGCTATCCTTTCAGGGATGCTGAATTGAGATATGTAGATGTTGAGAGACAGGCACTTGCATTAGTCAGAGCAGTAAAGAAATTTAGACATTATATATTGAGAAGCAAAGTGATTGCTGTGGTACCAGATGCAGCAGTGAAGATGCTACTGATGCAGAGTGAACCTAGTGAAAAAAGAGCCAAATGGATTACTGTATTACAAGAGTATGATATGGAGATCACACCAATGAAGCTGGTAAGAGGACAAGCTTTGAGCCAGATGATATCTGAAACGGATCCAAACATCATCAGTCAACAGTACGTGATCAATGAGAAAGACAATAGAGAATGGTATTAAGACATTAGGCACATCCTGATCACCGGAAGATGTCCTTCAAGAATGCAAGCTTCACAGAGAAGAGCCTTGAAAATGAGATCCCAAAAGTATATGATGAAGGGAGGAACCTTGTTTAAGAAGAATTATGAAGGAATATACCTGAGATGCTTAGAGAAACCAAAAGCAAATAAAGTTTTGATAGAGTTACATGACAAGTTTGGAACGGCACACGGATCAGCATTGGCCACAACTCATGCAATCCTCAGAGCAGAATATTACTGGCCTACAATCTTTAAAGACACGGCTGATCATGTTAAATATTGTCATGTTTGCCAGGTTGCTGCCAACAGAGAGAAATATGATGCGCAACCATTGCAGCCAGTAATGGAAGAGCACCCATTTGCACAGTGGGGCATGGATTTCATAGGACCAATCAATCCTCCGTCCTCCTCAGGCCATAGGTATGTCTTAACGATTACTGACTATTGTACTAGATGGACTGAGGCTACCAGCAGCAAAACCTGCACTGCTGATGATGTCATTAAGTTTTTGGAGAGCAACATTGTTACTAGGTATGGAACTCCTTATACATTGGTAAGTGATAATGGTTCTACCTTCATTTCCACCAAATTGTCAAGTTGGGCTTTTGATCATGGGATCATATTTAAGTTTTCGTCCAACTACTATCCCCAGGGAAATGGATTAGCAGAATCCACTAACAAGAATTTACTGAGTATCATAAGAAAACTGATAGAGAAAAACCCCAGGGAATGGAACTCATTTCTGAAATATGCCTTATGGGTAGACAGAACTAGAATGAAAACTGCATTAGGAAACTCACCCTTCCAACTAGTATATGGGGTAGATCCTATCCTCCCTATAAACTTGAAAATTCCTACTCTACAGTTTGCTCAAGAATATCTAGGCATAGATAATAAACAGGAAGTCAGGTTACTTCAACTGATGTACCTGGAAGAAACATGGAGTCAAGCGATTGATCAATTTGCAAAACATCAGGCTGTTGTCAAACGCTGGTTTGACAAGAGAGCCAGAATTAAAGCTTTCAGGATATCTGATTTAGTCCTGATGTGGGATACAGCCCATGAAAAGAAAGGTGATCATGGTAAGTTTGATAGATTTTGGATAGGTCCCTTTCAAATTTCTAAAATCTTAGGAGACAACACTTATAGGCTTAAGAACCTGACAGGCGAGGATGTCCCATTGCCAGTCAATGGACAATTCCTCAAACATTATTTCCAGGCCTGAATGACTTCACGACAGTCAGTATGTATCATAATGTATATTTGTATAGTTGTTTGTACAGTTTGTTTGTTGTGCTGGTTTTGTTTTGTTGGTTGAGACCTTGTTCTGGTAAGTCAGGATGATGCACTTCATCACCCCAGACAATAATCAAGTTGTTAAGATTCAAATGATGAGATCACATTTAAACATAGGTTATGATTCATTCTAATAAGTGTTCATGATCAGGTTTGTGATATCTTTTCATCAGGGTGCTTTTTCTTGATCAAAGATGAATCAATCACAATGAAACACCTAACAACCTTGGGTTTGTTGAACACACGAGTATAGCTGTTAAGTGAAAAATCTAAAGGGACTCCCTTGCTACCAATGCAATCTCCAACCTAAAGCTGCAAATAATTGTACCTGGTACAAATGAGCTGACATGATGATATCAAATATAAATTTTAGAGAGAAAATCAGAAAAGAAATAAAATTAGGCCATCTAAGTAACTCTACCAGGGCTATAGACACCTGCTGGCAGTGGGGCTCTACTTAGGGAGATTGTAAAGATAACCTTGCCGGGGCTATAGATGCTTGCTGGCAGCAAGGCTCTATCCAGGTTGGCTATGAGGGATGATCTCCAACTATGTAGTTTAACACCAGTTACTTACGTTTTCAACTTACTTTCAAGATGAGGATAATTAATCATATGCACACACCTGATCCTTTGTTAGCATTATCACCATGATGAAATTTTATCATTCAGAGGACCATGATGCTTACACTTAGACAGAATTAGAGCACTATAGATAAATGTGATCACATCACTTGAATCATTGGAATTCGTTTATTTTCTTTGGTGGCAAGTTGTTGTGTGGTTACACAACATGCCCCATTTTGACTTGGCAAAACAGGGACCCAACTTCTTTTTGGCTTGTGTTGTCTGTTTTCTGGGGGTTTGGTAAAAATCAGTCATGTGCATCATCACGTTGAGTCAGGATGAGGTAAGTCCCCAGTATGAGGTCAGTTTGTCAAAATTCATATTTCATATCTGTGACCTCATATTCTGAAAGAACATTAAATTTCATGCAGGTTTGCCTTTTACATCACCCTGATATCCATCAGGATGTGAGAGTTATGAACAGTCAAAGTCTTGGTCAAACCTGATATTCGCAAGAGGGGAGGGTCATATTTTATAACCTCAGTCATGTTTCAAACATCATCATCATATTTGAGACATCCCTCGATATATCCCGAGGTTCAAATATCTGGACATCAACTTTAAATGGTAGTAAGTCTTCCCCATCAAGCGATCTTTTGTATCGCGAACATCATGTTTTGAAAAGTAACCCGATATTCATTAATATCATCCTGACGCGAAATATCACCCTTAACAAACATCCTAATGACATCATCTGAATAAGATAAACAAAGAAACAAACATCCTGATGACATCGTCATCATATTTACATTACGCCAGGATATTTTGTAAACATGATCATGTTCGCCCAATATGATGATGACGTCATGAGACATTTCTGATACAAAGAGCGAATATCATGATGACGTCATCCTGATATTCAGAAAGGATTACAAGTAAGTTTGTCTCGTCATCATCATTTTTTGAAACATCACCTGATAAACCGAAATATCCTCCTGATGTGCTGAATGAAACGAAAGGTGCATTGTCACCCGAATCTTGTCGCGATAATAATTTCAATGCTAGGGAGGATGATATCGAAACCCAACCCGATATTCGTGAATATCATCCTGCCCTCATGATATCTTGTCATATGGATATCTCCCCGCTCCCTTTGCTGCCATTATCATTAAATGCGCGCAGATATGGTAGGTGATTCCCGCTGACCCCGGAACCCAATGAAATACCTGGCGAGATCCTGAGTTTTTGCACGAATGATCAAAGATTGCAATCTAACTTGTCAGAGTGCCCTAAATTTACCCTAACTGCGAGGTTAAAAGGTAATTCAACTGCCATTGTTACGTTTACCTGTGTTAAAATTGTTTTACAGAGCACTATCCTCCATATCCGCATAACAGCTACCGTTGCGCAATTCGAGCTCACAGATAGAAGGAAGGAAGTGATCAACAGTTGAATTAAGAGTGTCTTGACGATATACTGGTATAAAGGAAAATCTGCATAACCAAGTAAGTGAACTGAAACCCTCATCATGTTGTTTCTAAATGATGTTGTAAGTTCTGGTTATGTATCCATATAAGTAAGTAATGTGAAATTGATGCAATAGGCATGATATTTGCAATATGTATGCATGCATATCCCGGTTGTGAGAAGAAATGTTGTTAATTGTAGGTACCCATGGCTAAAAAATGCTTAGTCAAGAATTAGGAGGAATTTAGTAGGCCTATGTTCTCTTCTCAGAGAGGGGTCCTGTTCAAATATGGGGCAATTACAGACACCCATCAGGGGATTACTAACCTAGAGGCCTGGTCGGCCAAGCCGAATGATGGACATGACAAGAGTCCTATGCTGGACACAGTGTTTGTATCGGGTATGTGGAACGCTGCTGGCTTCCCATACTCCATGGAGTCTCCGGAGCTAATCATTGAATGCACTCGGAATTATAACCCTCAGACGAGGCAGGTGGTGAAGCACGGGAGGGTATATGCAGACCTATCCATCAAGGGACTCTCCTGAACATTTGGACGGCCAATGGGCAGTAAGGTAAAGAGTGTAGACTTGAAGAAGTCTGAAAGAGAATACGAGGCCAACAAGAAGGTGGCCAGAAAGAACATGTATGCTTGGCGGGCCGAGAATAGCACATACAATGCAGCGGCCAAGCTTCCTGTGCACATGTTCAAGTTTGATTTCAATGAGGAGTATCAGTACGTGATTGCCCAACTGAATAGGGTGACTGGCCAGCCTAATACTGGTGAATTTAGAGATTGGATGTACAAAATCATAATGATGTGTCTGTATGTAGACATCAAGCCACTATGGGGCCAAATAATAAGCGATGCTCTTCATGAGCAGCTGATGAACCTGGGAGGTTCAGATTGTGCATTCTACATGACCTCTTATATCGTGTATTCTTGTGCTTATAGGGGCACTTTTGATGCCCTGGTGACAGATGGAAAGCTCATAGGCACAAATGCAGCATATATCTAGGATCATCATCCCCAGCTGCAAAGAACCAACTATATCAAAAATTACAAACTGGTCAATGATGCATTCTCTATGCATCTGGTAAGGACCATGGAAGATGACAGAACCAAAAGGTTGAGCATGGAAGCTCAAGAGGCAGTATTCAGGCATGGGGCATGGTACATACAATTTACCACCTTTTCCTATATTAGGATAGAAGGTTTTGAAGGACATCCCCTGATGCTGCCAAGATATCCTACTGATGCAGTAGTGTTAATGGAATTTATCAGGCAGGGCTCCACCATGATACAGATGTATAAGGATGCCAAGAAGCTGCCACCAATTTTGTTCCCAGTCAGCATTGGCAACTACATGTGCCCTGACTCTGACAATATAAAGAGGGTGATGGTCACTCTAAATAAGATGAATTTACTGCCCTTCCCAGTAATGAGACCATATGATCCTTACGGCAGAATACAGAAGATTCTAGGAAAGCCTATTCACCAAAGGCACCTAGAAGATTTTTGTGCTGACTATGAAGATGAGGCAGAAGCCAGGAGGAGGAGGTATCAGAGGTTGACTCTGAACCAGATTAGAACGTTTGACTGCATCTCCCTCCCTCAAGAGCTGAAGAATGATGACGGCAGGATAATGGCAGAAGAATACGAGCAGAAGAAGATTTATAATGATACCATCTCTGCACCTGACCTCACCATGCAGGAGGATATGTCCTTAGACCCATTCCTTCCCAGAACCCTACACTTGACCCAAGCTTGGGTAGATGCACAGGTAGAGGCATTGAAGAAGAAGGGTGTTGCCGTCACGGTGGACAACAAGAAGAAGGGGCAGGACATCCCTGCAGATGAATATGATGACTTCCTGCTGGAGAAGAGGAAGACTAAGGGAGAGAGGATCCCTCCACCACAACAGCCTAGCAAAAGGGCCCCAAGGGGCAAGAAGGTGGAAAAAGGACCCAAAGGGGTCATAATTGAAAGGGCAGTATTCATAGCAGAGGAGGCAGCCAAATCAGGATCAGAATCAGATTCTCCTCCAAAGCCCAAGAAAACTAAGATAGCAGAGGCTAGAATCACAGAGACCCAAGAAGTGGGTCAGTCATCCAAACAACCAGGCAAAGATATCCTCATGGAGGAGGAGCCTGAAGAAGAGGAGGAAGCTCCACTAATAATAAGAAGAAAGAGGAGAGCTCCATAGGTGTTGGTTCCCACCACACCTAAGAAACCAAGAACCTCCATGAGAGGTGAGATAAGTCAACCCCCAGCACAATTACAAGGGGCAGGTAGTGAAGTGCAGAAGGAACTTCAGCATAATGTTCAACTTCCTACCATTGTCAAGTTCAAGACTAAACTTGCTGAAGAACAACAAAAGGAAACCTCTCAGACGCGAGCAGAAGGACATGTCTCACTGGAAGAGACGATTGACCTGCCTGATGATGAGGTTGTGCAGGATGTGTCTGCACAAAAGATGGAAACACTAGCTGCTGATACCAGCATGACTCCTCACAAGCCTCCATCTGTCCAATCAGTGCTTGAGGAGATGAAACAAGCAGAAGCAGAGCGAGAAAAGAACCCGGAACCAGAAAAGAGTCTAGAGCAAGTAGCTCAGGAAGTGGGGCTGGACACACTGATCGCAGAGGTGATAAGTCCTGCAGTGGTAGATCTGACAGAGAAACAGGAGGCAAGTCCTGAACAGCCAGCAGGATCACCTGATAAGGGCCACCTAACAAAAGAGATAGAGATGACAGAAGCAGAAAGTCATGCTCTTGAATCAGGCCAACAAAGCCCACAAGATACATCAGCAGGACCTGATATAGTGGAGGTCCAAGAAATAAAGGCTGATGAGAAGAAGGAAGAAATAGAGGATCCAGCTGCTAAGGCACAAGAGGTGGATAGTGCAGGCACAAAACAAGTAGCAGCCACAGAACGGATGCCATCACCTCAGGCAGATCCTATGATATCAGGTACGGTGGACATACCACCAGAAATAGAGAAACAAAAGGAGGATGATCAACCTCCACAGGGGGAAGAACTGGGGACAGGTGAAGAAATGGAGAAAGATCATGATCATCATGATCTACATATAGGTACACCGCAGGGTTCCCCACACAGAGAAGATGCTCCCCCAGAAAAGGAAGTTCCTCAACAGGAGGAGGCACCACAGGATCAGCAGCAAGGTGAGCATCAAGAGAGAGAAAAGGAAAAATTGCCATCTCCACAACACTTATTGATAGAAAAGGGAGATAGGGCTGAACAGCATCATGATGCTGAAAAGCATGATCAGGTGCCTCTATGGTTAGAAAAGGAGGTAAATGTTGAGGAAGATATTGAAATTCAAGAGTTCGACGTCTCCACCCTGTTCTCCGCGGATATAATGAAGCCCAAGATGAAGCCCAGGATGACATCGGCCATCAACAGAGAACCGGTGACAGGGAGAAGGACCGCACAAATTGTTGTACCTGCGGTGGAGAAGGAGAAAGGCAAAATCACTGTGGATGAATTCCAGATAAGCACAGTAGATTTGGGTTTTGCTAACGAAGACCAGGAAGGTCAGGAAGGTAAGGACATCATAGACTCTCTAATTCAGAAAGTGAAAAGAGAGAAGGAGAAAAATAAGCAACATAAAGAGCACATTGCTCAGTTGCATGCATACATTAAAGGCTTAACCAATCCCGATGATACTACAAGTGAAGCTGCAGTCCCATTGACTACCATTTCTCAAGAGGAAGTAAATAAATTGGACCTCATGAAGCATGAGGCTTCCGTAATAAGAAAATGGATGTCATCCACATTGGATGATGCTATAGAAATAATGAAGGGTTCTTTGAAGAGGTGGAGCATATTAAGTGACTCCAAAACCAAGGTGGACAAATTGCAGATGCAGACTGGGAAAAGGTCTTATAAACTGGACAAAGTCCTCAGCCTATTGGGAGAAATAAGGAAGATAAACCCACAACTGCTTATCAGTAAGCAGGTATTGAATAATAATACTGCACTGTTAATAGATATCTGGTATAAGGATGTGCAGTTCGAATGCGGGGTCCTCAAGAGATGCAATAATAAGCTGAGGGAGATCAGCATGAGGCTACGTGATTTAATGGGAATTGAAGCAGATATGCTAGAAACATTAGAAGGCAAAGTAGAGGTAAAAATAGAGAATCAAGATGAAGACTCTGCCCTTAAGGCTCTGCGCAGTAACTTCCAAATGGAAGATGATGGTCCACTCATTCACTTGACAGAGGAGATTATAAATAAGGTGATGAGGATCAAGGTCAAGATGGAGAACTACAATGAGACATTGCAGGACAGGGAAAATAAGCTAGATAACAGCAGGGGTAAGTATGAAGCACACAAGCACGCCATTATCAAGGAAAAGACTCAAGATGGCGGAGGAATAGATCAAGTTGTGCAGTCATATGAACAGATCCAGAGCAGCATGCAACCCCATATGCAGCAGCATCATCATCAGGATAGCGAAGGTTCAGGAAGTGATGCACATGATGATGACCCGCATGAATCAGCTGAAGAACATGATGGAGATACATCATGAGGGGGATATTTGCATATGCAATATAGATAGTTGCCAGCTGGCAACTTGTGCCATTTTGTAAAATTGACAAGTCATGAAATGATGACAATTGAGTTGTATTGACATATCAAATCCGTAGATCTTTTGTAACGGCCTCCTCACCTTACTCTATAAAAGGTGGTGGAATGCCTTGTTGTAAATATTCGAAACTTAATTGAAATCTGTTTGCTGAAATATTCGGGGCTCATTTCAAAGCTGTTTTATATGTACATGTCTTTTGCATACTTAATGGAAGAGAAGAGTATTCTGATTACAAATCTTCGTAAATCCTGAGTAATCTATGTTTGAATTCTAGATATATGCTTTGATTTGCTACGTCCCTTGGAGTGCTCATCATGTTGCATGTATTGTTTTCATTCATTGTCCTCTGAAGTTTGCATCAACTGTATCTAGCTGTAGAATGTCTTGGTGAACATATGGTTTGATTTCTTCTACTCATGACAGTATCAAGCATGTATGTGGATCAAAAGCTAAAGGTTCAACTTAATTAGAAGTATTCCTTTTAATTCCTTTCAATTTCAGAACATCTCACCATCACAATTGCAAGTAAACTGATAATCTTAAGCAAACAACCCAAAATATGCAGACATCTCGTAGATAATCACAAATGCTTAGCATATTTGAACACTAAGCATGCACAATTGAAAAATATCATGCAAAGATTGAGGTATTTTACTTCTTTTCATCAAATAACTGCATAATTTGACTTCTCTGTAAGGAATTTCTGCAGGAACGTCATGATGATGGTACATTTCCACGTAAGGCCCCAAAATGGAAACAACAACTCACATTAACCTCTGAGTAACGTCAGATGATTAAGACCTAATCACCGAAGACTTGGGATCATGAATTCTCTGAATTCGCTATATCTTTCAAGATGAATAAAGGTTAATGTGTACTTTTATTCTATGTTTGTTTGTGACTAACATCATGACCAACATAAATTGGCGCTAGAAGGAGGGCCGAGTCCAGGATACCACGCTCATCATCATTATTTTCAAGGTTTGATGACACATAGAGTAAGGTAACCTCAAATCACCTGTGAATTTCAATAAATTACGTAAATATTTACTGTGAGAAGTTTGTACGTGTTCATTCTATGTAAAGATTTCTAGATCTCACATAAATATTGCAAGCTTTACAGTAGATCTTCCTGAATTCACTAAATATTGGCCAAAGATATGTAAATTTGTTCAAATTTTGAAGAATTTAGGCCTTAGACACTTGCGATCTCGTGCTACGATCAATATACCCCAATATCCTGTCATATTTACAATATCTTCACAAATATTTCATAAATATCCAGTCTGATTTGCCATCTGACCGCAAATATCACCTCATCCAGTGAAATTTAGCCAATATTTGCAAAGTTTCAGCCAATTTACCTCCAAATCAAGAAATCCTGGCTCACAGGATAAATACCAGGTCTAGACCTAGTGAAATTTTTGAAGAATTGCCTGTTAGAGGTTTCAGACCTAGGACTGTAGACATTCATCATACTCCAGGGTCTAGTGCATCTAGAGCTTCACCAGGACCTCCTCCTGTAACTCCTGTTGGTTTGCAAATACCTTCTGGTATATCCGTGACACCTCCTGTTCAACCTCAGGGTATACCTTTAGTTCAAACTCAGCCAGCTGCACCACCAATTCAGCCCCCTCAGGCTGCAATGTCTTTCTTTCCAGCAGAGTCACCTTTGACCTTTAATGCATATCACGAGTTACCAAAGAATTCGAACAAACTTTGTCCAAAATATCATCCTTATCAAGATGCTGATGATCATATCAGGACATTTAAGGAAGCTTGCTGTAGAGCCAGAATAGAACATCAGGATGTGGTGTGCAGATTATTTCCTTTTTCCTTAGGGGAAGAGGCTTATAATTGGTTCATTAGTCTTGGCCAATCTTTTGTCGGTTTGTGGGCTGTCTTAGAGAAAGCTTTTCTCGACAGGTTCAAGGTCCCTATTGATCCATCTATGAATTACCATATGTTTGCTACAATCAAAAGATTTGAGAATGAGCATATTGCTAATTTCAATGCTAGGTTCCAGAAAATGTTGTCCAAGCTAGTTGCCCCTTATGTAGTAGCTGATGCTGCTGCTAGGAGTATCTACTATTCAGCCCTAGATCCATTAACTTCCATGTTCATCAGGAGAACACATCTAGAGATCACTACATTGACAGGAGCTTTTCAAGAAGCTATCAAGGTAAATCAGCAGCTGATACCTGCTCCTACTCCGAATATAGTATTCCCTACTTTGCCTGGCATGCAGTCACAATATCCTGCATCATATCCTGCACCGTATTCACCACAGTATCGTACACAATATCCTAATGGAGCAGTGATACCTCTGGCAGTCATGCCTGCACCTTTGCAAGTACCTCCATTGAGCATTATGCCTCCTCCTAATGGAAATGGCCAATCATTGCAATATCCTGCACATGCTCAGACCCCTAAGGGTACTGATTTATCTAACAGTAACCATGGATCCTCTTTCTTCAAGCCTCAGACTGAAAATGTAGTGGCCAAAGCTCAAGAGGAAAAGGAGGAAATCAAAGAAATTTCTGCTCAACTCAGAAAACTCACCACTGAAGTAACACATTTGAGAAATCAAGGGTTTTATGCACAGTCAGGTCAGCACAGAAATTATTCCAATGACAGACCAAACTACCCTGACAGAGGATATAACAACAATAACTTCAACAATAATGGTGGAAATAACAATAATCCTCCTAGACAGCCTAGAGTATGGAACTCTAGGCCAAATAACGGTTCATTACCATCACCCCTAGATAATCAGCCTCCGAGTGAAGCTAAACAGACTACTAGAGTCAATCTTGCTGAGGCAGCCCTTACCAATTGGTGTAGGATCCACAATACCAATGCATATGCAGAATTAGATTGCCCACAATTTAGGATTGCTGCCAGTATCTTTCAGACTGAAGTGTCCAACACTTCTGGAAATCCACCTCAGGTAGAAGGAAATGAAATAGTTCCTTGTGGATATGACTCAGCTTTTGTGCTAGAAACGTACACTAATCAACCTCATCAGAGTTATGATCAGGCATGTGAGGAATCTGCCTTAACCTTTGAAACAAACTATGTTTTTCCCTTTGAGGATGAAAATGAACCTGCAAGAGAGCATGAGGAAGTACATGCATACCAACAGCAATATCCTAGCAAGCACAATTATAACTTGAGAAGTAGTGCCAACAGACCCACTGGTCCGTTAACATCATCTTTACCTCCAAACAACTTCAATACACCTCCTAATCCTAAGGCTAACAATAACCCTGGGTTCCCTAAGGTGAATGCTCAGTACTTGTCACCTCAAAACACCGGATCAAAGGTCGTAAATGCACCTCATGAGTCTGACAAGTTAGTCAGCTATTTGGCTGATGAAATGAAGAAAATCAAGATCAGTCTGTCCTTATCGGAGTTACTGAAAACTCCTGCCATCAAAAAGGCATTCATGAAGTCACTAGATGATCCTGCTCCTAAAGAGGATAGCCATCTTTCAAGTCAATCCAGTGGCAAAGATCATGCTGCTAAGGATAATGTTATCAAGCCCAAAGTGTCAGCTACAGTCCAAGCCGCTAAAACCTCCCACATGACCTTGTATAGAGATAAAACTGAATCACCTCCGTTCCTCCTCACCATAAGAATGTTCAGCAAGAACTTGCACAACTGTTTGGTTGACTCAGGAGCCTCAACGAATATTATGCCTTTGTCAATATGCAATGCTTTAGGACTGCATCCTGCTAAATCCTTGAAGAAGGTCACTCAACTAGACAAGACAGAAGTAAGTGTAGTAGGAGAACTGACTCACATCCACATGTAGCTAGCATCTGATCCTAGGATCCAGTATTACATTGACATTCAGGTAGTTGACATACCTGATACTTATGGGATGTTGCTTAGCAGAGGCTGGTCCAAAACACTTAATGGAAATATGTCCACAGATTTCAGTCACATGTGGTTACCATGGAAGGGTATACCTAATCAGATCAGGATTGATGCCGAGCCTAGGATGAAACATATGATCACAGAGTACAACAAAACAAATGAGATCATGTATGTGAACGTAGAGCCTGGAGTTTATTGCATCAGGCTGCAGACTGTTAAAATAGAAGAGATCTTGATGCTTGATGTTCATCATCGTCATGATGATGATTATCATGAGGACGGGTCAGTTATAGAATTTAATAATGATCCTGATAATGAAAATAAAATGAATCGCTTCAGAGATTTTGAGATGCATCTGTCTATTCAGGTAAAACGTTGTCAATTACTAAATATACCTACTAATGATATCTTAATTGACGGATGGTGCAGATTACATGGCGAAGCACACGCGGAAAAGACTTGTGAAACATGCTTAGACATGATGATACTGGAGAATAGAAGAATTCCTGGTGTCCGATCAGACGAACGACACGAAGAAAGAGAAGATCACCCCTAGTAGCGATTGCTTCATGGAACTAGATTATGAGTTGTCTGATGAAGACAAAGGCAGTGACCTGACCAAGTTCGAAGAATTTCTGGTAAAAGAAATAGAGAAGATGACATGACAGCATAAATCTCCCCATGAGGTGTTGATTAAAGGTTGGTGTAGGTTGCACGAGGTGCCTCACTCAGAAGCAACTTGCTCACTATGCTTACACATTTTGAAGAAGCATGCAGCTGCAGATTCAGAACATCATCCTCCTATTGAGATGGGAGAAAAAATAGAAAAGCCATCAGGCTCGCAAGATAAAGGAAAGAAGAAACTTGAAGATGATGACATCCCCAAGTTAAAGTGGATATCAGGCGGAGCAGCAGCCAGAGCTGCAAAGAAGAAAGAAGATTTACAATATCCTGCTAAAGATAAATGTCCTGCTGAGGATAAGCCTTGGATCTTAAGATTTGATGGATCTAAATCCAAGCAAGGTGCTGGGGTAGGAATTGATCTCATTGATCCATCAGGAAAATCCTATTTAGCAGCTTACAGATTACAGTTCCCCTGTATCAATAATGTCGTAGAGTATGAAGCTCTGATTCATGGAATGTTGTTTGCTCATAAGAAAAAAGTAAAGGTTCTGCATGTCTTTGGAGATTCAGAACTAGTTGTGAGGCAAGTAAGAGGAATTTACTCCTGTAAGTACAGAAAACTATCAAATTACAGAGATCGAGTGTGGGACCTGATTGAAGACTTTAATGCCTTTAATATCATTCACGTACCAAGAGAACAGAACCAGAGGGTAGATGCACTTGCCCAGGCCGCCAGTACGTTGGAACCGCTATCTATATCTAGTCTAAAGAGATTTTTAGTAGAATTGGTGTCAGTGCCTTCGGTACCTGACAATGTGACTAATCTCCAGGTGTTTGATGATGATCAGCACATCTTGGACTTTATATCAAACAGAGACATATTTGAAGCTCAGATTATAGATGAGAATGGTATGGAAGATCATGTCTGGGAAGAAGATGAGATATTAGAGTTGCCTAGCAATAGGATCCCCAAAGGTATGATTGAATTAGAAAGAGCTTTTGATCTAGATAATATGCTTAAACATAAGGACCTGCCCAAGGCAGATGGAGGTCAATATGCTCAAGTGGATATAGGACAAAAGGAAGACAAGAAGAATGTGCTGATTGGTAAAGTATGTACACCAGAAGAGTTAGAAGGAATAACTCAGGCCCTTAAGGATTACATACATGTGATTGCATGGACTTATGACGAGCTAAAGACATATGACACCTCTGTCATAACTCATACTATACCTCTCAAGCCGGATGCAAAACCTTTCAGACAGAAGCAGAGGCCAGTTAATGCTCTGCTTGAACCAATCATCCTTGAAGAGGTCAAGAAATTGTTAAATGCCCGGATAATATTTCCTGTAAGGCAATCCACTTGGGTGGCAAATCTTGTGCCAGTCAGAAAGAAGAATGGAGACATCAGGTTATGTGTAGATTTTAGGAACTTGAACAGAGCATCAGAAAAAGACAATTATCCTTTTCCCTCCTTGGATGAAGTTCTACATATTGTAAATGGAGCCAAAATTATGTCCTTCCTGGATGGTTTTTTAGGATACAACCAAGTGATGGTTGATAAAATTGACAGATTGAAAACTGCCTTCACCACAAAGTGGGGGATATTTGCATATAGATGTATGCCATTTGGACTCATAAATGCTGGAGCTACATTCGAGCGAGCAATGGACATAGCCTTCAGAGGCTTAATAGGAAAGTGTATAGTCATCTACATGGATGACCTGACGGTTTTCTCTAAGGAAAGGAGAAATCATGTTGCTGATCTCAGAAGTGTACTGAAGAAATGTGAAGAATATGGAATATCTTTGAATCCTAGGAAGTGCATATTCGGAGTCACAACAGGAAAATTACTAGGCCACCTGATCACAGAAGATGGAATTATCATCGATCTTGACAGGGTGGAGTCTATTATGAAGTTACAACTTCCAGGAAGCAAAAAGGAACTTAAGTCTTACTTTGGTAAGATAAATTTTGTGAGGAAGTTCATCACCGGCTTTGCTGAAATTGTCAGACCACTAAATGCCATGTTGAAAAAAGATACACAAATTGAGTGGACACCAGAAGCCAAGGCTACTTTTGAAGATATAAAGAAGGCCATTTCAGATGCTCCTGTCCTCATTAGTCCAGATTATACAAGAGATTTCTACATCTACTCATTTGCTTCATAACATACTTCTGCAGCAGTGTTAACTCAAAGAAATGAAGAGAAAGAAGAGAAACCAATTGCTTTCATGAGCTATCCTTTCAGGGATGCTGAATTGAGATATGTAGATGTTGAGAGATAGGCACTTGCATTAGTCAGAGCAGTAAAGAAATTCAAACATTATATACTGAGAAGCAAAGTGATTGTTGTGGTACCAGATGAAGCAGTGAAGATGCTGCTGATGCAGAGTGAACCTGGTGAAAAAAGAGCCAAATGGATTACTGTATTACAAGAGTATGATATGGAGATCACACCAATGAAGTTGGTAAGAGGACAAGCTTTGAGCCAGATGATATCTGAAATGGATCCAAACATCATCAGTCAACAGTACGTGATCAATGAGAAAGACAATAGAGAATGGTATTCAGACATTAGGCACATCCTGATCACCGGAAGATGTCCTTCAAGAATGCAAGCTTCACAGAGAAGAGCCTTGAAAATGAGATCCCAAAAGTATATGATGAAGGGAGGAACCTTGTTTAAGAAGAATTATGAAGGAATATACCTGAGATGCTTAGAGAAACCAGAAGCAAATAAAGTTTTGACAGAGTTACATGACAAGTTTGGAACGGCACACAGATCAGCATTGGCCACAACTCATGCAATCCTCAGACCAGGATATTACTGGCCTACAATCTTTAAAGACACGGCTGATCATGTTAAATGTTGTCATGTTTGCCAGGTTACTGCCAACAGAGAGAAATATGCTGCGCAACCATTGCAGCCAGTAATGGAAGAGCACCCATTTGCACAGTGGGGCATGGATTTCATAGGACCAATCAATCCTCCGTCCTCCTCAGGCCATAGGTATGTCTTAACGATTACTAACTATTGTACTAGATGGACTGAGGCTACCGACAGCAAAACCTGCACTGCTGATGATGTCATTAAGTTTCTGGAGAGCAACATTGTTACCAGGTATGGAACTCCTTATACATTGGTAAGTGATAATGGTTCTGCCTTCATTTCCACCAAATTGTCAAGTTGGGCTTTTGATCATGGGATCATACTTAAGTTTTCGTCTAACTACTATCCCCAGGGAAATGGATTAGCAGAATCCACTAACAAGAATTTACTGAGTATCATAAGAAAACTGATAGAGAAAAACCCCAGGGAATGGAACTCATTTCTGAAATATGCCTTATGGGTAGACAGAACTAGAATGAAAACTGCATTAGGAAACTCACCCTTCCAACTAGTATATGGGGTAGATCCTATCCTCCCTATAAACTTGAAAATTCCTACTCTACAGTTTGCTCAAGAATATCTAGGCATAGATAATAAACAGGAAGTCAGGTTACTTCAACTGATGTACCTAGAAGGAAAACGGAGTCAAGCGATTGATCAATTTGCAAAACATCAGGCTGTTGTCAAACGCTGGTTTGACAAGAGAGCCAGAATTAAAGCTTTCAGGATATCTGATTTAGTCTTGATGTGGGATAAAGCCCATGAAAAGAAAGGTGATCATGGTAAGTTTGATATATTTTGGATAGGTCCCTTTCAAATTTCTAAAATCTTAGGAGACAACACTTATAGGCTTAAGAACCTGACAGGCGAGGATGTCCCATTGCTAGTCAATGGACAATTCCTCAAACATTATTTCCAGGCCTGAATGACTTCATGACAGTCAGTATGTATCATAATGTATATTTGTATAGTTGTTTGTACAGTTTGTTTGTTGTGCTAGTTTTGTTTTGTTGGTTGAGACCTTGTTCTGGTAAGTCAGGATGATGCACTTCATCACCCCAGACAATAATCAAGTTGTTAAGATTCAAATGATGAGATCACATTTAAACATAGGTTATGATTCATTCTAATAAGTGTTCATGATCAGGTTTGTGATATCTTTTCATTAGGGTGCTTTTTCTTGATCAAAGATGAATCAATCACAATGAAACACCTAACAGCCTTGGGTTTGTTGAACACACGAGTATAGCTGTTAAGTGAAAAATCTAAAGGGACTCCCTTGCTACCAATGCAATCTCCAACTTAAAGCTGCAAATAATTGTACCTGGTACAAATGAGCTAACATGATGATATCAAATATAAATTTTAGGGAGAAAATTAGAAAAGGAATAAAATTAGGCCATCTAAGTAACTCTACCAGGGCTATAGACACCTACTGGCAGTGGGGCTCTACTTAGGGAGATTGTATAGATAACCTTGCTGGGGCTATAGACGCTTGCTGGCAGCAAGGCTCTATCCAGGTTGGCTATGAGGGATGATCTCCAACTATGTAGTTTAACACTAGTTACTTACGTTTTCAACTTACTTTCAAGATGAGGATAATTAATCATATGCACACACTTGATCCTTTGTTAGCATTATCACCATGATGAAATTTTATCATTCAGAGGACCATGATGCTTACACTTAGACAGAATTAGAGCACTATAGATAAATGTGATCACATCACTTGAATCATTGGAATTCGTTTATTTTCTTTGGTGGCAAGTTGTTGTGTGGTTACACAACATGCCCCATTTTGACTTGGCAAAATAGGGACCCAACTTCTTTTTGGCTTGTGTTGTCTGTTTTCTGGCGGTTTGGTAAAAATCAGTCATGTGCATCATCACGTTGAGTCAGGATGAGGTAAGTCCCCAGTATGAGGTTAGTTTGTCAAAATTCATATTTCATATCTGTGACCTCATATTCTGAAAGAACATTAAATTTCATGCAGGTTTGCCTTTTACATCACCCTGATATCCATCAGGATGTGAGAGTTATGAATAGTCAAAGTCTTGGTCAAACCTGACATTCACAAGAGGGGAGGGTCATATTTTATAACCTCAGTCATGTTTCGAACATCATCATCATATTTGAGACATCCCCCAATATATCCTGAGGTTCAAATATCCGGACGTCAACTTTAAATGGTAGTAAGTCTTCCCCGTCAAGCGATCTTTTGTATCGCGAACATCATGTTTTGAAAAGTAACCCAATATTCGTTAATATCATCCTGACGCGAAATATCACCCTTAACAAACATCCTGATGACATCATCTGAATAAGATAAACGAAGAAACAAACATCCTGATGACATCATCATCATATTTACATTACGCCAGGATATTTTGTAAACATGATCATGTTCACCCAATATGACGATGATGTCATGAGACATTTCTGATACAAAGAGCGAATATCATGATGACATCATCCTGATATTCAGAAAGGATTACAAGTAAGTTTGTCTTGTCATCATCATTTTTTGAAACATCACCCGATAAACTGAAATATCCTCCTGATGTGCTGAATGAAACGAAAGGTGCATTGTCACCCGAATCTTGTCGCGATAATAATTTCAATGCTAGGGAGGATGATATCGAAACCCAACCCGATATTCGTGAATATCATCCTGCCCTCATGATATCTTGTCATATGGATATCTCCCCGCTCCCTTTGCTGCCATTATCATTAAATGCACGCATATATGGTAGGTGATTCCCGCCGACCCCAGAACCCAATGAAATACCTGGCAAGATCCTGAGTTTTCGCATGAATGATCAAAGATTGCAATCTAACTTGTCAGAGTGCCCTAAATTTACCCTAACTGCAAGGTTAAAAGGTAATTCAACCGCCATTGTTACGTTTACCTGCGTTAAAATTGTTTTACAGAGCACTACCCTCCATATCTGCATAACAGCTACCGTTGCACAATTCGAGCTCACAGATAGAAGGAAGGAAGTGATCAGCAGTTGAATTAAGAGTGTCTTGACGATATACTGGTATAAAGGAAAATCTGCATAACCAGGTAAGTGAACTGAAACCCTCATCATGTTGTTTCTAAATGATGTTGTAAGTTCTGGTTATGTATCCATATAAGTAAGTAATGTGAAATTGATGCAATAGGCATGATATTTGCAATATGTATGCATGCATATCCCGGTTGTGAGAAGAAATGTTGTTAACTGTAGGTACCCATGGCTGAAAAATGCTTAGTCAAGAATCAGGAGGAATTCAGCAGGCCTATGTTCTCTTCTCAGAGAGGGGTCCTGTTCAAATATGGGGCAATTACAGACACCCATCAGGGGATTACTAACCTAGAGGCCTGGTTGGCCAAGCTGAATGATGGACATGACAAGAGTCCTGTGCTGGACGCAGTGTTTGTATCGAGTATGTGGAATGCTGCTGGCTTCCCATACTCCATGGAGTCTCTGGAGCTAATCATTGAATGCGCCCAGAATTATAACCCTCAGACGAGGCAGGTGGTGAAGCACGGGAGGGTATATGCAGACCTATCCATCAAGGGTCTCTCCCGAACATTCGGACTGCCAATGGGCAGTAAGGTAAAGAGTGTAGACTTGAAGAAGTCTGAAAGAGAATACGAGGCCAACAAGAAGGCGGCCAGAAAGAACATGTATGCTTGGTGGGCTGAGAACAGCACATACAATGCAGCGGCCAAGCTTCCTGTGCACATGTTCAAGTTTGATTTCAATGAGGAGTATCAGTACGTGATTGCCCTACTGAACAGGGTGACTGGCCAGCCTGATACTGGTGAATTTAGAGATTGGATGTACGGAATCATAATGATGTGTCTGTATGCAAACATCAAGCCACTGTGGGGCCAAATAATAAGTGATGCTCTGCATGAGCAGCTCATGAACCTGGGAGGTTCAGATTATGCATTCTACATGACCTCTTATATCGTGTATTCTTGTGCTTATAGGGGCACTTTTGATGCCCTGGTGACAGATGGAAACCTCACAGGCACAAATGCAGCATATATCTGGGATCATCATCCCCAGCTGCAAAGAACCAACTATATCAAAAATTACAAACTGGTCAATAATGCATTCTCTATGCATCTGGTAAGGACCATGGAAGATGACAGAACCAAAAGGTTGAGCATGGAAGCTCAAGAGGCAGTATACAGGCATGGGGCATGGTACATACAATTTGCCACCTTTTCCTATATCAGGATAGAAGGTTTTGAAGGACATCCCCTGATGCTGCCAAGATATCCTACTGATGCAGTAGTGTTAATGGAATTTATCAGGCAGGGCTCCACCATGATACAGATGTATAAGGATGCCAAGAAGCTGCCACCAATTTTGTTCCCAGTCAGCATTGGCAACTACATGTGCCCTGACTCTGACAATATAAAGAGGGTGATGGTCACTCTAAATAAGATGAATTTACTGCCCTTCCCAGTAACAAGACCATATGATCCTTACAGCAGAATACAGAAGATTCTAGGAAAGCCTATTCACCAGAGGCACCTAGAAGATTTTTGGGCTGACTGCGAAGATGAGGCAGAAGCCAGGAGGAGGAGGTATCAAAGGTTGACTCTGAACCAGATTAGAACGTTTGACTGCATCTCCCTCCCTCAAGAGCTGAAGAATGATGACGGTAGGATAATGGCAGAAGAATACGAGCAGAAGAAGATTTATAATGATACCATCTTTGCACCTGACCTCACCATGCAGGAGGATATGTCCTTAGACCCATTCCTTGCCAGAACCCTACACTTGACCCAAGCTTGGGTAGATGCACAGGTAGAGGCATTGAAGAAGAAGGGTGTTGCCATCACGGTGGACAACAAGAAGAAGGGGCAGGACATCCCTGCAGATGAATATGATGACTTCCTGCTGGAGAAGAGGAAGACTAAGGGAGAGAGGATCCCTCCACCACAACAGCCTAGCAAAAGGGCCCCAAGGGGCAAGAAGGTGGAAAAAGGACCCAAAGGGGTCATAATTGAAAGGGCAGTATTCACAGCAGAGGAGGCAGCCAAATCAGGATCAGAATCGGATTCTCCTCCAAAGCCCAAGAAAACCAAGATAGCAGAGGCTAGAATCACAGAGACCCAAGAAGTGGGTCAGTCATCCAAACAACCAGGCAAAGATATCCTCATGGAGGAGGAGCCTAAAGAAGAGGAGGAAACTCCACTAATAATAAGAAGAAAGAGGAGAGCTCCACAGGTGTTGGTTCCCACCACACCTAAGAAACCAAGAACCTCCATGAGAGGTGAGATAAGTTAACCCCCAGCACAATTACAAGGGGCAGGTAGTGAAGTGCAGAAGGAACTTCAGCATAATGTTCCACTTCCTACCATTGTCAAGTTCAAGACTGAACTTACTGAAGAACAACAAAAGGAAACCTCTCAAACGTGAGCAGAAGGACATGTCTCACTGGAAGAGACAATCAACCTATCTGATGATGAGGTTGTGCAGGATGTGTCTGCACAAAAGATGGAAACACTGGCTGTTGATACCAGCATGACTCCTCACAAGCCTCCATCTGTCCAATCAGTGCTTGAGGAGATGAAACAAGCAGAAGCGGAGTGAGAAAAGAACCCGGAACCAGAAAAGATTCCAGAGCAAGTAGCTCAGGAAATGGGGCTGGACACACTGATTGCAGAGGTGACAAGTCCTGCAGTGGTAGATCTGACAGAGAAATAGGACGCAAGTCCTGAACAGCCAGCAGGATCACCTGATAAGGGCCACCTAACAAAAGAGATAGAGATGACAGAAGCAGAAGGTCATGCTCTTGAATCAGGCCAACAAAGCCCACAAGATACATCAGTAGGACCTGCTATAGTGGAGGTCCAAGAAATAAAGGCTAATGAGAAGAAAGAAGAAATAGAGGATCCAGCTGCTAAG
Organism: Cunninghamia lanceolata; assembly: GCA_027924645.1. Lineage (NCBI taxonomy): Eukaryota > Viridiplantae > Streptophyta > Pinopsida > Cupressales > Cupressaceae > Cunninghamia > Cunninghamia lanceolata. Next base: position 694,805 of record BSBN01000737.1, on the reverse strand, counting down.
GCACAAGAGGTGGATAGTGCAGGCACAGAACAAGTAGTAGCCACAGAAGAGATGCCATCACCTCAGGCAGATCCTATGATATCAGGTACGGTGGACATACCACCAGAAATAGAGAAACAAAAGGAGGATGATCAACCTCCACAGGGGGAAGAACTAGGGACAGGTGAAGAAATGGAGAAAGATCATGATCATCATGATCTACATACAGGTACACCGCAGGGTTCCCCACACAGAGAAGATGCTCCCCCAGAAAAGGAAGTTCCTCAATAGGAGGAGGCACCACAGGATCAGCAGCAAGGCGAGCATCAAGAGAGAGAAAAGGAAAAATCACCATCTCCACAACACTTGTTGATAGAAAAGGGAGATAGGGGTGAACAGCATCATGATGCTGAAAAGCATGATCAGGTGCCTCTATGGTTAGAAAAGGAGGTAAATGTTGAGGAAGAGATTGAAATTCAAGAGTTTGACGTCTCCACCCTGTTCTCCACGGATATAATGAAGCCCAAGAGGAAGGCCAGGATGACATCGGCCATCAAGAGAGATTCGGCGACAGGGAGAAGGACCGCACAAATTGTTGTACCTACGGTGGAGAAGAAGAAAGGCAAAATCACTGTGGATGAATTCTAGATAAGCACAGTAGATTTGGGTTTTGCTAGCGAAGACCAGGAAGGTCAGGAAGGTAAGGACATCATAGACTCTCTAATTCAGAAAGTGAAAAGAGACAAGGAGAAAAATAAGCAACATAAAGAGCACATTGCTTAGTTGCATGCATACATTAAAGGCTTAACCAATCCCGATGATACTACAAGTGAAGCTGCAGTCCCATTGACTACCATTTCTCAAGAGGAAGTAAATAAATTGGACCTCATGAAGCATGAGGCTTCCGTAATAAGAAAATGGATGTCATCCACATTGGATGATGCTATAGAAATAATGAAGGGTTCTTTGAAGAGGTGGAGCATATTAAGTGACTCCAAAACCAAGGTGGACAAATTGCAGATGCAGACCGGGAAAAGGACTTATAAACTAGAGAAAGTCCTCAGCCTGTTGGGAGAAATAAGGAAGATAAACCCACAACTGCTTATCAGTAAGCAGGTATTGAATAATAATACTGCACTGTTAATAGATATCTGGTATAAGGATGTGCAGTTCGAATGCGGGGTCCTCAAGAGATGCAATAATAAGCTAAGGGAGATCAGCATGAGGCTACGTGATTTAATGGGAATTGAAGCAGATATGCTAGAAACACTAGAAGGCAAAGTAGAGGGAAAAATAGAGAATCAAGATGAAGACTCTGCCCTTAAGGCTCTGCGCAGTAACTTCCAAATGGAAGATGATGGTCCACTCATTCACTTGACAGAGGAGATTATAAATAAGGTGATGAGGATCAAGGTCAAGATGGAGACCTACAATGAGACATTGCAAGACAGGGAAAATAAGCTGGATAACAGCAGGGATAAGTATGAAGCACACAAGCACGCCATTATCAAGGCAAAGACTCAAGATGGCGGAGGAATAGATCAAGTTGTGCAGTCATATGAACAGATCCAGAGTAGCATGCAACCCCATATGCAGCAGCATCATCATTAGGATAGCGAAGGTTCCGGAAGCGATGCACATGATGATGACCCGCATGAATCAGCTGAAGAACATGATGGAGATACATCATGAGGGGGATATTTGCATATGCAATATAGATAGTTGCCAGCTGGCAACTTGTGCCATTTTGTAAAATTGACAAGTCATGAAATGGTGACAATTGATTTATATTGACATATCAGATCCGTAGATCTTTTGTAACGGCCTCCTCACCTTACTCTATAAAAGGTGGTGGAATGCCTTGTTGTAAATATTCAAAACTTAATTGAAATCTGTTTGCTGAAATATTTGGGGCTCATTTCAAAGCTGCTGTATATGTACATGTCTTTTGCATACTTAATGGAAGAGAAGAGTATTCTGATTACAAATCTTCGTAAATCCTGAGTAATCTATGTTTGAATTCTAGATATATGCTTTGATTTGCTACGTCCCTTGGAGTGCTCATCATGTTGCATGTATTGTTTTCATTCATTGTCCTCTGAAGTTTGCATCAACTGTATCTAGCTGTGGAATGTCCTGGTGAACATATGGTTTGATTTCTTCTCCTCATGACAGTATCAAGCATGTATGTGGATCAAAAGCTAAAGGTTCAACTTAATTAGAAGTATTCCTTTTAATTCCTTTCAATTTTAGAACATCTCACCATCACAATTGCAAATAAACTGATAATCTTAAGCAAAAAACCCAAAATATGCAGACATCTCGTAGATAATCGCAAATACTTAGCATATTTGAACACTAAGTGGTGCAGGAGCACCTACCTGACAGCTGGCCTCCATGAGGCAGTTAGTTAGTTTGAGTCTTGTTTATGTTTTCAAGAAGGTCTGATAAGACCAAATGCATGTAATAAGGTCACGCTGATCATGATAAGATCATGCTGACCATGCTTTTGCTATTTTTAGTTAGTTTGTTAGACAGCTGTCATGCTGTATGTTCCGTGGGATCTCCCAGCCGCCTGGAGAGTTCCCAGCCGCTTGGAGTCGGGTCAGTAGTACTCGTAGGAAAATCTATTTAAGGATGAGAATCAGTTGATATTGCATACAGAGATAGAGATATCATCGATCAGGCTTTGCTGAGAGAGAGAGCGACTGAATATTGTAATAGCATCTTTTGAAATCGAATAAAGAGATCCTGTTTGTGTTCTTTCTCTGGTTGGATTCCATTGTTTAATCGATTTGCCGATCTGGTGGTTTCATGGATATGCTGATCCATTCCACCGGTTGATTCGTCGAATCGGTGGAATGGTTGTGTACAGTAGATTAGGAGGTAGTTTGTTTTCTATTTGCATGTAGGTGTGCAGGATCGCAGTCAAGAGATGTTGAAGACCCTAGCATGGGTATGTGCTAGGTCGAGCTGATAAAGTGTGGAAGATCACCCTGGAAGTGAATCGAGTCATCCCAGGAGGTTCGGCGGATCAGAATAGTGAAAATCCGCTAAGGTTGGAAGTTCGTTAAAACGGCATCATCAGGATATTTCTGCAAATATCTTGCAGTCGCTTTGGACATCGTCATCTGGATAAGTGGAGAAGAGCATGATGCAGTTGGTTGCATAAAGTGAATGTGCGTCGGGGTGATCATCATCAGGAGTTGCCGAAGAGGAGTGCATCGGCATAAGGTAGAAGATCGGGTTATGAAACTGACGGAGTTTGCATATTTCAAGTGCATCAGGATGTTGTAAGTCAGATATATACTCAGTGTATATATCGCTGTCAGGATCATCTTCTGAGTGTGCCCATCATCCGCATATCGCTAGCAGATGCGGGAGTGAAAGTTTGTTTTTTTTGACTATGTGTTGAAGAGGTCATCAGGATATTGTGTGACATCATCGTCATCAGGATATGACGTCATCGTCATCAGGATATTAAGATATCTCTCTATGCGAGTTTATCCTGCTGTCGCTAAGTGCTTAGGTATCGGCGGAAAGTTGTATTAACATCATCAGGAGGTTTCGAGAGAACCGGATAAATCATATCATGATGTTGTTGCTTGTACCATCGGCTATTGGGGCATCGAAGGGAAGGTGCTGAAGTTGTCGTCATCAGGATATTTGGAGCAACTGGATATTTGATATCCTGCTGACGAAGGGAATGTTGAATATCATGATGATGTCGATAGTGTTTGGCGCCCAATGAACAGTACAACCAGAGGATGTTTGCGCTCGTTGAGTAACATGATGATGATGATAGGCGACAGGCGAAGGAAGTGAACAGTAGTCGGCAGGAGGATAATTCTGCTCGTCCGAAATATGATGATGCTGTTGGTGTTTGCAGGAAATACGATGATGATGCTGAGCCGATAGGGATTTTTATCATGCTGTTTGTATTGTTGGCTCCTCCTTCCTGTCAGTAAGCTTCCGTTGCATTTTACCTCTGCATCATAGTGGTATCAGAGCCTACATTGACAGGCATGAGGGTTCACTTGCAAGAAAGCAAGTTACAGTTCAGAAGTCTTGGAGCAGCCAAGAGCCAGCAGATGATAGAGCTGGAACAGGTCAGAAGACTGACAAGGCAAAGTGTAAAGGTGGAGGACTTCCATATCCTAACTCATGGGACATGAGTTATTTTCTGTTGGGGAGTATGGTGCAGGAGCACCTACCTGACAGCTGGCCTCCATGAGGCAGTTAGTTAGTTTGAGTCTTGTTTATGTTTTCAAGAAGGTCTGATAAGACCAAATGCATGTAATAAGGTCACGCTGATCATGATAAGATCATGCTGACCATGCTTTTGCTATTTTTAGTTAGTTTGTTAGACAGCTGTCATGCTGTATGTTCAGTGGGATCTCCCAGCCGCCTGGAGAGTTCCCAGCCGCTTGGAGTCAGGTCAGTAGTACTCGTAGGAAAATCTATTTAAGGATGAGAATCGGTTGACATTGCATACAGAGATAGAGATATCATCGATCAGGCTTTGCTGAGAGAGAGAGCGACTAAATATTGTAAGAGCATCTTTTGAAATCGAATAAAGAGATCCTGTTTGTGTTCTTTCTCTAGTTGGATTCCATTGTTTAATCGATTTGCCGATCTGGTGGTTTCATGGATATGCTGATCCATTCCACCGGTTGATTCATCGAATCGGTGGAATGGTTGTGTACAGTAGATTAGGAGGTAGTTTGTTTTCTATTTGCATGCAGGTGTGCAGGATCACGGTCAAGAGATGTTGAAGACCCTAGCATGGGTATGTGCTAGGTCGAGCTGATAAAGTGTGGAAGATCACCCTGGAAGTGAATCGAGTCATCCCAGGAGGTTCGGCGGATCAGAACAGTGAAAATCTGCTAAGGTTGGAAGTTCGTTAAAACGACATCATCAGGATATTTCTGCAAATATCCTGCAGTCGCTTTGGACATCGTCATCCTGATAAGTGGAGAAGAGCATGATGCAGTTGGTTGCATAAAGTGAATGTGCGTCGGGGTGATCATCATCAGGAGTTGCCGAAGAGGAGTGCATCGACATAAGGTAGAAGATCGGGTTATGAAACTGACGGAGTTTGCATATTTCAAGTGCATCAGGATGTTGTAAGTCAGATATATACTCAGTGTATATATCGCCGTCAGGATCATCTTCTGAGTGTGCCCATCATCCGCATATCGCTAGCAGATGCGGGAGTGAAAGTTCGTTTTTTTTTACTATGTGTTGAAGAGGTCATCAGGATATTGTGTGACGTCATCGTCATCAGGATATGACATCATCGTCATCAGGATATTAAGATATCTCTCTATGCGAGTTTATCCTGCTGTCGCTAAGTGCTTAGGTATCGGCGGAAAGTTGTATTAACATCATCAGGAGGTTTCGAGAGAACCGGATAAATCATATCATGATGATGTTGCTTGTACCATCGGCTATCAGGGCATCGAAGGGAAGGTGCTGAAGTTGTCGTCATCAGGATATTTGGAGCAACTGGATATTTGATATCCTATTGACGAAGGGAATGTTGAATATCATGATGATGCCGATAGTGTTTGGCACCCGATGAACAGTATAACCGGAGGATGTTTGCGCTCGTTGAGTAACATGATGATGATGATAGGCGACAGGCGAAGGAAGTGAACAGTAGTCGGCAGGAGGATAATTCTGCTCGTCCGTAATATGATGATGCTGTTGGTGTTTGCAGGAAATACGATGATGATGCTCAGCCGATAGGGATTTTTATCATGCTGTTTGTATTGTTGGCTCCTCCTTCCTGTCAGTAAGCTTCCGTTGCGTTTTACCTCTGCATCATAGTGGTATCAGAGCCTACATTGACAGGCATGAGGGTTCACTTGCAAGAAAGCAAGTTACAGTTCAGAAGTCTTGGAGCAGCCAAGAGCCAGCAGAGGATAGAGCTGGAACAGGTCAGAAGACTGACAAGGCAAAGTGTAAAGGTGGAGGACTTCCATATCCTAACTCATGGGATATGAGTTATTTTCTGTTGGGGAGTATGGTGCAGGAGCACCTACCTGACAGCTGGCCTCCATGAGGCAGTTAGTTAGTTTGAGTCTTGTTTATGTTTTCAAGAAGGTCTGATAAGACCAAATGCATGTAATAAGGTCACGCTGATCATGATAAGATCATGCTGACCATGCTTTTGCTATTTTTAGTTAGTTTGTTAGACAGCTGTCATGCTGTATGTTCCGTGGGATCTCCCAGCCGCCTGGAGAGTTCCCACCCGCTTGGAGTCAGGTCAGTAGTACTCGTAGGAAAATCTATTTAAGGATGAGAATCGGTTGATATTGCATACAGAGATAGAGATATCATCGATCAGGCTTTGCTGAGAGAGAGAGCGACTGAATATTGTAATAGCATCTTTTGAAATCGAATAAAGAGATCCTGTTTGTGTTCTTTCTCTGGTTGGATTCCATTGTTTAATCAATTTGCCGATCTGGTGGTTTCATGGATATGCTGATCCATTCCACCGGTTGATTCGTCGAATCGGTGGAATGGTTGTGTACAGTAGATTAGGAGGTAGTTTGTTTTCTGTTTACATGCAGGTGTGCAGGATCGCGGTCAAGAGATGTTGAAGACCCTAGCATGGGTATGTGCTAGGTCGAGCTGATAAAGTGTGAAAGATCACCCTGGAAGTGAATCGAGTCATCCCAGGAGGTTCGGCGGATCAGAACAGTGAAAATCCGCTAAGGTTGGAAGTTCATTAAAACGGCATCATCAGGATATTTCTGCAAATATCCTGCAGTCGCTTTGGACATCGTCATCCAGATAAGTGGAGAAGAGCATGATGCAGTTGGTTGCATAAAGTGAATGTGCGTCGGGGTGATCATCATCAGGAGTTGCCGAAGAGGAGTGCATCGGCATAAGGTAGAAGATCGGGTTATGAAACTGACGGAGTTTGCATATTTCAAGTGCATCAGGATGTTGTAAGTCAGATATATACTCAGTGTATATATCACCGTCAGGATCATCTTCTGAGTGTGCCCATCATCCGCATATCGCTAGCAGATGCGGGAGTGAAAGTTTGTTTTTTTTGACTATGTGTTGAAGAGGTCATCAGGATATTGTGTGACGTCATCGTCATCAGGATATGACGTCATCGTCATCAGGATATTAAGATATCTCTCTATGCGAGTTTATCCTGCTATCGCTAAGTGCTTAGGTATCGGCGGAAAGTTGTATTAACATCATCAGGAGGTTTCGAGAGAACCGGATAAATCATATCATGATGCTGTTGCTTGTACCATCGGCTATCGGGGCATCGAAGGGAAGGTGCTGAAGTTGTCGTCATCAGGATATTTGGAGCAACCAGATATTTGATATCCTACTGACGAAGGGAATGTTGAATATCATGATGATGCCGATAGTGTTTGGCGCCCGATGAACAGTACAACCGGAGGATGTTTGCGCTCGTTGAGTAACATGATGATGATGATAGGCGACAGGCAAAGGAAGTGAACAGTAGTCGGCAGGAGGATAATTCTGCTCGTCTGAAATATGATGATGCTGTTGGTGTTTGCAGGAAATACGATGATGATGCTGAGCCGATAGGGATTTTTATCATGCTGTTTGTATTGTTGGCTCCTCCTTCCTATCAGTAAGCTTCCGTTGCGTTTTACCTCTGCATCATAGTGGTATCAGAGCCTACATTGACAGGCATGAGGGTTCACTTGCAAGAAAGCAAGTTACAGTTCAGAAGTCTTGGAGCAGCCAAGAGCCAGCAGAGGATAGAGCTGGAACAGGTCAGAAGACTGACAAGGCAAAGTGTAAAGGTGGAGGACTTCCATATCCTAACTCATGGGACATGAGTTATTTTCTGTTGGGGAGTATGGAGCAGGAGCACCTACCTGACAGCTGGCCTCCATGAGGCAGTTAGTTAGTTTGAGTCTTGTTTATGTTTTCAAGAAGGTCTGATAAGACCAAATGCATGTAATAAGGTCACACTGATCATGATAAGATCATGCTGACCATGCTTTTTCTATTTTTAGTTAGTTTGTTAGACAGCTGTCATGCTGTATGTTCGGTGGGATCTCCCAGCCGCCTGGAGAGTTCCCAGCCGCTTGGAGTCGGGTCAGTAGTACTCGTAGGAAAATCTATTTAAGGATGAGAATCGGTTGATATTGCATATAGAGATAGAGATATCATCGATCAGGCTTTGCTGAGAGAGAGAGCGACTGAATATTGTAATAGCATCTTTTGAAATCGAATAAAGAGATCCTGTTTGTGTTCTTTCTCTGGTTGGATTCCATTGTTTAATCGATTTGCCGATCTGGTGGTTTCATGGATATACTGATCCATTCCACCGGTTGATTCGTCGAATCGGTGGAATGGTTGTGTACAGTAGATTAGGAGGTAGTTTGTTTTCTGTTTGCATGCAGGTGTGCAGGATCGCGGTCAAGAGATGTTGAAGACCCTAGCATGTGTATGTGCTAGGTCGAGCTGATAAAGTGTGGAAGATCACCCTGGAAGTGAATCGAGTCATCCCAGGAGGTTCGGCGGATCAGAACAGTGAAAATCCGCTAAGGTTGGAAGTTCGTTAAAACGGCATCATCAGGATATTTCTACAAATATCCTGCAGTCGCTTTGGACATCGTCATCCGGATAAGTGGAGAAGAGCATGATGCAGTTGGTTGCATAAAGTGAATGTGCGTCGGGGTGATCATCATCAGGAGTTGCCGAAGAGGAGTGCATCGGCATAAGGTAGAAGATCGGGTTATGAAACTGACGGAGTTTGCATATTTCAAGTGCATCAGGATGTTGTAAGTCAGATATATACTCAGTGTATATATCACCGTCAGGATCATCTTCTGAGTGTGCCCATCATCCGCATATCGCTAGCAGATGCGGGAGTGAAAGTTCATTTTTTTTGACTATGTGTTGAAGAGGTCATCACGATATTGTGTGACGTCATCGTCATCAGGATATGACGTCATCGTCATCAGGATATTAAGATATCTCTCTATGCGAGTTTATCCTGCTGTCGCTAAGTGCTTAGGTATCGGCGGAAAGTTGTATTAACATCATCAGGAGGTTTCGAGAGAACCGGATAAATCATATCATGATGCTGTTGCTTGTACCATCGGCTATCGGGGCATCGAAGGGAAGGTGCTGAAGTTGTCGTCATCAGGATATTTGGAGCAACCGGATATTTGATATCCTACTGACGAAGGGAATGTTGAATATCATGATGATGCCGATAGTGTTTGGCGCCTGATGAACAGTACAACCAGAGGATGTTTGCGCTCGTTGAGTAACATGATGATGATGATAGGCGACAGGCGAAGGAAGTGAACAGTAGTCGGCAGGAGGATAATTCTGCTCGTCCGAAATATGATGATGCTGTTGGTGTTTGCAGGAAATACGATGATGATGCTGAGCCGATAGGGATTTTTATCATGCTGTTTGTATTGTTGGCTCCTCCTTCCTGTCAGTAAGCTTCCGTTGCGTTTTACCTCTGCATCACTAAGCATGCACAATTGAAAAATATCATGCAAAGATTGAGGTATTTTACTTCTTTTCATCAAATAACTGCATAATTTGACTTCTCTGTAAGGAATTTCTGCATGAACGTCATGATGATGGTACATTTCCACGTAAGGCCCCAAAATGGAAACAGCAACTCACATTAACCTCTGAGTAACGTCAGACGATTAAGACCTAATCACCGGAGACTTGGGATCATGAATTCTCTAAATTCACTATATCTTTCAAGATGAATAAAGGTTAATGTGTACTTTTATTCTATGTTTGTTTGTGACTAACATCATGACCAACAAATACCAGATTACAATAAGGCTCACTACCTTAGGGCTCACTGTCATGAGTAAAAGTTAGCTTGCAGACCACCAAATCACAAACCATTACACTTGAAGGCATTTAACATCATCACAAACTTACTTCCAGAACCATAGACAAGAATACTTCAAGGCAGAGGAGTGTGGAGCAAAACACTTTTTCCTGTCACCACCAAACATATAGAAAAAGCTGTTTTCACTCTGGTGAACATAACTCACTCAATTCTTCATACCGGAGGCTCAAACTTAGAATATAACATCTTCAGACAGACTTCTAAATAACTTCCAATCCACAGGCAAAGATATTTATTCTACAAGAAATTCAGAGCATTCTTCTAGACTATTCTTCTACATGTAATGCATTGTTTCTACTGCAACACATTTGTTATCACCGGAGGGGCTAATTTTCTAAATGTCCTCAACAAAGTAAGAGCACAGTTGAAACCAATGACAACACAGATATGTTGACATCAATGACAACACTGATTAGGCACATACTTGCAAAACCTTCAACTCTAAGAATTCAAGTATGATAATGATGGCATGTTTTTAGCTCATTTTTTGGAATATATATATGAAATGCAGGGGATGATATGCAAATGCAAGAACATAAATAATGCTAAAATAAAACTTCTACTTCTATTGAATTCCATGAGTTATGACACTGACTTTATTCTTTTGAACTCTTTTTATGATTTTTGTATGAATGCATTATGGAACAAACAATATGACTGCTCTTTAATATGATTTTCAATCTAGGGGATTGTAGGTTATCCTGGTGTAAGAAACCTATTCAAGTTTGTGAGATAGGGATTTAGAATTGAAGTGGGGAGTGGGAAGGAGATGAAGTGTTTTCATATTTTGGCTTTGTTAAGGTTAAACATTGATCCTTATCTAGATAAGACAATTTAACAAGCTTTCAACTTAGACAAGTAACAAATTTTATTGATGTTCTCTAGACTTAGATAATAGATGGCAAGCAAGATAGACCGAGGGTAAAGGAAAAATGGGAAAGAACAAGGGTCCCTAAATAGAAAATGATCCTAAAGACTATTTGACTCTTGGTTTTTCTCAACTAGTGCATGTGTGTGCTTTGTACCTTTCTCTTTTAATTTCTTTGATAGAATTTCACCCTTGAAGCTTTGAGCTTAGACTGATCTCCACTCAAGGGTATGGACATTCAACAATCTTCTCTCTATCACTCTTTTTTTGTAACTCTTTTTTTTTCTTTTTCCTCTTTTTTTGTATTTTCTAGAATGCCTCACTTGATTTTCTTTTTTTTTTTATTTTTGACTTTTATGAAAATGAATGCTTTTAGAACTTTGGATATGCAATAATTTGATCTCTCAATTCTCACCTTTCTCATCAATCTTATTTTGGTCACTCATTTTTTGATTCACTCGTATTTTAGATTGCTTCCTTCATAGTTTTGATCCTCCTAACATTTTTGGGCAGAGAAGATAAGGGGTTGAGCACCACCAAAAGTTTTCATAGTCCAGTTGGACTTTTTTACTACTAAGGAAGAATTGGGTAGGTTTACTTGCAAGCTTCCTTTGAACACTATAGGTTTGAATATTGACTTTGTTTAGACCTAACATCATGACTCATTAAGGCTGGGATTAGTGTAAAGATAAGAGCTAGGCTTTAGTTAGAATAACTAGGAATGAAGGGGGAGAATGGTGATTGTGAAAATAGGGAATCTCAGAACCTAATAGGATGACCTATACCTAGGCAACCTTAGACTCCTTATTGAAATGAAAATAATATAAGAGTGAGTCATTCACTGTAATTCTTTTTAGACATAGCATTTCTTGAGGTGAAAGGCATTTATTGTTTCACCAAATTCCTCACCTTCCATTGTGCACAAGAGATAGGCACCATTTTTTACATCTTCTTTAACCATATAGGGGCCTTTCTAGTCCTCAGTGAATTTTCTCTTTCACCTTCTTTTCTTGTTTTTCATGCTACCTCTTCTTAGGATGAGTTTTCCTATTCTGTAGGGTTTCATGATATCACTTGGCTCTAACCTTTATAACTCCATGGTTTCTCTTGGTAATGTAAGACGAAGTAAATCCTGGAAAGCTTGTTGATGGGAGGGAGTCCAATACAAGACTCCATCACACCTTAGGAGTTCCATAGTATATCAAACTAATCCTGTATGTAAATATTTACTTCTAGTTGATCCTGAACATTTTGAAGGAACTGGAATAACTCAAAGGGGGTCTAAGGTTCCCTTTGGTCAGTGAGAGGATCAAATCTTATACTCATCCTTCCATTGGGCTTAGGTATCAAATCCATGGAATATCCTATGTAGCTTCCTGGTAACTCAAAGATGACAAGATCATCAGTCCCAAATGACACTCACATTTTCTGTTCTTTATTAAAGGTTCCTTCACTTTCTTCATCTTTATTTGGGAGTCTCTGAACCATTTTGATTTGTACTAAGGGTGCTTCCCATTCAACAAGCTCATTTGATTGCACTGAAGAGGAAGTACTAGGTTACACTTGTGGTTGAGAGACCATGAACATCTTCAGGAGTATTCCTATCACGTTGGTCAATTCATTGTCCACATAATTTATGTCTTCCATTGGTGTCATTGGTCTATAGGAATCTTTTGAGGGTGTGAGTGGTTCATATGACTCATTTTCTTCTAGTGTCTCAGGGATACATGACTCACTTAATTGTGACAAAGGAGTGTAACTTTTAGCTAGGTCATCCTCAGGATCTAAGAAGGCGTGAGGGTCTACATTTCTCAAATCTAGTGTAGCTATTTCAAACATTGTTCCTTCAGTTCTATGAGGTTTTTCCCTTATACAAGGAAAGAGTTTATAATCTAGCTGCACATTGATCATAAGTATTTCTAACAGAAATTGGAGAGGTCCATCCTTCTCTACTTATTCCATGATTTTTATCATCTTTTCCTTGGGGATAACCACTTTCTATTTTGTTGGTGCCTCATTTTCCAAGGCCTTCATTTCTGTGTTGTTTATTGTCTTTTCTAGAATTTCTTTCCTTTTCATACATATCAACTATGGAGTAGGACTAGGAACAAAAATCTTATTTGTGGTAAGTTCATAGTCTATGGGGATGCCTATCCTTTTATTTATTGTATTGGATTCCCTTTCACAACATACACCTTCCCAAGATGTAAGAATTGAGCTTCCAAGAACAAGGTAGATGGCACAACTTTCATTCTATGTATCCAAGGTCTTCCAAGAAGTGGATTATATCATGTGTATTTATCAATGACATAGAATGTCATTGGGACTATCTTTGGTCCTAAAGTCACTGGGAGCATGATTATCCCTATCGTGGAAACCTTTAAATTATCATATTTGCTTAACGTATCTCTAGATGTAGTGATGTTGGTGTGCCCATAACCCATTTTTTCTTAGAGAGAAAATGGAACTATGTTCACTACTGCTTCGTCATTGATTAGCATCCTCTTGATGTAGGTGTCATAAATCCACACTTCCAAGTATAGCACAGGATCTCCTTTCTTTGTTACTTCTTCCTCAGAGGACATTTTCTTTAAATCAAAGAAGAATCCATGGCCTTTAAGTTCAGAGTTTGGTGTGTTTATGTCAAAATCTACATGATTGATTTCTTCACTAGGCAGAGGTCCGATTTGATCCAAGTATTTTAATCCTATCACTTTTAACAATGTTGAGTGATATGAGGGGGAGTTCTTGAGGAGGTCAATGAACGAAATATGTGGGTAAGTTTTCTTTAAATCCTCAATGAGTTCATAGGGTCTAATTGGGGTTGGTATTATTTCCACCTCTGAGACTGTGCTTTCATATATTTCTTCTTGCCTCTTTCCAAGCTCTCCTTCTTCTTCTTCTTTCTCATTTAATATTTAAACCAACCCAACATCCTAGCTTCTCCTTTTTGTCCTAACTGGGGAGGGATATTTGCATTGTTGCCTTGGGCTACATTGTTTTGATTAGTTGTTTCCATATCTTTGTGTACAGGAAATAGGTCCTGATAGATTCTCATGTCTGCATTTTACATAGCTATTGGCACTTGTGCCTACCTTGGCCCCTTGTTATCTAGTGTGACCTCTTGTGGATTTAGAAACATCTCTATGGATAGTCATTGGTATTCTAGAAACCTTTCTATGAACCTGTTGTATTCTCTACAAGATTTCATGTTGTGCCCCCCAGTCCTATGAAAAGAACAGAAATGATTATATTCATAGGGGGTCCTTTCATATCTTTTATCATTTCTATTTTCATTTTGATTCCAAGATTGATAATTGTCTTGTGGGTAATATGTGTTGTTTGTAGGATGATCAATTGAGTTAACATTTCCAGGATAGTAATCTCTTCCATTGTAGTCATCCCTCACTTTCCTAACTGGGGATTGATCTGTTACCCCATCTTTCATTGCATTCCTATTGTTCTTGAGGATTTTGATGACTGGCGCATTATTCTCAGTATCCTCATTACTCAATTTTCCATTTGACCCATAAGTCCTTCTGCCAAGTTATTAATGGTTTCTTGTTCAATCTGCACTTGAGGCGCTTTCCAAGGCTTCTTCATAGGACTTGTAAGGCAATTTTTGGACTTCTTCCCTCATATCCATGTTTAAGGCATGCAAGAAAAGATAACATAACTCATGATGATCCATATTTGTATTAGTGTAGGTAATTATTTTAGTAATTATTTAATTATGTTATGTAATTATTTAAATATGTTATGTAATTATTTACACTTGTAGCTAAGCCATCTTAGGTGGCTTCATTAGCAACTTGGAGAGTTTTACAAAACTCTTCCAAGATGTGTGGAAAGAGTTCTCCCCATTTATGAGGAACAAACTTGCCACCTCTGGTTGCCTGCATTAGTCGATTCCTTACAAGTTTCAAACTCTTTGCATTATATGTACTCTCCTTCATTGTAAATGTACATCATTTTCATCCCTAAATTTATTGGTTTCCATTATCTTACTTATGCTAACATTTTTCACAGGTTTTAGTGCTACTATTTGTCCAGTTTGATCCACATACACCTACATGGTATCAAAGCCATCTCTAGATCAATTAGTGGCTCGAAATCTTCTATGATAATTATTTTTTTCTAGTGTTTTTTTTTCTATGTATCACAAGATATCAAGCACATGCAAATGAAGAGGCACATTATGAAAGCATCAGGAATACTAGCGCACAAGGAGGTGGATGCCATTGTCCAAGGAAGGTCAGCTTATGCAAGATGACTTGTGACTCACTCCAGAAAGAAAATCATAGTTTGTAGTGCCAAGTTTATCATTTAGAACACTAAGTTTATCATTTGTAGCATCAAATCTGCCCTCAGATTTCTCTTGAATCACCCTCAAATCTACCTCAAATCTACCAGGAATTTGTAGAAATTCACCCATGTTATCAGGTTTGTTATCGAGTTTTTATGTGGCATGAATATAGTGTGAGTTACAACAAATACTTGCAAACAACCCTCAAGTTTTAGGCAGCAATAAGAGTTACTATTCATGTCAATTTATATCAAAATTGCTGACATAAGAAACTTAGGGGGTTGATGTCATTGGAAAAGGGGGGTGACCTCATTTCCTCTTAAGCCTCTGGTCATATGGGGTTTTAAGCTCCTAGTCACAAATAAGAAGGGGGATAAAAATTTTCTTCTATTTTCCTCTCTATATTCTCTCTAAAATATTTTTTCCAAAAATTAGTCAGTGCAATTTTTTTGTGTGAATGTGCAATAGGCTAAAAACTTAAAAGCACTATAACTTTTAAACAATAACTTGAAATTGAGTCCCTTTTTTTTAAAGTTCCTTTTTTTATGCTCTATCCAATGGTGGTGATCTTGCACTAAGTTATAAAGTGCCTTTTTTCATCTCCATTTTGTAAAAAAATATATGCACTAAAATAATGTGTCAAAACAAAGGGGGGGTGACAAAGAGTTGTGCTTAAAAGAACTCCAAATATTGTAATGTTGCAAATCAAAACTAAGCATGGATCCTAATCAAAAAATTAATCCTCTCACACCCTTTAATTATCATGAATGGAAGGTGCAAGTTCAACTTTCACTAAAAAATAAAGGGTTGTTTAGAGTAACTATGGGCACTAAAAAGTAGCCAAATGTGGTTAAAGATAAAGATAAATGGTTCAACAAATGTGATCAAGCTTTTGGTTTTTTATGTTTAAGTCTATCTCCATAACTCCTCTTTCATGTTGAGACCTTAAAAACCCCACAAGCAGTATGGAAAGCCCTTGAGAAACTCTTTGGGAAGGTCAATGAAATTAAAAATCATGAGTTAGAAAATAAATTGAGAAGTCTAAGTCCAAATGATTTCAAAACTTTACAAGAGTACTTCACCAAGTTAAAATCACTTCGCTTGCAACTAAAACAATGTGGAATAGAGAAAAAAGATGATCAACTCATCTTATCAACTCTATCTAAATTGGGTCCTCAATATTTAGTCTTTGTGTCAACTTTTTACTCCACAAATAGGGCTCTAAGTGTAACATGGTCAATTCCTAATATTGATGACTTCATTGTTGATCTAATTAGGGAGAAAGATAAAGTCATACAAATGGGGACCATAAGTTCCTATAAGTCACAAGCACTAGTTGTTGAAAGTGGAAAAATTCAAACGACAAACAAAGGTGAAAAAGAAAGGATAAAGCAATACAAGGAGTCTCAAAAACACAAAAACAAGGAAATATAAAAGACTGAAATTTTCTTTTTGTAAAAAATTGGGACATAAAGAACTTGATTGTATGAAGAAAAAGATTAATGAACTCACTCAACTTCTTGAGGAGAATAACATCATTGTCTCTGAATCTTCATCATTAGACACCTTCAAGATAATAGAAGAGAAACCAAAGGGCCATCCTCTTATAGTTTCCACAGTTCGTAAAATAGACATATGGCTTCTTGATTCAAGAACTTCCCATCATATGTCTTATTCGCAATATTCGTTCACCTCTTTGCATCCAGAAAACAACATAAATATTAATAGAAAACAACATGTCTTTACATGTATGTGGACAAGGAACAGTTGATATTGGTAATGGATACTTCACCAAAGTTCTTTATGTTCTAGGATTGACTAAATACATTCTCTCAGTCTACCAGATAGCAAACAATGACACTAGGAAGATAGTAGAATTTGGGCCCAATACAGTTGTGATAAGAGACTTACTAAGAAGGGTAATTGTAATAGTTGGGAAGGCAGATGACTCTACTCATCTTTATACATTTTCAGATTTTACACCTGATGATCATACTTCAATGATACCTACACCAGCATCCAATATGGATAGTTACTCTCCTCCATCTTAACTTATTGATTCTCAACAATCTATTGAGGATATCAGTAGTCATCTATGATTGCAAGATATTGTTCTGTATCATGTTTTTTTAAGTGTCTTGTATATGTTTTTCTCTTTTCGGAGGATAGTTATTCCCACAGGGTTTTCTATCTTTCTCCACTTTATGGGATATTTCATTGTACATGGGTACATGATCAGGCCAAGTTGTTGGGACCCATCATTATGCCCACCTAAGTTGTGCTTAAAGGGGGTGTTAGTGTATGTAATTATTCTAATAATTATTTAATTATGTTATGTAATTATTTACACTTGTAGTTAAGCCATCTTAGGTGGCTTCATTAGCAACTTGGAGAGTTCTAAAAAACTCTTCCAAGATGTGTGGCAAGAGTTCTCCCCATTTATGAGGAACAAACTCACCACCTCTGGTTGCTTGCATGAGTCGATTCCTTATGAGTTTTGAATTCTACATTATATGTACACTCCTTCATTGTAAATGTACATATTTTTTGTCCCTCAATTTCATGGTTTCCATTATCTTGCTTCTGTTAAAATTTTTCATAGGTTTTAGTGCTATTATTTGTCCAGTTTGATCCACATGCTCCTACAATTTGGAGGTCTTGTCGAAGAGTAGAGAACTTTTCTCCATCAAGTGACAAAATGAGCTACTGATTCAGTTGGTTCTTGTTTCATGGTAAAGAATTCTTAGATCCTATCTTCACAAGTTTGTTCATGTTAAAAGCCATGACAAACTTCCAATCAATTGTCTAAATGAGAGTATCGAGGCCTCTGGAAAGCAATAATACCAATCTAGCACTATTCCTTTGAGCGTCTTAGGGAAGATTTTGATGAAAACCCCATCCCAAGGGAGGAGTTCTCTTATTGCAGTTGTATAAGCTTTAATGTGCTAGTTAGGATCTCCTTCTCCTTTTAACTTTGAGAGACCTGGTAATGGTCGAGGTAACTGAACACTTCTTATTGAAATGTCAAGTGGCTCCTTTAAGTACTCCAAGTATGTGCCTAAAAAGGCACTCTGTGATTGTGAAGTTGATAGCATTAGCCCCATGGGCAGGCTTCAATAACCCAATGTTGTTTTTTGATTCGCTCGGTTTCCTTGTATTGCCTAATTGTTTTGAATTGGAAGGTTCCCATTTAGGAATATGTCATAACTCCCATTTCATGAGTAATAGTTGAGGTAAGGGGGATTTTGAGATGCCCCCTAGTCCTGTTCAATTTTGATATGTTCATGTGATTTTTGTCTTCTTTTTATGACAAGTTGTTATGCCTCCAGAGTTCTCATTATTTGTACTAGAATTGCAATGAGGTCTACATGTGTAGGACCTCTAGGCACTTCCTCATTTCTAGGGTTTTCATTGTGAATGTTGTTGAATGATTTTGCATTTCTTCTTATATAGCATTTTCTTGTTTCTCTTCTTGTAGAGCAACTTTTAGTGTTTCTTGAGGATATTTTGCCTCTTGTAAGTTTCTTTCTAGCCTTCTTACTTCATCATCAAGATGAGTGCTTGAGTTACTCGTGGATGGTTGGTCAATGCAATGGACTTTCAATCTCATTTATATTATTTTTTATTTGTGAGGTGTGTTTGGTATGACAGGGTTATTCTATCATTCAAGGTTGTTGAAAGATAGAGAATGCCTAGGTTCTCTTCAGTCTTGTTCATAGTCTAAATCCTCATAGTCATAGTAGTTTGAAATTAGTACATTTAGATCAGGTGGCACATACTTTGCAAAAGAGGGAGTTTTTGGTTCCCTTGAGGGAATGTTCCCTAAATTTAGGTATAGTTCTATCATATTCGAGGGTGCCATAGACACCACAAAGTAAATGGAATGAGCGAAGGTGAAGGTGACAAAAGTGGAAGTGGCGAAGATGGTTGCAAAGAAGAAAGTGATAATGATTGAAGTTCTTGAAGTTGAAATGCAAATAAGTGACAATGATGATGGAGAATGGATAAAAGCAATGGAAATGCAAAAAACATAACCAAGAGGCTTTAGCCTTTCATGTCGGGTTCACCAAAATATGCACACTCAAAAACATGACTCAGTGGCCTAAGGCGGTCGAGTGATCTTTGGTGTGCCCATGGACCCCTCTCCTTACCAAGGGGTAAACCTCCATCTCACTCTCACTCTCATGGAAGCTGCCAGTCGAGAGGAGGTGAGACACAGGGGTGGTCTGGCTCGCTTGAGAGCTAGACTTCGTGGAGAGTGGTTAGTCAGTCCTGGGGCCTTTGTTGTGCATTTATTCTAATGTGGTGTTTTGCGACTATTGTTGTCAAAATAACTATATGACCCGAAGGGTCACTACTCACCGTTCTTCTATTTGGGTTTCTAAGGTTCCAACATTGTATGGGTTGACTGTTGTTTTCATTAATACTTCTTTTAAATTGGTGTTGTTGTTCAAACTATTGGATTATAGCTTGTATTTGGAATTCTCTCAACCTTTGTTGTTGTTGTTGAATTGTCTGTTGATCTTATTGTTGCCTAGGGTGGATTCCCTCTATCTCATTGAGGATTTCCCTCACCCACTCACCTCTAACTCTAGGTCACATTCATGAGCCTAAACAAGAGAGAGATGGTTGAAGTTAACCTTGATTTGACCTAGGGTTTTGACTTAGGGTTTTTTTGACCTAAGGTTTGACTTTATTTGACTTTGTATTGACCTTGTATTGGAATCAAGGGTTTGTGAATGCTCTACGATGCTAATGGTTTTCTTCTTTTTAGTATTTGGATGCATGCAAGCCTATATGAGTGCAAAACTTTTTTTTGCTTTTTTCTATTTATGGAAATGAAAGACCTTTTTTCTATTCTAGGAATTAGAAAATGTATGCAAAATAATATGAGATTACCTAATGTAATTGAATCTATGTTTTTGGTTTATTTTTTGAATAT
The DNA here is from genome assembly GCA_027924645.1 of Cunninghamia lanceolata. NCBI lineage: Eukaryota > Viridiplantae > Streptophyta > Pinopsida > Cupressales > Cupressaceae > Cunninghamia > Cunninghamia lanceolata. The sequence goes on along the minus strand of BSBN01000737.1, from coordinate 674,809 downwards.
GTTGAACAATTACTCTAGGAAAGGGAAATTGCTTCAAAATGAATCTAATCTATGAACTACTTAAACAATGCAAGATCTACATAGCTTATTAAAAAAAAGCAACATGCATTTACTATTCCCAAGAGCAAAGTTTGATTTTATAATTACTATGAAATAAAAAGCATTAAGGAACCTGGAATAAAGAGATGCGCGAGCCTCCACTAGCCTTAGAAATCATTGTATGACAACCTCTTATCCTTTTGTAGTAGTGGGTGATCCTCTTGGCAACAATAAGAAAAGGGATGTAAAAGAAGCTTTTGGAAGCTTGAATGAGAGCTCAGTTGTGAGCTTGTGAGCACTGTAGCTTGTGATGTGGGCAGTGTATTGATGTTGAATGATATTTTAGAAAAGCTAGATAAGACAACAAAAAAAATCAAAAGGCTCAGATGTCCTATGTGAGCATATGGATGCTTAATTTCAGAGAAATAACCTCTAAGAACTATGTAAACAAATGAAATTGCCTCCCTTTGTACTTGAGGGATTTATAGGTTTGAAGAAGGCATGAGAGGTGGAGAGGATGAAGAGTTAACTTAATTTGATTGAAGAGTTATCTTAGAAGACACAAGAGTGATCCGAGCTAAAATTGGAGTGATCTAACAAATATAGCTCATCACTTAAGTAGAAATGGAGTTAAGAGAATGAATGGGTTGATAACTAAATATAAAATGAGCTAAATATGCATGGTTGGGTCCATGAAATAGTTAACTCTATCTTTGAGACAAAAATCCATGCAAAGAGAATTAAAAATAGATGAAAATGAAGCTATTTTTGGTCAAAAACATGAGTTTAATCGCAACTAGAAAAGATGATAGGGCCACCACCTAGTGGCCCGTTTCACTAGTCAGGGTCACTCGAGGGCGACCCTCAAAGGAGAGGTCTCGAGTGAAAGTACGGGATGGGAGATGAAAGACGAGGAGAAAAGAATGTGATCTACCTTTAGAATCTAGTCAAATAAGGATCAAAAACTAAATCTACACTTGCAAATGAAGGATCTCTTAGGGGAGATCTAGAAATAATAGTGGGAGATTTGTACTAGTTGACTGAAACTGAAAACCTAAAGTTGGAGATGGGTTGGGAGGTCCTGTAGAGGGCTCCTAGGGGTGGGAATGGATGAAAAACATTGGGGAGAGGTGAAAACACAACAAATGGATGAATACAAGGCTTAGGGACAAAGTCCCAAGCACAGGAAATGAAAATCAACAAGTGTTGAAAAGTTTCAAAAGCAAAGAAAGGGGTAGAACAACAAAGGGGAAACAATAAAGGAAAGAAGAAACCACATTATACCAAGAGAATCGCTGCTAAGAGGACATTATTCCATGTTTATGTGTATGTAATAAGGACTATGAGTCATCATCAAGATCCTCATGGAGGCTATGCATGATTTTGGTGCTTACAGGTACAACTATGTACATATGATACTAATCCCTTATATCTTTCATCATCACTCCTCCTCTGATTTGCTCCTCTAACATCAATGATAACCACTCTTTTGACATCATATACAAGAGTAAGCCTTCCACATTGTTTAGTGGTGAAAATGGAAGGAGATGAGATAGGAGATGTGAGTCCCACACTTTCACCAGCTAAGACATTAGGGAAGCAAAGGTGAAAGTTTAGGGATAAACTACTACACACCAATGTTCCCTTTTCCTATTTATTGTGACTATGTGATAGTTTGAAATCAGGACTTACAAGCTAGTTTTCTCTCTCTAACCTTATAATCCTAATTTGCATATCAAACTGAAATAACTTAATTTCTGACACAGATATTGATGAAACAAATACAAGAATGAAGAGTAACCAGATCAAAGATAGTGTACCCAGAAATTGAGGATTAGTTGGACTAGGGCACCATGAACATTGTCCTGCAACTTTTTAAATGTTGGGATCTTCTACACTAGGGGAATAACAACCTTCAGAGGCTCCTAGATCCTAAAAATTTTTCCCAGTTGGACTAGAGCGCCATCACTATTGTCCCAAATGTCTCAGAATCCTAAAATCCAAATTCTGTCATGACTGTGTCCACAAAATGAACCTTCATGCAACTCTTTTCCACTGGATCTTGACAAATATAAGTTGTATCTACAAAAGGAGGAGAAAACTATTTGCAGCTATATAGGAGCTTGCCTAAGTCAAGCCTTGTTTCAGTGTTCCCACCTCAACAATAGCCAGAGATAAAGATTTGCATATGTGTGTTCAAACCCGAGCAAAGTGTATGCAGAAAATAACAAACCCTAGATGTCTCAACCAAGGGAAGATCAATAACTTGCATAAACTCACAAATACAACTTCACTTCAAGTTGATGAAATAAATGAAGACTTGCATGAACAAGAAGGCAAATCAGAAATGTCAGCGAAGGATCTCCAAGCTCGATGTTGGAGGCTTCAACCCTTCTCCTGATCATGCAAAAGGTGTGAAAAACCCTAGGAAGAGAAAGATAGTCTCAAGATCTTGATTCCTAATCTCCATCCATTGTCTCCAAGATAGCAAAACCAAAAAGACTTCAAGAGCTTCAACAAATCACTAATCTTCAATGGCAATTTCGGCAGAGTTTTAGCATCAAGCTTGCATAAGAATTGTGTGTGATAAAATGTTTTTGAAATGTCTCTTTATATCCAAACTTCAGAATTTCAAATTTCAAAATAAGATGTCGACATCACGTGAAAGACAAAAAATTTGAAAGTAGAATCCCAAAATACATGGCAAGAATTGACATCCCTCCAAAATTGAGGACCCTAGGAAATTAGGGAGGACAAGAGCACTAGCACCCAAGTCCAAGCCCTAATTTCCAAAACAAGACTGCCTTAGGGAGGTTAGGGGACCCAAAATCCAACTTGTTTCTCTAGTTCAGTCTTCAGTTATTTAAAAATATGAGATTCGTCCAGTTAAGGCTAAGTCAGTCAGGGTTTGGGAAGGTCTGTAAAAACTAGGTTGAAAGATCAAAAAAGAGGAGCTAAACCATGGGGAAATTGTACCATTCCATATAGGTGGACAATTTCTGACATAACATTTAGCCCCCACTTTACTGGCCATATGACACTACGTGCATATGCAACTAAAGGAAAGTAAATACACTAATAATGAAAAGGATACCCAAAAGGATAGTATAGAGGATGCAAAAGTGTTGTTGCACAAGAGGAAGAAGCCCTCAAGTCTATAATCCTGTAAGACCGCAAAGTTAGGATTCACAACCTGCAAAGGAACACTTTGTTAGAAAATCAAAATCAGATTAACCTACAACCACCACCAATAAGTCAGTTCATAAATGCTAAGGGGGTTGAGTGATGAGACATGATGAGGGAGGAAATTGAGGGAGATATATGCCCCCCTTGTTTCCGCTTGCTTAGTTCGAAGAGGAGAAATAAGGAGATATTTGCTCGTGTCAATTTTGAGGGAAACTTGATGAAAATGTGTTATGAGGGCCATTTACAGAAACAAAACTCAAGAATAACATATTGGGTAAGATGGGGAGTGGAACCAAGACTCCAATGCAACAAACAACCCAAAAATCCAAGTTCACCATCTCAAGATAAAGGCTTAAGAATGAAACTAGTCTATTTTTGCACCTAGGTAGCGATAGGATTTCTCAATTACTTCACTATATGTAAATGGAGTCATCACTTTTCACTACTCATTTGTTACTAGTCATCTTGTAGAAGAGTAAAGGAGAAGGAAAAGGAGATCAATGATGCCGACCTGACATCCATGCCATCTGCCGAGGCTGGAGATGCTCTGAGCTCAAGTAGCAGAGAGGCATCTTGAGGCCAAGGTAGGTCCCCGATCCTTGCTTAATTTGTTTTGTCTTCATCATTTGTTAAATTTATGTCATTTTCCCTGCCTACCAGGGGAGATTTGACAAGGGTCCCAACTAGGGGTGCCCAAGTCTAACTTGGATGCTTAGGTCCTCCTGGGGCACCCAACTCTAGAAAGGACAAGGGCCTCAGGGACCGGGCATTGTTCCTTAGTCTCATCATGGTGTTACCTTCTAATGCTCAGGAATTGATACAATCTATTATTGTTCATGTCATGTAGGTTGTCCCTACAATGCGAGAGCACATAGGCGGTCACCTTATGTCACTTCTATGAGATCACATCAGTACCATGACAGTTGCAGAGTGAAGCCACTTACAGGATGTAGGGCTTTGGTGGGTCTTTGAGATGCCTACGATAAGGTTTCATGTGAGCATGTTGATGGTAGTTATGGAGAGGTGGGATGCAGATTCATCTACTTTCCATCTACCAACAAGAGAGATGACCATTACAATAGAGGATGTCTTCCAAATCCTGTGACTACCTATATGGGGAGAGATGGTGAAACTCGTAGATCATTGCTCAACAAAGTAAACTCAGCAGAGTCAGATATATTGTTTGGTTCATATAGTCACTCATGAGAAGTGCGGACATATACAACTTCAACTGTTGGAGTAGGGGTGCACTGATATCCCACTAATTTAGTGGATCATGATTGTGATGATAGCATTAGTAGTCACACCTAATGGTCATGGAACTCACCTCCATGGTGGCCTTGTACACACAATCAAGGTGACGGAACAACATAGGACAGTGTACGCGGGGGGGCACAATATGCTTGTACACCTGTATCGTGATTTGGATTGGTATGTGCATTGTGAGGCACAGGGTTTGATGTGTTGTACACTATTGCAGGTATGGGCCTTTGAGCATATTAGTTTTACATAGACTTTACGTTTTCCCATAGAGCTAGAGTTATCTTATCCATGAGCTCACACCTATCCCCTGATCAGATGTTGGAGGTATGGCAATTTTCTTTACTAGAGGATTATATTTGATAGATTACAACCTAATGACATTATTTGGAGACCTTATCGCTATTGTATAGTGTGGCTTGGTTAGTAGAGACAGTTAGCAAGGATGCAAAGGGATGAGTTGTTAGTCGGTCACCTCGATCACATCGCCTCATGGTTCTACTACAATCAGGTAACATGCTAGTTTAGACATTGACATGATGTACCCAGGACGCGTCTAAGATATCCACATTCTGTGTGCAGCGCAGTTAGGGCGAACAGTGCCTAACAACCAACTATAGCAGATGTGACAGTGAGTGATGATGATGGTCCAGAGGATGCAAAGCCAGTGTCTAATATAGATGATGCCAGAGTGACCCGAGTATATGAGATCTAGTAGTAGACGGTGCAACCAGCTCCCATTTAGCCACCTGGTCACTACACCAGTGATCCTTGGCCTTGGCCTGGGCATGGGATTAATGTACATATGGAGGATGATTTTATTGACTTAATAGGTCACTATGATGTGGATGGTGATGAGGAGGATGAGGATGATGACGAGGGAGAGGTTGCATCGTGGTACACCTTTAGAGCAAGGACACGATGAGACCAACAGGAGTCAGACATCGATAAGGAAGAGGATATTTAGTCTCAGTCAAGTGCTCGAGTTCACCCGCTTGTGAGTTTTAGGAGATCGAGTTGACGTGAGGAGGGAGAATCCAGTAGGTGTATGCCCCCACATGTAGTGGCGGCTACAAATCTAATCATACCATCAGCTATCCAAGATCCATCTTGGCAAGATGGTGATCTTGGTAGGATACTTTTTTCGTATTTATATATAGTAAATTATGAGTATTTGATTTATATTTACATTTATATGAGGTATTAATATCTACTTTATTTCTATTTTGCAATTGGGATGGACACATGGTGTGACTTTGTGGGTCATGTCATAGCAGACATAGTACCATCTAATGCGGCTGAGAAGCATGTGCGAGTAGGGTATTCTTCACAGCCATCTGTGGGGCGGCATAAAGAGATCTTTATGCCTTTCATGAGATATAGATTATCAGCGGAAGGTATCATAGATCAATCGACTTAGAGAACCGAGCATGCAAAGGCAGAGATGTAGGCACTTTGTGAGAATATTGCAGTAGCTATTGTGCCTAAGAGAGGTCACATCAGTAGTGAGGCTTTGTTGATAGTGTTACATCAAACGAGAGCTGATAAGGACATGATTCAGGCAGAGCTAGAGAGAGTTACCTTAGAGAGAGACCGGTATTAGTAGATGTACCAAGATACACATGACGAGGTGTTGGACTAAGGGGAGAGATCAGGGGGTTACGAGTGTGAGGTGGCTCTAGAAGTCATTCGCGATCTGTAGCCACACATGGTTAGCCTTCCATCATACATACACCATGAGGTTCTGTAGGTACAAGTGACATGGGTTCAACTGAGTGATAGATGTATTTTTGTATTACGACATCTTATTTTTCTATACAGGATAGTCATCTTGGATGTATATCGAAACTGAATATATATATATGATGTTTTCTTATTACTGTTTCTAGTTGTAGTCTAATCTATCACTTGTGATTTTATATGAAATTCATATTGTTAAGTGTTTATATGATACTGACATTTCTTTGTACAATATGTAGCACAATGATTCAATGTGGTTGATACTTGATTATTATTCTATGCTTAAGATAGTTAATATAGAGGTGATCTTACAATGTTTAAACAAGATACAACCATAATTAACTGAAGAAGATAATATGTTAAATGAATCAAGACAAAGAACATATTTTGTTGAAATTGAAGGTAAATTGGCTAGTAATTTGACTTTTAAAGTAACATTTAACACATAACCTTAAGCATAATTTTTTTTGAGGTGTACTGCATTAATAGTTTCTTTAAGTGGTGTACCTTGTTCACCAACTATCTTATATGCACCTGATCCAAAGGCTTCAGTAACAACATACAGTCTGAGCCAATTAGGACTAAACTTCCCTTTTTCTCCCAAAGGTGCATTCACATTGCGTTGATTCTCATAAAGTACTAAGTCTCCAACATCAAATGAATAGTGTATAACATGTTCATTATACAATCATTGTGTGCTTTTCTAGTGCGCTTTAAGATGCTCGAGAGCATTGATACGATGTTCATCCAACATTTCAATTTGTTTTAATCTCTTTTCTCATTCCATGTCATCATCAAGAACATCCCTCAGGGACACTCTTAAGGAAGGAATTTCAAGTTCCAAGGGCATTACCGCATCAGCACCATAGACAAGATTATATGGGGTGGTCCCCATAACTATACGAATGCTTGTTCTATATGCCCATAATGCATAGGACAATTCAGTATGCCAGTCTTTTTGATGTTTATTAACAAATTTTCATAAGATTTGTCCTATAACTTTATTTGAAGCCTCAGCCTAGCCATTCGACTGAGGGTAGTAAGGTATAGAGAAGCAATGTTGAATGTGGTATTTTTCCAAAAATGTCTTCACTTCCTTGTTCTTGAATGGCATGCCATTGTCAGAAACAAAGGATGAAGGTATGTTGAATCGAGATATAATGTTATATTGTATAAACTAACAAATTACTTCAGCAGTCGTGGATTGTAAAGGAACAACCTTGACCCATTTTGTGAAATAATCTGTAGCAATGATTATAAAAGTTTGTCCTTGTGAAGAAGGTGGAGATATCTTACCAATTAAGTCCAAGCCCCAAACAAAAAATGGCCAAGGTGACACTTGGGCATGAAGTTCCTGGGTAGGTGCTTGGATTAAGTGATGATGTTACTGACACTACGGGCATTTCTTGATGTAAGAAATGGAATCTTGTTCCATGGTCTACCAATAGTATCCCATGCGTATTAATTTTTGTACAAGTGACTTGCCTTTGAAATGCCCTCCATAGTCACCAGAGTGAGCTTCTTCTAAAGCTATTGGAATCTCTAAATTACTTAAGCATCAGAGCAAAATACCATTATAACTTTGTCTATACAAGACATTTGATAATATGATGTAATGTACCACAAGCTTACATAAGCAAATGCGGGCATTCTTAGATGTTGAATTAGGGATAGTTCTATCATGCAAGTAATTGAATATATGGGAGAACCATTCGTCTTGATTTATATTTCCACAGAGTTCTGAAGGTGTAAGGATAGAATCCTCCATAGCTGGTATTTTGAGATTTTCAATATGAAAGACAAAGTCACCAGAAGAATCATTAGGGGATATAAGGGAAGCTGTGCTTGCCATTGCATTTGCATGTCGATTATCTTTCCTGGTAATGGTATCGATTGTAAAAGTTGTTAACATTTTCAACAAAGAGAGCAAGATCACGATATTGAGACAATTTATCTTGTTTAGCTTGATAGGATCCATTTATTTGTTGTTCTATAAGTTATGAATCACCATATATGGTGAGATGCTTGATGTTCAATGCTAAAGCAACATGGAGTCCTATGATGAGGGCTTCATACTCAACGATGTTATTTGTGCATGAAAATTTGAGACGATAAGACAGGAATTGGCTTGCCTAAAGGAGGTATCAGTATGACACCTGTACCAGAGCCAGTTTGACATCTTGATCCATCAAAGTACAATTCCTATCCATCTTCTTTAGTAACAGTCAATATTTGGTCGTCAGGAAATGTATCCTCGCTTTGTATAGTAAAACGGGAGTGTGCATCAGCTAAATGGTCCTCTAATGTTTGTCCCTTAATCGCCTTTTGAGAGACAAACTTAAGATCAAATTTAATTAACAACATAACCCATTTAGTAAGATGACTAGACAAATCAGTTTTGGAGAAGAGGTGCTTCAAAGGGTCAAATTTTACAATGACATGTATTTCAGCATTTAATAGATAGTGTCTAAGCTTTTTTGTTGCAAACACTAAAGCTAAAGAATGCTTCTCAATATCAGTGTATCATACTTCATAATCAAGAAAAGTTTGACTGATATAATATACAACACATTCTTTGCCATCAGCATTATGTTGGGCTAATAAAGCTGCCAGAGCATGATTAGATGCTATGGTGTAAAGAATAAAAGGTTTTCCAGACATAGTGGGCTATAAAATGAGAGGTTTGACAAGATAACTTTAAGTCCTCGAAAGCCTTCTGACAATCTGAATTCCATTGAAATTTCAAATCCTTCTTTGGTAGTTGAGTAAAAGGATGAGCCCTATCCATGAGTTTGGACACAAATTGGTGGATGGCCTATATCTTTCCTTGCAAACTACAGAGTTGAGATACGTTCTTAGGTGCTAGCATATTGACAATCGCATCAATCTTTCTCGTGTCCACTTCAATACCGTAGTGTGAGATGATAAACCCCAATAGTTTTCCATTGTCTACACTAGATACACACTTATGGGGATTTAATCGCATATTATACTTTTTATACGTTCAAAGATCTGTTTGAGGGTTGTGACGTGATCTTGGCGATGAACAAACTTCACTAAGATGTCGTCAACATAATCCTCTAAAGTTTTGTGTATATAGTCATGAAATATAAGGATCATGGCTCATTAATAAGTAGCTCATATGTTTTTAAGTCCAAATGGAATGAGCACCCAACAAAACATTCCCCAAGGTATTATAAAAGTTGTTTTATATTGATCTTGAGGGTTTATGAAAATTTGATTATATCCTAAGAATCCATCCATGAATGAAAGTAATTCATGGCCGGCTATTGAGTCAACAATCATATCAATGTTTGGAAGTGGAAAATTGTCTTTCAATGATGCAAGATTCAAATCCCTAAAGTTGGTAGACATTCGAAGGAGGCTTGTCTAGTTTGGAAATAGCAACAACATGAGAAATCCATGGAGAATAGTCGATAGGGCAAATAAACTTGGCTTGTAACAATTTTTCTATCTCAGCTTTTACAAGGAGTGCAATCTTAGGATTCATCTTATGAATCTTTTGTTTAAACAACTTAGCATTTGGATTCAAGATGATGTTATGTATCAAAATCTAATGATCAATGCCAGGGATATCTGAATAATTCCAAGCAAATAAGTCAGAATATTCTTGTAATAAATTGGTCATTTCTTCCTTTTCTACTGAATTTAAAAAATCACCAATAGGAATAACTTTTTCAACCTTTCTTTCTCCATAAAAAATCAACAATTTTTCTATTTAATAGAGTACTGTGGTCTAGGAGATCAAGTGAATGTTGTGATCCCTCAGTTTGATCTGTAGATGTTGAAGCGTTACTTATCATGCTAGCAGATTTTCCAAAATATTCATCATTAGTCAAATAGTAAGGTAGTCCACGTTTATGGTGGTAATGGGGAACATTATCATAGGCACCCATGAGTTTCATTATTGCTTCATCTATGGAGAAGAAATCTAAAGGGATCTCTTCTGGTGGACAAGTGGTGTCAATCATCTTAGGAAACATCAAATTTAATGTCGATATGGTATTCATATTAACATTAGGACGTCGACTGGCTTTAGATTCTTTGAAAGGATTATATCCAATGCTACTTGAATAATAGTGTGAAGTAGATTCTATAGGGACTCTGATTCCTTGTTGATTAATAATGCAACCTTTACCCACATAGTTGCAATTCTTAGAAAGGATCTGAAATCCTTGACCATAAAGAGAAGCCATTTCTTTGGAAGAAGGTGGGGCTTCATCAGTCTCATAATCTATAGTATAATTGAAAGTATTGTCTGAATTGGTAACCAACGAGACTTTAAGTTTCGCAGTCGATTTCTGAGAGAGTATCGAAGAAACCTTTGATGTTTTAGGAGTGGGATCATTAAGTTTATATTCACTCATGTAGGGAGCTGTAAAGTCTAATGAACCCCAATCATCACCATTAAATGCACTTGATCCTTTAGAGTCTGTAACAACATTATTTGTGGCAAGAGAGTTTGACTAGTCAACTTTCAAATTACTTAAAATCTTGTGTTGAATAATTTGTTTCTGCGACTCAATGTGCAGACAGAGATGAGGTTCAAGATAGCACAAATCATGTGCAATTTATCTTTGTGAATAAATTTGATCGAACGATGCAGAGTAGAAGGGACTGCCTCTAGTGCATGAATCCATGGTCTACCCAAAATCATGTTATAAGATAAGGATCAAGGCGTGACATGAATTAAGGTAGGTAATGTTATAGGCCCAACTTGTACAGCTGAAGTTATAGTGCCTACAGATTGTCATCCTACATTATCAAAGCCACAGATACTTATCTTATCTAGTTTAATCAAAGATGTATCAACTCTAATCATGAGTAATAAACTAAGACTACAAACATTAAGAGCTGACCCATTATCAATCATAACTCGTTTAATCAATTTCTTGTTTATTGTGATGAATATAATTAAAGGATCATATTGATTCTGAACTTCAAGAGATGGCAACTCATGTTGTTGAAACAAAATATCCATTTTTGTTGCATGCATACAATCTAAGAGAGTTGCTACATCATTGGGCTTGACAATAGGTGGCACAATCACCTTTTGTAAGGCTTCTTGAAGCATTCCATGGTATGTAGGTGAGGTTTGAATAAGTTCCCAAAGAGATATCTTAGCAGGAGTAGCCTGAAGCTTCTCAACAAGATCATAATCTTGACCAACTTTATGTGTTATACATGGTGCTTGAGGAAGCATCGGTTGAGAGGCTGGTAAAGATATCAAAATATTCGATTGTTGTTTTCTTTGTTTGTTATTCTGAGTGTTGTACATATGAGCAACCATAGTGTGACTACGTTGTTGGGCAGATGAACATGATATTTGTTTGGCACGGTTGTAAATGTGATCAGGAGAACAAGAAGAAGGTGACAGACCTCTAATAGTGAACACTGGTTTACAAGGAGGTTGAATTTCATCTGGACTTGCAGTGACCACTATTATTGGTTTCACAGGCTCTTCTCTAGCTTTATGAATATAGATTGCATTTACAAATCTTTGAAAAATTGATGGTTTCAGAGTCGTAGTGGACTGTTCAATTGAGATGAAGTCATCAAGGGCTTCGTCTAACATATTGAAGTCATCACAACTAAATGGATTATCGTATGGGTGAAAGTCTTACAAAAAGTAATATGACATTTTAACATGCTCAAATAACTCAAGACTTGAATTAAAAGTTCTATAAGATAAACTTTGTTAAAAGGAAAGATAATAACACTATCTAACACACAAAGTTTTGATTTTCAATCTTCTTTCAATGAAAATAAAGAAGGATTATGCAAGATTTTAAACATGTACATTCATGAGAGAGAACTTGCATTCTAAATATGTTTTAGGATAGCAAACTAAATTAAATCTGAGTTGTTAAAGGATGCAAATTCTTTAGAGCACAAGTTCACCAAAATGTTTAGTGGTGAAAATGGAAGGAGATGAGATAGGAGATGTGAGTCCCACACTTTCACCAGCTAAGACATTAGGGAAGCAAAGTGGAAAGTTTAGGGATAAACTACTGCTCATCAATGTTCCATTTTCATGTTTATTGTGACTGTGTGACATTTTGGAATCAGGACTTACAAGCTAGTTTTCTCTCTCTAACCTTGTAACCCTAATTTGCATATCAGACTAAAATAACATAATTTGTGACACAGATATTGATGAAACAAATACAAGAATGCAAAGTAAACATATCAGAGAGAATATACCTGCAAATTGAGGATCAATTGGACTAGGGTGCCATCAACATTGTCCCACAAGTTTTCAAATGTTAGGATCTTCTGCATGAGGGGAATAACAACCTTCAAAGGGTCCTAGATCCCAGAAACTCTTCCCAATTGGACTAAGGTCCATCACCATTGTCCCAAAAGTCTCAGAATTCTAAAATCCAAATTCTGTCATGACTATGTCTGCAAAATGAACCTTCCTGCAACTCCTTTCCACTGGATCTTGACAAATACAAGTTGTATATGCAAAAGGAGGAGAAAAATGTTTGCAACTATATAGGAGCTTGCCTCAATCAAGCCCCGTTTCAGTGTTCCCACCTCAACAATAGCCAGAGATAAAGATTTGCAGATGTGTGTGCAAACCCTTGCAAAGTGTATACAGAAAATAACAAACCTTAGATGTCTCAACCAAGGGAAGATCAATAACTTGCATAAACTCACAAATACGACTTCACCTCAAGGAGATGAAATCAATGAAGACTTGCATGAACAAGAAGGCAAATCAGCAATTTATGTGGAGGATCTCCAAGCTTGATGTTGGAGGCTTCAACCCTTCTCCCGATCATGCAAAAGGTGTGAAGAGAAAGATAGTCTCAAGATCTTGATTCCTAATCTCTATCCATTGTCTCCAAGATAGCAAAATCAAAAGGACTTCAAGAGCTTCAACAAATCACTGATCTTCAATGGCAATTTTGGTAGAGTTTTGGCATCAAGCTTGCATAAGAACTGTGTGTGATAAAATGTGTTTCAAATGTCTATATCCAACCTTAGGAATTTCAAATTTTGAAATAAAATGTCGACATCATGTGAAAAATGAAAATTTGAAAGCGAAATCCCGTAATGCATAGCAAGAGCCGACATCCCTTTGATATTCAGGACCCTAGGAAATCAGGGAGGACAAGGGCACTAGCGCCCAAGTCCAAGCCCTAATTTCTTGAATAGGACTACCTTAGGGAGGTTAGGGACCCCAAATCCAACTTTGTTTCTCTAGTTCAAACTTCAGTTATTCCAAAATATGAGATTCTTCTAGTTAGGGCTAAGTCAGTCAGAGTTTGGGAAGGTCTATAAAAACTAGGTTGAAAGGTCACAAAAGAGGAGGAGCTAAACCATGGGAAAATTGTACCATTCTATACAGGTGGACAATTTATGACATAATACACATCACAACTCTTTTGACATTAATGATAGTATATGCAATAGATGGCTAGAGGTAATGGTAAAGTATGGATACATGATGATGGAGGATAGAGGGATAAATGGATGGTGGATGAAAGGAATATGCAAAAGCATGGGCCATAGGGATATGATGGGGGAGACGTGGAGGGATGGGAGTATGTGAGAATTCTGTGGAGTCAAGAGGAACAAAGACCAATGTTTACACACAACGTATTGGATTTTGAATCTTTTGATTTTGATGAGATGTTGGGAGTAGTGGGGATTTTCTATTATGGAATATGGATGGTGGATTTTTAGATTTCAGATTTGGGGATTGAGGGACCCAAATGGACTTAGGTTTTTTAGTATTTTTTGATGGGGAGTATGATCTTTGGGATTTGGGGATGGATTGAGATCTAGATGTTCCATTTGGATTGTTTGTTTTTTTTCTTAGTGACCCACACCATTTTTTTTTTGGATTTTTTCTTTTGGAGGTGTGGGCTTGTGTAGCCTTTTAGATTTTTGATTTAGGATTTGAGAATCTTGAAGCTTTTGTAGCCTTTTGTATTTTTTATTTGCTTTTATGTGTCAATGTGCTATGACATGAGAACCCTTAGGCTTGTATAGATTTTTTCTTTATGTGTGGAGGCATCCAAATTTCATTGTTTGAATTTCATGGATTTGGGGATAGCTTCATGTGTGGATGATGTGTGCATTCATTGACCATGATTAGGAACTTTAGAAAATTTAAGGGAGCAGGATGTGTGGATGGAGAGATTTGTGGACTTGTGGATGAAGAGATGAGGGGGTTTAAGGATGGGAAAGTTAGGCATTGGGAGAAGTGGAGGAAGAGTGGATTTAGGGAGATGTATGGTCACATGCTTTTGAGAATAGTATGACGATGGAGGAGGGATGGTGGCATATGATTTGCACATGTGATGGGATGCATAGGGTTTGGGATTGGAAGAATATGTCTTATGAGGTGTGCAAATGGGACCATCATGAGTAGACTATTTTCCTTGGTATATATAGCCAACTCCTTGCAATAATGGAGGTATTTTGACATGGATCAGCTCCAAAATACCTTATTCATGAAGGCCTAATCCTTTACCTTGATAGTTCATGTTTTGGAGCATGCGATGTGTGATGGGATGTTTATTGTTTTGGAAACAAGAAGCGAGTCCATTATAGGATGAGGGAGGATGGGTGGTGGATATAGTTTGTTCCTCTCCTATGAGAGAACCACCATGGATGAAGGTATGGGACCAATAGAATAGGATGATGGATTTGGGATAGGGTTTATAGGTGACGATAAAGGGACAATGGGAGATGGATTTGGAATGGGATCAATAGGAGATGGTGTAGGATCAAGAAAGGGGTGAGTTGGGATGTTTGGAGATTGATTAACACTATTCTCATTAAGATGTGATGTGATACAATCCAAGTTATTCATTTGATTATCTATGTTTTCTTGGGGACCAAGTGTCTCATCATGGAAATTGGATGTTATTGGAAAATGGATAGGGCTAGGTAGACAATGAATAGGAATAGTGTTGGTCAGATTATGGATAGGAGACATGTTGATGTCTTGATCATGGATGGTGGTGGTGGTTGGGATAGGATAGAAGTTTCTTCATTTCAAAGAAATTCCATGAATAGAGGTGAGTGCTCAAGTTGATCAACAAGACTTCCATGCTCACTTTCATTGTTAGGATAACCATGGGGTGAAGTGGATTGAGTAGTTTGGATGATTTGATCTTGACTTTGTAAGGAGCAAGGTTGATCATGCTTTGGATTTGATTCTTGACATATCTCTTGAGTTTGGATAGGGATGGAAGTGGCTCAGATGGACATGTCAGGCTTTGGATGTTCATCAACATGAATGCATGACAGAGTTTCACTTGAATTTATATTAAGAGGCTCTTCAATAGGCTTGAAGGGTATTGGCCTACATGATGGTATTGGAGGGACATGTAAGGTGATTGAAGGTTCTTTAATAGGTTCAAGGATAGACATTGAATTGCACAATGGTGGTTGATTCCTTGCTAATAGCCATTGGATCACATCCTTCATAACTTTAGGGGTTGATGAATTAGGATATGCATAATATGGATAATATAATGGATGGACAATAATGGCGAATGTTGTAGGATTTGGGTTAGGATTGGGTAGATGGATAATGGGAGTTGATGTAGGAGGATTGGGATAATTGTATTCTAGCACTTGAGTTTGGATGGGTATATTGCTACAATTAGGATTGCATAGTGGTTTTTGTAGGGGACTAAGAGGATCTTGGCTTAGAATTTGATTGTATGATGATGAGGGATATGCATAGGATGCATAGGCTAGAGTGGTGTTTCCCTTGTCAAAGGTAGCATAACAATGAGGAGGACTCATGGACATTCGATTTGGGTTTAGGAGGTAGTGAGTACCAACATATTCTTGTTTTAAAGGATCTTGATATCGATGTTGGATGATATGGCAAGAAGTGGGTTGTTGATATATATTTTGAGGAATATTGGATGGATTTTGGATGATATTTAAAGAGATGGGAGGTTTTTGATAGGTTGTTGTAGGATTGGCTTGATATGTGGGATATGATGGGGACATTGTGGATTGAGATGAGGTACATATAGATATGGGATGGTTGGAGAACTTTGATAGATTGACATATTAGATTGATATGGTGGATAGATTGGTTGTGATGACATATCCATATAAGAGGATGAAGGTTGGTAAGAGGTTGATAGGGATGACACAAGGGATCGTGGTGTTGATGTGATAGGATGTTAAGAATGATCTTGGGAATCTTCAATGATGAGACATGCTAAGGGATCATGACCAATGAAGTTTTTATATTGTTCTTTAGTATGAGGATCAAATCCTTCAACATACATTTAAGTTCTTGTAATTTTGCATTCTATTGGTATGATGGTGATATTATTTCGATTAAAGATATGGTTTGAGGAGTGGGGTTTGACATAGATGTTTTAACTATCACAACCATTTTGTCAAACTAATTGGGGATGCATATATATGGGTTTTGAATTGGAGTGAGGCTTAGAAAAGGATTTGTCTTAAGAGGATGTTGAAGGATTTGTCTTAATCATGAGAGTTGGATTATGATGTGGATTAAGAATGATAGTTTATGAAGGATGATAGACTAAGGATTGGATTAGGAGGTGATTAGAATGAGGATATGTTGGATTAAGCTCAATGATGGGATTATGAATAGGATGATGAGGATTTAGATGATTAGAAATGTTGCGGATGGAAATGATTCAACTAGAAGGATGGTGATGACTTGGACTAGATTTGGGATTAAGATCAAGATACAAGACCCAATTAGATTCAAAATGATAGATGAGGATGGTATTGTGAGAATGATATATCCCAATAATAACACAAGGATTGATTAGGATTAAAGGACTAAAAGAGGATTGAAAGATATTGGTCTTGATCAAGGGATGAATCTAAATTCAAAGTATATGGATGATGGTACTTGATTTGGAGATAAGGTAGATGATGTGGATGGAAAAGAGAGAAAATGGATGTACCTTGAAGTATAGATTTTGATCTCAAATGTATCAACATTTCAAAAATGGGCAATGTAACAAGGAGTCTCTCAAAATTTGAGTGTTGGTTGAGTTACAGGCAAATTTGACTTGGTATAGGCAAATACATCCTAATTTCAAAAAAATGCGACCTTGTGCAGTCAAATGTCATGTTCTATAGATTTGATAATTTTGGATGTTTTTGGACAAGAAATAAACAAACACAAAGACACAATGGTTTCTTTAAACTTCAAGGTGATTAGGATAAATTATGGCATTTACTAGTTTCACACTTAGCAAACATGCCAATAACTTTAGTACATCACTAAAATTATTCAATTGGGTTTGAATTCTAATGTGTACCCACCAAAATACAATTCCAAGGAGTGAATAGCTAGGGAGTACCGCATTGCACGGGATCCCATTCCTTGGAGGCCTTGATACCTTTCCCAAGGAACCTCTATATCGATTCAAGGATGTATGAGTGAGTAAATTCAAGGTTGATATTGACCCTTGAACCACACTAAAATTTTGTCCGAGAGGTCTTAGCTAGGTTCACCCAAGCTCTCTATTGGTGTCCCCAATATACACGAGGAAGGGGGGCTCAAGTTCGTGAACACTAGTCTATTGAAGGCATGAGATCAAAGAAAAGGCTCCAATGATCTCTTCACCTTGTGTCTTGAATCACCAAGGGCCCCAAGGCTGTGCCAATGATGACATAATTAGATTGGGGTCCAAATTTTGTTCTCCTCCTTTGATTGACCATGTCAGAACATGTGGTTGAGGTCATTCCTTGGGTTAATGAAATCCCCAAATAGGCCTTCTAAAGGGAAATATTTATAGTAGGTGTTTTTATCCCCAAGCTCACATGAGGTGCAACGGGAGAGCATACATGTACGCTAATACAACCTTAGGATTTAATCTAGAACACAAAGGAAATGTGAGATTTCTAATCTCCAAGATCACACTAGGTGCATGGAGAGAGCATACATCTACACATTTCCAAAAGCTTAGCATACAATGTTCATTAACCCTCTAAGTTAACTTAATGTTCCTAGATAAGCGGAAAAAAGAAGCCTTGGATAATCAAATTTGCAATCCACTACATTAGTAGTTTCATATTTTCTAGTTCTTTGACTAACAAATAAAAAGTTGCACCACTTGATTAGTCCAAAAATTAAACAGATGTTGGCTATAAAACCTAGAATATAATATTTTGCAATATTCAGAACAAAAATGACACGATGCAATCAAAAAGCATCTAGATTTTGCAAAAGCATCTCACTATGAAGCGAAAGTGACATGACAGACTGAATTGACAAAAAATTGTATTTTTTGTTTGTTTTGTGAATTTTTTAGTTTTTATGTTATTTTAGTATTTTTTTGTTCTTTTTTAGATAGATTATTTTTTCAAAAAAAAATTATCTAATTGGAAAAGTTTGACAAATTGAAAAACTAATGCTAAACAAAAGCATCCTATTTCAGGCAAAAGTGCCCTGATTCAGGAAAACGTGCCTTGTTTCAGTCAAAAGTAGCTCAATTTCATGCAAATACAACTTGATTCAATCAAAAGTGCCCCTTTGTGACCTATCTTCAGAAAATATCAAACTTCAATAGAAAAATGTTAGTTTCAAGGATATTGGTCCCACCAGGCACGCCAAAATGAAGGACGAGGAAATCAGAAAGAGTTCAAACACATAAAAATAGATCAATAACATTTATTACCTTTGCCTCAATCAATAACTTCGCCTTTGATGTACAATACTGAGCTATGTTCTTCATTGAAATGATAGTAAAGAGTGTATGTGGATTGCTAAACAATTCAACATAACCTTTATATGATAATGGATATTACGAAGATTGTTGCAAGTGTTTGCTAACTGGTGTTGTCATTGATGTCAACATGTTTGTGTTGTCATTGGTGCCAACTGTGCCTTCTGATATTTTTATTTATTGATTGATCGAGTTGTCATGTTAAAGACACTATCTGAGTTTTTTCTCTGCATTTCCTCTATCTTGAGGACCGGAGTATGAGATTTGGATATGATTTAGAGAATTTTTTGAAGATACTAAATCCAGAATTTGGTGGTCTGGATTGATGTACAGCAGAAGTTCTATTCACCCGTTTGAAGATTGTGTTTGACACCATTTGTAGTATGACAGGGAGAAAGTATTTTGCTCCACATTTCTCTGCAGTTTGGATTTTGGTCTTGTGGTTCTAGACTTTTATAAGGTCCTTAGCTATCTTCATTTCAAAGGATTTGTGATTTGATGCTCTGGAAAGCAAGTTATTGATTAGCAGAGTTCAACAGTGTTTGTTAAGAGCAATCTGTGATCTATTTTCAAGTGATATTTGTTGTCTTCAAGTAAGATCTATTACGGATGGTTTTGTCAGCTCCCAGGAGATTCTATGTTGTTGTGGATGTCTCTAGAATTTTTTGAAGGCATGTGCTTGATCAAGCTATAATGAAGTTCTTGGAAGCATGTATTTAAGAATTCTTGATGTTTGCACTAGTTCTGGCTGACTTGGTTATTTACACTTGTTACTGAGGTGATTCATGGATTGTAGAAGCATGTTGAAGAGTGTAAGGATGTGTTTGGGTCCAAGCTAAGCTTTGAAGTACTCTTCCTTCATTTATTTACTACACAAGTTTGTTTAGGTCCAGACCTAATTTGAAATATGTATGTATGTCGACCTTGGAATTAGTTCCAATGGTTGTAAGTTGTATTGCCGACCTTGATGAATGTTCCAAGGTTAATGATTGGTATAAATATATGTAATGAATCTATGAGTGATGTGAGTGTGTGTGAAGATGCAAAGATAAAGTGTGTGTGTTGTAAAGGTAGAGTAGAAAAGATGTATTGTGCTTCAATGGAATTGAACTCAGGCATGTTGTAGATGCTACTATATCAGTTCATGGCAGTGAGCCACCCATCATGGCAATGAGCCACCCCTTGACAGTGAACCACCCTAGGTAGTGAGCCTTAAGGAAGTGAACCTCTTTGTTATTTGGTATTGTTACTACATTATATTGTGAGCTAACACTCACCATGGTTTTTCCCTTTTAGGGTTTTCCACGTAAAAAATCTAGTGTTCATGTGTGTATGGTGTTGATGTGTTTATGTTTTGATTTTTCTATTCATGTTTAATCTTCATAATAGAATAAGGAGATAATGTAAGTGAGTTTGAATGTGATTTTGTTTAAATAAGTTAAGGTTTTTTATTCAACTTATTCACCCCCCTCTCAGTTGTCTTGTGCCTTCAACAATTGGTATCAGAGCGAGGTTCCTTGGAAGAAAGCCTAATAGCTTAAGGTAGATCTGGGATGGCACACAAGAAAGACATTCCTCAGTCTGATGGATCTAAGTATGCATATTAGAAGGTATGAATGCAAAGTTATCTTATTTCTATTTGTTATAGTGTTTGGACGATGGTTAAAGATAAATACAAAGTACCTAAAGGTGGTCTAAAGACTGATGAAGAGATTAAGGATTATGAGACTAATCACGAATCTTAAAATACTCTATTAAATGCTTTGTCTAACACTAAAATGGTGAAAGTTGTGGATCTAGAAACTACTCATTAGATCTGGGACAAATTGAAAAACATCTATGAAGGTGATGAATCTATCAAGAAGGCTTAGTTGCAGAACTTAAAGACCACATATGAAACCATGTGAATGGATGAGGATGAGAACATAACAAGTTACATATAGAAGATTGATGAAGTTGTCAGTAGCATGAAGGGTCTTGGTGGAAAGTTAGAGGATATGGATGTTGTAAATAAGATACTCAGAACTCTTCCCAAATCTTATAGTCATAAGGTATCTGCCATTGAATAATTTTTTCATATGGGCAAGCTTACAAAAGATCAATTGCTCGGTAAACTGACTAATTTTGAGATGAGAGAATTTGGTACTACTGATGGCCCTATGAAAACTGAGACTACCTTTAAGGCCAAGGAATAAAAGTCTGCTAGATCAGATAAGTATGCTATGGAATTAGATGAAGAAGATTTTGAAGAGATTGAGGCAAAATTTGTAATGAGAATGAAAAGAGGCAACAGAGGAAAGATCAAAGGTAAGTTACCTTTCAAATGATTCAATTGTGGTAAAATTGGTCACTATGCTTCAAGATGTCCTGATAGAACTTTGAGGATCAAAAACAATGAAAATAAAGGAAATATGGTAAGAAAGAGTTACTATGTTAGAGATGATGATGGTGTAACTGATGATGAACCTAATTTTGATGATGGTAATAGTAGTGAATACTTGTTTATTACACTTAGAGAAGAACATGTTTCTGCTAACCTTGCAAGTTGTGTGAAGGAAGGAAGTCCAAGAGAGTTGTCTGCATTTCATGCTAAAAAGGAAGATGAATGGATCATTGATAGTGGATGTTCAAATCACATGATAGGAGATAAGAGTAAGTTTGTTAAGTTTGAAAAATATGATGGAGGACTAGTTAGGTTTGGTGATGATGCAGTTGGTAAGATTTGTGGAAAAGGATCAATTACTTTTGATGGCAAGCATAGTACAGATGATGTTCTCTATGTCAAAGTCTTAAAGCATAATCTTCTAAGTGTTGGACAAATGTGTGATAAAGGGTATAATTTAGTGTTTAAGGACAATAGGTGTGAGATAAGGAAAAGCTCCAGAACCTTCATTATTGCTACTAAGAAGACTCATGGTAATGTTTATCATTTGAAGGGTACTAATAATTGTTGTTTGTTGGCACAAAGAAATGAAAGTTGGTTCTGGAATAGGAGAATGTGTCACATTAACTTTTACAGTTTAGTGAGAATAAGTTCAGTACAAGTAGTAAGAGACCTACCTAAGATTGTGAAGCCTGCCAATGGTATGTGCAAAGAATGTCAGTTTGGAAAGATGATAAAGACTACCTTCAAGAGCAAAGAACAATTCTCTACCGATTTGTTGGAGTTGGTGGATACAAACTTATGTGGCCATACAAGAACAAGAAGTCTAAAAGGTGATAGGTATTTCATGCTTCTTATTGATGATTATTCAAGAATGACTTGGGTTACCTTTCTTAAAGAAAAATTAGAAGCCCTAGACAAGTTAAGGCATTCAAAGCTATGGTTGCAAATGAATTGGATTTGAGAATCAAGTGTTTAAGATCTGACAAAGGTGGTGAATTACTTCAAATGAGTTTAATGCTTTTTGTGAAGAACATGGAATAAAGAGACATTTGTTTATCCCCAGACTCCACAACAAAATGGAGTGGTTGAAAGGAAAAGTAGAACTATTCAAGAAGCTATTAGAACAATGATCAAGGAAGTAGATTTACCGAAGGTATATTGAAAAGAAGCAATACACACTATTGTCTACATTTACAATAGAGTGCAAGTTAGAGCAAAAAAAATAAAGACACCTTATGAGCTATGGTATGGTAGAACTCCTACTGTCAAGTACTTCAAAGTTTTTGGAAGAAAATGTTACATCAGAAGAGATGAAGAATTAGGAAAGTTTGATGCTAGATGTGATGAAGGCATATTCCTTAGGTACTCTACTAAGAGAAAGGATTACTAGTGCTATAACAAAAAACTGAGAAAAATCATTGGAAGTTCAAATGTGAAGGTAGATGAAGATATTCAGCTAGATGGATATGAGTCAGATAGATCTGATGATACATAAAAGGTTGAATAAGGCAAAGAAAAGGAAGTTCAGACTAAAGTACAAGATGCCCCTGAACAAGAAGTTCAAGCTAAAGATCTGGAAAGAATTCCTAAAACCCCTAGGTATGTACATAGAGATCACTCTGAAGGTCAAATTATTGGTGACAAAAGGAAAGGTGTGTTGACAAGAAGCAAAGCTACAGAAGATCAAGTAAATCTATGTTTAATCTCAAAGGTGGAACCTAAAATAGTAAAAGAAGCATGCAATGATGAATATTGGGTGAAAGAAATGGAAGAAGAACTAATGCAGATTGAGAAGAATGTGATAGGAACAAAATGGGTATTCTGAAACAAACTAAATGAAGTTGGAGAAGCTGCGAGAAACAAGGCAATACTTGTGTGTAAAGGATACTCACAAGTGGAAGGAATAGACTATGAAGAGACCTTTGCTCCGGTAGCAAGAATGGAAGCTATCAGACTATTTTTGGCATTTGCTGCACATAAAAACTTTAAGGTATACCAGATGGATGTGAAATCTTCTTTCCTGAATGGTGAGTTAGAAGAAAAAGTCTACATAGAGCAACTAGATGGATTCCAACTATAAAACAACTAAATATGATATGCAAATTGACGAAGGCTTTTTATGGATTGAAGCAAGCTCCCAGATCTTGGTATGCAAGACTGGATAAGTACCTGTTGTAGTAGGGATTCAGTAAAGGGTCCGCAGATAGTAAACTATACACAAAGATAAGTGGAGACCATATTCTCATTGTTGAGATCTATGTTGATGACATTATATTTGGTGGAAATGAAGGTATGTGTAAGAAGTTTGTAGATGAGATGCAAAAAGAGTTTGAAATATCTATGTGTGGTGAAATGAACTTCTTCCTTGGACTACAAATCATTCAAAATAGTAAAGGTATTTTCATTTCTCAATCTAAGTATGTTAAAGAGTTATTGAAAAAATTTGGAATGGAGGACTCTGAACCAGTATGTACCCCTATGGTTATTGGTTGCAAGTTGAGAAAGAATGATGAATCCCCTAAGGCTGATTAGAGCAAGTATAGCTCAATGATTGGAGGATGACTTTATCCAACCTCTACTAGACCAGATATCATGCATGCAGTCTATCTTATGGCCAAATTTCAATCAGATCCTAGAGAATCACATGTTATGGTAGTAAAAAGGATATTCAGGTATTTGAAGGGCACTCTAGATCATGGCTTGTGGTATCCTAAGAACAATGATTTTTCCTTAAGTGCCTATACAGATGTAGATTGGTTTAGATGTGTTGATGATAGAAAAAGCACAAGTGGAGGTGCATTCTTCCTTGGAGATAGGGTGGTATCCTGGCACAACAAGAAACAAGAATTAGTTTCCTTGTCTACTGTAGAGGCAGAATGTATTGGTGTAGCATCACACTATACTCAAGTGTTGTGGATGAAACAGACCTTGAAGGATATCAAAGTTGAGTATGATGAGCCAATCCCTATTCTTTGTGATAACACAAGTGCCATAAATATTTCAAAGAATCTAGTGATGCATTCAATGACAAAGCACATTTCAATTAAGTATCACTTTTTGAGGGAGAAAGTTGTAGAAAATGAATTGAAGCTTGAGTATGTGCCTATAAAAAATCAAGTTGTTGATATATTCACTAAGGCTCTACCAAAGGATACATTTGAGTATCTTTGGGAGAAGTTAGGGGTTATTACCCCTCCTTTCGTGAACTATATGCATAAGAAGATGCATCAATCTAGTGTGCCTCAAAGTACATTTCTCCTTTTTGGACTGATGTTGGAAGCTACCTCTTAGGGGAAGTAGGTAGTGGTTTGAGATGATTGTTCTAGTTAGGGGGAGCTAAAGAATGATTTCAGACTAATCAAAATAGTAGTATGCTAGTATGTGTAGTGGAAGAGATGTGATTCCCTTTTCCATTGATGTCAAAGGGGGAGAGAGATCATGTGAAAAACCCAGGAGGAGAAAGAGTTTAGATGTGTAACAAGAAAGGGGGAGTCCTGATGCAAAGTTATGTCTTGATGGAGGAACATGTTCAGTTTTTCACATCATATGTTTCCATCAATGAAAAAGGGGGAGATTGTTGCAAGTATGTGCTAACTGGTGTTGTCGTTGATGTTAACATGTTTGTGTTGTCATTGGTGCCAACTATGCCTTCTGATATTGTTGTTTGTTGAGTGATTGAGTTGTCATGTTAAGGACACTATCTGAGTTTTTGGTCCGCATTTTATCTATATTGAAGGCTGGAGTATGAGATTTGGATATAATTTAGAGAAGTCTTTGAAGATGCTAAATCTAGAATTTGGTGGTCTGGATTGCTTTGCAACAAAAGTTGTATTCACCAATTTGAAGATTGTGCCTGATAAATTTGCAGTGTGACAGGGAGAAAGTATTTTGCTCCACAGTTTGGATTTTGGTCTTATGGTTTTTGACTTAATTTTATAAGCTCCTTATCTATCTTCATTCTAAAGGATTTGTGATTTGATGATCTAGAAAGAAAGTTATTGATTAGCAGAGTTCGATAGTGTTTGTTAAGAGCAGTATGTGATCTGTTTTCAAGTGATATTTTTTGCCTTCAAGTGAGATCTGGTGTGGATGGTTTTGTCAGCTCCCATGTGATTCTATGTTGTTTGTGTATGTCTCTAGAATGTTTTGAATGTGTGTGCTTGATCTGCAAGCTATAATGAAGTTCTTGGAAGCATGTATTTAAGAATTCTTGATGTTTGCACTAGTTCTGGATGACTTGGTTGTTTACACTTGTTGCAGAGGTGATTCATGGATTGTAGAAGTATGTTGAATCATGTAAGGATGTATTTGGGTCTAAGATAAGCCATGAAGTGATCTTCCTTCATTTATTTGCTCCACAAGTTTGTTTAGGTCTAGACCTAATTTGAAATATGTATGTATGCCAACCTTGGAGTTAGTTCCAATGGTTGTAAGTTGTATTGCTGACCTTGATGAATGGTTCAAGGTTCAATATTGGTATAAATATATGTAATGAATCTATAAGTGATGTGAGTGTGTGTGAAGATGTGAAGATAAAATGTTTGTATTGTAAAGACAGTAGAAGAGATATATTGTGCTTCAATGGAACTAAACTCAAGCATGTTGTAGATGCTACTATATTAGTTCATGGTAGTGAGCCATCCATCTTGGCAGTGAGCCACCCCTTGGTAGTGAGCCACCCTTTGGTAGTGAACCTTTTTGTAGTGAGCATTTTGGGCAGTGACTCCTAGGCAGTGAGCCCTAGGAAATGAGCCCTAAGGTAGTGAGCCTCTTTGTTATTCGGTATTGTTACTACATTATATTGTGAGCTAACACTCACTGTGGTTTTTCCCTCTTAGGGTTTTCCACATAAAAAATATGGTGTTGATGTGTTTATATTTTGATTATGCTATTCATGTTTAATCTTCATAACAGAATAAGGAGATTATCTCACTTATCTTAGGGCATGGAGTCACATTGACATATATGTGTGAATGATTTGCATAAACCTAACTAACAATAAAGTTTCAAGAGGTTAATCAATATCTGCCTTTTAGACACCATCCAAAACAGAGTATCTTGTTAACTCTACTTATATATATATCCCTGCTACAATACATTCCTCCCCATACTTAACCCAAAACATTTAATCTATCCCTTGAATAGAAGTAGAAGGTTAAGCATGCAATATAGAAAACCTATATTCTAGAATCTTAGATAACCCTTAGTTATTACATTCAAAAGAAGAACACATACAACCATGGAGATAGTTAACATAACACATGCATATAGCATTTTTCATTTAAAATCAACATGAAATTGATAAAACTTATGCAAAATTCATTCAACACATAATTCATAGACTTATAGGACAAGAAATGGAGCAACCTAGCAAAACCAGTATTTCATTTACTCTTCAAAAATTTCCAAAATCTTCAACAACCAAAAAATGAGTAACACAGTTCTTTTATAGACCAAGAATGTGTACTCAACATTAATTACAATGTCATTTCAGAGAATTACATGATATAATGCATCACCCATTTTGGCATTGAGAACATTTACTACAATGGAGAGAAGAGAAAAAGTAGATAGACTTGGAATATGTGCAACTACTTGAAGGAGATCTTCTTCATTAATATAGGGTAGGTGGTGGTTGGCCTTTCCTTTCAATTTGAAGGCCCATACTTTTCTATCCACTCACTATATGTCTTTTCAGATGGCCACTAGAACGAGATCATCTCTATAATCCCGCCTTTATGGCTGATGTACTGAGCATCCAACAAAATCTTTACTTGCAAAATATTTTAAAATTTATTTCAACCATGTGCAACTTATCAATTGATAGGCTTAACATCTTCATAGTTGGGTCGGCCTCAGTACAACAAGTAGGAATTAACTTGTTGGCTTTATCTTCAATTTTTGCCTTCCACTTATCTAAGTCTTTCACTTGTCCACCACCATCCAAAATACTTGGCATCCACCTTGTGTCCATCTTTTCTATAGCTTGCTTCTTCTTTACCAAAACTTTATCCAATCTCAACTAAAAACTAGCAACTTACTCAAAATGTTGCAACATATCCATTACCATCTTTAACTCAGGGGGTGCCTGTGTATCAAATCTCGAACACCTAAGGAGATCCCTAACCTCTCCAGTTCTTGGCAACCATCTTGTTTTCACAATTCAGAGCCTTTCTTTATCAAATTCATGCTTTTCATAGGCTATCCTCAATTGTGAATAAGACCTCCAGGTCTCATCCACCCTTGCCAAGAGTTTAGTCACCCTGTTATTTATCAATTTGGTGACCATTTCCTTCACTGTATTTTTTTTCTCATCCTCCAATTTCTTCCCCTCCTCCTTCAACTCTTTGATTTCAATCAATAGAGGCTCTGTATCAACTAGGAAGGACTCAGTCGTTGGGATCATTGGTGGGGGAGTGGAAGTACTAGCCCCTAATGACAACTGTTCTTTGCACCTATTTATCTCTACAACTGCTTGGGCATATTGTAGCAGTAGCTTGTTGTGATCTTTCTGCAACTTGTTTGTTACTGCTTTTGCAAATTGTGTAGTCTACACATTCAAACTTGCAACTTGGGGGGTAGGGATGTTAGATACCCTCTTATTTATCACATCTACTAATTCCCCTAATTCAACCCTGGGTTTTTTATTATTTGGGGCTAGAGCCCATATAGCCAATGTTTCAAACCTAGGATTGAAGGCTACACCAGAGAGCCTTATCTATTTGTTCATATGTCACATCAAAATCTTCTCTGGTAATTATGTCAAATGCAATTGCATCTAACAAGGTCCAATGAGGAAGGAGTAAGATATTATTCTTTGCAACCAATGCCCTTTAATCCTCTGGAGTCATTTTGCTTATGGATTGATTGATTTCTTTTAAGACCCTTTGAGTAATCCCCTCATATTCAGTAGGGTCAGCTCCACTCTTAGCATCTTCAATCCTTTTTTGGAACTCTTCACTACTTACTTTCAGTACATAACTCCTAAATTCAGGAGTGTTTATAAATTCATCATCCTCTAAAAATTTATTACAAGCCATTATTCTAACATCTTCAATATCTACATTCTGGCTTATCATTGTCCTTACTTCCCTATTTTCAGGGGATGAATATGGCCTTATTTTGTCAGGTGAATTCACCTAATGGGCAGCTTCTTGCATATGTTCTTTGACCTCCTCCTCTAAATCTACTACTTCAATTTCTTCTAGATTTTCCAAATCAATAATTTTTGCTTTCTTGGCAGGGGAGGGATCAATTGATTCCCTCTTAGCAGTATATCCTCTGCTTGAGCTGCTAGGCTGATAGGAGGGTCTTTCTTCTCCTACAGGAGCAACAATAATTAACTGCTCTACATTATCCAGCATTTCCGAATTCTTTGTATAGGGTCTTGTACTTCTGCAAAGGCACCCTAATATGAAGCGTTTACATTTTTCCTCATTATCTCACCTGCCATTATTGTGTCCCACTTGATTCTCAAGTGGTGGACATCATCCATTGTGAAGCAAGTTTTGATAGGATCCTCATTTAGGTCAACCTGATGAGTATACCTTAGCCTTTGTTTGTTGACCCTCACCCTGTTAATGAAGCCGTTAGGGTTAAAAATCCTTGGATGCTCAAAATACATCCCAAAACACTGCATTACTGAATAAATCTGATCAAGCCCACTCTTGTCAGCTATTAGGAAATCACTGAATCTAAGCGAAGTGAGAAAGAATGATCCCTTCTTATGTCTCCTCAGGTGCTCCTTATCTGAATCATTCAATTGCCTAATGATCTCTAAGAATGCAACTCTCTTAGGCACATATTTAGGCAAGATATGGGGTGGGGTCTCACATCCATAGACCCCAATGCAAGTAGTGTACTCATGAAAAAACCAGTCACCCCAATTGTGATCAATCCCCAAGTGAGGAGTCATGTCCAAAGGCCTTAGAAAATCCAATACATCTGGGTGTAGTCTCTCTCCCTCTAGCTCTAGGAAACCAAGAATCCTCCTCACAAAATATTTCTCAAAAATTATATAATCAACAGTAGTACAGTGCATAGCTAGCATGCAAGTCCACACCTGTACTGGTAGCATGTGTCATTTTGACATGCAAATTTTGGTGCCACATTCCAGATAGACAAAACAAAAGCATGTGGTACAAAATGTAATACCATGTCAATTAAACATTGGCATCCACAATAGACAGCTTGCTTTTGATTTATGACATATACTTGTGCATTCTATCTGCAATGTAGGTGGCATAATCATATGGCTCTTTGGTCTCTTGGCTTTGAATGTCTACTACCATCATCATTTGAGAGATGGGAATTTTATGTAAGGCATCCCTACCTAATACCTAACACAAACTGTGATAAGTTTTGACAAAATAATCCATGAACAAGTTGCAATGAAATGGCTCCTGTTCACTGGCCGAATCTTCACCAGTTTGCCATCAACACCCCTTGGCTTGTGCTTGGCCAGGTTGAATTCCCTATAGGCATGTTTAATAGTTTTGGCTTACTAGCCATAGGGTTCAGGTTAAATATAGTGGCAATGTACCCTTTGGTAAATTTGATCATTTTTGTGTCATTTCTTGCTATGATTGTCCTTGTGTTAGGATCATATCTCATTGCTATTGCCCTAACTAGGTCAGGATTAGGGAATACATTGGAGCAAATGAGCTTGGCCAAATCAAATTGCCAAACATGGTAGATGGGGGCATTATAATTCATTCTTCTATGCCAGTACTTAAGCATGACCCAACCAGGAATAGGCAATATAGCATCTCTATAGTTGTAACAAAAATCAAGGAACTTATCATCAGGTCCTCCTAGACCATGCAAATTCTGGACTCTTCTGGCAGATCCTAGGAACTAGACCATGAGGTCCTCATCTAGGCCACGCTTAGAGGTGGAGGGCTGACTAGCTTGACTCATTTTTCAAATTGATCTTAACAAGCTAGGGTTTCTTTTATAGGCAATTATCTACCTCCTTAATCAAGTAGTCAACTTAAAATATGTCAGGCACAAGAAGATAGAATGAACTTGCTGGTTAACACTTGCAGGAGTTTGGATTCTATTCTTTGCTTGCTTGAGAGCTCTTTGTGCATTTGAAATCTGTATGCGCTTGAAGAAATGATGCGCAAATCCCTAACTTTTCTCCCTTTTATGCTTCATAGCATAGCTTCTAATGCATTAATGGAGGTAGCCTCATCTTTAACTTTTCATTCGTGTTATAGGGCACCTTCAATGTTTATCACAAAAGTTTAAACTTGTGTCATTGATTCAAATTCCTTACTGCAAGATCCATGGCCATCATTTACCCACGAGATTTAAAAATCTTAGTCATCATGGTTGAAAAGTCCTCAACCAATCAGGACAAGCCACATTGGATGTACATCCATTGTTGACTGCATCACCCTTTGTCCCTCCTAGA
Source organism: Cunninghamia lanceolata (assembly GCA_027924645.1). Classification (NCBI taxonomy): domain Eukaryota; kingdom Viridiplantae; phylum Streptophyta; class Pinopsida; order Cupressales; family Cupressaceae; genus Cunninghamia; species Cunninghamia lanceolata. The sequence continues at coordinate 644,055 of BSBN01000737.1, read as the reverse complement.
TACATGGCATCACTTCATGGCATCACAGCCAATAGTGGGCCACCACTTTAACTACCCTGCATGAGTATGATAAAGCCTCCACGCATCCTTCCTCTATTTGCTTTTGAACTCCTTAGTAAAATGGGGCCATGTGTTGCCATCTCACGATCGTGCGGCAAAGATTCCTTCTCAACAAGATACTCCTGTGACGAAGCACAACTGTTAGATTAAAACTTTCCCTCAGACCACTTTTATACTGACATTTGGCAGCATACGGTTGGCAAGTGCAGGATACCTAATGTAATGGGACATAAGTATAGATCCTTCGATAGGTGTCACCATGTCGCGGCCGCACAGCAGGGTGATGACATCACTGATGATGCACTGCGATGCTACAATTTTCATTCTATTAAGCCTTTTAACTTACGGGAAGACTTAGGACATTGGTATAATTTTTCACGGGCCATAGGAGGTAAAACCTAGGAAACGGGGCTGGTCACCTAACGGGTATGAAGGCTTAAAGTCACAACTTAAGGGACCAGAGACCTACCACAAGCAGTCAACAAGGAAATAGAAATAAAGTGCATGAGATTAGGGGCTTAGGTTTAATGGATTTTCTTAAAAGGCAAAGACTTATAACTTTACAAACCTAAAACCCTAAACCCTAAAGGGAGACCACCAAATTGAATGAATTTATTTAATTAATAGATGGAAGAAATGTCAGTTTATTAATTAAATAATTAAAAATTATTTAATTAATATGGATAGAAGAAATGGAAATGGATTAGGATAATAATGCAGATGAAGTGTAATGACACGGAAATGTGTTAGTCAGTTTTAGGTGTCTACAAATAGAATGGATTAGGATTAGGACCTTGATTAGATTTGACTAATTGATTGGGATTAAGATCCTAAATGATGGATTTGGAATGGATTAAGATGGATAAGGATGATGTGGAGGGGATGATTTGGATGATTAGGAGAATGATTAAGGGGATTAAGATGAAGTGGGATTTGGATGACTTGGATTAAGAAGAGGTGGATGATTTGGATTTGGATTAAGAACAAAACTACCCAAATAGAAGCAGAACCACTGAAGTAGAGTTAGGATGGAAAATATACCTTTCAAGGCTATTGAAATAGGTTACAAGGCTTCCAATCTATAATAGAACCATTGAAAGGTGTTTAGGTGTCTGAAATGATTGATTTCTGCAAGAAAATGATCAAATTTTGCACAAAAATAGGTGGTTAGTGAAATTTGAGTAGCATATCCCCTAGTAAACATACACTCCTATTAGAAAACATAATGATGAAGATGATAGAAAGTGATGGAAATGAGTTTGAGACTTGAAAAGTAGAGATGTTTGTTCACAAAGTAGAACCACCCAAACAAAGTTAGAAGCTAGAAATTAAGCCATGACTATCAGGCTAAGATGCAAGGCTACTGAGATAAGGTATAGGGCTAGTGAACTAGAATAGAGCCACTGAAACAAGTGCAAGGGCTAGAAAATGACTATTTCTATAAGAAAATGGTTAGTTTTGCAAAAGCAAGGATGTTTAAAAAATTTTGAGCATTATAACACCTTGTAAAAGTGATCTCTATTAGAAAATAGAATGTTGAAGATGTTAGAAAGTGATAGAAATGATTTTGGGAAGTGTAAGGGTGAATTTGTAGTCCCCAGGACCATGCAGAGCCTCCAAACTGAAACAAAACCATTGAAACAAAGTTAGACTCCAACAGAAGGATAAAGAAGGAAGATGTATGTAGACAGGGCCGCTAAAACATAATACATGGTTGTTGAACTATGACAAAACCTCTTAAATAGAGCCTGCAACTTAACAACAAGCTTAATACAAGGAAAGATTATTAGATTAGAACCTTAGGGGGTCCCATCGGGTGTGCCAAATGTATCACATGTATAAAATGAGCATTAAACAACAAACTAAAACCATATTAGCCTATTCTACCCATTAGCTAATGCAACCTCAAGATTGAGCATAAAGGAATGCAAAACATATTAAGTTAAAACACTTAACTACATGCAAACCTTTGTTACTTTAATATGCTCCTTTGGTTTTGATTGTTGATTGCTCCTCAATTTGATATCATAACATTGCATCTCATGGAGTCTTGAAATGGCTTGGGTTGATGGCTATTAATAATTTTTTGGATAGTGGATGAAAGGCTAAGATTGATTTGGGAAATCAAGGGTTGAGAATGATTGAGAGGCTTAGATTGATGAGAGCTTTCCAAGTGGCAAGATTGGATTGTAGGAGAAGGATGGTCCTTGGGACAAGGAAAGATCAAGGGTGGAAAAGTGGTCTTGGAAGAAGGGAATGGTGAGGATTGAGAAAGAGCAAAAGGACCCTTTGTACAAAGGACATGTCCATGCCTTTGTAAGAGACCCATATGGTCAAGTATAAAAGGCCATACCTTTGTACACTTTGGAGTCCAGTGAGGGGATTTGAATGGATTTAAGCATGGTTAGGGATGTGGAACCATGAGATTAAGTTAGCTAAGTAGATTAGGCAACTTAATCCAAAGTGCACAAAATAGGGAATTAAATAAATAGACATATTTATTTAATTCATGGGATCGGGAAGAGATATTAGATAAATAGAAATATTTATCTAATGTTGGATTATAGAATAAAGGTGATAAATGATTAAATAATCATGTATGCTAGGGATACGGTATAAATGAATAGTGAATAGTACATGAATAGTAATTTTAATAATAAAATATTATTTAATTACTATCGAAAGGGGAATTGGATGATTAATTGAATAAATGGAGATTTATCCAATCAAGTGGTTGAATGATGTTCTGATTAGGGTTGAATAGTGTCAAGATGAAGAGTGAGTGATTTTAGGTGTCTACACCATGCATTAAAATGCTATTCTTCCATGCTATCCACCAAATCACTAAAATAGGAAATCACAAATATCACAAACCTAATATAAGATTATGACCATCACAAACCAAACATAAGAGTCCTTGTTGCTATGGTTGATGCCATTATCAGTCCTCACTACCCATCATAAGAAATATATGTTGTTGGTGGCTCATCAAAGTACTAAGTCTATGTGAGTTACATGGTGAATCCAAAGACTGATGAATAACCAATAGATAAAGTCAATCCCTATCACAAGACAAACATAATCTTACAAATAATGGAAGGATCTTCCTAGCCTCTAAAAAACATCTCAAAAGAGTACTTGTTATTGGTAATGCCATTGTATGTCCTCACTACCCATCGTAGGTAGTACATTGTTGGTTTCTCAACACAATAAGTACTAAGTATATGTGAGTTAAATTGTGAATCGAGAGGGGCCAGTAGTTGAACACCCTAACTTCATGCCTCTCAAAATCATATGTGGCAATTTCAAATTATTCTAAAATTTTTACAGCAAGTTACTTGGCAAGGCTCCTACTTATAACTAAGATTTCAAGTGCACATCATCAAATATGATTGCATATCAACATGCTGTTTGTTTAGGTGTCCAAAAAGATGCAAGAAAAAGATTGGACCAACAGTTGTGCATTAAGTCATGTTTTGTTGGTGTGTCGATGTGGCATCACATGATTTGTTGTTTTTTAGAATGTTCATTCAATTATAAGTAATTATGTTCATGATTTGGTCATTTTTTGCTTTACATGAGGAATAATCATTGACAATATGTAGTATATAGGGTGTTCAACTATTAGCTCCTATACCCATAAATACTATAACAATAATTGAACCCCATTAAACTATTAGCTCCTCTACCCTAATACTGTCAGCAATTCTGTTTTACCTACGCAGGCCTTTTGTTAACTGTGCAGATACGACCAAACAGTTAACACAGTTGGGTGATTATTATTGCTATTATTTGTCAATATGATAATGATAATTGATTGTATTTACCGATAACATACCGTTGTGGGTATTTGATTTTGACCATGATTCCACATTTTTTGAGTGGAAGGTTACCTTTTGTCTAACTTTTAGCATGTAATAATATGGTCCCCAAAACTTTTTTTAAAAGTGAGCGCATTATGGCTGCAGTGGGGGCAGATGAGATGAGATCAGTATTATTTCAACGACAGAGCACCCACTGCCCAGTTTATTCAAAGGAAAAATCATTGATGGAGGAGAAAAAGAACAATACAAATCTAAATAATCCATGCATACGCGACAAAATGGTTGAAAGCTGAAGTCCTGAATAAGTTTGTGCACCCGTGGTTGTGCTCCTTTGTGATCACTACAACCTCCTGCCTTTGAACAAACAAAAGATGAATAATTATGAAGGAATTGATGTGTATCGAGACAGCCAAGATTGTAAGAATAAGCCGGGCGTCGACAATTATTCAAGAGCCAATGGTAATATGTAACCAGGGGCCCTTGATGGAACAAATTATACTCTACCTTTGGGTAGAGTTTAGCATAGTCAAACTTGTTTACCATATGGAAAGGTTAAAGAATGATGGAGCAATTTTTTTCATTCAATAAATATTTATGCAACTTTAAGGAAATGAAAATTAAAATGATTGAGAGTTTTACATCTATTGTCAAGATTTGTATGTTAAGCACATGTTTATACTGAGAGGGGGTGAATCAGTATAAGCTAATCTTTTACTTTTTCAAGTTAACAATCACAATAAAATTAATTGCACAACATTAACAATTAAGAACACAAGAAGAACACAAGATTTATATGGAAACCCTTTTGGGAGAAAACCACAGAGAATAGGACTGCTTGGATCTACTATCCAAATCCAGTCACCAAAAACAAAATTCTCTTACAACAACTTTGTAGGCAGCAACCCACTGGAGAAACCAATCCCCATCTCTAATCAATTTGTAGGCACCTACTTGAGACACCAATCCCCACTGCTAAGCACCAACTTAGCAAGAGACACCAATCTCTTCTTTTAGGAAGCACCAATTTCTAAATGAACAACTTCAATGAATGATGATCAATTGATATTCTTTCATAAAATTCTTCTTGTTGATGATACACTCTTCAAAAATTTGATGCAATTGCTTTCATATACTTTCCTTTGCAAATCTACACATATTCCCCTTTTAAATCTACATATATTCCCTTTCAAATTTGCATATTCCTCTTCTCAAATGTCTACTGCTATACTTAGAAAACTGTTCTTAATAGGTCTGAATTTTCATGTTTTTTGCTTGCAATCTTTTTCAAAAACCATCTTTTTTATATACCTTCATCTTATGCCTCAAGAGAGGTGCCTTTTCAAAAGATGATAACCCTTCCAAAAGAGGTGATTCCTCATAAAGGGTCGGCTTGATTTAACTATATTTAATTTATTTCTTTATTCCCAAAGTGGTGCTACTATATTTCAAGTCAGCCAGATTTAAGTGCATTTAGTTTATTTTAATTTCAATTTCTCATTCCCCAAGAGGGGAGAATCAAGGGGGTCGGCCTATTTATTCTTCTCAAAAAGATGGTGCTTATAGCATGAGTCGTCCATATTAGCACTTTATCTTATTTCTCCAAGAACTCAAAATAACTAACAAATGTTTCTTGTATCTTTCTCATGAGTCGGCCAAATATAATTTGAATGTATTTTCCATAAAGAGAGGCGCCAATAATAAGGAAGGTCAGCCATCATAAGTGTAAATCTTTTTTACATATATGTCAATAATGTGATCTGCCCTTGAAATGACTAGTGGCCTTTGGGCTTTATTCGATGTCCTTTAATCGCAATATGAATGGTAGCAATTAGTTCTCCTTTGACATCGCCTCTAACATCAATGACAATCTCGTCCATATGCCTTTGAAATCAATGATAATATTGCAAACAATCTCCCTCTCTGTCATTGATGGCAACCTAACAACATACTTCTCTCCTAAGTGATGTAAATCTCCCCCTTTCTGTAACTCTTCTGCTTTCTAAAAATCTCGCCCTTTCTGTAACTCTCCCTCTTTGACATCAATGGCAAATGGATGTTCATTATAATTCCATACATAAATAGATCATGAGAAACATCTGTCATCTTCTTCAACATTCATGTTATCTTTTTTCATTGTTGTATCTGTACATAAATCAGTACAAAAAATATCATCGAAACCTATGGGCATCTCTTCTAATGGTCCTTTCTCCTTCACTCCATTATATGGTAACTCTTAAATATGTAATTTCCTACTACCATATCATTCTCTTTTCTTGTCTCCATTTCATAATGAGACAAAATTCTTCCACTACTGCTACAATAGCGTTCTCAACCCTTCTATTTACCTTCTTCATCTCTTCACCATTCCTTATGAGCATGTTACTCAACTCTTTGCCAATGATTACATTTTCAATATAGGTTGCCCCATCATGGAAGGCCCATCCTTTGCTGCCTTAATTTCACCCACCTTTGTTACTGCCATATCTTCCTCCACTTCAACTATTTTCACCTCCTCAAGTATTGTATGCATGCCATTCAAACAAATTTGTACTTTCATTTCTCAAGGTAATATTTGACTATCAAAAGTCTCCTCTTCACATTCACTATGGTAAACACTCTCATCTACTACAATATCCTCTCTTCTCTATCCTTTGTTTCTATTACTTGGGTTATATGCTTCCTCTATAGCTATCGAAAAATAATTTAGATCATCTTAAATTTAGTGAATCATGAACTTGTTTTACTACCCCATCATTGTCTATGCATCTTACAAGATGGAGAATGCCTTCAACTATTCCTTCTCTTATCCATGGCTACTAAATTAAGAAGGTCATCCCTTTTTATCTCTTTGTGAGGGTCTTCTCACCTTATTACTAAATTATGTTCCTCTTGCTCCCTCTTCCGGACTTTTGTAGGTCCTTCCATATGCTTGCCAAGGGTATCTACCTTCTTGCTTTCTCCAGGAGGTTCTACAAAACCACTTCTATAGAAATGTGTTGTATATCCATAGTTGTTGCACTTATAGCATATGACATTGTAATCCACTAAAGGAGGAAATGAATTATATTTCCTATTTGAGAGTTCACTCATAAGGACTTCTATTCTTGTTCCAACCAAAATTTCTTTCACAAGTCCTACTGTCCATTACTTTATGACCAAAGTGATTACACAAAAAATAATAACCATAGAAAGAGTTTTGAAACCTGGTTATGTGAGACTGCTTTGGAGAAAATAATCTTATAAATTTATTCTTGTTATCCTTGGGAGGAATGATGGTATTTTGTGAAACATGATTTTTTTTCTTCTTGTTGCTTTCATTTTTTATGGGACTTTTGAGAGTATATGCATAGCCTTTTGTCTTTTCTTCATTTACCTTCTTTAGTGGTTCTTTGGGATCTTCTTTGGTAGTCATCTGATTTTATTTGTATCCAAGACTAGTCTTGATAAATGGTGATCTCTAGCCATTGATGATATCATTTAAGATTTCAGTACTTTTCTCAAACTTGTGGCTTTTGTTAAACTTAGTAGTTGTTTTCTCTAGTTCCTTCCTCAAGTAAACAATTCTAGACTCTAGCCTCTTACAATTTTTGTCCTTTTTGTTTAATTGGATTCTCACCTCCTCCTCAATCCTTTTTGCTTCTTCAAGTTGAATCTTGAGGTTGATGGTCATCTTTTTTGATTCCTCAAGACTTTGTGACATTTTTTCCTTATATTCATAGTCATCTTGAAGCTTTAACTTTTGTTTAAAGTTCTTCTTCTTAAGCTTCTTGATCTCACTTAGGGCACAAATGACTTCTTCCAAATCTACTTCCCCGTCCATTTCATCATTCTCTTCCCTTTCTAACTCCTCTTCTTTTTCTTCATCTTCACTTTCCAAGATATCATATTTTGTTTCTATTGCCATGACTTTAAACTCTTCTCTATCACTAGAGGAGAAACTCTCTTCGGATGAACTACTTTCCTCTTTAGAATAGAGGTTTTTTTTTTTCATGTGAAAGATCTTCTTTTTCTCGGGATTGTCTTGTTTGTGGCCTTTATTATGTTGATAATGTTTGCCACCTTTCTTTATATTATGCTGTTCTTCCTCATCACTATTTTTATTTTCTACATATGGGCATTTGGTAGAAAAATGTCATACCTTTCCACAATTAAAGCATTTGAAAGGCAACTTACCCTTGTACTACCAGATCCTTTCTTTAGCTTCCTCAAAAAAAATCTTATTCTTCATATGATTCATCATTGGAACTATCGCTTGATTCTAGCTCTTTATTCTTCATCCTTTTTGAGTCTTTGAAAGTTGTTTCTCTCTTTGATGACTTCTCCTTTTCAATCCTCATTTCATATTTGATGAGGGTCCCATGCAATTCATCTATAGTTAATTTATCGAAATCCTTCATTTTCTCAATGTCTAAAACTTTTGCATCAAACCTTAAGGGAAGTGACCTTAGAACCTTTTTATGATCATTGGCTCTTTAAAATTTTCACCAAGACCCCTTATGGTATTCATGATCCCATCCACATGAAGTAGATAGGCAATAATATTTTCTTCATCCTTAATCTTTAGACTTTTGAATTGTCTCATATCAGTTTGAAGCTTAGCCTTCTTAACTTTTCCATCCCCTTCATAAATATTCTTATGTTTATCCTAGATCTCCTTTGTTGAATCATAATGCATCACTTTAAAAAACTCTAATTTAAATAAACCACACAAGATTGCATTAATAGCTTTCACATTGTTCTCGCTAGCCTTCTTTCTATCCTCATGCATTGGTGGAGATGCATGAGCTTTAAAACAACTTACTACCGATTGCCAAATATCAAAGCCAAGAGCCATTAAGTAAGTGTACATTCTTATGGTCCAAAAAGCATAGTTTGTTCCATCAAACAATGGAGCCCTATTGGAGGAGAATCCTTCTCGGTAGGCCATGTGTGCTCTTGAGATCTTCTTTCTAGTGGTTAAAGTATACTTTGAAGGAACCCGCTCTAATACTAATTATTAAGAACATGCTTATACTGAGAGGAAGGTGACTCAATATAAGCTAGCATATTTTACTTTTTCAAATTAAGAATTACAATAAAATCAATTGCACAACATTAACAATTAAGAACAAAAGATTTACATGATTTACATGGAAACCCTTTCAAGAGAAAACCTGATCTAGCCAACAACATACACTCAATACAATTGTGCCATTAATCATGTGTGAGAGCCAAACATTTGAAACACTAGAAAAAAAACTTCTATTCACCAACTCTACTACTACAATGAGAGAAAACTCTCTTACATCCAAGAAAACAAAAAAATAAAAAAATAACCTTTTTTGGTAGATTTCGACAATTATCAGATTTTGCCATTTTAGGTAATTTTACAATCATATCTTGAGAATCCAATTTTTTCCCAAAAACTTCCTAAAGCTAAGGTAGGACGAAAATCCAACTAACATCCTAAATTTGAAACATGAGTTTCGAGTTATTAAAAAAGGCAACTTTAAAAAAAACTAGAAAAAAAACACTAAATTGTCATTTTGAGGGCCAAGATGAAATTTTCAAGCCATGAAAAAGTGCCAAGACGATGTCCAATCGACTAAGGTGGGTTGGGAAACCACCATCCACCTCATAGCACATCCACCTATAAAATTTCATAGAAAACCCACATCCGAGTCAAAAGTTATGACCTCTGAAAGTCCCTGCATCATTCTCCTTTGGTTGAAAAGAACGCAACTCCTACAAGTGAGTGTCTTCGAACTGCTACCATTTGACTGGATCTAACCTCTGCACATGCCACTCTGTAATCCACGCTCTATCTATTGGTGGTAATCCTTCCCACTATACTAAATACTTGTTGTAATGCCCTTGCTGAGTGTAGATAGTTTTCTTATCAAGAACCTGTGTAATTTTTTCCTTCTTCTTATGGGGAATGTGGTGGTGCCATGCCACTTCTGGTTGACTATCTTCAACATCATCCTCACCATGTAATGCATATAAATAAAAAATATTAAACACAAGAGAAATATTGAGATCATCTGGTAAATTGACCTCATATGCATTATCATTGATCTTCTTTGTAATTTTGCAAGGACCAATTTTCCTATACTTTAACTTGTGGTATGTTCCAGTAGGAAATCGCTATTTTATCAAATATACCATCACTAAGTCACCTTCATTGAATGTCTAATGTCACCTACCAGTATCCATTGTATTCTTGTACCTCTCATTACTATCCTAAAACTTCTGTTGCACTTCTTTCTGCAACTGTTGAAGGTGTTTTACAAATGCTTCCTCATCATCACTGACCCTATCTTTCATTGGTAGCTGTGCCAAATCTAGAACACCCTGAGGATTCCTGCCATACATAATCTAGAAAGGGGACTTTCCCATTGTTCTGTCAATAGAACTATTATAGGAAAATTCAGCCTAGGGTAATGCCACGTCCATTATTTTGGCTTTTCTCCAACAATACACCTCAACAAATTTCCCAGACTCTAATTGACTATCTCTGTTTGCCCATCCGTTTGAGGATGATAAGCACTACTAAACTGTAACTTATTCCCCATCTTCTTCCATAAAGTCCTTTAGAAATGACTGAGAAATTTGGTATCCCTATCAGAGGTAATAGCCTTTGGAACACCATGTAGTCAAACAACTTCTGAAAAAAATAACTCTACTAGCCTCATTGCATCATTAGTTTTCTTACAGGAAATAAAATGAACCATCTTGGAGAACCTATCAACAACTACAAAAATGGAGTCATTACCTCATTGAGTATGTGGAAGTCCCAACACAAAGTCCATGCTCAACTCTGTCCATGGTGTAGTTGGTACTGGTAATAGCATATACAACCTTGTATTCTGTGAATGTCCCTTAGCCACTTGGCATATTCTACACCTTATTAGATACTTAGTTATATCCCTTTTCATCTTTAGCCAGTAATATTTATTGTCTATCAAGGCTATTGTCTTGTCCTTGCCAAAATGTCCAGCCAATCCACTACTATGAAATTCTCTGATAATATTTTCCCTCATAGAGCCAACTAGTATGCATAGTTGTTTCCCTTTAAATAGATACCCATCTTGCATAAAATATTCACCCCTAAAGTGATCCAAGTTACTAGATACTAGTGCCTTCAATTGTTCCACAATCTCCCAAAAATCATCATCAGACTCATACAAATTTTTTATGGCATCAAAACCAATCACCTCAGTTTCCATTGTGGTCAAAAGTGCAACGCACATACTTAATGCATCTGCAACTTGATTTTGTTTTCTAGACTTATGCTTCAACACAAAATTGTAACCCTATAAGAAAGAGACCCAATTGGCATGCCTACTATTCAACGTTTTCTGTGTGTTCAAGTATCTTAGTGCAATATGATCTGTAAACAATACAAACTCCTGGGGAACTAGATAATGTCTCCAATGCCTCAATGCTTGAACAATTGCATAAAATTCCAAATAATAAGTAGAATAATTCTTTCTCACTTCATTCATCTTTTCACTAAAGAAGCTATAGGTTTTCCAGTTTGGCTAAGCACAGTACTTATTCCCATATCGGAGGCATCACATTCTACTTCAAATACCTTATCAAAATTTGGCAATGCAAGTATAGGGGCTTCTGTTACCTTTTGCTTCAAGTACTTAAAGCTCTCTTCAGCATCCTTGGTCCATACAAACTCCCTTCCTTTGGTGCAATCTGTTATAGGAGCTACAATACTACTAAAAGTTTGAATGAACTTTCAATAGAAAGTGGCCAGGCCATGAAAACTTTTTACCTTTGTGATGCTGCTTGGACTAAGCCATTCTAGAATTGCCCTAACCTTTTCTGGATCCATTCTGACACCATCTTTAGAAATGACAAAGCCTAAAAAAACCAAACTGTCCTACATGAACCTATACTTCTTCAAATTGGCATAGAGCTTCTCCTTCATTAACACACCAAAGATGATCCTCAAGTGTTGTAGGTGCTCTTCTTTGATGTTACTAAATACCAAAATATCATCAAAATAAACTACAACAAAATTACCAATGTAAGGTTGTAGTATAGTGTTCATCAATCTCATAAATGTGCTAGGTGCATTTGATAACCCGAATGGCATAACCATCCACTCATATAATCTGTCTCTAGTCTTAAAGGTTGTATTCCACTCATCCCCTTCTTGGATCTAGATTTGGTGGTAGCCACTTCATAGGTCGATCTTGCTGAAATATTTGGCCCTTGCAAGGATATCCATCATGTCCTCCATACAAGGTATAGGAAATTGATACTTGATGGTAATCTTCTTAATTGATCTACTATCAGTATACATCCTCCATGTCCCATCTTTTTTTTGGGCTCAACAATGCAGGTACAACACATGGGCTCATGCTCTCTCTCACCACACCTTTACTTATGAGTTCTATTACTTGCTTATTCATCTCTACATGTTGTGTTGGATTCATCCTATAAGTTGCTTGGTTAGTTAGAGTTACTCCTGGAATCAAATCAATATGATATTGAATATCTCTCTTTGGTGGTAGACTATTAAGCAATTCATCAGGCAAAACATCAACAAATTCTTTCAATAGCTCTGCTACTTCTGGGGGAACTAAAATGTCTTCCTCTTCACCTTTTTTCACTACTAATGCATAGCAACACCCTATCACCTTCATTTCTTTAACAAGATCTCTTTCAGACAACATGGTCTCACCTTTTACTTCATCCTTGAGAGGCAATAAAATCACCTTAGAGCCATCTTTCCAAAAGGTGTATGTGTTTTTCTCTCCATCATGGATAATGTTTCTATCATACTACCATGGCCTTCCCAATAACACATGACAGGCATCCATTAGGACAACATCACACCATATCTCATCCTGATAGATCTTCCCTATGCTAAACTTAATTAGGCATCTTTTATCAACAATGGCCTTCCCAATAACACATGACAAACATCCATTGGGACAACATCACACCATATCTCATCCTGATAGATCTTCCCTATGCTAAACTTAATTAGGCATCTTTTATCAACAGTGACTTCATTTCCTTTTTTAAACCATACAATGTGGTATGGATGAGGATGTTTTTAACAGTATAAATTCAATTTTTCTACCATTTCTTTAGAAACCATATTTTCACAACTACCTCCATCAACAATAACTTGACATACCTTACCACCCGAAGTGCATCGGGGTTTGAAGATACTGGTTTGAAGCCATGAACCATCAGATCTTTTGGCTTGTGTTTTTCTCCTTCTTTGGAATCACCATTGCTCTTCTCATCATGGGACTTTCTCCCACATCTGGTGGAACCTCTAGTTTCATCCCTTCCACTCCATGTTGCATTTGAATCAGGTTCAGCCTAGGTTGTCCTCCTTGATTTCTTTCTTGTGTGTTATAATTTGAGCATTCAAATGCTCTATGACCTTCTTCTCCACATCTAAAACAAGTGAAAGGCCTTCTCTAGTTTTCCCATCCTCTACCACTACCATAACCTCTACCTCTTTGAAATCCCCTCCCTCATTCTTGATTCGAAGGATCTTGTAAAGTGTATACACTTTTTTCCAATCCATGGAATGACTCTCCCTTGCCATAATTTGAACCTCCTTGAAATGGGGTTGATGTACCCCTTCTTCCTCCTCTATTCCTCTAATGGTACTATCTGTTTTGTTTTTCTTCAGCCTTTAGAGCCAATTGGTAAGCCTCTTCCATACTGTTGAGTCAATGCATGCTCAATTCATCTTCAATAAACCACACAAGATTGCATTAATAGCTTTCACATTGTTCTCGCTAGCCTTGTTTCTATCCTTATCCATTGGTGGAAATGCATGAGCTTTAAAACAAATTACTACCGACTGCCAAATATCAAAGCCAAGAGCCATTAAATAAGTGTACAATCTTATGCTCCAAAAAGCATAGTTTGTTCCATCAAATAATGGAGCCCTATTGGAGGAGAATCCTTCTCGGTAGGCCATGTGTGCTCTTGAGATCTTCTTTCTAGCGGTTAAAGTATACTTTGAAAGAACCCACTCTAATACTAATTGTTAAGAACATGCTTATACTGAGAGGGGGTTGAATTAATATAAGCTAATATATTTTACTTTTTCAAATTAACAATCACAATAAAATCAATTCCACAACATTAACAATTAAGAACATAAGATTTACATGGAAACCCTTTCAAGAGAAAACCAAAGAGAATAGGACTGCTTGGATCTACTGTCCAGATCCATTCACCAAAAATAAAATTTTCTTAGAAGAAGTTGGTAGGCGCCAACCTAGTAGAGACACCAATCCCCACTGCTAAGTACTGACTTAGCAAGAGACATCAATCTCTTCTTTTAGGAAGCACCAACATCTAAATGAACAACTACAATGAATAATAATCAATTGATTTTCCTTCATAAAGATCTTCTTTTTGATGATACACTCTTCACGAATTTGATGCAATCATTTTCATATACTTTCCTTTGCAAATATATGTATATATTCCCCTTTTCAATCTACATATTGCTCTTCTCAAATATCTTCTGCTACATTTAGAAAACTACTCTTAATAGGTCTAATTTTTCATGTTTTATGCATGCAATCTTTTGCAAAAACCATCTTCTTTATATATCTTCATCTTCTGCCTCAAGAGAGGCACCTTTTCAAAAGGTGATAACCCTTCCAAAAGAGGTGATTCCTCATTAAGGGTTGACCTGATTTGAATATATTTAATTTATATCTTTATTCTAAAAGCATGACGCTACTATATTTCAGGTTGGCTAGATTTAAGTGCATTTAGTTTATTTCAATTTCAATTTCTCATTCCTCAAGACAGGTGAATCAAGGGGGTCATCTTGTTTATTCTTCTCAAAAAGGTGGTGCTCATAGCATGAGTTAGCCATATTAACACGTTATCTTATTTCTCCAAGAACTCAAAATAACTAACAAATGTTTCTTCTATCTTTCTCATGGGTCATCCAAATATAATTTGAATGTATTTTCTATAAAGAGAGGCACCAATAATAAGGAAGGTTTGCCAACATAACTGTAAATCTATTTTGCATATATGTCAATAATGTGATATTCCCTTAAAATGATTAGTGGCCTTTGGCCTTTATTCTATGTCATTTAACTACAATATGAATGGTAGAATTATTTCTCATTTGACATTGCCTCTGACATCAATGAAAATCTCGTCCATATGCCTTTGACATCAATGACAATATTGCCAACATTGCTTTCAATCAATGCTAATTTTCTTATAGTATAGTAGGATACACATCTACCATAAAGGAATTATAACTTAAAAGTGATGCTTGTTAAAAGACCACAGATACGATCTTTGCTAGAAAATTAATGTCATTAACATAGGAATATGGGCACTATTAGTTAACAGTAACACCATGATTAATGGAGATCCAAATATGTTATTTTGATGCCTTGTAATGTGCTTGACATGGCTACCAAAGTAGAGAATTGTTGGATTTTTGTTAAAATTTTACAATTATTCTATTTTAAAAGTCTAATCATTGATATGGGTAATAAGTCCCCACTCATGCTAGAGGGATAAATTTGGTGGCAAAGATATGATATTCCCACATATTTCTAATTGAACCAAGAAAATCATCAAGGTAACTAGCAAGAGTCATTTGAGTTAGAAAAAACTAAATATAAAGCCACAACCTACAAGTGCACTAGGCCATGTTGAAAGAAGACCAAGGATGCTAGACAATGTCAATATTCCATTATAATCATATAAACAACTATACCCATCCACAAAGCAAATGATTAAAGTGAATCTGCAAAGAAAAATATTGCAACACTTTTTAAACTGGGATCAAGAAGGATCCAGTAGACCACAATCTTACTCTAACACAATCCCATTTCCATTTTCTTGTTCATCTACTATGTGGATGCTTCTATAGCTAAATGATATGCTCCCCATATTACCTTAGTTATTTCAAAATACTTTTCCATATCGGTGAGTCATGCTTCAGCTCCATCACACAACACAATACCATCAAACTTTGGTGGCGTCATCTTCTTTATATCCCTAGCTAACTCATGAGTTAACTAGTTTCTAGCATTTACTTCTCTTAGAGGTTCCTCATGGTTTTCAAAGTTCTCTCTAGATCCATTTTGTCCTTCATGAACACTATTTTCCTATTCATGTTCACTTTTTTCTAGTTTATCAGCCCCTCTAACCGCTTCTTATAAAGTTTCCAACCTCTCCTTGGTTTCATTCAACAGAACAAGGATTTGGTCCAATTTAGTTGATGGGTCTTCTCTAGTTTGACTAGAACCATCTTAATTGCCTCCTAGGTTTATTCTTGTCCAAACCATTTTGCACCTGGTGAGTCACTAAGGTTCATTAGTTCTAACTTTTGTCATGTATTATATGCTGATTTCTAAGTCATTATACATAACATTAATTAAAACATACACCAATACTAAAATTAAAAAGATTTCACACAAGAAATCATCACACATAATTATCAAAACATGACAATCTTTTATTATAATAACAGATTTATACATCCTTATTTAATAAGTCTAATAAGATTTTATAATTACAAATCACTATTAGATAGAGGAATTCTTCAAGTTCTTCCTCTCCTTCTGATTCTAACAACACAAACCTAGAGGTGGGATGTACACGTAGGTACTCCCCTATCACCTCTTTGCTTATAATAGGTGCATCTCGTAGACAACCAAATGACATGTCATGATTCACCAATGGTTTACATGGTTTAACTTCAAAGGTTACTATCTCAATACTTGTATTTTTCAAACATTTCCACTTCTCTAGTTTAATTTGTTCAAGAGCAATAGAAAGAGTTTATGAGTCAAAGAGCCAAGCTTATCCTTCGTAACTCAATTTTATTTATGTTTTATTCAGGTTTTGGGGTCATTTAGTTTTTTGGGCCTTTCTACTATTTTTCTTTTTTTTACCTTCTCATTTCTACGTTCAAAGAATGGTATCACAAGGTTAGGTTTGATAAACACAATGTTATCTATCTATAATATCTTCTTACGAAGCAAGTTCATAGGCCCGAGTGTTCAAACCATACTTTGATACCACATGTAATGAACACCTATCTACTATAACAAACTTACTAAAATTTAAACATAAAATCATACCAATTTTTTAAAATAAAGTTCATGTAATATTTAATTTACAACACCAAGAGTCAATAATGTAATTTCCATTTCACATTAATATAAAAATAATGGTAAACTAACATTCTCATTATTACATATTACATGCTTGCATCATCTTGATGCTTTAATTAGAATTTTGTCAAGTAATAATAATACATATAAGTTTCATTGTAATGTGAATGATAATTTTGAGTAACCAAGTCTTCGACATCTTCATATGCAAGAGGGAGAGCAAGACCCGAGGCTTTACCTTCAACCATAGACTAGTGGTCCCCCACACACCTTCCACATGGAAGTGGCCCTACACTTCTCGAGGGAATTGGACTAGGAAATTAACAACTTCCAACATGCCTTCTGAGAACTAGTGATGTGTCTATCACATACAATCTGTTATACAACTCTAGATCCTTCTATCTAAGTATAACATAATCTGACTAGATCATGCAATACAAAAAGACACTTGTTAACCAAAAAATTCAAATAGAGATTTTGCATTACTTTAGCCAAAGTTTCATATAAATAAACACATTCCAATAACGAATATGTGTGTCATATGTTTACACACTTCTAACTCAAACTGGTTATCCTCTTTATCATTTATCACAATAAAATATAATTAAAAGTATAAAATTACAAGCATATCAATTTATTTAATAGTACTTCTATCTTAGGCTTCGATAGGAAATCAAAAAATTAATTCTAATTACAATTTCACTAGTCAAGAATAGGGTAGAGTTCTAATAAACACTTAATATTTATCAACTCTAATGTGTAATCTAGCATCCTCAGCTATCTATTTGTTGACAAACTAGTCTCTCTAATGGAGAATCATATTTACAAAAATTGAATACAAAATTAAAACTTATCTCTTTCTAAATAACTATGTTTTGTAATAAAAATAGGGCTACATCTGCATACTACCAAATCACAGAACTAAAGACTCGCCATTGTCTTTGTTTCTCAATTTAATCACCAAAAAATATAAAAAATATCACTTTTACTAATAAGAATTGATTTGTACTAGAATATCATCTGATCAAAAGAGACACTTATTCTTTGTTCAGCTTGAGAGTATTCCACATAAATAAGAACTCCAAATTAATACTGCTCTTTTCTAAGCATTAGTAAGTTTATTTACTATAGATTTATCTATTTCATACTTACCAAATTCATAGGTATATATGTGTATGTATATTTTACATATACATATACAAATATACCTATGTTTAATAAAGGATAAAACAAGTTTTGATAAATAACTCAAAATCCATAACATACTCTGCTCTGAACATGACTCATGACATAATGTCAATAAAACATTCTATAAGAAATGAAAAGAAACCATTCCCTTACATATAACTGATTTAATGAACTCATGCACGTAGACAGAGGTAATTCTGAATTATAAACTCTTATATTCAAGGTTTAAAATCATATAAAGAACTCATATTTGGTAAAGAAATTATGTCTAATATCAATAATTGAACCAACAAATAGAATCAGGTTCAAAGTTGACCTCTCTTAACTTTGAAGAAACTTAGTTTGTTCACAATTATGTTTCTATTTCCTGATTAATTACAAACCTAGCTCCTTCAAGTCTCATTTCTAGGACAAAACTAAAGATATTCCATCACTGATAAACCACATCTTCTTGGTATCAAAACTGTGATAAAACATCATATTTGAAGCTATGTTTTTATGTAAGGTGTCGTGTTAACTTTAACACATTCGAATCATAATTTTTGTAAAAAGAGATCAAATTAATCACTTAATTGTGACAAGGTAAAATTGGCGGGTCTATATTAAACCCTAATCATTGATGACAAGGTTTGTAATGTTGAAAACCTAATGAGGGGGTCAAACCCAGAACATAAATATTATACATAGAAAATAGGAATGTTCTTTTATTGAACTGAACAACACATTACATTACAAAAATTGGGATCAAATCACAGGATGAATCCTTAATAGGTTGTAACACATTACAACTTCCTTCCTCTAAATTCTAGAACCTTATCTGATGGCCAGGACATTTTTGAATGTCAGGTGGATCATCGACAAGACATAAGACATCGGCAAAGCAGGAGGATCTTCCTCTAATGCATCAGGTTATGCCGATGAAGGTGATTATCATGCGAGTGATATTGCAATATGTTGTTGACGTCAGGGTGATATTTTTATTAGGTGATGAGGTCTAGATTTGTTTTCCTGTAGGGTGATATTTTCTACGGGGTGATATTTCATATCAGGGTGATGTGAAATATGGGGGTGATATTTTGCATATAGGAGGATGTGTGCAGGGAGAGCCGTCAGTATGAATTTGGTCATCGGCGTGTTAGGAATGTGTCGCTCTGATATGTGATGTTGGGAGGACAAGCAAGTGGTTTGTCGATGAGGAGGGTCTGGCCGATGGAAGATGATGAGGTTTATACTGGTGTCATCAGGAGAAAAAGCACCGACATCATATATGCTCATGGCCCAGTATATAAAGTGTTGAGGGGGTCACCGTGCGGTGCATGTGGGATAATTTGTTCCTACATGATTTGAAATATCAGGGTGATAAATCTTGGCGGGAAATAGTTGCGATGCATAGTATGATATTTTTCCCAAGGCCACAAGTTGGTGCGCCATTAATGGCTGATCTTACAGGGTATGGGTGATGGCGTGGATGGATCAAGTACCCGATTGAAGTTGTACATCCACGAGCAGCGGTGCAAGGCTCGAGACATTTCCCTATCTCCTCTTCCACTTGCTGCATTGAATGTTTGAGCGCCATTTCCTCAGAATGAACTGTATCTGGCAGACTTTTGATTCACCAAGAGATTAATGCTGAGTACCTGCCTTGTTGTATATAGCAGGCTGTGTTTCTCATTTGTTGTTGTTGAAGGCCTGGGACATTTTTGTGTAAATAACAAAGAACAAGGCATGATCCTGGTTGTTCTATCCCATTTTAGAGTTTATGAGTTGCAACATGAAGGTATTTTGTACATATGTTCAGTTTCAATGTTGATTTTTTATGAGAAATGCTTCATTGCATGTGTTTATCTACTTGTCTCCATTTGCTGCATGTTATTCTCCTTCTTCTGAATTTGGTTGCTAAGGGTTTCTCAGGTTCTAGAGTATGGTTTTTTGTATCACATGTTTGATCTCTAAATTCCATTCAAGGAGTGGATTAAATTGTTTTAGGTTGAGCATGGGGAAGGTTCCATGTCAGCAGGGATATCTGTAAGTAGAGGCAGCTAAATACTCATCCTTGGGTGATGTTTGTAAGGCAAGCATCAAGCTCAACCCCTTGAAACTTGAATGACAAGTTGCAAACCATCTATTGTATATGTCTAGTTGACTCCTTTCCCAATGGATAGGCACCAGTCTGCTCCTGGGTCAATAGTTATGAGCCAAAACCCCTTGTCTTACATCCAGGACATTATGTCCACCCATTTCATCACTTCAACCTGTTAGTTGTAGGAGTAGGATTAGGAACCCCCTGCATGCTCTCATACCCACCAGACAAATATGTCGAAGAATGTTGCCAACCTTGTGATCTACCATGCAGATCTTGGTCCAGACATGAGAGTATTCTGCCTATTGCTGTCAAGCTAAATCTATCAGTCATTGAGCAAGTCAAGGTCACATCTTTAGTTATAGGGGCAACCCCCTTGGTGCGGCAGAACCAAAAGTGAAGGGGAGGAGCTCACGCAACCTCCTATATTAGTTGGCTGAATCTGCCCGTGCATTAGAACTGGCAAACCCTAATGCTAATTCAGAAGAAAAATCCAACACACCCATAGAATTTTATTTTCTAATTTTGCTCATTTTTAGAGCCATACAGGGCCTCTAAGTGCCTCATATTTGACTTTAAAACTTTTTCAAGGGTTTTTAAAGAAACAAAACCTTTAATATCTTTCAGTCCACAAGTGATCTGTGGCCAATTCCTTCACCAAAGGTTATATTTTTCAATTTAGAAGCTTTGAGTAAATTTCTACTTCCATATATGATCAAGCAAGTTAGAAAAACTAAAGGTTCTACATGATTATTCAAGCAATTGGGTATTCAAAAATGCCAAAATTGAAAAGAATATAAAATAGAATCATCATTTTTTGGGGTGATGCAAGATTTCCCTTACACCATTGGATGCTCATGCATCAGACACCTAGGGTAATTTGAGTAGTGACCTTGTCACATCTCAGGTGTTTCAGGAAAACTCAAATGGTCAACCTCTGTCTTAGACAACCAAGAAGAATCTTTGATAGGCCTTCCTTTCCACTTAACCAGAAATTCTTGATATTGCCTATTTCAGGTACTTCTTCCCATATGGCTATCCATGATAACTTCTATCTCCTCCTTTGAAGTAGATGCTGGGATACACCACTATTCTTTTGTTGGTCCATCCTCTGTGCCACCTTCATGATACTCTATTAAATCAACAACTGTGAACATAGGGGCAATGTTGATTCCACTTGGCAGCTCTACCTCATATGCATTTCCTGAATCATGGTTCTTCAAAATCTTGCATGGTCCAAATTTATTCATCTTCAACTTATTATGTCCCAATTGGTAACCTTTCTTTCCTTAGGTGAGCCATGACCCCATCACCAACAATGAATTCCTTAAAATTTTGTTTCTAATATTCCTTAGCCTTGTACTAAGAATTCATTTTATTAATGTGTTGTCATACATCTTCATGTAATCTCTTCAAGCACTCTACAAATTATTCAGCCTTGACACTACTCTTCTCTCCTCTATCTATCTTTCTCATCTCAAAAATATTTCTTAGACTACTCCCATATACAATTTGGAATGGGGATTTACTAGTACTCCTATTGATATAATTGTTATATGTAAACTGCACCTGTGGTAATAACAAATCCCATCCCTTGGGCTTATCTCCAACTAAGCATCTCAGTAGGTTGCCCAAACTTAGATTCACTACGTCTGTCTCTCCATCAATCTGCAGATGGTGTGCAAAACTGAACTTCAACTCAGTTTTCAACTTATTCCATAAGGTCCTCTAGAAATACTCAACAAACTTGGTATCTCGATTTGAAACTATACTCTTTAGAAGACCATGTAGTCTAAACACCTCTTTGAAAAACAACTCTATAATATGAACATCATCACTAGTTTTTTGACATGAAATGAAATGTACCATCTTTGAAAATATGTCAACCACCAAAAATATTGAATCATGTCCTCTATGTCCTTGGTAAACCAAGAACAAAGTCCATGTATATCCTCCCATGGCCCCTCTGCTATAGGAAATGGATGATATAGCACAGTATTCTGACTCACTCCTTTGGCCATCTAGCATACTTTGTGTAGACATGAAAAATTGACCTATGATCAATTTCCTAATTCCTCCCTTCACATGAATTTTAATTAATTATTTAAATTTCCATTTATCTTTAATCCACCCTTAATTTCCTAAAGTTTAATTAATTTTAATTAATTAAATAAATCTTTTCACTTTTTACCATATCCCATAAATAATAAATTAAAATTAATTTATTATTTAGAATCTTCCACTTTTACCATATCCCATAAATATCATAAATAATAAATTAAGATTAATAAACTTAATTTATTATTTAACCTAAACCTAATCCAAAATTTGTTCAAAAACCTGTTCACCATAACGAAAATCAAACCTGTAAAATACCTACCTTTACGCTAACCACCTTTTACTATTCAACCATCTGAACCACTTCTACCCAAACCTTATAAAATAAATTTCATTTATCATTTACCACCCCCTGGAGAAACTATCATGGAGTTATGAAATTATCTGAGCAACCACATTTTTAAGCGTGTTTGGTAACATTTATTTTATCATATCTTTTGATCTATTTGGTGGTACATTTGATATAAGTTTCTAGGGTTTGCAATAGTTTCTTACCTTTTTAATAGAAATTTATATTGCTACATACCTGACGTGAACATGCCACTATAATCATGTTGTTTGTGCAAGATCTTATTTTAAAGTTTTGTAGGTTTGGAGAGTTTGGCAAATGGTGAAAATTTTCAATTTTTTTTCGTTTGCTGCATTTAAATTTACACGTGTATTGTTTAAAAGATTTCTAAAAATTTTCCAACACACCATTTTGTTCATTTTTAGAGTTATTACATTCCACAAAACTATTTTTCTGTGAGACTTTCCATACATTGACTACGTTTTATATTTAATAAATTGTGTTCCCTGTTAATCATTGCATTTACTCTTAAATATTTTTAAAACTTTAAAATGAAGTCATAAAAAACAAAACAAAAGATATTCATTTTCTTTTTTTATGTGTGCATCATATTGCTGGAAAAATCATTTTGCCCCATCATATTGCTGGAAAAATCACTTCACCCCACAAAATTTATTCATTTTCTTTTTTTATGTGTGCATCATATTGCTGGAAAAATCATTGCACCTCGTAAAAGATATTCACCTTTTTTATGTGAGCATTATAGTGCTGGAAAATTCTTCACATGGTAAAATATATTCACTTTTTTTTATGTGAACATTAGAGTGCATGATAAAATATATTCACTTTTTTTAATTGAACATTATAGTGCTAGAAAATTAATTCCTTTTACATCTATGCATTATAATGTTCAAAAATGGTCTCACACCCTAAATTATCTTCAAGTTATTTCTTTTATATGTGAACACTATAATGTCCAAAAAAATTATCTCATGCTATAAATAAAATTCATCATGCAAAATTTTATAAACTCATTGTTTTCTACATTTGATACTAATGTTAGGGCAAATAACACTTATTTTCAATGCTAATATTTACTCTCAGAGAAAACGTTGTGACATGTGAATTTTTAACATAACCCCCAAATGCTACATTTTAACTGCCTCATACAATTAGCTTGAGATCAAAACTATTAAACACGGAATTAGCAAAGCACTAGAGTGCCAATTTCTAACCCTTGGAGGTTGTATTTTTTAAACATGCATAACTTTCTCACCTTTCATTAGATTTTCACATTTTTATAGGTGTTGAAAAGCTAATCTAGTCATCTATAAAATAGTGTAGTCCATTTTCTCAAATTCATCTCAGATTTAATGGTATAACCATTTAAAATTCAGCCTTTTGTTTCAAATCATCAAACATTTTTCAACTCACAGTGCATTTAATGTTTCATGTGGACTTTTGTAGGATCATTCATACTGTCCTAACATTTTCATTGCAGCTATACACCTGTCAAAGACAAAATTTTCAAACTACTAATTAGTGTGTTGCAGGTTTGATTGTTAGAGAATCTAATCTTGGAACATTGTGTCTTCTTTTTATAGATTAGATCACATCACATCATAAGCAAGGGTTAAAATTAACAAATGTTTGCCATGTCTTGTGGTTTGCATTTTTCTCATTGAATGCATATGCTCTTCTCTTGAGCCACTCGGCAATCTTGAGAATCAAAAGCATTTCTTTGACATTTTGTATAACCACCCACACATTTGGATTTGGAATTAAAATGAACCCCATGCGAGTGTGAGGTAAAGGTGTTGTGTATGCTCTCTCCTTGCATTTTGTGCGATCTGGGAGATCAAAAACAACGTGTTTCCTTGCTTTTGTTACCCTTTAGAGTGGGCCCACTCTTGAGACACATCCGATAGGAGAACTCACTTGCAACCCCAAGCGGGACTTTCGTCCGGCCCACTATATAAATTGAGGATAAGGCAAAAGCCAAGTCTAACCAGTATTAGTGCTCACCATAAAGTGCTAGCTCGAAAGCAGGCATACCTTAATGTATATTAAACTCCTAGTAGGGTTAGTTAAAGCCTTAAGTGGCTTGCTAGATGCTCGTGGAGTACCAGTCCCCCAGATATTCACTACGAACATTTGTTTAGTGGCCAAAAACCCTCTACTTGTTGATACATGAGAAAAATCTGATAGTCATCCCACATTTTCATGGCTTATGGTAGAGATAGCAAAGTACCTCAAGATCTGTGCATCCTAGGACCTAGAACTTGGTGTGCTTGAGAAGTGAGTGCACTGTAAGGGGGAGCATGTGCCCCAAGTTCTTGGAGCTATACACCATAAGTAGGTGCATCCAGGTAAAACCAAGTTGGAACTCAGCAAGTATTGTCCTTTCCTAGCCTAGGATCGTGCATGTTTACAAGTGATTGTAAAACATCAAGATATCATCAAAATAAAACAACCAATCTGATTGTTGTGTGTCTTATATTATTGATGTGTGTGCTTGTCTGATCATCACCCTTGGACATTCTTTTCATCCTTTCATTTCAAACCATCATATTGTGTTTTCTAATCACCACTACTTCAAAATTAGGAACATATCATCCTTCAGTGTCACATCTCAAGTGGAACCTTGTCACTTTGAATCCTAAGAAAATATTTAAATTGATCCTTCCATTTCCCACCTAATTCATTTATCTTCATCCTACTCACATTCCATCCTTAACCTAGTCCAATCCTTATTTGTCAAAATGGTTGTGACTATCAACAAATCTAGGACAAATCAAAAACCAAAACTCATACTCTGTGGAGGCCCTCCTGGCTCTAATAATGATGAGAATTTGGTAGATCATGATGCATATTTTGATACCCATGAACCATATATCTCCCTATTTTGGCCTCCACCAACATCACTATCATCCCAAGAATATGAGGAAATACAAGAGCCTCGACATATCTATGATGATCATCATCCACAAGATCATTCTTATCATCTTAACACAACCCAAGATTTTCCTTCCATACTCTCAACCTCACAAAACTATAATCCTACCCAAGTCTCAATCTCGACATCCATTAATCCTGAAGTCCTTCAGTTACAACAACTCACTTAATCACTACAACAAGAGGCCGATATTAGATTTCAATTGGCACAACTATCACAATTGTCTTCACAATTTCAACATCCTACTACGTCAACACCCCGACTCTATGAGTCATCTCCATCCACCTCTTGCGAATCTTTATCACAACCAATCTACCACGCATATCAACCCAACACAGCCATACCCCAAAGCTATTCAACAATAACTTTACCTCAAACCTCATAGGTCCAGATTCCTAATCATGCTTCATCTTCACACATACCAAGTCCCCTCACCTTATATCTTCAACAACAAAGCCAAAAAAAAATCTTAGCCCAAAAACCACAACCTAAATTTAATACATCATCCTCCATACCTTTATCCATACAACATCAACAAATTCAACCTAAATTCTATGAGTCAACCCCATCATCATGCCAACCTAGTCTCTCCACATCAACCAATCTCATCAATATTCCTCAATATCCATCTCAAAATCCTCCACAACATGAGCATACTAGAACTAATCCCTCCTTGTACCAAGATCAAGAATTCACAAGTCATCTTAATGATACTCTTGACAAGGGAGATACCACCTCAAGTTTGGCTTCATACACCAATCCATCCACTATTCATCCTCATCCATCCGTTCTTATGGGATCTTCATCATATAATCCTTCCAACCTTCCAAATCCTAATCCATTAAGCCAATCCTAAACACCCTTAAAGTCTAAACCATCAATTTTTCTACCTAAACCCAATCCTATGATCCATCAACTGAAGCCCAATCCAAATCTTGATCCTATCATAGCCAATACTATCATCATCGCACCTAACCCAAATCCTAATCCTATTATATCCAATCCTCTTGTCCATCCACCTGATCCTAATCCCACTCCTATCATACCTAATCCCATTATCCTTCCATTACATTCTAAGCCTACACATCTACCATTACTCTCCATCCTTTATATTGTCCATCCACCCATGTACTAATGATGGATGTAATCAATTGGCTACTAGAAAGGAATCAACCACCATCCTCATGGCATCAAATCCCTATCCAAGAACCTTTAAATGTCATGCCTATTTCTCTAATCTCATCTTCTAGTCCACAAATTATCCAAGAACCTTCAAATGTTCTTGAAGATCCACCTACCATAAGCCCAATTAATTCCCCACCATACATTAAACCTATCCAAGAAACCTCCATTCTTATCCAAACTCAAGATTTATGTCAAGAGTCAACTCTAAAGCATGATCAGTCTTGCTCCATACCAAATCAAGATCAAACCTCTTCCTTTCCACCTATTCATAACCTATATCTTTTCTATGATCAAGATATTATCTGTGATCAAGAGCTTGTCACTCCTTCCACTCATGGTCCCAATACTATGATCAAATAAATACATTGGATCTTAAGCATAATGTTAATCAAGATTCTATTACTCCTTCACTAGCTCATATTGATACCATTTCAAATCCACCATCATGTCCTATCATTCTTACTACCTTCCTAAATGAATGTTTTTCCCTAGGAAAGCAACAACCTGTATCTTCCACCTCACCTTCCTCATCCAATAAGGAACTCATGTCTTGTATCCTCAAAAATAACCATCCCATTGTGTATCATATGTTCCAAAACATGAATTACCAAGGTAAAGGCTTAGGCCTTCATGAGCAAGGTAACCTGGAACCCATCCATGTCAAAGTCTCCCTAAAACCATATGGTATTGGTTATAAACCATAAGGTAAGCAATATCAAGATGTTGGTACTATGTTTCCACCTCCTAAATCCACTTCATCTAAGCCCAACCTAGGTGCACCTCATCGCACCCATAAAACATTTGGTGCTATTCCTCCTCCATCATCCTACAGACCTAAAAAGCATGTGACCATTCATCTTCCTCCATCCGCTTTACCTCCACTTCTTCCAACTCCTAACATCCCTCCATCTACTTTACCTCCCCTCCTTCCAACTCCTAATATTCCTATTCTCATATCCCCTTATCACTTTAGCCAAAAATCCATTAATCCCTCCATCCATACATCTCGTTCTTATAAATCCTCTGCAATTCCTAATCATGATCAACAAATGCACACATTGAATAAACATGAAGCTATCCTAAACACCCCTATGGGATTCAAAAATAAAAATTTGGATGCCTCCACCCATAAAGCCAAAAATCCCAATAATTCTCATGCCATATGGCACAACTGCGAAGAACAAAAGAAAAATCAAACTTCAAAGAGGCTACCCAAGTTCACATCTCAAAAAGATAATCTCAAAACCAAAATGGTTTGGGTCCCCAAGCAAAGAGTATCTAATTCAAATGGAGGATCCACACACCTAAATTCCCAAACATCCCACTCCCTATCACAAAATCCTAAAATTCATAAGTCCATTTGGGTTCCTAAAGACATGAATAGGTAATCCCCTCAGATAACATCTTTGTTACTCCCAAATCCCTCTTCCAATAAAGTGCTTCAAAATCCAATTCAGTGTGTGTAACCATTGGTCTTGGTTCCCTTTCACTCCACAACATTCTCACATACCTCCATCTCCCCATCTTCCATCTACTATCCTACTTATTTCTTCCATCATGTCCCTATAGTCCATGTTTTTTCATAAGTCCTTCATATCTCTCTCTTTAGCTCCATCGTACTCCACTATCCTTCCATCATCATCCACATCATAATCAACTATCCCCTATCCATCCTTGCATGAACCTTTCATATTCCACATCAAAATCCACTATCCACTTAAGCCATATCTCTTTCATGCAATCACCTGCCAACATCTCTGAGCATAATGACATTTGTCATGGTCCATGTAAGATGCATTCCATCTCTAATGGAACCACCACCTTGCTATGTGAACAAAATCTTGATTCTCTATCTATTCCATCCTATCCCCTACCAAAGTCAAAAAAAATAAAAATGAAAATAGTAAAGATAAATCCTTCGTCCAATGGTGAAGTCCTAGTAAACAGGCACCTTGGATAAGTACCATGATGAAAACCTGACAAACAGGCATCATGCGTAGGTGATTATCTATGTGCTTTACACTTGGGGGCATGTTGTCGCATCTATCCCATCTTATTTATCCCATCTCATATCTTATCCTATCATTTTCCATCATATATTTCCATCCTTACCCATCATATTTGTTGTACCTTCCTCATTGCACCATCCACCTTCCCTTCCTCCTTTTTGATCTTGATGAGGATAGGGGTAAAATTTTGAAAAATACTTTTAGACATCTCTTGTACTCCAAATTCCATCCATCTGTTTCTAAAAATATCCTCCATACATCCATCTACATCCTCAGTCCATTCATTCCTTCCACCCATTATCCCTATCATGCATCCTAATCAGAATCACCTTGTTAAATCCTAAGGCATAATATCTAGAGTGGGGGCATGTTATTCCTATGTGACATAGTCCTTGAAGATCACATCCTAGGCTCCCTCCACCCATCTATCATATATCTCCCATACATCATCCATCCTTACACCTACCTTTATCCTATCGCCAATTATTGTATCCATCCAGCCAATCCTACATTTATCCCATTTCCAATCTTTTTCATCCTACCTTTATCCTATTGCCCATGCTCTTATACATCCATCTAATCCTTTTACCTATCCTATCCATTATTTCTCATCTGCATCCTATCATCCTCCTTGCCTTTTGGTTTGGTTTTTCCTTGTCGTTAGTATCTATCCGAGGGCTATCCACGCACAATCCAATGCTAAACATCACAATATTGTCAAAAATCCAAAAAAAATAAAACTTTTGAAAAATACCAAAAAAATCAAATGTCCAACAAAAAAATCAATCCACATCCAATCCAATCACCATCAATTCTTCAAATCACTTCAATCAAGTTCATCCAACTAATTCAAAGCATTCGCCTCAATCCATCAATGCAATCAATCAAATCATTCCAAATAACACTAATCCAAATGCAAGTCATCCTTAATCCATACCAATCAAGTCAATCAATCGAACCAATTTATCCAATCACATCAACGGTCTTGTTCATAGCCTTGTTGCAAACCTGATCAATCATCATCATCATTAATGGGATATATTGTTCCCAATCCTAATGTTGTTCTCAGGATATATCGTTCACATATGAACAACACAATCCTTGCATTGTTCTTAGGATAAATTGTTCCCACATCAACAACACTATCACTCAATCATCAATCATCATCAACATCAATCAATCCAATCGATCCTCAATTTTTTAGCTTGACACGGGCAATACCTTGTTTATTTTTGAATCATATGTGCATGCTTGCTTGCTTGTGTGTGTGTGTCATCATTAATTCTTGCATTTGTATCACATTCGTATCATTGCAGCTAATATTCATATCTTGTGTATGTTGGAATAGCTTTTTGCATTATCCTTTGCATCTAAGGTCATATCATACCTTTTGTGCATTAGGAATTTATTTCTCTAAGTTTACTTCCTCATACATTAGACAAGGTTGTATTATGCTGGGACATAGGACACATCATCACCTTGGTCTTCATACCATGGTGCATAATGTCAGGTGCTATATCAAACATCAGATTGCTCAAAGTTTTATTAGCATAACTCCACCTCCTTCCCTCCGTTTCCTTTTTCAAGAACCTATCCATCTCCTTCATCTCTACATAGCCTCTTGAGGGGGCATTATTCCTACCAATCCTTCATTTTTATGAGCCCCATCAAAGCCAATCCAACCCCTTTTATCCATTCCAAACTATGTTTTAATCTTCTTTGAAATGACATTGCTTCGCAACATTGTCTCAAAGAGGGGCAAAATGTAAACATGAAAAATTGACCTATGATCAATTTCCTAATTCCTCCCTTCATATGAAATTTAATTAATTTTAATTAATTAAATAAATCTTTTCACTTTTTACCATATCCCATAAATAATAAATTAAAATTAATTTATTATTGAAAATCTTCCACTTTTACCATATCCCATAAATATCATAAATAATAAATTAAGATTAATAAAATTAATTTATTATTTAACCTAAACCTAATCCAAAATTTGTTCAAAAACCTGTTCACCATAACTAAAATCAAACCCATAAAATACCTACCTTTACCCTAACGACCTTTTACCATTCGACCATCCGAACCACTTCTATCCAAACCTTATAAAATAAATTTCATTTATCATTTACCAACCCCTGGAGAAACTATCATGGAGTTATGCAATTATCTGAGAAACCATGTTTTTAAGCATGTTTGGTAACATTTATTTTATCACATCTTTTGATCTATTTGGTGGTGCATTTGATATAAGTTTCTAGGGTTTGCAATAGTTTCTTACCTTTTTAATAGAAATTTATATTGCTGCATACACTTTGCAATTTTGCACAAATTTCTTCACATCCTGATGCAACTGTGGCCAGTAATAATTCTCACTAACAAGAGCAATGGTCTTATCTCAACCAAAGTGTCCTACCAACCCTCCACTATGCTTCTCCTTAATTAGGTTCTCTCTCATGGAACTCCTCAAAATGCGCAATTGGCTTCATTTGAACAACATACCATCTTGGAATATGTAATCCAACCATCTCATCCTATCCAAGGTAATAGGCTCCAAACAAGGTTTCTGGGCCTCTGCAAAGTCTGGATCTTTAGGGTACAAATTCTTGAGTTCATTGAACCTGACAACCACTGTCTTCTTCTTTGTCAACAAATTTTGCCTTCTACTTAAGGCATTTGCAACTCTTTTGGAATTACCACTCTTGTGC
This sequence comes from Cunninghamia lanceolata, assembly GCA_027924645.1. NCBI lineage: Eukaryota > Viridiplantae > Streptophyta > Pinopsida > Cupressales > Cupressaceae > Cunninghamia > Cunninghamia lanceolata. Next base: position 612,496 of record BSBN01000737.1, on the reverse strand, counting down.
TTCAAAACAAAAGCATAACTCTGCAGAAAGTCAGTTGACTTTAAGTGCCTCTGATTTAACTGTCCTTGACTATTAAGATACTGAAAATCCTGATGATTAGTATATAAAACAAGCTATTTCAGAAACAAATAATGTCTCCATTTATTCAACTCCTGAACTATAGCATAAAACTCCTAATCATAAACATAATATTTTTTATTGGCATCATTAAGATTCTCACTAAAAGAAGTAATGGGTTACCTTTTTCACTAAAAAAAACTCCTATAGTACTATCACTAGCATCACAATCTACCTGAAACACCTTATTTAAATCTTGAAGTGCAAAAAATGGTTGATCTATGACTTTCTGCTTCAGTCTATCAAAACTCTTGGTTGCTCTTGTAGTCCATTTAAACTCTTTTCTATCTCCTCTCATTGTCTCAGTTAGGGGTGCACAAATGCTACTAAAATTCCTAATGATTTTTTTATAAAAACTTACCAACCATGAAAAGATCATACCTTTGTAACACTCCTTGGGGCAGGCCATTCAATGATATCCCTCACCTTCTCTAGATCCAATTTAAGACCCTTAGCTAAGATAACAAATCCCAGGTATGCTAACTCCTTCATGAAACTACATTTCTTTAAATTAATCAACAAATTTTCTTCCCTCAGCTTCTTAAAAACTTTTTGAACATGCATCAGGTGCTCCTCCAAAGTCTCGTTCATGAGCTACATAAATGTTCTTGGTACATTGGTTAGCCCAAATGGCATGATAACCATTTGTATAGGCCCTCCTTAGTCTTGAAGGTTGTCTTCCATTCATCTCCTTCTCTGATTTGGATCTGGTGATATCCACTCTTTAGATCAATCTTCATAAAGTACTTGGATCCACTCAAGAAATCCATAATATCATCCATCCTTGGTAATGGAAATATGTACTTGATTGTAATTTTGTTGATTGCTCAGGAATCTTTACACATTCTCCACTCTCTATCTTTCTTTGGTGCTAGTACTGCAGGTACATCGCACATGGACTTAGGCTCTCCCTTATCAGTCCTTTCCTTAATAGCTCATGAAATTGTCTGTCCATCTCTTCATTCTCTACAAGATTCACTCTATGGGCTTCCTTATTCAGAATACTAGCTCCTAATATCAAATACATTTGGTGACTTATCTTCCTCATCGATGGTAAACCTTCTAGTACATTATTAGAGAAAATGTACTGAAATTATTCCAAGAGGTCTAAGACTTCTACTAGTATATCTTCACATTTCTCCTAGTTGATCTTAGGAATCAACATAAAACAATGATGCTTGTGCTTCATACCATCCAAAACTTTCCTACCATAAATCAAGAAAATTCTGGCAATACCTTTTCTTCCACCTCCTTCAAGGGTTTCAACATATGATGATTCCATCTTTTGTTAGGGAATAGGTGTTTGCATGGCCATCATGGGCAACACACCTATCGTACTACCATGACTTTTCCATTAGCATATGACATGCATCCATCAATATGATGTCATACAACACCTCATCATGGTAGTCTCCAATCTTGAACTTGACTAAACACTACTCATTGACCAAAGCTTTATGGTCCTTTTGCAACCATGCAATCTGATATAAATATGGATGCCATCTCCTTGTCAACTTCAACTTGTTAACCCTCTCCTTTGAGACAAGATTATTAGTACTTCCACTGTCAATAATAATATCACAACACTTACCTTCACACTTGCACCTTCTTCAATATAAACTCTTCCTCAGATCTAGTTCTTTCTCCTCATTTAACAAGATTCTTCTAAAAATTAGGGTTTCTCCCCTTTTAGCATCTTCAGAATTCTTATACTATACATCTTCATCCACATGTGTAACTCATGCATTACCTTCAGGTCTCCTACTTATCCTTCCTTGATGTTGGGGACACTCGTAGGTTCAATGTCCTTCTTCTCCACATTAGAAATAGGTTCCTTTGAGACCCCCTCTTCCAGGTCCTTGCCCAGGTCTTCCTCTTCCTCTTTGCTCACCATTATTTTGGTCATGAGGGAAATAGGAATTATCTCCTTCTAATTTCGACTGGTGCCTACTTCTTCACTTTTTTTATCTTCCTTTCAACCTCAATAGGATCTTCTACTAGTCCTTCCACCATGACCTCTTCTTCTTTGTTTGTACTTTCAAATCTTTTATTTAGCTTCTCTTCCACCTTTAGGGAAAACTAGTATGCATCTTCTATGGTGATCATTCTGACCAAGCTCAGCTCATCTTGAATACTTGGCCTCAACTCATTAATATAAGGAGATACCTTCTCCTTGTTGGCCTTTGCATGGCCTGTTCTGATAATAATCTTATAAAAATCTTCTATATACTCATTAATAGACTTGTTACCTTGATTCAATCCTTGCAACTTCTTCAACAACTCTAACTCATAGTCCATAGGAATGAATTGCTTCTTTAGTTTGTCCACCATCTGATCCCATCTAGTAATATTTCATTTTCCTCTTCTAATTCTCTCTAAATGGACCTCCTTCCACAAAATACTAGAATGACCCTTCAACTTCATTTTTGCAAACTTGACGCATTTTGGATCCTTCACATCTTCATACTTGAAATATTCCTCCATATCATTTATCCAATCAATAAGCTCTTATGGATTCAGATCCCTAGAATAGGTAGAAACTTCAATCCTAGGCCTCTTTCCAATCTTTGAAATGGCCCTCAATAACCTAACTTGCACAGGATCTCTTACAATATCTTGTTGTAATAAAGGGAAAGATTGATATTAGGTGTTTTTATCCCCAGGCTCACATGAGGTGCAAGGGGAAAGCATACACATGCTAATACAACCTTAGGATTTAATATAGAACACAAAGGAAATGTGAGATTTTTCATCTCCAAGATCACACTAGGTTCATGGAGAGAGCATACATCTACACATTTCCAAAAGTACAGCATACAATGTTCATTAACCCTCTAAGTTAATGTGCCTAGATTAGTGGGAAAAAAAAAGGCTTGGACAATCGAATCTGCAAGCCAATATATTAGTAGTTTCATAGTTTTTTGTTCTTTGACTGAAAAATAACAAGTTGCACCACTTGATTAGTCCATAAATTAAACAAATGTTGGCTATAAAACCCAAAATATAAGATTTTGCAATATTCAGAACAAAAATACAATGATGCAATCAAAAACATCTCGATTTTGCAAAAGTATCTCAATATGAAGTGAAAGTGACATGACACTGAATTGACAAAAAGTTATATTTTGTTTTGTTTTCTGATTTTTTTATGTTATTTTATTTTTTTTGTTCTTTTTTAGATAGATTATTTTTGCAAAACAAAATATTATCTAATTGGAAAAGTTTGACAAACTGAAAAATGAATGCCAAACAAAAGTACCCTATTTTAGGCAAAAGCACCCTGATCAGGTAAATGTGCTTTGTTTCAATCAAAAGCACATCAATTTCATGCAAATGCAACCTGATTCAATCAAAAGTGCCCCTTTGTGACCTGTCTTTAGAAAATACCAAACTTCAACAAAAAATTGTTAGATTTAGGGATGTGGGTCCCACCAGGCATGCCAAAATGAAGGATGAGGAAATAAGAATGAGGTCAAAGACATAAAATAGATCAATGACATTCATTACCTTCACCTTAATCAATCTCTTCTCCTTTGATGTACAATACTAAGCTATGTTCTTCGATGAAATGATAGTAAAGACTGTATGTGGATTGCTAAACAATTGAGCATAACCTTTATATGATAATGGATATTATGGAGATAAATTAACAATGTATAATTGTGTGTAAAGATGTGTTATTGATGGCTTGGACGAAGATCAATTTATAGATTTTCAAAAATGACAATCGATGGTGGAGAATGATATGAAATATCAATGGCTAGAAGATCGAGAGGATTTGATGAGGGAGTTAACTAATTTGATTGATGAGTTAGTCATTTGATTGAATAGTTAACTAAATTGATTGAATAGTCAATTTGAGTGATTAGTGGAGAACATTATGGGAGTTAATTTCATGAAATAAGGAATAATTCATGAAATAATGGATAGTTTGAAAAGTAAATAAAATATTAATTTTATTTACTTGTGATGAGAAAATGGAAATGCATTTGATTAATTAAATAAATTGTATGAATTTGTTTAATTAATAGATGGAAGATATGTTAGTTTATTAATTAAATAATTAAAACTTATTTAATTAATATGGATAGAAGAAATAGAAATGGATTAGGAAAATAATGTAGATGAAGTGTAATGACATGGAAATGTGTTAGTCAGTTTTAGGTGTCTACAAGTAGAATGGATTAGGATTAGGACCTTGATTAGATTTGATTGATTGATTGGGATTAGGATCCTAAATGATGGATTAGGATGATGTGGAGGGGATGATTTGAATTTGGATTAAGAATAGAACCACCCAAACAGAAGCAGAACCACCAAAGCAGAGTTAGGATGGAAAATGTACCTTTCAAGGCCGCTGAAATAGGAGTAAAACTTTTGAAAGGTGTTCAAGTGTTTGAAATGACTAATTTTTGCAAGAAAATGGATAAATTTTGTACAAAAATAGGTGGTTAGTGAAATTTGAGTAACATATCCCCCTACAAACACACACCTCTATTAGAAACTATAATGATGAAGATGATAAAAAGTGATGGAAATGAGTTTGAGACTTGAAAAGTAGAGATGTTTATTCACAAAGTAGAACTACCCAAATAGAGTTAGAAGCTAATAATTAAGCTAGGCCTGCTAGGATAAGATGACATGTTGCTGAGATAGGTTACAAGGCCAGTGAACTAGAATACAACTGCTAAAACAAGTGCAAGGGCTAGAAAATGACTATTTCTGTAAGAAAATGGTCAGTTTCACAAAAACAAAGATGGTTAAAAAAAATTGAGCATTATGACACCTTGTAAAAGTGATCCCTATCAGAAAATAGAATGTGGAAGGTGTTCGAAAGTGATAGAAATGATTTTGAGAAGTGTACAGGTGAATTTGTAGTCCCTAGGACAATGTAGAGCCTCCAAACTGAAACAAGGACATTGAAACAAAGTTAGACTCCAACATAGGGATAGAGAAGGAAGATGTATGTAGATAGGGCCGCTAAAACATAATACAGGGTTTTTGAACTATGACAAAACTTCTTAAATAGAGCCCGCAACTCAAAAACAAGCTTAAAACAAGGAAAGCTTGTTAGATTAGAACCTTAGGGGGTCCCATCGGGTATGCCAAATGTATGACATGTATAAAATGAGCATAAAAGAACAAACTAAAACCATATTAGCCTATTCTACCCATTAGCTAATGCTACCTCAAGATTGAGCATAAAAGAATGCAAAACATATTAAGTTAAAACACTTAACTACATGCAAACCTTTGTTACTTGGATATGCTCCTTTGATTTTGAATGTTGATTGCTCCTCAATTTGACAACATAACATTGCATCTCATGGAGTCTTGAAAATGGCTTGGGTTGATGGCTATTTATAATTTTTTTTGGATAGTGGATGAAGGGCTAAGATTGATTTGGGAAATCAAGGGTTGAGAATGATTGAGAAGTTTGGATTGATGAGAGCTTTCCAAGTGGCAAGATTGGATTGTAGGAGAAGGATGGTCCTTGGAACAAGGAAAGATCAAGGGTAGAAAAGTGGTCTTGGAAGAATGGGATGGTGAGGATTGAAAAGGGACAGAATGATACTTTGTATAAAGGACATGTTCATGCCTTCATAAGAGACCCATGTGGTCATGTATAAAAGGCCATACCTTTGTACACTTTGGGCGAATGAGGGGATTTGAATGGATTTAAGCATGGTTAGGGATGTGGAGCCATGAGATTAAGTTGGCTAAGTAGATTAGGCAACTTAATCAAAAGTTCACAACATAAGGAATTAAATAAATAGACATATTTATTTAATTCATGGGATGGGGATGGGATATTAGATAAATAGAAATATTTATTTAATGTTAGATTATAAAAGATAGGTGATAAATGATTAAATAATCAGTTATGCTAGGGATACAGTATGAATGAACATATAGATGAATAGTGAATAGTACATGAATAGTGATTTTAATTATAAAATATTATTTAATCACTATCAAAAGGGGAATTGGATGATTAATTGAATAAATGGAGATTTATCCAATCAAGTGGTTGAATGATGTTCTAATTAGGGTTGAATAGTGTCAAGATGAAGAGTGAGTGATTTTAGGTGTCTACACCATGCATTAAAATGCTACTCTTCCATGCTATCCACCAAATCAATAAAATAGGAAATCACAAATATCACAAACCTAATATAAGATTATGACCATCACAAACCAAACATAAGAGTTCTTGTTGCTATGGTTGATACCATTATCAGTCCTCACTACCCATCATAAGAAATATATGTTGTTGGTGGCTCATCAAAGTACTAAGTATATGTGAGTTACATGGCAAATCCAAAGACTGACGAATAACCAACAGATAAAGTCAATCCCTATCACAAGACAAACATAATCTTACAAATAATGGAAGGATCTTCCTAGCCTCTTAAAACATCTCAAAAGATAGTACATTGTTGGTTTCTCAACATAATAAGTACTAAATATATGTGAGTTAAATTGTGAATCGAGAGGGGCTAGTAGTTGAACACCCTAACTTCGTCCCTGTCAAAATCATATGTGGCAATTTCAAATTATTCTAAAATTTTTACAGCAGCTTACTTGGCAAGGCTCCTACTTATAACTAAGATTTCAAGTGCACATCATCAAATATTATTGCATATCAATATGCTCTTTGTTGAGGTGTCCAAAAAGATGTGAGAAAAAGATTGGACTAATAGTTGTGCATTAAGTCATGTTTTGTTGGTGTGCCGATGTGGCATCACATGATTTGTTGTTTTTTTAAAAGTTCATTCAATTATAAATATTTATGTTCAACATTTGGTCATTTTTAAATTTACATGTGGAATAATCATTGGCAATATATAATATATAGGGTGTTCAACTATTGGCTCCTATACCCATAAGTACTATAACAACAATTGAACCCCATTCAACTATTGACTCCTCTACCCTAATGACTGTCAGCAATTCTGTTTTACCTAAGCAGGCCTTTTGTTAACTGTGGAGATAGGACCAAATAGTTAATACAGTGACAGAGTCTTCAGATTGGGTGATTATTATTGCTATTATTTGTCAATATGATAATGATATTGATAGTATTTACCGATAACATACCGTTGTGGGTATTTGATTTTGACAATGATTCCACATGTTTTTTAGTGTAAGGTTACCTTTTGTGTAACTTTTAGCATGTAATAATATGGTCGCCCAAACTTTTTTTAAAAGTAAGCGCATTGTGGCTGCAGTGGGGGCAGATGAGATGAGATCAGTATTATTTGAACGACAGAGCACCCACTGCCCAGTTTATTCAAAGGAAAAATCATTAATGGAGGAGAAAAAGAACAATACAAATCTAAATAATCCATGCATACGAGACAAAATGGTTGAAAACTGAAGTCCTGAATAAGTTTGTGCACCCGTGGTTGTGCTTCTTTGTGATCACTACAACCTCCTGCCTTTGAACAAACAAAAGATGAATAATTATGAAGGAATTGATGTGTATGGAGACAGCCAAGATTGTAAGAATAAGCCGGCTGTCCACAATTATTCAAGAGCCAATAGTAATATGTAACCAGGGGCCCTTGATGGACCAAATTACACTCTACCTTTGGGTAGAGTTTAGCATAGTCAAACTTGTTTACCATATGGAAAGGTTAAAGAATGATGGAGCAATTTTTTTCATTCAATTAACATTTATGCAACTTCAAGGAAATGAAAACTAAAATGATTGAGAGATTTACATCCATTGTCAAGATTTGCATGTTAAGCACATTTTTATACTAAGAGGGGGAATCAGTATAAGCTAATCTTTTACTTTTTCAAGTTAACAATCACAATAAAATCAATTGTACAACATTAACAATTAAGAACACAAGAAGAATACAAGAAGAACGTGGAAACCCTTTTGGAAGAAAACCACATAGAATAAGGCTGCTTGGATCTACTATTCAAATCCAGTCACCAAAAATAAAATTCTCTTACAACAAGTTTGTAGGCACCAACCCATTGGAGACACCAATCCCTGTCGCTAAACAATTTGTAGGCACCAACCTACTTGAGACACCAATGCCCATTGCTAAGCACCAACTTAGCAAGAGACACCAATCTCTTCTTTTAGGAGGCACCAACTTCCAAATGAACAACTTGAATGAATGATGATCAATTGATATGCCTTCATAAAAATCTTCTTGTTGATGATACAGTCTTCAAAAATTTGATACAATCATTTTCATATACTTTCCTTTGGAAATCTGCATATATTCCCCCTTTCAATCTACATATATTCCCTTTCAAATTTGAATAGTCCTCTTCTCAAATATCTACTGCTATACTTAGAAAACTGCTCTTAATAGGTTTGATTTTTCATCTTCTCTACTTGTCATATTTTTCAAATACCATCTTCTTTATATATCTCCATCTTATGCCTCAAGAGAGGCACCTTTTCAAAAGGTGATAACCCTTCCAAAAGAGGTGATTCCTCATAAAGAGTTGGCCTGATTTGAATATATTTAATTTATTTCTTTATTCCCAAAGTGGCGCTACTATATTTCAGGTTGGCCAGATTTAAGTGCATTTAGTTTATTATAATTTCCATTTCTCACTCCCCAAGAGGGGTGAATCAAAAGGGCCAGCATGTTTATTCTTGTCAAAAAGGTGGCGCTTATAGCATGAGTCGGCCATATTAGCACTTTATCCTATTTCTCCAAGAACTCAAAATAACTTACAAATGTTTCTTGTATCTTTCTCATGGGTCGGCCAAATATAATTTTAATGTATTTTCCATAAAGAGAGGCACTAATAATAAGGAAGGTTGGCTAGCATAAGTGTAAATCTGTTTTGCATATATGTCAATAATATCATCTGCCCTTGAAATGATTAGTGGCCTTTGGACTTTATTTGATGCCATTTAACCACACTATGAATGGTAGCAATTAGTTCTCCTTTGACATCATCTCTAACATCAATGAAAATCTCGTCCATATGCCTTTGACATCAATGATAATATTGGCAACAATCTCCCTCTTTGTCATTGATGGCAACCTAGCAACATACTTCTCTCCTTAGTGATGTAATTCTCCCCCCATTTTGTAACACTTCCCATGTCTGTAAAGCTCCCCCTTTCTCTAACGCTCCCTCTTTGACATCAATGGAAAAGGGATGTTCATTATAATTCCATACATAAATAGATCATGAGAAACATCCAAATCATTTTCTTCAACATTGTTATTATATTTTCTCATTGTTGTATCTGTACATAAATCAGTATAAACAACATCATGGATATCCATAGGCGTCTCTTCTAATGGTCCTTTCTCTTTAACTCCATTATATGGTAACTCTTATATATGTAATTTGCTACTACTGCGTCATTCTCCTTTCTTGTCTTCATGGTATAATAAAAATAAATTCTTCCACTACTACTACAATAGCATTCTCAACCCTTCTACTTACCTTCTTCATCTCTTCACCATGCCTTATTAGCATGTTACTCAAATCTTTGCCACTGATTACATTTTCAATATAAGTTGCCCCATAATGGAAGGCCCATCCTTTGCTGCCTTAATTTCACCCACCTTTGTTACTGCTATATCTTCCTCTGCTTCAACTACTTTCACCTCCTCAAGCACTATATATATCAATATAAACTCTTCTCTATCACCTCAAGCACTGTTCTCTCTAGCCTTCTTTCCATCCTTACCCATTGGTGGAGATGCATGAACTTTAAAACCACTTACTATCGATTGCCAAATATCAAATCCAAGAGCGATTAAGTAAGTGTGCATTCTTATGCTCCAAAAAGCATAGTTTGTTCCATCGAAGAATGGAGCCCTGTTGGAGAAGAATCCTTCTTGGTAGGCCATGTGTGCTCTTGAGATCCTCCTTCTAGTGATTAAAGTATATTTTGAAGGAACCCTCTCTGATATGAATTATTAAGCACACGTTTATACTAAGAGGGGGGTGAATCAGTATAAGCTAATGTTTCTTTTTCAAATTAACAATCACAATAAAATCAATTGCACAACATTAACAATTAAGAACACAAGATTTACGTGGAAACCCTTTAAGGAGAAAACCACGTAGAATAGGACTTCTTGGATCTACTGTCCAAATCCAGTCACCAAAAGAAAAAATTTCTTATAGCATGTTTTTAGGCACCATCCTATTGGGGACACCAATCCCCATCACTAAACAATTTGTAGGCACCAACCTACTAGAGACACCAATCCCCACTACTAAGCACCAACTTAGAAAGAGACATCAATCTCTTATTTTAGGAAGCACCAAATTCCAAATGAAGAACTTCAATGAATAATAATCAATTGATTTGCCTTCATAAAGATCTTCTTTTCGATGATACACTCTTGACAAATTTGATGCAATCATTTTCATATACTTTCCTTTGCAAATCTACATATATTTCCCTTTTCAATCTGCATGTATTCCCTTTCAAATTTGCATATTCCTCTTCACATATGTCTTCTTCTATACTAAGAAAACTACTCTTAATAGGTCAGATATATCATGTTTTATGTGTGTCATCTTTAGTAAAAAACCATCTTCTTTATATATCTTCACCTTATGCCTCAAGAAAGTCACATTTTCAAAAGGTGATAACCCTTCCAAATAAGGTGATTCCTCATAAAGGGTTGGCCTGATTTCAATATATTTAATTTATTTCTTTATTCCCAAAGTGGCGCTACTATATTTCAGGTCGGCTAGATTTAAGTGCATTTAGTTTATTTTAATTTCAATTACTCATTCCCCAAGAGAGGCAAATCAAGGGGGTTGGCTTGTTTATTCTTCTCAAAAAGGTGGTGCTCATAGAGTGAGTTAGCCATATTAACACTTTATCTCATTTCTCTGGAAAGAACTCAAAATAACTAACAAATGTTTCTTGTATCTTTCTCATGGGTCGGCCAAATATATTTGAATGTATTTTCTATAAAGAGAGGCACCAATAATAAGGAAGGTTAGCCAACATAACTGTAAATCTATTTTGCATATATGTCAATAATATGATCTGCCCTTAAAACAATTAGTGGCCTTTGGTCTTTATTCTATGTCCTTTAACTGCAATATGAATGGTACCAATTAGTTCTCCTCTGACATCACCTCTAACATCAATGACAATCTCATCCATATGCCTTTGACATCAATGACAATATTGCCAACATTGCATTCAATCAATGCCAATTTGTTTTTCTAGTATAGTAGCAATAGTCTTTTTGGAATTGACTCAATGCCAATTTTCTTATAGTATAGTAACATACGCATCTAGCGGAAAGGAATTATAAATTATAAGTGATGCTTGTTAAAAACCCAAGGATATGATCTTTGTTATAAAATTAATGTCATTAACATTGGAGTATGAGCACTATTAGTTGACAGAAACACCATGATTAATGGAGATCCAAATATGTTATTTTGATGCCCTGTAATGTGCTTGACATGGCTACCAAAGTAGAGAATTGTTGGATATTTTTTTCAAATTCTATATCTATTCTATTTTAAAAGTCTAAGCTTTGATATGGGTAATAAGTCCCCGCTCATGCTAGAGGGATAAATCTGGTAGCAAAGATACAATCTTCCACATGTATTGTTGACTAAACCAAAGAAATCATCAAGGTAACTAGACAAGAGTCATTTGGGTTAGAAAAAGCTAAATACAAATCCAAAACCAACAAGTGCACTAGGCCATGCTGAAAGAAGACCAAGGATGATAGACAAGGTGAATGTTCCATTATAATCATATAAACAACTATACTCATCCACAAAGGAGATAATTTAAAAAGTGAATTTGCAAAGAAAAATATTGCAGCACTTTTTAAACTAGGGTCAAGAAGGATCTAGTAGACCACAAGCTTAGGCTAACTCAATCCCATTTCCATTTTCTTGTTCATCCACCATGTGGATGCTTCTCTAGCTAACTAATATGCTCCCCATATTTCCTTAGTTATTTCAAAATATGTTTCCATATTGGTGAGCCATGCTTCAACTCCTTCACACAACATAGTACCATCAAACTTTGGTGGGGTAATCTTCTTCATATCCTTAGCTAACTCATGAGTTAACTAGTTTCTAGCATTTACTACTCTTAGAGGGTCCTCATGGTTTTCAAATTTTTCTCCAGATCCATTTTGTCCTTCATGAACACTATTTTCCTATTCATGTTCTTCTCTTTCTTCTAGGTTATCATCCCCTCTAACCTCTTGTTATAAATCTCCTAACCTCTCCTTGGTTTCATTCAATAGAACAAGGATTTGGTCCAATTTATTTGTTGGATCTTCTCTAGCTAGAACAAAACCATCTTAACTACATCTTGGGTTTGTTCTCATCCAAACCATTTTACACCTAGTGAGTCACTAAGGTTCATTAGTTCTAAGTTTGGTCATGTGTTATATGTTGATTTCTAAGTCATTATACATAGTAGTAATTAAAACATACATCAATACTAAAATTCAAAAGATTTCACACAAGAAATTATCACATAATTACCAAAACATGATGATCTTTTATTATAATAATTGTAGATCTCTAAAATTGACCGAACCCTATTTATCCCTCAATTATCCCTAATTAATCCCAATTTATCCTTAATTTATCCATTTCCCAACCTCACTCATAATTAATTTTTATTCCCTCACATAAGATTTAATTAATAAAAATTAATAAATATTTCCTTATATCCCCTCCGATAAATAATAAAATAAATTAAACACATTTATTTATTATTTACCTAAAACCTATTCATAAAAATTTTAAAAATATTAACCACCTTTATCATTCAACCAACTCTTACCGTTCAACTACCCCTTTTACCGTTGAATTGCTTCGCCAAAAACATTATAAAAACCTATCCCAATTATAAATTACAATTCCTAGGAGAACATTTATGGAGTTATGTTGGAAAAAGTTAAGAAACCACATTTAGCGAATTGGTAACATTTATTTAGTGCTATAGTTATATCTTATCTTTGGATTTGATTGGATGGGCTTATAAAAATGAAGGATTGATAGATTATTCCCCTTCAAGAGGATATGTAGGGATGAAGGAGATGGATAGGCTCTTGAAAAAGGAAATGAAAGGAAGGATGTAGAGTTATGCTGATTCATTTTGAGTAACCAGATGTTTGATATAGCATTGGACATTATGCACTAAGTTATAAAGCCCAGGGTGATGATGTGTCAAATGTGTAAAGGCTTGAAAGTCACTAGCAAACATATGCCTAAACCACCATGATATGAAAGACCATGATGATAAAGTGGCAGGTATGTTGCAAGGACTGATATAGATGCAAGACAACAATGATATGACACACACAAACAAAAAAAGTGAAGCATGCATACATGATACAAAGATAAATAGTATGTTACCCCTAGTCAAAACTAAAAATCATAAACCAAAAGACTTAATCATGACGTAAATTACAAAGCCATTGATATCTCTTGGCGAAGATTAATGTGATAAATGGATAAGAGCCTGTTGTAGGAACAAGATATCCTTGGATAAGGCTAGGATGTTGGATAGCATGAGTAATAGATGATTTGCCATGAGCAATCTATAGCTTGATTACTTTTGATAGGATCAAATCGATAGGTGTTGATTTTACCTTGTTGCTTAGGAGTTCTAAAGTGTTTGTGAGATATGACATGGATTGTGTGAGTGCCAAATTTTTTTATTTTTGTTTTCAATTTTTATGATTTTTTTGTTGATTTCTATGATTTGATGGAGGAAAATGATGATGACTTGGTTATGAAAATCTTATTATGGGATTGCATGAGACTTGAAATGCAGACACACTCAAGAGTCTATGATGAGGAACCCAAAGGTACTAAGACACATAGACCTACATAGGTAGACAAAAGAATACTAGGATGAGAATAGGTGAAAGAATGGGATAGGACTAATGGCAAAGCTGATGGTAAAGGAACTCAGAATAAAAGGATAGACAACACTATATAACCGGATGATACTGAGTAGACTGTTATTACAAGATATGGATGGGGGATGAGTGAAGAATGGACTTTATTATGGGTGTGAGATGGATAATGGGGTGATGTTTGATGTGAAAAATCTACCTAAAGGATGGTGGAGACAACTCAAGTTTTTACACATAGTGCCTACGAATAGGTTTTCACCACGGTACTTATCTAGAGCACCACTGAAGTGGTTTTCACCATTGGACGATTTTTTTTTAAACTAGGATACTTTGAGTCAGGTATATAACCCTTTGAGATGGACTATGTTTATAGATTATTCCAAAGGTTGACCTTCCAGAGTGGAAAGTTGGTAAGCTACTGATCCATAGCTTTTGGTTACTACAAAAGGTTCTAGCTAGTTAGGTTTGAACTTCCCTTTTTCTTCACGATCAACTAGATTTATTTGATTTTCTTTTAGTACAAGATCGCCAATCTCAAATTTATGAAGCTTCATATTTTTGTTGTAACCTCTGTGAAGACAATTTTGATATGTTTTCAGATGATTAAGAGTTGTAAGTTGCTTCTCGTCCACTAGTTCAAGCTCTTGTAATCTTGATACATGATATTCTTCATCTGAAATTAGATGTTGTAATGATATTCTTAAGGATGGGAGTTTGATCTCGATGGTAAAATTGCTTTTGATCCATAGACCAAGGAGTAAGGTGTGGCACCAGTAGGAGTGCGGATGCTAGTTTGATAGGCCCATAGGGTGGGGTTAAGTTGCAAGTGCCAATCACGGCCAACCTCATTCACAATTTTCTTTAGGATTTTCAGGAGAGTCTTATTGGTTGCTTTAGCTGGGTCATTTCTTTGTGGATAATAAGGAGTGGAAAAGTGGTGTTAAATTTTGAATTTAATGCAAAGTTCTTTATCATCCTGATTCTTAAAAGGTTAACCATTATTTGTGATTGTGGCTTGAGGAATACCATAGTAGCAAATGATGTAATGGAAGATGAACTTAGATATTTGTTTCTCCATTATGTAAGTATGAGGAATGGCTTCAATCCATTTAGTAAAGTATTCGGTAGCAGTTATGATAAATTTGTGGCCATCTAAGCAGGAGGGATGTAGTTTTCCAACGAGATCGAGCCCCCATTGTGAGAATGGCCATGGAGTAGTGATAGTTTGCAGTTCCTGTGATGGTGCATGAATTAAATCGCTATGTTGTTGGTATGGTATAGATTTCTTGACAAAATCATGTGCATCCTGCTCCATAGTAGGCTAGTAATATCCTTTGCAAAGCAACTTCTTAACTAAGGAAGGACCACTAGAGTGAGCACCACATATGCCTTCGCGTATCTCATGCAAGGCAATTTGGGCTTCTTTCGGGTTAAGACATTTAAGTAGGACACCATCTAGTTACCTTCGGTAAAGCGTGTCACTGAGGAGGACATATCAGGAAGAATGGTGAATGAAGGTGTGACATTGGAATTTTGAGAGATTTGGTGGGATGATTTGGCTATGAAGGTAGTGGTAGATCTCATTGAACCAAGTGGAATTAGGACCAACAATATCACATACCAACTTTGATTCTAGGATATCAAAAGTTGGTATAAAGAACTATTCTATCATGAATTCAATTTTGGGACCATTCACACGCATCTCTATCTTTGAACTGATTGTGTCCATAGCATCAATAGCTTTATTGTGAAGCCTTGAGATCTATTCAAATGTGATCTTGTTGAAATATGTTTTGAATGTATCAACTAGTTTCTTGTATGGCATTAACTTTTCATCTTTTGTTTGATATTTGTTGTTTACTTGTTTGATCACTAGTTGAGAATCTCCATGAACTTGTAGTTCTTTGAAATTCTAGGTTATAGCCAATCTCAATCATTTGAGTAGTGCTTCATATTCAGTAATGTTCTTTGTACATGGAAACTAAATGTGAAATGATTTTGGTATATAATTGCCTTGATGAGTAACAAAGAGTATTCCAGCTCTCGAGCCACACTAAGTATAGGAGGTGTCAAAATATAATTGCCACGATGGAAGAGTTTCTATGTTTAGGGTAGATTCATCATGAAATTCTATTATTATAGGATGATCTAATTCTACTAGTGCTTCTACCAGTTGATTTACTATTATTTGTTTTTTTATAGTTTTCCTTTTAGTGTATTCAATATGAAATTCACTAAGCATCATCACCCATTTAGCCATATGACTAGTTAAAGCTGCTTTGGATAGTTAATACTTGAGAGCGTCAATCTTTGATATGAGCTTAGTTTGATGACTCGGCATGTAATGTCTAATATTTTGTGATGTAAAGACAACTGTGAGACATGTCTTTTCAATGGGTGAATAATTCAGTTCATAGCCCACCAAGGTTCTGTTGATATAATATATTGCTCATTCTTTACCATTGTCATTATTTTGTGCTAAAAGAGCCCCTAATGTTGCTACTGTTGTTGAGATGTACAAAATAAGCAGTTTTCTGTGAATAGGTGTTGCCAACACAGGAGGAACCAAGTATTCTTTGAGTTTGTCAAATGCTTCTCGGTAGTTTTGATCCTAGATAAATTGTGCATTTGCTTCAATAGGTGAGTGAATGGTAGATACTTATCTACAAGTTTCAAGTGATAAACCTCCTTATGGATTGTAATTTTGCTTGTAAATCTCTAAGTTGTTTTAGATTTTGAAGAGGATGCATTTCCATAATAGATTTTACTTTTGCAGGATCAACTTCAATTCCTCTTCTGGACACGATATAACCTAAGATTTTTCCTAATGTCACTCCAAATACACATTTCTTGGGGTTCAATCTGGCATTGTACTTTTCTAGGTGATCAAAACTATTTTCCAAAATGTATAGATGATCTTCTCTAGTTTTTAATTTAGCCAGTATGACATCCACATAATCTTCCATCTGTTTGTGAAGCATATCATGAAATATAAAGGTCATTTCTTTTTGATATGTGGCTCTGACATTTTTTAGACCAAAGGGCACGACAAGCCAACAGTATGTTCCCCATAGACAAATGAAAGTGGTTTTATATTGATCTTCTTTAGCTGGTCTGATGTGGTTATACCCAAAAAATCCATCTATCAATGATAGCATATTGTGTCCTGATATCAAATCCACTATGATATCAATGTTAGGTAGTGGAAAATCATCTTTCAGATAAGCTTTGTTGATGCCTCTGAAATCATTACATATTCTGATGGTTCTATTTTGTTTGGCTATAGGTACAATGTTTGAGACCCACTTGGGATAATCTATCAGTTTGATAAAACCAACTGCCAGGAGCTTTTCTAACTCCACTTTGACCATTAAGGTGATTTTTAGATGCATCTTTCTTAATTTTTGTTTGACGAGTTTTGTTCTTATCCATAGACTATCAAATCATGTACTTGTCGTCTCTCAAATTTGCACCCTTGCTGTAGTTGTGAAACCTCAGCAATCTGGAGTAACATGGGAATGATCTCTAAGTGTGGGACTTTGCTAAATGAGATCAGACCTCCAGAGAAGGTCGGCTTCCTTAACTGGTTATCACCTAAAACTACTAAATCTTAAGAGGAAAAGGGAGAAGGAATGCTTTTGAATGAAAGATGAAGTTAACAACTTGAAAGTAAAGGGTGATTCACCAAGTTTAATAAAAAGAACCCTCACAGTACTGAAAAAATGCACAACATAACCAAATATAGCAAGCAGACATACACAGATTCAACTGATCCTAGCAAAGGTGAGAAACAAGATGATTGAAAGGAACCATACATTCATAGGAAAACATATGCAGATTCACACTAAACTAAAACTCAGTCCAAAGAGGCAAAATAACTTCCATATATTCAATGGGAAGACAAAGTTACAGTAGCAGAAAGCTCTGTTTGGAAACAGAAAAGCCTCACTGCTCAAAAAATTTCCAACCTTATTTACATCTCTCGAATGACTATATATAGCATTTCAAACTAACCTAGGTCAGTTACAAACTTCATTCAAAGAGTTGCAATAGAAAAATCTCATGAAGGGACGTCCAATTGCAAGGAGTTATGGTGTCAAATATCTGGAACTGCGCAGATAAAAGATATTTTTGAGTCTTTAATGCAGTTGTTGCATCATCGATCTGAACAAGGTGGTGGAGAGATATCTTTTATCATCAATGTGAGCAACTTCATCTTTGTGAAGCAATGAATGCAAGAAATATCTACATCTACTCAAAAATGGTCACTGAGATGTCCATTCACCCAAAGCATGCAAATCTAGATCTAAAAATGAAAAGTGACAAAAAACCCTGAAAACCTTGCCAAATGAAAGAGGGGACAAAAACATGTATCTTTGCCTCTGCAGTATGTCAAAATTCACTAAAATGGAGGAGATATAGGTGGTCAAAGTTTCAGTCAACTACCTGTATATATCGCTTTGCACCTATGTATATATCGCTTGAATTTGCCGCTTGAATCACCATTTAAAACCTTCTCTGCAACTCCTTTTGCATATGCTAGGCACTTTGTATATCAGGCTATGAAATGTCTTTGTATGTTCAAAAGTATGTCACCTCCCTGTATTTCAGATTTTTATATGCATACAATCGCATTTGTATGTGCGAGCCCCACCTCTTGTATGTCAACTTTGTATCTTGCCCTTGTATATCGAAACATACAAGCAAACATACAAGCAGAAGATACATGCAAAGCGCTTGTGCCTTGGCGAACCCCACCAGTTGTATATCCTTTATATCTACAAACATACAAGCCGCGGACCCCAAAATGACCATTAGCTATATTTGATTGCCCTGTCGGGTCTAGCTTGTATCATTCCTCTTTGTATATTTCTTTGTATGCGCAAATATACAAAGCACTTATACATACAAACCGCAGACTTGATGCCTGAATATGCCAGAATTTGATCTTCAAGTTAGGTCCACCTTGCATACTTCCTTTGCACCTTTGACTTGTATATCGCAATATACAATTGCAAATATACAACTCAAACTTCAAACATTTTATGAAGCTTTCTGAAAAATACCTTCGAATTCGGCTTGTATGCTACGAATGCATGCTTTGCTTGTATGTCCAAACATACAATCACAAAAATTGTACATTTGGTGGACCCCACCCTTTGCATCTCCTCCTTGTATGTGTGGCCCTTGTATATTTGAATTGCATCTTTTCTTTGTATGTCGCGGATATACAAATGCCTTTGTATATCGTAGACCCCATCATTTGTACATTCAACCTTTGTATATTCACTATAGTCGATGCATATTATCTTTGTATATCAGCCTTGCATGTTGGACTTGTATATCGACCTTGTATGTGTGAACATACAACCCGATATGCATTCCACTGTACATTCTCACTTGTATGTAGAACACATACAATCTCCTTTGTATACCCATGGGCCCCACCTCTTGTATGTCGGTGATATAAAAATGCCTTTGCATGTTTGGCCTTGTATGTTTCAATTGTATGTTGGCCTTGTATATCAGCCTTGTATGTGCGAACATACAACCTGATATACATTCTCCCTTTGCATATGGACCCTTGTATATTTTCTTGTATGCTGCCAATGCATCTTTTCCTTTGCATATTGCGAATGTATGTTCCAAACATACATTGGCGAATGTATATTGAGAATGTACGTTAAAAAATGCATATTGAAATACAAGCATGAAACTAAGAAATCCTAGTGATAGAAAACACTTGAAGTTAAAAGATTTCTGGGTTTTTCTGGGTTTCTTACAAAGATTCTCAAAGTGAGACTTTTGGGAAATTTTCTCAAGGCATAACATAAATATTTGAAAGATTTAAGCCTTGTATGGACATTTTCTAAAGATTTTCAAGAAAATATGAGGTGAACTTGTTTAACTCTGAGTAGAGGAAAATAACTCAACAGTACTATTAGTGATGGGTCTAAACCTAGCATATGCACATATGACCAAGCAAATTTGATTTCTCATTTTCTAAAGAAAGAGTTGAAGTCCCAAGTTTCAAATTCTGATAGTGACTTCGCTACGTATGTGCTCTTAGGTTCCTCTATAGTTACAATATTCATATTTTGTGTTTGTTTTATGAGTATGGTGGACTTTTCTTTATGTGCCCCCACTTTGGGGAGGTCAAATGTAACATCAAAAGACAAGATATAACTATAGCATTAAATAAATGCAAATATTACAAAGTTAAAATGTGGTTGCTCAACCTTTTCCAACGTAACTCCAAAATAATATCTTAGGAATTGCAATTGATAAGTGGGATAGGTTTTTATAATGTTTTTGGTGAAGCAGTACAATGGTAAAAGGGGTAGTTGAATGGTAAGAATTGGTTGAACGATAACTTGGTGGTTAATATTTTTTTAATTTTTATGAATAGGTTTTAGGTAAATAATAATTAAGTGTGTTTAATTTATTTTATTATTTACTAGAGGGGATATAAGGAAAGATTTAATTAATTAAAATTAATTAAATCTTATTTCAGGAGATAAAGATTAATTATGAGTGAGGTTGGGAAATGGATAAATTAAGGACAAATTGGGGATAAATTGGGTTTGGTCAATTTTAGACGTCAACAATAATGGATTTATACATCCTTATTTAATAAGTCTAATAGGATTTTAAAATTACAAATCACTATCAGATATATGAATTTCTTCATGTTCTTCCTCTGCTCCTGATTATAACAACACAAACATGGAGGTGGGATGTACACATAGGTACTCCCCTATCACCTCCATGCTTATAATAGGTGCATCTCATCTGCAGCCAAATGACATGTCACAATTTGCCAATGGTTTACATGGTTTAACCTCAAAGGTTACTATCTCAATACTTGGAGTTTTCAAACATTTCCCCTTCTCCAATTTAATTTGTTCAAGAGTAGTAGTAAGAGTTTATGAGTCAGAGAGCCAACCTTCTCCTTCGTAGCTCAATTTTACTTCTATTTTATTTAGGTATTGGGGTCATTTAGTTTTCTTGGTCTTTCTACCATTTTTCTTTGTTTTTGACCTTCCCATTTCTACGTTCAAAGAATAGCATCACAAGATTAGGTTTGATAAACACAATGTTATCTATATATAAAAACTTCTTATGAAGCAGGTTCATAAGCCCAAGTGTTCAAACCATACTTTGATACCACATGTAATGAAAACCTATCCACTATAACAAATGTACTAAAATTTAAACAGAAAACCATACCAATTTTTTAAATAAAGTTCATGCAACATTTAACTTACAACATTGAGAGTCAATAATGTAATTTCTATTTCCCATTAATATAAAAATATTGAGTAAATTAACATTCTCAATATTACATATTATATGCTTGCATCATCTTGATGCTTTAATTAGAATTTTGTCAAGTAATAATAATACATATAAGTTTCACTGCAATGTGAATGATAACTCTGAGTAACCAAACCTTTGGCATCTTCATCTACAAGAAGGAGAGCATCACCCGAGTGCTTTACCTCCAACCACATACAAGTGGTCTCTTGCACACATTCCACTTGGAAGTGGCCCTACACTTCTCAAGGGAAGTGTATTAGGAAATTAACAAGTTCCAACATGCCTTCTGAGAACTAGTGATGTGTCTATCACAAACAATCTGTTTACAACTCTAGATCCTTCTAGCTAAGTATAACATAAGCTGACTATCATCCAATACAAAAAGAAACTTGTGAACTGACAAATCCAAATAGAGAATTTGCATTAATTTGGCCAAAGTTTCATATAAACAAACACATTCCAATAACCAATATGTGTGTTGTATGTTCATACACTTCTAACTCAAACTGGTTATTCTGTTTATCATTTATCACAATAAAATATACTTAAAGTATAAAATTACAAGCGTATCAATTTATTTATTAGTAATTATATCCTAGGCTTGGCTAGGAAATAAGAAAGTTAATTCCAATTATAGTTTCACTAGTCAAGAATAGGGTAGAGTTCTAATAAAAACTTAATATTTATCAACAACTTTGTTGTGCAATCTAGCATCCTCAACTATCTATTTGTTGACAAACTAGTCTCTTTAATGGAGACTTGTATTTGCAAAAATTGAATACGAAAGTAAAACTTATCTCTTTCTAGTGAACTATGTTTTGTAATAAAAACAAGACTACATCTGCATACTTCTTGATCACAGAACTAAAGACTCACTGTTGTCTTTGTTTCTCAATTTAATCACCAAAAATATAAAAAATATCATTTTCACCAATAAGAATCAATTTATACAAGAATATCATCTGATCAAAAGAGACACTTATTCTCTATTCTCGTTGTTATGTCGTAAAATGTCCCCCTAGGACTTATACCTCCTAAGATTACCTCCTAGGTCTCTTAGATTTAATCATGCATGTTAAAGATGAATCCCAAAGAAAAATTCCCTGAAACCCATGTCCAATGGGGCTTAAGGGTGTACTCTAAAGCTTAATCAAGTCCAAAAAATAGGTCCTTGGACTTGGGCACCCATGCCCTAGTCTAGACCTATTTTGTCAGGACCAAAATTTAAAATCTCGGCAAAGTGACCGTTAAAAGGTGTTTCTTTGTCATCCTTGTTAATTTAATTTTACGAATGTTAGCAAGAATGCATATATAAACATGTTTTAGACTTCATTTTACTCCTAGTTGATTAAGGAAAACTTATGATCATCAATCAAAGAGAATTCAAGGCATTCGTTGTGTTGCAGAGCAGAATTGTGTTGTGTTTGTATGTGTTTGTTACAGATTTGGCTCCATCAACTCATTTTCTCATTATTTGAAGACACTTCATCTCCATGAGGATTTACACCTACTAAGGTGATATCTATTTGTGTTTCAATTGATCTATTTCATCAATTATTTTTGTCTCTCCCCTACAAGGGCATGCATTCTATCCAACAACAGTGTTGGAAGGCTTCAATGCCATTCTAGGGCTTGACTAAGGAAAGTTCCTAAACACCACAACCCCCAACCCCTCTCTTGTGATTGTAGGCTATAGGTACATGATCTTGCAGAGAGGAGTTGCAAGAGGTTAGAGCAGAGCATAAGGAATCAAGATCTAAAGAAAACAATGAAGAATATTCCTTTTTGGACAAGGGCTCCTGCCCCTGGGTCCTCCCAACTTCCATTGTTGGAAACTCTAAAGCAGGTTATAGAAATCATTATGTGATAGCTCCAGATTCTCAAAGAAAAGTACCAATTGGACTAGGGTGCCCACCCCTGACTCCTTGAAGTTTTTTCTTTCTAGAATCTAAATCTTGGTATGTATCTAATCTATATTTAGTACCTTCATGTGCGAGCATTTGTCATGTTTCATTCGTTTGTTTATGATTTCATGTAATTAGGGTTTAAGGTCTAATCAGATTGAGGTTTAATAAATTAATCAACAAATTCCAAATTGCCTTATCATTCCAAGTGACACCAAACCTTTAGTTGAGTCCTCTTACAAAAGTTATGACTTAACACAGTTTAATGTCCTTGAATGTTATATGTGAAAGAAGGATTTAATCATATTATCAATCTCATCATCATCATCCGTCTTTTTCCTACATAACATTTTGGTGAACCCGTGTTTCTTATGAACTTGCATCTTAATGAGTGTTTTTAATCAGATTTACATTCATGCATTTCATATTTATCATCATAAATTAAAAAATCTTGCATAAAAAATGAAAATTTTGAAAAAATAAGAATTTTTAGCATGCATTTAGACATAGTTTGCATTATTTTTCTTGCATATTATTGAAAGAATTAAATTAATCTTATATTTACATCAAATCTGAGATAAATTACAGCATTTCATCTTTTTATCATCATTTACCTTGCATTTGCATCTCTCATTTGCTAGGTTTTTGCTTGAATTTTTACATTTTTCATATAACCTAGTTATTTCAAAAGCTAGGGTTTGTAATTAAAATCTTATTTCAGATTTTATTACTCATTTAAATACTCTTTTAAATCTGATTTTTGACTTTGGTTTTTCATCATGGTGTGTCATTGCATTTAGATTTCAAATTTTGCATTGTGTATTCCAACAAAAACAAGCATATTCATTCATCTAGCCTTAATTATGACTTTGCATTGAGAATTGTAGCATGTTGGTATTATTTTTAAATCTTATCTAAGTTATTTACACATTAAAAAAGATTAGATTTCATTTCTTCCATCATTGTGCATAATTTTATAACATTTTTTATGCATTTACATTGAAAAAAGTGAAAAAATTGAGCATTTTAGGTGCATATACAAGCATAGTTTTTCTTTTTTTCTTTGCATTTGTCATAAATATCATTCATTTCAGATCTTAAATTATATTCTAAACATACTTTAATTTGTCATTCAAAATTTTTGCTTCATTTCATAGTTTTGTGTGAATATTGGCATATTTTTAAATTACACAGTGTGTATTTCAACACTAAGTGTTTATACACCTTATTCACACTTCCTTGATAAAAGCCTTTAAAATCAGTTATTTCACCTTGTTGTGTAGCACCTTTCCATCTATACACTTTGTTTGTTGTGGATTTTGTGTGTATTTTAGTACCCATTTCCCTCAAACAAGTGCATTAGTGTGAAATAGTCTCACATCTATGGTTTCTCATTATAACAACAATGATAGGGTTGCCCCTGATCTTTATAAGAAAAGGAAGACCCCTGAACCTAAAATAACATTTGCACCATGAGATAAAATAGTGGGAGACATTGAAGGTCCTCTTTACATTACCATTAATATAATGGGGACTCCAGTGAGAGGAGCCCTTATTGATCCAAATTACATGACTAATGTCAGTACAGAAGAGCTCCCTTTTTCACATAAATTGATACAAGAAACTTATGATCCTATGTACATGATGATAAAATCACATAAAGGAGCTTTCCTCCCAGCTTTAGGGAAGATTACTTTAATGATCTG
The DNA here is from genome assembly GCA_027924645.1 of Cunninghamia lanceolata. Taxonomy (NCBI): domain Eukaryota; kingdom Viridiplantae; phylum Streptophyta; class Pinopsida; order Cupressales; family Cupressaceae; genus Cunninghamia; species Cunninghamia lanceolata. Next base: position 587,581 of record BSBN01000737.1, on the reverse strand, counting down.
GTTGCTTGAAAAAGCTTTAGAACAATCATTTGATATCATCCCTACATCTGACCTCTTCTGTGTAAAATTAGGACATCCATGGCTTAAGGCTATGAAAGTTGTCCCTTCAACCATTCACTAATGCTTGAAATTTCCTCACCATGGTTCCATACGAACTATGTCCCATAGTCAATGGCAACCTATCGCTATGCAGAAAAACATGATCCTTGATTACTTTTGGCTGAAAACTACTGAGGAGCCTAAACCTCAAATAGATCAAACTTTCTTGGGATACTGAAGTTATAAAGCACAATTACTATGTAGAATGGTTGGTCCCCCTATTCAACAAACAACAAATGGAGAGCACCCTACATTACATGTGTTGGAATTAGACCGGATAACTGAGAGGGGGGGTGAATCAGTTGTCACACAATATAAACTTTTTCTGCTTTTAACCTTCTTTATTATCTTACTACCAAATTAATGATGTAAACATTAAAGCATAGATCAACAACATATGAGAAGAAACATAATCAACACACTTGACACCAAGATTTTGATGTGGAAACCTAGTTAAGGGAAAAACCATGGTGGGGATTAACCCACAAAGATTTATAGCCTGTTAAAAGTACTTTAGAAAAATAGAAAGGCACATACCTTCAAGGGCACTGCCCAGAGATCACTACTCAAAATAGAGGCTTACTGCCTATATAGTTTATTTAGAACAGAAAGAATTAACTGAGAAATAGCATCTACTTCATGCCTGGTTCAGTTTCAATGAATGCTCAAAAACTTCTGCTTTGCCCCAAATTATTCTTTACTACCTTCACACTCTATACTGCTCTCGTTCCTTTTCTTCTCTGCTTTGCTTCTGATCCTTTATTTAGATTTAATTTGTTTTGCTCAAGGATGATGTTTAACAATTCTTCAACAAGTATTTATACACTTCATCAATCTTGAAATGATCAACAAGGTCAGCCAAACTTAAGATGGATCTTTACACTAACGGCCAATCATAGCTGAGACTTGAATCTTCCTCTACTAACACGTCATGCTTCATAAAATGATCTTTAGATCATCCACAACATGCTAGGAACATCTGGTCAGCCAAGGCTAGGAAGAACAACTTGAAAGAGGAAATCTTCAATAACAAGCTCAAAATCCAATGTGGACCTCCAACATAGTAGCCACACAATCCAAAGACTTCCATAAGCATATTGAACTCACTAATATCATCCACTCTAAAACAAATTACCAAAATCATTTGTATCTTCCTCTGGAACCTCAAGAACATTGTATGCCATGACTATCAAACTAGAAGGATGGCTTGCAGACCTCCAAACCACAAAGCAATAGAGTTGATGATACACACTAACTTCCCAAACATGCCTTCAGATCTCCAGATCATAATATTTCACTATGGAGCAATCCGAACCAACTTACTGTTACTCTATCTCTTCTGAATACTTCAAGATCTAGTTCCATTCAGATGGCCATAACTTCTTCAAATCTTCATGCAGATTTCTCAATTCTTGACTGGAGCAACTTCTGACAATCCTCTATATAGCCATAAGGTCTGCGAACCTTGAGTCTTTATTAATTTTCTCAATATCCTCAACATTCCAGTCTCCTGAATAGGCAACAAAATAAGGCACAGTTGACACCAATGACAACAAGAATATGTTGACATCAATGACAACACTACTTAGGCACATATTTGCAACAATCTCCCCCTTTGTCATTGATGGCAACATATGTTGTGAAAAATTGACTCAACTATCATGACAAAAACTTCTCCCCCTAACTTCTACAACTACTTTCTTCATTCCTCCCCCTGTCATCAGCAATTAGTTTTTCACATGTCTTCTCTCCCCCTTTGACATCAATGTCAAAGGGCACATATTTGCAACCTTTACTCCCCCTTTTTATTTCAGACTGATCTCCAACATTTGCATACTGACTACTCCTTAGAGTAGTATTTTCTCAACATCAATCTGGATCTCAAGATATGACTGAGAATTCCACCGGACTGATGCACCTTAGTGCATCTTAGTTCTGATTTGAAGGGGTAATAACCCCTAACTTCTCTCTGAGATATTCAAAGGTATCATTGGGAAGAGGCTTAGTGAATATATCTACAATCTAATCTTTAGATGACACAAACTCTAACTTGACTTCATTCTCATTTACCTTCTCTCTCAAAAAATGAAACTTGATAGATATATGCTTTGTCTTTGAATGCAACATTAGATTCTTTGAGATGCTTATTGCACTAGAATTATCACAAAAGATTGTGACTGGCTCCTCAAATGCAACTCTGATGTCCTTCAACATTTGCTTCATCCACAAAACCTGAGTACAATTATTTGTTGTTGATATATATTCTGCTTCTGTAGTAGACACATATATTTCCTCTTGCTTTTTGCTCATCCAAGAGACCAATCTTCTTCCCAAGAAAAAAACACCACCACTAGTACTTTTTTTGTCATCCACATCTCTTGCCCAATCAGCATCTGTATATGCATGAAGAGTGAAATCATTGTCTTTTGGATACCAAAATCCATAATCAATTGTCCCCTTGAGATATCTAAAAATTCTTTTGACCGCCACAACGTGAGATTCTTTTGATCAGCTTGAAATCTAGAACCAAGTCCAATGATGTTCATGATGTTAGGTCTAGTCTGGGTCAGATAGAGCAATCCTCCAATCATTGATCTATACCTTTTCTGATTTGCCTTCGGGGAATCATCATCTTTACTTAACTTGCATCTGGTTACCATAGGTGTACCTACTAGCTTTGAATCTTCCATTCCAAACTTCTTCAGCAATTCTTTCACATACTTGGACTGAGATATAAAGATACCTTTATGTGACTAAACAATTTGCAGACCTAGGAAGAAATTCATCTCTCCAAACAATGACATCTCAAATTCACTTTTCATCTAGTCAGCAAATGCTTTACACATACATTCATTTCCACCAAAAATGATATCATCAACAAAGACCTCAACAATCAAGATGTCCTCATGATTAATCTTGAAGTAAAGATTACTATCAGCAGTACCTTTTCTAAAACCTATCTTAAGAAAATATTTATCCAATCTTGCATACTAGGCTCTTAGAGCTTGCTTGAGTCCATACAAGGCTTTTCTCAGTCTACAAACCATGTCTCCCTAATCAAACAACTGAAATCCTTCTAGTTCCTCAATGTAGACTTCTTCCTCCAAATCTCCATTCAGGAATGTTGATTTGACATCCATCTGATACACTTTAAAATCTTTGAAAGAAACAAATGCAAGAAACAATCTGACTACCTCTATTCTTACAACTAGAGAAAATGTTTCTTCAAAAACAATTCCTTCTACTTGAGAATAGCCTTTGCATACCAACCTTGCTTTGTTTCTTACAACTTCACCATCTTCATTTAGTTTATTCTGGAAGACTCATTTGGTTCCAATCACATTTTTGTCCTCAAGTCTAGGAACACAATCCCATGTGTGGTTCTTTTCAATTTGCATTAATTCTTTCTCCATTGCTTTTACCCAATTTTCATCAGTATAGGCTTCACTAACTTATTTAGGTTCAATCCTTGAAATCAAACAAATTTCTTCTTGATCTTTAGCAACTCTTCTTTTAGTTTGAACACCTATATTTCTATCCCCTATGATTTAATCTTTAGGATGATTCATTCTTATATACCTAGGGGTTTTGGGAATTGCTTGAGCTTCTATTTCTTGAGCTTGTTCCTCAACATCTATACTAATTACTTGAGTTTCTGGAGTTTTCGTATCAATCTAAATCTGAGTCAGAGTTTGAACTAACCTTCCTTGACTTTGACTTTCATTTTGATCATCTGAATCATATTTGTAGAACTTGAAATGTCCTTTCTTACTTTCATCAACTCTAACATTAGCACTTTCAACAATTTTTTTCAACCTCTTGTTAAATCACCAGTAAGCCTTACTTTGAGTAGAGTATCCCAAAAATATTCTCTCATCACTTCTTGTATCAAACTTGCCTAAATCCTCATCTCTTTTGATATAGCATTTACTATCAAAAACTCTAAAATATCTCATAGTAGGAGGATGACCAAACCATAGTTCATAAGGGGTCTTACCATATTGCCTTTGATCTGCACCTGGTTAAGAGTGTAGACAGCAATACTTACAGCTTCTCTCCAATAAACTTGAGGAATATTTGTTTCCATCATCATGGTCCTGGCAGCTTCTTGAATGGTCTGGTTCTTTATTTCCACAACTCCATTTTGTTGGGGAGTCCTAGGAGCAGATAACTGTCTTTTTATGCCATGCTTTTCATAGAAAGGATCAAACTCATGGGAAGTAAATTCTCCACCTTTGTTGAATCTCAGACATTCCAATTTTTCACCAATTTAATTTTCTACCATCACTTTAAACACTTTAAATTTGTCAAGAGCTTTTGATTTTTCTTATAGGAAGGTTACCCACATCATCCTAGAGTAATAATCAATCAGCAACATAAAATATCTATCTCCTTTCACACTCCTAATTCTAGCAAGACCATAGAGATTAGTATGTACCAATTCCAATCGTCCACTTGAAGCTTGTTCCTTACTTTTGAATGAAATTTTTCTTTGTTTCCCCAATTGGCATTCTCTACACATGATATTAGGTTTCACAAGTTTTGGAAGATCTCTTATGACCTGAGTGGTACTTATTTTGACAATGTTATCAAAATTCACATGACACATCCTCCTATTCCATAACTAAATTTGATCTATCTGAGTAATCAAACAACTTTTGCCAGAGCTACTGAAATGAAAAATTTTACCTCTAGTTTAAGTACCGGATGCAATTTTAGTTCCGGAACTCTCCAAGATTCTGCACTTTCCATCCTTGAATCGAAGATCATAACCTTTATCAACCAACTATCCAACACTGAGAAGATTATGTTTCGGTCCTTCCATATACAAAACATCATTGGTGCTATTCTTACCATGAAAAGAGATGGATCCTCTACCCCAGATTCTGCAAGCTGAGTTGTCTGCAAATTTCACAAGACCTCCCTCATAATTTTCAAAATTCACAAACTTACTCTTGTCTATAGTCATATGATGAGAACATCCACTATCAATCACCCATTCATCTTTCTCAATAACCTGAGTAGCCAAGGCACTTTCCATATTTTCATAGCTAGCAGATTCAGTAGACATCGGATCTTCTTATTTGATGGCAATGAATACCCAATCATTTTTAGAGGAACCTCCATGATCAGATTCATCATCTGTGATTACTTCTTCTTCAGCTTCTTGGACATAGTAACATTTGTTCTAATTTTTGTATCTATTAGGGTTTAGTTTCGAAAACCTCTCCAGACATCTTGATGCAAAATGACCAATCTTATTACAAGCAAAACATTTGAGTGGCAATTTTCCTCCATTCTTACTGGATCCTCTTGGCAATATTTTGGCAAGAAGAGCTTCAAGATCTGTAGTTTCAATTTCAACACCTTTAAGATCCTTCCTTGCCTTCACGAATCTATTTGATCTTGCAGAAGAGCTTTCACCTAGATCATATCTTTGTTTTCCATATATACTGGCCTTAAATGAAAATTCAGACTTGGGAAGAGAATCACCAAACTCACTTAATTCAAAAGCTAAAATTTTGCCAACCAGATGATCTCTTGTAACTTATGAGATAGTCCTAATCTCCTCTATAGCAGCAATCTTATGTTTGTTTGAATTAGGTAAAGATCTGAGCACTTTTGATACAATATATGATTCTTCCAAAGTTCCACCAACACACCTGATACCACACACAAGTTCATTTATCTTTTTCATGTAGATTGTGATGTTTTCATCTTTGCTCATCCTTAGATTTTCAAATTTTCCTCTCAGACTTTGTAGCTTGGCACATTTGACAAATTTATCACCTTCATACAGATTCACCAACTTTTTCCAAATTTCATAAGTAGTTTTTAGACCAAAGACATTTGTCATTTCTGAATCAGTCAGGGTACTCAACAAGGCTTCTTTAGCTAAAAGGTTATTTTTAGCATCTTTGACTTGATCTAAAGTTGAAGGACCTCTCTCTGGAGGTTTATACTCAACACTGGTTATCACCCAATAGGCATCGCCCATGCATTGCAAATGGCACTCCATGCAATTCTTCCAAACAAAATAATTTGTTCCATCAAATCTCAGACTATCCTTCTTGTAGATTGACATCCTAGATCTCCTCAAGCGTTCATGCTTTTAAAAGAGGATCTGGCTCTGATACCAATTGTTGGAATTAGACCAGACAATTGAGAGGGGGGTTGAATCAGTTGTCACACAATATAAACTTTTTCTACTTTTAACCTTCTTTATTATCTTACTGCCAAATTAATGATGTAAACATTAAAGCATAGATCAACAACATATGAGTATAAACATAATCAACACACTTGACACCAAGATTTTGACGTGGAAACCCGATTAAGGGAAAAATCATGGTGGGGGTTAACCCATAAAGATTTGTACCCTGTTAAAAGTACTTTAGAAAAATAGAAGGCACATGCCTTTAGGTGCACTACCCAAAGCTCACTACTCATAAGAGAGGCTCACTACCTACAGAGTTTATTTAGAACAAAAAGAATTAACTAAAAAATAGCATCTACTTCATGCCTAGTTCAGTTTCAAAGAATGATCAAAAACTTCTGCTTTGCTCTAAATTCTTCTTTACTACCTTTACACTCTATACTTCTATCACTCTTTTTCTTCTTTGCTCTGCTTCTAATCCTTTATTTAGATTTAATCTTTTTTGCTCAAGGATGATGTTTAACAATTCTTCAACAAATATTTATACACTTCATCAATCTTGAAATCATCAACAAGGTCGACCAAACTTAATGCGAATCTTTACACTGTCAGCCAATCATAGCTAAGACTTGAATCCTCCTCTACTAATAGGCCATGCTTCATAAAATGATCTTTAGATCATCCGCAACATGCTAGGAACATCTGTTCGGCCAAGGCTAGGAAGAACAACAACTTCAAAGAGGAAATCTTCAATAACAAGCTCAAACTCCAATGCGGACCTCCAACATAGTATCCACACAATCTAGAGATTTCCACAAGCACATTGAACTCACTAATATCATCCACTATAAACCAAATTACCAGAATCATTTGTATCTTCCTCCGGAACCTCAAGAACACTGTCTGTCATGACTGTCAAACTAGAAGGATGGCTTGCAGACCTCCAAACCATGAACCATTAGAGTTGATGATACACACTGACTTCCCAAACATGCATTCAGATATGTAGATCATAATATTTCATTGTGGAGCAATCTAGACCAACTTACTGTCACTCTGTCTCTTCTGAATACTACAAGATCTGGTTCTATTCAGATGGCCATAACTTCTTCAAATCTTCATGTGGACTTCTCAATTCTTAACTAGAGTAGCTTCTAACAATCCTCTATACAGCCATAAGTCTCGCAAACCTTGAGTCTTCATTAATTTTCTCAATATCCTCAATATTCTAGTCTCTTGAATAGGAAACAAAATAAGGCACAGTTGACACCAATGACAACACGAATATGTTGACATCAATGACAACACCTCTTAGGCACATAGTTGTAACAATAGGAACTCCCTTGACTGAAAGGTAAAGGAGTATTTACTGAGATTCCTCCTCTGCCATCCTTAAGAGGATTGAGAGATACCCATGGAAAACAAAGCAATGCATCATTAAGAATTAATCACATGTCCACTTCTTCTTCTGAGATGCTGAGACCTATGGAAAAGCATGAGATTCATTTTGAAAATATAACTAATAAGCAACAAAGAAATAGACAAGTGAGAGAAAGAAGGAAAAGAAGACAAGCCTTGGCTTGAAACACACTACCACAACAAGAGAACATTGAACCATATAGCATTGAATCAAGGAAAAATGAGCCTAAGGTTGAAGAAGTAAAGTATTATAACTTTAGTTGGGACATTGTACCATATGTACCCCTTTTGTCATGCATTTAAGGTTGGGAGGAAGATGACTTGCTCGATGACAACTTCTAGTTCAGTTGTATGTATAGGTAGGTATTTCTAACCCTATTGGTCACCTTTGTTGTAGCATACCTTTGCTCACTTATGTGACCTCTTATGTGTTGTGTTCCCCTATGATGTGCTATATCTTGTTTAGGCATCCTAGGATGACCCTTAATACTCTTGTAAGGTCAAGGATATTAGGAAACCACCTCTATTGTGACCCTTCTTCTATTTGTTTCATCATTCTTCTATCTTGCCTCTCATCTATTTTATTGTTGTGTTGTGCCTTGGGGGCATAGCATTGTAGTTAATTACCCGGGGGCATCCTCCTACATGGTGTTCCTAAGGAACTTGTTCTCCTCTCTCTTTTTATTGTTTACCTTCTTCAATGGTTCTACCTAGTTAGCAAATGATGAAAACAAACAAATACTGATACGGACCATGTGTTCGTTCAACAAGTAAGAAAAAATAGACATAGTCCATATATGAAGATGGGGTTGATATATATATCTGACACTTGACTAGTAGAATCACTCCATGTGATGTATCATCTTATGGCATTTCTTGTAACTAAGATTTTACAATCCACTCAATCTACTCTTGCACTCTTTAATTGGTATCTCACCTTGTTGCTACACTGAGTTCTGAGGTACCTACAATATTGCCTAATGATTATACTCAGACCCAAACTTGTAGTATAGCCTTGGTCCTTGATGTGACTATTTTCATGCATTGCTTAATCTTGTTATTTATCTTAGCATACCTTATCAATGTGTTTGTGGGAACATTCGGTGATCATGGCACATGTCACCTTTGGGGGCATGGGATTTGTGAGAGATCTTGTTCCATTGTGTGTTTTCCCTCTACCTTAATGTGCTTGATATTGGTAAGAGACATCAACCAACTTAAGGTGGGGACATATATAATGATATCTATTTGATTATTTTGGTACTAGATTCTAGCATATTTGTAAGCCCTCTCTATGAGGTGCGATGTTGTATCTCTGGCATGAGTACACATCTTTATTTATATTGCAATCAAAAGAAGCCCTCTACATGAGGTGGGATAATGTATCTCTTGAACTAGTGCATATCCTTTTATTCAAAAGCCCTTCTACGGAAGGTGGGATGGTGTATATCTTGAGCTAGTGCACATCCTTTTATTACAAAGTCCTCCATAGAGGTAGGGTTGGATCCTAATAATATCCTCCCTTGAACGTGTCTTTGGAGGTTGTTGTGGCCTAAGCCCAACAGTCAGTTGTGTCTATCATGTGTTTGAGATGGTGGGACTTAGCAATAAGCTCCTTCCATCACCTATGTTTGTCATGTTTAAGACATATAGTATGTCTATGGTATGCTATATGACACTCATGTATTCCATGTGTCTTCCATGTGTTTTCCCCCTTGTGTGGTTTTAAGGGTGTAGCGATTAGTTCCTCCCACACTCAAGTTTTGCATGGTGTGTTTTCCTCCAAGTGTTGTATTAAGGGTGTAGTGATGAGCTCCTCCTACACTTTGGGTTTTATATGGCATGTTTTCCCCCATGTGTGGTTTCAAGGGTGTAGCAATAAGCTCCTCCCACACTCAGGTTTTGTATGGCATGTTTTCCCCCTATTGTAGTATTAAGGGTGTAGTGATGAGCTCCTCCTACATTTTAGAGTTTTGTGTTGAAATTTTATTTCCATGCATATATATATATGAAAATGTTATAAAAATGCTATATCAATTGTATTCTTTGTGCTTTGTGTGACTGTTCTCATGTCTTCTCCATGTTTTGTGTGCTTCTACTATCTTCTCTATGTTTTACATGCCTATTACTGTATTCTCCATGTTTTACATGTCTGTGATGTGTCTTTTAGTGCTTACTTGATACTAGGGGCTAGTAGTAGTTCCTCAATCTTAATGTAATCCTTTGCTTAATGTGCCTAGCATGTTTGATGTGTTTTTGAATGTACTTTAATGCATGTATGGGTCATAAGATCATACATACATTAAAGTGGAGGCTAAATGTTATGTCGTAAAATGTCCCCTAGGACTTTTACCTCCTAAGTTTAGCTCCAAGGTCCCTTAGATTTAATCATGCATGTTAAAGATGAATCTTGGAGAAACATTTCCTGAAACCCATGTCAAATGGGGCTTAAGGGTATACTCTAAAGCTTAATCAAGTCCAAAAATAGGTCTCTGGACTTGGGCATCTGCGTCCTAGTCTAGACCTATTTTGTTGGGACCCAAATTTAAAATGTCGGCAAAGTGACCATTAAAAGATTTCTCTTTGTCGGCCTTGTCAATTTAATTTTATGAATGTTAGTGGGAATGCATATATAAACATGTTTTAGACTTCATTTTACTCCTAGTTAATTAAGGCAAACTTATGATCATCAAGCAAAAAGCATTCAATGAATTCATTGTGTTGTAGTGTAGAATTGTGTTGTGTTTGTATGTGTTTGTTGTAGATTTGGCACCAACACATTTCCTCATGATTTGAAGGTACTTCATCTCTTTGAGGTTTTACACCTACTAAGGTGATATCTATTTGTGTTTCAATCAATATATTTTATCAATTGCTTTTTCCTCTACCCTACAAGCTCACACACTCTATCTAGCAATGGTGTTGGAAGGCTTGAATTCCATTCTAGGGTTTGACCAAGGAAAGCTCCTAAACACCACAACCCCCAACCCCTCTCTTGTGATCTTGTAGGTTATAGGTGCAGGATCTTGTAGAGAGGAGTTGCAGGACGTTAGAGTAGAGCATAAGGAATTGGGATCTGAAGAAAATAATGAAGAATATTCCTTTTTTGACAAGGGCACCCACCCCTAGGTCCTCTTGATTTTCGTTGTCAAAAAATCTGAAGCAGGTTGCAAAAATCATTATCTGATAGCTATGGATCTTTAGAGAAAAGTACTAGTTGGACTAGGGCACCTGCCCTGAGTCCGCGAAGTTTTCACTTTCCAGAATCCAAATCTTGGTGTGTATCTAATCTCGATTTAGTACCTTCATGTGTGAACATTTGGCATGTTTCATCCATTTGTTTATGATTTCATGTAATTAGGGTTTAAGATCTAATTGGATTAGGGTTTAATAAATTAATCAACAAATTCTAAATTTCCTTATCATTCCAAGTTACACCAAACTTGTAGTTGAGCCCTCTTGCAAAAGTTGTGACTTCACTCAGTTTAATGTCCTTGAATATTATATGTGAAAGGAGGATTTAATCATATTATCAATCTCATCATCTTCCCTCTTTTTCCTACATAACGCTACTAAAGAGGCATCTCCACATAAATAAGAACTCCAAATTAATACTGCTCTTTTCTGACCATTTGTAAGTTTATTTACTTTAGATTTATCTATTTCATACTTACCAGATTCATAGGTGTAAATGTGTATGTATATTTTACATATACATATACAAATATACCTATGTTTAATAAAGGATAAAATAGGTTTTGCTAAAGAACTCAAAATCCATAACATGCTCTGCTCTGAGCATGACTCATGACATAATGTCAATAAAAAATTCTATAGAAATTAAAAATAAACCATTCCCTTACGTATAACTGATTCAATGAACTCATGCACATAGTCAGAGGTAATTCTAAATTATAAACTCTTATATCCAAGGTTTAAAATCATATAAAGAACTCATACTAGGTAAATAAATTATGTCAAATATCAATAATTGAACCAACAAATAGAACCAGGTTCAAATTTGACCTCTCTTAACTTTGAAGAAACTTAGTTTGGTCACAATTGTGTTTCTATTTCCTGATTAATTATAAACCCATCTCCCTCGAGTCTCATTTATAAGATAAAACTAGTGATATGCCATCATTGGTCAACTACATCTTCTTGGTATCAAAACTGTGATAAACACATCATATTTGAAGCTATGTTTTTAAGTAAAGTACTGTGTTAACTTTAACACATTCGAATCATAATTTTTTGAAAAAGAGATCAAATTAATCACTTAATTGTGACAACCTAAAACTGTCAGGTCGATATTAAACCCTAATCACTAATGACAAGGTTTTTACTATTGATTACAAAAATTAGGATCAAATCAGAGGATGAATCTTCAACAGGCTACAACACATTACAACTTCCTTCCTCTGAATTCTGGAACCTTATGCCTTATGTAGCTTCAAATCTACTAGGGTTTCTATTTTCCCTCCTAGTCCTAACTCACCACTTTCCCCTCTTTCCCTACTACCCAAAGGATTCCCAAAGATGGGCATAAATAGCCCTTTTGGGTGCCTTCCAACCAAAATTTTAAATTTTGTAACTCCCTCAAAAAATAGGTCAACTTCTGAGAGCCATAACTTATGATTTGGGTGTCTGATTGACAAACCATTTGATGCATTAGAAATCTCATTAAGTGATCTACGCCCGTAGAATATTCTTTTCCAATTTTTCCCATTTTTGGAGTTGTACAAGGCCTCTAAATGCCTCATATTTGAATTTAAAACTTAATCAAGGGTTTTCAACGAAACAAAAACTTTAATATCTTTCAGCCCACAAGTGATCTTTGGCCAATTCCTTCACCAAAGGTTATATTTTTCAATTTAGAATCTTTGATAAATTCTACTTCCATACATGCTCAAATGCAAACTTTCTAAAAATAGCAGTTTGCTCTTTTTAGCAAGTTAGAAAAATTGAAGGCTCTACATGATTATTCAAGCAATTAGGTATCCAAAAATGCCAAAATTGAAAACAATATAAAATAAAATCATCCTTTTTTGGGTGATACAAGATTTCCCTTACACCACTAGATGCTCTTGCATCAGACACCTAGGGTAGCTTGATAAGTTACCTTGTCAAATCTCAAGTGTTCGAGGAAAGCATAAATGATCAACCAGGGATAATATTCAATAGGCCTTCCTTTCCACTTAACCAATTATTCTTGATATTGCATGTTCTGGGTACTTCTTCCCACATGGCTATCTAGTATTTCTTATGTCGCCTCCTTTGAAGTAGATGTCAAGATACTCTATTGTTATTTTGTTCGTCCATCCTTTGTGCCGCCTTCATGATACTCTATTAAGTCAATAATGCTAAACACAGGGGAAATGTTGATTCCACTCGAGAGCTCTACCTCATATGTATTTCCTAAATTATGGTTCTTCAAAATCCTACATGGTCCAAATTTCTTCATCTTCAACTTATTATATGTCCCCATTGAGAACCTTCCTTACGTGAACCATGACTTTATCGCCAACCTTGAATTCCTTAAACTTTCTATTATGGAGTAAAAATTAACCTCGTGCCTTTTTACTTCCTAGTTTAGCTCCTAGGTCCCTATGTTTACACTTTACATGTTTAAATATTATCCCAGAGAAAATTCCCTTGAAACCCATGTCAAATGGCACTTAGGGGCCACTTCTAAATGCTTAATCATGATCCAAATTAGCCTTGGGACATGGGCACACGCCCAAGTCTAGGATGATTTGTCAGGACCCAAATTTAAGTGTGTCAGCATGGGACCTTTAAAAAGGTTTCCCTCTATCAGCCTTTTCAATTTAATTTACGAATGTTAGTGGGAAAGCATATACAAATGAGTTTATGTATTTATTTTACACCTAGATGGATAATGTGAACTTTTGATATTGAGCTAAGGGATTTAAAGGCATCCATTGTGTTGCAAAGCATAATTATGTTTTTATTGTGTTTGTTTGTTGCAGATTTGGCCTCATCAATCCATATCCTCAAGATTTGAAGGATCTTCATCTCCATGAGGGCTTCATCTCCAAGATGACATCTATTTGTGCTTCAATCATTTTATTCCATCATTCATTTGGTCTCTACCCTCCATTGGGCACACATTCTATCTAACAACAGTGTTGGAAGACTTGAATGTCATTCTGAGGCTTGGCCGAGGCAAGCTCCTAAACACCACAACCCCCAAACCCCTCTCTTTGTGATTACAAGTTATAGGTGTGGGATTTGGCAAAGTGCATGTATAGAGGAGAAATTTAGAGGATAAGGATTTGGGATCTGAAGAGAACTTGTAGATATCGTACCCTATTAGACAAGGGAACCCTCCCCGTAGTCCTCCCAACTGGAATTTCTAGAAACTCAAGAGATAAATATCATCTGACACTTCTTATTGTTCCAAATTTGTAGAAAAGTTGTCATATCAGACTTGGGCACCTGCCCTATAGTTCACAAAGTTTCTTCCTCTAAAAATATGACTTCTAGTATATTTTTTATCCTTCATTAGTGCCTTCCTATGCAGTTATTTGTAGCATTTTGTTCGTTTGTACTTAATTCCATCATAATTATGTTGAGGCTTATTTGATCTAGGGTTTAACAAATCTATCAATCTAATATATCTTTCCATATCATTCTCAAGTACACCAACCTATAGCTGAGTCCTCTCTCATCTGTAGTGACTTGGCTTGATTGTTGTCCTTGAGTGTTATTGTGAAAGGAGGGTTTGATTGGATATACACTTAACACTTTATTCCTTTCCCACTTTTCATACATAACATTTTGGTGAACCCATGTCTTTACTGAACTTACATCTTTCTGAGTGTTGTAATTAGTTTTTGCATTCATTCATATCATATTTATCATCTCACATTGAAAATTTTGAAAAAACAAGCATTCTAGGTTTGCGTTATGGCATAGTTTTGTATATTTGGTGTTGCATGTGGTAAAATGATTCAATTCTCTAATATTTGCATCATATCTAATCCATATTATAGTAAAGAATCATTTCATCATATCAAATCTTGCATTTGAAGGTTCCATGTGCTAGGGTTTTGCTTAAAAATTTACATTTTTCATATAACCTAGTAATTGCAAAAGCTAGGGTTTGTAGTCAAAATCTTATTTCACATTTTTCTGATGTCATAAACATCCTTCAATTCAGATCTAGCAATGATTTAAAGCATATTTTCATTTCTCATTTGAAAATTTTGCATCATTTCATACTTTACTTTGAAAATTTTACATGTTTGTAATTACACAATGTGTATTTCAGCATAAGCAATCCAACCTCTCTCTAACATCTATTTGCAAGAAATCTTAAAAGTGGCCTATATTACCTTTTGTACAAAACTCTTTACATTGTAATCAATCCATTTGTAGGACACTAGCATGTTTTTGTTCTTGATAACAAGTTTCAAAAGCACGATTTCCTCAAACTAGTGTTGTGGTGTATAAAAGTCTCTCATATTGGTTATATTTGATAAATGAAAAGATCTTATTGTGCATTGTTATTCCAAGATATTATATTATGGCATCTTCATCTCATTGCTCTTTTGTATCTTTACATGCATATATCAAAGACTTTGAAATTTTTTACAAATTCCTTAATATGAATCCTCATGTTCTCACTCATATACAATTCATGTATCACAAGGATATATTTGATTGCTCTTCATTTGAAATCCTTGATTATGTATCTAATTTTGACAATTTCCTAGCTCTCATGAATGCATACCCTTCTATATGAGAAGATCTGATGTAGCTAACAACATACACTCAATAGAATTGTGCCATTAATCATGTGTGAGAGCCAAAGATTCAAAATAACTAGAAAAATAAAAGTCTTCTATTCCCCAACTCTGCTGCTACAATGAGAGAAAACTCTCTTATATCCAAGAAAAACAAAAAAAACCAAAAAATTACCTTTTTTGGCAGATTTTGATAATTGTCAGATTTTGCCATTTTAGGTAATTTCACATGCATAACTTTGAGAGTCCGTTTTTTTCCCAAAAACTTCCTAAAACTAAGGTAGGACGAATTGCCAACTAACATCCTAAATTCGAAACATGAGTTTCAAGTTATTAACAAAAATAACTTTTAAAAAATAAGGAAAAAACATTAAATTGCCATTTTGAGGGCCAAGATGAAAGTTTCAAGCCCCAAAAATAATGCATTCACCTATAAAATTTCAGCCCAAATGGACATGTGAGTCAAAAGTTATGACCTCTGAAAGTCCCTACATCATTCTCCTCTAGTTGAAAAGAATGCTACTCCTGCAAGTGAGTGTCTTTGAACTGATGCCACTTGACTAGATCCAACCTCTGTACTTCCCACTCTATAATCCACGTGCTATCTATTGGTGGCAATCCTTCCCACTGTACTAAATACCTGTTGTAATGCCCTTGCCGAGTGTAGATAGTTTGCTTATCAAGAACCTGTGCAATCTTTTCCTTCTTCTTATGGGGAATGCGGTGGTGCCATGCCACTTCTGGTTGACTATCTTCAGCATCATCCTCACCATGGAATGCATATAAATCAAAAATATTAAACATAGGAGAAATATCTAGATCATTTGGTAAACTGACCTCATATACATTATCATTGATTTTCTTTGTAATTTTGCAGGGACCAATTTTCCTGTACTTCAACTTGTGGTATGTTCCAATAGGAAACCTCTCTTTTCTCAAATATACCATCACTAAGTCACCTTCATTGAATGTCTGATGTCTCCTACTAGCATCCATTGTATTCATGTAGCTCTCATTACTGTCATGCAACTTTTGTATCACATCTTGCTACAACTGTTGAAGGTGTTCTACAAATGTTTCCCCATCATCACTGTCTCTATCTTTCGTCGGTAGATGTACCAAATATAGAACACCCTTAGGATTCTTGACATACACAATTTGGAAAGGGGACTTTCCTGTTGATGTGTTAACAGAACTATTATAGGCAAATTCAACTTGGGGTAATGCCATGTCCCCTTGTTTTGGCTTTTCTCTAACAATACACCTCAACAAATTTCCCAGACTCTGATTGAAAACCTCTGTTTGCCCATCCATTTGAGGATGATAGGCACTACTAAACTATAACTTGGTCCCCATCTTCTTCCATAAAGTCCTCCAGAAATGACTGAGGAATTTGGTATCCCTATAAGACATAATAGTTTTTGGAACACCATGTAGTCGAACAACTTTTGAAAAAAATAACTCTGCTACCCTCATTGCATCATTAGTTTTCTTATAGGCAATAAAATGAACCATCTTAGAAAACCTATCAACAACGAGAAAAATGGAGTCATTACCTTGTTGGGTGTGTGGAAGTCCCAACACAAAGTCCATACTCAAATCTATCCATGGTACAATTGGTACTGGTAATGGCATATACAACCCTATATTTTGTGAATGTCCCTTAGCCACGTGGTAAATCCTACACCTTGTTACATACCTAGTTATATCCCTTTTCATCTTTGGCCAGTAATATTTATCTTCTATCAAGGCTACTGTCTTGTCCTTTCCAAAATGTCCAGCCAACCCACTACTATGAAATTCTTTGATAATGTTTTCCCTCATAGAGTCAGCTGTTATGCATAGTTGTTTTCCTTTAAATAGATACCCATATTGCATAAAATATTCACCTCTAAAGTGATCCAAGTTACTAGATACTAGTGCCTTCAATTGTTCCACAATCTCCCAAAAATAATCATTAGACTCATACAAATTTTTGATGGCATCAAAACCAATCACCTCAGTTTCCATTATGGTCAAAAGTGTAACATGCCTACTTAACGCATATGTAACTTGATTTTGTTTTCCAGACTTATGCTTCAAAATAAAATTGTAACCCTGCAAGAAAGAGACCCACTTGGCATGCCTACTATTCAACTTTTTCTATGTGTTCAACTATCTCAATGCAATATGATTTATAAACAATACAAACTCATGGGGAACTAGATAATATCTCCAATGCCTCAATGCTTGAACAATTGCATAAAATTCTAAATCATAAGTAGAATAATTCTTTCTCAGTTCATTCAACTTTTCACTAAAGAAAGCTATAGGTTTTCCTATTTGGCTAAGTACAACACCTATTCCCACATGGGAGGCATCACATTCTACTTCAAATACCTTATCAAAATTTGGTAATGCAAGTATAGGTGCTTTTGTTACCTTTTGCTTCAAGTACTTAAAACTCTCCCCAACATCCTTGGTCCATACAAACTCCCTTCCTTTGGTGCAATCTATTATAGGAGCTACAATACTACTAAAATTTCAAATGAACTTTCAATAGAAAGTGGCCAAGCCATGAAAACTTCTTACCTCTGTGATGTTGCTTGGACTAGGCCATTCTAGAATTGCCCTAACCTTTTCTGGATCCATTTTGACACCATCTTTAGAAATGACAAAGCCTAAAAAGACCAAATTGTCTTGCATGAACCTACACTTCTTCAAATTGGCATAGAGTTGCTCCTTCCTTAACACAACAAAGATGATTCTCAAGTGTTGTAGGTGCTCTTCTTTACTGTTAATAAATACCAAAATATCATCAAAATAAACTACCACAAACTTACCAATGTAAGGTCGTAGTATAGTGTTCAATAATCTCATAAATGTGATAGGTGCATTTGATAACCTGAATGGCATAACCATCCACTCTTGTAATCTGTCTCTAGTCTTAAAGTCTGTCTTCCACTCATCCCCTTCTCAGATCCATATTTGGTGGTAGCCACTTCATAGGTCGATCTTGCTGAAATATTTGGCCCCTGTAAGGACATCCATCATGTCCTCCATATGAGGTATAGGAAACTGATACTTGATGGTAATCTTATTAATTGCTCTGCTATCAATGCGCATCTTCCATGCTCCATGTTTTTTTTGGGTCAATAATACAGGTACAACACATGGGCTCATGCTCTATCTTACCACACCTTTACTTATGAGTTCTGTTACTTGCTTATTCAACTTTGCATGTTGTGCTGGATTCATCCTATAAGCTACTTGGCTGGGTAGAGTTGCTCCTGGAATCAAATCAATATGATGCCAAATATCTCTCTTTGGCAGTAGACCATTAGCTAAGTCATCAGCCACAACATCAACAAATTCTTCCAATAGCTCTGCTACTTCTGGAGGTACTAAAATGTCTTCCTCTTCACCTTTTTTCACTACTAATACATAACATCACCTTATCACCTTCATTTCTTTAACAAGATCTCTTTTAGATAACATGGTCTCACCTTTTCTTTCATCCTTGAGAGGCAACAAAATCACCTTAGATCCATCTTTCCAAAAGGTGTATGTGTTTTTCTCTCCATCATGCATAACTTTTCTATCATACTGCCATGGCCTTCCTAATAACACACGACAGGCATCCATTGGGACAACATCACACCATATCTCATCCTAGTAGATCTTCCCTATGATAAACTTAATTAGGCATCTTTTATCAATAGTGACTTCATTTCCCTTTTTAAACCATGCAATGTGGTATGGATGAGGATGTTTTTCACAATGTAAATTCAATTTTTCTACCATTTCTTTAGAAACCATATTTTCACAACTACCTCCATCAACAATAACTTGGAATACCTCACCACCCAAAGTGCATCTAGTTTTGAAGATATTGGTTCAAATCCATGAACCATCAGAGCTTTTGGCTTGTGTTTTCTCCTTCTCTAGAATCACCATTGCTCTTCTCATCATGAGATTTTCTCCCACATCTAGTGGAACCTCTAGTTCCATCCCTTCCACTTCATGTTGTGTTTGAATCAGGTTCACCCTAGGTCATCCTCCCTGATTTCTTTCTTGCATGTTATAATTTGAGCATTCAAATGCTCTATGACCTTCTTCTCCACATCTCAAACAAGTGAAAGGTCTTCTCTAGTTTTCCCATCCTCTATTGCTGCCATAACCTCTACCTCTTTGAAATCTCCTTCCTTGTTCTTGATTCAGAGGATCTTGTCAAGTGTCTACTTGTTTTTTCCAATCCATGGGATGACTCTCCCTGCCCATAATTTGAACCTCCTCAAAATGGGATTGATGCACCCCTTCTTCCTCCTCTATTCCTCTGATGGTATTGTCTGTTTTATTTTTCTTTAGCCTTTAGAGCCAATTAGTAAGCCTCTTCCATACCATTGAGTCGATGCATGCTCAATTCATCTTGAATAGAGAATTTTAGGCCATTCACATATCTAGCAGCCATATTTTCATTAGTTTCTTGATGCTCTACATGTATAGATAGCGTGTAAAACTCATTTTTATAATCTTCCACAAAAGAGAGGTTCTGCTTTAAATTTTGAAACCTACGAAAAAGGGTCTGCGCATAATCTATGGGCAAAAATTTTTCTCTCAACTTATTCTCCTTTTTATTCCATGTCCTAATCTTATCCTTGCCTTTCCTTGTTCATTCCTTTTGAAGATGATCCCACCAAATCATTGCATGACCCTTTAATTTCGTGCATGCAAATTTTACCTTCTTTTCCTCTGTCGTGGATTTCCATTCAAAAAAATTTCTCATGTCATTCAACCAGTCTCTCAACTACTCCGGTTTAAGACTACCTGTATAATTTGAAACATCAACCTTGACCCCTTCATTTTTCCCTTCTAAGTCCCTAAGCATCCTCTCTTCAAAAATCATGCCTTCTAATTCTTCTTCTTCATGTTTTGTATCTTGATCTACACCTCCTCGACCTATCTTTCATCAGATTCATCTCCTCCTCTACACAGTCTTTGGTTTTCCATTCATGTTGTAAGTTTTTCTACTTACCTTTGCATATTTTGCATTTCTCTATGCATCTGGGGAAGACTGCCTCTTCCTCTTCCTCTCCCAGCCATCTTCCTGCTCTGATACCAGATGATGTAGCCAACAACATACACTCAATAGAATTGTGCCATTAATCATGTGTGAGAGCCAAAGATTTGAAATAATAGGAAAAATAAAAGTCTTCTATTCACCAACTCTATTGCTACAATGAGAGAAAACTCTCTTATATCCAAGAAAAATTAAAAAAATAAAAAATACCTTTTTTGGCAGATTTTGACAATTGTCAAATTTTGCCATTTTAGGTAATTTCACAGGCATAACTTTGAGAGTCCAATTTTTTCCCAAAAACTTCCTAAAACTAAGGTAGGATGAATTGCCAACTAACATCCTAAATTTGAAACATGAGTTTTGAGTTATTAAAAAAATTAACTTTTTAAAAAACTAGGAAAAAACACTAAATTACCATTTTGAGGGCCAAGATGAAAGTTTCAAGCCCCGAAAAAGTACCAAAATGGGGACCAACACACTACAGTCGGTTGGGAATCCACATGCCACCTCATAACGCATCCACCTATAAAATTTCAGCCCAAACAGACATCTGAGTCAAAAGTTATGACCTCCGGAAGTCCCTACATCAAGATCTAACCAAATACATTTCCATGAAGACTCGTGAGAAAGATGAGTGTGAAATCTGTTCTTCTATTAATGCTTTGGAACTAATATCTAAAATATATGATGATGATGATGATTCCAAGATTTATCGTATTCATCCTCCAGTTGAATGTTCAAACTCCTTGGACATCCCTAAGTAAGTGAAGACCTTTGATCTTTCTCCTTTGGATGAATGTTCAAGAACCTTGGATATCCCTAAGGATGAGAAGACCTTGGGTAGCTCTCCTTTGGTTTCAAGTTCTATTCCATTGGATGCCACTAAAGATCAAACCATCAACAATTCTTTTTCTCTTTGTTGCAATGCTCTGCCTTTAAAATATAAAGCATTGGTGAATAAAGAAAGGTCCCTCACATTAAATTCTATAGGGATGAATGCCAAGCTTAATCAAAATTAAAGCAATTGTTATTCAATTACCTTTAATAGGTTTCTTCCACCCACCAAGGCAATAGTAGAAAAGTGCACTAATATTCCCAAATTCCTTGTGAATTGGCACCTAATGCACCTTCTTGTTTAAAACTGATGATTATGGTTCAAGGTGATCCAAAACCACCTCAACCCCTAGGTTACATTCTAAATTATGCAAGACAAATCACTCAAAGAAATCAAGGTGTTCAAAATGTGTCGTAACAACCATATTACAATGTGATTGCTCACACATACAACACTTGTAATAACAAGCATAGTAAGCAAGCACCAAATGTGCCTATCTCTCTTCCATCTTCTCAATCTATGCTTCCCCAACCACATTGCCTTACTCAAAAAGGTGGCCAAGATTGTGATCTTGTTGAGTAGCTTCATTCTACTCCTGCTAAGATCTCTCTTTGGGAACTCATAAAAACATCACCTACATACCACAAAATACTCTAAGAAGCATTACAAAAGGTGATTGCACCACCTGTTGTTAAGTCAAATGATGTAGCAGCTCTGTTAGATTTTATGCATGCAACAAAAATGGATATTTTGTTTCAACCACATGAATTTCCATCAACCAAAGTTTAAAACCAACATGATCCTCTTATAATCTTTGTTACAATATAGAAAATGTTGATAAAGAGAGTTAGGATTGATAATGGATTGGCTCTTAATGTTTATGGCATTGATTTGCTATGTAAAATCAAGATCGACACTTCTTTAATCAAACTGGATAGGATTAGCATTCATGGCTTTGACAATGTTGGTAGATAATCCCTAGGTACCATAACTTTACCAGTAAAGGTTGGACCCATGACATTATCTAGTCTTTTTCATGTCATGTCTAGTTCACTTTCATATAATATGATTCTTAGTAGATTGTGGATCCATGCCATGGGGGTAGTTTTGTCTAACCTTCATCAATTAATAAAGTTTATTTACAAAAATAAACTTCACACCATCAAAGTTGAAAAGTTGTTTACATATTGAAACGCAAAAAGAAGTTGGCAATCATAAAAGTCTAAACAACTTACAAGTTGATTCATCAATACCTCTTGTCATAGATAATGTTGTGCAAGACTCTATACCATCGAATGCACTTTTTGGTGGTGATTAGGGTTCATTAGATTTTACTCCTTCCTTTATGGGGGAATATAAATGTAATAACTCTAATCTTGACACATCAAAAGTTGCATCGATCTCATCCAAGCAATATTTGGAAACACCTAAGAAACCCAAAGTCTCTTTAGTAGAAAACAAAGACAATACTCTTACTTATACTATAGATTATGAGACCTACGAGGCCTCACCATCTTCTAAAGAGATGGACTCTGTCTATGGTCGCAGATTTCAAATTTTGCACACAAATTGTGACTATGTAGGCAATGGTTATTGCGTAAACCAATAAGGAACCAAAGTATCTTTACAAGTTGTTGGAATTAACTACATGACTGGTATTGGATACTATTATTTGATGCCCACCAAAGCCTATCATCATCCTAAACTTAATGTTAATACAATATCAACAAGACCAAAATTGCATGCGATACATTTTGTGATGATAGACATGGATTGTCCACCAGAAAATATCCCACTGTATCAGGTAAGTATTTCTTCCTCCTTTAGCCACACTCGATGTAGCACCTATTCTAGTTGTTCTCAAGGGTGGCCTCCTCCTAGATATATATGTTGTTAGTGTTGGTGTTTCTTAAATACCAAGCTGGTCTCACTAATTACCTATGAACCTGCCACAGTCCACTAGTCAATAATCAGAAGAGATTGGCCAATGAATAGGTGAAAGTATGCTAAACTTTCCTTCTACACTTTGGGCTCTACAAAACTCAGGATGGTAGTCCCTAAAATGTATCTTTAGATACTCTTGTGCCAATTATCACATACATTGTAATCCAATAGATATATTCTCCTAAATACCACTTAATAGAAAAAAAAACCTTAAAGATCTGGCAAATCTTACAACACTTATCAATCTAAAGCATGAGAATATAATAGAATATCATTCAAATATACATTCTAACTAAAAATAAAATTTAGTTTAATTTCAAATGTAGATATTGTGTAAAACCAAGAAGATTAAAACATATGCACAACTTACAGCGAACAGTGCCTTATCCCAGGGTATGGAGTCTTAAATCAGGCAATTGAAAACCTATAACATCATTCTACCTATCACGACAGAGCTAATAAATGGTGCATTACACCACTCAATCTTAGAGAACCTAAAACCAACAATACTTAATGATCCTTATACACTCTCAAATGAATCTTTATTCCTATTAAAGCAATTATAACTCATTCTTTGAACAAGTGCATTAATAATGAACAAAAAAATACAGAGGAAAAACAACAAAGTTGAATTGAATGATCTTTGATTCATTTTATTCATAATTCATATGAAGTATACAATGGAGGCCATTGGTTTTTAGAATATGCCATTTGTATCTCATCAATGATAGTACTATTATACCACAATTAACAATCAAAGGACTGAAAAACACTCCAAAACCTAGGAAAAAGATGTTTGCAAAATTATGTCTATGCTTTGTATTCAATATTTTTCCAAATTAAACCACCACCTCCCATGTAATTAGCTTTGGATTCCCTTTTATAGAAACAAGGGAGCAAAAACAAGCTTCAGGCTAATTGGCACATGTCATATTTTCATTTGACAAACATTCACATTTCAAAATAACAAGAGTAATTGTGAGATCATGGAGGGAATATTTGAAGCACAATGCAGTTACAAAGTTGTTATACCCATGATGCTTTCCCAAAATATCTGAAACGGTTAACTGATGCGCCTGCTGTCTCAATTCATTGTGATCCTTACTGTGGGCTTGGGAAACCTAAGCTGGGAATCAAGTACAAACCTGGTGTACAAGATGATAGAACTTCCCTTTGTGGACACCTTAGAATACCCAAAAGACCACTGAGTGTACTAAAAGGTACTAAAAATGATGCCACCTTACCATTGGATGATATCGTAAATTAGGAATATTATTATATCTGTCATCCCATGCAGTATAATCCTCTTCTATATGCCAATTGAAAGACATTAATTCATCTAGTTCGGTTCTATAAGGACCATACTTGGTAATTACCTGATTTGTATTTTTATCAAACTCCTCAAGGAATGTACTGGTAACAGATAAATTATTCATACTATGCTTCAACATTGATATGTCTACATCCCCTCCCTCACAAATTAGGGCGGCGACGTCTACTACAATAACATCATCCATATGAGCTCTCCATTGCTCATAAGTCTTGATAGATCCCTAACTACTTAGAATGTCTGCAAGAAGACCAAGATCACTCTCATCAAATTGATTGAGCAACCCCCTCATCCTTTTCTCTAGTGAATCCACCAATCCTTGATAATCAATCATCTCCTTCACTATTTTAGAGGTGGGAGCTATCTACATTGACTTATTTTGGTCATGGGTTGACCCAATGGTGCAAGAGCACCTTGGCAAATTAATATTGCCCTGGACAAATCTTTGAGTTTGATTAAATTTGTATGTTTCCACATTTTAATGAGGTTTATCAAGTTATTTTTATGTGTTTAGGTCATTAGGAGTTTCAAAAATGCAAAATATTGCAAACCATGGAAAGGTTGTCAATGTAAAATTAGAAAAAAGATGCAAACTTGGAAGGTGAAGAGTCATTTGGCTCTTGGTTCACTCCAAATTAGTTATGAACTGAAGAGACATGTTTTAATGCCTTTAAAAGGCCATGTAACCATGAAGAATTCGTGGGTGGTTGAAGATTTGAGCATAGAATGAGAAAAAACAATGTTTTCTTATATTTTCTTTCAGAAATTTGTTGTCTTTTGCTATTGTACGGCCCTATATGGAATTGAATGGATACCTAATGGATTGAAAATTTTAGATCCTTCAACTACCTTCTATTTTATTCTTGTCCCATGCATTTTTATTTATTTTTGTGGAAGATATGAGTGTTTTATGGATTGTAATTTTTTAATTTTCCCTACAATAGTCTTGTTGCAGCATTTGGTACAGTTTTGTATAGAAATATATAGGAGCAAGCCATATATGGTTGGAAATAATATTGAGTTTACTTTCCATTTCTTTTTGTTGCATCAAATTTTATTAAGTTTTGAATAAGTTATGGTATTTTTATTGAGGGTAGGTCTGGAGAGTTTAATTTTTTAAAAATACAGTCTAAAAATATGCATGGTACGACTTAGTACGGCCTCACATTGATGCATATAATAGATGGATGGAAATATATGTGTTTCTAGTTTACAATTTTTTTGGTTTGGTATAATTTCATTAAGTTTTGTGAGAGATATTGCAATTTTGGTGAGGGCATGTCTGAACACTGCCTAGGGTTTGTAGTTTTGGGAAAAGAGTCATAACTTTCTCTCCTACCATTGGATCTTCATGAAAATTGGAGGAAAAATATGTATTAATTTTCTCTTAAACCTAACCAAAGCAATTGGATTAGTTCTTTCATTTGTTAATATTATTGAGGATAGTTTTTGTCCTCCTACCTCTGCATCATTTTGGTATCAGAGCTAGCGAAAGATTTGGGTGGTGTGTATTTTTTTTCTATCACTGAGAAGGCAGGTGAAGAGCAAGAAGATCTTGATTGTGTAGATAGATCCTGAGGGAGGCAATCTACACCTTTTAGATTTTGTGTTGCTCAGTTGTTTAGTTGCAGGTGCTTGTTCCATCTAGCTGCAAGAAGGATGTTTTCTGAGATTGTGTGTGGGCAGACAAGATGAGTTCTGTCATGACCATTCTCCAATAGAGATTTGGCTGGAGAAGGATGCATAGAGAAACCACTGAGGAGAGAGTGGTAGGTACATCACCAGGATCTACTGTTGGGTGAGATGAATGGTCTGGTGAGTTGGTTTGTTGTGAAGCAGTGAGAGAGATGGATACCTGAAGAAGCACTTGATGTTGCAGCCAGGAGAGTACTCCACTGATGGGAGTAGAAGGAGCTTGAGGATGCTCTATGAAGATGGTAGTCTATTTTTTTGGTTGGTTGGTCACCATTTCTATTGATTGGAAGATTGTAGCTGAGAAGATTGAAGATAAAGACAGAGGAAAGAGACTTTTGTTACAGATACATTTCCAAGGGACTTGAAAATTTTGTTGGTTGGTTGTATGGTGCAAGAGCACCTTGGAAAATTAATATTTCCCTAGACAAATCTTTGAGTTTGATTAAATTTGTATGTTTCCACATTGTAATGAGGTTTATCAAGTTATTTTTATGTGTTTAGGTCATTAGGAGTTTCAAAAATGTAAAATATTGCAAACCATGGAAAGGTTGTCAATGTAAAATTAGAAAAAAGATGCAAACTTGGAAGGTGGAGAGTCATTTGGCTTTTGGTTCACTCCAAATTAGTTATGAACTGAAGAGACATGTTTTAATGCCTTTAAAAGGCCTTATAACCATGAAGAATTGGTGGGTGGTTGAAGATTTGAGCATGGAATGAGAAAAAACAATGTTTTCCTATATTTTCCTTCAGAAATTTGTTGTCTTTTGCTATTGTACGGCCCTATATGGAATTGAATGAATGCATAATAGATTTAAAATGTTAGATCCTTCAACAACCTTCTATTTTCTTCTTGTCCCATGCATTTTTATTTATTTTT
Source organism: Cunninghamia lanceolata (assembly GCA_027924645.1). Lineage (NCBI taxonomy): Eukaryota > Viridiplantae > Streptophyta > Pinopsida > Cupressales > Cupressaceae > Cunninghamia > Cunninghamia lanceolata. The sequence goes on along the minus strand of BSBN01000737.1, from coordinate 560,397 downwards.
GTGAAAGATACGAGTGTTTTATGGATTGTAATTTTCTAATTTTTCCTACAACAGTCCTGTTGCAGCATTTGGTATGGTTTTGTACAGAAATATACAGGAGAAACCCATATATGGTTGGAAAGATTGTTGAGTCTACTTTCCATTTCTTTTTTTTACATCAAATTTTATTAATATTTGAATAAGTTATGGCATTTTTATTGAGGGTAGGTCTGTAGAGTTTAATTTTCTGAAAATACAGTCTAAAAATATGCGTGGTACGAATTAGTACGGCCTCACATTGATGCATATAATAGATGGATGGAAATATATGTGTTTCTAGTTTACAATTATTTTAGTTTGGTATAATTTCATTAAGCTTTTTGAGAGATATTATAATTTTGGTGATGGCAGGTCTGAACGCTGCCTAGGGTTTGTAATTTTGAGAAAAGAGTCATAACTTTCTCTCCTACCATTGGATCTTCATGAAAATTAGAGGAAAAATATGTATTAATGTTCTCTTAAACCTGACCAAAGAAATTGGATTAGTTTTTTCATTTGTTAATGTTATTGAGGATATTTTTGGTCATCCTACCTCTACATCACCCAATAACTATATTCTTTAAAACACTCTATCTAGGGACCCACGTCTACATTAATGGAAGAGAAATTTCTTTATCCCTATCAAACATGCCTTTTGAATTGAACATCAACAAATAATTAGAGTGAACACTCCTCACTCTTGTTATTGCCTTTGATAAACAAATCTCCAAAGCATTGGTAAAAATGAAAATGTTATTATCATTACACACAACCCAAATAATTCCTCAAATACTTCCATTTGTTCAATGAACTCTTCCTTTCTTACTTCACCTTTTGGGGGAGGTGTTGCTTGTTGGATTTAGACTGGACAACTGAGAGGGGGGGTGAATCAGTTTTCTCAATTTTTTAACACTTGCAACTATTTATTTATCACACAAAACTGATTAATGATATAAACATCTAAAGCATGAATCAACAACACATGAGTAGAAATAGATGAACATAGAACACCAAGATTTATACTTGGAAACCTAGTTAAGGGAAAACCACAGTGGGGGTTAACCCACAAAGATTTGTACCATGTTAAAAGTACTTAGAAAAATAGAAGGCACATGCCTTTAGGCACACTACCCAAAGCTCACTGCTCAAAAGAGAGGCTCACTGCCTATAGAATTATTTTGGAATAGAAAGAATTAACTGAGAAATAGCATCTACTTCATGCCTGGTTCAGTTTCATTGAATGATCACAAAAATTATACTTTTCCCCAAACACTTCTTCTCTAACTCTTCATCAAAATGGCTCTTGTTCTTCTGCTTCTCTTCTACTATGCTCTGCCTTTGATCCTTTCTTTGAATTATATTATTTTCGCACAAGGATAATTTTCCACAATTCATCAAAAAATATTTATATAGTTCATCAACCTTGGAATGAACATCAAGGTCAGCACTACAAACATCTGACTTAATATGAATCCCTAATTTGTTAGCCAAACATAACTGGGACTCAAATCTTCTTTGATAAACAGCCACACTTCATAGAATTGCTCTTAGACCATCTACAACACACTTGAATCATCTGGTCAGCCAAGACTAGGAAGAACAATAGCACCAAGAAGAAAATATTCATTGACAGGTTCAAACTTCAATGCAGACCTCCAACATAGCAATCACATGATCCAGAGACTTCCATAAGGATATTGAATTCAGTAAAAACATCTGCACTCCTCCAAATCATCCGAATCACTTTCATCTTCCTCTAGAACCTCAACAACACTATTTGCCATGATTGTCATATTCGAAAGATTGCTTGCAAACCTCCAAACCATGAACCACTTGAATGGATGATACACACTAACTTCCCAAACCTACCTTCAGATCCGTAGATCATCATTTGACATATCTAGAACAATACGGACCTCTTTTCTGTCACACTATCTCTTCTGAATATTGTAGGAACCAATTCTACTCAGTTGGTCATAACTTCTTCAGATCTTACTATGAACCTCTCAAATCTTAACTGGAGCTTCTTCAGACACACCTCTTCATAGCCATCTAGTCTACATACATTGATCTTCATTAATTTTCTCAATATCCTCAACAATCTGATCTTCTAAACAGTCAACAAATTAGGATATAGTTGACACCAATGACAAGAAGAATATGTTGACATCAATGACAACACTACTTAAACACATATTTGCAACAATCTCCCCCTTTGTCATTGATGGCAACATATGATGTGAAAAAATAAATTCAATCATCAAGACAAGAATTTTTCCCCCTTTCTCTTCTCATTTTTGTAAATACTTTCTTCACTGCTCCCCCTTTCATCAGCAACTAGTTTTTCACATGAACTTCTCTCCCCCTTTGACAGCAATGGAAAAGGACACATATTTGCAATCTTTTCTCCCCCTTTTTGTTTCAGACTAATCTCCAAAATTTGCATACTAACTACTCCCCCTGAGTAGTAGCTCCTTAACATCAATCTAGATCCTTAACATCAATCTAGATCATAAGATGTGATTGTGATTTCCACTGGACTGATGCACCTTAGTGCATCTTAGTTCTAATCAGGAGGGGTAATAACCCCTAGGTTTTCTCTAAGATACTCAAAAGTATCCTTGGGAAGAGGCTTAGTGAAGATATCCACAATCTGATCTTTTGAAGACACAAACTCTAAGTTGACTTCATTCTCATTTAACTTCTCTCTCAAGAAATGGAACTTGATATATATATGCTTTGTCTTTGAATGCAACACTGGATTCTTTGAGATGCTTATTGCACTTGAATTATCACATAAGATTGTGACTGGCTCCTCAAACACAATTTTGATGTCTTTCAACATTTGCTTCATCCACAGAACTTGACTACAATTATTTGCTACTGCTATATACTCTACCACTATTGTAGACAGATATATTGCCTCTTGTTTTTTTCTCATCCAAGAGACCAATCTTCTTCCCAAGAAGAATGCACCACCACTAGTACTTTTTCTATCATCCACATCCCCTACCCAATCAGCATTTGTATATACATGAAGAATGAAGTCATTATCCTTTGGATACCACAATCCATAATCATTTGTCCCCTTGAGATATCTGAAAATTCTTTGACTGCTACGACATGGGATTCTTTTGGATGAGCTTGAAATCTAGCAACAAGTCCAACTGCATTCATGATGTTAGGTCTAGTTTGAGTTAGATAAAGCAATCCTCCAATCATTGATCTATACCTTTTCTGATTTGCCTTGGGGGAATCATCATCCTTACTTAGCTTGCATCCGGTTACCATAGGTGTACCTACTAGCTTTGAGTCTTGCATTCCAAACTCCTTCAACAATTCTTTCACATACTTGGACTGAGATATGAAGTTACCTTTATCTATCTGAACAATTTGTAGACGTAGGAAGAAATTCATCTCACCAAACATTGACATCTCAAATTCACTTTTCATTTGATCAGCAAATGCTTTGCACATACATTCATTTCCACCAAAAATGATATCATCAACAAAGACCTCAACAATCAGGATGTCCTCATGATTAATCTTTAAGTAAAGATTACTATCAGTAGTGCCTTTGCTAAATCCTATCTTTAGTAAATATTTATCCAATCTTGCATATCAAGCTCTTGGGGCTTGCTTGAGTCCATACAAAGCGTTTCTCAGTCTGCAGACCATATTTCTCTAATCAGACAACTGAAAACCTTTTGGTTGTTCAATGTAGACTTCTTCCTCCAACTCTCCATTCAAGAATGCTGATTTGACATCCATCTGATAAACATTAAAATCTTTGAACGCAACAAATGCAAGAAATAGTTTGACTACTTCTAATCTTACCACAAGAGTAAAATTTTCTTCAAAATCAATTCCTTCCACTTGAGAATAGCCTTTACACACTAACCTTGCATTGTTTCTTATAACTTCACCATCTTCATTTAATTTATTCCAGAAGACCCATTTGGTTCCAATCACATTTTTGTCCTTAGGTCTAGGAACAAGATCCCAAGTCTGGTTCTTTTTAATTTGCATCAATTCTTCTTCCATTGCTTTTACCCAGTTTTCATCATTACAGGCTTCACTTACTTATATAGGTTCAATCTTTGAAATCAAACAAATCTCCTCTTGATCTTCATAAATTTTTCTCCTAGTACGAACACCTTTACTCTTATCTCCTATGATCTGATCTTCTGGATGATTCAATCTTACATACTTGGGAGTTTTGGGAATTGCTTAAACTTCTATTTCTTGAGCTTGTTCTTCAACATCAGTACTATCCTCTTGAGTTTCTAAAGTTTTTAGATCAATTTTGATCTGAGTCTGGGATTGAACTTGCCTTCCTTGACTTGGATTTTCATCTTGATCATCTGAATCATATCCACAAGACCTGGCATCTCCTTCTTTGCTCTCATCAACTCTGACATTAGTACTTTCAACAATCTTTTTCAACTTCTTGTTAATGTACCAGTAAGCTTTGCTTTGAGTAGAGTAACCCAAAAACAATTCATCACTTCTTTCTTCAAACTTGCCTAGATCCTCATCTCTTTTGATATAGCACTTACTAACAAAAACTTTGAAATATCTTACAGTAGGAGGATGACCAAACCATAGTTCATAAGGGGTCTTACCAGAATTGTCTTTGATCTGTACCTAGTTAAGAGTGTAGACAGCAGTACTTACAACTTCTCTCCAATAAACTTGTGGAACATTTATTTCCATCATCATGGTCATGGAAGCTTCTTGAATGGTTCAGTTATTTCTTTCTACAACTCCATTTTGCTAAGGAGTCCTAGGAGTAAATAACTCTCTTTTTATTCCATGCCTTTCATAGAATGTATCAAACTCACCAGAGGTAAACTCTCCAAATCTGTCATATCTCAAACACTTTATCTTTATACCAACCTCATTTTTAACAATAACTTTGAACACCTTAAATTTGTCAAGAGCTTCTTATTTTTCTTTTAAGAAGGTTACCCACATCATCCGGGAGTAATCATCAATCAGCAACATAAAATATCTATCTCCTTGCACACTCCCAATTCTAGCAGGACCACATAGATTAGTATGCATAAGTTCCAATCATCCACTTGAAAATTGTTCTTTACTTTTGAATGATGTTTTTTTATGTTTACCCAATTAACATTCTCTACACAAGCTATCAGGTTTAACAAGTCTTGGAAGATCTCTCACAACCTGAGTAGAACTTATCTTGACAATGTTATCAAAATTCACATGACACATTCTCCTATGCCACAATCAGCTTTGATTTGTTTGAGCAATTAAACAACTTTTACCAAAATTACTTAGTTGAAAGATGTTACCTCTAGTTTGTGTACCAGATGCAATTTTAGTTCCAGAGCTTTCCAGGATTCTACATTTCCCATCCTTGAGTTAGAGATCATAACCCTTGTCAAACAACTGTCTAACACTAAGAAGTTTATGCTTTAGCCCTTCCACATACAGAACATCATTTGTGTTATTCTTACCATCAAAAGAGATGGATCCTCTGCCATGAATTCTACTAGCTTATTTATCTCCAAATTTTACAAGCCCACCTTCATATTTTTAAGTCTTATAAACTTACTTTTATCACCAATCATATGATGAGAACATCCACTATCAATCACCCATTTATCCTTTTCAACAACCTAAGAAGCTGAGGCACTTTCCACATTTTCACAGCTAGCAGATTCAGTAGACACAAGATCTTTTTTGATAGTAATGAACACCTAATCATTTTCAGTGGAACCTCCATGATCAAATTCATCATCTGTGACTCCTTCTTCTCCATCTTCTTGGACATAGTAACATTTCTTCTAACCTTTATATCTATTAGGGTTTGGTTTTGAAAATCTCTCTAGACATCTTGAAGCAAAATGACCAATCTTATTACAAGCAAAACATTTGAGTGGCAACTTTCTTTCATACTTATCGGATCCGCTTGGCATTCTTTTGGCAATAAGAGCTTCAAGATCTACACTCTCATCATCTTCAAGATCCTTCCTTGCCTTCACAAATCTGTTTGATCTTGCTAAAGATCTTTCACCCAGATCATATCTTTGTTTTCCATATCTACTAGCCTTGAATGCAAATTCAGACTTGGGAAGAGAATCACCAAATTCACTTAATTCAAAAGCTAAAATTTTGCCAACCAGGTGATCTCTTGTAACTTTTGAGATAGTCCTAATCTCCTCTATAGCAACAACCTTATGTTTGTATGAATTAGGCAAAGATTTGAGCACTTTTTCCACAATCTCTGATTCTTCCAAAGTCTGCCAACACACTTGATACCAAACACAATTTCATTTATCTTTTGCATGTAGATTGTGATGTTTTCATCTTCACTCATCCTTAGATTTTCAAAGTTTCCTCTCAGACTTTGTAGTTTGGCACATTTGACATATTCATCACCTTCATACAGATTCTCCAACTTCTTCCAGATTTCATGAGTAGTTTTTTGTCCAAAAATAATTTTCATCTCAGAATTAGTCAGGGCACACAACAAGGCTTCTTTAGCTGAAAGGTTATTTTTAACATCCTTGAGTTCATCTAGAGTTCACGGACCTTTCTTCAAAGGATTATATTCTTTCTTAGTTATAACCCATGAATTACAAATCGTACTCTATGCGACTCTTCCAAATAGAGTAATTCATTCCATGAAATCTTGAACTATCCTTTTTGTAGGTCGACATTCTAGATCTCCTCATGCGGTTAAGCTCCTTTTAGAGGAACTTGGCTCTAATACCAATTGTTGGATTTAGACTGGACAACTGAGAGGGGGGGTGAATCAGTTGTCCCAAATTTTTAACACTTTTAACCATTTCTTTATCATACAAAACTTATTAATGATATAAACATCTAAAGTATGAATCAACAACACATGAGCAGAAATAGATGAACATAGAACACCAAGATTTTTACGTGGAAACCTGGTTAAGGGAAAACCATGGTGGGGGTTAACCCACAAAGATTTGTACCCTGTTAAAAGTACTTAGAAAAATAGAAGGCACATGCCTTCGGGTGCACTACCCAGAGCTCACTTCTCAAAAGAGAGGCTCACTACCTATAGAATTATTTTGGAATAGAAAGAATTAATTGACAAATAGCATCTACTTCATGTCTGGTTCAGTTTCATTAAATGCTCACAAAAATTATGCTTTGCCCCAAACAATTCTTCTCTAACTCTTCATCAAAACAACTCTTGTTCTTCTGCTTCTGTTCTGTTCTGCTCTGCCCTTGATCCTTTCTTTGAATTATATTGTTTTCACACAAGGATAATTTTCCACAACTCATCAACAAATATTTATACACTTCATCAACCTTGGAATGAACATCAAGGTCAGAACTACAAACATCTAACTTAACATGAATCCCTAAACTTTTGGCCAAACATAACTGGGACTCAAATCTTCCTTGATCAACACACCATGCTTCATAGAATTGCTCTTAGACCATCCGCAACATGCTTGAATCATCTAATCAGACAAGACTAGGAAGAACAACAACACCAAGAAGAAAATCTTCATTGACGAGTTCAAACTTCAATGCAGAGCTCCAACATAGTAGTCACATGATCCAGAGACTTCCACAAGCACATTGAACTCAACAAAAAACATCTGCACTCCTCCAAATCATCCAGATCACTTTCATCTTCTTTTGGAACCTCAAGAACACTATTTTCCATGATTGTCATATTAGAAATGTTGCTTGCAAACCTCCAAACCACAAACCACTTGATTGGATGATACACATTGACTTCCCAAACCTGCCTTTAGATCTGTAGATCATCATTTGATATATCTAGAACAATCTGGACCTCTTTTCTGTCACTCTGTCTCTTTTAAATATTGCAGGAACTAGTTCTACTTAGCTAGTCATAACTTCTTCAGATCTTAATGCAAACCTCTCAAATCTTAATTGGAGCTTCTTCAGACACACCTCTTCATAGCCATCTAGTCTGCATACATTGATCTTCATTAATTTTATCAATATCCTAAACAATACGGTCTTCTAAACATTGCTAAAGTGCTTGACCTCAAATATGCGATTGGTACATTATCAGGATCATAGACTATCATCTTCATACAAGTTGGAGGGGGAGAATGGGTAGGATGAGGTGATGATTGCATTGGAGTAGATGGTGGAGAAGATGGGACATTATCCTACACTTGTGGCACTAACTTCCCTGACACTAGTGATGGCCTGGATTGCCATGACTGCAATTTCTTCTTTAACAATGCATTTTCTAATTACAGCTCTACAATTCTCTACTCATCTTTATTGTAGACCACCACCAAGTCATTATATTCCTTATTTTTGTCCTCAAACTATTCCTACAAGGATTCAATAGTAGGCTTGGTGAATTGGCTACATTCACGACCAATGTGGTTGCCTCTATAGCTGGAGTATCAAATACTCTTTTGATGATTAGCCCACCCCTTAAATTTGCATATGGCTCTGCAACCTCAGGCTTGTTTGTGTTTGGGCTAGTACCTAGATGGCTAACGTGTCCCACTATGAATTGAATGTTGACCCATGTAAAGCATATGTGGCCTCTTCCTTAGTGGCAAAGACTAGAGTATCATGCCTTTTTACTATATCAGATGCTATCACTGATGCTAAATCCCACTCTCGCAATAGTAGCACCCCACTTTTCCTTACTAACTCTCTACCCTTAGTTGGAATTATGTCCTTATACTTTTTCCTCATCTCAACAAGGACTTTTGATTCAATGGCTTGTTATGGGAGCTCTGGATTTTGAGTCATCACTATCTTTACATTCTCATCATACTTTTCTTTTCTTGCTCTCCAAACAAACTCATGAAACACATTAGTTTTAACAAAGGCATCATTATTTATAAATTATTTTCATGCCATTTCCCTTATGTCATCAACACTATTGACTCTAGTTAGGTCAGCCTTACCCAACTTGAGTCTTTGAATTGGTAAATTCACTTCTATTGGAGGTGAAGGCATATCCTGCATCATTTCATTTTTAGTTACAACAATCTCCTCATCTGAATCAAGAGAATAACCAACACGTCTGACTGATGTAGCACCCTTTTCTGATTCAACCTTTCTTCTCTTGGGCATAGACTCCCTTGGGGATGAATCTAGCTTAATAACCTCTGGATTTAATGACCTTGGAGGTGAAAGTGGTGGCAATTGTAGCACAAGAGAAGACACTCTTGACCCTTCTAATTTAGTAGGGGAAAAAAATGTTTGTTCCTTCCTCACCATGCTCTTCTTTCTTGAAATACATACTACCTTATTGGTAGTTGATATGTCCATCTCTCCTCAAGGATGGGGGCACTCCCCTTATCCCATTCCTTAGTCACATGAGCTTTCCCTTTTACCTCACACCTCTCTTTTCTCTTTAAGATATCCCACCACCTTATCAAAATTCTAGAGTATTGTCTCCATTCTCATAATAATATCATCAATATCTCCAAAAACCCTTTTGAAATTACGATCCTTGTCTAATTTTGCCTTTTCAAATTTGACAAAGACCAACCACTTTGCTTTACTCTCTTTTGTCATTTGGAAGTCAAAAACATTTCTGACAATTTCGTTAGAAAATAAAAATTATGCCAGAACTTTTCTCCTTTAATCAAATCCTTCAAAGCCACCATAAAACCCTCTAGATCATGATTTCTTGCTTTGTAGCATTTCATTCCAAGAGATGTAATTTTTAGGACAATCCTCTTCCATCCATCCTTGATCATAACAAAATCTGAGAAAATAGTGTAGGCAAGGAAAAGGGTTCCCTTCTTCATTCCAACTAAGTGGGTATCTTCAACATTTCTCAACTACTACATAACTTCAAGAAAACCAATCCTCATTGGCACATCTCTTGGGAGCACATGAGTAGTAACATTATGTCATATATTCAGAGGATAGTACAATCAGGATATGGCATTATGTCTCCCCAATTATGGTTTATGCCTAGTATAGGAATCCTCTTAATTGGTCTTATGAAATCATGCAATTCCTTAGGTATTCTTGGTGGATTCACCACCAAGTAGCCTCTCAAACTAGAAGAAAATGCATTGGAGAAAACAACAAAACTGGAATCATGTTCATGCATATCCAACAAGTGAGTCCATGCCTAGACAGGGAGATCCTCACCCTTCTCCCTCATATTTAGTGTCATATCTTGCCCAAAGTACTCAATTCCTTTGTACAGTAACATGTGAATCAGCAATGAGTACCACCAAAACCTGACACCATTCTTAACCGCATTAAGAGTAGTCAACCTAGTATGAACTTTATCTAATAGGTAAGTTGCAAATTCATACAACTTATTTACCATTACATGTTGAATGTTTGCTGTCATGTACATAAAGGTGACTGGCATACATGTGGAAGGATCAAACCCTAAAATCTAACATAGAGCATAAAATGTTCTCTAAAAGTAGAACTCAAACTTTTCAACTAGGAAAGGTTCCTTATCGAATGAGTTTAATTTGATCATGCTTCTTCCTTTCCGTCTCCCCATGAAATTGGTCAAAAGTATGGCCCTAAAAGTTGCCTTTATCTTTTCATACTCTACTTTTAATGCCTTCAAATCAATTAGCTCCTTGGCTGCAGGACTCAACTTAAAAACTTCAATAAACCTTGCCCGAGTGACATCAACCATCTTTATACCTGAATGTGTCCTTATAACCCAAACATTAGGGTCATAGTTATCTGCTATGGTCTTTAGAAAGTCAATGTCGAGGTAAACATTGGGAACAACTAGCTTTCCCAAATCTAATCTCCATGAATTGCAAATTGGGTCCCCAAAATTTCTCTTTCAATACAAGTAAGTTGTTGATGATTGTTTTTACACATTCATAACAAAAGTTAAAATTCATAAAATGAACCTAACTATCTTGAAAGATATGAAGAAATTAGTTAAGATTACTTAATCCCAAGTTTCCTTATGGTCAGGTCTTGACCTTGTGGACAGTTCAGTAGGTTATTATGAAGTTGTAATATGCAAGGGGCCTTACGTGATTTAAAGTGATTAAAGACTTACTGGACTCAAATTATGGAAACTGTTGCAAATATCAACAAATTATCTATCTCTTTGCATAAATCTGTTACTGTATCTTGAAGCTTTGTATGATTTTATATTAAAACATGCTTTCTTTTTACAATATGTATAAAGATTGCCAAATATCAACTCAATTGCTCTTAATTCCTTCAAATGTTAGACAATCTCCTTTAGATTTCTGCGTTTAAGCTAAGTATTTCAAAGTTTGGGAAAAAGTTAGAGAAATTCAGATTAAACATCACTTGCTATAGGATCTAAATGCTCTGTTATGCACATGGTAAGAATTGTAGCAAACTTAATTACATCAGTAGACTAAATCATTAAATGTGAATATCTTGAATATTTTCACGAATATGCATCCAAGATTGCGAGCTTTAAGAGAAATTGTTTCAAATACAATGAAGAGCCAAAAGACACTCAAAAAATAGATGCAAACTTCCATATTCATTTATATTCAAAACACAGCCATATATGATTTACAATGTATGAATGACTCTTAGCTTCATTAATCAAATTCACAAAAACTTACAATGCTTTTCATATACAATAATAAAGCTAGACATTCCATGTGTTCCTTAATGCAAACACAGGTGACCTCCTCTAAACTAAAATGTTCTTTCTATTCAAAGCTTCAGAACAAATTATAGTTGCTAGCTAGTTTCTATAAATCCCTGTGTAAATAATATACATGTAGCAAAGTCCATTATATAAATTTTGAACTTCAAATTGCTACAGCTACAACTTCCATCTATGACTGAAATCTCTCCATTCTTGATTAACGGTGCATCTTTGTCTCATAACCGTTTGTCAAAATATCTATTTGGCATCTTTTCTCTCCCACAAAGGATGCTATTGGAATCTTTTACAAAATAAGATTCCCCTTTTCTTCATTGACTTTCCTTCGTTGTGGTTCTTTATTTGACTTCTTCTCAAAAACCTTTGCTCTTGCTTGTCTTTTCACTTTTTCAAATACTTCTTGAAATTGTCGATTACACCTTCTACAAAGGTGCGGTCCCCTCCTGGACTCTTTGCCAAAATGTATTCTTGCATCACAACCACTTTCTTCAACTTATTTTCTTTATTCTCTGAGCCTTCTCTTCTCTTGTATTTCTTCATTTTAACATGTTCTTCCATCAATGTATCTATCATCTGTTTGTTGAGATTGGCATCAAGATTTTCTAAGCATGGTGTAAATATGAAATTAAACTCTGTTAATGCCCTTTCTAAATCATACGCTAGCATTTCCATACATTCACGCTGCAGGAGTCTTTCTATTATCTTCTTATGCATCTTGATCATCTCATCTGCTTTCTCTTCTAAATCTTGTACAACTGTTGTACATTTTCTGAGGTTATCTTCCTCAAATTTAAGCTCTAGTATTATTTGTGGCACTTGATTTACCAATGTGACAGTAAGTACTCCTTCATTAATCAATTCTTTTGCTCTTTCATCAACTTCTGTCAACTGCTCAATATCAAACATGCATTCTTCTTTTCTGGTTTGGCACTTATGTGTAAGTATCATACACTTATTCTTTTCTTCTGTAACTTCCTTCCAACTTCTCATAGCTTGTCTTATTGTTTGCTCACCCTCTTGCATAAAATCATAAAACCATTTGTCAAAAATGTTAGCTTTGAGATTTTTGTTCTCCATGTCTTTTATTTCTTCTTTTGATACTATTGCTATGTTATTAGGCAATTCTGGAACTGTGGCGTTAGGATCAAATATTTCTTTAATGAATTGTTGAAGTTGGACAATGTGTCCTTTTAAGTAATCTTGTTTGTCTTTATCCTTTCTCAGCATTTCTATTGTCACCTAGTGCATATCTTCCCATTCATTGATGTGCTATTCTCTTGTAGAATGCCCAAGGTCAAGATTCAATATCTTATATTCCTCCAAGGCTATTTCACCTTTTGCCTTTTCCTTTTGTGGTATAACTATGTTTAGCATTCGAGATCCACTTGGACCTCTCTGAATAGCAGACATTGTCCTAGCCTTTCTCTTTTCTTTTCTTGGAGTGGTCTTCTCACCTAATAAACTTTTAATGTCAATTGGTGCTAGTTGGACCTCTTTTCTTTCTTTTCTTATTTCTCCTCTTAATTAGGCAGGAATTTCTTTTATGCCTTCTGTAGCTTTAATTTCATCAATCACCTCTTCATGAGGTCTCTCTGTTTCCACTTCTTCTTGTTGTTGCCGTTCCTGTTGTTGTTGTTTCTCTGGCGATTGCTCCTATTGTTGCTCCTATTGTTGAGGCTCTTGTTCCGTGGGATCCTTTTCTTGTTCTTTTGATTCAACCTCTTATTCTTCCTCTTCTATTTTAGTATCTCCTCCATCTTTAGCCTCTTTTTCAAGAACTTCTTCTTTATCATCTTCTGCATGTATTTGTTTCATATCTGGCAGCTTAACATCTTTTGTTTCTTCATCAGGTTTATTTTCATCCATCCTTTATGTTGCCTCTGTACCCTCAGGCCTCTTGATTTCATCTTGTGTTTTATCTGTACTTTCTATCTATACTTGCTCTATATGTATAGGGAAATTTTCCTTTGTGCTATCTTCTTTTTCTTCCTTTCCATGATCTTGCACATCTTCTTATTCTTTTCTTCCTCACTTGGTTCATCATACATGTTCAGCATATTTAAGGCATCCACACCTGAGGTGTCCTCTTTTGTTTCTTCTTCTGCTGAAGCATGCCTTTCTGTGTTTACCTCTTCAAGTGTTTCTTCCTTTTCAGCTTCTTCAATTTTATGTGCCTCTTCTTGCACATCTTTAATTATTTCAGGGGAAACTAAAGTACCAAATGGATCCATTGATCCTGTTTCTTCTTGTACTTTTTCTTCTTCATGTTCTACATTGTGCTCCATTTCCATTTCATCTTGAATGCTTGGCTCCTCTTCTTCACTCAGGAAATCACTTGAATCTTCTTCTATGTCAATCTCCTTTCCTCACTATCACTGCTCTCAATATGCATAGTCTCCACAGTTTGTTTGGCCTTATGAACTTTTGACTCCTATTGCATTTCTTCAACCAACTCTGCTTTTACTTTAACATATGTTTTTCTTTGCTCAGGTGATGTGGAGGCACTAGATATATTGCCTAGCTTTTCACCTACTTCCTATGCTCCAATTACAACAACGAGTTTAGAAGTCTCACCCTTAGACTAACTTATTGGGATTTCTCTTCTAACTTGTCTTGCTATTTCCTTTGTAGTCTATGCTTCTTCTGCACTTATTTCATGACTCATTGACTTTGCATCAACAAAATTATCTGATGCCACTACTACTATTATGCCTAATGCATATGGATCCAATAAAGTAGCATTTTTATCCTTTTCCACAATTTTGGCTTCTACAATTTTTCTTTTATTTTCATAAAAACATTACAGGTCTTCACTAGGCTCTACCTTTCTTTTCCTCCCCTTCTTTGGGTATGTGACCTCTTTATCTTCAACCCTGAGTTCCTCAACTTTATCTTTCAACCATGTCTTTGAAAATAGTATCACTAGTTCAGACAATACATCCAGAGATGTATTCCAGGGTTTTGACCAATCAGGCTCTGTAATAGGAGCCAACCTTGCTTCTACATAACTATGGTGTAACAATCTATCATCCTGAACCTCTGGAGGCACATATATGTTACCTATAGATTTCATTTGCCCAATAGTTAATCATTTGTGAGCTCTTTTTCTCACCTCCCTATCATTCTTGCAATCAGCTCAGAAATCCTCAATGTGTATGTGATGTTTATATGTTTTATTCACAAAGTTTTGGATTATGTGAAAAGGATCAAATCTTCTTACTAAATCAAATTCTTGAAAACCATAATACCTTAGTTCTTGTTCTAAACAACTGGCAACCTCTTCACTAAAACAATAATTTCTACCAATAGCCCAAGGTAACTTCACATTTCCTCTATTGTTAAACTTCCTCTTGTACATCCTAAAAACATTCAAATTTTTTCTTGAAAATTCTAACACAATTAGCTTATCAGAAGGATATCTAGGTAGCACAAATGGTTTCCCCTCAAATCCTTCAGTCCTTATGTAAGTGACATGCTCAAACTGAATAAACCAAAACCAATTGCATTTTCTGCATCTTTAGATAATCTTTTGTCAGGTTCCTCCCTCAACACCCTTACCATGTAAGTGTAAAAGACATCATTAACCAAAGCAAACTTTTTCAATTCATTCTCCTCTTGTAGGTCAGGATAGTATTCATACACTAATTTCTAATTAGGACCATTTCCTATAATACCAACCCTTTCTATTCCATGAATGTAGGGTCTAATTTCTGCAGCACATGAGTATAACACACAAGAAGACAAATAAAAGAACAAGCTTTTTTGTTGTCTCATCATGGCCTGCCTCCAAATAGTTGTGCTAATTGCCTTGGCCCAGTGGATTTTCCCTTGCTCCTTTTCTCCTACTCTCATGAATTCAATGATAGTGACCATCCGTGGTTCACACTTGGTGCCATCTCTTAATCCAACTAACCTACTCAGCATAGTTATCATGAAATGAATTTCTTCTTTGAAGTATATCCTCATCAAATTCTTAGGTACTCTAGCTACAGCCTTGGGTTTGTTTTCTAGGTTGTACCAGTTGCAGAATATTTTACCTTTACATTCTCCTTCATTTGTGTAAAAAATCTCATTATATTGATCAATATCAATGTCCCTCATTTTTTCATTAATCTCTAAACCAAAAGTTTTTGCAATACCTTCTGTGGTTGAATCAGCAATTAATCTGTCATGTAACATGATCTTCCTAGTGGTTGGATCATATAAAACCACACAGTCCAAACATAAATCCCTAGCCTCCATTGCTAGAGGAAAACCTGCAGCTCTATATAGTCCACTTTCCCAAATACATTTCATATCCGGTGAGGCATCTGCAACAGTAATTTTCTTCAATACATCCTCTGCATCATAATTTCCTACATTTGTATCTGTGCCTACTCCATTCATACTGATCAGGGATAGACAACCTCTATGCAATGGCAACTCTTCTTTCTCAAATTCTTTTCATGGCTTTCTTTATTTTTTTACCTCACCCCATATATCCTTCTTCTATTTCGGGGCCATCCTGTAGAAACATGCATCTTTTAACTTTTATTTTTCTTCATGCCTAGGTTTTTTACTATGTATTTCTGGTTTTACCATTTTACCCTAACTCTATTGTCGTTTCTATCTTTTACCTTTAAATTTGTTAAACTCTACTTGACTAATTAACAATTAACACAGTAATTTTACAAATGCATACATTTTAAACTAAAATTACTAAAATTAACATCACATTTTACCATTTGAAATTAAACGGTGTTTTGAGATAAATACCTATTTTTTGTGACTATTTAACTGTTGCTGTTGACTTACTTTTACCTTTTACCTTCACTTAGCAACTATAACTCTGTCACCTCAATCATTGTTCTACTCAATTCCACTGTAACAGTGCTCCTTTTCTGTAATTTTTACTCTTAGCAGTATATCCGAAAGAAAAATAACCTTAATTTTACCCTAACCCTCGTTAAATCTTACTTTTCTTGAGTGTTAGACCAACATTAATTACAACAATTAATGCACTACCATTTCGTCCTTTTTGCAGTGTTTACGTTTTTTCAAACTTTTTACCATTAGCTTAGTTCTGCATACATTACTTTTCTTTGTATTTTCCTTTGTATGTTTTCTTTTGTATCTTCTCATTGTATCTTCCAACATATAATCACTTTGTGCATACAATTGAACTAAGGCTCTTTTCCCTTTTTTACATTTTCCGTAATTCATTGTATATTGCTGCTTGTATATAGCATTTGTATAGGCGCATATGCAATGCATTATACAAAACACTTTCCTTCATTCTCTCTCCTAATGCCTTCACTTTCTTTGTATATCATAGATGTATGTTGTAAACATACAAGCGTCCAAATATACAAAGACTTCTCTATTTTTTAATTAACTTGACATCTGACTTGTACTTCCACTTTGCATCTTTTAATTGTACATCCGCTTGTAAATAGCCAAATATACATTCTCATTATACAAGCAAAAATGTACAAATAGTGGGGTCTACCTTTCCTCTTTTCCTTTTGTATCACCGATGCATATAGTGTTTTTATCTAACTTTCGGACTTCAACCTCCTATAAATCTTACTCAACTTACCCTCAAGTCCGCGATGTACATAACTCAATGCATCTCTTGATATACAATTTAGACGTAATGCATTGTATTAATCCTATTTCAATTTTATTGAGTTTCGGCTTGTATGTATAAAGCAATGTATGTTTTGGAACATACATACAAGCATGAAAATATACAACAGTTTAACTTCATTTTATAACCATTTCAGTTCTGGCACTTGTATAAAGTGCAATGTACATCGGCTTTGTATGTAAAGAACATACAACGCATGATCATACAATGACTTAACTGACTTTGATAACTCTTTGGTTCCGTGATGTACCTAACTCAATGCATATCATAATGTATGTCTCAAAAACATTACATACAAAACATGAAATATACATCCATTATACCTTATTTCATGATCCTTTCGATTCTGTTTGTATGTAAACCACAATGTATATAAACAAAACATACATATACAAAGTGCAAAACATACAATGATTATATTAACTTTAATACTTTTTTGGTTCTGCGCTATGTATGTAGCTTTGTATATTTACTTTGTATGTCTTCCATTTGCCAAATATACAAATCAGAACATACATAGCGGATTTAAACATTTATCCATTTCAACTTTAACTCTTTTCGGGCCAGACTTGTATATTAAGATAAAGCATTAGCAAGATGTATACAAGTTAACAAGATACACTTTATAAACCCAATGACTTCCCCTTTTGCAACTAACACAAAAAAATGATATACAAACGCAGTTGTATATGAAATGACTTTGTATATACAAAGAGCTTTGTATATACAACACACAAACCCTTTGATTGTACATTTACCAAAAAATCCTTATAACTTGCAAAATACTGTGAATTTCAAAATGGTTCAAAAAACAACCCTTACTCATTTTTGACAAGAAATTCACCCATACTATGCACTGGTACTCAATGTTATTTTTTTCTTCATTTTCAACAAGGTTTGTGCTTTCAGTTCCTTTTCTCTTTTACCACCAAGTAGACCCACACAAACAAGTGAAGAAAGCCAACCACAGCAGGGGTCCTCATTTTGCTGAGTAAAATGGGGTGTGTTGTGAGCATCACAACATAAGTGAATAGAGTCCACCTAGTGACTAGTGGTGTAGTATCCTTAATGGCATGTTGTTGGTTGACAATTCCATTCTCTGTCCTAGGTCCTTGGAACATAGTTTGACCTATATGTTTATCATTTGTGGAATTGGGCAATTGGTCAAGTATATCTTGGAATAAGGGTCATCTTTTGGAATTAGAACTACAGGGTTAGGTCTTTGGGGTGCCATTGTAGTTGAAAGATGACACAAACTAGTTTTCACATGTGCAACTAGGGCTCAATGCAAATGCAAGCAGATAAGGTGAATTCAAAACAATTGAGAAGAAATTAATGAATGTTGAACCTTAAAAGAAAGCCTAGCACACAATTTGACACACAAAACTGACAAATGCATACAAATTCACTGGAAATTGGCATAGAAAAGGGGACAATATGACCTACAGGTGCTTGAACACTCAAGAACCCTAATCTCAAATGCCAAGAACTTAAAACACAAAACCGCAGATTTCTAGATGCCTAAAAATGCTTTCGTGAATCAAAATATCTTTCAATTATCCTTTATGGTAGAAAAAAACCCCTTAATTTGGCATGATAACATCATGTCTACCATTAATGTTCGCTCGTGCAAAGTAGAAATATCATCAACAATGTCGTTAGCAAATTTGAATTATGACCATTGATGTAATAGTGAGTTGAATCCCAAACGGCCCAGATGGAACCACGTGGTAGTCACCAGCTGTTGCGCATGGTGCCAGTAGCTGCAGATAGATAGCTCATGGGCTAGTGGGGGATGGCCAAGATTTAAACTTCAGAAATGATTTGGACCCTTAGATCTTGGGCCCACCACGAATGCCATCATAGAAAGCACCGCAGCCCACATAAAGATACACCACATGGTGCACGCCTGCTATCCCGCACAATCTTTTCACTGAATATTTTAATCATGTGGGTCGAGGGGTAACCAATAGAAATAAATTATGGGACCACGCTGCGCCAAACTTAGGCAAATTAAGCACATGTCTTAAGTTACAACTTAAAAGGGGGATCCACTAGGCACTTAAGTAGAATATTTTGACCCCGCCATAAGGCACACAAAAATATTAAACATTTGCTTGCTTGGACCTAGGACAATGGGCAAAAATATTATAATCGCATGAAACCAAATACTTCACTAGGGACAAGGGGACCAACCTATCAATGATGCCAAAGACATAAGTCATGACTTAAGTAATTAGCAAAAGTGAAAATAGGTCATTAGAGAATTAATAGAGACATTAGGGTTCTATGGAAATAGGGTTTTTTGGAAGACTTAAGCTTTAAGAATGAACCTTAGTAGATGGAAAATGAAACCCTAACCCTCTAAGGATCAACTAGTGACTAGAACTATGAAAGACAACCACAGAACCACTAAAATTTTTCAAAGTCCCACTAGTGGCTCTAGTTGGGGATGTCTATTTGGCACAAATAGAGTGAGATCTCAGAAAAAAATCTTGGTGAAGTAGACCAGACGCAGAGAAACAAAATGCAGAAAAAAACCCAAATAACCAGAGGACCACCTGAACAAGACAGGGAGAACCAAACCAGACCAAAACACACCAAACCTATCTATAAACCTATACATAGAAATACAGTGTACATGGAAAATGATGTACCTCAAGTGAAGTATGATTTCAAGAATTGTCCATGTACTGGCAATTCAAGAAGCTCACAGGTCAAATTTTACAAGTAATATGAGTGCTACCGATGTGTGTTGCTAATCAGATATGGTCCCAGCCAGAGAACATAAAATTTACCATGCTTCCCCTTTTCTTGTGCTCTAGCATTCCACATCAACACCATATCACCAACCTCAAACTTCCTAGAAGAAGATTTCTTGTCATACAGGGTCTTTACTTGCAGTTGCATTTTCATGTTCTTTTGTTGTACTATTCTCCTTGTTTCATCAAGTTCTACCAAAGTGTTGATCCTTGCATTTCATCTGGGATATCATCCTCATACTCTTGTATGAATTTGTACATTTGCAGCATATTTTTAGTAGGAATTCTAGCTTCAAGCCCATAAACTAATTCAAATGGTGACATCCTTGTTGCCTTCTTTATAGTTACGCTATCAGCCCATAGAGATTGCCTTAACTTAGAGTCCCAAGCCCTTTTGTTCTTCTCTCTCACTCTCTTGATAATCTTCATGAGACTCTTGTTACTAGACTCAGCTTGTCCATTTCCTTGGGGATGGTAAGGGGATGAATATGAGACGACAATCCCATATTTACTATAAAAGTCAACAAAATCTTTTGACCGGAAACATATAGCATTATCAGATATAGTTTTCTTTGGTACATGAAACCTGGTCAAAATATTGTTCATCAAAAAGTCAGTAACCACCTTCCTTGTGGCCTTCTTTGTGGGAATGGCCTCTATCCACTTAGTAAAGTAATCAGTGGCAACTAGTATCCATGAATGTCCTCCAATTGAATTTTCTACAATTTCACCAATAAAGTCAATCGCCCACTATTGAAATGGCACCAACACTAAAATTGTCTTGAGAGGTAGGTTTCCATAAAATTTTAACTTACCAACAAACCTTTGGCATGCATCACATGCCCTTACCATTCTTTGTGCATCCTTGAAAAGTGTTGGCCACCAAAACCTAGCTCTTAGAACCTTGTGAATTGTAGTCTTGGCCATGTAATGATCACCACACACACCATTATGCATCTTGTTCAAGAGCTCTTTAGGATGCTTTCCATCCATACACTTGAGCAATACTCAATTAATATTTCTCCACCATAATTCATTGTCAATGATCACATATTGATGGCTTGGAGCTTAAGTGTCCTTTTTTCATTATTTGTCATCCCCTCAGGGCATGACAAGTTTTACAAATAGTGTAAAATATGCCTGTAGCACCTGGAAGTTTGCATGTCACAAATAGGATATGCATCAACATATTTAACATTGTTAATATGTTTTGCCTCCAAATTTGACTCAGCTATTAACTTTACCAATCCTTGTCCTCTTACAAGCTTTGTAATTTCAATATCAATGTTGAATTCCTAGATCCTATTTATCCACCTGCACCTTCTGCCAATGACCTCCTACTGAGTAAAAATGTCTTTAACAATAGCTGAAGGGACATATGCAACAATGGTTGCACCAACTAGATATGGTCTAAATTTTTTAACTATCTTTACTAGAGCATAGGCTTGCTTCTTAGTCACATCATATACTTTAGCTCTGCTGCTTGTAATGACTTATTGAAAAAGGCAATTGGCTGCTCATATCCCTCATCATTCTTCTGTAACAATACTGTTGTAATAGTGTGAAAGGAAGCAAAAGAAAATAGTTGAAAAGGCTTAGAGAAATTAGGAGACTTCAAAACCAGTGCCTCCTTGATAGCCTTTTTTATGCTTACAAAAGCTTTACATGACTCTTCATTCCATGTTATCTTCTCATCTTTCTTCAACATTTTTGAGATGGGTCGAGTAATCTCAACAAAATTTGTTACAAACCTCCTCAGGAAGTTCACCTTACCAAAGAAAGACTGTATACCCACGTCACACTTTTGGGCTAAGGAATCCTATCAATTGCAGCCACTCTCTCTAGATCAATTCTTATTCCTTCTTTGGACACTATATGTCCTAGTAATTTGCCTTCAGTAACCCCAAAGGTAATTTTTTTAGGCTTGAGGGATATCCCAAACTCTAAGGCTCTAATGAAAATTTTCTCCAAATGCATGCAATGGCCCTCCTCTTTCTTGGAGAATGCAATGAGGTCATCTTAATAGACAACCATGATGATATTAATTAAGTTAGAGAAAGCTACATCCATAGCTCTCTGAAAGGTGACATCAGCATTTGTCAAGCCAAAAGGCATTCTGACATACACATAAGTGCCCCAAGGAGTTGTAAATGCAGTCTTTTACTGCTCTGACTCCTTTACTTTTACCTGGTTATAACCTAAGAAACCATCCATCATAGCTAATAGCTCATAGCCCGTTACTTTTTGAAGCATAGCTTCCATGTTAGGATGAGGATAGTTGTCTTTCAATGATGACATATTTAAGTTCTTGAAGTCTACACATAGCCTAATGTCACCATTCTTTTTTCTCACTAGCACAAGGTTAGATACTCATGTTGAATGTATAATGGGCTTAATAATTCCCCCATCTCTAAGTTTCATCAACTCCTCTTGCATTTTAGGTGCCAGTGTAGGGTTGATAGGCCTTTTCTTTTGCCAGAAGGGCATTGTACTTGGTTTGAGAAATATCTCATGCTAGAACATATCCTCTCTATATGCCTTCAAATCATCATAAGACCAAGCAAACACATTTCTATATTTCCTCAACAAAGCAATTAGCATAGCTCTAACATGAGGCTTCATTTTCCTCCCTATATATACCTTCTTCAGAGCTTTCTCATTTCCCAGATTTACTTCTTCAAGGTCATCTGGATGTGATGAACTCTGCTTGATAGTACTTTTATCAAGACCATCAAAGACCCTTTCCAAAGCAACAAGACCTTTAGGAATTTTGTTGGTCTTAAGTTGGATTACCTCATTTCCAAATATTGTTTCTTTTCCATCTTTTTCTTCCACAAATGCTTCAAAGCCTATTTCCTGGCTTTCATATTGATCAACACAATGTACGAATTTCAGTATGTCCTTATCATCATTAAATACTTTCCAATTTTGAATATTATTAGGGACATAAGGCCTTGTTTGTACCCCAACCTTAGAGATTCTAAAAAAAGTCATATCATTAGGCCTCAATGCTATATTTGATGGCATTCTTGCTTTTTTCTACCCAATCAATATTGAAGGCATTAAACATTTCTACTCAGTCCCAAACAACATTTATGTATTGTTTCAACCTCTTATTTTTTGAAGCAAATTTTGATCTGACCTGGGATATAACCAACTCAGAGTCACGAATGACCCTTAATTTCTTTATTTGATGCTTCTCATCTAACCTTAGTACTAGCAGCAAATCCTCATATTCTGCTACATTATTTGTACATACAAATAACAAGGAGAATGAGAATTTGAAAATATTACCACTAGGAGAAATAAGGATCACTCATACACTAGATCCTTCCTTAGAACAAGAACCATCAAAATACATAGTCCATAGCTCATCTTTAATAGCTTGTTCCCTCACTTCCTTCTCCAAAGGTATAGGATTCCTAACTTCTTCTTCCTCTGTCAATTCCTCAACTCTAAAATTACCAATGTCTGTATTAACAAAATGGATATGTTCTTCAGGATCATCTTCTACCAATATGTGTGAAGTGAGAGGCTCCCTATAAATCTTAACATTCTTTCCATCAATAGGGATAGTGGCAAAAGACATATCACACTGCATGCTCCCACCAATAGCAGCAGACAATTTTCTAGATAGAAGCATGCCATAAGTGGGAGGTATGTCTACCATAGTTGCACTCATCACAACTTCCTTATCAAGATATGCTGCCAACTTATAAGGTATCTCCCTTATGATTCCTATGACTGGGACCTCTCTATTATCCATTGCATAACATTTTCCATATGCCTTTGTCATCTTCAAACCTAATGTATGCATGATTTTGATTGGCATGATATTGGAAGACGCCCCTTAATCAATCATATAGTTTTTTAGGGTTTTATCATTTATAATCAAGGATACATAGAAAGGATCCACCTGATTAGGGAACGCAGTATGTGTGGAACCTAAGAACACTTGGGGGTTATCACTGCTGCTTCCCTTAACATTTTTTTCTTTTCTTTTTCCTTTGTTCTCTTGGGACCGAACCTTTTATCCCTTTTTAATGTAGGCTAAGTCTACACTAGTGATACAGGCCACTACTTTATTTCTATGTTCTCCAATCCTCATTAACTCCAAAAGTGGAACTGATACCTTTACTTGTGATAATGTTTGGAACATGTCAATTGGGGTGTACTTAGGCACATCATAAGCTATTACAATATTATCTTCAGATTTTTCTTTACTTACACTGGATGTTCCAATATCTTGAGCTAGACCCTTTTTCTTTTCTATATCAGTTTGCAACCTCTGAGGCTCATTCAGGGTCGATGGGGCAATCAACTATTTATCAGGATGCACCCCATTAGGCCTCTTTCCCCATACCTTGGTACCTTTTTCCCTAGGGCCATCCCTTTTCTTATCAGCCTCACTTTCCTTGATAAAGACATTGCCAACTTTGTCTTGATCATTGTCTACAACTCTATTCCTTAGATGGTAATTACTTTTAAACTGGACTACAACAGTAGTAGTCAACCTTTTAATTTCTTCATCTGAAGGTCTTCTCAATGTTACATCATTTTCTTGAGTTTCTAGAGTGTATACAGTAAAACTTTATTCCTCATCTTCATCTAAAAACACGTGTTGTTGACATATACTTGCTATGTATCTCTGATTGTCAATATCCACTTCACCAACATCTTCATCAGAAGAGCAATCTTAATCAACAAACAACATATTGATCACCTCATCATACTCATGAGATAAATCACAATCATCACATGTGTCCTGGTCTTCTTCTAAAGATTGTGATAAAGCACACTATTGTGATGAATGGGGTAACTGGCAAGCCACACACCAAGGGGTATCCACTACAAAATTTGCAGAAGACTTCTTTAATGGATCTAGACCAGCTTTTCTCTACAAATTCTTCTAATTGTTGAGAACAGGCTTACCATCATGCTAATTGGTATTATATGGTTTATCATGCAATCTTGGTGGCCTGTCATTTCTCTAGAAAGATGACCTCTCACTTGCTAGACCCTTTTCTTGTTGAGCAATTTTTTAATTTAGATCCTTCAAGGCATTCATAACTTTATCCATTCTATCTTCCTATGAATGTGCTTTCT
This sequence comes from Cunninghamia lanceolata, assembly GCA_027924645.1. Taxonomy (NCBI): domain Eukaryota; kingdom Viridiplantae; phylum Streptophyta; class Pinopsida; order Cupressales; family Cupressaceae; genus Cunninghamia; species Cunninghamia lanceolata. The sequence goes on along the minus strand of BSBN01000737.1, from coordinate 535,271 downwards.
CTATAGGTCCTTTATCTTTTTTTTTTGGATTCTTCAAAATCTTCACATCTTCTCTCCTCCCCACTTTACTAGCATCTCTTCTATTACTTTCAATATACAAGGCCACTCTGTAAGCATCCTTAGGGTCTGAGGATTCTTGTCTCTAAGAAGATATCTCATTTTGGGATCAAATGCATTGCTATATGTAACTAAACATACATGTTCATTTGGTCTTAAATGATTTGGAATTCTATGCATGGCCTTCTAAAACCTTATGCTGAAATCAAAAATTGCCTCATTATGACCCTTAGTGATAGTGTTGAATTTATTCAGCATGAATCTGGGGTCAGTTTTGTCAACATATTTCTCTCTAAATATTCTTTTAAATTCCTCCCATGATCCAGTGCTTTCCACTAGTAAGCCTATATACCAATCTCTAGCATCCTCAATAAGTGATTGCATAAACAACTTCATCATTACATCTTCACTCTCCACCTCAAAGTCATCCATCATATTTTTTTTTGACCTTAGGTGATCCTCTCCACTTCTAGCATTATTGCCAAAGAATCTGACTAGCACATTTCTTATATTATCTCGAAGAGGATTTGGATACCTAGGTATCCCAAGAAAACATAGTTGTTTGTACCTATCCAACTGCATAGGTCTTCTAATACATTGATCTCTCTGACTTTCATGTTGTTCATATTTGTACCACTTCCTCCTGCATCCAGACTTCCATGTTGTCTCATGTTCTAACCTCCGGATTGAATATGTAGATGGGATTTGGGATTGGACTAGTTAGCAAGGGCTGAGGCATTTATATCAATGGGTAAAGAAGTTAATGGACTGTGAGGAATAGAAGTCACATGATTCCCAACAGAAGATTTTAGAAATTGAATTTTCCTCTACATTTCAGCATTTGCAGCCAATAAATCAACTCTTTCCAATTCCCTCTATAGTTGTTTATTCTCCTTCTTCAATTTAAGATCTAATGAGTCCAACCCCTAAGACAAAGGAATCCTTTGAGGTGATTCAACCTCATTAATACTTATTCCCTTTAAAGGCCCCTTCCCTTTATCACCACGTTGGATAGAAGTCTTAGGGACAGGAGGGACTATTATAGTAGTAGTGGCTACAGAACTAGTCCAAGTATTTGTGGGGGTATTTTTCAAAGGGTTTGTCACATTACATTGCCTAGCTATTTGAGAAACTATAGGGCCAGTGGGTATGGAAGATACAGGCTCAGGCTCTTCCAGCCTTATAGGCTTCAACTGCTCTAGCCATATCTTCATTCTATCCCTCTCATCCATAGCATTCCTTATCTTCTCCTCTCTTTCCTTGGCTCTTCTCATATTTATTAACCTTACTTTCTAAGTCTCTCTATGTAACTCATTTATTTCCTTCATCAATTCTTCTTTCGTAGGCAATGTAGTATATAAATTAGAGGTTTCTAAGGCACTATCTAGGAAATTTACAACATTCATGTGCAAAGCAGGGGTATGTGACCTACTAACAGGATTACCTAATAGATCATAATCAATGGGGTTAGAAGGGCCTGACACTATGGGAGTAAATGACTTATTGACAAAGAGACCTGAGCAGACTTGTTTCTTTTCAACAAAATCCTCCAAAATAGAATTATTTACATTTATTTTAGGCATACCATATTCATATGATTTTTGTAATTTCTCACTAGTATTAACAACATGATGCCTAGATTCTAGTGGAGGAAGACATATGTCAAACTTACCATTATCAACCTTCTTCTTTTTCCAAGATTGATGGATACCTCATGGTAGTTCTCCCTCAAGCTTCCGGTTAGGATGATTCTTTATTTGTTTTCTAGTTCTTCTCATTTTTAGATGCCTCTTACAACTCTCTCTATCTTTCCTTTCTTTGAAATTAACAACATAGTGGCACAAGTGACTTCAGTGTCACCACCCACAAAGTGGGAAATTTATGACAAATCTCAAGAGAGCTATTCAAATACTCAAGGACTGAAACAACATGACATAAAATAGAAATAATACCAAGAACCATGACTTCACATAATGTAAATGTAACCTATGATGAGACTTTGAACAAAATTGTTCTTCGTACAATAAAGAACAATGAATCTTAATTACTCTAACTATGTATGATCTAGATCTAGAGACGTTAAACTGCACTAAAAAATTATATGACAAAATAGTCCCCAATAGATTCACCAATATGTTGGTGTTTTTTAAATACGAAGATGTTCTCAGTAATTACTTGTGAACCTGCCACAATCCAATGGTCAATAATTAGGAGGGATTGGCCAATAAATAGGTGAAAGTATTCTAAACTTTCCCTTTGCACTTTGGGCTCTACAAAACTTGGGAGGATAGTCCCTAAAATGTATCTTTAGATACTCTTGTGCCAATTATCACAAATAATGTAATCCAATAGATATATTCTCCTGAATGATGCTTAATAGATGAAAAAACTTAAAGATCTAGTAAATCTTATAACACTTATCAGTCTAAACCATCAGAATATGATAGAAATCATTCATATATACATTCCAAAAAAAATAAAGATTTAGTTTAATTTTGAATGTAGATATTGTGTAAAACAAGGAAGATTGAAACATATGCATAGCTTACAGGAAATAGTGCATTATCCTAGGGTATGGAGTCTTAAATCATGCAATTGAAAACCTATAACAACATTCTACCTATCACAGCAGAGCTAATAAATGGTGCATCACACCACTCAATCTTAGAGAACCTAAAACTAGCGATACTTAATGATCCTTATACACTCTCACGTGAATCTTTATTCCTGTTAAAGCAATTTTAACTCATTCTTTGAACAAGTGCATTAACAATGAACAAACATATAAAGGAAAAATAATGAAGATCAATTGAATGATCTTTGATTCATTTTATTCATAATTCATATGAAGTATACAATGGAGACCATTAGTTTTGGGAATATGCCATTTATATCTCAGAAATGATAGCACTATTATACCACAATTAACAATTAAAGGACTCAAAAACACTCCAAAACCTATGAAAAAGACCTCTACAAAATTATATCTACACTCTGTATTGAAACAGTTTTCCAAATTAAACCATAACTTCCCATGCAATTAGCCCTAGATTCCCTTTTATAGAAACAAGGGAGAAAAACAAAGCTTCAATCTAATTGACACATGTCATATTTCATTTGACAAACGTTCACATTTCAAAATAACAAGAGTAACTACAAGATCATGGAGGGAATATTCGAAGCACAATGTAGTTACAAAGTTTTTATACCCATGATGTTTTCCCAAAATATCTAAAATAGTTTCCTGATGCCCTTGTCACCTCAATTCATTGTGATCCTTGCTGTGGGCCTAGGAAATTTGAGCTGGCAATCGAGTATAAACCTGGTGTACAAGATGACAAAACTTCCCTTTGTGGACACCTCAAAATACCAGAAAGACCACCGAGTGTAGTAAAAGGCACTGAAAATGATGCCACCTTGCCATTGGAGGATATCATAAATTAGGAATATTATTATATCTATCATCCCATGTAGTATAATCCTCTTTTATAGGCCAATTGAAAGCCATGAATTCATCTGGTTTAGTTCTGTAAGGACCATACTTGGTCATTACTTGATTTACATTTTTATCAAACTCCTCAAGGAATGCACCGGTAATAGATAACTTATTCATACTATCTTTCAACATTGATATCTCTACATCCCCTCCCTCACAAATTAGGGTGGCCTTTGCTGTAATAATAGCATCCACATGAGCTCTCCATTGCTCATAAGTCTTGACAAATCCCTCACTACTTAGAATGTTTGGAAGAAGGCCAAGATCACTCTCATCAAACTGCTTGAGAAACCCTCTCATACTTTTCTCCAATGAATCCACCAATCCTTGATAATCAATCATCTCCTTCACTATTTTGTAGGTGGGAGCTATCTGCACTCGCTTATTTTAGTCATGGGTTGACCCAATAACCATATTCTTTAAAACACTCAGCCTTGGGACCTAGGTCTACATTAAGATCAATTGCTCTATCCCTATCAAACATTCCTATTGAATTGAACATCAACAAATAATTAGAGTGAACACTCCTCACTCTTGTTATTGCCTTTGATAAAAAAATGTCCAAAACATTGGTAACAATGAAAATGTTATTATCATTGTACAACCTAAATAATTCCTCATGTACTTCCATTTCTTCAATTAACTCTTCCTTACACACTCCACCTTTTTGGGGAGGTGTTGTTGAAGTGTTTGGCCTCAAATATGTAATTGGTACATTATTAGGATCATAGACTGTCATCTCCACACAATTTGGAGGGGGAGAATGGGTAGGAGGAGGTGATAATTGTACTAGAGCAGCTGGTGGAGAAGATGGGACATTATCTTGCACTTGTGGTACTGACTACCTTGACACTAGTGATGGTCTGGATGGCCATGACTGCAATTTATCCTTTAACAATGCATTTTCTAATTACAGCTCTGCAATTCTCTGCTCATCTTTATTGTAGACCACCACCAAGTCATTATATTCCTTCTTTTTAGCTGCAAACTATTCTTGCAAGGATTCAATAATAGCCTTGGTGAATTGGGCTACATTCATAGCCAATGTGGCTACCTCCACAACTGGAGTATTAGATACTCTTTTTATTATTAGCCTACCCCTTAAATATGTAGATGGCTCTACAACCTTAGGCTTGTTGGTGTTTGGGGCTAGTACCCAGATGGCTAATGTGTCCCACTATGAACTGAATGTTGACCCATGTAAAGCATATGTGGCCTCTTCCTCAGTAGAAAAGATTAGAGTATCATGCTTTCTTACTGTATCAAATCCTATGGCTGATGCTAAATCCCACTCTGGCAATAGTAACACCCTAATTTTCCTTACTAACTCTCTACACTCAGCTAGAGTTATGTCCTTATACTTTTTCCTCATCTCAACAAGGACTGACTCAATGGCTTATCTTGGGAGCTCTGTATTTTGAGTCATCATTATCTTTACATTCTCATCATACTTTTCTCTTCTTACTCTCTAAACAAACTCATGAAATACATTAGTTTTAACAAAGGCATCATCATCCATAAATTATTTACATGCCTTTTCCCTTATGTCATCAGCACTGTTGACTCCAGTCAGATCAGCCTTACCCAACCTGAGTCTTTGAATTGGTAAATTTTCTTCTCTTGGAGGTGAAGGCATACCCTACATCATTTCATTTTTAGTTACAACAATCTCCTCATCTAAATTAGGAGAATAATTGACAGGTCCAACTAATGTAGCACCCTTTTCTAATTCAACCTTTCTTCTCTTGGGTGTAGGCTCCCTTGGGGATGAATCCAGCTCAATAACCTCTAGAGTTAATGATCTTGGAGGTGAATGTGGTGGCAATTGTAGCATAGGAGAAGATGCTCTTGATCCTTCTGATTTAGTAGGAGAAGCAATTATTTGTTCCTTCCTCACCATGCTCTTCTTTTTTAAAAAAACATACTGCCTTTTTCGTGGTTGATATGTCAGTATCTCCTTAATCATGGGGGCACTCCCCTTATCCTATTCTTTATCCATAGGGACTTTCCCTTTACCTTGTACCTCTTTTTTCTCTTTAAGATATCCCACCACCTTATCAAAATTCTAGAGTATTGTCTCCAATCTCAGAATAATATCATCAATATCTCCAAAAACCTTTTTGAAATTAGGATCTTTGTCTAATTTTACTTGTTCCAATTTAACAAAGGCCAACCACTTTTATTTTCTCTCTTCTGTCATTTGGAAGTCAAAAAAATTCTTAACAATATCCTCAGGAAAATAAAAAGTATGCTAGCACTTTCCTCCTTTAATCCTATCCTTTAAAGCCACCATAAAACCCTCTGGATCATGATTTCTCATTCTACAGAATTTCATTCCAAGATGTGTAATTTTTAGGACAATCCTCTTCCATCCATCCTTGATCATAACAAAATTTGAGAAAATAGTGTAGGCAGGGAAAAAGGTTCCCTTCTTCATTCTAGATAAGTTGACATCTTTAACATTTCCCAACTATCACATAACTTCAAGAAAACCAATCCTCATTGGCACATCTCTTGGGAGCACATGAGGAGTAACACTTGTGTCGTATATTCAGAGGATAGTACAATCAGGATATGGTATTATGTCTCCCCACTTATGGTTGATGCCTAGCTCAGGAATCATCTCAATTGGTCTTATGAAATCATGCAATTTGTTAGGAGTTCTTGGTGGATTCACCACCGAGTAACCTCTCAATCTAGAAGTAAATACATTAGAGAAAACAACAAAAATAGAATCATATTCATGAATATCCAACAAGTGACTCAATGCCTAGACAAGGAGATGTTCACCCTTCTCCGTAATATTTAGTGTCATATCTTGCCTAAAGTACACAACTCCTTTGTATAGGAACATGTGAATAAACAATGAGTACCACCAAAACCTAACACCAGTCTTACCTACCTTGAGAGTAGTCAACCCAATGTGAACTTTATGTGATAGGTAAGTTGCAAAGTCATACAACCTATTTACCATTACATGTTGAATGTTGTATACCATGTACATAAAGGTCACTGGCATACATGTGGAAGGATCAAACCCTAATATCTAACACAGAGCATAAAAGGTTCTTTCAGAGTAGAACTCAAACTTGTTAACTAGTAAGGGTTCCTTATCGGATGAGTTTAATTTGATCCTACTTCTTCCTTTCTCTCACCCCATAAAATTGGTCAAAAGTGTGGCCCTAAAAGTTGCCTTTATATTTTCATACTTTGCTTTTAATGCCTTCAAATCAATTGGATTCTAGGTCACAAGACTCAACTTAAAAACTTCAATAACCCCTACACAGGTGACATCAACCATCTTTATACCTAAATGTGTCTTTATAACCTGAACATTAGGGTCATAGTTATCTGCTATGGTCTTTAGGAGGTCAATGTTAGGGTAAACATTCAGAACAACCAACTTTCCCAAATCTAATCTCCATGAATTGCAAATTGGGGCCCCATAATTTCTCTTTCCATACAAGTAAGTGAATAGAGTCCACCCAGTGACTAGTAGTGTGGCATCCTTAATGGCATGTTGTTGGTTGACAATGCCATCCTTTGTCCTAGGGCCTTACAACATAGTTTGACCTATACATGTATCATTTGTGGAATTGGGCAATTGGTCAAGTATATCTTAGAATAAGGGTCATTTTTTGGAATCAGAACTAGAGGGTTGGGTCTTTGGGGTGCCATTGCAATTGAAAGAGGACGCGAACTAGGTTTCACAAGTGCAACTAGGGTTTGACACAAATGCAGGTAGATAAGGAAAATTCAAAACAATTGAGAAGCAACTAATGAATGTTGAACCTTAAAAGAAATCCTAGCACATAATTTGACACACAAAACTGGCAAATGCATACAAATTTGCTAGAAATTGGCACACAAAAGGGCACAATATGACTTACATGTACTTGAATTCTTAGGAACCTAGTCTCAGATGCCAAGAACTTGAAACACATAGTCACAAATCTCCAGATGCCTAAAGATGCTTTTGCAAATCAAAATATACTTTCAATTATGCTTTATAGTAGAAAAAACCCCTTAATTCGGCATGACAACATCACGTCTACCATTAATGTTCACTCCCGCAAACCAGAAATATCATCAACAATGTCATTAGCAAATTTGAACTATGACAGTTGATCTAATAGTAAGTGGAATCTCAAATGGCCTAGATGGAACCATGTGGCAGTCGCTCACTACCCCGCATTGTGTCGGTAGCTGCAGATAGATAACTCATAGGCTAGCTAGGGATGGTCAAGATTTAAACTTCAGACATGATTTGGACACTTAGATCTTGGGCCCACCATGAATGTTGTTAGAGAAACCACCGTGGCCCACATAAAGTTATGCCACATGGTACACACCTGCTATCCCGTATAATCTTTTCACTAAATATTTTAATCTCGCGGGTCCACGGGCAACCAATAGAAACTAAATTGTGGGAGCATGCCATGCCAAACTTAGGAAAATTAAGCACCTATATTAAGTTATATCTTAAAAGAGGGACCAACTAGGTAGTTAGGTAGAATATTTTGACCTTGCCACAAGGCACACAAAAATATTAAACGTTTACTTGCTCAGACCTAGGACGACGGGAAAAAATATTGTAATTGCATGCAACCAAATACTTCACTAGGGACAAGGGGGCCAACCTATCAATGATGCCAAAGACTTAAGTCATGACTTAAGTGATTAGGAAAAGCAAAAATAGGCCAATAGAGAATTAAAAGAGACATTAGGGTTCTACAAAAACAGGGTTTTTGGAAGAATTAAGCTTTAAGAATGAACCCTAGTAGATGGAAAATAAAACCCTAACCCTCCAAGGACCAACCGGTGACCAGAACTATGAAATACGACCACTAAACCACTAAATTTTTTTAAAGTCCTACCAGTTAGCATTGTGTTTTTTCCCCCTATGTTGTGTTATATATTGTTTAGGTCTCTTTGGCTGACCCTTGATACTCTTGTAAGGTCAAGGATACAAGGAGACCACCTCAGTTGTGACCATTCTTCTATTTTTCCCTCCTCTATTTTATTATTGTGTGTTGTGCCTTAGGGGCATAACATTACAGATGATGTCTTGAAGGCATCCTCCTACGCAGTGTTCCCAAGAAACTTGCTTCGCCTCTCTCATTCTTATTGTTTACCTTCTTTAGTGATTCTACCTAGTCGGCGGATGATGAAAAGAAACAAATATTGATAAGGACCATGTGACCCTTTAGTGAGTAAGAAAAAATGGACCTAGCTCATATATGAAGATGGGGTTGATATATATATCTGATGCTTTACTTGTAGAATCACTCTGTGTGATATATCATGTTGTCATGTATCTCTTATAACAAACCTTTGCAATACATCTACTCTGTGCACTTTGGATTATTTTGTATCTCACCTTGTTGTTACACTCAATTTCAAGATATCTATAGTATAAGCCCAATGGCTATACTCAGTTCCAAACCTGCAAGTGTAGCCTTGGTTCTTTGATGTAATCTGATCTATGCATAGCTTCCATGATTTGATTTGGTTATTATCTTAGAGTAAGATTTTCTAACCTTATCTCTTGTTGATTATATTAGCAATTCATATTAATGTGTTTGTGGGAACATTTGGCAATCATAGCATATGTCACCTTTGGGGGCATGGAATTTGTGAAGGGTCTTTTTCCCTTGTCTATTTTCTCTCTACATTAATGTGCTTGATACAGGCAAGTGGTGTCAACCACCTTAAGGTGGGGGCATATATAATAGTATTTGTCTGATTATTTTGGCACTAACGAAGCATGTTTGAAAGCCCTCATTGTGAGGTGGGATGGTGTATCTCTTGAGATAGTACACATCCTTAATAAATTGCAAGCAAGAAAGCCCCCATCATGAGCTGGAATTGTTATGTCGGAAAATGTTCCCTTGGGGGCTTTTCCCTCTTAAGGTCTAGCTCCTAGGTCCTTAAATTACATTTAGAGCATCTTGCATGATGATTTTGTCTCCTGGTGAGAAAACCATGAAGTCTTATGGAAAATAGGATCTAGGGGGTGCTATTTTGATCATCCATGTACAAAAATACAGGGATGGACATGGGCGCTAGCGCCCTAGTCTTGCCCTAAATTTAAATGTTAGTTTTATGACTGTTATTTAGGTCTTATGTCAACATCTCAAGTTTGATTTATGAAATTCTTAGAAGAAATCTTTGTAGTTGCATATATAAGCATGATTAGGTTTCATTTGCAAACTAGATGGAAATTAAATGGACTTTATGCATACTTGTGATTATAGAGCATTCAAAATATTCATTATGTTGCAGAGTAGAGCATTATTATTGTGTTTGTATTTGTAGATTTGACTCCATCTCCTCATGGCATGAAGAGCATCTTCCTTAAATGAGATCTACACTTCAAGGTGATATATATAGTGTTTTCATTCATTTATCATTTGGAATTTTGTCACTATCCTATCAAGATACGCACTCTTATCTGACAACGGTGTTCAGAAGATTTGAATGTCTCTTTGGGGCTTGACCAAGGTAAGCCTCTAAACACCACAACCCCCTCCCACACTCCTTTGTGATTGCAGGTTATAGGTACCGAGTTTCACAGAGTGGAGTTGCAAAAAGGAGGTTGTAGACAATAGGGATTTGGGATCTGCCAAGCAGAGGACAAAGGTGAACATTTCAGGACAAGGGTGCTAGTCCCTATGTCCTCCACTTTTCTTGGGGCAGAAACAGAAGATACAGTGCAAATTAGTGTTAGAAGAAGATCCAAATTCCTTGACAAAAATTATACCTTGGACTAGGACATTACTCCTAGTGTCCCCAACTATTTTGCTTTGTGAACTTTGAAAAATAATGAGTTAAATATCTCTGTCCTTCACCTTGGTTTGAAAGGATTTGCGATAATTTGATAATTTACTTATTATTTTTCTTATTTAAGGTTTTAAGTGTAATTGACCATTAAATTGAGATATTTTTGATACATCTAAACTTCCACATCATTCCAAGAGGCATTTTAGCCTGATAGGTGATTGCTCTTGCTTAGTGGAGATTTAACTCGATTGATATGCCCTTGAATGTTTATGGTGAAGGGAGGATTTGCCTTTGAAACCTAACTAAAGGGTAAAAGCACAAAGTAGTGTAACACTTTGAGCTAATAGACTAATTTTGATCCAGTGGGTTTAGGTTGAGTAGTATTCAGCCGAGTAGGATTCAATCGAATCGACTCGGCACTGACGTGGCGTGTATTTGGCGCCGATGTGGCTACATTTATTTGGTCAAGTGGTATTCACCCGAGTACCATTCGATCGAATCCATCAACCATAAAAAAGCAAAAAACAAAGCTATGTCAGTCATTTGTTGTGTTTTCGATCGAGTGTTTCACGAGTGGAGGCGATCCTACCGAATACCTAGAACCTACAAAGCCCACGTAAGACTCTTTTTGTTCTCATAACTGTACATGTTGCATTCTTAGTTTACGACTTTTTTTGCTCTGTTGTACACTGCGTTTATTTTAGTTATTATCATGGTTACATTTGTTTATTTTGTAAATTTGAATGATATTTACATGTTAGGGTTTTTATTGTTTTTGTAAAGCACCATTGTCTATGTGCTTGTGAACAGATTTTTCTATTTTAATTAATTTTATTTAAAACCCTAGTCGGGCCATGATGATGGCACATTTTTCACAAACAAGCTCCTTTTATTCTCAATATATTATTCATTGGGTCAAGGACCTGTGTATGCTTGTGAATGTATTAGTTAGGGATTTTTCCTTATCCAGAGTTAAATTGACCCATCTAAATTTCACACAGTCCTTTAGAGCTATGCATATATGCTAGACAAGGAGTCCAGAAATAGCAGTGTTGTCCTAGAAGCCTTCTGATGGCAAGAAAATTTGAAGCATAATCAGTAAGAAGAGAGCCTTTACTTCTTCTCCTTTGAGTTGGCTTAGGCATTCAGTTACTTCTGTCTTTAAGTCCCAAGATTGACCTTTGTTCACCAGAAAAGCTGCCTTGGAATTCTCAACTGTACCCAATTTTATGAGTATTTTAGTCATAGAATTATCATTTGCAATTATTGTAAGAATCCAATTTTTTGCATCCTTTGCTACGCCATCATCTTCAAATAGAAGACTCAGGCAATCAAAGCTACTCTTTAAGTCATGAGCTTGGCCTTTATTCACAATAAAAGCTTCCTGATAGTTGTGCACACCTTTCCCTAGTTTAATCGCTAGCAAAGCAATGCCATTACGATCTACTATAACTGTTAAGACTCCACAGGCCCTGATATCATCTTCCTTAAGAACCATATTTAAGGATAGACTTTGTAACCTCAACTTTTTTGAAAATGAATTGAACTTAACTCACTCCCAGTCTAAAGAGTATCCCTATCATGCAAGATACCTTAGAATTGTTGCTGTTATTCATTTATATACAATGTTTTATAAGTCATAGCTTATAGGTTTTACTGTCGGCTTATAAGAGTATTTCCAATAGAACTATTTATTTTAAGTTTGATCATGATAAACTGACATTGGTGCACAATCTACTTCAAAGGGATAAACTGATTAGTTTAATGTAAGCATGGATAGTTTATCTTCCTCCATTTCTCCAAGCTATTGTATGACACTGTGTAACTTTTGTCTTTAAGAAACCTATTGTAAGGTTCATTATCGCTTTTACCTTTACATCTTAAAAGTCTTCACAATTGAAAAGAAATAAAAAGGTCTTTTGTAATTATCTAGTTGAATTGACCCATCTAAATTTCACACAGTCCTTTAAAGCTATGCATATATGCTAGACAAGGAGTCCAGAAATAGCGGTATTATCCTGGAAGCCTTTTGATGGCAAGAAAATTTGAAGCATAATCAGTAAGAACATAAACAACATCTCACATCCCTAAGTGACTGACTGGTTGCATGATGACTAGGCATTTTTTTGTTTGGTGATGCATTAATACATTTGAGTGACATGGCACCCTCATCAAACAAGAGGCGGGGAAATTAAAGTTTATTTTAGTTTTAAAATCACTCCTTTCATCAGACATTATAGTGTATCTTTTCTTTGTCAAGAAGGTATAATGTTCAATAAGTATTGCACATACATCTTGGTCATGGTTAGTCAGAATACTCCCTCTAAGAGCCTTAGGACTATAGTCTATGAATGCATACCTCAAAAAAGGAATGATATAGAATATATCTTGCCAAGTTGGAGATCTTTCAATATTCCCTTACATAGGTTCTTCTTATAGACAGACCATCATACCCTTAGGACAAGAGGATCTGTTGACTGTGTTATATTAAAGAGCTTGAAATTGAAGAGTGCTTCTTTGCTAGATGTATAACATATTATGAGATCAAGGCAAGGTGTTACACCTATTCTGGCCATGGGGCATGTGTTGGACATGTCAATGCAAACCATTGGGCATAGTTCTTATTTTTCTAGACTGTGAGAAGTAATCTTATATTTACTCTGTTGAAATTTTTATGATGTACTGTTTGATCATGTCTGTAATGGATTGTGAGGGCTGTAAGGCAAAAATTTGTTTGAAGTGTTTGGTATTTTCCAGTCCATCCTTATTCAATATTAATGACTTATTTTATTTTATTTTGTTCACTAATATGATATGATGAAACATTTTCAATAAGAAAATATTATTGACTACCATCGTAATTCTTCCTTTTGGAATCATATATGATTCATCATGTGTTAATAAAACCATGACCAAGTGTGTTTCTTCATTTCCACTTGAGTCTTATCTAAGATAATAAAAGATTTTGATCCTAACTTAATTGGCCTGTGGAGGTGCCACTTGCACTTGTTCAATCTTCAGGGGTTCCCCTGCCACCCATGCTACAACAGCTGCTCACAAAACCAAATTGCTTTCCTTCAAGTTAAAACAGAAAACATTGATTTGTGCAAATTGAGATAAAGGATTTCTCAACTTTCAACTTACTTTTGCATGTGATGACCTGTCCTGCAGTAGCACTTGCCATTATTGTTAATTGTTACTATAAACTTAGCTTTCTTTTTGCAAAAATGCCTAATAAGGCTTCTTTCTTGTTTAGTTGACATTCAAAGATAGTAAGGAAATCTCTAAAAATAGCCTTCCATTATTTCTTAACAAAAGAGTAGCCCCAAAAAATATGCCTTAATTTTTCATTTCACTAGCAAAAGGAACATTTAACTAGTTAGGTCATAATACATTTCAATCTATCCTCAATGGTAGGCAGTTTGCAATGTAAGATCTTACAAATCATAACCTGTGCATCAATGCTAGCTTTAGATCTCTGAATTTGTGCACTCAGCTTGGTCAAAAACATCTCACTAAATATGCATTTCCATTTTAATGTTCAAGAACTCATCTTGTTCCAAAATGTCTCATTAAATATGCATTTCCATTTTAAGGTTCAAGAACTCAGCTTGGTCCAAAACATCTCATTGAATATGCATTTCCATTTTAAGGTTCAAGCATAGATTTAAGGGAATACAAAGGAGGAGTCCAATATTGATTTTGATTGAAGGAAAAAAAGTGAACTGATAAAGAGGACAGCCATAGTCAATCTTTTGAAAAAATTGCATAGCATGTTGTACAGTTAACTAAAGTAAATGTTGGACAAGATTTTTGTGATCCTCCCTATTGTCTTAGATTGCAAATTTTTTTTATCTCCCCCTCACTCTCATAAAATATAACACCACATAGGAAGCTTTTGTTGAGGTTTCATAAATACCAAGAAAGAAACTCACTTTTATAATTATGTATTAAATCATGTTTTGTTTGGGGCACCCATGTGAAATCACATGATTTGTTTCTTTTTAGTTATAATGAGTCCATTTCATTTATTTTTAGCAATAATTTAGTCAACACTAAAAACCTTTGGAGTCACAACTATTAGTATTCTACCTTTAAATACACAATCATGCATCACCACTATTGGGCACTACTCAACTATGATCTTAAGGTGTTGTTAATAAATGTAGAAGACTTTTAAAACCCTCTATGGGAGAGGACCCACTAGTTGAGCATGTTCCAATAGTTGTGATAGTATTTGTGGATTTAATGCTAAATATTTTTAAAAGTATGGCACTAGTAGCTATGACATTAGAGTTATTAGTGTTGATACAATTTTAAATTCAACAGCCCAATACATTTAAAACTTTTATTGTACTTCATAAAAATTGTTGTTTAAAATGATCCACTCTATGTTCTTTTCTTTAGGACCTTTTCCTTTGCATGCAAATCTAAACTTTGTGTTTATTTAGATGATCTACATGTTGCATTTTTATATTTTTGTATGCTTAAAAGAAAAATGCTTGTACATATTTATTTTTTTTGTTTTAATTAAATGCAGATCTCTTTACATAGTTTTATCTAGAGATATAGCTGATGATCAGGCATTTCATCATTCCACGCAGTCTCAGTGTGAAGCTGAGGCTAGGAATAATTTTTACAATGAAAGCATTTCTAGATTAGATAATGCTTTGAAATGTTTGGATCAAACTATATAGAACCCCCAAAATTTGGCTAATAGAGATAGATTAGTTAATATTCAGTGTGAGATTAGACATATGATTGAGACAACAAAATCATACAATCCATATGATGATATTAGCACTGAGGAGTTTTATAGGTCCCTTGCTAGGACTATTACTAGCACTAAGAATATCAAAACTATTTCTGATAGAGTTTCATTACATAATGTGCATACTATGTTCCCTTTTTATACTGGGAAAGACAAAGTTAAGAGGTTATATTGTTACCAAGTGTATAGATCCACTAGTTGGTCCATTTATATATCCTAGATTTTTGGCAGCCAATCATAGATGGCCTCATAATGATGAGTTGCCACTATATTTTTGCAAACAATTATATGCTGAGTTTCATTTAGTATTATCTATGGATTACACATATATGCCTGCACATGCTGGATAGGGCAAGGGGAGGTTTGTTGATAAACCTCAATTTAGACGTCCAGATTTGCCACCGCCTCAAAATAGGAGGGCATTAGTTGGTCCAAACCTTTTGGTTCTTCCAAAACATTTAGAATTAGCAGTAATAGGAGATGCAGCAATCGCACTGACTAGATCCAGGCTTTTTGACAGGATGACCACCATTTCTACTTAAGTTGATCAGATGTCATCTGATCGTGTAGGGAGATACTTACTATGTCCACGGATTGGCCTTCCTCCCATTAAGGCTACATCTGTGAATTATGACCCCTACATTCGTGCCGATCTACCATCCCCATCAGATATGACCCATATGAGTGACACCATTATACGTAATGTTGCTTCAGCTTCCATTCTTGATTTACTATCAGCATACCAGTTTATCAGTGATGAGTATGTTATTCCTTTGGATGCAATATCGACTCATATTAGACGACATGCTAGTAGACAGTCAGGTCAGGGTGAGGTAGCCACACAGTACCAGAATATTCCAGATCATCCTACAGCCCCCACACGGCATCAGGGTGCACCTAATATACATGGTACATATAGTAAACTTCTTTTTGGTCCTTTACCTTTAGATATAGGTGTTTCTAATTTTACCATTCATTCATCTGAGATTAGTGGGATTGGTAGAGTGCTCCAGGATGTGCAGGTACTTGAATAATTTCTATATTTTGCATTCTACAAATTCACATGTGTATATATTAAATAAACTTTACTTAAAAGAAGCTCTCACTATTCATTGAAATCTTGTATTTAAAAATTTATAGCAACAAGGGGATAATTTGTCGCACTTTGGAGATCTAGAGCATGCAGAGGATCCCGTGCACGATACATTTGAGGTACATTTATAATATATATATAAATTACATGATAAATTCACACATGTTGAAAGTACAAAACTTTAAGATGATTTTACATATATATACACATGTACATTAAATTAAATTATGTATTTCCTTGTGCAGGGAGGTGCATCAGGTCATGGATCAGCTTTTGGAGAGAGATTGAGGCATGCATCCACACATAGATCAGGATCCAGAGAGAGATTGAGGCATGGATCAGGATCCGGAGAGAGATCGAGGCATGGATCCACACATGGATCAGCAGATTGATCTAGATCTTATTATGTTTGACATTATCTAGTTTGACATTTGACATTATGGTTTGACATTTTATATTATGGTTTGACATTTGCCTTTGTGGTTTGACATTATGTTTTGACATTGGACATTATGGTTTGACATTTTATATTATAGTTTGAACATTATATACTCTAATTAGACATCACTACACTAGGATTATGGTAAATAATAAATTTGTTTCATGTGTAAATCATAAATGATTCTTGTTTAATCCTTGCATGCCAAGAAATACATTAGATTTAAATAAATAATTGGAAAAGATAAAATTATTGTTCTAAAAGTAGTTAACAAATCTCTTTCTCAATAATTGTTATGTGCTTTGTGTTTCCAATTCATGTCTTTTGCAAATTTGGTTCATGTTTGTGGCTCATAGCTAGCCTTGTAAGACATTCATTGTATTCTTGATCATAGGGATTAAATGTCACTAGAAATAGGAATTTGTAATATCTAAAATGATAAAAAATGTAAAATGGATTATATATGCTTCCAAATTAGAGCAGACATTCATTTACTTATTTGTAATATAATAGAGGCCAATGTTTTATAATAGATATTACAAATAGGAATTTTTTTAATATGGTAAATGCACTATATTTTAATTTTTTATAAACAAATTTTGGATGTAGATTAAACCCTAAAATGTTAAAATGAAACCATAAAACGTCAAATTGAAAGGTCCTAATATATAAATTTGAAACTCTAATACATGAATTTTAAAAACCTAAAAAATCTGTTTGAAACACTAAAATGTGGATGTCAAACCCTAAAAGATAAGAAATTAATAGAACACATAGTGCCTACCCTCTTATGTTATAGATACAAGTGATAGTTATGCATACTTTCCGTAAGGATTTTGTTGATGAGTCAAGTCCCTTAATATTGTTCCCATTATCTTGGTGTTGAGTGCCAACTCTAGAAGAATGGAGTAGTAGCTCTAAGAGCCAACATACTTGTTTTTCACCATTTTAAAAACTCATATTTCTATTCTTGAACTACACATTATCAAATTTATAGAAAAATAAAATGATCAACAAGAAGTGCTAGGTAGTGATTAGCCATTGTCATTTCTAATAGTTTCAAAGTCAATACAAAAGGTAGATCCCTTGATACTTATCTCAACATTTTATAGGATGCCAAAGGATTGCTCTTGTGTCTTATTGGGGCCATGAATAATAATACATGGGGGGAAGGTTGTAAGGTAGGACAAGCCACGGGGATTGAAGAATATTTTGGTACCACATTTAGCTTTGAACCAGTGTAATGACCACATTACACAATTGATATCTATTCATTATCATAGTTATCAATAATTTTGTTTCATGAAATGGGTGCACATGTGTCAAACATTGAACTATAGAGTGATATATAATTTTGTATCATAGTCGTCTTATTTGCATTGTTGTCTATATAAAAGTACCAATCTTTCTAGTAGTGTGAAGTTTTGAGGAACTCATTCCTAATTTTTAGTAATAATAAAATGGCATATGCAACCTTAGGCTCCTCCTCCTCTGTTGATAATGATGTATCCAACTCCTATTTGGCTCCATGGAACACTGTTATATCTTCCTAATAGAGTTATCACCTTTGTGTAAGATCTATCCATGTGACCTTCTCTTAAATAGACTTGGTCTTCTCATAGATCCCTAATAGAGTCATCATCTTTGTGCAAGATCTATCCATGGGACCTTCTTTTCAGTAAGATTGATCTTCTCTTGTGGTGATAAATTTTTCACTTGTTCTTACTCTACATAATAGGATCCAATTAGTAGCAATGTGGTTCTTACTCTGCCAATCCATACATTACAACTCCTTTTTTGTTTGATGCACTAGGAAGTTACTCCATTTGTGCAACTATTACTCCCATCTTTAGATCTTCAAAGTGATCAACTAATGAACAATTGATATGGGTTAGGCTCACTGATAAGTTCTAAGAATAAGGTTGTCTCAAGGGAATCCTTCTAATTGGGGATTGGTCAAATGCACTAGTTTACACCTAATATGGAGAATAAGGACCCCAATAATTCATTCCCTCTATAGTGACACATCAATTGGGTGTGGTATTTTGGCAATCAAATTATTGAAATATTGATAATAGTTTTAGACATTCCATAGGAATTTCTTAGATAGTCTTTAGTGTAGCTATATTTTGATGTGCAAATTCAAGATAATTGAATTCTTGAAGGAACAAATTTGTAACGTCTACTACATCCTTCATACCTATAGGATCATATTTTAGGTAACACTCTTTCACATATCCTCCAAATATTATTACAAACAATCAAATCTAGTGCATTGGGTAAGTAACATTGTGGCTCTCCATATGATTTCACATGCTTGCCAAAGGCACATTACATTCTCATATCCATTAAAAGTGTGCACATTGAGCTATGTGGGATCACAAATAATAATAAGTGGTGGGTTATTTATGTTCACCTGTGGTGGGATAACAATTGAATCATGTGCAATGTACTACTCCAAAAGAAAGAAAATGTGAAGCAAAAGCCAACTCCATGCCATCCATAACAAACTCAATAAAATTTCATTCACTTGTATAGACACAATTACATTGAATTTGGATATTTAGATAAAAGAAATATCTATCTAAGTATAACAATATATATATCACTAACATTAATTTATTAAAGACTAAAATTAAAGGTTAGATGATTTCCTTGCTTGAGTTATGTATGAATTAAATAATAAGTTAGAAAAGCTAATATTTCATTAATAGATGTTTTCTAAGTAAAATGCATGAATAAAAAAAGAGTAAATTTAATTTATTATCACTCAAAAATTATTACTTCTAAAATATTATTAACTAAGATTTATTTCTACTTGATTAAATTTGTGAAGTAAAAGTGAAATTATACTTGGACTAAAATGAAAGAGAATTTTAGTAAGATGCTAAATTACACAAGTTTGAAGATTGAACTATCCTTTAGCTAATTGTACAAGCTATTTAACTATATTGGTCTTAAGATTGGTATTCCCTACCCTCAAGAACTAAGCTTAACTAAATTGGTCTTGAGATTGAATGAAATTATTTGAATTCAACATAAAATAAATTGTCATAGAAAATATATACATGTACAAAAATAGTTTAAAGTTCTTGGTACATATAATCTAGATCCTCTCTATCTTTTATTATCTCTAAAATCCTTTCATGATCTTCAATAGGTAACCTCCACCTTTGTTTGGCACGTCCTCTTTTTGGTAAAGTTTCAAGATTTATTCATGTTGCTATAAATAAGTGACTATAATGCAGAACCTTTTGACTTGGCATATAATTAATAAATATAATACCATTTGTATCTATCTTTGTTTGTTGATAGTATGTGCCTTCAACAACCACTGATCCAGTTGGATACTTTTGTCCATCACCATCTGTCATTGATTCTAACAATTTGTATTTTGGTTGCGTACATCTTAGTAGATAGTAATCTACACCTTCTGTATTGTCAGGATCTGCAAAAGCAACAAAAATATCTCATGTACAAACCATGTAGTACAAGTTAAAATTTAATTTAAAAATTTAAAAAATTATAAATCAAATGTACAAGTTAAAATTTAATTTAAAAATTTTAAAAAATTACCAGTAACAACTAAATCTGATACACATTCATAATCAGTTGAATACAAAGGATTATAGACATCTACAATGTCATTATCTTCAAAAGGGTCCGACGTGGCCACTAATTGTTTTATTTCCCATTCTGAAACATACCCATCTCTAATATTCTCACATTGTACAATATTTGCATTGTTCTCAATGCAATCAGCACAAAAACATGATTTTTCTCACTTGAATTATAGGAGGCCTACTATGTCCTATTATCATGATTTGATGCAAACTTCTAATACCACTAATTGTTTGACAATTAGTAAGAGTTGATTGATAAATATCTGTTTAAATTTCAATCATCCAATTAAAAAGTGTATAAAATTAAAAATTTATGTACACACATTAAAATTTAAAACAAAATATTTATGTACCTTTAACTTCCCAAAAATAATGTGTGTTGTATATTGAGTCAGGGACGACAAAATAACTTTTGTACCATTCAACAATTTCATTTGCATTCTTTATGGCATTACCTGCAAGTTCATGTTGGTGAAATGTCAGGTTAAGCTCAGTTTTCTAATTGAAAGGAAAAGACAATCTCAAAAAATATAATTAGATTTTTTTTAAAATCCAACAAGAGAAATATTGAAAATATGCAACATTGGATATATATCAAAACCATTAAATTGCATAATGGCTTAAGCTTCCACTTCTGAACACATGCAATATATTGAGATCTACACTTTTTCCTAACATGTTTAAATTTATTTAAAATACATTTAAGAATTTAATTATGTATTCCATATTGTATTACTTGTAAGTTCATGTTGTCGAAGTGCACATTTCACACATGCTCCAGCTCCATCATGCTCTCCTTTTCCATATCCACTCTCATAGAAATTCCACAAAAATTGAATGTTCCGTTTAATATGTTGTTGGCTTAACCAATTAAAAGCTTTTGCAAACTTAAATTGTCCTATGAAGTTACAAACAATTTCAAATTTAAAACTAAAATTAAAAAAAAAACTATATACATCGAGGTAAAACATATTTAAGTAACTAAATAATTCAAGTCTACAAGTTAATTACACAAATAAATATAATATTATTTTAAAAAATAATTAAATCAACACTTACCAGCACATCCATCAGACCATATCTAATGTTGTGAAGCATCTATTTGACGTCATCTTAGGTCTTCAAAAAATATTGCCTAACAATGGGCTACATAGCTTCTATCATGACCTGTATCATCACTGATATAAAAGTGCACCTCTTTGATGATAATTCGTTCATCTTTGCTACTTTATACACCATCCACATGTTCTTTAGCATGCCTATAACAAATTTGTACAAATATTGCAACTTGCTCTGAATGATAATATTGACTTTGAATCTCACTTTGAGGACTAAATGTATAGTTCTCAGAGAAATCAACAATAGACAGAATACAACCTGGTGGAAAGCAATTCTTTGAGTCACAAAATTGCTTAGCTTGCCATCTAGCACCATGACAATGTTCAATATGTGGATATATGATATTGCAAAAAAATTTCATAAACTCATTGCTTGTCAATTCACTCTCTTTGAGAACAATTTTTCTGCTTTCAACTCCTGACTTTGTTGAGTACTTCTCATATTTAAATCTCTTCCACATAACTTGCATCGAATGATCAATATTGTCAACTTGTACAAGATTCTTCAAATTATCATAATCATTACATATATTTTTTATACACTGCACTTTGAATTCATCTGAATCTTCTGATTTTTCACATAGAAGAGTTTTCACAAATTGTGTTGTACTTCCATGGATGACTATAGTTGGATTAATTACTACCATAGCTTTTTTATATGACTATAGGTGTAGATGAAATTCAACATGATTTTGACAACAACAAGTCTCACGTACCTTATTTATACATACAAAACTTGGTCGTAGACTCTTAAACATCTTTTGACAAATCTTCACATCTGAAAATTCTTGCTTGAATGCTTCAAAAAGTTCACTTTGTGTTGTATCTATAAAATGTTTGGGATGTGAAATTTTTGTACCATCTTCACCTTTTATCTGTATAGTGTCCCTTCTATTGGAAGAAACACGAGAGTGGCTAGTCCAATATTCAATCACCTATTCCTTTACATCTTCTGAGATTCTATCTTTTCGGGGAACCCTGCAAATATTTACCCAATTTTTCTCAACATTTCCATCCAATCTATTTCTCCTTGCAATATATCTTTGAACAGTTCTCCTAAAAACATGAAGTAATTAGGAAATTGTTTGAACTTGTCTTCTATGTGATAATTTCTTACTAGAAATTACAGTCATTAATGCTCTACGTGCAACACTTAAATCAATAGCTCGATTCTTGCTTTTAATAGAATTCAATGCTTCTTGTAGGTTTTCAACTATTGTTTGCTTTAATGAACCTGATGACTTTTTCTTATTATCAACCCCTAAAAACTCTAAAACAGGGGCCATCTCTTTCTTCCTAAATAACTTTGCAAATAACTATGCTCTTCCATTTATAGACTTATTTTCAAAAAAATTGTCCCATATTTTTTTAGAGTGTAATTTTATTGTGCTTTCAGGTACCATATCTTTAGATAAAATATTTTTGAAAAGAGAATCCTCATCCATCTCCATCAGATTTTCCATACCAAGGAAAAAATTTCTATCACCACCTTCAATTTCTTCTCGTACCTGTACTCCTTGTTCATCAACAATTTCCATGGGTTGTTCTTGAGTAGATGTTCCTTCATCGACATTTTTAGTATCTCTTCTTCGATCATACAACTTTTTCTTGTCTTTTTATTGCCCATCACAAATTGATCAAATTTGAATTCACCTGCATGCAAAAATAACACATGTACAAACACTTTAACCTCTATTTTTTGAAGATCTAGGTCTACATTCAATAAATCAATGGTTTTCATCAATTACATGTTTTAGAGCATGGTACCTGAGAATACAACTCTGCCCCTGTTGAAATCAGTGGTTCTTTTTTCTCCAAATTTTTATAATTTAATAATTTAAAAAGACCACCAAAGAGTTAAAAAAAACCAAAAAAGGCATTAAAAAAACACTTTTAGATCATTGTGTTTTTGAATATGAATTTGCCCTTATTCAAATTAGTGGTTCTTTTTTTTCTAATTTTTATAATTTATTCATTTAAAAAAGCAAAAAAAAAACTAAAAAAAGGCATTAAACAAACGCTTTCACATCATTGTGTTTTTCAAGATGACTCTTTCCTTCGAAATCTTTTTTTTTTTTAATTTTATTGTAATTCATTAATTAAAAAATAATAAAAAAGCCATAAATTTTTTCAAAAAAACAAAAAAATAAATAAATATATTCGACCGAATTGGATTCGGCTGAATACCATTAGGTCGAATCTCATTCGATCGAATACATATATGTGGCATCCTACTAGACAGCAAAGTCACCATTTTCTCATACTTTCTAAAACTTCCAACTTCTGCTCAATATTTTTACAATTAAAATTAATTTTAAAAAAAAAAAACCCTTTTGTAGAGCTCAGAGTGCTAAATGTGGAAATATATATATTTTTATATTCTGAGTAATTTTACGATATAAATATTTGAAAATAATGCAAGCAGGTTGTTCAAGTTCAAAAAGAGGCTAATTTGAAACTAGCATAAAAATAGTAAAACATCATTTTAAAATTTGACAAATATATCATGCCCTAGAGGAGACAATCGTCTTCAAAAGGGTATAATTTGTTTTTTGGAAACAAAAAAAAAATTAAACAATAGTTAATGTTAACTGAAAACTATCAAAATTAGGTAAGTTTGACTTTAAAACGTTATTACGAGAAAAATATAGATCAAAAATTCTTTTTTTTTCCCATGCCCTAGATAATGAAGTCACCTATTTGGGAAAAAAAAATTAGGGGAAAATTCATTTTTTTTCTATTTGTTTATCGACGTGAATTGAACATCATTTTTTCTTCAAATTTTTAGCATTTCAAAATTTGCTCTTAAATTGATAAAAAAAAAATCAAAACAATTTTTTAAAAAATCTAAAAAATTAGACTAATAAACTTCAACAAGAGATCTACATTTTCTTAGTTTACATCATTTTGAAATTCAAAATATAAAGACTACTTTTATGTCGTCGAAGTTGAGATATTTTTTTGATGTTGGCCAATTCCTTTATAAAGTGTGACACAAGTTTGTGCTTTTACCCTAAACCTAAACCCTATTTTTACCACTAAACATTTTGATGAACCCATGTTTTTAGACTTTTTGGCACCTTGTTGAGTGTTGTGTTATAGATTTGCATTCATTCATTTTATTGCATTTGAAAAACTACAAAAAAAATGAAAATTTTTTAAAAATTTCAAGAATTTTGCATTCTAGGGTTTGAGTTTTCACATAGTTGGCATTAATTTAGTTGCATTTCATTAAATTTCTGATTTTAGCATTAAATCTGAAATTTATTTTTCATCATACACTTATTACTTTCAACAAATTACAAAAAAAAATAAAAAATTTGAAAAAATTGGCATCTTGGGCCTGCATTTTAGCATAATTTGAATTAATTGGCATTTAATTTCATCAAATTTCTATTATTTTGATTATATCTAATTTAAATTATATAAATTCATCATTTAATATTCATTTGTATTGCATTTTCTTTTAGACTTATGGCACACAACTTAGAGGGGGGGTGAATCAGTTGTACAAAACTTTCTCTCAATTACACACCTAACTCCACTTAGCAATTCAGCAACATAAAAACAAATTAATCATGGAAACACAATGCAACAAATCAAGAGAAGAAACACATCAACACATGAGACACCAAGATTTTGACGTGGAAAATCTAGTTAAGGGAAAAACCATAGGGTGATTAACACAAGAATGTATTCTCTATTAGAAGAATAGAAAGAACAAATGACACATGCCAATTAGGGCTCATTGCCTGAGCACACTACTCACAAGAGGCTCACTGCCTACAAGAGATACACTGTCTACATAGAAATAAGTATCACATACATGAACTGGAGAAAATAGCATCTTCACCATGCTTAAATCAATTCCATTTAAGTCTAATACTTTTGCTCTACCTTTCGCTCTCCTCCTCACTACCACACACTTATCTCCACAAGTACATCTTTAAAATGAATTTACAATCCCTTATTTATACAAGGCATCAACTTAGGAATGATCATCTAAGTTGGCAAACATCCATAAGAACATCCAGAAGATGTATAACTCATCCGGTCGGCCTGTCTCAAGAAGAACACCATCATCCAGAAGTTGTTCTTCAAATAAGAACTCCAACTTCAATGCGGACCACCAACATGAACTGGACATGATCCAAAGACCACCACAAGCTTTCCTGAATCACCAAGAACATCCACACTTCATCTACTTACTGAAATCCTTCTCTCCTTCATCCAGAACCTCTAGAACACAGTCTGTCATCACTATCACAGAAGAATAGATGCTTGTAGTCCTTCAAACCACAAACCAATTGAGTTGATACTCCATAAAGACTTCCTCAACACACCCTCAAATCTGTAGAATAGGATAATGCATTTCTGGATCTCACTAGACCTATCTGTATCACTCTATCACCACTGAACATCTGTTGGAACCGATTTTACTTGAGTGGCCACAACTTCTTCAGATCTTCATGCGGACCTCTAAAATCTCTACTGAATCACCTTAAGACACATATCTACAAACCCTTTAATCCGCATCATCTGATACTCATCCTATCTTGGACTTTTACCTTATTGTCATCACTATTATTTACTATTCCAGATTGAGACTAATTTTTTCAATATCTTCAGTACACAACTCATCCAATCCTTATCATTAATGCAACAGGAGTATGTTGACATCAATGACAACACTGGTTAGTCCCATACTTGCAATAATCTCCCCCTTTGTCATTGATGGCAACATATGATGTGAAAAACTATTTTAACCATCAAGACAAGAGCTTCTCCTTACTATCACAACTCCCCCTATTAGAAACAACCATTCACATGTCTTCTCTCCCTTTACTGCTCCCCGTTTGATCAACAACCACTTGTTTTTCACATGTCTTCTCTCCCCCTTTGACATCAATGGCAAAGGGCACATACTTGCAATTTCACCATTTCAGAATCATACCTGCTGCTCCCCCTGAGTAGCAGCTCCCCATCATCAATCCGGACCACAAGATGTGACTGTGATATCCACCAGATTGATGCACATCAGTGCACCTTAGTTCATCATCGAAGGGGCAATAACCCCTAACTTCTCCTTAAGATAATCAAAAGAGTCCTTAGGTAGAGGTTTAGTAAAGATGTCTGCAATCTGATCTTTAGAAGGCACAAACTCCAATCTGACTCCATTCTTGTTCACTTTCTCTCTCAGAAAGTGAAACTTGATGGATATATGTTTAGTCTTTGAATGCAACACTGGATTCTTAGATATGTTTATTGTACTTGAATTATCACAGAAGATTGTGATAGGTTCCTCATACTCCACTTTGATATCTCTTAGCATCTGCTTTATCCACAAAACTTGAGTGCAACTACCTACTGCTGCAATATATTCTGCTTTAGTTGTAGACAGAGATATTGCCTCTTATGTTTTGCTTAGCCAAGAAACCAATCTCTTCCCCAAAAAGAATGCTCCACCATTTGTACTCTTCCAGTCATCCATATCTCCTGCCCAATCCGCATCTATATATGCATGAAGAGAGAAATCATTATCTCTAGGATACCACAAACCATACTCAACTGTCCCTTTTAGATATCTAAAAATCCTCTTGATTGTCATGACATGAGATTCTCTTGGACCAGCCTGGAATCTAGCAACAAGACCAACAGCCTGCATAATGTCTGGTCTAGTTTGAGTGAGATACAACAGGCCTCCAATCATTAACCAATACTTTATCTGATCAGCCTTAGGAGAATCATCATCTTTGCTCAATTTACATCCAGTTGCCATGGGAGTATTCATTGGTTTTGAGTCTTCCATCCCAAATTTCTTCAACAATTCTTTCACATATTTGTTCTAAGAAATGAAGATTCCTTTCTTTGTTTGAGTGATTTGCAGACCCAAGAAGAAATTCATTTCACCAAGCATGGACATCTCAAACTCACTTTGCATTTGATTTGCAAAAGTTTTACACATACTATCTCTTCCTCCAAAAATGATATCATCAACAAACACTTCAACAATCAAGATATTTTTATGATCAATTTTGAAATACAAATTACTGTCAGCAGTACCTTTGTTGAAACCAATCTTCAAAAGATGTTTGTCCAGTCTTTCATACTAGGCTCTTAGGGCTTTCTTCAATCCATACAGTGCCTTCTTTAACTTGTAGACCATATCACCATGATCAGACAATTGAAATCCATCTGATTGCTCTATGTACACTTCTTCTTCCAAGTCACTGTTCAGGAAGGCAGACTTGACATCCATCTGATATACCTTGAAATCTTTGAAGGCAACAAAGGTAAGAAATAATCTAGAAGACCTATTTTGTTCCAATCACATTCTTGTTTCTAGGTCTGGGAACAAGATCCCAAGTGTGATTTTTCTCAATTTGCATCAACTCTTCCTCCATTGCTTTAGTCCAATTTTCATCATTGCAAGCTTCATTCACTGTCTTAGGTTCAATATTTGAAATCAGACAATACTCTTCTGAATCTTGAGCAATTCTCCTTCTTGTTTGTACTCCTTTTCTTTTATCACCTATGATCTGTTATTCAGAGTGGTTCAGTCTTACATACCTGAGAACTTTGGGAATTTCTTGTACTCCTAATTCTTGATTAGGCTCATTGAAACTCACCTCTTCTTCCTGGTTTACCAGATTAGTTTGAATTTGTCTTACAGAGGTGGCTTGGGCTCCTTGAGTCAGAACACCATTCTGATCATCTTCATCATATTCATAAAACCTTGAGGGATTCTCAATTCCCTCATCAACCTTCACATTTGTACTTTCTATCATCTTTGTCAGTCTCTTGTTATAACACCGGTATGCTTTTCTTTGAGTAGTGTAACCCAAGAATATTTCTTCATAACTTCTAGCATCAAACTTTCCTAGATCTTTGTGTCTTTTAATGTAACATTTGCTACCAAAAACTCTGAAATACCTCATAGTAGGAGTGATGCCAAACCAAAGTTCATAAGGAGTCTTACTAGTATCGCTTCTGATTTGAACTCGATTGAGAGTATAGACTACAGTGCTGACAGCTTCTCTCCAATAGATCTGAGGAACATTTTCTTCCATCATCATGGTCCTAGAAGCTTCCTAGATGGTCTGGTTCTTTCTCTCCACTACTCCATTCTACTGTGGAGTCCTAGGAGCAAACAATTGTCTCTTTATTCCATGTTTCTCACATAACTCTATGAACTCACCGGATGTGAATTCTCCACCTCTATCAGACCTCAGACATTTCAATTTTAATCCAGTTTCATTCTCTACCATAGTGTTAAATATTTTGATTTTCTAAAGAGCTTCTGATTTCTCTTTTAGAAAGGTTATCCACATCATCATGGAATAGTCATCAATTAGTAACATGAAGTATCTATCACCTTGCATACTCCTGATTCTTGCCAGACCACAAAGATCAGTATGAACTAAGTCCAATAATCTAGTAGAAGATAGTTCCTTACTTTTGAATGAGACTCTACTTAGCTTACCCAACTGACATTCTTTGCACAAGCTATTAGCAGGTTTCACCAATTTTGGAAGATCTCTTATAGCCTGAGTATTGCTTATCTTGATGATATTATCAAAATTCACATGACACATCCTCTTATGCCATAACCAACTCTGATCAACTTGAACAAATAAGCAACTTTTACAAGTACCAACCAAAAGGAAGATATTACCTTTAGTTTGAGTACCGGATACAATCTCTGTTCTGGAGCTTTCAAAGATCTTGCATTTTCCATTCTCGAACTAGAGATCATAGCCTTTGTCCACCAACTGTCCAACACTGAGAAGATTGTGCTTCAATCCTTCAACATATAGTACATTACTAGTTTTGTTTCTTCCATCAAAAGAAATAGTTCCTCTACCTCTGATTCTACCAGCAGAATTATCACCAAACTTTACCACTCCTCCTTCATACCTTTCCAAATCTACAAACTTATTTTTGTCACCTGCCATATGGTGAGAGCATCCACTATCAGTGACCCAGTCATCCTTTTCTTCAACTTGGGCAGCCAGAGCTCTTTCTACAACTTTATGATTGATAGATTCAAAGGAAATTGTTTCTTCTTCCTTGATGGCAATAAACAACCATTCACTTTCAGATTTGTTTCCTATCTCTGATTCATCATCTGTTACTCCTTCATTATCATCTTTTTCATGAACATAGTAACAATTCTTTTGGAACCTTGATCTGTTAGGATTTGGCCTTGAAAATCTTTCTGGACACTTTGAGGCAAAATGACCAATCTTATTGCAGTTAAAACACTTAAAAGGAAATTTTCCTTCATACTTACCAGATCCTCTTGGCAGTCTCTTTGCAATAAGGGCTTCAAGTTGAGCAGTTTCTACTTCTTCTTCTTCCAGATCTTTTCTTGCTTTTCCATACCATGATAGTTTCCTTGATGAGTTCTCTCCTAGATCAAACCTTTGTTTACCTTTTACAGAGGCACTGGCTTTAAATGCCGATTCAGTCTTGGGGGGGTCATCTCCAAACTCTGTCATTTCAAATGTAGCTAATTTGCCAGCCAATTGATCTCATGTGACAGTTGTATGGGCTCTGAATTCTTCAATGGCAACAACCTTGATTTTGTAAGAAGTAGGTAGGGATCTGAGAATTTTTCCAACAATCTCATTTTCATCCAGGACTCCACCAGCATTTCTAATTCCACAAATAATCTCATTTACTCTTGGCATAAAAGTAGTAATATTTTCATCTTCTCTCATCTTCAAATTTTCAAATTTTCCTTTCACACTCTATAGCCTTGGACATTTAACATACTTGTCTCCTTCATACAAAAGTTTCAATTTTTACCAAATCTCAAAAGTAGTTGGTAGGTTAATAATATTTGAGAGCTCTGAATCAGATAATGTGCTTAGAAGAGCCTCTATAGTCCACAGATTATTTTTAGCATCTATGATTTCACTTTGGGATTTTAGACTACCCTATGGAGGTGCATACTATGTTGTAGCCATGGTCTAGTATGCCATTCCCATACATTGCAAGTGACATTTCATGCGACCTTTCCAAAGATTAAAATTGGTTCCATCAAACTTCAAGCTATCCTTCTTGTAAGACAACATCCTAGATCTCCTCAAGTGGTTAAGCTCATTTTAGACGAACTTGGCTCTGATACCAATTGTTAGACTTAGGGAACACAACTGAGAGGGGGGGTGAATTAGTTGTACACAACTTTCTCTCAATTACACACTTAACTCCACTTAGCAATTTAGCAGCATAAAAATAAATTAATCATGGAAACACAATGCAACAAATCAAGAGCAGAAACACATCAACACATGAGACACCAAGATTTTGACGTGGAAAATTTGGTTAAGGGAAAAACCACGGGGTGATTAACCTAAGAATGTATTCTCTGTTAGAAGAATAGAAAGAACAAATGGCACATGCCAATTAGGGCTCACTGCCCAAGCACACTGCTCACAAGAGGTGCACTGCCTACAAGAGACACAGTGTCTACATAGAAATAAGTATCACATACATGAACTGGAGAATAGCATCTTCACCATGCTTGAATCAGTTCCATTTAAGTCTAATACTTCTGCTCTACCTTTCACTCTCCTCCTCGCTACCACACACTCATCTCCACAAAGACATCTTTAAAATGACTTTGCAATCCCTTGTTTATACAAGGCATGAACTTAGGAATCATCATCTAATTCGGCAAACATCCATAAGAACATCTGCAAGATGTATAACTCATCCGGTCAGCTTGTCGCAAGAAGAACACCATCATCAGGAAGTTGTTCTTCAAATGCGAACTCTAAATTCAATGTGGACCACCAACATGAACTGGACATGATCCAAAGACCACCATAAGCTTGCCTGAATCACCAAGAACATCCACACTTCATCTGCTTACTGAAATCCTTCTCTCCTTCATCTAAAACCTCAAGAACACAGTCTGTCATCACTGTCACAAAAGAATAGATGTTTGCAGACCTTCAAACCACAAACCAATCAAGTTGACACTCCACAAAGACTTCCTCAACACACCCTCAAATCCGCAGAACAGGATAATGCATTTCCAGATCTCACCGGACCTATCTGTATCACTCTGTCACCACTAAACATCTGTCAGAACTAGTTTTACTTGAGTGGCCACAACTTCTTTAGATCTTTATGTGGACCTCTAAAATCTCTACCAAATCACCTTAAGACATATTTACAAACCCTTTAATCTATATCCTCTGATACTCATCCTATCTTGGACTTTTACCTTATTGTTATCACAGTTCTTCACTCTTCTAGATTGAGACTAATTTTTTTAGTATCTTTAGAACATAGCTCATCCAATCCTTATCATTAATTCAATAGGAGTATGTTTACATCAATGACAACACCGGTTAGGCCCATACTTGCAACATTTTCATGCTTAAATTGTCAAAAATTGCTTGAAATTGTGCATTCTTCATAAAAACCTAGCTTTACATTAGCTAGGGTTTGTAGTCAAAATCTTGTTTCAGATTTTACTACCATTTTTAAACACTCATTAGTTCTTATTTCTAATTGTATTGTTACATCATAGTGGCTTTCTTGCAAAATTTCATGTCTAGGGTTTGAAAACCTGGCATTTTCACTGGATCTGGCCTTATCATCTCTCTAGAATTGCATTATAAGCATGTTGTGAGGGGGTTTTCTGCATTAATTTACTGATACCAGGGTTATTATCTACTTCCCCTCCTCAAATTCCTTACAAAACCCTTTCTATTGGGCCTTTGTATTGAAAATTTGTGAAAATTTGCATTTTTAGCTACATTTTCACTAGGGTTTGACTTGTCAAATCTCTAGATTGGCACTATAGCCATGTTGTGATAGATTCCATGGAATTAGGTGGCTGATATTACTGTTATAATCTTCTTTCCATCACAATTTTCCTCACAACAACCTTTCTTTTACTCATTTGCATTGAAAATTGGTGAAAAATCACATATTTTAGGTGTATTTTCACTAGGTTTTGACTTGGCATCACTCTAGATTTGCATCAAAAGAATGTTGTGAAAGATATTGCTGCATCATTGGACTATTATTATGCATGTTATTTTCTTTCCCTCTTGAAAGTCTTCACAACACCTCTTCTCCTAATGATAAATGCATTGGAAAATGTTGAAAAATGAAGCATTTTGGTTATTAAACATATCTTTCTCCTAGGGTTTGTTCTATTAGTTTGTGCATTGAGTGTTGCATGTTTTTGTATGAGTCTTATAACTTTCTACTATAATAGAAATATCCCTTTCATAAGAAGTAGGAGACTCATGGGATCTAGTGCTCTTGAAGAAAATGATATCCCTACCTCTGAAAATCTATTGAATACCTTCTTTACAAAAGGAGAGACATAAATTTTGCAAGATACTATCCCTCATACAACCACTATGGAATATCAAGTATTTCATGATGTTGAGGACACTATTGAGGTGGTGACACATGTACCTAATGAGAAAATATACAAACTTGATAAAGAGTTAGCTGAGTTTCAAGCATTTGTTGAAAATGAAAGGATAGCAGAAGAAGCTATACCTGTGATTCGCAACACAAGAGAATTGATAAAAGAAGGACAAGATGGTATTAATGTTGTTTGAGTATTAACACATATAGTACACAATAATTTCATGATGGTGACTTAATGTACGAATGGTATTAATAATATAACGTCACCATCTCATATGCAAGTATCGGCACCTATACCCACTATGGGAATATCTACATTTACATAAACAATTTTAACCACTAATGCAAATGCTTGTAGTAATGCTACCACTGGTATTAGAGTATCTAATGGCACTAATTCACAAAATTACAAAGCTATGGTATTTGATTATCAGAACATGGCATCTAAGGTGACTTCTTCCGTGAATAATTACTCTCAACCACCTCTCCATCCCACTTATTCTCAACCACCTCTTACATACAATTATTTGCAACCACCTTCCACCTATCACTATGTCCAACCACCATTGAATTATTTAGAACCTCTGCTTATCACTACTCAGGCTCAATCACCCCCTCACTTTGGTTCTAATTCCTCACAACAAACTATAGCTCCTAATGATGCCATCTTAAACCAACTTTTGCAAGGCATGACTTCTTTACAACAAAAGGTGACAAACTTGATGAATTCTTCACAACCTAATATACCAACTTATCATGCCCATAATCTCCTATCTTACACAATCTTGAGAACTCCTATGCCTGAGAGGTTTGAAGCTCCTTGCTTTGAAAAGTATGGTGGAAAAGGTGATCCTAATACTCATATGGCAACATTCATGGCTATGTGTAGTGATTTTTAGTTTGAAGAAGATTTGTTAGTAAAACTTTTCCTGTGATCTCTCAAAGATACGGCTCTAGAATGGTTTTCCTCTTTAGCTGAATTCAATACACTCTTTTTCATAGTTAGTTGATCAATTTTTACAACATTTCCAAGCAAACATTGGACCTCAAGTCTCCTTGATTGATTTAGTTCATTGCAAGCAAGGTCTGAAAGAGAAGTTGATTGAGTTTATTAGTCAGTATCAATCTCTCTATGCATAAATTCAATATCAAATGAAGGATGAGGATGTTCAGAAGGTGTTTATTACAAATTTACAACCTAACATCCATAATAAGATTCTCTTGATGAAGTATAACTCTTTTCAACATTTATTTACTTCCCTTCATGACTATCAACTCTCGTCTAGTCAGTATGAAAACCAAAACTCATCAGCTCAAGTTGGTCAATCCACGGGTGCACCTTCACAAAGCAACTTTAAGAGAAATAATAAGACTTTCATCAAGGTTAATGGACAAAATTTAAATAATTTTTCACATGTGTCTGCTATCACTAATTAGAAGAATGCACTGTATCAACAAATAAAGTTTACTCTAATATCTGAATCCTATCATTCTATCATGAATCAGGCTATGAGTAATAACCTCATGAAGCTTCTCCTGATTAAACCTTTGGATCCTAGTAAAATGTAAGGACCATATTTTGATGCTAATGCCTGTTGTCATTTTCATCGACAATAAGGACATGATACTAAATGATGTATGCATCTTAAACATGAAATACAAGACCTCATCAACTCGAATGTTATACAGGTATCAAGTGTGAATGATAATGGAAATAAGTTGGTTTCTCCACCGAATCAAAATTTGCAAATCTTTACTAATTGTTTCCCTAAGCATACAGATAATAACATGATGGAACGAAATACACTAGAAGTAGAAGATGACTATTAGAACTACGATGAGATTATTTCTACAATAAAAGTGGATAAGGAAATAATTGAAGTATCACCTTGCCCACGAAGAAATGGTATTTATGTTGAGGCTCCTCCTCTGTTATCCATTCAAGGATTGGGAGATAACCAAAACACATCAGAAAGACAAATGGAATAACCAAAGCAAGAGACTCTAACAAAAGAAAAGATTGAGATAGTACAAGACAGTCCTTGTCACTATGTTAGACGAACTCAACAAAGAAAGTTAGCTAAAAATTAGAAAAGAGTAAGAGGATTATCATCAGTTGGAAATAATAGTGGTTCTCCTCATCACAAGAAACAAAAGATCTCACTTCCTGACAAGAAATAAGACTCTCATAAGAACCAATCGAGTTTCCACAAAACTTGATAGAGTATCTCTCCAAGAGGCTCACAAGTTCCAAATTTTAGTATGATTGTCCCTACAGCTAAGTATTTCTAACCCTTTACGTCTGTGTTGTGTTTTCCTCCTGATGTGTTATGTGTTGTTTAGGCCTCCTAGGATGACCCTTGATACTCTCGTAAGGTCAAGGATACTGGGAGACTGCCTCTATTGTGACCCTTCTTCTATTTGTATCATCGTTCTTCTATATTGCTTTTCCTCTATTTTGATTGTTGTGTATTGTTTCTGATGGATATAACGTTGCAGTTGGTGACTTGGGGACACCCTCCTACATGACTATCCCTAAGATACTTGTTTCTCCTCTCTGGATTTATTGTTTACCTTCCTCTAGTGGTTCTATCTAGCTGGAGGATGACAAAAAATATATTATATTGATGCAGACCTAGTGTCCCTTTGATGAGAAATCAAAAAATGGACCTAGTCCATACATGACGATGGTGTTGATATATATTATTTGACACTTGGCTAGTAGAAACACTCTGTGTGATCTTGATGTTGTCTTATCACACTTACAAAACATAACAATACTGCTGCTCCATGCATTTTGTCTATCTTGGATCTTGTTTTCCTTAGTTCTTTATGTCAATGATTATATGCATTGATGTTTATCATGATTATATGGATGCTAACACCATTTCTTGTAGGAAATTGTGTGCTTGTAGGAACATTTGGTGATTGTAAAGTACATGTCACCTTTGGGGGGCATGGGCTTTGCGAGAGCTTGTGTTCCCTTGTGTGTTTTCTCTCTACCTTAATGTGCTTGATATCGGTACATGATATCAACCACCTTAAGGTGTGGGCATATATAAGGTAAGCTATTTGATTTAGATTCTAGTAAAGTGTGTTTGTAAAACTTGAATCTATTGCAATCATTTAAGCCCTCTGCAGATGTGGGATATCATGTATATACTTTTATCTTAAGCCCTCTGCCGAGGTAGGGATGGTGTATTTCTCAAAGAGATTGCACATCTTGTCATTTTCTAAAAGTTCTCTACGAAGGTAGGGAGTGGATCTAAAACTATCTTAACCCTTAAGCATGTCTTTGGTGATTATTATGGAAAGCCCAATTGTTAGTGTGTTCCTGTAGCATGCCTGAGATATTTGCGAACCTAGCAATAGGTTTCTTCCATTGCTTATCTACCATGTTTTCTCCATGTCTTCCATGTGTGTGTATGGTGTGCTTGTTCCCAAGCATAGTTTAAAGACTGGTGGCAATGAGTCCCTCCTATGCTTTGGGATTTGTATGGCATGTTTGTTCTCAAGTGTAGTCTAAATACTGGTGGCGATGAGTCCCTCCTACACTCTGAGATTTGTATCACATGTCTGTTGCCCCATGTACAGTCTAAAGACTGGTGGCAATGAGTCCTCCTACATTATGGGTTATGTGTTTACTTTCCTTGCACTTGCATTTGCATTTCATATATGAGAAAAAGAAAAAAAAAAATCACTGCATTCACTATATTCACTATGTTTTGTGTGTCTTCAATGTTGTCTTCTCTGTGTTTTGCATGACTGTAACTATCTTCTCCATGTTTTATGTCCCTGTTACTATCATCAATGTGTTTCATGTGTCTTCACCATGCTTGGCATGTTTGCTGTGTTTGTTGACTTTACTTTAATGCATGTATTGGCCTTGTACTTATACATACATTAAAGTGGGGGCTAAATGTTATGTCAAAAAATGTCCCCTTGGGGGTTTTTCCCTCTTAAGGTTTAGCTCTTGGATCCTTAAATTGCATTCAAAGCATCTTGCATGATGATTTTGACTCCCGATGAGAAACCCTAAAGTCTTATGGCAAATAGGACCTAGGGGATGCTATTTTGATGATCTCTAAACAAAAATAAGGGGGTGGACTTGGGCACTAGCACCCTAGTCCTACCCTATTTTGGGTCTACCATAAATTTAAATGTCAGTTTTATGACCGTTTTTTAGGTCCTATGCTGACATCTCAAGTTTGAATTACAAAATTCTTAGTGGGAATCTTTGTAGTTGCATATATAAGAATGATTAGGTTTCATTTGCAAACTAGATGGAAATTAGATGGAATTTAAGCATACTTGTAATTATAGAGCATTCAAAATATTTATTGTGTTGCAGAGAAGAGCATTGTTATTGTGTTTGTATTTGCAGATTTGACTCCATCTCCTCATGGCATGAAGTGTGTCTTCCTTCCATGAGATCTACACTTCAAGGTGATATCTATTATGTTTTCATTCATTTATCATTTGGATTTTTACCTCTATCCCATCGAGATATGCACTCTTATTTGACAACAGTGTTCAAAAGAATTGAATGTCTCTCTGGGGCTTGATCAAGGCAAGCCTCTAAATACCACAACCCCCTCCCGCACTCCTTTGTGATTCTAGGTTATAGGTACTAACTTTCACGGAGTGGAATTACAGAAAGGAGGTTGCAAACAATAGGGATTCAGGATCTAACAAGTAGAGGAGAAAGGTGAACATTTTAGGATAAGGGCGCTAGTCCCTATGTCCACTTTTCCTGGGGTAGAAATGGAAGATAGAGTGTAGATTAGTGCCAGAAGAAGATCTAGATTTTGTGACAAAAATTATAACTTGGACTAGGGCGTTAGTCCCAGTGTCCCTAGCTATTCTGCTTTTCGAACTTCAAAAAATAGTGAGTTAAATATGTTTGTCCTTCACCTTGGTCTAAAAGGATTTGCCATAATTTGATAATTTGCTTATTGTTTTACTTATTTAGGGTTTTAAGTGTAATTGAGCATTAAATTGAGATATTGTTTGATACATCTAAACTTTCGCATCGTTACAAGAGACATTTTAGCCTAATAGGTGATTGCTCTCACTTAGTGGAGATTCAACTCAGTTGATATGCCCTTGAATGTTTATGGTGAAGGGAGGATATGCCTTTGAAACCTAACTAAACCTAAACCCTCTTTTTACCACTAAAAAGGGATTACATATCTCTTGAGCTAGTGTGTATCCTTTTATATAAAGTGCTTCTGTGGAAGGTAGGATGGTGTGTCTCTTGAGCTAGTGCACATCCTTTCATACAAAGTCCTCTACAGAGGCAGGGCTGGATCTTGAGTCATCCACCCTTAAGCGTGTCCTTAGCAATTGTGGTAGCACAACTCAACCATCAAGTGTGTTTGAAATGTGTTTTAGATGGTGGGACTTAGCAATAAGCTCCTTCCATTGCTTGTGTTTTTTGTGTATAAGACATATAGTATTCCATGTGTCTTCTTATGTCTTTGCTATGTCTTCCACTGAGTGTGGTCTAAAGGTGTGTAGCGATGACCTCCCTCCACATTTGGGTCTTTGTTTGGTGTGTTTTACCCCTAGTGTGGTTTAAAGGCACATAGAGATGAGATCCCTCCACACTTTAGGTTTTATTTTACATGTTTTTGGCAGTCTAAAGGTGCGCAATGATGAGCTCCCTCTACCCCCTAGTTTAGGATTTTGTTTTAGTTGTTAAATCAATGTATTCTTCATGTATTGCATGACTGCTCTCATGTCTTCTTCATGTACTGCATGCTTCCATTGTATTCTCTGTGTTTTGCATGCTTCTTACTATCTTAATTGTGTCTTGTGTGTCTTCCATGTA
Organism: Cunninghamia lanceolata; assembly: GCA_027924645.1. Taxonomy (NCBI): domain Eukaryota; kingdom Viridiplantae; phylum Streptophyta; class Pinopsida; order Cupressales; family Cupressaceae; genus Cunninghamia; species Cunninghamia lanceolata. Next base: position 496,652 of record BSBN01000737.1, on the reverse strand, counting down.
TTTTATAGTACTTACCTGAGATTAGGGGCTAGAAATAGTCCTCCAACCTTTGGGTATGCCTTAGCTTTATGTGATTGGCATGTTTGAGGTGTTTGGTATGCTTCAACTATTATGGAATTGTAAGATCATACATACATTAAAGTGAGGGCTAAATGTTATGGAGTAAAAAGTAGCCTCACGCCATTTTACCTCCTAGTTTAGCTCCTAGGTCCCCATGTTTACACTTTACATGTTTAAAACTTATCTCAAAGAAAATTCCCCTAAAACCCATGTCAAATGGGACATAGGGGCCAGTTCTATATGCTTAATCATGACCCAAATCAGCCTTGGGACTTAGGTACCCACACCCTAGTCCAAGCTAATTTGTCGGGATCCAAATTTAAATGTGTTAGCATAGGACCTTTAAAAAGGTTTCCCTCTGTTAGCTTTTTCAATTTAATTTATGAATGATAGTGGAAAAGCATATCTAAGTGAGTTTATGTCTTCACTTTACACCTAGATGGATAATGTGAACTTATGATATTGAGCTAACAGATTTCAAGGCATTCATTGTGTTGTAGAGCATACTTTTGTTGTTATTGTGTTTGTTTGATGCAGATTTGGCTTCATCAATCCATCTCCTCATGATTTGAAGAATCTTCATCTCTATGAGGGCTTCACCTCTAAGGTGACATCTATTTGTTCTTCAATCATTTTATTCCATCATTGCTTTGGCCTTTTCCCTCCATTAGGCATGTACTCTATCTAACAATGGTGTTGGAAGACTTGAATGTTATTCTGGGGCTTGAATGAGGTAATTTTCTAAATACCACAACCCCCAAACCCCTCTCTTTGTGATTGCAAGTTACAGGTGTGGGATTTTGCAAAGTACATGTACATATGAGAAATTTAGAGGATAAAGATTTAGGATTTGAAGAGAACTTGCTGATATCTTACCCTACTAGACTAGGGCTCCCTCCCCATAGTCCTCCCAACTAGAATTTCTAGAAACTAAGGAGCTAAATATCATCTGAAACTGCTTATTGTTCCAAATTTGTAGAAAAATTACCCTATCAGACTTGGGCACCTACCTCGTAGCCTACAAAGTTTCCACCTATAAAAATCAAACTTCTAGTATGTTTCTGATCCTTCATTGGTGCCTTCCTATGTAGTTATCTGTAGCATTTTGTTCGTCTATACTTGATTTCATTATAATTAGGTTTTGAGGCTTATTCGATCTAGGGTTTGACAAATCTATCAATCTAATCTATCTTTCCATATCATTCTTAAGTACACCAACCTATAGTTGAGTCCTCTCTCATCTATAGTGACTTGTCTCGGTTGTTGTCCTTAAGTGTTATTGTCAAAGGAAGGTTTGATTGGATATACACTTAACACTTTATCCCTTTACCACTTTTCATACATAACACTTTTGTTTATGATCTTCCTTAGCCTTGTACTGAGAATTCATTTTATTAATGTGTTTTCATACCTCTCCATGCAAGCTCTTTAGGTGCTCTACAAATTCTCTAGCCTTAGCACTACTCTTCTCTCCTATGTCTATCTTTCTCAGCTCAGAAACATTTCTTAGACTACTCCCATATACAATTTGGAATGGGGATTTACTAGTACTCCTATTGATAGAATTGATATATGCAGACTCCACCTATGGTAATAACAAATCCCATCCCTTGGGCGTATCTCCTACTAAGCATCTCAGTAGGTTGCCCAAACTTTGATTCACTACCTTTGTCTCTCCATCAGTTTTTGGATGATGTGCAAAACTAAACTTCAACTCACTCTTCAACTTCTTCCATAAGTTCCTCTAGAAATAATCAACAAACTTGGTATCTCTATCTAAAACTATACTCTTTAGTAGACCATGTAGTCTAACCACCTTTATGAAAAACAACTTTACAATGTGAACAACATCACTACTTTTTTGACATGAAATGAAATGTACCATCTTTGAAAATTTGTCATCCACCACAAATATTGAATCATGCCCTCTATGTCTTTGATAAAACAAGAACAAAGTCCATGTTGATATCCTTCCATGGCCCCTCTAGTACAAGTAATGGCTGATATAGCCCAGTATTTTGACTCACTCCTTTGGCCATTTGGCATACTTTGGAACTTTGCACAAATTTCTTCACATCCTGTTGCAACTATGACTAGTAATAATTCTCATTATAAGGAGAAATGGTCTTATCTCGACCAAAGTGTCCTTCCAACCCTCTACTATGCTTCTCAATTATGTTCTCTCTCATGGAACTCCTTGGAATACACAACCTGCTTCATTTGAACAACATACCATCTTGGATTACGTAATCCAACCATCTCTTCCTATCCAAGGTAATAGGCTCCAAACAAGACTTCTAGGCCTCTACAAAGTCTAGATCTTTAGGGTACAAATTCTTTAGTTCATTGAACCCAAAAACCTCTATCTTCATTTCTGTCAACAAAATTTTCCTTCTACTTAAGGCATCTACAACTTTGTTGGACTTGCCAGTACCATGATTCAAAACAAAAGTATAACTCTACAAAAGCACAACCAAATTTAAGTGCCTTTTATTTAACTTTCCTTGACTATTAAGATACTGCAAATCCCGATGATTAGTATATAAAACAAACTATTGGAAACAAATAATGTCTCCATTTATTCAAAGCCTAAAGTATAGCATATAACCCCTAATCATAAACATAATACTTTTTCTTGGCATCATTAAGCTTCTCACTAAAATAAGTAATGGGCTAACCTTTTTGACTCAAAACAACTCCTATAGCACTATCACTAGCATCACAATCTACCTAAAATACCTTATTTAAATCTGGAAGTGCTAAAACTAGTTGATCTGTGACTTTCTGCTTGAATGTATCAAAACTCTTGGCTTCTCCTATAGTACATTTAAACTCTTTTCTATCTCATCTCATTATCTCAGTTAGAGATGCACAAATGCTACTAAAATTCCTGATGATTTTTTATAAAAACTTACCAAACCATGAAAAGATCATACCTCTGTAACACTCCTTATTGTAGGCCATTCAATGATAGCTCTCATCTTCTCTAGATCCATTTTAAGACCCTTAGCTGAGATAACAAATCTTAGGTACACCAAATCCTTCACAAAACTACATTTCTTCAAATTAATCAACAACTTTTCTTCCCTCATCTTCTTAAAAACTTTTTGAACATGCATCAGGTGCTCCTCCAAAGTCTCATTCATGAGCTACATAAATGTTCTTGGTACATTGGTTATCCCAAATGGCATGAATAACCATTCATACAGGCCATCGTTAGTCTTGAAGGTTATCTTCTATTCATCTCCTTCTCTGATTCAGATCTAGTGATAGCCATTCTTCATATCAATCTTTGTAAAGTACTTGGCTCCACTCAAGCAATCCATAATATCATCCATCTTTGGCAATGAAAATATGTAATTGATTGTAATTTTGTTGATGACTCAGGAATTTGTACACATTCCTCATTCATTTCCTTATCAAGCTCTCCCTTATCAATCATTTCCTTATCAACTCATGAACTTGTTTATTCATCTCTTCATTCTCTACAAGATTCATTCTATGGGCTTTCTTATTTAGCAAACTAGTTCCTGGTATCAAATATATTTAGTGACTTATCTTCCACACTGGTGGTAAACCTTCTGGTACATTATCAGAGAAAATTTCTTAAAATTCTTCCCACATGTCTGAGACATCTGTTGGTACATCTTCACATTTCTCCTGATCGATCTTAGGAATCAACATAAAGCAATGACACTCACACTTCATACCATCCAAAAATTTCCTACAATCTGCCAAGCAAATTCTAGTAGTACTACATACCTTTTCTTCCACATCCTCTAAGGGCTTCAACTTTTGATGACTCCATCATTTGCAGGGAATAGATGTTTGCATGGCCATCATAGATAGTACACCTAGCATACTACCATGACCTTCCCAATAGCATATGACATGCATCCATTGGTATGATGTAACACAACACTTCATCATAGTAGTCTTTAACCTTGAACTTGAATAAACACTACTCATTGACCAAAGTTCTATGGTCCTTCTACAACCATGCAATTTGATATGGATGTGGATGCCTTCTTCTTGTCAAATTCAACTTGTTAACCCTCTCCTCTAAGACAAGATTATTAGTACTTCCACTTTCAGTAATAATATCACAACACTTACCTTCACACTAACACCTTGTGTGGAATAAACTCTTCCTCTGATATGTTTCTTTCTCCTTATTTAACAAGGTTCTTCTAACAACCATCGATTCTCCCCTTTAAGCATCTTCAGAATGCTTAGATTGCACATCTTCATCTACATGTGCAACTCATGCATTACCATCAAGTCTTTTGTTTGTCCTTCTTTGATTTTGGGAACACTTGTAGGTTCGATGTCCTCCACATTGGAAACATGTTCCTCTAAAACCCCCTCTTCTAGGTCCTTGCCTAGGTCTTCCTCTTCTTTTCTCACCATTATTTTGATCATCAATGAGGGCAGTAGGCATTATCTCCTTTCTGATTTTGACTGGTGCCTGCTTCTTCACTTTTTTTATCTTCATTTCAGCCTTCATAGGATCTTCCATTAGTCCTTCCACCATGACCTCTTCTTTTCTTTCTTTCAAATCTTTTATTCAACTTCTCTTCCACCTTCAGGGCAAACTGGTACATATCTTCTATGGTGGTCATTTTGACTAGGCTCAACTCCTCTTGAATACTTAGGCTCAAACCATTAATATAATGGACTACCTTCTCCTTGTTGGCCTTTGCATGGCATGTTCTAATAATAATATTATAAAAATCTTCTATATACTCCTTAACAAACTTGTTGCCTTTCTTCAATCCTTGTAGCTTCTTCAACAACTCCAACTCATAGTCTAGAGGAATGAATTGCTTCTTTAGTTTGTCCACCATCTGACCCCATCTGGTAATCCTTTCTTTTCCTCTTCTAATTCTCTCTAAATGTACGTCCTTCCACCAAATACTAGCATGGCCCTTCAACTTTATTTTTGCAAACTTGACACATTTTGGATCCTCCATATCTTCATACTTGAAATATTCCTCCATATCATTTATCTAATCAATAAGCTCTTCTAGATTTAGATCCCTAGAATAGGTACAAACTTTATGTTAGGGTTAGCTGGTAGAAGATATCAATTAAATGCAAATAAAGATTAAACAGAGGAATGGAAATACACAGAAATAATAACAGTGAGAGACAAGTTTTAACATGGTTCACCCAAAATTGGGCTACATCCACCAAACAAAGAGTCCAATATTATTATCTAGTAAATCAAATTGATTACAATTAGCAATCCCTATAACTCAATACCGCTGCAAAGTGCTACAATACAATATCAAAACCCTAACCCTTAGCCGCTTTTATAAATCCTTTTTGTCGGTTACAAAATAGGGTTTTTTTATGTTGGTCAATGAAAAAATAACTCCCGGTGCCTTTATAAAATAATAAAAAACCATGTGAGGTTTCAGGGGCACTGCCCTCGAGCCCCCGTAAGGGTGCTACCCCTCGACCCCACCTTGTATCGCGACAAGGAATGCGCTAGGGGCACTGCCCCTGGACCCCACAAGGGGCGCTGCCCCTTGACCCTGTAGGAATTTGGGGGAAAACTACGCTGATAAAAGTGGGGTAAATTTAACCTCCGAGTCTAATTAGGCTTCATATAACAACACTTTAATCCTAGGCCTCTTTCCAATCTTTGAAATGGCCCTCAACAACCTAACTTGCATAGGATCTCCTACAACATCTTGTTCTTCCTCAAATAGCTCTTCTTCTTCAACTTCATCTTCACTTTCTTCTCTTATTCTTGGCTCAAACCCTCTTTGCAGCTCCTCTTGAAATGCATCAATTTTCCTTTACAGGGATCTAAAACAATCTTCTATCAAAGTATTTCTCCCAACAAGATTTCTTTGTCGAGGCATTTTGATCTCTATATCAAACCCACAACCTCCGGTCCTAGTGCAAACTATCTCATGGTCGGTGATTTGTCTACACACTCAGGAACCCTTATTCTAATACTACTTGATGAGGGGGTCAAACCCAAAACACATAATATAACAAATTGCACATAGAAGAAAGGAATGTTCTTTTATTAAACTGAGCAACACAATAGATTATAGAAATTGGGATCAAATCAGAGGATGAATCCTCAATGGGTTGTAACACATTACAGATTCCTTCCTCTGAATTCTGGAACCTTCTACCTTTTGTATGTTTAAATCTTCTAGGGGTTGTATTTTACCTTCTTCTCCTAACTCATCACTTTCCCCCTTTCTCTACTTCCCAAAGGATTCCCAAAAATGGTCATAAATAGCTCTTTTTGGCATCTTCTAGCCAAAATTTTCAAATTATAACTCCCTCCAAAATTGGTCAACTTCCGTGAGCCATAATTTTTGATCCATATGTCTAATTGACAAATCATTTGATGCATTCAAAATACAATGAAGTTATCTATGCCCTTATAATTTTCTTTGCCAATTCTAACAATTTTTTGGGCCATACGGGGCCTCTAAGTGCCTCATATTTGACTTTGAAAGTTTTTCAAAGGTTTTTAGAGAAACAAAAACTTTAATATCTTTCATCCCACAAGTGATATTTGGCCAATTCCTTAACCAAAGGTTATATTTTACAATTCTAAAGTTTTGAGTAAATTTTCACTTCCATATATGCTCAAATGCAAACTTTCTAAAAATAGTAGTTTTCTATTTTTAGCAGGTTAGAAAAACTAAAGGTCCTACATTATTATTCAAGCAATTAGGTATCCAGAAATACCAAAATTGAAAAGAATAGAAAAAAATCATCTTTTTTGGTCGATGCAAGATTGTCCTTGCACCAATGGATGCTCCTGCATCAAAACCCAAATAATCACTTATGTTGTGGTAAATGTAACCACATTGAAGCTCAAGTTTACACATATACAATGTTACAAATGGAAATAATTGAGCCAAAATTTAAACTATAATTCTATGATAAGGACTTCACACAGATGGTCACATTTTATATCTCTATGATAAAAGCTCACACAAACATCCACATATATATATATATATATATATATATATATATATATATATATATATATATATATATATATATATTATGACTAATGTATACTCAATTAACCACATACATATATATACACTAAAATTTGTCCATGTCTTGTCTACAGCTAGTCGACATGACCTTATAATGTTTTGCCCTAGGTCCTAGGTCATCCCACTCACAATTCTAACTTAATCACATTCCAATTAATTCCCCCTTGTCACATGTCTCACATAATTTAAATTAAAAATTTAAATTAAATCCCTCATCTCTCACCACAATCAAACAAGTGTCACATGCTACATCTTCCACTTAATCCCTTCACATGTCAAACTAATTTAAATAATCTTTTATTTAAATTAGGTCCCATTTATCCTCCATCACACACTTGTCACATGACTACAATCCCTCTTGAAGTGGGAAATCCTAATCAACCCTAATCAATCACAACCGTTTATATCATTCAACATAACTCTCAATCATGTCCATCCATTCAAATCAGGCCTTTTCTATAAAGCTAGCCTCTCACAAGTTATTTTTAGGATCAAGTTTGTAAGTAGCCTCATGCTGCCAAAATCACTCTAGAAGACAATCATGCCCTTGCATATCGTTATACTGCTGAAATCTTGAGCAACCAACAATCCCCCGTTGATCAACCCTTCAAAATCTTGCATTCTAATGTGAGGTTGAGAAGAGCCATGGAGGTCAATCAACACTAGTCTAAATATCGGTTTGCATTTCATTTTTGTTTTGCATTTTCATTCTAGTTTGTGCTTCATGGTGCTAGTTAGGGTTTCATTTCTGTAATTTTGATTTCTGCCCTAGATTTTACCCTAACATATAATGATGAACTCGATGTGAACATGCAAAAATCTAATGTTTTTGGTTGAGTTTTGGTGACTAGCTTTTGTAGGAGGCCTCCTAGCTCGATTTTGATTGTGCCATTGAGTCTAGAAGATGTGAAAACCCTTGAAACCATATAAAATTTGTCAATTTTCATCAGTGAAAAAATTTTGAAAATTTTTTGACTTTAGGCCCCTATCACAGGGTCGTACCATACAGATCCGTACATCCTACACAGAGGCCCTCTTTGTTTGCATCATTGATTCTCTATGTCTATTGATGTTTTTCCGTTTGATCATCTTGCAGGGTAATTTGGAGGTGATTGTTTGATTTGCATATTTTGTTTGATCTTGATAGTTTGAAGTCTATTGTATCGACTGAGAAAACCCTAACATCCTCTGTATTTTTTGGCACTCACCTAGTTTTTCACCACTACATTAAACCCACTATTGCCACTAGCCTTGAACTCACTTTTGCCACTCTGCCTTACCTATAACTCCCGACACCATCCTTAGTCCAGTCGGCACCTTAGTCAGTGTTCTAAAGCCCTTAACCATGCCATGAAACCCTAAACCTAAGTCCTAATAGCTTAGTCTTGGCAGTAAGTGGTTAGGGCTCTAACTGCTTAGTCACAGGTCTCATGGGGAGGGAGGCTAAACCACCGGCCCTCTCTTGTTTTTAATTCTTTTTATTTTTTGCCTCTGAGTCACCCATGATCATATAAATGATCATGGGCTTCACTGGTCCTTAACCCCAAACTATGACCACCGATCCTAATAGCTATATGTGACCAGAAGTCCTAAATAGCTAAGCAGTTAAAACAAACAATCAGACTTGCCTTTGTGCCTTCCACATGCTATAAGGGGGTAGTTTTTTTCTTTTTCTCATAACTTTCACATATGGAGGCTAAATTTTGTAAACAAGGGCTCATTGGAAAGAGGATTCAGAGGACTTTGCATTTGTGAGGATTTTATTAGGTGAAAGTGCCATTTTGATGCCTTTTCTTGTAGTCAAAGTCAAACTTGCATGCAACCTTCAACTGCTCATAACTTTTGCATTTTGATCGAATATTTACGATTTTTTTAAAAATTGCTTAGAATTTCACTTACTTTCTGTTTATGATAGTCAGTTTTCTATATCAAGTCATTTTGATTAGATTTCATGTTTTTTGTATAACGGTCTCCTTTGCACTTTTACTTGTTTCTTTTTCAATTTTGTGGCTTGTAGATGATCACACGGGGCTGGAACAGTGTTTCTATTAGCATACACATCATCTTGGACAACAAAATAATTAGGTGTACTCCTAATCTTTCATTTCTAATAATCATTGTTTGTCTCACATTTTGATTTGGGCTTCTAAAATGAACCTCTTGTCTTCATTTCACACATCAAAATTGGGCATTAAAATGAATCAGTGTCTTCTATTCACATTTGGACTTAGGGAATAAAAATAACTAGTGCTTGAATTGCTTGGTGAATTTGATTACAATTAGAGGTGTGTATGATCTTCTCATGTGCTTCATGTGACCTTGAGAGTCAAAAACACCTCTTATCTATTCATATTCACACCTTACATTTCAATTTCTTAAGGGCAATTTACAAGTGCAAGTGTGAATCAAGTGCCAGATCACTTGGTTTACTTTTGTTTACCCTTTCTTAGGAGGCCTACTTGGAGACACACCACTCTAAGGGATGACCTCAACCAAGGCTAAATCGAAAGACACCTTCATTGGGAGTCAAAATCTTGTCACTCTTGGCTAAGCCCCAAAGAACTTTATACCTTTGGGAAGTGAAGGTGAAGGGTGGGTTACCCCTTTCTCCCAGCTGTGTGTCAGGATTTTTCTTTCAATTCATTTCCCTAGTCAACCTTGTACTGCCTAGATTAAGACCTAATGGGCCATACCCTACTTGACTAATTCTAGGGCTTATTGATGTGTCTTCCACATGTGCTTGTTTAATAATCATCACATTCATTCAATTTCAAAATTCAAACTTGCTTGTGTCTTGCGTGAGTGATTTATGTTTGTACATGTGTGATCATTTGTTTGAACATTGCCAAATCAAGCTCTAAACACCAAACACATAAAGACAAGTCATTCTACACATTCTTCCCTACACATTCAAATCCAATCACTTTCATCCTAATAACCCTTGTTAGCCACTTCATATCCTAATCATATCCAAGTTATCATAATTCAAACCCTAATCATTTCAAATTAGCTTCTTCCTAATCAAACCCTAATCATCCTATTCATCATCCTAATCAATCCAATTCATACAATCTTGTCATTCCTAATCATATCCAAGTCATCCTAATCCAATGCTAATCATACCTTTTTCATTCCACATCATCCAATCAACATCATTCTAATCATTACGCATCATCCAATCAATTCTATCCTAATCATTCCCATCATATCCTAATCATCCTAGTCATCATCCTAATCAATCAAGTTACCCAATCTTGTCATTCCACATCATTCCTAATCATTGTATCCAAATCATTATCCTAATCATCATTTCACATTAATCTCATCCTAATCATTCCTAATCATAGTCTAATTGTATCTTCATCATTCAACTTTTATTCTAATCATACCCTAATCATTCCTAATCATTCAATCACTTCATTTCACATCATTCCACATCAACCTAGTCCTAGTCAACACTTGTCAAGATGGTCTTAATCATAAACAAGCCCAATCCCAATCACAAGCCCAAGGTCATCATTCAAGGGGGCTACCCCTCTAATCTAAATAATGAGACAAATCATAAGCCCACAATCATAATCCAAGGGGGATACCCTTCCAATTCAAACAATGAAATGAAACCTAGGCCAAAGATCATACTTCAAGGGGCCCCTCTTACCACTTTTAATAATGACATGAACTATGTGGCATACCTTGAGGAGAAAACTAAAATACAAGAACTTAAACACATGTGTGGCACCATGCCAACATATGAAAACAAGGTCCTAGTACCCCAACTCCAAGCCCTCATTGAAAAACTCCACCAAGTACCTCAACCCTTCGACCAACAAACCACACAAAGACTTCAAGCCCTCTTCCAAACATTCAAACACATCCAATCACCTAAAATCCAATGCCTCCTAGCCCAAGCTAATAAATTCATCACCACTTGTCAAATTCAACCAACACAACAACAACCTCACCAAATTCCATCTCAACCTTATGTCTCATCCCCCTCCACTTCATACCAATCTAATTCATCCATATGCCAAGTTAATGCCACATCAACCAATCCACCCACTTCTTCTCGTGTCAATGTTACATCAACCTATCAAGTCATGCCACAACAAACACATGTGATCTTAAGTTCTTTGCAACAAGTTCAAATGCCTTCATGCTCTAATGCCACCTTTGACAAGGGGAGCACTAATCTAGGTCATGCACCCTATAAGTATCGCATACCACTATCCAATCAAAGTCCTATCCAAAAGCCACCATGTCCTAGCCCTAACCTAGGGGTCCTTACACTTTCCAACCCATTAACCCCTTCATTACCCTTATCACCACCTAATCCTCCATACATTCCATGCCCTAAGTTTAAACATTACAAAAGAAAACTCAAATCAACCCCTACACCTATAAAGGATGTGACCCAAGGGCTACAAGCAAGGAATCAAACATTGCCATGTCATCCAACACATATGCTTGAACATACAAAAGAGTCCCCAAGCACCATGCCAAGTATTCCAACCACTTCATATAGTTCACAACCCCTTGAGCCAATTCAAGATTCCCCCCTAATGAGTCCAATTCAACCCCCATCATGCCCTCATGTTATTGACCATCAAGAACATGTCAAGCCTCTCCATGAGTCATCCTCTTCCACCTCCATTCAAACTAGTCAAGAGGTATGTCAAGGGCCTAATTCTAAACATGAATAAACATTAAGCCCTCATTCTAGTCAAGATGAAATCATTTCACTTCAACCCATACATAACATGTACCTTTTCCATGATCAATACATTATCCCTGATGAAGCACCTATCCATCAGAATCTTGATACTATTCATTAGCAAGACAACCAAGACCTACATGCTCCATCTAAAGAAAGTCTTGTTGACCTACTTGCACACTCACCCCATTTCATGGCCTTCCTACAAAGTGAAGAAACTCCACCAACCCATGATCCAATCACTGCCACTTGTCATGAAGAGACATGTGCCTCCCAAGAACACATAAACATAGAAGATCAAACAAATAACTTGGATCTAAGTAAGCACAATGATAATCAAGCTCCTAATGATCCTTCCACATCCACCACCAACTCTATTGCAAAACCACTATCATATCCACTTGGCCTATCTGCTTTCATTCATGAGTGTTCTTCCTTAGGAACACAACAACCTTTATCTGCCACTTCACCTTCTCCATCAAATAATGAACTCGTGTCTAGTGTCCAAGCTCAACCTAGTCCTATAGTCAATCACATGCTCCAAAACATGAACTACCAAGGTAAAGGCTTAGGCCTTTACGAACAAGGTATTTTGGAGCCTATCCATGTCAATATCCCCCCTCACTCATATGGCCTTGGATACACACCCTAAGGTCAACAATCAAATGATGTTGGTACTTCCTCCAATGATTCTAAGTCCACCACTTTCCATAACAAATCACATTATATTCCTAAGACATATGTTGCCATTCCACCTCCATCATCCTACAAATGTTAAAAGGATGCGACCATACACCTTCCACCCTCCACTTTACCTCCATTACTTCAACCTCCTAACATTCCACCATCCACTTTGCCTCCACTTCTCCCAACACCAAATCCATCCATTTACACATTTCCACAAATTCCTAAGACATATGTTGCCAATCCACCTCCATCATCCTACAAATGTCAAAAGCATGCGACCATACACCTTCCACCCTCCACTTTACCTCCATTACTTCCAACTCCTAACATTCCACCATCCACTTTGCCTCCACTTCTCCCAACACCAAATCCATCCATTTACACATTTCCCCAAATTTCTAATAATGACCAACAAATGCATGCATCATGTAAACATAAAGCTTCCACTCACTCCACCAAACCTATGGGATTTGTTGTGATGCTCACAACATGCCCCATTTTACCTCTTAGCAAAATGAGGACCCCTACTATGGCTGTTGCTTTTCTCTTGTGTGTAGTCTTGCTTGGTGGTAAAGGGAAAAGAGGTAAAGGTTAAAAACCATGTTGAAAATTGAAAAGATTTAGCATTAAGTGCTAGAAGGGAATAACAGTGAATTCATTATCAAAATGGAATGAGGGTTTCTTTTTGAACTAGTACAAAATTCCTAGTATTCTGTAAGATATACGTGTTTTTGGTAAAATGTATTATAGAAGGATTTGTATGTTGCATATACAAAGTCATTTGTATGTGGAGTCATTGTATAACTCACATAGAGTACAGTCAGGTTTGTGTATCGAGGTAATTTGTATGCATATGCTTAGTGTTTTATTATTTGTGTACAAGTCAGACCTGATAAGTTTCAGAAATGGAGTGAATAATTTGTTAAGTTCTCATTCTATCCTGATTTGTATCTTTGTTTAAAAGAAGATATAAAAGGCAATATACAAGGCGATATACATTCCAAGGACCCGAGGAGGATATAAAATACATTTTTATTAAGGTGAGAAAAAGTATGTCTTGTAGTTTGTATGTTGTATGTTTCGGGCTTACATCTTTAGCATACATACAAGTGTGAATTTCGAAGGATAATTAAATCGGATGTAAGTGATGCATCGTACCTTAACATTTCTAGAAAATATGCATTCACTTAAATATACATGTATGGATCCAAAAAGATTATACAATACGGTTAAGGATAATGAAAAGTCTAGGATGATTGTATAAGAATTTACATGTATGGAAGGTTATATCTAAGTATAAATGCAAGTGTTGTTGTTTTAGGGAGATACAAGAGGGTAAGTAAAGTGGGTCCCACACTTGTATCTCATGGTTGTATAGTGCATAGACAGATGGATATACAAGGGCATATACAAGCCGAGATACAAGTGGAGATGCAAAGAAGTGAAAAGATATGATACAACACGGATTTCAAAAGGAAGTAAAATAAAGGTAAGGTTTTGTCTATTTGGGCAATTGTATGTTGATGGCATACAATCTCGATATACAAAGAAATGAAAGACACCGTCGAGAACTAAAAGGTAAAGACATTTTGTATGGGTTGCACTTGTATAATTGTGTGTATCAATTTTACATACATTGCAACATACAAACAAAACATACAAGGTTGGACATAATGAAAAGGGGTAGCATTGTTTATAATCCATTGCATGTAGGCTTGTCTATTGAAAAGATATACAGTGACATACAAAAAATTATATACAAGGAGACATACAAGAAAGCACGATGTATGCAGGGAATAGACTAATGGATAGAATGTTAAAAAATAAAACGTTGAAGTAGAAAGCTGAAGTTGTATGTGCATTGATTGATGTAATTAATTTTGAACTAACACTAGAACAATGAGATTTAATGGGTTAGGGTAAATAAAAGGTTGTTTTCCTTTCAGAATTCCATTGTTAAAACTAAAATTGTAGAAAGAAGAACTGTTGCATAAATTGAACGAAAATTCATCACGAGATGGAATTTCATAAACGGGAACAGAACAGAAAATGGTAAAGTGAGTCAACGTTTGTAAGGTTGAGCTATCAAAAATACAGGTATTTATCTTGAACACCATTACAATTCAATTGATTGAAAATGCAAAATGATTATTAGAAATTTCATTTTAAAATGCAAGTAAATGTTAAATTATTGTTTTTGATAGTTAATTAGTTGATTTGGGGCAAATAATACGCAAATTAAAAATGGAAAAGAAAAAAGAGGGCTTAGGGTAAGTGTAAAAATAGAAAATTCATGGTAAAACCCTAGGTTAAGGGAGTAAAAATGGTAGGTTAAAAAAATGTGTTTTTTATAGGATGGCCCCAAAACAGGAGAAGGTAGATATAGGGGGTGAAGAAAAGGTTAAAAGGGAAAGAAAGCCCCACAAAGAAACTGAGAAAGAAGAGCTGCCAATACACAGAGGTTACCCTTCACTAATCAGCACAAGAGGAGTATGAACAAACACCAGCATAGGAAATTATGATGTTGAGGATGTTTTGCATAAGATTACCGTGATAGATGCTACACCTGACATGAAGTGTATATGGGAAAGAGGATTATACAGAGCTGTAGGTTTCCTGCTAGCTATGGAGGCTAAGGAATTATGTCTGGATTGTATACACCTATATGACTTAGCTACCAAGAGAGTAATAGACAAAGATAGGGTCATTACAGAATTATCGATAGAGGGGATCGTGAGAACTGTAGACACCCAGAATTGTCCCAACTTTGTCCATGTCCTACAACACCTTGTTAAAACATTATCCTAAACATCATAAGCCATTTTTGTCCTAAATCCCACTCTTAATCCCATTTATCCATTAAGCCAATTAATTAAATAAATTTTATTTATTTAATTAAAATCCCCATCTTTATCCTACTTAGCCAATTAATTAAATAAATTTATTTATTTAATTAATTTCACATGCATAATCCCATTTATCTTATCCCCATCCCAATTAATTAAATAAATTTTATTTATTTAATTAATTTCCACATCATATCTTATCCCATCTTATTCATCTACCTAATTAATTAAATAAATTTTATTTATTTAATTAATTTCCACATCATATCCCAATCCTATCCTATTCATTTATCCAATTAATTAAATAAATATTATTTATTTAATTAATATCCAACTCATATCCCAACTAATTCAAATATTTTATTTGAATTAAGTCCTCATCTTTCATCACATTCCAACACTTGTCCAGTCAATCATGTGTTGTAATACAACTTTCATTCAAATCTTTCACATGCACAACTAATGGGACCTAATTTTAGTATTTATCTACACAAGCACACCTAAGCCTTATCTTCCCTTGCCACATGTCAATTGACTACAATTTCTTGATGTGCAAGGAAACTTAACTTAATCCTATCCATCCATTTCATCTAAAGCCCTAATTGATCCTAGCCATCCATTTGAACTAAGCCAAGCCTATAAATCAAACCCCTCACAAGCCATTAGCAATGCATTGAACTTCAAGTAACATTATTCTGCCAAATTATCATTAGCATGCATTGATCCTCAAGTATCCACATGCTGTTAAAATATCATTAGAGCCTTTGCATCCTTCATCTATCATTCATTCTAGCATCTTCATCTTAATGTTATGCTGCAGAAGTGAGCACCCAACATTCTTCCAACAATAATCCTTCAAAATCTTGCATGCTCATGCGAGGCGGAGAAGAGCAATGGAGATAAATCGAGCATAGTGTGGAGATCAGTTTGCATTTACATTTGTTATTTTGATTTTCATGTTGTCTTGTGCTTCATTGTGCATTGCTAGGGTTTTTATCATTGTTGTTTATTCATTTGCCCTGATTTACAATTTTACCCTAACTACATTTGGCACGCCCGGTGAGACTCACCTTCTTTTTGCAAGTTTATGCACTTTGATTTGTAGGTTGAAGATATTTTATATTGCTGATTTTTTTATTTAGGACCAGATATGTTGCAGAGGGTTTTTTGTTTTACACAGGTCCTGTAAAAAGGAGATCTTAGATTCGTTGGAAAGAGGACTTCGAGAGCTTTCCGAAAAGTGGTTACATTAAAGATTTGGCTCAGTATTCAAAGAGTTATGATGATTTGAAGTTGACCCTGCGATTCTAATTTTTCAGAAATTTTTGACGCGCGACTTTTTGCTGATTTTTTTTTATTTATGACCAGATTTGTTGCAGAGGGTTTTTTGTTTTACACAGGTCCTAGAAAAAAATGATCTTAGATTCGTTGGAAAGAGGACTTCGAGAGCTTTCCGAAAAGTGGTTACATTAAAGATTTGGCTCAGTATTCAAAGAGTTATGGCAATTTGAAGTTGACCTTGCGATTCTAATTTTTCAAAAAAATTTGACGCACGACTTTTAGAAAAAAAATCATATCTTCCAATCTAGCGAACCAAATCACATTTTGTTTTTTGTAGTGACTTGTAGGTGAATCAAAGGAGCTGGAGCAACATTTGGATCAATCATAATAGCAACTTGGAAAGTAATTTTTATGAGGTGCACTCATTCTAATCTCTCATCTCTAATCATTATTTGATCACACATTTGGATTTTGGGCATAAAACAAACAACTTGTTTGTCATCACACTTGGATTTGGGCTTTGAAATGAACATTTGTTTGCTATCACATATTGAAGTTGGGATAAAATAAACAAGTGTCTTCCATCACATTTTAGACTTGGGATCTAAAAAGAACAAGTGCTTGAATTGTCTTCCAAATATTTCATTTTCTAAGGGTCAATTAACAAGTGCGAGTGTGAATCAAGTGATAGCTCACTTGGTTTGCTTTTGTAAACCTTATTTAGGAGGCCTGCTTGGAGACACACCACTCCAAGGGATGACCTCAACCGAGGCTGAATCGAAAGACACCCTCATTAGGAGTTGTGAATCTTGTCACTCTTGGCTAAGCCGCAAAGAACTTTATACCTTTGGGAAGTGAAGGTGAAGGGTGGGTTACCCCTTTCTCCTGGCTGTGTGGCAGGATTTCACTTTCAATTCCATAGTCAACCTTGTGTAATAGATAGCCTAAGACCTAATTGGCTATACCCACTTGACTACACATTAGGTTTATTGATGTGTCTTCCATGTGTGCTCGCATAATCATCACATTTCATTTTCAAAGTCAACAACTACTTATGTGTCTTGCGTGAGTGATTCATGTGTCTATATGCATAATCATTTGTTTGAATATTGCCACATCAAGCTCTAAACACCCAAACACATAAAGACAAGTCATCCTACACATTCTTCCAATAACATTCAAACCCAATCATTTTCATCCCAAACATAGCCACATCATTCAAACAAGCCACATCATCATCAAAATCTCTAAACAAGCACTTGCTAAAAGGACTTAAGACAAACACTTGGTGACAACATGTCTACACTAGAGGACCTAAAAAACAAATTCCAAAGATTCCTCCAAAATCTTTATCGAGGATCACAACCCTCTACCAAGATGCCCTTGAAATATTACAATTCTTCATCCAAAGAGCTCAACCCCACGCAAGCCAATCACCTCAACTGCAACACTTCGTAGCCCAAGTCCAACACCTTTTAGCCACTAGTCAAGCTCAACAAGTACAACAATCCTTAGTCACTTCATGTCAACCTAATCCACTGCATAGCCACATGTCATATCCATCCACTTCATATCAACTTAATCCACCTATCCACCAAGTCAATACCACATCAACCTATGAACATCCATCTCAAGTTTATCCAATCCCTCATACCACCATTCCAATGCACTACCAAACCTATCCACAAAGCCATCAAGTGATATTACAAGAACAACATCCAAGTCCCAATGGCTCTTTGTACATAAATCAAGTAAGTCCAAGTACACCTTTTCAACAAGACCACCAAGCACCATTGATAGATCTAAATCCACCTTTCCAACAAGAATCATATCCAAATCCCAATGGCCCCTTGTACATAAATCAAATGAGCCCAAGTTATCCTATGCAAGATCTAATAACCTTTGACAAGGGAGATACCAATCTAGAGTGGCCACCACCATCCAATCACATGCCAACACATGAGCCAACAAGTCATATCCCAACACCACCATGTGATCCTACTCCTAGTCCATTAGTCCATCAACCTTCCAAACCACCAAGCCCTCCATTACATTCATCACCATCTCATTCTAATCCTTCACCAAAGGATGTGGCTGAGATAGTTTTACAAAGGATGCTTGAAGTAAAACTCATTGAACTTCCTGAAGTCAAACCATGTGAAGAAAGTCCATATGATGAACATGATTATTGTGCATACCATAGGACCAAAGGCCATGATACAAATACATGCCCCATGTTTTTCTCAATTGTTTACAAGGTGTATCAACATACAATAAGAAATCATGCCACATCATCCCAATCCCATGTGTCACACCCATCTAGTCCACATCCTAATCCATCAAACTCCATTATCCTTCCATCTAATCAAAATTCTAGTCCTAAGCCTACAACACTATCTACCCTTATCATTCATCCATTATATTGCCCATCCACTCATACCCTTGCGAAGGATGTGATCCATTGGCTACTAGCTAGGAATAAACTACCTCCATGTCAAACACCCATTCATGAGCCTACCAAAAAGCTTCCAAAGGTCATGTCCAATCCTTTAATCCCATCAAATGGTCAACTTATCCTTGAGCCTATCAAAGATCCCTCAATTAACATTCTTAGCCCTTCAAGCCCATCATGTGACCTACAAGCCATTAAGCCTATTTGTGAATCTTCCATCATTAATCCAAGTCAAGAGTCATCATGTTCTCATGTTCTTGACCAAGAGCCTATCCAAGAGCATTCCACTTCCAGTCAAGCAACCCAAGAGGTATGTCAAAAATTTAATCCTAAGCATATAGAAACATTAAGCCCTAGTACAACTCAAGATCAAAACACTTTCATGCAACCCATCCATAACATGTATCTTTTCCATGATCAAGATGATAGCCATAATGATGAATCTATCCATGAGCCACTTGATCCTATCCATCTCCCAACAACCATTCATGAGCAACCCATCCAAATCCAACCCATCCATAACATTTACCTTCTTTATGATCAAGATGATACCTATGAAGAAGCTATCCATAATCACCTTGATCCTATCCATAATCCTAGATCTATCCATGAGCAAGATATCCAAATTGCTCTTAATCATCCACCATCTAGCCCTATCCATAATGAGCAAACATCCACTTGTCATGATGAGACACTTGTCCCCCAAGTAAGCATAAAAGATCAAACAAATAACTTGGATCTTAGTGAACATAAGTTAATCAAGATCCTAATGATCCCCCTTCCACATCCATCATTGATCCCATTTCAAATCCATCATGTCCTATTGGTCTATCCACCCTTATACATGAGTGTTTTTCCTTAGGATAACAACGACCTTTATCCACTTCAGCTTCTCCATCCAATAATAAACTCAAGTCTAGTGTTCAAACCTCAGCTAGTCCCATTGTCCATCGCATACTCCAAAACATGAACTACAAAGGCAAAGGTCTAGGCCTTTATGAACAAGGTATTTTGGAGCCAAACCATGTCAAAGTTCTTCCATGCTCATATGGCCTTGGATACACACCCCAAGGTAAACAAGACCAAGATGTTGGTAATTCCTCCATCCATCCTAAGTCCAGTTTCCATCGCACCCCCCATCATCTACCCAAAACATATGTTGTCATTCCAACTCCATCATCCTATAAATGTCAAAAGCATGTGACCGTACACCTCCCACCATCCACTTTGCCTCCACTTTTACCAACTCCAAATATCCCTCCATCCACATTGCCACCATTGCTTCCAACACCTAGCATACATATCATTCATACATATCCTTACATCCCTAATCATGGCCAACAAATGCACACATTGTTTAAGCATAAAGCTTCCAATCATTCCATCCACTCCACCCACCCCATGGGATTCAAAAGAAAAAATTTTGATGCCTTTATCTATAAAGCTAAAAATCCAACTAAAACTCCTAAGGACCCTCATGCCTTAGGGCATCAATGTGAAAAGTCTCTAAATCATCCATCTTCTAAGAAAAGTACATTCACAAAGCTATCCAAGCCCATACCTCCAAAAGCAAAGATCAAAAGCAAAATGGTTTGGGTTCCTAAGCAAAAAGCTAGCAAAGCGAATGAGGCATCCTCATCCACATCTCAAGAATCCCAATCATCTATATCCATCTAAAAGCCTACTTCCATCCAAAACTTCCATTCCCTTCAAAAATCCCACAAGCAAAGCAAAAGCACTAAAAATACTAAATCTATGTGGGTTCCTAAATCACTTCCTCAACCATCTCCTAAGCAAACAACCCCATTGCTTCCTACACCGTCATCCAACCAAAAGCTTCAATGTTTATCATGGTGTGTGCAACCATTGGTCATGGTTCCCTTCCATTCCAAAACATTCCCACATGCCTCCATCTCCCCATCCTTCATCCATTATCCTACATATCTCCTCAATCACCTTCCTATGGTCCATGCTTTTGCATAAGCCTTTCATCCTAAGTCCAACATAATCCACTATCCCCATCCATCCATCCTTGCATGAACCTTTCATAATGCATTTCATAATCCACTATCTACCTAATCCATCTCTCATCCACGCAATCCCTTATCAACATCTATGAGCATAATGACATGGTCCATGCGAGGACATCCATCTCTAATGGGACTACCAACATCCATTGAACTAGCCACTTGAGTCCCTCCTATCCATTACCATAGTGAAAACCTAGCAAACAGGCGCCATGTGTAATTGTCAACACATCTAAAAGCAAAAAAAAAATACAAAAAGAAAGAAAAAGAAAAAAGAAATCAAAATAGTAAAGAGAAATCCCTTCGTCCAACGATGAAAACTTGGTAAACAGGCACCTTGGATAAGTACCATGATGAAAACCTAGCAAACAAGTGTCATGAGTAGGTTGATCTTCCATGTCACTTACACTTGGGGGCACATTGTCTCATCCATTTTATCATTTCCAACCTATCATTTTCCATCTTATCATGTCCTATTGTGCCATCATACTATCCTTAGCCATTACATAAACATGCCTATTCCACTGAACCCATTTACCCATCCTTCCGCCTTTTGATTTTGATGAAGACATAGGGGTAAAATGTTGAAACACGTTTGGATATTTCTTGACATACCATCTTTCCAAACCAAGTCCTATCCAATGAACATTTATCCATCCCATTCAAACTAATCAATCTTATCATCCCATTGTCATGAGCCTTGTCATGTAAAAATCCTAAGCATTACCACCTAGAATGGGGGCAAGTTCTTCCTATGCAACATAGCCTTTGAAGATCACATCCTAGCTCCCTTATGATCCATCCACTATGGCATATCCTTATCATAAGCTTTCCATCTTATAGCTTATCCCCATCCATTTATCATGAGCTTTCCACTATAGCCTACCTATTTGTTTATCATGAGGCATGCATCCATCCCTTTTATGGCCTATCTTTTTATCCATCCATATATCATGAGCCTTCCATCCCTTGTTGCCCATCCTTTTATCCATCCAATCCCATTCATCCATCTTTGCACTTAGACTTGGTTTTCCCTTGTCATTGGTATCTAGCACAACAGCTACCTAAATTGTAAATCCATTGACATCCCAAAACATTCAAAAACACAAAAAAATAAAAATATCCCCAAAAAAACACAAAAATAAAATAAAATCAAACTATGTCAAAAAAATCTAAAAAAATCAAATATCCAACAAAAAAAATCCAAGCAATAAAACCAATCACATCATCCAAAACAATCCACTCCATCAACATTTAATCAAATCATCATCATCATCAATTCTTCCTATCAATAACATTCAATCATCCATTTCAATCGATCACTTCTTCCAATCATATCAATCAAATCAATCTAATCAATGATCTCAAAATCCAAGTCACATTAATCCATATCAAGCAAGCCACTCAATCAAGGAACATTAAGCAATCAAATCAACAAGTTTTGATCCTAATCTTGTCATATGAACCAAATCAATCATCATCAATCATCATCAATGGGATATAACGTTCCCACATCTTTGTGTTGATCTAGGGATATAGCTTTCCCTGCAATGACAACACTATCATCATTAATCAAACAATCAATTATTGGTTTATGACTTGACAAGGGCAATACCTTGTTTGTTTTACATCCTTTGAGCACATTGAGAACACTTTCTTAAGCTTAGATTGAGTGGACACTCTCATCATCACACCATCACTATCATCATTCAAAACAAGCCAACTATCAAAACAAATCCTATCAATCATCAACAAACATCACAACCAAAGCACATCAAGCTAGCCATCAAAACAAATCCAATCACTTCAGCAAATCAAAAGCAGCTCAATCCACCACAAATCATCCATCCTTCATCAACTCAATCTAATTAGCATTTCATCATCTTCCAACCATTTCAAGCAATGATCCAAATGTAAACCCATCTTTAATCCATACCAATCAAGTTAATCAATCAACCCAAGTTATCCAAACACAATCCATGGTCTTGATCCTAGCCTTGTTGTAAGCTAAATCAATCAATTAGCCAATTAGCCAACCAACTCAACAAACAACCTTGCGTTGATCTAGGGATATAGCTTTCCCCGCAATGACAACACTCTCAACTATCATCATCAAAACAATCAACAATCAATCATTGGTTTACAACTTGACAGGGGCAATACCTTGTTTGCTTTTGTATCATTTGTGCATGCTTGCTTGCTTGCTTGTGTGTGTTATCTTTTTATCTTGCATTTGTGTCACATCTATAACTTTTCAGCTAATATTCATATCTTGTGTATGTTGGAATAGCTTTTCACACTATCCTTTGCATCTAAGGTCATATTATACCTTTTGTGCATTAGGACTTTAATGCTCTAAGTTTACTTCCTCATATGTTAGACAAGGTTGTATTACGCTAGGGCACAAGACACATTGTCACCCTGGTTCCTTATACCTTGGTGCATAACATCTACTGCTATATCAAACATCATGGTTGCTCACCTTCATTGCAGCATAACACACCATCATTTCTTCTATCTATCCCCTTATATTTCTTTTGCAGCCAAGCCATATCTTTTCGAGAGCATACCCATGTAAATGTTTGACCCGCCTATCCTCTCGAGGGGGCATCATCATCCCATTTCATCGTCATCCTCATCATATCCTTACATCATCATCACATATCATTTTCCTCTATCCATACCTTAACTTCTTTGAAATGATGTTACTCGACACAAAGCTCATCATCTTGAACATCATCTCAAAGAGGGGCAAAATGTAGACACCCAAAATTGTCCCAACTTTATCCATGTCCTACAACACCTTGTTAAAACATTATCCTAAACATCATAAGCTATTTTTGTCCTAAATCCCACTCTTAATCCCATTTATCCATTAAGCCAATTAATTAAATAAATTTTATTTATTTAATTAAAATCCCCATCTTTATCCTACTTAGCCAATTAATTAAATAAATTTATTTATTTAATTAATTTCACATGCATAATCCCATTTAGCTTATCCCCATCCCAATTAATTAAATAAATTTTATTTATTTAATTAATTTCCACATCATATCTTATCCCATCTTATTCATCTACCTAATTAATTAAATAAATTTTATTTATTTAATTAATTTCCACATCATATCCCAATCCTATCCTATTCATTTATCCAATTAATTAAATAAATATTATTTATTTAATTAATATCCAACTCATATCCCAACTAATTCAAATATTTTATTTGAATTAAGTCCTCATCTTTCATCACATTCCAACACTTGTCCAGTCAATCATGTGTTGTAATACAACTTTCATTCAAATCTTTCACATGCACAACTAATGGGACCTAATTTTAGTATTTATCTACACAAGCACACCTAAGCCTTATCTTCCCTTGCCACATGTCAATTGACTACAATTTCTTGATGTGCAAGGAAACCTAACTTAATCCTATCCATCCATCTCATCTAAAGCCCTAATTGATCCTAGCCATCCATTTGAACTAAGCCAAGCCTATAAATCAAACCCCTCACAAGCCATTAGCAATGCATTGAACTTCAAGTAACATTATTCTGCCAAATTATCATTAGCATGCATTGATCCTCAAGTATCCACATGCTGTTGAAATATCATTAGAGCCTTTGCATCCTTCATCTATCATTCATTCTAGCATCTTCATCTTAATGTTATGCTGCAGAAGTGAGCACCCAACATTCTTCCAACAATAATCCTTCAAAATCTTGCATGCTCATGCGAGGTGGAGAAGAGCAATGGAGATAAATCGAGCATAGTGTGGAGATCAGTTTGCATTTACATTTGTTATTTTGATTTTCATGTTGTCTTGTGCTTCATTGTGCATTGCTAGGGTTTTTATCATTGTTGTTTATTCATTTGCCCTGATTTACAATTTTACCCTAACTACAAGAACATTTGGTCTAGAGATACATGAAAAAATAGTAGACATTGATATAGACCAATACAATGAAGATTTCAATAATAATGAGAGGGGTTGTATGAGCAGGATATTCTATAGTTGGTATAATGCTGAAAATAAACCCAAGGCTATAAAAAGAGTACATAAGAACCTGCAAAGAATAGATTTCAAAGAAGAGATACATGTGATGATAACAATGTTAAGCAGACTAGTAGGCTTAAGAGATGCCACTAAGTGTAAACCTTGGATGTTCACTGTTATCCAATTCATGAGAGAGCCGAAGAAGGAACAAGGACAAATTCACTGGGCTAAGGCTATTAGCACAGCTGTGTGGAAATAGGCAATGTTAAGAAAAAAAAAAGATGATGCCTTTCTATTTGTCCTCATATGTATTATACTCATGTGCAACAATGGTTCACCCATATATACATGGGATTGACAGAGTTGGGACCCCAGGGAATGACCCAGATCAAAAGCTTGTATATGACCATTACCCAGATCTATAGGAGGATAATGTACAAAAAAAGTATGCTTTAGTAAATGACGTATTTTATACATACATGGTCAATTTTTTAAGAGAAGAGTAGGATAAGAGGTTATCCACAGATGCAGAGGATACAATTGGCTTGCATAGTTCATGGTATATACAATTTCAAATTTTCACATATATTAGAATGAAGGGTTTTGAAGGAAAGCCTTTTGTGCTGCCTAGGTATCCTTCCCACAAGTTAATTGTATAAGATTTCTCAAGGCCAAATTTGAATGCTTTTAAAATGTATAAAAAGAAGTATAGCAGACAGTATCTTAAACTCCCTTGGGCAATTGGTAGGTATTCATGTTATAGTGAAGAAGTGGCTAGTTAATCAGAAAAAGAGTTGAGGTATTATGGATTTGAAGAGTTTGAGTTAGCAAGGAGGTTTGATCCTTTTCACAGGATCCAAATTACTATCGATCCTAAGTTTAAACATCAAATACACATTGAGGACTATTCGTTAGAGTGTAATAATGAAAGAGAAGTGAGAAAGAGAGCTCACAAAAGACTAATAGTAGAACAAAGGAGGTCCACGGGGGAAATCTATGTACCCTTAGAAGTTAAAGATAATGGCAAATTATTGCACTATAGTTATGAAAGTGCTAGGCTTGCTCCTATTAGAGAGCCTGATTGGTCACAACCATGGAGTACATCTTTGGACGCATTCTCCAAACCTGTCATTTTGTTTTCTAAAACAAGGTTGAAAGATAGAATTGAAGAGCTTAAAGCTGAAGGGGTGGAGCCCACATTTCCAAAGAAGGGCAAGAAGAGGGCGAGGGAGCATCAAGATGAGCTACATTATTTCTATGAGAAAAAAGAGGAAAGTTGTGGAGGCAAAAAATTATGGAGAAAGATAAATATGCCACTCTGATGGATCCATATGCATTAGGGGTGACAGTGGTAGTATCATTGAGCACATTTGTAGAAGCAAAATCATTTGACCATAATATTAGTACAGAATAGGCACAGGTTGCTAAGGGGTCAACAGGATAGAAAGTCATGAAGGCAATACCAGCGGAAACATCAAAAGGAGGAACTTCAAAATAGGATGATGTTATAGGAATGCAATAGGTAGGTGCTAAATTAAGTAGCATACCTAGTACATCTACCTCAGAAGAAAAAAGACAAACATATGCTAAAGATAAAATAGAATTGGCTGAAGTAAAGCTACATGGGCCAAAAGTACATAAGGGCCGAAAAAGTAACAGAGACTCTTAACATTGAAGATGATAGAAGTGATAGTGGGAGCAGAGAGGTGAGTCCCAAGGTAAGAAAAGAAGTTAGTAGAGATGAGGTGCAGTCCAGTGAATACTTGGGTGAAGAAGAGGAACAAGATGCTCAAGGTTACATAGAGGTTGAACAAAGTCTAGTATTTGAAAAGGAAAATGTACAGGAAGGATGGGAAGCATTAGATCCATTTGATACACTGGTACCTCTAGAAATCATAAAGGATGTGCAGGATGTAGCACATCAAATAGAAGAATCTGAAAGGGAGGATACACCTGAAAAAGTAGTGAAGGAAACACAAGCTTGAGCTCAGAAAGAAACAGGAGCTAGTACTTTTGGTCCAGATGTGTTAAATATTTTAAACATGTATAGAGAACACAGGGAAGAGGAAAAGAATATAGAAAACAAGGATGAACAAGGATATGCAAGGGAATTTGATAAGAATACAGGCTTGCCTTCACTTATAGAGAAAACTAGCATGCCTGAAAAGGTACAAGAGAAAGTTGAAACAACAGAGGAGGCAATGGAAATAGCAGATAAGCCTAAAAGTAAAGAGAACACAGAGAATATTGGTGAAGGTAATTTTGAACATGAAAAGAAAACACAGGATGAGGGTATGGTAAATATGGAACAAGAAAATAAAGAGGAAGAAGAAGAAAAGGAGCCCTTAGAGAAAGAAAACCCAGAGGAAGAGGATGAGGATGGAGGAGACACCAAAATTGAAGAGGATGATAATGAGGGTGAATCTAAGTAGCAAAATGATCCAATGGTACTAGAACAAGCCCCTCAACCACAACCCCCTCCACATCAACAACAACAAAAAGAACAAGGAGAAATAGAGAAGCCTCAAGAAGAGGTAATTAATGAAGAAAAAGCTACTGAAAGTACAAAAGAGGCTCTGGCCTAGTTAGGTACAGAAGTCAGGAGAGAAAAGGTGGAGGTACAATTAGTACCTATAGATATCAAGAGTATGTTAGGTGGTGCAGCACCACAGAGAGAAAAGAGGAAGGCCAAAATAATGTTAGCAATAAAAAGGGGTCCAGATGGATCCAAAAAATTGAATTTGGCCATACCACAGAAGGAGAAAGCCAAAGGAGAAATAACAGTAGATGACTACAAGATACTCAATTTTGACCTAGGCCACATAACAAGAGAGCAACATATAAATGAGTGGGAAGATATGCACCAAGCTACTACGGAAATGTTAAAGAAAGAGAAAGATAAACATGAATATTTGAAAGGACACATTGTCCAATTGCAATAATTCATTAAAGGGATATTTGATCCCAATACTACAATACCAGAGTTACCTAGTGAAATACCAGTGTTGTCAAAGGATGAAGTAAAAGACATGGAGAATAAAAGGCTTGAGGCCAATATTTTTTAAGAATGGTTCAAAGAATTCATAGAAAAGGTAGAAGAGGTGGCCAAGCAAGTAGTGACAAGTTGGGAAGTGGCTACGACAGAGAAGAATAAATGCAGTGTGCTTATACATAATTGTCAATTCAGAAGGGAAGAATAAAAGTCTGAATTGAGGTAGCTGGAATAAATTGAAGAAAGAGTGGATGAATTGATAAGTGAAGGAGTCATTACTCCTCCTATGGAAAATCAAGTACCACGAGCTTGATTGGAATTAAATTTTGAAGATGACAATCTCAAAAGATGCATCATAGCTACTCAAGATTTAGAGGAGAAGGCATATAAAATGATCAAGTTGCATATGAAGATAGTTGAGAAGCTCATTGACCATGAATGCTTGGACATACCAGCATATGAACTACAAAAGCCATTAAAAGAGTTTAGTTCCATCTTTACACCATGTCTAGAGAATCCAACAGCCTATTTGAGTAAGGAAATGATTGATTCAATAATGGAAACAAGTGCCAAAATAAAGAAGTATAAGAAAAAGGTTGAAGGTTTGAGTAAGGAAGAGAGGAAATTGAAGGAAGCAGTCACAATGCAAGAATACATATGGACAAGAAGTCCATGGGGAAATCACACTTTCATAGAAGGTGTCACAAATAATTTCAGGATATACTTGAAAAAATAGTAAAGTATCAAAAGGGGTAAATAATGCTAAAGAATGAGTTAATTGAGGGATATCAGCAGGCAAGGTCAATGAAGTGGAAACGGTCAGCGAACATCAAGTTTTTAAAATATTCCAATGGCATCCTTTGAAGCAAGCAAAGATACCATGAAGATATTTTAGGAAACAGTTAGGAATGAATGTACACCCTTGATCAAGAAAGTTTGAATACTGACCATGGATTAAGTTTTGTAGCCGTAGAAGTACACAGCTTCAAATTCTATATAAGAAGCTCTACTACTTGTATAAGTCTTACACAGGGATTTTTGAATTATAGCTTGCACTTGTAATTTGTTTGAATATTTGAGGAGAGAGGTATTTTCTTTTAGTTTAGAAGAGGAGGTCACCTATGTCTACACTAAGGAATATGAGAAATATCTAGTTTCCTTATTGTATCTGTAAAAACATCTGTAAGTTTTATGACAATTTGATTAATGAAACAAAAGGTCATTCATACATTGTAAATTCTATATGACTTTGTGCTTTGAATACAAGTAAACTTGGAATTCTGCGTCTATTACTGAGTGTTTTCTGACTCTTATTAGTATTTGAAGTACTATCCTTTTTAAGCTCGCAATCTCTGATGTATGTTCATGAAAATACTCAGGACTTTACATTTGAAGATTCAGTATGTTGATTCAATTAATTTGCTATATTTCTTAAATACGTGAGTAGCAGAGCATTTAGATCCTATAGTGAAATGATATTCAACTCAATTTCTCTATCTTTTCTCCAAACATTTGGAATAATCAACTTAAATGCAGAAATCTTAAGGAATTTGTCTTACATTTGAAAGAAGCATGAAGAATTATGTTAATATTTGATAATTTTCATATGAATTTGAAAGGCAGAGCTTGTTTCACTATAAATCATACAAAGCTTTGTAATACAGTAGTAAGTTTATGCAAAGGAAAGAATACTTTGTCTATATTTACAATAATTTGCATAATTCAAGTCCAATAAGTCACAGATTATCTTAAATCAACTAAGGCCCCTTGAATATTACAGTTTCACATTAACTTGTTGAATTGTCCATAAGGTCAAGACCTAACCATACAGAAACTTGGGATTAAGAACTCTTAGTTGATTTCTTCATATCTTTCAAGATAGTTTAGGTTCATTTTGTGAATTTTAACTTTTGTTATGAATGTGTAAAAACAATCATCAATAGTTTTTGGCGTTGGGAGGGTCTGAGTGGAGTTAAGGTAGGATTTGTGCAAAACTATCTCATAATAGTGGTAGGATGACTAGGTCTAGGTCAAATTCAGATGATATTTACGTACAATTGACTGAGAAAAGACAAGGTAAGAATCCTTTGATCTGGAATCCTAAAATACCACATGTAGGAGGTTCAGCAGGAATGCCTCTTGGATCACCTTTTAACATCCATAGCATAGTGAGTCCTGACACTTCTTCATTTAGATCTTTGAATGTTGGTTTAAGTCCTCCTAGGGGTCCAAGTCCTCCTAGAGGTCCTAGTCCACCTAGAAATCCAGGTACTCCTAGAGGTCCTAGCCCACCATGTGGTCCTGCAATGGCGTATTTCAATGTCAATTCCCCTATAACATTCAATGATTATCATGAGATGACAAAAAATCCTAAAAAGATATGTCCTAAATATCAATTACATCAGGATCCAGAAGATCACATTAGGATATTCAAGGAGGCATGCTTTAGAGCCAGGCTAGAATATGAAGATGTTGTGTGTAGGTTGTTTCCTTACACTTTTAATGAATAGGCTTCTAACTAGTATGTTAACTTGCCCAATAGTTATATTTCTTCTTGGGCACTTATGGAAGAGGCATTTTTGTCTAGGTTTACGAGACTAGTCGATCCTTCCACCTTATATCATAATATTGGCTACAATTAAAAGAGGTGAAGGAAAGTTGATTGATAACTTTAATGATAGGTTTCAAAAGGCTTACTCTCGGTTGGTTGCTCTTGACACAGTAACTATAGATGCGTTATTAGCAATGTATTATGTAGCTCTAGGTCCATTAACTTCTATGTTTGTCAAAAGGAAAGTGGACATAGATACTATATCCAAAGCTTATAAAGAAGCAACTTCAGTAAACCAGGAAATAAGACAAACAACCTATAGTCATTTTCTTAATGGAGGAAACCTTGGGATGTAAAGTCAAGCACAACCTTCGAATGGAGTTCCTATTCATCATACTCCATTATTGAATCCAATTCCTACATACACACCTGTGTATAATCCTTCCCCGATCTAGACTATTATTCCCTATACTGGTAATAGTACCAATAACAATCAGAATAACGATCAGTCTTTCTTCGAGCCTCCTCAGGATACATTTGTGGTAAAGCTATAAGAGGATAGGGAAGAAATCAAAGAAATTACTGCACACTTGAGAAGATTGACTATTGAAATGACACAACTGAGAAATAAAAATTTCTATGGTAGAATAATCAAGGGTACAATCCAAACCATAACCAAAATTATAACCAGGGTCAAGGTTCAAATCAAAACCAGAATTATAATTTGAGTCAAAGTCATAATTAGGGATAGGTAATGCAAAACATAGGACATGCTATAGATAACAAGGCCTGGGGTAATAACAATAGAAATCAGAATCAACCAAAGCCACCTAAGACATGGAACACATGGCCAAATAATGGCACTCTAGCTTCTCCATTTGAGAGTCTAGATAATCATGAAGCAAAACAACTAGCTAGAATCCAAATGGCCAATGTAGCATTAAAAAATTGGTGCAGGATTCACAATACAAGCGCACATGCTGAATTAGATTGCCCTTAGTTTCATCTGGCAGCTAGCATCTTCAATGTGGATGTACAAGCTGCCACATCTGAATTTCTCATTCCCAAAGGGAATGAAATAGTACCCACAGGATTTGAGACTGCTTTAGTCTTAGAAACTTTCACCTTTGCAACTAGAGAGGAAGAGGATCAGATGTTAGATGATGAACCCTACTATTGTGAGAACTTATACCATGAAGCAACCTTAGTATTGGATGTGTTTCAGTTTCCCTTTGAAACTAAAAATGAAGTGTTATATGAAATAGAGAAGTATAGGATTTTCAACAGTCCAACAAAAATCATACTTACAATCTGAGAAGTAACACTAAGCCTAGAGGTCCTTTCACTACCTCCACTCCTCCCAACAATTTCAACACTCCTCTAGACCAGCATGCTAGTAATAACCCTATGGTATTGAAAGCTAATTATCAATGGAATGGTGGGACAGTAGCATCAAAAGTTCAAACAGGGAAAATAGAGTCATTTGAAATAGTGAGGTTAATGAGTTATTTGTCTAAAGAAAAATACAATATCAAGGTCAGTAGACCTTTGTGTGAGTTGTTAAAATGTCCATGAGTTAGAAATGTTTTCATATAATCCTTGGATACATCTATGGCAGGTGAGGTTTCTGCTGACATGAATGTTCCTAGTAGAGATACACAATCCAAAGACAAAAGTAAGAAAATTGAGCAACTTTCCAACACTAACATAGTCATGTATGCAGACAAGAGAGAAGCTCCTCCTTTCTTGTTAACTATTAGGATGTTGGGAAAGAACACACATAATTGTATGGTAGATTCTGGTGCATCAGCCAATGTAATACCTTTAGGGATATGCAAAACTTTAGGGCTAACTCCTACCAAATCTGCCAAAGTCATTACACAATTAGACAAAAATGAGGTCAATGTGATAGGTGAATTGATGCACATCCAAATGCAGTTAGCCTCTGATCTAAGGGTGAGTCAATTTATTGATATTTAGGTAGTGGATATACCTTTGAATTATGGGATGTTATTAAGTAGGGACTGGTCCAAAACATTAAATGGATATATGGCCACTAATTTTTCACACATGTGGTTACCTTGGAGAGGTATTCCAAATCATATCAGGATAGAAGTAGAGCCAAGAATGAAACACATGAATATAGAATATAATAGAACAAATGAGATATTATATGATTCTATTGAACCAGGTGTTTATAGAGTCACCAATAAAGGAGTGCAAATTGAAGAAATTATGATGTTGAATTTTAGAGAAAAATCTATCAGTAAAGAAATAGTAGTGTTCATTGAGTCTGATGGCAATTCCTCTGATGAAGAAGACAATGCAGTAAATAGTTTTGGTCAGATCATAAGGCAGGAAATAGAAAGGTGCATTAAACAAAAAATTCTAGTTCAGTGCAAGTTGTACAAAAGTATGTGCAGAGTCCATAATAAGCCTCATTCTGAAGAGAAATGTGGAATATGCAGAGACATTATAGAATATCAATACATAAAGTGCACAAAAAAGATGGAACTGCAAGAAAGGAAGGTTAATCCTCAGAAACCTAAGTTATATTTTCATGACAATATAGATGTACCAATTGAGGATTTAGAGAAAGAAACAAAAGAGAAAAGTGTCTGTCATTCTGATTTACTAGTTGAAAATGTAAATATACAGGTAGGTCATAATGAATCACCCATGAATAAACAAGAGGTCATGACATAGGTAACAAAAAGGGTGAGGCATGCCAAAATGAAAGGTCAAAGAAGTAAAGGTGGCATGTGGACACTAAAATGTGATGGGTCTAAGTCCAAACATGGTGTAGGAGCAGGTGTTGAACTTATTGATCCTAGTGGTAAGTCATTTTTAGTAGCATATAGGCTACAATTTCCTTGTACTAACAATGTAGCAGAATATGAAGCTTTAATTTATGGACTTGTTATGGCTATCAAGAAAAAGGTAAGAATGATCAGAGTTTTTTCAGACTCTGAGTCAGTGGTTAGACAAGTTAGGAAATTGTATGCATGTAATTATAAGAAAATAGTTTGTTATAGGCATAGAGTGTGGGATTTAATTGATTCATTTGATGCCTTTAACATAGAACATGCCCCTAGAGAGAGGAATCATAGACCAGATGTGTTAGCAATTGCTGCTGGCACTTTAGAGCCCTTGACTTTGTCAAGTCTAAAAATATTTGTTGTAGAATTAGTAAATGTCCCAAGTATACCAGATAATATTACTCATTTTCAGGTATTTCAAGGGGATCAACAAATTGTGGATTTTCTTACATGTAATGAAGTGTTTGAAGCTCAAATAATTGATGAGAAGGAAAGGCCTGATGTGTCTTGGGATGAAGAAGACATAATAAACTTGAAAAGCAATTTCTTACCCAAGGGGGTAATTGAGTTGGAAAATATTTTTTTAATTTGATGGGGTAGTTAGACAGAAAGATTTGCCCAAAACTGAAGGGGGTAAATGTGATCCCTATAACTTGGGAACAAAGCAAAGTCTAGAAAATGTGTTGATTGCAAAAGATTGCTCTAAAAAGTTAAAAAAGAAATTATGGATGTTTTGAAAGAATAAAAACATGTAATAGCATGGACATATGAAGATTTGAAGACATATGATACATCCATCATAACTCATGTAATACCCTTGAAACTAGAAGTTAAACCATTTAGGCAAAAATAGAGGCCTATGAATGCTATTTTAGAGCCTTTAATATTTGAGGAAGTAAAAAAATTGTTGTTGGCTAGAATAATCTTCCCAATAAGGCATTCAACCTGGGCAGCTAACTTAGTACCCATGAGAAAGAAAAGTGGATACATTAGATTATGTGTTGACTTTAGAAATTTGAACAAAGCCTCTGAGAAAGATAATTATCCCTTGCCTCCAATAGATGAAGTGCTGCAAGCAATAAATGGAGCTAAGATGATGTTTTTTTTAGATGGATTTTTAGGATATAATTAGGTCTTGGTTGATAAAGAGGATAGATTGAAAACTACATTCACTTGCAAGTGGGGTAATTATGCATATAGGAGAATGCCTTTTGGTTTGATCAATGTAGGTGCCACCTTTTAGTAAGCCATGGACATTGTGTTTTGCGGATTGTTAGGTAAATGCATTGTTATTTATATGGATGGCTTAACTGTGTACTCTAAAAATTTGTCAACTCATGCAGAAGATTTGAGAAGGGTGCTTAAAAGATATGAAAGGTACGAGATTTCTCTTAATCCAAAGAAATGTTCATTTGGTGTAACTAAGGGAAAATTGTTAGGACATGTCATTTCTGAAAATGGGATATCCATTGATCCCGACAGAGTAGAAGGAATAAGAAAATTGCAATTACCTAATAGTAAGAAGGAATTAAAATATTTCTTTGGTAAGATTAACTTTGTCAGGAAGTTTATTACAAGGTTTGCAGAAATTGTGCAACCATTAAATGTAATGCTCAAAAAAGATGCAAAGATAGAATGGACACTAGTGGCCAAGGTTGCATTCAAAAATATTGAGGAGTCCATTTCTGATGCTCCTATCCTAGTAAGTCCAAATTATACCAAGTCATTTTACATATATTCTTTTGCATCCACACATTCAGTTGCAGCTGCATTAACACAAAAAGGAGAAGATAACAAAGAAAAGCCCATAGCTTTCATGAGTGCACCTTTGAAGGATGCCCAATTGAAGTATTTAGACATAGAAAGACAAGCATTTGCATTAGTAAGGGTAGTAAAAAAGTTTAGACACTACATCTTACGAAGTCAAGTTAAAACTATAGTACCAGATGCAACAGTGAAAATGTTGATGCAGAATGAGCCTGGAGAAAAAAGGGCCAAGTGGATTACAATATTGCAGGAATTTGATATGAAAATCATTCCAATGAAGCTAGTTCAAGGGAAAGCATTAGTATAGACCATAGCAAACATAGATCTAAATTTGGTAAAGTAGTAATATGTATTGAATTCTAGTGATGTATCGGGCTGGTATGATGATTTGAATACATTTCTGATATAGGGTAAATATGCAAGTAAGATGAAGTCTTCTCAAAGGAGATCTTTAAAGATTAAAGCACAAAGGTACATGGTACAAGGAGGTCTTCTATTCAAGAAGAACCATGAAGGTATATATTTAAGGTGTTTAAATAGAATTGAAGCAGATAAGTTATTGTCAGAGTTGCATGATAAGTATGGAATTGCTCATGGTTCTCATTTGGCTACTATGCATAAGATTTTAAGAGCAGGATATTATTTCCCAACAATGTTTCAGGATACAGAGAGTCATACTCGAAGTTATCACACCTATTAGACTAAAATAGATAAGGGAAGGAATCAGGCTAATCCATTATAGTCAGTCGTTGAGTCTAGGCCGTTTGCATAGTGGGGCTTGGATTTCATTGGAGTTATAAATCCTCCATCATCTGTAGGACATAAGTTCATATTGATAGTGATAGACTACTGTGCAAGGTGGACTGAAGACACATGTTGCAAGTTTTCTACTATTGAGGTAGCTATCAAATTTCTTGAAGAAAACATCATAACAAGGTTTAGAGCTCCATATTCCCTAGTATGTGATAATGGCCCTATATTTTCTTCTCTGAAATTTTCTAAATGGGCATTTGAGTATGGGATAGTTTAAAAATTTTATTCAAATTATTATGCTCAGGCGAATGGTTTAGCTGAGTCCACAAACAAGATTGTATTGAATATAATCAAGAAACTAATTGTAAAAAATCCTAGAGAGTGGAATACATTGTTAAAGTATGCATTGTGGGTAGTTAGGACTAAGGTTAAGTTAGCCTTAGGCAATGCACCTTATCACCTAGTTTATGGGACTGATCCCATACTTACAGTGAATTTAAGAATACCTATTTGGAAGTTTTCTAATGAGTATTTAGGATTTGACGATCACAGGGAAGCCAGGTTAGTCTAAATGTTACAATTGAATGAGAAGAGAGATCAAGCTATTGAGAAATTTGTTAAACATCAAGCTATGGTCAAAAGATGGTTTGACAAAAGAGTGAGGCTCAAAACATTTCGAATATCAGACTTAGTGTTGTGTTGGGATAAGGCACATGAAAAGAAAGGAAATCATAGGAAATTCAACAAATTGTGGTTAGGTCCACTACAAGTCTTAGAGATAATAGGAGACAATACATTCAGGCTTAAAACTTTGACTAGAGAAGATGTGTCATTACCTATTAATGGCCAACATTTGAAATATTACTTCCAGGCTTGAGGTGATGGTGTTTGTCCTATGATATATCATATTGTAAACAATGTATAGTTGTTTTTGTTTTGTTGTTTGTTTTGTTTTGTTTTGTTCTATTGTTTGGTTGGTTTGTGTGTTGTGTTTCCTTGGTAGGGATGTTTGTTTTGATTTGAAGTATATAGGAGAAAATTAACAACCATTGAAAACAATAGAAAATTTAGAACATTCAAGTTAATTATTTGAAACTTAAGCATAACTTGTTGTGACTTTCATGAATGTAGAAAATGGTTTCACTTGTGAATTTTTATATTCAATAACTGTGGGTTAATTATTCAAGGGAAGTTTCTCACAATGACACACCTAAAATCCTTGGGTTTGTTGAATATACCAGTGTAGGGGTTAAGTGAAAAATTAGAGGTCACCCTTGCTGCCATTACAATTCTCAGCTTAATTTCAACAAGTGATCACACCTTGCATCATGAATTTATAATGATAACATGTTATGAATTTCTATCTTACATAAAGTTAAAAAATAAAAAAATAAATAAAATGGATTTTACTAAAAATCTAGATTAAGTCATCTGAGTAACTCTACCAGAGCTATAGATGTTTGCTGGCAGTGGGGCTCTACTTAGGAGAATTGTAATGATAACCTTATCGGGGTATGGATGCCTACTGCCAGCAAGGCTCCATCTGGTTGGCTATAAGGGAATGATGTCAACTATGTAGTTTAATATTAGTCATTGGTTTATTCAACTTATTTTTAAGATGGGGATTATTAATCATGTGCACCCACTTAAACTCAATTGGAAAATTCATGTACCTTATTAAATACATTAAGTCTCAAATTAAATAATGGTCTGAAGAAAAGGAAGTTGGAAGTTATGAATTTATTTTATTTAGTATCCTTGAATTGTTTAAATTTAATTGTTTTGTTTGGTTGCTAGTTGTTGTGATGCTCACAACATGTCCCATTTTACCTCTTAGCAAAATGAGGACCCCTGTTGTGGCTATTGCTTTTCACTTATGTGTGGTCTTGCTTGGTGGTAAAGGGAAAAGAGGTAAAGGTTACAAACCATGTTGAAAATTGAAAATATTTAGCATTAAGTGCCAGAAGAGAATAGAGGTGAATTTGTTATAAAAAATGAATGAGGATTGCTTTTTGAACTAGTAAAAAATTCCCAGTATTCTGTAAGATATATGTGTTTTTGGTAAAATGCATTATAGAAGGGTTTGTATGTTGCATATGCAAAGTCGTTTGTATGTGGAGTCATTGTATAAGTCACATAGAGTACAGTCGGGTTTGTATATCAGGGTAATTTGTATGCATGTGCTTAGTGTTTTATTATTCGTGTAAAAGTCAGACCCAATAAGTTTAAGAAATGGAGCGAATAATTTGTTAAGTTCTCATTCTATCTTGATTTGTATGTTTTTTTAAAAAGAGATATACAAGGCAATATACAAGGCTATATACATTCCAGGGACCAGAGGAGGATATAAAATATAGTTTTATTAAGGTGAGAAAAAGTATGTCTCGTAGTTTGTATGTTGTATGTTTCAGGCTTACATCTTTAGCATATATACAAGTGTGAATTTCGAAGGATAATTAAATCGGATGTAAGTGATGCATCGTACCTTAACGTTTCTGGAAAATATGCATTCGCTTAAATATAGATGTATGGATCCAAAAAGATTATACAATATGGTTAAGGATAATGAAATGTTCGGGATGATTGTATAAGAATTTGCATGTATGGAAGGTTGTATCTAAGTGTAGATGCAAGTGTTGTTGTTTCAGGGAGATACAAAAGGGTAAGTAAAGTGGGTCCCACACTTGTATCTCACGGTTGTATAGTGCATAGACAGATGGATATAAAAGGGTATATACAAGCTGGGATACAAGCAGAGATGGAAAGAAGTGAAAAGGTAAGATACAACACGGATTTCAAAAGGAAGTAAAATAAAGGTAAGGTTTTGTATGTTTGGGCAATTGTATGTTGATGGCATACAATCCCGATATACAAAGAAATGAAAGACACCATCGAGAACTAAAAGGTAAAGAGGGTTTGTATGGGTCGCTCTTGTATAATTGTTTGTATCTGTTTTACATACATTGCAACATACAAACAAAAGATACAAGGTTGGACATAATGAAAAGGGGTAGCATTGTTTATAATCCATTGCATGTAGGCTTGTATATTGAAAAGATACAAAGTGACATACAAAAAATGATATACAAGGACACATACAAGAAAGCGTGATGTATGTAGGGAATAGACTAACGGATAGAATGTTTAAAAAATAAAACGTTGAAGTAGAAAGCCGAAGCCGTATGTGCATTGATTATTGCAATTAATGCTAAACTAACACTGGAACGATGAGATTTAACAAGTTAGGGTAAATAAAACGTTGTTTTTCTTTCAGAATTGCATTGTTAAAACTAAAATTGCAGAAAGAAGAACTGTTGCATAAATTGAACAGAAAATTCATCACGAGACAGAATTTTAGAAACGAGAATAGAGCAAAAAATGGTAAAGTGACTCAATGTTTATAAGGTTGAGCTGTCAAAAATATAGGTATTTATCTTGAACATCGTTACAGTTCAGTTGATTGAAAATGCAAAATGATTATTCGTAATTTCATTTTAAAATGCAAGCAAATGTTAAATTACTATTTCTGATAGTTACTTAGCTGATTTGGGTTAAATAATACGAAAGTTAAAAATGGAAAAGAGAAAAGGGGGATTAGGGTAAATGTAAAAATAGAAAATTCATGGTAAAACCCTAGGTTAAGGGAGTGAAAATAGCAAGTTAAAAAAATGCGTTTTTTATAGGATAGCCCCAAAATAGAAGAAGGTAGATATAGGGGGTGAAGAAAAGGTTAAAAGGGAAAGAAAGCCCCACAAAGAAACTGTGAAAGAAGAGATACCAATACACAGAGGTTACCCTTCACTAATCAGCACAAGTAGTGTAGGAACAGACACCAGCATAGGAAATTATGATGCTGAGGATGTTTTTGTAGAAGATTACCACGGTAGATGCTACACTTGACATGAAGTGTATATGGGAAAGTGGATTATATAGAGCTACGGATTTCCTGCTAGCTATGCAAGCTAAGGACTTATGTCTGGATTGTATACACCCATATGACTTAGCTACTAGGAGAGTAATACACAAAGATAGGGTCATTACAAACTTATCTAAGGAGGGGATCGCGAGCACATTTGGTCTAGAGATACATGAAAAAATGGTAGACATTGATATAGACCAATACAATGAAGATTTCAATAATAATGAGAGGGATTGTAGAAGCAAGATCTTCTACAGTTGGTATAATGCTGAAAATAAACCCAAGGCCATGGCAAGAGTACATAAGAACCTACAAAGACTAGATTTTAAAGAAGAGATACATTTGATGATAACAATGTTAAGCAAACTGGTAGGCTTAAGAGAAGCCACTAAGTGTGAACCTTGGATTTTCATTGTTATCCAATTCATGAGAGAGGCGAAGAAGGAACAAGGACAAATTCACTAGGCTAAGGCTATTAGCGTAACCCTATAACAGGTAATGTTAAGAAAACAAAAGATGATGCCTTTCTATTTGTCCTCGTATGTATTATACTCATGTGCAGCAATGGTTCAGCCATATATACATGGGATTGACAGAGTTGGGACCCTAGGGAATGTCCTAGATCAAAAGCTTGTATATGACCATTATCCAGATCTATAGGAGGATAATGTACAAAGAAAGTATGCTTTAGTAAATGATGTATTGTATACATACATGGTCAGAGTTTTAAGAGAAGAGCAGGATAAGAGGTTATCCGTAGATGCAGAGTATACAATTGGCTTGCATAGTTCATGGTACATACAATTTCACAATTTCACATATATTAGAATGGAGGGTTTTCAAGGAAAGCCTTTTATGCTACCTAGGTATCCTTCCAACAAGTTAATTGTATTAGAATCATCAAGGCAAAATTTGAATGCTTTTAAAATGTATAAAATGAAGTATAGCAGAGGGAATCTTAAACTCCCTTGGGCAATTGGTAGGTATTCATGTTGTAGTGAAGAAGTTGCTAGTTACTCAGAAAAGGAGATGAAGTATTATGGATTTGAAGAGTTTGAGTTAGCAAGGAGGTTTGATCCTTTTCACAAGATCCAAATTACTATTGATCCTAAGTTTAAACATCAAATACACATTGACAACTATTGGTCAGACTGCAAGAATGATAGAGAAGTGAGAAAGAGAGCTCACAAAAGACTAACAGTAGAACAAAGGAGGTCCATGGGGGAAATCTATGTACCCCTGGAAGTTAAAGATGATGACAAATTATTGTACCACAGTTTTGAAAAGTGTTGGGCTTGCTCCTATTCGAGAGCCTGATTGGTCACAACCATGAAGTACATCTTTGGACGCATTGTCCAAACCTGTCATTTTGTTTTCTAAAACAGGGTTGAAGGATAGAATTGAAGAGCTTAAAACTGAAGGGGTCAAGTCCATATTTCCAAAGAAGGGTAAGAAGAGGGTGAGGGAGCATCAAAATGAGCTCCAGTGTTTCTATGACAAAAAGAGGAAAGTTGTGGAGGCAAAAATTATGGAGAAAGATAAAAATGCCACTCTGATGGATCTGTATGCATTAGGGGTACTAGTGGCATTATCATTGGGCACATTTGTAGAAGCAAAATAATTTGACCATAATCTCAGTGTAGAACAGGCAAAGGCTGCTAAGGGGTCAATAGGATAGAAATTCATGAACGCAATACCAGTGGAAACATCAAAAGGAGGAACTTCAAAATAGGATGATGTTATAGGAACATAGCAGGTAGGTGCTAAATTAAGTAGCATTCCTAGTACATCCACCTTAGAAGAAAAAAGACAAACATATGCTAAAGATAAAACAAAATTGGTTGAACAAAAGCTGCTTGGGCCAAAAGTACATGAAGCCAAAAAAGTAACAGATATTGTTAATGTTGAAGATGATAGCAGTGATAGTCCGATAAGAGAGGTGAGTCCTAAGGCAAGAAAATAAGCTAGTAGAGATGATAAGTAGTCTAGTGAATACTCGGGTGAAGAAGAGGAACAAGATGCTCAAGGTTACATAGAGGTTGAACAAAGTCCAGTATCTGAAAAGGAAAATGTACAAGGATGGGAAGCATTGGATCCATTTGATACACTGGTACCTCTAAAAATATTAAAGGATGTGCAGGATGTAGCACATCAAATAGAAGAATCTGAAAGGGAAGATACACCTTAAAAAGCAGTGAAGGAAACAGATGCCCGGGCTGAGGAAGAAATAGGAGCTAGTGCTTTTGGTGCGGATGTATTAAATATTTTGAACATGTATGGAGAACACAGCAAAGAGGAAAAGAATATAGAAAACAAGGATGAACAAGGAAAATATGCAAGGGAATCTGATAAGAATACAGGTTCGCTTTCACTTATAGAGCAAACTGGCATTTCTGAAAAGGTACAAGAGAAAGTTGAAATAGTAGAGGAGGCAATGGAAATAGAAGATAAGCCTAAAAGTAAAGAGAACACAAAGAATATTGGTGAAGGTAATTTTGAACCTAAAAAGCAAACAGAGGATGAGGGTATGGTAAATATGGAACAAGAAAATAAAGAGGAAGAAGAAGAAAAGGAGCCCTCAAAGAAAGAAAACCTAGAGGAAGAGGATGAGGATGGAGAAGACACTGAAATTGAACAGGATGATAATGAGGGTGAATCTAAACAGTAAAATGATCCTATGGTACTAGAACAAGCCCCTCAACCACACTCCCCTCCACAGAAACAACAACAACAAGAACAATGAAAAATAGAGAAGCCTCAAGAAGAGGTAATTAATGAAGAAAAAGCTATTGAAAGTGCAAAAGAGGCTCCGGCCTAGTTAGGTACAGAAGTTAGGAGAGAAAAGGTGGAGGTACAATTAGTACCTATACATATCAAGAGTTTGTTAGGTGGTGCAGCACCACAGAGAGAAAAGAGGAAGGCCAAAGCAATGTCAGCAATAAAAGGGGTCCGGATGGATCTAGAAAATTGAATTTGGCCATACCACAGAAGGAGAAAGCCAAAGAAGAAATAACAGTAGACAACTACAAGATACTCAATTTTGACCTAGGCCACATAACAAGAGAGCAACATATAAATGAGTGGGAAGATATGCACCAATTCACCGCGGAAATGTTAAAGAAGGAGAAAGATAAACATGAATATTTGAAAGGACACATTGTCCAATTGCAATAATTCATTAAAGGGATATTTGATCCCAATGTTACAATACCAGAGTTACCTAGTGAAATACCAGTGTTGTCGAAGGATGAAGTAAAAGACATGGAGAATAAAAGGCTTTAGGCCACTAGTTTTCAAGAATGGTTTAGAGAATTCATTCAAAAGGGAGAAGAGGTGGCCAAGAAAGCAGTGACAAGTTGACAAGTGGCTACGATAGAGAAGAATAAATGCAGTGTGCTTAGACATAATTGTCAATTCAGAAGGGAAGAATGCAAGTCTGAATTGAGGCAGATAGAAGAAATTGAAGAAAGAGCAGGTGAATTGATAAGTGAAGGAGTCATTACTCCTATGGAAAATCAAGTACCACAAGCCAGATTGGAATTAAAGTTTGAAGATGACAATCTCAAAGGATGCATCACAGCTACTTAGGATTTAGAGGAGAAGGCAGATAAAATGATCAGGTTGCATACAAAGATAGTTGAGAAGCTCATTGACCATGAATGCTTGGACATACCATCATATGAACTACAAAAGGCATTAAAAGAGTTTAATGCCATCTTTGCACCATGTCTGGAGAATCCAGTAGCCTATTTGAGTAAGGAAATGATTGATTCAATAATAGAAACAAGTGCCAAAATAAAGAAGTATAGGAAAAAGGTTGAAGGTTTGAGTAAGGAAGAGAGGAAATTGAAGGAAGGAGTCACAATGCAAATGCAAGAATACATATGGACAAGAAGTCTGGGGGAAATCACACTTTCATAGAAGGTATCACAAATAATTTCAGGATATACTTGAAGGAATAGTAAAGTATCAAAAGGAGCAAATAATGCTAAAGAAACAGTTAATTGAGGGGTATTGGCGGGCAAGGTCAATAAAGTGGAAGCAGTCAGTGGGCATCTTGTTTTGAAAAGATTCCAATGGCATCCTTTGAAGCAAGCAAAGATACCACAAAGATATTTTGGGAAACGATTAGGAATGAATGTACACCCTTGATCAAGAAAGTTTGAATACTGACTGTGGATTAAGTTTTGTAGTTGTAGTAGTACGCAGCTTCAAATTCTATATAAGAAGCTCTACTACTTGTATAAGTCTTACACAGGGATTTTTGAATTATAGCTTGCACTTGTAATTTGTTTGAATATTTGAGTAGAGAGGTATTTTCTTCTAGTTTAAAAGAGGAGGTTGCATGTGTCTACACTAAGGAATACACAGAATGTCTAGTTTGCTTATTGTATCTATAAAAACATCTGTAAGTATTATGGCAATTTGATTAATGAAACAAAAGGTCATTCATACATTGTAAATACTATATGACTTTGTGCTTTGAATACAAGTAAACTTGCAATTCTATGTCTACTACAGAGTGTTTTCTGACTCTTACTAGTATTTAAAGTACTATCCTTTGAAAGCTCTCAATCTCTGATGTATGTTCGTGGAAATACTTAGGACTTTACATTTGAAGATTTAGTATGTTGATTCACTTAATTTTCTATATTTCTTAAAGATGTGAGTAGCAAAGCATTTAGATCCTGTAGTGAAATGATACTCAACTTAATTTCTCTAACTTTTCTACAAACATTTGAAATAATCAGCTGACACGCAGAAATCCTAAGGAAAATGTCTTACATTTGAAAGATGCATGAAGAATTATGTTAATATTTGACAATTTTCACATCAATTTGAAAGGTAGAGCTTATTTCACTATAAAGCATACAAATCTTTGTAATACAGTAGTAAGTTTATGTAAAGGAATGAATAATTTATCTATATTTACAACAATTTACATAATTTGAGTCCAGTAAGTCACAAATTATCTTAAATCAAGTAAGGCCCCTTGAAAATTACAGTTTCACATTAACCTGCTGAGTTGTCCACAAGGTCAAGACCTGACCATATAGAAATTTGGGA
This sequence comes from Cunninghamia lanceolata, assembly GCA_027924645.1. Lineage (NCBI taxonomy): Eukaryota > Viridiplantae > Streptophyta > Pinopsida > Cupressales > Cupressaceae > Cunninghamia > Cunninghamia lanceolata. The sequence goes on along the minus strand of BSBN01000737.1, from coordinate 451,674 downwards.
TTAAGAACTCTTAGTTGATTTCTTCATATCTTTCAAGATAGTTTAGGTTCATTTTGTGAATTTTAACTTTTCTTATGAATGTGTAAAAATAATCATCAACAGGATTCAAAAATTAAAATTTGGATGCCTCATTTCATAAAGTCAAAAATCCTAAGGGTCCTAATGCCTTAGGGTACAAATGCAAAAATTCAAAACAGGGTACATTCAAAAATCCATCCAAGTTCATACCTCCAAAAGGAAAGTCAAAAACTAAAATGATATGGATCCCTAAACAAAAAAGAAAATCAAAAGAGGCATCCACATTGCAAAAATCCCAACCCTCTTCCATCCACTCCATTCAAAATTCTCATTCCATCCAAAAGTTCTAAAAATCTCACAAGTCAAACAAAAATCATAAAAATACAAAGTCCATGTGGGTACCAAAATGCTTACGTCATCCATCCACTAAGCAAACATCGCCATTGCTTCCTACACCTCCATCCAATCAAAAGCTTCAATGTTTAACATGGTGTGTGAAACCATTGGTCATGATCCCTTTCCATACCTCCATCATACCATCAACTATTATCCTACCTATTTCACCCATCACATCCCTATGGTCCATGCTTTTGCATAAGCCTTCCATCCATCCACACCATAAGTCCTGCATAATCCACATCATAATCCACTATTAGCCCTACATAATCCACATGATAATCCACTATCGTTCCCTCTAGAATCCACTATCTACCTAATCCATCTCATTTTCAAACAATCCCTTACGAACATCGATGAGAATAATGACATGGTTCATGCGATAGCATCACTCTATAATGGGATACTATCACCTTCATGGAACTAGACACTTAAGTCCCTCTCATCCATATCCACCTATCCTATTCAAAAGGTCAAAAAGTAAAAAAAGAAAAAAAAAGTCAAAAAAGAAAAGAAGTCAAAAAAAAGTAAAGAGAAATCCCTTCCTCCAACAGTGCAAACCTTGTAAACAAGTGCCTTGGATAAGTACTATGATGAAAACCTGGCAAACAGGCATCATGTGTAGGTTGATCTTATACGTCACTTACACTTGGGGGCACGTTGTCTCATTTGATATGTCATTTCCTTCCATACCCAATCCATATCATAGTCCATTATCCTACCATCCTTATCCATACACATACCTATCACATTGCATCCATTCATCCTCCCTTCTATGAGGCTGATTATTTTTCCTTCCTTATTTTGATCATTATGCATTTCAGTTGATGACATTATCAAACTTTTAGAGACTATGGTTTCATTTTGCAGACTTGATTATATCTCCTAATTTTGATATGACATTGATTAGACATATGGTGATTAGATTTGATCATATTTTGATGCTATTTTGTGATCTGACATATGAGATATATTAGATGATGTTTGGTGATGTGATTTCTAGTTATTTGTGTGATGATGATTATTTGACATGTCATAGAAAAATGTAGTTTAATTCATAATTATGTTATAGATGATTATTGTTGTATTCGATGGCATGAATTTAATTCCAGTTGCTTTGGCTATGATTAGTCATGATATGATTGACACTTGATCGAGATGTGTAGGTTTTACATTCCCAGGCCACGAGAAATTGGAGGTAGAATTCACACATATGTTATTCCCAGTGAAACGAATCCATTCCCAAGAGGGATGAGGATCACGTTTGAAAATTGAGTGTTGATTTAAGTACTTGTTTTAATTTTATCATTTTGGCCTAGTAGCCCTTTGTTTAATTAATTAATGTTATGTGTTGTATAAATTTTATTGACTTATACCACTTGGTAATTGTTTTTTATTTTTGAGGCCATTTAAAGTGGATTTATGACCCCCTTGGTGAACCTTAGTGTTCCAAAATTTACCCTAGGTGGTTACCCATGGGTCTAGGATCAATATGGACTAACTAACCCTTGGATTAACTCACTTTTGGTCACTCTAAACTAAGGTTTAGTCAAAGTGACGAAATTTGAATTAGATAAGGTGGGAGATGAGTCATGCTTTGGGAAAGACTCATCTCCCTTCCCAAAATTTGGAAATCCCTTCCCTAGGAGGACTTGGGAGGTCTCCAAGACTCCCAAGTGTGTGGGATCTCCCTCCAAGACTCTCACACATGTGTGAGAGCATCTTGGAGGGAGATGACTCTTTTAGAGAATAAGAGGATGCCATATGGCATCCCTTATCCTCATGGTGGTTTGAATGGGAATGCCACCTCACCACTTGTCCTCTCACACATGTGTGAGAGTACAAGTGGATAAGGTGAGGATTGAGATGGAATTGGAGGATGACACTTTTCATCCTCACACTTCCTCTCCCTTGCAAGTGGCATAGGAGAAGGAAGGAGGAGGTGTGAGAGGACAAGTGGTGAGGTGAGGATTGAGATGGAATTGGAGGATGACACTTTTCATCCTCACACTTCCTCTCCCTTGCAAGTGGCATAGGAGAAGGAAGGAGGAGGTGACAAGTGTCACCTTCTCATTCCTCAAGGCCAAAATTGAAGGCCTATATTACCTCCTCTTGTTGAGGAGTGTGGGATTCTTGCATTTTGGAGTTTCTTTCTATTTTTGAGTAATTTTGCGAAAGTTAGAGGAATTCTTGGAGATTGGAAGGTTTGGGAAAGTTTGGAGCTCATCACCAAACGTGCTTCTATAATAGGGCTTTTGAAGGTAAGCTCTATGGCTTGTTCTTTACCCATGCGTATTTAATGTGATGTGTTTGTAGTTTTGTTGGTTGTTGTTTCATTATTTTTGTGTGGGATGGGAGTATGGTGAGAACACCTCCATTTGGAGGTAAGGCTCAACTTTTTGGGGTAGGGGAAAGAACCTCCTTGAGATCACTCCCATATTTGTGTTATTTATTCCTTGAGGGCTTCTTACTTGTTGTAGAGAGTATTTGAATGGCAAGAGTGCCATGGAAGTTATTTTGAGATATTTGAGTTGTGTATATAGAGGTTTTGGCTTAAGGCCATGAGACTTGGTATTTTGGTATTTTGGCGTGGCCTTTGAAGTAGAGGGGTCCATTCCCTACCCCCACCAAACTCATTTTCTTGAGTTGTGTTATGTGTTTATACTTGGGGCTTATTTTGTGTTGTTGTGTTTGATGTTTGTTGTGGTGTGTTGCAACCATGTGAATCCCTACCTCCTTAGCTCGAGGGTGACCTACTTGCAGGTCTATGGTAGGGAGGAGGGCATTTCGAAGTGGCTGGGTTTTCCCTTGTTGTTGTGTTTTATTGCAGGTGTTTAAATGAAGGAATGAAGCTTATTGAGAAGTCTATTTTGTGTTGCTTTAGCCATTTGTTGTTGGTTGTTTGAGCCATGGCCTTTGAGGCCACATTGTAAATTTGTTCAAGTCATTGTAACTATGGAGTTGGCTATGATAAATATTGTATTGTAAACTTTTTTGTTAGTTTATTTAAAAGGTGTTTGTTCCCTATATTGTGGTGTGGCATGTTTTGGAAATGCATTGAACTCAAGAATATATATTTTCTGTCATTGTCTTTTAAAAAAAATACATTAGTTGGCATATAAATTTTATTGTACACAAAGAAAAGAAGAGAGAGACTTAAGAGAGTTATTTTCTGTTATGATTGCTTGAAAAGTGAAGCTAATAAGTTGCTATCTATGTTTTAGTGCAAACTAGAAAATATGAAAGAAGATATAACGTATTCTTTTCTATTATTTTGTAGTGAAATTTCTATGTTATAGTTGTTGTTATGAAAGATAGGTTGATAGAAATTTGAATGAAATGTATTTTCTACCTTGTATGATTCTTTAAAAAAAAAAAAAGGTCATCTATGTATTTTTATGCTTTCAAAAAAAAAAGAATGCTACTGATTAATTAATATTTGTAAAACTGAAAGTTAGTAATTCTATATTCAACTATTGTTATGAGAAAGACTAGTGTATTGAGTATATATATATATATATATATATATATATATATATATATATATATATATATATATATATATATATATATATATATATATATATATATATATATATATACATCCTCGATTTCAAATCGAGTTGATGTTTAAATGTTTTTATTCCTTGTGTATATGCTGAATAGAAGAAAATACAAAAGTTATATATTGTGTTGTATATATTATAATATATATACTTATATATATAAATATATTTATATATAAATAAGTGTATACGTCTATGTATAAATATACAAAAAAAAGAGATATACTTACTAAGATGTTAGAGTGGGTTGTATATATATATATATATATATATATACATACATATATATACACATTTATATATATATATATATATATATATATTTTTACAGCCTGTATATATATACAGGTTGTAAATATATATATATAAGTATATATATATTAGTATATGTATATATATATATATGAAATACCACTGAAAGAGGATGAATAGTAAAAACCTAGAGATCAAATATTCATGTGGCGGATTGAGAGGATGGCAGTGTTTTGTTTTAAAATATATATATGAGGTCGGACTGTGGGCGGCAGCACCCACAACACCACCCTATTTTTTTTGTTTGTTTGTGACAAGGGGTGTGGGTGGAGGCACCGCCTCCCCCCACACCCCTAAACCTCCTCACTACAGCCTTTCCTCTATGACCACTACACTTCCCACGGCCCCCGCTCTCCGCCTTCCCTCCACCAGTATTGTCGTCCCTTAACTCTCCCCCTTGCGATTTCAGCGGTGGCTTCGTGTCTATAGGTGACATTCGGCCATGCCCACACCCCTGTACTAGTAGAATACTCTGCAGAAGGTAACTGTTAACAACAAAAAAATAAAAATAGTACTAATAATTCTTGATCTCTGTGCTTCAATGTGTGTATATATATATACCCTTCTGTGTGAATAAAAAAAGGAGAGGGGGAAAATTTTACCTCTGGTTATTATAATATGGCAGCCATGGATCTTTCCTTCAAACCCTAAACCTGTAAAACAAGTGGAAGAACAAAAGAAAAGAAAAGAAAACAAGAAAGGATGAGATTAGGAAATTAGGGCAACAATGAAAGTAGAAAACAATTATAAAATGGAATTAGGGCTTTTATTTTGAAAACCAATATTTTATTGAGGAGTTTTGTGAGGGGTTTTGTTTTATTCCTTATTTAAAAACCTCTATATTTTTTTCCCCTTGCTTTTAGTTTATCTCTTGGGCTCATTTAAATAGATTTCTAATTTTAAATGGGGTTTTGTATTTTATTTTTATTGCCTTGGGTGTTTATTTTTTTTAAAGGGAGGGATTAAATTTGTTTAAATTAGGGAGAGTATTTTCCCTTGTATTAAATTCACTTTAATGGGGATATTTATTTTATTTCTCCCTGGCGTGATTTTTTCTTTGTAAATGTTTATATATTTTACTATAATTTTACAGGAAGAGTTATTTAAACTCTTCCCCCTTCTCTATTAAATTTTTGAGTTAGTTATTAAATATAATGCCGAAATTATATTTAATAACGGACTCAATTTTTCTTTTAGATTTATTTTGGTGTAACTTAATTATTTTATTATTTATTTCAATTTTTTAACCTTTTTAAGCAAGGTCGATTTATTTGACCTTGGTAGGGTATTTATCATGTTATTTTAATTTGTTCTAAATTTATTCTTAAGTTTAAAGTTTTATTATTAAATTCTATTTAAATTCTTATTGAAGTTTGTTTTAAAAATTTTAAGTTGATTATTGAAAACGCGTTATGTTGTCAAATTTTTCCTAGATTTCTAGTGTTTTAATTTTATGATATTTTTATTAATTTTTATTTCGCCATTCCACTTTAATCATATGTCCATCATGCCACTATTACTTAATCATTATTTTCATATTCTTTTTGACCTGAGTTAGAGTTAGGTTTGAAGCTGGTGAAATCATCGTCACACCTAGGAGACTTAGGGTTCAGATTAAAATCATCTAACCCTAAATGCGACACACTTCGTGTTGCATACCCCCTAGATGGTTATCATCACACAAGGAACTGCATGGGACAACGCACTTCCCTGAATTCTATTGTCATGTTTATGCCTTATACGTATTGCCACCGAGCATGCAGATGCATGCGAGGTGGTTCCTAGGGATAGGTAGAAAAGTTTTTCATAATTTGTGTCATGACCACATGGAAAATGTGGACAAGACATGTGTGTTGTGTGTCGTGACCACATGGGAAATGTGGGCATGACACCTTCCTCTTTGATCTTGATATAGAAATGGGGGAAAAATGTTGAAACATGCTTTTGGATGTCTCTTGACATACCTCATCCTCCCTTCCAATCCATCCAATCATCCTATCATCATAAGCATTGTTATGAAAAATCATAAGCATTACACCTACAATGGGGGTATGTTATTCCTATGCAACATAGTCTGTAGAGATCACATCCTTGACCTCTTACACATACATCCATTTGATTCACTATTGTGCATCCATTCATTCAATCTCATTCATTCCCTTGCACCTAGACTTGGTTTTCCCTTGTCATTGGTATCTTGCACAAAGGCTACCTCAAGTTGTCATCAGATACCATTTTCTAAAACATTTCAAAAAAACACAAAAAAATCACAACATTCCAAAAAATAAAACAAAAATTAAATAATCAACCAAAAAATCCAAGTAATAAAATCATTTCTTAAATTCAATCCAATTATTCCAATCCAACTCAATCACATTCTTCCAATCAATTGAATCACATCAAACTAATCACATCATCACATCGAACCAATCACATCATGACATCAACCCTTCACATATATCAATTCTTCCAATCAAATCAATTCATCAAGTCAAATCAAATCAATCTCCCAATTCTTCAAATACATTAATTATCATTTCAATCAAGACACTTCATCAAAATCAATTCTTCAATTCATCACACCAATCTAGTCTTCACATCAATCCTTCCAAATCAATCAATCCAATTCAATCCTTCTAATCAATTCCTTCATCTAATCAAATCCCATCATTCTTTAAATCAATTCATCATAAAATTAATGAATTCATTGCAAGCAATCAATTCTTCAAATCAATTCATCCTAAATCAATTTCTCTAATCAAATCATCAAATCAAATCAAATTCCCAATCCCATCATCAATTCTTCAAATCCAACTCATCAATCCCCTTCATCAAATCAATCATTCCAAGCAATAAAATCCACATGCAAGACATCATCAATCCATACCAACTAAGTCAATCAATCAAGTCAAATTATCCAATCACATTCAATGGTCTTGATCTTAATCTTGATGTAAACCAATCAATCAATTAATCATTAATCAAATCCTAGTGTTGCTCACATGGCCAACAACACTAGTGTCAATTAATCATTGTTTTAGATATGATGTTGCATCGTCGAAACTAGACCAGGTGTCTTATATGACATGTTTCATATCCTAAAACCAAACATTATCACAAGTATAAATCAATCACTCAATCATTAGTTTGCAGCTTGACAGGAGCAATGCCTTGTTTGTTTTTGTATCATTTGTGCATGCTTGCTTGTGTGTGTTATCATTTTTTTCTTGCATTTGAATCTGACTCATACCTAGCTAATATTCATATCTTGTATCTAGACAAGGTTGTATTACATTGGGGCACAATACACATCGCCACCTTAGTCCTTATACCTTGGTGCATAACATATAGTGCTATATCAAACACCATGGTTGCTCACTTTCATTGCAGCATAACACATCCTTCCCTTTCTTCTATCCGTGCCCTTACCTTTCGCCATTGACCAATCCATTTTCATTTCGAGAGCCTACATGTGTTTGTCCAACCTGTCTATCCTCTCGAGGGGGCATCACCATCCCATTTCCTTAGATTCTTTGAAATGATGTTACTCGACATAAATCACATCATCTTGAACATCATCTCAAAGAGGGGCAAAATGTAGACACTAAAATTTGTCCATGTCTTGTCTACAGCTAGTTGACATGACCTTGTAATGTTTTTCCCTAGGTCCTAGGTCATCCCACTCACAATTCTAACTTAATCACATTCCAATTAATTAAATAAATCCCATTTATTTAATTAATTCTCCCTTATCACATGTCTCACATAATTCAAATTAAAAATTTGAATTAAATCCCTCACCTCTCACCACAATCAAACAAGTGTCACATGCTACATCTTCCACTTAATCCCTTCACATGTCAAACTAATTTAAATAATCTTTTATTTAAAATAAGTCTCATTTATCCTCCATCTCACACTTGTCACATGACTACAATCTCTCTTGAAGTGGGAAACCCTAATCAACCCTAATCAATCTCAACCATTCATATCACTCAACATAACTCTCAATCCTATCTATCCATTCAAATCAAGCCTTTTCTATAAAGTTAGCCTCTCACAAGTTATTTTCAGGATCAAGTTTGCAAGTAGCCTCACACTGCCAAAATTACTCTAGAAGACAATCATGCCCTTGCCTACCATTATGCTGCTAAAATCTTGAGCAACCAACAATCCCCCATTGATAAACCCTTCAAAATCTTGCATTCTCATGCGAGTTTGAGAAGAGCCATGGAGGTCAATCAACACTAGTCTGAATATCAGTTTGCATTTCATTTTTGTTTTGCATTTTCATTCTAGTTTGTGTTTCATGGTGCTAGTTAGGATTTTATTTCTGTAATTCTGATTTCTGCCCTAGATTTATCCCTGATGACAATATATATATATGATAAAAGATTACATATTCCGCCTCATTTTCATGTTTATAATTGTGATAAAAGGTTACACAGTCGGCCTCATTTACATGTTTACTTCTATTCAAAATAAAACTATAGTTATTGGTCGAAGAGTTAAAACATATATTCTCAGGTTGTAAAAGATAACCCTTAAATATATTAAATACACAAAGTACTCTTGCAATGTATAATCTCTTCACACAAAGCATTAATCACAGCCACATATATATAGACTCTATAATTGGTTTAAAAAATAAGTACTCTGAACAATTCATTGCCTTAAAATAAATCAAAGAAACATACCAAATAAATTTTCTCCTTCCACAGTTGATTTACAGAGTCCTTGTTTCGTCGTCCTTTCCTCCATCTATCTCTCTTCTCTTCCCTTTCTATTTACTATATCTCCTTGTTGCCTAGGAAATTCCACAAATTGGTCCACGAAGAACTAGATTCATTCCTTCAATCTCTCTACCACTTTGTCCTATAACCCTCAAAAACTAAAACATTTTTTCCATCAAAGTGGTGCGATGGAGTGTCAAAACTCCACTACTAGGTGTAGTACCATTGTAATTAGTGCATTCAATGCATTAAAACAACTCTTTAACTCTGTATTATGGAGATAGTCAAGCTTTAAGCATTTGAAAATTAAAATCCTTTTTAAAAACAATAACAATGTTTTTTTATTTTTTAATTTTTTTTAAAAGATAATGCACCTGGTAAACTTTTTAACATGACCGGCGACGCTGGTGTGACATGCCCTCCGGCTCCACGCGAATGCTTTTGCCCGGAGCAATGAACCGGTGAGGCCACAACTGGGGGACCTCATCCCCTAGGAAGAACACTTCAAACCCGCGAGCTCATTGGCCCAGCGAAGGCGTAAAGCCTTGCGAGCTCGTTGGCCCAGTGGGGGTTTGAACTCTGGTGGCCGCCACTACATCCTGAGCGACTTAACCACCGAACCATGCCATCATCGGCAACAATAACAATGTTATTAATATTATATGAATACACATTTATATCTATATTAATATATTTAAATATATCAATGCCTCTTTGGAATCAAAGATAAATCACTCAAATTACGATTGGAGAAACCTTCTCAATTAAATTCTCAAGAGACAAAATAGTATTGTACACTATTCAAAGGAAATAATCAAGACTTATTTGATCTAACCAAGATAAAATCAACAACCAAATTTAAAGGGATAAATAAGAAAATAAATTGACCACATCATTTATCACACAAGAAATGTATGAAACATTGGATCGATCAAGACACACATCAACAAGACTGAATAACTAAAATGACTATGACATCATTCTAAAGACAATACTAATATGTAGAACAACTTCATTCTAATGACATCATATATTATTTTCTCTCATACAAATCAAATCAGCTCCGTCAAAATTCAGTTTGACAAAGTGGGCCGGCGAAGGTGACCATTTAATGCATTATCTAGCAGCAGGCAGGATGGAAAGCATACCTTGTGTTCCTAGATTAGCTTTACCAAGGATCTACCACTTCTCTAACACCCAAGCATCCCACTTGTACCAGTTAGAATCTTTGAGCCATCACATCTAACTCTGGAGATTACCAGTTCAAAAATAGCCTCCTCCATTTTTTGACAGATAGACTTCAATGAAGAGGCTTCTTTTTTAAAGATTATGTTGTTGCATTCCCTCCATAAGTGTCACATGATTAGTGAAGGCCCCACTTCCCAAAGGCTATATCAACTTTTGTATCAACATTTTAAATCACACTCCATGATCCATCAAGAGGTTGAAGAAAGCAATATGTGAAAGATTGTAGAACTAAATCCCTTAAAAAGAAGAGGAGAAGAGGAGAGAAAAACATAAAAGAAATGAAATTTGGAGCCCTGAGTAAATGAAAAGAAAGCTAGAAACATATTCCCAAAAAAAAAAAGAAAAAAAAAAGAAAGAAGAAGGGGAGGGCAAAAGAGACGATGATTAAAAGAAAAATAAATTATTGGTTGCTATAGAGCCTTGCTCTCTATACCCCTTTGGGTCGATTTTTGGTATAAATTTTGCATTACTCTTCTTGTCTTCTCCAGCGCATTGCATCACCAAGTAGAGAGATCATTGACTTCTTTTTTTATTTATTTTATCTTGTGTAATCGCATAATTTTCAAATTCTCCACAAATCTTAATTCTACAATATCAGTGACAATTTCAAGGAATTGTGCATTGGTCAGTTTTGTGCACTTAGCACTTGTATGGCTCACCATGAAAAGGAGTGGGTAAAGCATATAGAGATACATAGATGGGACAAGTGGCACCATGACACTCTTCATAGAAATGGAAAAACTAACACATGTTTGTCATTGCGCCATTAGCTCAAGATAGATCGGATACAATAATGAAAATCCCCTGAGATCTGTCAAATATGATTCATAGAGATACTCATTAGATGGCCAAGATTAATTGAGCATTGAGGAACAAAATGCATGCTAATTCATTGTTCTGAAATGTTGTTTTGTGTGCCATTTTGTTCAATTGTACTAATTTTTAGTATGCATTTCAAATTGTAATAGATTAGCGCTCTTTTGTAGATGTAATGATATAAATGCCTATGTTATATTCTATATGAAGAATCTTTAGGAAAAATAGAAATTTTGGAAAATGAATCATACTCTTTGTCCTTCAAGCCTTCAAGGTAGGTTATAGTAGTCATTATATATAATATTTTGTAATATTTACAAAAGGTGATTATGCATTTTTGGTCTTTCACATGATTGTAATAAGTTTTTTTTTATTTATAAAACCTTCCTTTCGTTGTGTCAATTCATGGTTCTTTTTCATCTTATTTTGTTTTATTATTTCAAATTGTTTCAAGCCTTAATTTTTATATGCAAAATCTTTGTAGCCTTTAAGAAAAAAGATAATTGTGTAAGTTGTGCCCTTTATTATTTTGGTTATACATATTATAAAGAATACAAATTTTGCGCTTATTCAGATAGAAATTTTAATTCTTATTTTCAGTTCTTAGCTAATTACTATAGATTTTAATTTCATTTTCTCTTCCTCTTTCCACTATCCTATTATTTCAAATTCATTGAAGACTATATGAAGAACTGACTTTATATTCCAAAAGTTATTTAAAATTTCACATGTTAATACAGAGGTACAAGAAAATGTAAATCTTAATATCAATAGTTTTGGCATGTTGGGTGGGACATGAATAATATTTTCTAGTTTGAAAGCCCTATAGTTCTATGCCAAAGTCCTAAATTGTTTTATGAAAAGTCCTATAACTAGATCATTTGCCACCACCTACCCTTACCTACCGGGTCCACCTTTGTTCATCAATCCTTGAAGGAGACCTATCCAACCTAATCCATCAACTCATATTTCAATGGCAGCAAGAGCTCCTAGGAATTTTTTAAATTGGAATACTGATAGTTCTGTGATTCCCTTGATTCCTCTGACAGCTCATATTTTGATGGAAGCAAGAGCCAACACTTTGAAATCTCTATCAAAGTTCATTGGAGAAGATTTCAAAACTCTCGAAGAACACCTCAGGGATGTCATAGAAATTTTCATCATACATTCTGTTACAAAACAAAGCATAGACCTGAGATTGCTCATGCTTCCTTCGAAGGGATGGCACTCGATTGGTATTGGTTACTAGCACCCAATTCAATTTTTTTTTAAGCAAAAAAGGTGGCAAGCCACCCATACCATAGTATTAATAAAATAAGACTTTTACAGATAAGAAGTAAAACATCCGAAAATACACAATCGAGAGGGCCCTATGATGGCCAAATAAACCTTGAAGGCTCATAGCAAAACCAGATATGTGAGCCATAAAACATAGGAAGTTGAAACCCAACCCATTACAGAGCATTTCTCAGATCCAGTGCTAAATTTCCAAAAAAAAATCTAAAAACCCTAAGATGGCCAGATGAAACATGAAGGCTCATTATACATCCAAATAGCAAAGCCATAAAAAAGCATAGAAAAAAAGCTTAAAGCCATAGCTAAACATCACTCGCAACTGGATCCAAAGCAACAACTCCCGGAAGTACCACCTGCACCAATGGCTCCACATCAACACCATCCTCTTCTCGCAGGTCCTCATCATCCTCCTAATTATCAAAGAATTCTCGAGGCAGGTGAGAAGCCCAATCGGGAGAGTGGATGCGAAGAAAATGGATGGAGACAAACACTTCCCTAACCCTTTGAATCTTCTTCTTAGAAAACATGTAGGAATAAGCATCAAGAGCATTATCAATCTCCTCCATGCAAACTTCCCTAAGGTTGTTCTGAAGAGCCTTATAAATAATCTGAATGACAGGAGACATCCTCATGATGTGAAGATTAAATAGTCCCCCAATGAGAGTGTCGCCCTAATTGATATCATAATCTTTAATCGTAGGAGCCCATCGGTCCAGTGAATAGAAATGCTCGTAGAAAAGACCAATGGCACAGACATGTACATAATTAGCATCCTGGATGAGGTCCATAATATTTGACAGAATATGGGATAGTATGTCCGAGTAATTCAAAGACCTTTCCTTATAACCCTGCATTCAATGATGGCCTGCGATGTTCCTGACAGAGAATTGCACCATCATGCAATCACAATCAACTAGCCTCATCAGCTCCAATATTCTAATCTTGCCCTTGATTTATGTCTCCCATTGCATGGGTGGGAGGAAAATCCTCTGTTTAGCCTCATATCCGCCATGGATCTTGCAACACAAGCTATAGCAGAAAACAAAAGTTGTAAAGGATCAGAAGGAGAGCACACTAGGACTGATGAAGGAAGTCAACTGGAAGTAGCTAAAATGAAGAGAGAAGGATATAAATCAATCTCAATGAGCTTCAGGCAATAATGAATATGGTGTGCATGAAGCAATCTTACTCCTTACGAAATGACCAAAGGTCATGTTTAAGGGATCCCACATGCATCTCATTAATGGTGAAAGGCCATTTAGGACATAAGTGAGTAAACATAATGCCAACAAGGCATATAGCATCTGACTACCAATAAATACAAAGTCTTCTGAAGGGATAGATAAGCTATAAACAAGAGGTGAAGAAAAGATAGCTTCATTAATAGGGAGATCACCATAAAGAAAGCCAACCTTTTAAAAGATTTGGAGGGAGATTTGCAAGAAATGCAACATTAAAGGAAGGATGGAGCCGTATGTTGAAACCATATCAAGAATAAAACCAAAACTTTGAGCTACTAAGTTGGCATCATCATTCTCTAAAATGGCATGTAGCTAGTCTCATAATACTATCTCCCATACAACCACCCGTTAGAGATTAAATCACACCTTATCCACGTCATTAAAGATGATGGGACATTCTCATCACCTGGGAAAAACAAGCCCGTTTGAATATCTTGATCAATTGCAAGGTTGGCAAGCCCATCTGCGACTTTATTACCTTCCCGAAGACAATGAGAAAGAACAAAGGATTCAAATCTCTGCAGACAAATAAAAACTTGCTAAAGAATGTAATTCATTCTCCAGTAAGTCAAATTTTTGGATTTCGGGGCATTTATAGTAACAAGGGAGTCACCTTCTATCCATATTTTTGTTATGCCTTGGCTGAGAGCCAATTGGAGGCCATGAACTAATGCCCAAGCTTCAGCCTCATTGTTTGTGCCCCACGGGATCTTAGACGCTTGAGCTGCAATGAGATGGCCCTCAACATTTCTTAACACAGAACCCAAACTTGACACTCCTGGATTACCCCGATAGGCACCATCAAAGTTAAGTTTAATGAAATCAAGGTCTAGAGGAGACCATTTGACATATTCTCTCTTCTTAGCCTTAGCACTAGAATCCCCTATTAACTTACGATCTAAGGATTTGAGAAGGGGCCAATTAGAAGCAATACCATCATCCCATGAAGACCAAGACAAAGAACCTTCCTTCAAGCTGTGCAACTTAGCCAACAAGATTTCTAAAATAGCATCCTCCAGCATGCGACACGGTTGAATGCAAGATTTAGCTTCCTTCTTGAAGACTCTAAAATTTCTCTCTCCATAAAAACCAGATTAACATCGAAGGCCCCACATCCCATAGACGAGAGAACGTAGAGTTGGGAAAAAGTTTAGGACAATTCCTAAACATATCAGCAAGGGAAGCCAATAAAGGAGACATCCAATTGAGCTTCCTTAAAAACCAGAGCCAACACTCCCTGCTAAATGGGCAATGAAGAAGGAGGTGATCAATACATTCATCCACTTCACCACAGAGAACACATTTGAAGTTCGATCCTAGACCTAATCTCTTAATTCTATCACCTGTTAGGATTTTACCATGTAGCACCAGCCATGAAAAGGCTCCAGCCTTAGGGAGAAGGGCATCATTCCAACAGAGATTCACTAGCCAGTCTAAGAATTTTCTTGGCACTGCAAACTTATAGCCATCTTTAACCGTGTAGGAGCTAGATCTTGCTGTTGTCCAAACAATTTCATCCTCTGTAGGGGAATATAACACAACTCTCTTCTGCAAGATATTACTTAAATTTTTGAGAGGTTAGAAAGTCACAACCCTAAAAGTGTCTCCAAGTTATACGCCAATTACCTGGACAACCATCCAAACACCAATAATCCTTAACTCTTCGACTCCAACAATGTTGCAGGTAGTGTTTGGCTTCAAGCAACCCTTCAATATCCACCAATCCAGCACCACCATTCCAAGAATCCTCCCAAAATTTAACCTTCTCACCATTACGAACAAGCCAAGTAAGCTTCGGAAGAAGGATTTCTCTACACTTAACCATGAAGTTCCAAATTGCTGAACCACATGGGGGGTTTCTGACAGTGAAAATCCTTTCTCTATCCAGGGAATCAAGATATTTCACTCTCGTAAGATTCACCCATCTAGAATTAGGCTTGTTATATAAGCTCCAGACCAATTTGGCTCTAAGAGCTTGGTTTTGAATTCCAATATCTAAGACACCCATCCCACCATTCTCTTTTTCTGAAAATACCTTATCCCAAGCCAATAAGTGAATTTTCTTACCCTCAGAGGTTCCTTGCTAGAGAAATTGTCTGCATATTTTCTCAATTTCTCGATTGACACCTTTAGGTATCTGGAGAATGGACATCATGTATATAGGAACAACAGTAATGACATCTCGGATCATGGTCAACCTCCTTGCCAATGATAACCATCTTCCCTTCCACATGGTGATCTTAGAATACAAGTTTGAAAGAACATCCTTCCATAGATTATTCCTGTACCTCCCATTGAAGAGTGGAATACCTAAATATTTGCCTAGTAAGGATTCAACCCTAAAATTGAAGAACTCTGAGATTTGATCTTGTATGGCCAAATCTACATTAAAGAAGTAAATAATTGATTTTGAACCATTCACCAATTGGCCCGAGGCTTTGCAATAAAAATCTACTATCTGCTTAATTGCATCAGCTTCCTTAGGTGGCGCCTGGCTGGAGAGGATGGTATCATCAACAAATAAAGCATGAGTGAAGGAGTCCTCCAGCCCTTTGAATTTTAATCCTTGCCATATATTATTCCTTTTTGCCACTTTGATGGCACAAGTGAAAGCTTTTGACATAAGAATGAAGAGATATGACGAGATGGGTTCCCCTTGTCTCAATCCTCTGGAAAGCTCGAACAATTCAGAATCAAGTCCATTGACCAAAACCGAGATCCTATATCTTGAAATAAAGGAACAAATCCATTTTCTCCAAGGGCCTGAGAAACCCAATCTGTCCAGGACTGCTAAGAGGAAATCCCAGTTGACTCTATTGTATGCCTTGGCCATGTCAAGCTTGATAATCATTGCTAGATCACACCTTGCCTAAGAGAATGCATAATTTCATGCATTAGAATAGCTCCTTCCACTGTTTCCTTACCCAGGACAAAGGCTCCTTGCTCCTCAGAGATAAGATTAGGTAGTATACATGAATGTCTAATAGTTGCAGCTTTAGAGATTACTTTGTAAACAAAGTTACACAATGAGATCGGTCTAAATTCGTCAAACCTTGCTGGGGCCTTAACTTTTGTAATGAGCTTGAGGGATGTAGACTTGAACTCTTTGAGAACAAAAGTGAATTTTCTAGACTCCTCAACTGCTAAGAAGATATCTTTACAAACAATCTCCCAACAATTCTAAAAAAAAGCCCTATCCACCCATCCGGACCTAAGGCCTTTTATCTTGACATAGAAAAATAGTTGTCTTCACCTCATCCATGGTAAATTCTTTCATAATCTCTTTATTACAGCATTCTTTTACAAGTGTAGGGACATCAAGAAGAACTTTTTGTTCAAAACATCTTCCCTTATCCTTCGACAACAAATTCTTGAAATGCAACTTAGCTTCCCTTAATAAACCCTTAGTGTCTGAGATCAATTCTCCTTGGTGGCCAACAATGGAACGTAAGGAATTTGTTGATTTTCTAACCTTGGCTGAAAGATGAAAAAAATAAGTATTCTTATCACCTTCTTTGAGCCAAAATTCCCTCAACTTCTGCCTCCAAAAAATTTCTTCCCTTTTCAAAACTTATTCTAACTAGGATCTCAACTCTTTCTCCAAATGGTAAGACTCCCCATCCATCCCAAAGAAAATGATTTTGGATTCTAAAGACCTTAGATCCTTCTATATCCTAACCTTCTCACTAAAAATATTCTTGAAAGACAGCCTATTCCAATCTACAATCTTCTCTCTGATAAATTTTAACTTTGAAGAAAGATGGAACATACGCAAACCTCTCACAAAAAGAGCCTCTCACCACTCTTTCACCAAGGAGATGAAGTTTGGATGTCTGAACCACATAGTCTAGAATCTAAACTTTTTTTTTCCATAGATCTTATCTAACCCTACTCTTAACCTAAGGGGAAAGTGGTCCGATCCTGAGAAAGGCATGATATCCACTTCAAAGCTGAGATCCTCATTCAAGCATACTAGAGAGATAAGAAACCTATCAATTCAATCAACAATGTTGAAGAAATCTTTTCTCCTATTTGACCAAGTAAACCTTCCATTTTTTGGGATACAATCAAGAAGATTATTGGATTCTACAAATAGCTTAAAATCTAGTTGGGACTTGGCAAGATGCGAGATTCCTCCTAATTTATCATTATCATCTAACACTGCGTTAAAATCCCCTCCAAGGATTAACATCTCCCTCCTTAAACGTGCTAACCAATAGGAAAGCTGAGACCAAGTCCATTGTTTTGAGATGGTATTAGTAGGGCCATACACATTGATGACCTAGAGATCTTTAAACCTTAAATCTTGTGGAAATTTCCCTATTAGCCAATGATAGTCACATGCTATAACCTCCATTTATGAGATGTGATGCCTCCAAAGAACTGTCAATCCACCAGAGGAACCACATGTTGGTACTAAAGAGTAGTTCTAGCTTTTCCATTCCTTGAAGAAAGTCTCCCCTTGTTCTGACATTAGCTTAGTTTCTTGTAGAAGAATTATATCACATTTTACCTCACTAATCTGAGATTGGATGAGGTGTCTCTTGTTAGGGATGTTTAAGCCCCTAACATTCCACGTTAGGCACCTCATTTTGCTCAAGGAGAGTCATTTGCTCTCCTCTTCCTCAATGACAAGTCTACAGAATTTTGTAAGCCAGCAACAATCTCCTATTGAGATTTGGACCTTCTGATATTTGAGCTCTTCCTAGTAGAAAGTGGGGTATCTTTTCCTATCTTAGAAAATAACTCTGTTTGTGAGATACCCAGAGACCACTCTATGCCTAAGTAGTCCTCTTCAGCGAGGACTTCATCAGTAATTTCATCATAAATCTTAGACGAGACCTTCATTATCACTTCATCTAGAATTTCCTTCAATGTCTCATTATCTAAAATGGGCCCAAAAGAAAAATCATTCATCTCTCAACAGCCTTCATCCCCTTCATACCCATCACCAAACACAACAGTGGTTGCACCAAACCTAGTCTCATGGGTGTCCTCTACTTGATTATCACTAAGAAATTCATCATTACCTTTTTCATAAAGAACCTCGCTCTCAGAGCAAGGTTGTGCTTTATCGAGAGTCTCTTCTCTATCCTGCACAGGTACTAGTTCTTCACCACCCTTATGAATTAGGACTTCCGGGGAAACTTCAGATTCTTGGAGCATTTCATGTACCGGTCCATAGGGAGGGGGAGCCTTGAAGCCCTCATCCATCTTTCCCATATTCAGAAATTCATTTAACCTTGGGAGGTCATCTGGAAGAAAACTTTCCTAAAAAAAAATTGCTTGAATCCAGACACCATCTAAAGTCTTTGGAGTAACCCTTTGTGGAAGAAGCTATTTGGTTTCAAGAAGCACACGAATCCTTGCAGAGGGAGAGGTAAATGAATCTTGTCCAACATTCACTTCCTGACAAACACCCAATGAATTACCTATTCAAAACAAAGTCTCTGTGTCTCTATATTCCATTGTGAGGTAGGGAAGTTGGATCCAAAAAGGGAGCAATGGAATTTGCTCATTGCCTACATGGAAGTTAGATTTGTATTAAAGGAAAAACATCGTCATTTGGCCAAATTTCCATAATATTTTATCCATAATTTTATCCCTTTCTTCTTTTGATAAATAAGAAAAAATGGAAGAAATCATTTCCCAGCATTACACAATCCTTGGTCCCTGGCCAAACCTCTTGATACCATACTTTAAGATCTTCCTCTGAGAAGTGGGGGGAGAGAACTTTCCCTATGAGTGCCATATCCTGAATCTTAGAAGACTTCGTTTGTACAAAACAACTATCTTCTAGGGATACATGTACCTCCTAGTAGTCTGTCCTCCTAATTGTCTCCTTGAAAGTAGGTTTAGGGGTCCAAACTTTCCTCTATTCTGGCCCCCTTTTTGTAAGGAAGTTAAAGTAGTGGAAACAACTTCGTATGCCCATCTTGAGAAGAAACATTATGTAAAACTTTTTAAAACTGATATAACAATTACAAAAATTCCAAAAGCACATTCAAAACATGAAATAAATGTTTAAATGAAACACAAAACACCAGATATACATGGGGAAAACCCTTTTGGGTGAAAAACCCCACACTCTAAAAGCCTACTCAATGTATTTCAAATCCAACAACAAGATTACATACACTTGTAGAGCAAGTTTATTACAAGAGTATCACCAATTGCAAAGTCCGAAGATACCACTTACTAAAAGTAACCAATGAAAAGCAAATTCGATCCAAAACTGGGAAGTGAATCAATTCATTAATGGAATATCCATAAATGCTTAACATTTAGTAAATTTCCATAATAAGCAAAGATCATTTACAAGTACAAGAAGGAAGTCACATTACATCTTTTATAATTGTTCCCAATACATCGATAATACATAATGAGAACTACAATTTACAGAATAACTAATAATCACCTTCAAATTGTTTAGTTAGATACACCATTCATATAATGCTTGTCTTCGGGACAGTAACCTACACAACTCTTTTAGCATGAATTTGTACTAGATATAAACATTAGTCATGTAAAATCAATAAACAACATATTAGATATCAACACACAAGATGACGAACCTACAGGCCCTAAGGGGCCGACCTAATGCCTCGGGGGCTCATCCCAGATGGCCTTGCCTACGTACGCGTAGTGCAGAGGCTTTGTAGTTTAGGGTAACTTGTCTTGCAATCACAAGGTTGATTTAATACATTTGTTCAAAAAAATGACAGCAAATAATACTTAATCAAGTCTTTATTAGAACAAGGCTCCCTCTTGACATTAGTAGATGTTAAGACAAGGTCTTCACCACAAAGTTCTAACAATAATGACTTGGTTCTCGATAGTGAAAAGGTTATGCCCATTCTATAATCATGACCATACTAAGTAGTTCAACTTATAGAACCATTATTTTGATGTAAAGAAAGAAAGCGGATAAAATACCCAATAAGTCATACCTAAATGAACTAAACCACTTAGACAAAATCTATCTATGATCAATGAGAACAAAATGAAAGTAGAAAACTAAATCAAATGCAAACACAAATGATTATACCTTCCTTTTGACTCACAAATCGAAGAGGGAAGGAGTGGCACCCATGATCTCCTCAGATTTTACCCAAGACTAGAATGTATGTGGATTGCTCAATGCTTTTCAACACAATAGGATGGGAGACAAGTGGATTCAGATAGAGATTGAGATGGGGATGAGGGATAATTTTGACATTATAATAGTAAGATGAAGGAGAGTGTGGAGTGATTTTGGCAGAGGTTTGATGCATGAAGAAGTCCCTCCCAAATGGCTTGGAGAGGGTCTCATTTATAGATTTTCTGAAAGAAGGATGGAGGATGAGGATTAAAAGATGAGATCAAGGGCTAGGAATAAAAGTAAATCTTTTATTCATTTGGGAAAAGGGGTGATAAATGAGGTATGGGTGTGAAAGAATGTGAAATGAATTAAAAATTTATTTGGGGAATGGGAAATGAATTAAGAATTCATTTGGGGATAAGAGGTAATGAATGAGGATGGGTGAGGTAAGGGGTGTGTAAGAGAAGTAAATATGATGTGTGATTTGTTTCAAGTTTTAATTTGGGGGATGTGGGGAAGGGTGTTAACTAGGTTTGACCACCCAAATGAGAGGTTAGGACTAATTAAACAGAGATTTTGCTTATTGATCCTAGGGCTAGGATGAGGTAGGCTAGGGTAGGTTAGGGTAGGTCAATTAGTAGGCTAGATTAATTAGATAAGGATGATTTATCTAATTAATGAGGATTAGGGAAAAAGGAGAATTGGACTAAATAAATATTGGGAATATTTATTTGATTAATGAGGGATAGTGTTGTAAGGTCTAGTGATAAATTAAGTGAGTTAATTGATCACAAGGGATAGACAGATGGTTAGAGATAACTTAATTAAATAAAATGAATTTATTTAATTAATATGAGGGATAAATTGGTGTCGAGACATGGGAAATTATTTTGTGAAGCAAGCCAATTTTAGGTGTCTACATTTGCCCCTCTTTGAGATGGTGGTGCGGCTAAGTAACATCATTTCAAAGAAGTTAAAACATAGAGTTGGATTGGATAGAAAAAAGATTTTGGCTTAGAAGAATAGGGTAAGGTTTGGGGATAATTGGTAAGGGTGATGCCCCCTCAAGAGGATAGGCGGGTTGCAAGAACACGGTTGTGCTCTCAAAATGGATGGAACAGATTGGTAGAAGTGGTTGGAGGATAAGGAGCGAGATGAAAGTGTGATGATGGTGGGAGATTGATTGGTGGATGATCATTGTGCTGAAAATGATTTAGAGCAATCCTAGGTTTGATATAGCAAAGTGGATATTTTCACCAAGGTATAGAAGACCAGGGTGATGATGTTTATCCAACATTTGCATGGACTAGACACGCAGACAAAGGGATGATCTCATGCATGCCCAAGATAGTACAACCTTGTCCTGATGAGGGAAGGGGACTCATAGCATAAGCCCTTAATACACAAAAGGTATGATGAACCTTAGATGCATAAGGAGATCAATATGCTATAACCGACCCTACGATCCACAAGATATGAATACTAGCTTGGAGTAATGAAACCAACCCACAAGCATAGCATACAAAAGCAAGACTATGCCCCATTCTAGATGTTTTTGCCACATACCATGATATAGTAAGATCAAGGTAGCTTTGATGTGATCTTCAAATAGGACAAAAGATAAAAATCAAAAACAAAAAGACCAACGAACCAAACAAGTAATCATTGTCTCTCTTGCCAAGATGGATGATGATTTGATAGATTCTACCTATTGTAGGAATGACATATCCTAAGGCAAGAATCAATGGATGATTGGATCATGCTTAGTTGATGATGTAAGATTGGCTCAAGATATGATGGTGACAAGTTGTGGTTGATGCTGATTTGATAGTTGGTGATTTTTGATTAAGGGACGATGCTTTCATAGGTAATGTGATGCTTGGATCTAGTGTAAGCTCAGCGGGTTGGAGGGGTGCATCTTGATGATGTTGGAAGATAATGTGATGTTGATGGAGCAATGTTGATTTTGTGATGCACAAATTATTGTTGGAATTTTGTGTGTTTTCTATTGTTTTTGGTATTTTTTTTTTTTTTTTTTTTTTTTTGGATTTTTGGATTTTTTGAAAAGGAAAGGTTTATTATGAGATGGTTGCATTGGATTTCATGTGGATAAACTTTATGCTAGATAGCAATGACAAGGGAACACCAAGTCTAGAGGTGAAGGTGATGGGGTTGGATAGGGGGATTGGCGATGAAAGGATAATGGATAGGAGATTAGTGGTAGATGAATGGACAAGCAATAGGGATGCATGTTAGATAGATGGAAGATAGGGATGCTGATTTTCTCCAAGGGCTAGGTTGCAAGGAATCATATGCCCCAATGCTTAATGAATTTTGCATGATGGGCTCATGTTTGAATGGATGGTCTTTGCAATAGATGGATGGAGGATGTACTTATAAAGGGAGTATGCCAAGAGGTCTCCAAAGCATGTTGTTGATATTTTTCCTCTTGTCTTTATCAAGATCTAAGGTGGGAGATGGTAAAAGCAAGATATAATGGATAGGATGGATGGGAAATGATGGGATGAATAGGGGGTAGTGGATAGGAATATGATAAGATAAGGATACATGGATAGGATATACATAAGGATGTTATGGATGTGGATGAAAGATATGGTTTTGCCCCCAAGTGTAGGGATACAAAATGGATGGAGAAGGGATTACGCATGACGCCCACAAGGGGTTTTCATCATGGTACTTGCCCAAGGCGCCACAAGGAGTGGTTTTCACCATTGGACAGATTTTTTCTCTTTACTATTTTCTTGATTTTTTGATTTTTTTGCTTTTTTGATGGAGTGGGGACTCTAGCGTCTATTTCCATAACACGGAGGAGATGGTCCCATGTTGGATAGCCTTTTGGATGATGATTGCATGGATGTTGGTAGATAGGAGAAGATGGAATAGATGGTGGATAATAGATTATGATGTGGATTATGCGGATTATGATGTGGATTATGCAAAAGCATGGACCATAGGGATGTGATGGGGAAGATATGTAGGATAGTGAACAAAAGATGGAGAGATGGGGGTATGTGGGAATGTTAAGTGGTGGAGGGGAACCAAGACCAATGGCTGCACACACCGTGATGTATTTGGAAGCTTGTATTTTGGATGTGGAGTTGGGAGTAATGGGGATCGAGATAGGGGATTTTTGAATGGTCGATTTGGGGTTTTAGGGACCTAAATGGACTTAGGAATTCTGGGATTTTTAGATGGGGAGCATGATGTCTGGGAGTTTGGAGTCGATTGGGATGTATATGCCTCATTATAGTTTAGTGCTTTATGTTTGGGGACCCACACCATTTTTGTTTTTGCTTTTTCTTGTGATGGTGTGGGATTTGATAGCCTTTTGAATTTTTTATTTTGCTTGGAAGGGATAACATCTTTAGGCTTTGGTGATCTATGCATTGAGGCATTCAAATTATTACTTTTGAATCCCATGGATTTGAGGGAAGCTTCATGTTTGAAAGATGTGTGCTTTTGTTGGTCTTGATTGGGAAATTTAGGGGGTTGATGGATGGAGGGATAAAAAGTGGATTTATGGATAAATGGATGAGGAGATTTGACGATGGGGATATTAGGAGTTGGGAGGATGGGAGGATAAGAGGATTTATGGATAGAGATGTTTGGTGTTGGTAGGATCGAAGTTAGAGTGGATTTGATAGGAATATTTGGAGTTGGAAGTAGTGGAGGTAAGTTTGATGGAGGAAGATGGATGGTCACATGCTTTTGCAAATGATAGGATGATGGAGGAGGGATGGCGACATAGGCTTTGGGGGTGCGATGAGATGCACCATGTTTGGGATTAGATGAATGGATTTTAGAAGGTGGGTGGATAGTATCAACATGTTTAGATTGTTTGTCTTGGGATGTATAGCCAAGGCCATGCGAGGATGGATGGAATGTGGTGTGGATGGGCTCCAAGATGCCTTGGTCGTGAAGGCCTAAGCCTTTGCCTTGATAGTTCATATGTTGGAGCATGTGACATGCAATGGGATGTTTGGTGCTTTGGAAACAAGACGCGAGTCTGTTATTTGTTATAGAAAGATAGGTGGTGGATGGAAATTGTTCACCTCCTACAAGGGAGTCACCATGGATGAAAGTGCTTTTTCCAAGTAGATAAGGGAATGGATTTGGGATGGGATTGGTAGATGGAGGTAAAGGATTCATGTGGGATGGTAAAGGGGTGGTAGAAGATGGTGTGAGATCAATAAGTTGATCAATGGCTGGTAGGGGATTGGGGATCTTATTAGATGGGATGGTTAGATCTTGATTAAGAGAAGGGGTTGATATTTCAACATGCTTTGGATTTGATTCTTGACATAGCTCATGTGCTTTGATAGAAGTGGAAGTGATTTGGATAGATGTGGTGGGTGCTTGGATGGATGTGATAAGTGCTTGACTTATGTGTTCTTGAACATGGCTACATGATGGTTCTTGAGTTATGATAGGCGATTGTTCAAGGGGTTTGGTGGATGTTGGATTTCATGAGGGTGTTTGATTCCTTGCTAATAGCCAATGGATGGTGTCCTTCATGAGTGTATGGGTTGAAGAACAATATAATGGATGGATAATGATGGTGGATGGTGCAGGATTAGGATTGGGATTGGATGGGTAGGTGATAGGATTAGGTAATGATAGTTCTTGGATGGGTTCGAGGATAGGTGTGGGATTGGATGGTGGTGTTGGAGGGGTGGGGGATTGGGGGGATTCCTTTGCTTTTCTTTTATTTTTAGGTGATGTTCTTTGGAGGAAATCCCACAAGGATTCGTTGGATGTGATAGTGTTGGGACTTGGAAGATTTGATGGTGGATGGGTGATAGGGATTGGTGGATTGGGAGATACATAAGGTGATGGATTAAGGTTGATAAGGTTGGAGGGATATTGTGATGGGGGGATTGGAGGATGGGGATTAGGAGATGGGGGATTTGGTTGTTGATATGAGGTTTGGATTTCAGATATAAGGTGTGCTAGATTGGTGTTCCCTTGATCAAAGTTAGCATGACAAAGGTTGGGGGATGGATAAGGTGGAGGTATTGATTGGTTGGATAAGTATGATGGCATGGATGTGTAAGGGGATGGTGATTGATATGAGGGTAAAGGTTGATATGATGAAGGTTGATATGATGGAAGTTGGTATGAGTTTGAAGGTTGATATGAGGTTGATGGAGTGGATACGTAGGATGTAGGTAGGTATGATGAAGGTTGAAAGAATGAAGATTGATGTGATGTGGATGGGGGTGATATGTAGGATGTTTGTTGATATGATGGAGGTTGGGTAGGGGCTTGGGGTTCTCCAATAATGAGGTGTGCTAAGGGTATATCTTTAATGTCATTTTTGAATTGCTCCTTAGCATTAGGATCCATGTTCTCATAGACTTTTCTATGTCTTTGTAATTGTTGTATTGCTTCATAAAGATCCATTTTGTGGGAGAGCTATGAGATGATGGGGGCTGATGGATGATTGTGATGTTGGGAATCAAAATTTCAAGACCTTAAGATGATTTGATTTGATTTGTTTTTTGTTGGATGGTTCTCTATGCTTTTGATAGACTAATGATCTTAAGCAAGAGGTTTGATGTGTTTGACTAAGGTCTTGATTTTTTTGATTGGGTTGATTTGGATTTGGATTTTGATAATGATGTTGGGGGACTTGGATGTTGATTGGGATCAATGTTGATATGATGTGATGATGGCTTGGATATGATTAGGGTTTGATATGGAATGATTAGGATAATGGTTAGGATGATGTTGGTAGGATGAGGATGAAGGATGAAGATGTGACTAGGATGTGCTTAGGGATGAATGGGATTGAAGTTGATTTGACAAGAATGGAGATAATGATGATGTGTAATGATTAGAATGATGTTATTTGGATAATGATTTAGATAAAATGATGATGATTGATCATGTAGAGTGATAAGGATGCGATTAGGATTGATTTAGGATGACTTGGATGTGATTAGGAATGAAGTGGTTAAGAATGGGTGATTAGGATGAGTGTGATTGGATTTGAATATGTTGGAAGAATGAGTTGAATGACTTGTCTTATGTGTTTGATGTTTAGCTTGTTTTGGCAATGTTCAATGAAATGATCACACATCTACAATCATGAATCACTCACACAAGACACAAGCAATTTTGAATTTTAAAAATGAAATGTAATGATGACTAAACAAGCATAAGTGGAAGACACATCAACATGCCCTAATGTCTAGTTTGATGTAAGGTATGGCCAATTAGGTTTGGGCAATGTTTATATGAGGTTGACTAGGATTTGAAAGTGAAATCCTGTCACATAGCCGGGAGAAGGGGGTAACCCACCCTTCACCTTCACTTCCCAAAGGTAGAAAGTTCTTTGGGGCTTAGCCAAGAGTGACAAGATTCTGATTTCAATGAGGGTGTCTTTCGATTCAGCCTCCGATGAGGTTGTCCCTAGGGGTGATGAAATCCCCTAGCAGGCCTCCTAGGAAAGGGTAAACAAAAGCGAATCAAGTGAGGTTTTTTTGATCTCCAAGGTCACCTTGCAGTGTGAGGAGAGAGCATACACACGCCACTTGATTCACACTTGCACTTGTAAATTATCCCTTAGAAATTGAAATGTGAGAAAGACATGTCAATCAATGATTCTTTTCAACCCAATTTCAAGATGTGATTGAAGACACTGGTTGATTTTATGCTTAATTTCAATGATGTGTGATCAAACAATGATTCATTTTATGAGCCCAAATCAAAATGTGTTTGCAAACAATGATTCATTTTATGTCCCAAATCGAAATGTGTGATGAAAACAAGATTGAAGATGAAAGATTAGAATGAATGTACCTAGATTGTTTTCGCTATCTAAGCTGCTATGTTTTTCTGATTCTGATGTTGTTCCAGCCCCGAATGATCACCTGCAAGTCACAAGAATGAAAATGGAGCAAGTAGACTAGCCAAGATGATTGTTATGCAAAAATTAAGAATTTGATAAAAAAATCTGATGAAGATGAATAGATACAAAAAAATGAAGTGCATAAACAGATTCTAGACAAAATTTCATGCAATTTGAAAAAAAAAATCGCTGAAAAAGGATCAAATTTGCAAAAGATATGAGCATTTGAAGTTTTGAAGCATCTTTGAATTTGACTGCGAAAAAAGGTAGGAAAAAGGTACAGTCACCTGAAAATTTCCTCACAACTGTGTAGTTCACCTCGTCCTCTTTCTGATGAGTGTTTGTTTGTGAAATTCTGCCACCATATGACCAAGTTATGAGCGAGAGAAAAAAATGCCTCCTTTGGTATGTAGAAGGCACTAGGAGGTTACCCTAGCAGTTAACTTGACTGCTGATAGTTTGAATGAACACGGTCACATGCTGGCGGCTAGAGTTAGCAATTAAGTTTGATGGTTAAAGAAAAAAAGGCCCCTGGTCACTGATATGACCAGGGGCTTAAGCTTTTGAAAAAAAAAGACAAATGAGGGGCTTTAATAGCCCCTACCCCCTATCCCTCGCAGTCACTGCTATGACCAAGATTTAAAACTTGAGCATAGGGTTTAAAGCCCAATAATACTAAGCAATTTAGGGTTTTTTTTTTATTTCACCATTTTTTGTTATGGTTTTTCTAGTGGGCGGAGGGGACTCAGTGGGTGGCACGGCGGCGACCTAGGGTATGTGCAGGTGGCGAGGAGGGGTGGCGTGACAGAGGGGGCAGTGGAGCGCAGGGATGAGGGGAGAGGGGAGAGGGAGTGAGGGCAGCGCTGGAAGCGGGGAGGAGGGAGCGACGCGGGAGAGTTCGGGAGAAGGGGATGTGCAGGATTCTGAGGGGAACGGGGGGTGCTGGGTAGGGAGTGTGAGAGGGAAGGGTGGTTGGTGGGTAGGCAGAGGGAGGGGTGGGTGAGGAGAGGCAGGGGATGGGGAGCGGGCGGTGGCGGTGGCAGGAGCAGCGGAGTGAGGGCGGCGGTGGTTGATGCAAGCAGCGGCGGCGAGGGCGGCAGTGGAAGCAACAAACACCAATGGTGGTTTCAACTGTGTAGGAAATGGTGGTGGCAAGTAGGTGGCTAGAAATCCATGGGAGCGGCGGTTGGGAGGTGAAGCAGTGGATCAGGCAGCAGTTTGGGCAGCGACCCAAAAAACCTGCAATCTTGACCGTTAATCCTGCAAAATCAACCTTGAAACCTACAAAATGAAACCAGATATCATAGCATACAGACAGGGGAAAGATTAGTATGCTAGGGGTATGGTTATGTACAGTACAGACTGTACCCTAAAAAATTTTCAAAAATTTTCAAAAATTTCGTCACAGAACCTAGGCAAGTTTACTGTCAAAATTCATAGAAACAACGTCCTGATCATAATAATGCAGTCCGTTTTTGCCCAAGACACAACCTGTAACAGTTTGTCACCAAAATTTGCAAAACTTCCTAAAACGAGAGTTAGAAAACGAAGATTTTGACAACAAAACCTTCACAAAACGGCGATTAGATCCAAGACCGGGCGTGCCAATGTGATCAATGAGAACAAAATGAAAGTAGAACACTAAATCAAATGCAAACACAAATGATTATACCTTCCTTTTGACTCACAAATCCAAGAGGGAAGGAGTTGCACCCACGAGCTCCTCAGATTTTACCCAAGACTAGAATGTATGTGGATTGCTCAATGCTTTTCAACACAATAGGATGGTAGACAAGTGGATTTAGATAGAGATTGAGATGGGGATGAGGGATAATTTTGACATTATAATAGTAAGATCAAGGAGAGTGTGGAGTGATTTTGGCAGAAGTTCATGAAGAAGTCCCTCCCAAATGGCTTGGAGAGGGTCTCATTTATAGATTTTCTTAAAGGAGGATGGAGGGTGAGGATTAAAAGATGAGATCAAGGGTTAGGAATAAAAGTAAATCTTTTATTCATTTTGGGAAAAGGGGTGATAAATGAGGTATGGGTGTGAAAGAATGTGAAATAAATTAAAAATTCATTTGGGGAATGGGAAATGAATTAAGAATTCATTTGGGGATAAGAGGTAATGAATGAGGATGGGTGAGGTAAGGGGTGTGTAAGAGAAGTAAATGTGATGTGTGATTTGTTTCAATTTTTAATTTGGGGGATGTGGGGAAGGGTGTTAAACTAGGTTTGACCACCCAAATGAGAGGTTAAGACTAATTAAACAGAGGTTTTGCTTAATATTTCCTAGGGCTAGGATGAGGTAGGCTAGGGTAGGTTAGGGTAGGTCAATTAGTAGGCTAGATTAATTAGATAAGCATGATTTATCTAATTAATGAGGATTAGGGAAAAAAGAGAATTAGACTAAATAAATATTGGCAATATTTATTTGATTAATGAGGGATAGTGTTGTAAGGTCTAGTGATAAATTAAGTGAGTTAATTGATCACAAGGGATAGATAGATGGTTAGGGATAACTTAATTAAATAAAATAAATTTATTTAATTAATAGGAGGGATAAATTAGTGTCGAGACATGGGAAATTGTTTTGCGAAGCAAGCCAATTTTAGGTGTCTACACTATCATATACCCATTCCATGTAATATCAATAATATGGTATAAAGAAAACTATCGTCATTGGTACTATCATGAGAACAATACCAAGAAAAGACATTTCCTTATAAACTCTACCAAATAAATAGACATTAAATAAAATTAAGATAGATTAACAAATTAAATTAAATAACAAAATATTTATTTTCATATGGTACTCCAAATTTAAAATAAAAAATTTATATAATTTACTTTAGAACAAAAGAACAATCAATTAATTTGATTATAATAAAAGAAATAACTAAATTAACATTAAACTAGTTTAATTAATATGATAATGAAAAGAAAATTAAAATAGACTTTATTACTAATATTAATTTCTTTCTTTTTGCTTTTCTTAAGTTTCTTTCTTTCTATCTTTCTAATCATATCCTAATCCAAACTTTCCTTTTTGTTTTTGTTTTTTTTGTTTTTCTATGGATTTGTTTCTATTCTTTTTTTTTCTATTACCATTTTCTTAAGTTAAATTTCTATTTAATCTTCCTTGTAATATTCCTAAACTTCCATTCTACAATTTATTTGTTTTTCTTGATGCAGTTGTAGGTTTGTTGGGAATAAAGAAAATTCAAAACTAATTTGTGCAAGAACATGCTGATTTTAATATACACATACTTGCAACTATATTATATCTATTGAGACCGAACTTCTATATCAGTAAAATAAAATAAAATAAAATTTCTCACCTTATCTCTACCAATTAATATATCAGTAATTTCAATAATTTAATCCATTTAATTCATATACTAAATTTGAAAGAATTTACCATATTTTATTTTAATGTAAATAAAATAAATAAATAATATGTAATACTATAATTTTTATTGAGAAAAAGAATATGACAATGATATTAAATGTTACAGAAAATCAGAACCAATAGTAAAAAGCATTAATATCTTCCTTATTTCTAAACAAAGTTTAAAAATTCAAGATGCCACGGATAGATAAAACATAGGGGAAGGGAATAAAACCTAGAAGGGAATTAGAGAGATTCATGAACATGAAAAAGTTGTTCATGCCAAAAAATAGACCAATACCCTTCAAAAACATGGAGAAAGAAAATAATATCTCAGTCATCACTTTGATATTTTGAGGATTGCATTTAGGCTTCACCTATGTTACAAATCTTAAGGAAGTGATTCAATCATACTCCACACCATGTCCAGGGCTATGCTAACAATCAGACATCAACCAAGCAAACTACTCCATTACTTAATAGTTGTACAAAAAAAAACACAATACAAAAGATAAAGTATAATATCACACCTATGATATTGGCTTGAATAAATAGATACTCTAAGCACACAATATATATATCTATTCTACTCAAATTCATCAAAGAATGTTTTTAAGGGATAGAATAGATATGCAACAATAAGTTCTACATTGATAATCAATAAACAAAGATCCATTTTCAAGGTCAAAATGAATCCCTTCCAATAACACTCATTCCCCCAAAACTTACTATCTCCCCCTCCTCTTTTATGATCATTTTATTTCTATATTTTTCTATTTCTTAGATTTTTGCTCTTATTTTTGTTCTTCTTTCTATTAATTTAGCTTTATTCTATCCTTTTATTTTTCTTTTCTTGTTTCCTTTTTCTATTCTTTCGAATTTGACATTATCCATTAAGAAATTAAATTTTGAAATGGATATTATTTTAACTAGAATATATATTTAATTGTTATTTTTAATTAACTTTTAAGATAAAAAAGCATAAATGACAATGCATCGTTATCTATTCTAAAACATATCAAATTATCTAAATAATTATTCAAAATTTATTGCCATTAATCTATAATGACTATTAGTCAAATGATTATTCTAATGCAATACAATTATTAATGCGACTAAATAATTTAGTCTAATCAGCCAAATTAATTATGAAATTATTTTTCACACACACAGATATATTGATGCGATTTAATCTACATGAAACTATGTGGTGTGTGTAGATTCTCTTCACCACAAGTCACCATCTCGAAATTAGTCGACGATCATTAAAATAATAATATTTAAATTTAAAATTAATTATTGAAAATAGGGGTTGTGACACCAGTAATCAACTCTAGAAGAATTCTAGTAGCATTCCAGTAGTATAACAGTACCTACAAACTCACATATGCAAACTACTCCTCAAGCCTCTAATTTATACACTTTTGACTATACAAGAAGCCGTCTCTAGTTTTACAGAACCATGTGTGAAGCTTCTTAGCCAAGATTCCATTCTAAAAATAAGCTCTCATGTCCAAAATGAAATCCCCTATTTTTGACCCTTGCAGATGTCATAGAATATGTCATTGTATGCCTAAAAATAGGCCTTCCATAATATACCACTATGTGGGCATCTTTTAACACCTAATAAACCAATTTTCAAAGCACCGACAATGCGTAACAGCTGTAGGAAAATGTTAAATGAAAAACAACTATTATGGGAAATATGCAGCAAGGTTGAGACACCTCATTTCCCAATATTCTCCCACTTGTCAAATACCTTCCAAGAGCCAAGGGAATAACACCATCATGGATCAACTGCTAGGGGCCAAAAGGCCCATAGACTCAAAACACCACCTAAATTTTGTTGTACTCATGGACTTAGTTAATGCATCTGCAACATTCAACATAGTCTCTACCTTTTCTAGCTTCACCCTGCCATCCTTAACCATATATCTCACGAAGTGATATTGAACATCAATGTGTTTAGTCCTAGCATAAAAAGTCAATTTCTTTGCAAGGTAGATTGCACTTTGACTGTCACAATAAACTGTAACTGCACCCTATTTCAATCCAATATCTGAACACAGATGCTTCAGCCAAATGGCTTCTTTACAGGCATGAGTAGCTGCCATGTACTCTGCCTCAGTAGTGGAAAAAGTGACCACAACCTGTCACTTTCTCATCCAACTAATTGCACCACCATTAAGAGTAAAAAACATATGCACTGGTGGACCTTCTACTATCGACATCACCAACCCAGTCTGAATACACAAAACCATGAATACTCAGGGAATGTTGATCTCCTGTATCATGAAAATAAATAGAGTACTCTGTTATACCCCACAAATATCTGAAGACCCTCTTAACTGTATCCCAATGCACTCTTCCAGGATTAGACATATAACGAGAAATAACTCCCATTGCTTGGGCAATGTCTGGTCTTGTACAGACCATAGCATACATTAAGCTTCCAACTGCACTCTGGTAAGGCACTCAACTCATGTCTTCCATCTCCGATGGGTATGTAGGACATTGTGAAATAGAGAGCTTTGTTCCCAATGTAACAAGAACACAAAGTGGTTTACAATCTTGCATGTTAAACCTTTGTAAAACTAAACAAACATACTTACTCTGGGCAAACCATAGCTTTCTATTCTCATGATCTCTTTTGATCTCCATCCCAAGTATGTGTTTTGTTGCACCAAAATCTTTCATTTCAAATTTCATAGAGAGCTGAGATTTCAATTCTACAATCAAACCTTTGCCTTTCCCAATAAACAACATGTCATCAACATATAAAGCAATTACTAAGAAACAATCACCATCAGATTTAAAATATACACAGTGATCAGATTTAGACCACACAAATCCCAAACTCAACACATAAGTATCAAACTTCTAGTACCACATCCTAGGACTTTTGTTTAAGGCCATATAGAGATTTCTTTAACTTACTAACCAACTTGCTTTTACCTTTCACCACGTAGTGCTCTAGCTATGTCATATAAATTTCTTCCTCCAATTCACCATGAAGGAAAGCAATTTTCACATCCATTTGTTCGACCTCTAGGTCATAAGCTGCTCCAATATATAATAAAAATTGAATGGATGTCATTTTAGGAATAGGAGAAAAGATCTCACTGTAATCAATACCCTCAACCTGAGAGTATCCCTTCGCAACCAATTGTGCCTTATACTTTTCAACATTTCCATCTGAACCAATCTTTTTCTTAAATACCCATTTACATCCAATAGGTTTTCATCCTTCAGGCAATGGTACTAGGTCCCATGTATCATTTCTTTCAAGGGCTGCCATCTCTTCATCCATGGCTATTTTCTAAGACTTTGCATCATTCATACCCAAAGCCTCTTGCACAGATCTTGGTTCATCAATGTTAATACTCAAAGTAAATATACACTTCCATCATCAAGTGAATATCCATACCTTTCAAGTGGTTGCCTATGCCTTGTAGACTTTCGAACAAGCTAAGGTGGAGGTTCTTCCACTTCTTCCTCCTCTTTTTCCTCTTCTGAAGATTGAGAGCTTGATGAGCTCTCAACTTCTAGTCTATCTTGGGGTCTCGATTCAACTTTCTTAGGCATAGAAGGAATTTAAATCACATCCTTTTTCTATTTAATTTCTTTATGCTATTCTGGCTGAAAAGTAATAGGTGAAGATTTAGTCTCTCTAAAAATAACACTTCTAGAATAAATTACCTTATGTACAACAGGGTCCCAAAGCTTGTATCCTTTCACACCATAGCTATAGCCGATAAAGATACATTTGAAAGCCTTAGAATCCAAATTTGTTCTCTTCTTCTTAGGCACATGTGCATATGACTCACAACCAAAAACTCTCAAATGTCTAAGTGAAGTCTTTTTCCCCGACCAAACCTCCATTGGTGTTTTATCAACAAGCGTTGATGTAGGAGATCTATTTATCAAATAACAAGTAGTGGCAATAGCTTCAACCCAAAACTTTTGTTCTAGACCAGCTCCACTCAACATGCTCCTAGCCTTCTCCATCAATGTTGTGTTCATTCTTTTTGCAACTCCATTCTGCTGAGGAGAATACGGAGTTGTCTTTTGTCTTTTAATCCTATAATATGTATAGAATCTATCAAATCTGTAGAACAATACTCACTGCCATTGTCAGTCCTCAAACATTTAATTTTCTTTCCAGTCTAAGTTTCTACCATAGCCTTGAACTCCTTAAAATGACTAAAAACTTCAGATTTACTCTTTAAAAAAGATACCCATGTTGTCCTATTGAAATCATCAATGAAAGTAACATAATAAACTGATTTACCAATAGAAGCAACATCAACAGGACTAAATACATCCAAATGGATTAGATCCAAAATACATGAAGAATTATGAGAAGATGAGTAAAACTAAACCTGGTTCTGTTTGCCATAAATACAATGTTCACAGAAATCAAACTCTAGATTGCAATCATTCAACCCTTCAACAAGGTTCTTATTTTTCAGGGCTTTTAAACGCTTCTCTCCAATGTGGCCAAGCCTCTGGTGCCATAACATAGTCTTCTTTGTAGGCAAATTTGATTCAGTAGACAGAGCACCCTTGGGTACCCAGAAGCCACGACCATCCACAGAAGAGGAAACCATCTCTTTTTTTAGCGAAGTAGTTTCTAGCTTAATTTTATCAGAAGTGCTATTGTACTCAACCGTGCATGCATCAAGCTAGTACAATATACCCAATCTACTTCCTCTTGCTATCACCATAGCACCTCTCACCATTTTCACACCTGCTTCAAAAAATTATACATGCACACGCACAGCTATTAGCTTACTAATAGATAATAAATTTCTTTCTAGTCTTGGGATATGCAAGACACCATCAAATTGTCTAACTCTACCATCAGAAAATTTCACATGAATACTACCATAGCCAACAATGTCAATGAAAGAATTATCACCCAAATACACCTTACCACCATCATAGTTTTCATACTTACTAAACTAGTTTCTGTTCAAAGTCATGTGGAAAGATGCACCTGAGTCTATCAACCATGCATTATCACTTGCACGAGTGGCTAAGGCTGCAATAAAGTCATCTCCATCTTCTTTCTCGGACTCAAAATTAGAATCTTGCTTCTTCTTCTTCTTCTTTTTCTTCTCTTCTTTACATTCCTTTTGGAAGTGTCTGGATTTTCCACAGTTCCAGCATATTTCCTTGGACTTACCAAGAGATTTTGATCTCCCATTATTCTTAGACTTAGAATGGCCACGCTGCTTCTCATCTTTGTCTTTGTCTTTTGGTCTTCCTCAAACACTCAAAGCCTCTTTGGCATTCAGAGAGACCTTCCTTCTCATTTCCTCAGAGAGTAGAGAACCAACAACATCCTCCATCTTCAAGACAACTAAAGTACTCCCAATGGCCATGATTAGGCTATCCCATGAGTCTAGCAGCGAACACAACAAAGTTTGGCACCTTTCTTCTTCATCCATTTTCACCCCAACTAAAGTCAACTGAGTCACCAACATATTGAAAGTTTCCAGATGCCTAGAAATCCATCCACCTTCTTCCATTCTCAAGGAATACAACTTCTTCCTCAAGAAAATCTTGTTACACCCCATGTGTTTCCATCTACTTACTATTTACCCAGATTGGTTAATTTGTTTGGAAAGTGGGTGATTATGGATTTTCACATCTATATATGTGTTTTTATCCATTTACTATAGATTGGATATTTTGTGAAAATTGAAGTATTTATGAATCTTTGCATCTATATGTGTTATTTATCTTGAATGCAATATGATGAGAAAAATAATAATGCCATATCTTGTATTTAATGTAGTTATTGTTAATTAATGATATATTTTGATCAGCTAACTACTGTGGCGATGATCTAAGTGGATGCAGGATCAGGTTGTCCCTTCGAAAGGGAGGGGAGGTATCACTCAGGGGAAGGACTTGGTCTAGTAACTTTAGTAAAACCTATATTGAGCAATCACACACTCACAACCCTATCTTGACCTAGGTTGTGTCAAGTCAGTTGGGTAGCGGTAAGTGATGTTTGTTGTGAATCTTGATTGCATGTTTGATGATCGTGTGAGAACTGTGATTTTATCTGCATGTTGATAAGTTTACGATTGCATAGAAAAAGTTTTATCATGAAACAATTTTATGTTATGCATGTGTTTATGTGGTTGTCATTCATGTCACCAATGTATGTGTGGTTTCCATTTATTTGTGTCGTTAGTATGTGGGTCATGAGTTTATTTGTTTTTGAGTGAAGTCGATAAACATATATATATGATAGCTTTTGCTATTATAAACATATAGATATATATACATGTGTATACATAGTTATTTATGATTTATGAGATACTGATGAATTGGTGAGAACATTATCATATCTATGTGGATTTCATGTCGATTTTATTGTAATACATGAATGCATGATCAATATGTTAGAAGAGATTTTATTTACAATTTATTATAATAATATTATTATTAATATACTCCTATGTTTTTAAAAAATATGTAATTTTAATACTTTTGGAAAAAATGATATTGTTTTATTAAATATTTTCCATTTGATATATATATATATATATATATATATATATATATATATATATATATATATATATATATATATATATATATATATATATATATATATATAATTTAAAAAAAAAAGAGGAGGTTTATTTAGGTTATAAATTTAGTTATAAAATCTAAAAAAGGCACGTATTCCTTAAAAGGGAAAGACCTTTATTAAAGGTAATAAAGTTTTTTTTAAAATTATTAAGGCATGAGGAGCTCTCCTTATAGGAAGCACGCGGGCCCTTAAGTCTTTTTTTTTAACAGTGCATACAATGGAGCATGTGGTAAGGCCGTTAGGAGGCTAAAGTGCTATATACATCATGCCTTATTTTTAACCTCTTCAAGCACTTAGATTATATTTTTTTTAATAATTTACTTTTTAATTTATAACATTCTTTTATTTTTAGAAAGTTTGTTTTAGCTTTATGAAACTAATTTTAGATTTTTGAATGTCACCATTGTGTCGACATTTTTACTAATTTTAGATTTTGTTAAGAATGTCGCCATTGTGTTGACATTTGTTTGCTTATTTTTGGCAACACCACACCTTAGGTTTTAGTATAAAATGAGGTGCTCTCCCTCATTTTTACTTGCACATTCTTTAAATCAAGAGCCTTCTCTTTTTGTTTTTGAGTTTTTGTCGAAAGATTGTCATATTGCTTTTTGTGAGTTGTTCTATTTAGAGGATCTCTCTCTCATTTGAATACACACAAGTTTTGTGAAGAGAATTCTTATTCTGTCATTTTTAGCATTGAGAGTTTTTGCCATTTTTTGCTTTGATGTGTGAGGAGAGATTTTGGAAGTTTAGAAGGAGAGTTGTTTTAATTGGGAGGAGGTTTTAGTTCATTGGAAGGAGCTTAAGTGAGGGGATCTCATAGATTCATTTGGAAGCCTATATCACAGGCATGGGGATTTCTCATTTATTATGCTTTTCTATTTGAAGGCATTTTGTGTCGTTTGTTAATATGGAATGCATTGTTGTTTATCAATGTGATTGTCTACCTGATTGCTTATATATTTATATAAATCTAGTAAGTGAAAATTGTGTTCTGAAAGTGAAATTAATCTCAGTAATAGAGATTTGTGTCTTTATGGGACTTTATGTATATTTATCAGTTTGAGTATGATTAGTTGATTGTATAAGGGGAAAGACAGTAAACTATAATTTGCAAGTAGTGTTACTTTGACATAGGTGTCATGATGAAACTTGGAATAGGTTAACCTTGGGATATGTGATCCATGGAAGAGGGGGAATAACCTAGAATAGAGTTTGATGCATTCATTAAGCGAGGATATTCCTAGGATTTGTTGATCCATGGGAAAGTGAATATCCTATGTGTAGAGAATGATGCATTTGTTAAGTGGGGTTATTCCTGAGATTTGTTGATCCATGAGTAAGGGAATAAGTTTTGTATAGAGATTGTTGTCTTTCCCAATCGAGATAGAAGGGTGGGTGAATATGAGACAAGAAAACTTTGGCCAAAGTGGTGTAAATTGCCAATGTTCACACTATCTAGGTTCACTGTGATCCAGGCTTGCATTTCTAGTAGGGATTTCATATTTTGATGGTTGTAGCCATAATATGATAGTACTAGTTAATGTACGACACAACACCTTGCTCAAATCAGGCCTATTTTATCCGGGGTCACCATACCAATCCCTTTGTTGAAGGGTAGGGCCGTTCACCAGTTTGGTAAATGTGCGGGGGACCACAGTTAGTCCATGGTTGGAGGTAAATCGCTTGAGTGATGCTTCCCCTCATGTAGTTGGTGGATGGGAATATTGAAGATATACAAGTATACAATCATGTATCTTTATTTATCAGTTAATCTCTTGAAGCTTATATGTATATTATGAAAATTTTGTAAAGATGATTATTCAATTCTTTTATTGAGAAAATAAAATTTGATTTATGCAATAGGAGTTTGGAATATGTTTCAAATGTGCATTTAATCAAAGGAAATCTAAGGAAAATTTGTATTGCTTCCGCTATCAGTATCTTGATCTATTTACTTTCAAAGTTAAACTTGGTCAATCCTAGTTGGTAGAACAAGTGGCATGTTGCAAATCTTGTTTACTAAAGATTTGGCTTGGTATATCTCACTTAATTTCTTCCATAGCTTCTTCAAAGTGGATTCTTCATGGATATTTATCAGAATTGAGTCTGCAAGACACAGTCTTATGAGACCTTTAGATTTTCTATCCATCACATCATATTGTGCAGCCAAAGTTAGATCCATAGGCCTCTGGACTTTTTCATCCACTGCATCCCATCGATCCTGATCAATCAATAGGTCTTCCATCTTCAGCTTCCATATTTCAAAATTCATGCCAAAAAACTTCTCTACCTCAATCCTCCCAGATATGCTCACCATCTAAAAAATGCCTACAACAAGATCATAAAGTATTCTTTGCACAAGCTCCCACTCAAACCTTGATTAGCACAAAAAACCCAACAACCCACAACTGAAACCAAAGGTGATCAGGCTCGGATACCACTTGTAAGGAAGTTAAAGTAGCAGAAACAACTTCCTATGCCAATCTTGAGAAGAAACATTATGCAAAACTTTTTAAAACTGATCTCACAATTATAGAAATTCTAGAAGCACATTCAAAGCATGAAATAAACAATGAAACACAAAACACCAGATATACATGGGGAAAACCCTTTAAGGTGAAAAACCCCACACTCCAAAAGCCTGCTCAATGTATTTCAAATCCAACAACAAGATTACATACACTTGCAGAGTAAGTTTATTACAGGAGTATCACTAGTAATCAACTCAGAAGAATCCCGACAGCATTCCAGCAGCATAATGGTACTCAAAAACTCACATATGCAAACTACTCCTCAAGCCTCTAATTTATAGACTTTTGGCTATACAAGAAACCATCTCTGGTTTTACAAAACCATGTGCGAAGCTTCTTAGTCAAGATTCCAGTCTAAAAATAAGTTGTCACATCTAAAATGAAATCCCCTATTTTTGACCCTTATAGATGTCATGGAATCTGTCATAACATGCCTAAAAATGGGCCTTCCATAATATACCACTATGTGGGCACCTTTAGACACCTAATAAACTAATTTTCAAAGCATCGACAATGTGTAACAGCTATAGGAAAATATTAAATAAAAAATAACTATTACGGAAAATATGTAGCAAGGTTGAGACACCTCGCTTCCCAACACTTTTCAAAGTTGGTTTTAGAGTCTTTTGAGAATGTGTGGCTCTATAATCTCTACTCCTTGATTGACATGAACACTTCTTGTGCCTATGGAAATGAAAAGATTTCCTCTTCGGATACTGTGTGTTTCTCTTGTCTAAATATCTTAAATTACCCTTCCTAGACTCAAAGAAATCTTCTTGTTGTGAAATCAAGGGCCTCCTAGAATTGGGATTACCTCTATTGGAAAGTACCCTTCTCCCATCAGAAAAACTGCCTCCTTTTCCATCAGAACTATAATCCCAAATCCTAACATGATCTGAGAATCTGACCTTCTTTGGAGGTTTAGACATGAAAGTATTGTTGTGAAACCTTGGATCCGATCCTTGAAGCTATCGTCCATAGTGACTCTTAGACAAAATAAACGTTCTGCAAGACATGGTCCTCCTTAAAATATCATGGAATTCTCTAAGGCCTTCCAACACCCAATTCAATTGATTCGTGGATCAACTCAGGGATAGTTTTTTTAAAGGTTTAAGGAAAAATGAGACTAGACTTCATTATTGCAACAATTAATTATCATATAGAGAGCTTTGCAAGAGGCCATTATTGATTTCAATTCTTGTTTCAAAAAAAACTTGGGATAGGATACCTAGAGTTGCACACCCATTCAACAAAGATGGCATTTTTTTTCTATTTGAAATCCTTTAATTTTGATATATCAATGATGATTCAATCTTTAGGTGGTCAAATCCTTCCCATAGCCTATGATCTAGCAATTAGATTTGATATAGCCTCATTGACATTGAAAGACTGCCTTCTAGATCACCTATGCCCATGTTTCTAGAGTTCTCACTTCTGGTGCATGGAGATTTGCCAAAGCCAAGCCATTCTTCGTCAAGTACATAAAAAGATTCCCCTTCCATGTATGTCTATCCTCCTAGCCAAATGCATATTCCTTAGATAAATTTAAAAATGGACGAAGTGAAGTATTTGTTGCACAATTTTTCAAATGAGATTATCAACAATGTATCAAGGAAATCAACATCAACAGTCTCCATACCAACCTATTAGATTCTAGAATCAGTAGAACCAAGAGTAGAATTAAGTGCAATCCTCAAATTAGATTGTACAAGTGCCTACACCATTATAGAAGATTCTCCACAATTCGATAAGAGATTTGGTCCCTAGATAAAACAATTTCGTGGATGAGTCAAAGATGTGCTGCTTTCCATGTAAGGATATGCATCCTTTTAAGCCTTGCCCAAGAGGAAATTTACAATAAAAAATTGTTGAGCAAAGACAAGCTATTATCAAAATTGGAGTGACACTACTTGGCTTACCTTATCAATTTGTAGGAGTCTAGGATGTACTTCTAGTAGCTCAAATGCAAAGTATGTCCTGGAACAAGAGGAAGAAATAACTTCGAAACAAACTCTTTTCTAATGGATTGAAGAAGAAGAAACACTCTTCACCAATAATCCATCTACATCAAAATATCAAGTGTAATTAGATTATTTTACAAGATAAAAAAGGATAGTCGATAACCTAGTTTCTAAGCAATGACTAGAGATAGTTTTAAAAAATGGAGCTCTTCAAAAAAAAATGTTGTAATTCCAAGGTAGGAAAATACATATCCAAATAAGCAACTACAAGTTATATGCAAGCACCATTCATAGGAGCATCTAATATTGTTCCGAAAGATTGAAGTATCAAGTCAACTCGACTTATATTTTGAAGACTCAAATAGTTGGACCTCTCAATGTGATGGATCAATTGAAGAAAACAACTGCAAGGGTCTCATTGTGGGATGTTCTATTCATCCTTGAGCAGAAAAGTTTGCTTCAAGAAGCTCTAAAGACAAGGGAAGATTTGCTTAAAATTGTCTCTCAAATCATTGATACTAGAGGGAAGATGATGATCTAACAAAGGAAGGCCATTCCGGTCAACTAGAATATTTCTCTCCATAATGTTGGTGCAAAGGTAAGAAAATCAAAGCCTACACCTTTCTATCTTACATCAATGATTGGTAAGATTTTATTGCATAATTCTATGATATATTCTAGTGTAAGCACTACGGTTATTCTCAAGAAAAATATCGATGCTATGGGGCTAAATTATGAACATATGGATAAAGGGATTATGTAGTTAGATGGGAAAAGGGTGCAAACTACTGGAATTATAAACAATCTTCCCATCACTCTTTATGCATGTCCTAATATTACTATACATCATGATATTTTAATAATTGATATTCCTCTAGTATTCAACTTATGCTTATATATAGACTTCACAACAAAAGTTGGAGGGTATCTATCTCTAGATTGGTCCCATCTTATATTAAGGACTAAGTATGGTTCAAAGATGAAAGTAGTATTGGAGCCAATACAAAAGGAACACAATACTCATTAAGTGATGGTGAATTTTGAACTATCACACACCATGTTTTTGAAAGAGGAAAAGGAGACTGCAGAACTCCTGGAGGGAGAAGATGGTCTTAACATCTTGGCATCTAATCAATTGCAGATGAATGAAAAAATGAAGTAGCACATGGGACCCTTTTGGTAACTTTGATTCAATGGGATTGGGGACTTATGTAATCTATATGACCAAGATCAAATTATCCTTGAAGTAAATGGTGATTGGAAACCAATCAAAGGAGAAAAAAATGATCCTTCAAGGTTATAGAAATTATACTTTGATGGTACTAGATGTGCAAATGGTTTAGGAGAAAGAGTGTGTCTTATGTCACCAGAAGGAAGGAAATTTTTGAAGACTTTTTGTTTTTAGTTTAGTTGTATGAATAATAAATATGAATATGAGTTGCTAATTCATGGACTTATCTTAGAAAGAAGATGAAGATCAAATAACTATAGATATTCAATAATTCTGAATTGGTGATTAGACAAGTCAAGCAATCAACTACATCCAAAGATATAAGGATGAGATTGCATCTCCATAGGGTTTGGGATCTCCTAGAAATCTTTGAAGATT
The DNA here is from genome assembly GCA_027924645.1 of Cunninghamia lanceolata. Taxonomy (NCBI): domain Eukaryota; kingdom Viridiplantae; phylum Streptophyta; class Pinopsida; order Cupressales; family Cupressaceae; genus Cunninghamia; species Cunninghamia lanceolata. The sequence continues at coordinate 407,985 of BSBN01000737.1, read as the reverse complement.
TAAACTTCTAGGTAACTCCAAGAGTTTAGAATGCTCAAGCTAGTCGGATGGCTATAATCAGGTCACAATTTGATCTGACGAAACACTTCTTTATAAATAAGAACTATGTTAAATTAATAATTATCCTACTATTCCCAATAATCAAGATCACTAGAAAGTTTTTGAGAGTGATGCTTCAATTGCCATGTTTATTTAGCAGTTAGGAGAATTTGCAAAGTAGCTACAATGCAAGATAGAGGAGGCTTATGAAGATCAAATTATGTAACTTAAATCCAATAAGTTATCAAAAGGGCTAATCACCTTCGAGAATATTTTTACTCCTAATGACATAAAGTCAAACAAAAGGAAGTTCATTATAGATCAAGGGGACTATGTCAAGATCAAATTTTTCTTGGGTAGGAAGATAAAACTGGGAAAGGTTTATACTCAAAGGGAGGTAGACATGCTTGTCTTCCTTTGTGTAAAAAATGACAACATCATGGCATGGAATTATGAATAACTAAAAGGGCACGACAAAGATATAATCTAGCATACTATTGAGCTTTTTGCAAACTCAAAGTTGATTAGACAAAAGCAAAGTCTAGTCAATCCAAAGATAAAATCCCTAATGAAGTAGGAACTCACATAATTAATCAAGTTGAAGATCATCTTTTTGATGAAATAGTCTACTTGGGTATCTAATCTAGTGCCATTCAGGAAGAAAAACAAGGAAATTATACTCTACATTGATTTTCGAGACCTAAACAAAGCCTTGTTGAAAGATAACTATGCTCTCCCTTCAATGGAGCAGATATTGCAAACAATAGCTAGCTCTGAATCTTTCTCCTTACTTGATGGATTTTTAGGCTACAACCAGATTTAGGTTAAAGAAGGGGACCTATACAAAACAACATATAACACCAAGTGGGGAATGTATGCATATGCCAAAAATGAATATTTTATCTTGATTAGGACTTTATCTTATGAAGAAGTCATTGATTGTAATATCTTTTCAATATTTTCTTACTGAAACGTTAAGGCTTATATCATGTTTGATTACTAAAATAGCTTGGAGGAACAAGAATTGTTTACATTGAAAAGAAGATCTAATGTTTTGGTTAAGCATAGTGGTAACTTGAATACTTGCTTAAAGAAGATCATGAGAATTTTTGTGAGTTAGGTAAATCTCAAACTCCTACTACCCTCTGGTATGAATTGATATGTGAATAAGAATCTAAGATTAAGAAGATGTCGCTATTTTTGTGAATAATATCTTAGAGGTTTTTTTATTTTATACCAAGATTAAGTTTCTGAACTACGAAGTCTCTGTACTATGTGTACGTAGACAAGGCCATCATGAGCCCCCAAGACATTAGGTCAGACCTTAGGGCCTTAGTCTCATCATCTTGTACATTGATTTGTTAGGTATATCGATCGACTATGCCGAACTAATGTTTACATTTAGTGTGTAGATACAGATCTGATAACTATGCAGGATACTGAAGCTGAAAAAATATTTTCACCTTGCAAAAGGATGATCTTATGTCATTTATTGTAAATGTGTATAATTGTATAAGAAGCATTTGTATCTTGAAATTTCTTTAAAATGAATTTTGAAGTATTATTATTTAAAATAAGTAAATATATCCTATAATCATATTTTATTTTTGACTAATTTAGTAAAAAAAAAAATTTACTTACTGATATTTCTTTGGGTAGGCATTACAGTTATTGATTATTCTCATATAGTGGTACACTACATGCACCTACGACATACAATTTTTAGAAAACAGATTCTAGAAAAAGGAATGAATGTCAAATATTATTGGTCTAGATATGATGGCAACATAGAGGTTCACCGTATGTGCATGGATTCATATGGAGAGATGGAGCACCAAATATGGATAATATTGATTGAAAAATGAGCAACAACGAAAAGGGGTAGAGAAATATTTTCATTCTATTATTCATGTATGCGATTCTAGAGAATATCCACATCGATGAAGCATACAGGTATGTTATCAATGATTGTTAATCAATATTTTATATATTATGTAAGAAAATTATGTTTGAATGTAACTAAAAAAATTCATACATTTTTAATCATAGGTAATGCAAAATTTTGTCCAGCATCCATGTCTTCGAAATACAAGGTAGCTTACACAAATACATATGGAACATGACTATGAAGAGATTTTAAATTGTGTAGAACGACATACAATGTGTAGAGAGGGTGCATGTCTATGCAAGAAAAGAGGACGAATGGTTTGTAGGTAAGATTTAAAATCTTCTAAATTATTATATTCATTTTCAATATAATATGAGTATAGAGAAATTAAAAAATTGTTATTATTGATTATAGGTATAATGCTCCATGATCATTAAATCTTGAGGGATCAAAATTATATGAAGACTTAGAGACAGGTGAAAAAAAATTTGAACCTGCAAGAAATGGTGATAGAGTAAATACATACAATCACTACATACTACAATTATGGAGAGCAAATATAGATTAGCAACCTCTTCTTTCCAAACATGATGTGATCAAATACATTGCCAAGTATGTAGCTAAAGAAGAAAAGAGTTCAGAAACTTATCATCAAATGTTGATGCGGCTTGCAAACATTGAAAACCCTGATGATTTAGCATCAAAAGTGTAGAAACTACCAAGATCGTGGAGTAGACTTGAACAAGCACAAGATTGCAAATGAAATTGACCAATTGTATTCACAAATGAGGTGGATATATATAGGCAAGTGTGAGTACCTGATTCTCCACCAAATGAGGATAGGACTCCTCTACATGAAGTGGTGGTGAGTAACCACCCTCAAAGATAGTGCAAGGTGTTGATGCAAGTCAACACCTCTCCAAAACAACTAACTACTTTGACAAGTTCAAAGTACATGTGGAAAATACACCTAACTATTGTTAAAGCTACTTTATACACCTAGGATTAAAGGTTATACACCAACACCCCCCCTTAAGCATAGCTTAGGTGAGTTTATGAAAAATGGGTCCTAGCCATGAACCCTGATAAGGTACTCAATTACAATGCAAATCTCTCAGAAACGGAGAAAGATAGAAAACTTAGTGGGAAAAAACTATCCTCCAAAAGAGAGAAGAAAGAAAGGCTTAGAAAGCCCCCCCAAAAGATTCCCCCCATAGGAGAGAAAATGATAGGTCTATGAGACCCCCCCATAATACATGTCCTACTGCAGTGATGCTGAATAGTTGACAAAGGATGCAGATGTAGATCCAAGAATGCTGAACAATGTTCCTTCCCTTGGGAAGTAATGAAACCACCTGAAGATGCAAGATATCTTCCCATGCAAGAAGATGTATGTATGATGTTGAATCATGTTGAAGTTGATTCAAAGATGATGGTGCCCATGCTGATGCCTTCGAAGAGTGCTTGGGTGTCCCCATGTCGATGCCAAAGGATGCCATAATCAAATCCAGGAATGCGCAATAGATGAGGATGATGATGATCCAGAACCATGTGTAGGACAATGTAGAGCATGAATATCGGAAGTGGACATTGTTGATGTAGCTTCATCGAAACTATCATCGAAGAGAACACTGATGTCCTCAATGTGTACTTCCATGTCAGCAATGCGGGACTCTACAAATAGGCAAGTGATGTCAGGTAGAAATTTTTCCCAATCAGTAATGCTAGGAATACTGATATCTTATTTCAAAGAAACACCAGAAGATTTTGAGGAAGCGACTCTAGAATCTGATCAAGCAACAGTAGGAGTGATGATTTCTTCTATGTTACTAGAACATTCTGTTTCTATATCATGTTCAGGGATGTGAGTTGTGATCAAGGCAGGATCATGTGGGAATGGAGAAATATTCGAGTCTCCATATATCTCCCAAATTTTGATCCATAATGCATGTGGACAATCAATATCCATGATGGCATACAAAGCAGCATCTGGAATATGTAAACTGATCAATCCAACAATCTGATCATGATGATTAAACCACTCAGCCTTCTGAGATTGTTTATCAGGTTCAGGGACAAGTCCATATAGATGAGGTATGAGATTATGGATCCTGAGATGTTTTAGGATGCCTTCACACCAGGACTTATAGTTTCCCTTGTTTAGGTTGATCATAGAAGAGTGAGTTTCATATCCCATGATTAGAACAAGTTAGTTCGACTAGACAATAGAAATCAACACAATTAGGCAACCTAGATTAGTTAGATCCCTAATTGAACTTTGTGTAAAGTGGCACTTTATAAGTTGAGTGTATGATTTTGCTTGATTCCCCCTTAAAGTGGCACTTTATAAAGTTAGAGCATTGTGAAAAATGATGAAACAACACTATCCCCCCTTGATTATGTATTTTCCACCCAAATTTGGCACTTTATAGGATTGCATTAGGTCACCCTAAAATAGCATAAACAAGCACTTTATAATTTTAGTGTGATTTTAGGCTAGTTAGATCAGCAACAAAAAAACATCCACTTTTGCAAAAAGAATCACTCGATTTTGAGTTGATTTGCAAAAGTTATAGGACTTACAAGTTTTTCCATTCACAAAAAAAAAAATCCCCTTCTATGAGTAAATTTTCTTTTCAGATTTTTAGAAAATTTATTTTCATGCAAAAATGTGAGAGAAAAATAAAATAAAGAAGAAATCTTAAGCCCCTTGGGCTGTGCACGACCAGGGGCTAAAATCCCATGTGACCAAGGGCTTAACTTTGAAATTGGTTCCCCCCTTCCCCTGCTTACATCACCCCCCCAATTTCTTATATCGACATTTTTGACACTTTTTTGAATAAATAGTGCCAACCTTTGTGCCAATAAACTTAACACCCATTATTGTGCCTATAAGGCCATTGAGGGGGTCAGAATTGGGGCGGATTAGATATCATTTGAGGAAGTGACGAAGGCAGTGATGGTATGATTATAGGTGCCGTGAAGAGGTACGTCTCTGCTCTGTGGCAGGGTGTGCCAAAGAGGTAACTTCGTGCATGAGAGGAGGCACTTCCAAGGTGCCTGTGGTGACTTTGTTTGCCACCCACGACCACTCGTATGCAGGCCTAGGTAAGGGCTTTCATAACCCTATGGAGTCACGCCACTATAAAGGCATTTGAAGCCTTTCAAACATGCATGAGTAGGTGTGATACAACCCATCCTTCACGGTAAGAGCCCGTCTATGCATGTTTGGTGAGAGTGGTTACAGGCCTTTGTGTGGTCCTCCTCTACTGAAACTTAACACAATTCCCTCTATGGGAAATTTCACCTTTGCAATAAACACAGAAACCAATCACAGTTAAACAAATCACAAAACCAAACAAAAAAATGAAGCCTCACACACAAATTGAATCTCGGCGCCAATGGGGTAGAGATGCACAGGTAACAAATTACTTGAAGCTAACCATGAAGGCTCTAATACCATGTAGAAACTACCAAGATTGTGGAGTAGAGAAACAAGCACGACATTGCAAATGAAATCGACCAATTGTATTCACAAATGAGGTGGATATAAATAGGCAAACGTGAGTACTTGATTCTCCACCAAACGAGGATAGAACTCCTCTACATGAAGTGGTGGCGAGTAACCAGCCATAAAGATAGCGTGAGGTGTCAATGCAAGTCGACACCTTGTTAGTACTCATTTTGGTCTGGAGTTGGGCTTTTCATGCTTGTAGGTTTTCTCTTTTGGTCCTATGTTTTTTCTAACTCCATTGGTGTGAGTTCACCTTTGTCTTGGTGACCATGTTCTTCACAATGGTATTTTCTTCCATTGCCAAGAGTTTCTCTATCAGCAGCAGTGTTACATTTTCCACCGACGAGGATGGTCAGGCCGATGAGGGATGTTCAATGTCATCAGCGTGAGTATTGCTATCGGCTGAGTTATTTTTGGTTCCGCCGACGGGAGGGGGTTACCCCAATGGAAGATGCTATCGGGATGACTTACATTATCGGTGCAGCAGTTTTTTGGTCGCTCCGACAGTTTGGTCTGGCCGATGAGGGCATGTGTGTGTGGTTGGCGAGAGCTTGATCTATTGGCAGAGGAATTTTATGGGCCGCCGATGTGAGGTGTCTGGCCGATGGGAGTGCCATCTGCGTAATGAAGACTATCGGCCAAGCAGTCGGAGGGTTCACCGACACTAAGGGTCTTACCGACGGAGTGTAGAGAGTTGTGCCATTGACATGACATGGTGTAACGGGTGGACCGTGGAATGTTAAGCCGACGGAGATACTCTCACCAATGAGGGGCTATGGAGTACCATTGGCGTGATGAGGGCTATCGGGTGAGCAGGCAGGTTGTTGGCCGCTGGCACATGTCTGGCTGATGGAGTTGCCATCGGCGAGAGTTGGTGCGTCAGCGTGGGGGTTTTCGGTTGTGCCAACGATCGGGGTCTAGCCGACGAAGGCAGTTTGGATGTGGTCATCAGGGTGACTGGGTGCATCGGTGAAGGTGGATTGCATTGGGCCGATGGTGATTTTCTTGCCGATCAGGAGGCATCACCGTGACACTATGTATCGGGGAGGTTGGCGGAGTGTTCACCGATACAGTTGGTCTAGCCGATGGAGGTGGTTCAGGGCCTTCATCGGAGTGACATGGTATATCAGAATTATGAGCTAGATTTTGGCCGATGGGGTAAGTCTGACTGACAGAGTTTGGTATCGGTGGGAGTTGGGCTGATGGGCTATTGGTGGATGGTTCATGGGTCGAGCGGGGCAAAATGCTCGACACTTAGTTTGCTAGCGGCCCTATTTATAAGGTGTTAGAATAGTCTCTGCGGGGTGCATGTGGGACATATCTTCCTGCATAATTTGAACTTTCAGTGAAATGTGTTTTGGCGGGAAGGTGTCAAATACACTGTTGCTGCATTTCCCAGTGGCCGCAGGTGGTTGAGCCATCAATGGCGATGTGTAGAAGCATGGGCAAACGATCTAATAGTCATGTACCCAATTTATGGCAAGAAAATTCTCCAACTGTGGCACAAGGCTTGAGCTCAACTACTCTCTCCCCTTTTTCTTGCTCTTTCCCATCCTGTCCTCTGTTGCATTTAATTTTGAAAGGCCATTTTCTCAGAAGGAATGTATCTGGCGAATTTTGAAATGGCCCATGTAATTAATTGCTGAGTATGTTTCCCTGTGGTATTTGAGGGACTGTGTTACTCTTTCTATGGTTGTTGGAAACTTGGACAAATTTTGGTGCTGCAATAGGAATACAGCTTTCTAGTGATCCTATTTCAAGTTTCTCTGGTAGTTTATGAGTTGTATGTTGTATGTATTATGCACAAAATTATCAATTTCATGTTGACTTAAATGAATAATGTTTCATAGCATGTGTTTTGTTATTTGTCTCTAGACTGAATGTGTTTTTCTTCTAATTCTAGACATCTAAGGGGTGTTATAGATTCTAAAATATAGGTTTTCTATATTGAATGCTTAGTCTCTTACCTCTGCTCAAGGAGTTGATTGAATGTTTTGGACTATGTGTTGAGGAAAATACATTGCAAAAAGGATGTTTGTAAGAAGAAATAACCTAATACTCTTTCTTGGGTATTGTCTGTAAGGCAGACAGTTCAAAACCCCCTTGAAATCTGATATTTTATCTCTGTGGTAAACATTCACATATATATGTCTACTGACTCCGAGCCCTAGATAGGCACCGATCTGGCTTGGTATCTCTGTTGTAACCCAAAGTCCTAGTTTCACATCCATATGCAAATCAAACTCAAACTTCAACTCCAAACCATTAGGACTATAGAAGTAGTTTTAGGATCCAAAATCCTCTGATTCACAACTAAACATAGGCCCAAAGCTAGCCCCTTTGCTCTTATTTCATAGTTTTGGTCTACTTACAGGAGGATTTATCTGCTTTGTGTCAGCATCCCAATCTTTGCATAGTTGTATCTCATGGGTGTTGAGTAGGGAATAGCCCCCTAGGTTTTGCAGAGCCTGAAGAAGAAGAGGAGATAAAAATAGAGTCTATCTCCTACACTATTGGCCCCTGGCCCAGATATCTTGTTGATCACTGTTGGCTACCTTGTAGGGAAATCTAGGAGAAAGTATCCAGTCAAGGAAAAAACCAACAGAAATTGGCAACTCTGTTGGGGATTATGCAGTAAAGAAATTATCTTTTCATCCCTGGTAAAAATAGTTCCTAGTTATAGGTGGCGACTCTGAAGTAATCTCCCAACCGGTCAAAGTGAAATTTATATGCAGGGGAGAAGATCCCAACGTAATCCTCTATTTGAAGAGTTACCAGTAGAAAGAAGGATGATGTATAGAAGAAAGGGAACCGTCTCAACCAGTCATGAGGGTTCCCCCAGGAATAATGATGATATTCTGGATAACCCTAGGCCATCAAGACAGCATGTGCCTTATTTTTCAAATGCAGAAACTGATATTCAAGGCACATATGAGAGACAACAGGGTGGTAGTTTAAGAATGAGGTTAGTGGTGTTCCAAGAAAGCCCTTTCTTAGACCCTGGTGAAAGATTTGAAGAGGCAGAATCTCTGAGGGATGATGAAGATGATGACCAAAATGGTATGAGACCATCTACCTCCATGCCTAAAGAAGAATAGTTAGCTGAAGAAATCAAAAGCCTAAGAGCAAAATTAGAGTACTTACAAGCCATGAAAGTCAGAGATGACATGAGACAGAAAGTGCAAGCTTTAAGGACTGCTCACTAGGATGCAGTTCCCACTCTTGAAAATGCAAATGTGCAGAGAAACTAGTGCATAAATGAAGCACAACATCAGCATAATGATCAAGGATGGAATATAAATGATGCCAGAATACCATTAAACAATGTAAGAAATCAGAATGCAAATAGAAATATTAATGTTAATCAGTTTGATAGACAACCCATGCAGTTGGATAGATTCAGACAACTGGTGTTTGATGGTATTCCTGGGTATCCAAACCCCATTGACAAGCATGTAAGGCTGCAAGTGCCAAAAATTTTAGGAAATAACACTGTGTCAGGGGAGGATCATTTGAAAGCTTTTCAAAATGTCATGGACAACTTTGAGGTTGAGCATGAGGATGTTTTCATGAAGTCATTCATGCAGTCTTTAGTAGATGAGGCTAGAGAATGGTACAAGAATCTGCTTGATCAGAGCATTTCATCATGGGATGATTTCAAAAGGATGTTTAAGGAGCAGTATGGTGACAAAACTAACCCTAGCTTTTTTGTAAATGAGTTCACTAGTATCAACAAAGGGTCAAATGAGCAGGTTGCAGATTTTAATGCAAGATTTACTAAAGTATTGAACAAATTGCCACATCACATGAGGCCAAATGAACCAATGTGCATAATATTGTATATCAATGCTTTTGATGCCAAAACTGCATATGGGTTAAGAGATAAAGGTCCTGCTACTCTTAGGGTTGCTTTCAAAATTGCAGTGAATATTGAGAATAATAGGAAAGTGTCAGGCAAGACAAACAGGAGGGATGATGTGAAAATTCTGCAGAATCCAAACAAGCCTCAAAACACTCAAGGTAATACATCTGCCCCTGAAGATAAAATAGACAAACTGGCAAATGTTGTTAAAGACCTAAGCTATAGACTGGCTAGAAGTGAAAAAGGGATAGGTCTTGATAGACAAGTTTACCAAAGACAGGAAAAGAGACCATCATTGCATGATATGCCATATAATACCAATTGGCACAATGGTAAGCCTGTATTTCCACATAACAACACAAATCGAAGAGCTCGACATACCAAGGAAACTCCTGATCCTTTGAAGAAAGCTATAAATATTGTTGATGATACTCCATGGTGCATAATCTGCCAGATGCCACATTCACAGTCGCAATGCATGATTGCTCAGTCTTTGTATGATAATGATGTATCCTGTAATGAATGCAATGAGCCACATTATGTACAGGATGATGATGTTAATATGTTGTCCATAAGCAGTGGACATCCTTCTCATGATGCTGATGAGAGTACAGATGATGGGACTCAGGCCTGTCAGCAGATTTTTTATGATGAGGATAATGAAGATAGTTATGTGTGTGCTTAGGGCTTACACAGTTTTTTGGGTAACCTACAAAGACCTTCTGATGAAGAAATTCAGGCTCTCACAGCTGCAGTAGTAGCCCAAGTCAAGAGCAATTATAACCTCAGAGAAAAAGCTCAGGTGAGTAGCCCACATCAGCTAGAAGGCATTTCTGCAAGTCAGCCAGTGCATAGTCATAAGGGGATTGAACCACAAAAAAGGTAGTGGGGTAATAACAAGCAAAATTTTAAGCAAAGAATAGGTCATGAAACTCAAGGACCAGAAAATAGAATCCCCCAAGTTGAGGATCAAAGCAAAAGTTCCCAAAACAAGAATGGCAATCAGGCAGCCATAAAAGCTAAGGCCGGATCAGTTCAAGATAAGAATAAAACCATGGAGCAAGCTACAACTGTCATACAAAATTATGCTCCATTTGATATAGCTCAAGTCCTCTCTCAGGTAAAGGTTTCTGTCCCCTTGATGGAATTAATGAAAGTGGAAGAAATCAGGAATAGGACAGTATCCCTAATTTTAGGAGTACCTTGTCAAGCTAAGCAAAATGTTCAGCTCCAAGGTGAGAAGCATGTCTTATGTAATGAAGAAGATGAAGCTCCTGAGGTGTATTTAGGGGTGACCATGACAAAATGCCCTTCACAAGTGGAACCATTTTATGTATCCTTGGTTATAAATGGAAAAGTAATTAAAAATTGTATGCTTGATTCTGGAGCATCTACAAATATCATGCCTTTAGCCATCATGCAACAAGCTGGATTGAAAATAGATAAGGCATGTGGAAAATGTTATGCTATGGATGCTAGAGAGGTACTTGTTATTGGAATCATGAAGGATGTGGATTTTAGACTGGCAACATTTCCTGAAAAGACATATAAAATCCAAAGAAGTGTACTTTTGGGGTAGTTGAAGGAAAGCTCCTAAGGCACATTGTTTCCAAAGATGGAGTTAGCATTGATCCTGAAAGGGTTGCTGGAATTGATAGGATTCAGATGCCAAAAACAGTAAAAAGAGTTCAGTCTTTTTTTGGACAAATAAATTTTGTTCAGAGATTTGTTCCCAACTTTGCAGAAACCACAAGGAACATTTCTAAAATGTTGAAGAAAGGTGAGACTGTCAATTGGGAAGGTGAAGCAAGTAGATCTTTTCAAGACATCAAGGAAGCAATCAAGATGGCCCCTGTTCTTAAATCTCCTGATTTCTCTAGGCCATTTCAATTGTTTTCATTTGCTTCTTTCCACACTGTTGCTGCATGTTTGTTGCAAAAAAATGAGGATGGTTTTGAGCAACCCATAGCTTTCTTCAATATGTCCTTGCAAGCTTCTGAGTTAAAATATGATATTATGGAAAAATAGGCATATGCACTAGTCAGAGTAGTCAAGAGTTTCAGGCCATACCTGGTAGGATCCCAGATAGTTGCATATGTGCCTCATGCAGCAGTCAAAGACATCTTCACTCAGCAGAGGTAACTGGAAGGAGGTACATATGGATAAACAAACTGCAGGAGTTCAACATAGAAATACAAATTACCAAGTTGGTAAGAGGACAAGGATTAGCCAAGATGATGGCACAGTCAAACTTGGAAGCATGCCAGATCAATGTAGTCCAGAATGAGACTGTTAAAGTATCAAAATCTGAATGGTATAAGGACGTCATATATTACTTGCAAAATCTGAATTGTCCTTCCCATTTCAATGATAGTCGGAAGAGGACCTTAAAATTACATGCAATCAGGTATGTTATTGTTCAAGGTGAACTGTACTGGAAGAACCCTGATGGTGTGCTGCTAAGGTGTGTGGATGAAGATGAAGCTAACAATGCTTTGAATGACATGCATAAAGGATTGTGTGGTGGACATTATACTGCCCAAACAATAGCTCATAAGATCCTTAGGGCAGGATATTGGTGGCCCGCTCTCTTTTTAGATGCACAAAGGCTGATAAAAAAATGTGATCCTTGCCAAAGGTTCTCAGGAAAGTTAAGGTATGAAGGTGCACTGCCCCTTAGAACTGTAACTGTGGATGCTCCATTTCAGCAATGAGAAATTGACTTCATAGGGGAAATTGCAAAGAAATCAAGTGGGGGGCACAGTTGGATTTTGTTAGCAACTGACTACTTCACCAAATGGATTGAGGCCATTCCAACTAAAAGAGCTACAAGTAAGGTGGTTATGGATTTCATACTGGAAAATATTATTATCAGGTTTGGAGTACCATTCAAGATAGTCACAGATAATGCAATGTGCTTCAAATCAGGTGAATTTGTTGATTTTTGCAGCAAATATGGGATAAATTTATCATATGCATCACCATACCATCCACAAGGAAATGGTCAAGCAGAGTCAAGCAATAAAAGCCTCATGAAAATCATCAAGAGGATAGTGGATAAGAACAAGAGAGCTTGGGATTCAAAGCTGAAGTTGGCATTATGGGCTGACAGGGTGATAGTAAAGAAGGCAATTGGAAGGTCCCCTTTTGAGCTGGTATATGGTGCATCAGCCAGGCTGCCTATAAACAATCTCCTACCAGTTTATAGATTCATCCAAGAGAATGATGAGGAGATTGAAGACTCCATGATAGGAAGAATAAACCAGCTGGTTGCACTGGATGAAAGTAGAAGGAAAGCCCACCAGATCAATCTCAAGAGACAACAAAGTGTGAAGTATCTGTTTGATAGGAGAGCTGCAGAAAGGAAGTTCCAGATAAATGACTGGGTGCTCGTCTAGAATGCAAAGGTCAGGACAAAGGCAAACATGGTAAGTTTGAACCCTTATGGATGGGCCCATATCAGGTTTGCAATACTCATGGGGAGGATTCTTATATCCTCCAAGCCCTAGATGGTGAGATGCTGGAATTGCCTGTGCATGGTCAATTCCTCAAGTTTTATTTTGCATAAGTGATCTGCCTCAGTGCACATTTGTAAAAGTATGTCTATATTGTGAATATCTTGTACAGTTGGTGCTTATTTTTGTGTTTTGCCTGGTCTGCCTAAAGATCTAATTCTCACTGCAGTTTTGTACCTGCACGTCCCCAATCAGAGCCTATGTTAGTACTCATTTTGGTCTGGAGTTGGGCTTTTGGTGTTTATAGGTTTTCTCTTTTGGTCCTATGTTTTTTCTAACTCCATCGGTGTGAGTTCACCTTTGTCTTGGTGACCATGTTCTTCACAATGGTATTTTCTTCCATCACCAAGAGTTTCTCTGTTGGCAGCGGTGTTACATTTTCCACTGACGAGGATGGTCATGCCGATGAGGGATGTTCAATGTCATCGGTGTGAGTATTGCTATTGGCTGAGTTGTTTTTGGTTCCACCGACGGGAGGGGGTTACCCCGATGGAAGATGCTATCAGGATGACTTACATTATTAGCGCAGCAGTTTTTTGGTCACTCCGATAGTTTGGTCTGGCTGATGAGGGCGTGTGTGTGTGGTCGGTGAGAGCTTGATCTATCAGTAGAGGAATTTTATGGGCCGCCGATGTGAGGTGTCTGGCCGATGGGAGTGCCATTAGCGTAATGAAGACTATCGGCCAAGCAGTCGAAGGGTTCACTGACACTAAGGGTCTTACCGATGGAGTGTATAGAGTTGTGCCATCGGCATGACATGGTGTATTGCATGGACCGTGGAATGTTAAGCCGACAGAGATACTCTCGCTGACGAGGGGCTATGAAGTACCATCAGTGTGATGAGGGCTATTAGGTGAATAGGGAGCTTGTTGGCTACTAGCGCATGTTTGGCCGATGGAGTTACCATCAGCGAGAGTTGGTGCGTCAGCATGGCAGTTTTTGGTTGTGCCGATGATTGGGGTCTAGCTGATGAAGGCAGTTTGGATGTGGTCATCGGGGTGACTGGGTGCATCGGTGAAGGTGGATTGCGTTGGGTCGATGGTGATTTTCTTGCCAATCAAGAGGCATCACTGTGACACTACGTATCAGGGAGGTTGGCGGAGTGTTCACCGATACAGTTGGTCTGGCCGATGGAGGTGGTTTGGGGCCTTCGTCGGAGTGACATGGTATATCAAAATTATGAGCTGGATTTTAGCCGATGGCGTAAGTCTGACCGACGGAGTTTGGTATCGGTGGGAGTTGGGCTGATGGGCTATTGGTGGATGGTCCGTGGGTCGAGCGGGGAAAAACATTTGACACTTAGTTTGCTAGCGGCCCTATTTATAAGGTGTTAGAATAGTCTCCGCGGGGTGCATGTGGGACATATCTTCCTACATAATTTAAACTTTTAGTGAAATGTGTTTTGGTAGGAAGGTGTCAAATACACTATTGCTGCATTTCCCGGTAGCCGCGGGTGGTTAAGCCATCAATGGTGATGTACAGAAGCATGGGCAAACGGTCTAACAGTCATGTACCTGATTTATGGCAAGAAAATTCTCCAACGGTGGCACAAGGCTCGAGCTCAGCTACTCTCTCCCCTTTTTCTTGCTCTTTCCCATCCTGTCCTCCATTGCATTTAATTTTGAAAGGCCATTTTCTCAGAAGGAATGTATCTGGCAAATTTTGAAATAGGCCATGTAATTAATTGCTGAGTATGATTCCCTGTGGTATTTGAGGGACTGTGTTACTCTTTCTATGGTTGTTGGAAACTTGGACAAATTTTGGTGCTGCAATAGGAATACAGCTTTCTAGTGATCCTATTTCAGGTTTCTCTGGTAGTTTATGAGTTGTATGTTGTATGTATTATGCATAGAATTATCGATTTCATGTTGACTTAAATGAATAATGTTTCACAGCATGTGTTTTGTTATTTGTCTCCAGACTGAATGTGTTTTTCTTCTGATTCTGGACACCTAAGGGGTGTTATAGATTCTAGAATATAGGTTTTCTATATTGAATGCTTAGTCTCTTACCTCTGCTCAAGGAGTGGATTGAATGTTTTGGACTATGTGTTGAGGAAAATACATTGCAGAAAGGATGTTTGTAAGAAGAAATAACCTAATACTCTTTCTTGGGTATTGTCTATAAGGCAGACAGTTTAGAACCCCCTTGAAATCTGATGTTTTATCTCTATGGTAAACATTCACATATATATGTCTACTGAATCCGAGCCCTAGATAGGCACCGATCTGGCTTGGTATCTCTGTTGTAACCCAAAGTCCTAGTTTCTCATCCATATGCAAATCAAACTCAAACTTCAACTCCAAACCATCAAGACTGTAGAAGTAGTTTTAGGATCCAAAATCCTCTGATTCACAACTGAACATAGGTCTGAAGCTAGCCCCTTTGCTCTTATTTCACATTTTTGGTCTACTTACAGGAGGATTTATCTACTTTGTGTCAGCATCCCAATCTTTGCATAGTTGTATCTCATGGGTGTTGAGTAGGGAATACCCCCCTAGGTTTTGCAGAGCCTGAAGAAGAAGAGGAGATAAAAATAGAGTCTATCTCCTACACTATTGGCCCCTGGCCCAGAGATCTTGTTGATCACTGTTGGCTACCTTGTAGGGAAATCTGGGAGAAAGTATGCAGTCAGGGAAAAAACCAACACATCTCTCCAAAATAGCTAACTACTTTGACAAGTTCAAAGTACATGTGGAAAATTACGCCTAACTATGGTTAAAGCTAGTGTATATGCCTAGGATTAAAGGTTATACACCAACAAAAAGAATATAGAAGACTTCTTACTAAAAAAATACAAAAAGAGACATTGGGGCACAAGAAATATGTCACATGCTATTGGAACTTCCATTAGTAGAGAGAAAAAGAAAAATTGTCAATTTGAATGTCTCACGTGAGGTATTCAAACATGTAGCTACAAATGATGAAGATGACTATGAAGAACATACACAATCTTTCATTGATGGATACAAGCATAGGCCCTTTTGCATGGAAGGTGTTTCACTTATTGATGCAACTAGATCATGGACATATAATCCAAAGCAAAGAAGAGATAACAAATGGATGGCAAGGGGAATGGTGGATATTGTGAGAGTATTTCCAAGGTTTGTATCCATCCCTCAACTTTAATCAGATAAATGGGTTGAATTTTGTTGGTCTAAGTTGTTACTTTATAAGCCATTTTGTCATATAGAAATAGATATTAGTCTTCAAAATGATGTAATAAAAATATTGCACCAATAAGAGTTACAACATTCAATATTGGAGCCTCAACAATCCATTCAGTACTTCAAATCCTACTCACAGATTTTGGTCAATTAGAAGGGGCAAGACTCACATGTTTCCAAGAGCAGTTCTGACACATAAAATACATTTTGATTGATGAAATGAGCTTCATTGGACAAAATTTGCTAGAGAAGGTGGACTATCAAAACCTTAATTGTAATAATAACCCCTAATTCTAAGCATAGTTGTAATTATGACCTAAATCAAAATTAAAAATCATTGCCCTCAATCTATCCCTAATTCTAAAGTAACCCTCAATACTAGATTAAATTATATTATATTCTTGAATCATAACCCTCTATCTAACCCTAATTTTAGATTAAAATGTTATGCTAACCCTAAATTTTAGCATAACCCTAATTCTAACCCTAACCCTAATTCTAACCATGATCGAAACCCTATTTCTAATCGTAATTATAACCCTAATTTTGGCCCTAACTCTAATACTAATTGTAACCCTAATTCTAACTTGAACACTAACCCTAACCCTAATTATAATATAATATAATATATATTTTTAATTATTTTATATTATAATTATAATTATAATAATATAGTATATAATATATTATATTAATATATTTAATCTATATTATAATATTACATTATATAATTATATAATATAGTTATAATTAAGTGACACCTATTTTTTTTATCAATTTACCACACATAGGTGAAATAGGCCCCATCCTTCTCCGCGTACTTTAGATATATATTTTAAATATAGATATGCTAGTATATTTGACAAATATAACAAATGTTTGATAATAGACCATAAAATATTTGATGACAATGGATGTGCCATTCGTGTCCATCCAACTTCATGTCCATGCTTTCACATATTTTAAAATTATGGAATCTTATTTGTAAGACAATGGCAGCAAGGGGTGAAATGGCATGAGCATGTTAAGAAAAATAAATTTATAAAATAATTAAATACCTGACATATTAAAATAAGTAATCATAAACATTAAGAAAATAGCCCACAAATGCAATATTAACAAGAGCTGCAAAGCAGCCAAGTTTCTGCCAAAATGTTCATGAATAGTCTTGTTTTGTTTTAATTTGTTGTGTTTAATTAGTTTTAGCAACAATGTTGATAATATAATAACTCTATAATAATCTTGAAATTTGTGAATTTTTTGGTGTAAGTTAGAGTTGACAGTTTTGTAATATTTACAATGAATGTTAAAAATTGAAGAAAATTTAATAATTAGATTGCATAAAATGGAAGTTAAAAAGTAAGTGATTTTTTATTATATCTAAAGATTTATGATTATACTTCAAGATTTATGGTGAACTTGACAAAATGGATTATTTATTGATACAGCCTCCTAAGGCTAGAAATGGGCACCCTGGCAATTAAAACTTGGTTCTTGACAGTTTGACAAGAAGCAAATATAGAAGGCGATAAATACACTAGCCTTCAACAGTTTGCAAATTAAGCTGCAGTACAAAGAGTTGTTAGTGCTATAAAAATCACTTAACATCATTATTTTAAAGATTTGAAGTTATAGCTTATAGTGAGGGACAAGTGAAACCCTAAAATTAGTTCTACCATATAACTAGCACTTGCACCAATAAGAGGATCATGGAATACCTTGTTTGGAATAGCAAACGAGTTTAGAAGATCTTCGAGTGTGAATGTTGTTTACAACATGAAATTTAGAGAATATGATAGAAACCAAACAGTTTAGAAAATTTCCCACACGTTCCAAGACAATGCACAACAATGTCATTCACATATTAAATGATGAGACTACAAAATACAAATAGTTTTCTGCAACTCAAAATATGAAGATGACTCTGTAAAGAAGATATTAAAATGTGATAGTTGATAGCACGCAGCAAAAGTAATATCTTCCCTCAGTTTCAGATCAGATAATGAAAAAAACTGTTGAGCCAATGACAGAAATAACAACTACTGCAAGAACCCAAATCAATTGAAGCCCGTGAACTAAAAAACAATTTAAATTTTTCCAGTTTTGCAATACCTCGAGATATCTCCATAAATGTACCAAAAGTTGCATAACTCTGTAAATTGTCCTATCATAAATTTTATTTAGGAAATGTACAGTATTTATAAAATTTGGGCATAAAAATGGTTTGGGTAGTTGAACTGTTAGGTGAACTGCACGGATTTTTAATATTTTCAATTTGTTACGAATAGGTTTTGATTTAGGTTTTTAGGTTTGCAAATAATAAATTAAATTCCTTAATTTTAATTTTTATTTACAGGAAAGATTTATTTAATTAATTAAAATTAATTAAATCTTATGATTAAAGGTAGATTAGGGATTAAGGGAAATTTAATTAATTAATTAAAATTAATTAAATTTCATTTGAAGGGAGGACTTATGGAATTGATCACTGGTCAATTTTTCCTATCTATACATTAATATATATTTTAAAATTTTGATGTATTAGTATATTATTATCATAGATTAAGGATATTATCTATGTAAATGATATATTGTTATTTTTATAAATTATTAAAGACATATATATAAATTTGGGATAAACTTATAAATTATATTTGTATTTAAATTCCTATTAGTATTAATATTGATTAGTAATAGGAATCTTATATAACTATAATATTTTTATTGTCTAATAATATTATCAATATTAATATTAATAAGAATTTAAGTACGTGTTTCTTAATATTTTTTTTTTTATTTTAGTTATAATATATTATTTTAGTTATAATATATTTAAATCAGTTAATAGGTGAGATGCTAAAAAAACTTTACTGCCTAATATTTTACCCATAAAGTCTCAAACTAGAAACTTAATAGTTTTAAGTATTAGTATATTATTATTATCATAGATTAAGGATATTATCTATCACAAAACTTTATAATATAAACCTTGATGATCCACAACAATCGCCCTTATCGGGTGAAAGTTTTCTGCCAATTAGATTGAAGAAAAATCATTTTTCAAATATGTTTTGTTAAAATATTTGCATCTATACAATAGCATTATAGCTAAATATTTTTAAAGTTCTCATTGTTTGCAAAAAGAATTATTAATAACTAGTTAACAACAAGCCTCGCCTATAGTTTTCTTGGCAGAAACTAATAATTAATAGAGAGCCGAAAATAAAATCATGAATTACAACACAAAATAAAAATCAAGAAGCATAAAGAATCAAAATTTAACAATCAACGAAAATCAAGGTATGAATTTCATGATTTGTTGGAATTCCATCTTTGGAAGATATTAAATGCATGATCCTATAAAAAGTTAAATTTTCTAACTACTATATTAATTGTTTTACTTCTATCAACTCTATATACATATTAAACATTCAGTTGAATTTTTTTATAAAGGTGAACAGATATGAAGAATAAACACCATTAAAAAGTGTTTAAAAGCTACATACCAAATGGTTTCAACAAGGACTAACATTTTCAAGGTTGCATTGAAAGTATAACTATTAAGAAATTGGGTTTTGGTATGCAATTCAATTTTATTGTAAAAATTCACACAACACAATATAAAATAGATTACAAATTGGAATGAAATGCACCCAAATTATGGAAATATTTAGACTACAAGTTTATTAGAATAGTAACTAAAATTTTTAATATATGAATTTTTTTTGGCTATTAAATAAGAAAAGTTTGAACCAAAAGAATGTAATTTTGGGGTTTTGTGGAACTCAAATCAAACAACCACAATATGAATGATTTGTATAATTTTGAAAGGTAAGATTATTTGCAAAGAAATAGATAAGAATATTATGTTGACAAAAACTATTCTTATGTGTACATGCATTAGACTACTTCATACTATATGTTTTGCTTATGATGTCAAATGATGTCTTTCAACAGTTCCTCCATACCAAATGGTTTTATCTATTAATATAAATTTGGGAATTAATATTGTACCAATGAATTCATTTGAAATGACCCAATCCTAACCCTAACCCTAACTCTAACTCAAGTGTTAGAATTAGGGTTAGGGTTAGAATTAGTGGTATATTAGATATGAAAATGGAAACCTAATGGAATTGGAAAGGATGGTTAGGGTGGGTAAAGGAGAGATCTCAACATAGCACAAAACTTTAAAAGAAAAGATATAACTAGCATATATAGTTAAAAAATATATCTAAAATACATTGAGATATCCTTCTCGAGGCGCCTATTTTTTAATCAATTTACCACACATAGGTGGAATCTAGGTGCCTAGAAGGATATCTATATATTTTTTAAATATAGATATGCTACTAATAATAAAAGGAAAATTCAATTCTCATTATATGCATGCACATTATGCCAATATAATATTTTAGTTAGAAATTCTAAAGGCATACAATTTCATTTATTTTCATTGGATTGTCTAACCAAGGGATGGGGGGAATTTCAACAATTACTTTTTTTTAAGAATTTTAGTTAAGCTTAGTTCACCCCGACCGAAAGTCCCAAGTAGGGACCTCAGCTATCTACCTAAATTTTGAACACCTTGGGACAACTAATCCCATCCCAAAACACACCCTTTTTCCAAAGCACACATAGTTTTATATTTTTTAATCAAAAAAAACAAAATTAATTTAATTGAAAGTTTCCCTATCTTATTTATGTGGAGCATTTCTGTAATGAGCCATGAGTTAATTTAATTGAAAGTTTCCCTTTTTTATTTATGTGGAGCATTTCTCTAATAAACCATAAATAGATTATTTAGAGCTAAAATAACCTTCATATTAAAAATACCCGGCTTTCAACTATGTGGAGCATTTCTCTACTGAGTCATAAATAGATTATTTAAAGCTAAAATAACATTCATATTAAAAATACCCGACTTTCAACTATGTGGAGCATTTCTATAATGAGCCATAAGTAGATTATTTAGAGCTAAAATAACCTTCATATTAAAAATACCGGCTTTCAACTTCAACATGCCCAACATGGAGCATCTCCAAAGACAAAACACACAACGTCTATCCTATTTTTGATAATGTTGTTTTTCGATTAAGTTACGAGCTCAGATTTCTAAGAGAATATTCTCTTGATTTTGAAAATAAGTGCAATCAATTTTCAACTTAAAAAAAAAACTTAAAAAACAAAGTTGAAGTTGTAAAGAGCATACAATATCATACGAATTCCGTTTATAACAGAGTTGTATCTATTAAAATACTAGACCAAGAAGGCATAAAGAACCGAATTTTTTTTTTTAATCTACAAAAGCTAACTTCTATTACCAGTTAAAATAGTTATCCATATTCAGACACCAGCATTTCAGAAAATCTAATCTGCAACTTCACAATAAGAAAAGGAAAGATTATAGTAGCTAAGAGGCAGCAGAGGAAGCTGCCTCTTTTTATTTATGTGACTGTCAACTAGTGAAAACGCTTCAAGTGTATAAGATATTCCTTCCTGCACAATAAACAATACAAAAACATAAATACACACCAGATAGTTGACGATAACCTAAACTGCGAAGAGATTATTATATCAAGTAAAAACTAGTTGAGTTCTGAGATGAATAATAACAATGGCTTACCAAAGCGTACAAGAATTAGAGAGGGATTCAAGCGTAGATCTCTCAGAGCATTTTCTGTAGCAGGCATAACCAACACAACAAAACAAATTATTAGGAAATTAATGTTGGATAATGATCAGAGAAGACAGATCTACCGATTTTTCTATCACCTCATTCATGCCTCCCATTTTTTTCTCAAAAGTTCGAAAATTTAAACTGAAAGGGAATTCAATAACCAAACAACCAATAATATTTCTCTCAGAAAGGCAGGTTTGGCCGTGATAAACAATCCAGTCTCAGAAAGCAGAGGGGTCCACGATAAACAAACCAATTTAGCTCAGAGGCAGGGGTGATAAACAAAGTCACAATCATCACAGGGCCACATGAGAAGCCTTGCAATCATTAGGAGGCCTTGGGAAATCTGATTCCTTGGCAAAATACTCATAAACCTTAAATAAACTATAAATTGTTCGTTATTTTGGAGTCAAAACCCCAAAATATCAAACAACCTGTGGGCTATTTACACAGTCCAAGACTCCAAAGGGGAGTCATGATGAAGGGGAGTCATGATGAACAATGCAATTTCACTCACACAGGCAAGTTTAAGCCGGCCGTGGTAAACAAGCTGACAATCATGACATAGTTTGAGAAGCCTACATTTATAATAGACATCAGATTTTCACAGTCCATAATATTCTAATTGTGTGTTTCTGAATTAAACTGTGTGCTAGTATTTTCTCTCAATGTTTCAGATCATACTACATGATGATGCATGATCCATCATCAGGAGAAAAGAAAGCAAGAGAGGAGATATAGAGTGGATGAATTTGCAAACTAAGCTGGTTAAATAGAGAGGGGGAAAAAGAAGAGGCATGGGGACCGTGAGACCGCAAGAGAACCAACAAGAAAACAAAAAAAAATCTACTGCATAAGAAATTGATTTCTTTTGTTTTTTGGTTGGTTCTCTTGTGGTTTCTCGTCTCGGCGCCTCTTCTTTTTCCCCCCTCTCTATTTAACCAGCTTAGTCTGCAAATTCATCCACTTTATTTCTCCTCTCTTACTTTCTTTTAAACAAGCTGACAATCATGACATAGTTTGAGAAGCCTACATTTATAATAGACATCAGATTTCCACAGTCCATAATATTCTAATTGTGTGCTTCTGGATTAAACTGTGTGCTAGTATTTTCTCTCAATGTTTCAGATCATACTACATGATGATGCATGATCCATCATCAGGAGAAAAGAAAGTAAGAGAGGAGAAATAGAGTGGATGAATTTGCAAACTAAGCTGGTTAAATAGAGAGCGGGAAAAAGAAGAGGCATGGGGACCGTGAGACCACAAGAGAACCAACAAGAAAACAAAAAAAATCTACTGCATAGGAAATTGATTTTTTTTGTTTTTTTGTTGGTTGTGGTCTCTCGTCTCAGCGCCTCTTCTTTTTCCCCTTCTCTATTTAACCAGGTTAGTCTGCAAAGTCATCCACTCTATTTCTCCTCTCTTGCTTTCTTTTCTTTTGATGATGGATCATGTAGTATGATCCGAAACGTTGAGAGAAAATAATAGCACACAGTTTAATCCAGAAGCACACAAATACAAGCCTACATTTAGTTTTGCAAGGGAGAATTGATGGAACACTCTACAGTCTATAGTGGGGTACATGATAAACCCACCCATGTAAACAACAGGTGCTTGTAAACGACCGGTTGTACAGATTTTCGACCATTGCATCCAGTCGACTCCTACTAGGGACCAAAACCACTCAGCTGCGTTCGACCATTGCATCCATACTGCTCGTCGACCTTACAACACACCTACTGTTAAGCTCTTCCTGATAAACCACCCAATAGCTTGGGTAGCATTGGTAAACAGGCTCACAGATAGGATGGGGGTCAAGAGGATCGGTACACCATTAGTGCTCTGCCAGGCAGAAGAGAAACCACTCTAAGAATATGCTTTGGATACAAAAGCCAAACTAAACAAAACATACATCACAATACACACCTATCTGATTGACGGTAACGTTTAGATCGTGCTGAAACGTTGCCGTCCTCGTTTCCATACTGATATCAACTCCTGCAATTCCAAGAGTATCCCTCAGACGTTCGATCTGGGCTCTCTGTATCTCCGGCTGTGAAATGTCAATTTGAAAGGTACTGGTAGTTCGCTGCGCCATTTTTGTGATACTGGACTGATTCAGTAATTTCTAAGTTCCGAAATGGAGAATCAACTTCAGAAAGAGGCTGCCGAATATTTTCTTATATGCCTTCTCTAGGGACGATGCTTTTGCTATAAGAAATGTGGGACTGAAATGAACTTGAATTTATAACCCAGTCAAATTTATTTCAATTTCAATTTAGTTTTTACATAAATCTGACCAACAAAAGAGTAGCTACACTTAACAAAACGGACGGTACCGGTTATTCTTAAATATGATCCACTTCAATAGTGAAAGGTCAATTTTGGCCAATAAAAATAGGACAAATATTTACCACTTTTTGTTGTGAATGAGGTGTAAAATTGCTATTGATTGTTTGACCATTCAAGTGGATGATATTTAAATAGAGTGGATGGCACCTAGGGTAGATTGACGGGATGAAAGTGAATAAATTGGATTTTAAAATAACTAATTAAGAAGATTGATTGCTTGTCGAATGGCGACACTCATTATTAAATGCTTAATGTGGGTAGATTTGAGTAGTGTATTTCAAACAAATGTAATACTAAATTATTAGGTCAAGAGGCATACTACAGTTGCAACAGGGTGGAGGATAGAAACTTCATTTTTTCGGTTGTAAATAAAAATGAAAAAAATAAAAAATAAA
Source organism: Cunninghamia lanceolata (assembly GCA_027924645.1). Lineage (NCBI taxonomy): Eukaryota > Viridiplantae > Streptophyta > Pinopsida > Cupressales > Cupressaceae > Cunninghamia > Cunninghamia lanceolata. The sequence continues at coordinate 383,570 of BSBN01000737.1, read as the reverse complement.
ATTGAGGCAAGCAAAAAAATGGAAAACTAAAAGTGAATATTAATTAGGAGTGGGTATTAATTATGATTCAGAGGTTTCATTTCTAATTTTCTAATATAGACAAATTCTTTCTGACATTTTGGTTTAAAATAGAAAAGCATGTTAAAAAATAAATGTTTGGCAGCATTACCAGAATATTATTACACCTATTCCAGGGTGGATGCCTTTACTATCTCCCAAAAATAGAATTTTTATTTTATAAATTTGAATAGAATCTTGTACAGAATTGTTATCATTGCCCTTCTGTTTTACAATAATGACTTCTGCCATAGACACAACAAAATCCTTCTATTTTCCACAACAACTTCCTTTGAATTTTGAATGCCTACGAGAGAAGCCAAACTATGGAAGAGTATACGTCTAGGATGATGGAATTTTTTAATAAGTGAACACCAAGTAAACTATGGGGGCCTTCAAGTTTGCAACAAGCCAGGCAATTGGAATGATGTGAAACCCACACCTAACTCATTCGTTGCCCTTAACAACCTCTAGGCAATTTTATTCACTGGGCAACTGCTCCATTCGGCATTAGGCTCCATGGAAAAGCTCGCATCGTTGCCAATGCCATTCCTTACAAAAGAAAAACAAGAGAGCAGAAAATGAAGGTGGAGTGGTGATTAGGTTTGCTCTTCGTATCTTATTTTTAGCCCATAGGTTTATATGTGGGACATTTTTGTTCTGGAAAACTGTCTCACGCTGGAAAGTTGTCGGACTCATCAGTTGTTCTGTCGCCGGGAAAAAAATCCTGTCAGAAAAAAGTCTGTCCTTTTAATGTCCCCCGCCCCCATAATGGCTATTTTTAAACGTCATCCACTTCAACAGTTAAAAATCAATTTTGACCAATAAAAATAAGACAAATATTTAGCACTTTTTGTTCTGGATGAGGTGTAAAATTACTATTGACTGTTTGACCATTGAAGTGGATGATGCTTAAGTAGAGCCCCCGTAATTGGTTAGAATTAATACACCCTTATCTTTTTAAATTATGTGTGGAATTATTATTTTTTATCGGTTCTTAAAATACTATCATACTCGGAAATCATCCAAGAATTGAAAGTTATTTTTTCTTATTATTTAAATTAACCATAAATTTAACCTTAAACATTTATTATTAAATTGTAAATGTTTTTATTAATTATGAAATATTTAATATTATAGATTGTATATATAAAATAAATTAATAATGGAAGTAATATTATTTATTAAATATTTAATATTATAGATTGTATATATAAAATAAATTAATAATTAAACTAAACATAAAATTAACCTTAATAATTTATTATTAAATTGTAAATGTTTTTATTAAACATGAAAAATAAAACTCTTTAAATGTTTTATATAAATGATTTAGCTTAATAAATAAATGTAAACAATTCAATATAATTAATTAGCCAATAGGTTTATATTATTTTTCAAATGGGAGTTAATGATTAACCTTAATCATTTATTATTAAATTGTAAATGTTTTTATTAAAAATGAAAAATAAATTGCTTTAAATGTTTTATATAAATGATTTAGCCTAATACACTTGAGTTCAATGTTAAAAATAAAATATTATTAACTTTTAACACTTTGATTAATTAGATCAATTAAATAAAATTTATAAAATTATTTTTTTTTTTTTTTAAATGCGCCTGGTAAACTTTTTAATGTGACCGGCGACGCTGGTGCGACACGCCCTCCGGCTCCACGCGAATGCTTTTGCCCGGAGCAATGAACCGGTGAGGCCACAACTGGGGGACCTCATCCCCTAGGAAGAACACTTCAAACCCGCGAGCTCATTGGCCCAGCGAAGGCGTAAAGCCTTGCGAGCTCGTTGGCCCAGCGGGGGTTTGAACTCTGGTGGCCGCCACTACATCCTGAGCGACTTAACCACCGAACCATGCCATCATCGGCAAAATTTATAAAATTATTAAACATATTTTTGAATACATATTTTTTAGTATATTTAATGTTCCATTTAAACACAAAATATATAATTAGGTTAAGATAGTTACCAACTTATTGTTCAAAAACAATTAATGTTATTTTTTTCTATTTTAAAACATGGTAATTACATAAGTGGGTTAACAAGTATTCTCTTTAAAAAACCAAATAAATTTCAAAAAGAAAAACATGCAAATAAAATTCAATTAATATTATAATTAGGTTATTTTATCACTCTTAGGTTATTTTATTTATTTAAGAGTTATTTTATTATTACTTTAAAGTTATTTTTTACACTTTATATTATTATTTTAAATATAATTATTAAGCTAAAATCTGAAGACTATTCAATGTACAGATTTGGCATTGGTTGGATATTGTTTAGTTATTATTGTCAATCTAATGAGTATTATTTTTTTGGGTGGGGGTCTTGTGCATGTTTTTTTTTTTAAATCTTTAATGTTTAGTTTATTATTAGTTTCTACATGGGGTAGGGATATTAAAGTCTTCAATTGTTTTTTTAAACGTATGTAGAGTTAAAGGAATACTAAAGTCTTTAATTGTTTTTTTTGGGAACCCACCCATAGCTAACAAATTTAATAAGTTTTTTTAATGTATTTAAAATAGATTTTCAATGAAATAAAAAGGAAAATTACACTAGCACATATATATATATATATATATATATATATATATATATATATATATATATATATATATATATATATATATATATATATATATATATATATATATATATATATATATATATCTTCTTGAAACCAAGTTGGATCTATGTATGGTAGGGTTGGATTACAGATAAGGCATATATGTAAATTTAATATTTAACTACAAAAGATTGTTGTATAAGTTAGATCAAATATACTATGTATATTGTTTTATCATATATCTCAAACACCAAAAAAATATTCTATAGGAATGCACAATGTTATACTCAATTATAATGAAAACAACAAAAGTATATAATTAAAAAATAAAATAAGTATTATAAACATTTATAGATATGTAATTATATTACTTTATTCTAAATAACACTGCTTATTTCTCGCATTCATAACATTTTTCATAAAATTTGAACTCAATTTCAATTTAATTACATATCGTGTATATTTCATTTTGCATGCCAACATGTTTGCAATTTATTTTAGATTAATGTTTGACATTTTAGCTCTTAAAGTGAAAGTGGTATAGAGAGGTGCATTAGTTATGTGCTACATATTATAGTAGAACCAAATCCTCAACCAATGGAATGTGTTACTTTAAATGCACAACAAACATTTAGATTATATTTCTATTAATATTAATTCCAAGAGGTAAGGATATTTATAGAATAATCAAACACCTTAAAATTTCTGCACATTATTTCTATAGTGCAATGGGAGATAAGGCATTTTCCTCTTAAAAATTTTCTATATGAATCCTTTATGAATTATAATATTTCTAATCTTGATTTAAATTTAGAGTTTCAATTAAGATGGTCATTAACATAAACACATGTATATCATATATAAATGTATTCTTAAAATTAACTTATTATTAAGTAGTATTTTAATTTTTTTTAATGATAAATCTTTTACATTAAAGATTTTATTGGAAGGATGACCAATATATTAGTTATATTAACAAAAACATATTATATATAAGCCTAATATATTTTGTGAATTTTTTTCTCTCAAATATTGGAACAATAAAAAATTACTAAGAAAGATAAGTAGAAAACACTAAAAGATAAAGGTTTATATGTTTCAATGTATTATAATTTTTTTATTTAAAGTATATTTTTGATAAAGTAAATATGCTATTTTTTAATTAAAAATAATAATAAAATTAATTAATAAAAAAATATTGGCATTCCTATTTATTTAAATTTATAGTCTTCACATTATTTAAAATATATACTAATAAATTTTGTACAAATAATAGTATAATTCTATTCAATTCCTAAGTACTTAGAAAAGTTGGTGTTGGATCATACATTACATAATATTAATATACATAATACATTAATACTATAATTTATTAAAATATATTATATTAATATTATTATACGTATGGACAATAATTTATAATTAAATTACTATTATATTGCATAATAGATAGTTATAATTCTTTATTTTATCTTAATTGTTTTTTATAAATTATTTTATATTAAATTCTAAAATAATAATATTTTTTCCAAACTCAATTTTAAAATTATATTTTACTTAAAAATAAAACACCAAACATAAGACTTTATTGAATGGAAAGTAACCATAACATTCTCACTTAGTTGGGTTGAAACGATGCTTGCAAACGACGCTGAGCGAGAAACGACAGTTTTAAACTACGATGGTCGGGGGTCGCTAGTGCCCTCACCGACTGTGGTTCTTATTGATGTCAGCTCTGTATCTGGTGTGTTGGGTGAGGTGCCTCAGGTGTGCCTACGGCTGGGAGTTATTCCTCCCACACTAAGAGTTCTTCATCAATTAAAACCTCTAACTCTTGTAGTTGTTTTGCCTCATCACTGATGTTGTGATAGGATTTCATTGCTTCTTTGCTCACTCTATTGTTCATGGTCTTGAGTGTGTCTTTACATGTAATGGCAGTAGGAAGGATACCCTCATGATCAGTAGGCTAATTATCTCTTTGCAAGGCTTCCATAACGGTCGGTGCTGGGGTGCTTGAGTGAACTTGCCCAACTAGGTTTGTGATGTAGGTAGTGAGTTGTTCTACCTATTTCTTTAGCTCTCCTTTTGTCATTTCATCCTTCATCCTTTCCAGGATGGTAGACACAACTCCTTAAAACATTTCCTTTTCTTCCTCTCTAGTCTGGTGGCCGAGGTTGATATGATGTATGCTATAGTCAATAGGTGTCATCAGACGCTCTTCTTTATCTAATAGTGGGGTGGCCACCTATGTTATCCTTACTCCCTATGCATTAGTGGTTATCTTGGAAAGAGTTATAGCTCTCTTAGGCTTTGTTTGAGCCTTAAAATCTTCCACCACTATTGATAAATCCTCTTCTTCAGTGTAGCTCCTCTTTCTTTTCTCAATAGTACAGCTCAACCACACTAGAAACCTTAACCCTATAATTGTTGTACTTGTAGTTGGCGGAGGTGAGACTCCTGTCTTCCTTGAAGTAGAGTTAGGAGAAGGATGAGGAGAAGAGGGAGAAGAGAGAGTCAAGACCATAGTGTGTGTTGATTCTTCTGATCCCTTAGCCTGCTTGAGAGGTGAGGAAGGGATGTTTTGTGCCATCTGGTCCAAGTTTTCAATACCTACCTAGGGGGCAAGAGGACCTTTAGTTACACCATCTCCTCTTAATAGAACATCACCATCCCTCAATGGCTTTTCTAGTTTATAAACAGTGGGATATGATGGGATGTCTTCTTGAGGAGGTGGTGATGGAGAGACAGGTGTAGAAGCAGGAGGCTAGGGAGTATGTGAAACATGTGATGGGAATGGAGCTTTAGTTGGTAGTTGGGAAGCTTGTATTTATGGGGGTGGAGGTGGCTGAGACACCAATATAGTTGGTTGAGTGGTGGTTTTGATAACTGGCGAAGAAGAAATGGTATGTGTAGGAGAAGTGGATAAACTTTGTGGAGGGGGTGAGGAAGCAGGTGATCGGTTAGGTAGAAATGCAATGGTCACATCCTCAAAAGGTAGGCTGGTCATAGCTTTGGGTATCAAAGGGAGATGATGCAATGGTTGTCTCCTCTACCACATGTCAATTAGGATCTTGAGCAGTGGGAGGGGTCCAAACATCCTTGCTTTTCCTTTTAATCAAAGGAAAATCCTCCTCCTGACTTTTAGTTGACCGAACATCCACTACTTTTTCTTTATCTTTCTCCTTGGCAATAGAGGCAACCCTGGTTTGCTTTAGCTCTTCTTGTTCTTATGCCTTTGCTATAGTAGCCTTCATCTTAGGCAAGGCTAAGGACTCTCCCTTTTTTGTTTTCTTCTTTTGATCCTTGGGTTTCTTGGGGTAAGGATCAATCATGGCATATGGTTCCTTAGGGTAAGGATCAATCATGGCATATGGCGAAGGCTTGAGAATTCCAAATTGGAGATCAAGTCTTGTTATGGGACAAGAGGAGAGAGCCAAAAGGAATGCGTGGGAAGTTTGACTCCCTATGGAGAGGCCCGTTCGTCATTCATCAATTTTTTGGTGAAAATAGCTTCTTGCTAGAGTATCTTGATGGAACACCATTCTTTCTACCTCACAGTGGACAACATCTGAAGCACTTCAACCCTTGAAGTATCAAATAAGTTCATTTGTACATTTGTATAGTTTTTGTGTTTTTATTTTTCATTTTTGTTTAGTCTTCTGTGTCTTTTTCTTTTTGGTAGCTTGACTCTATAGCCCAATGGCATGGATGAAGGCACTTAGAGACTAGATTCTTCTCCCTTTGATTGTTTCAAAGAACAATCGAGGGAAGTTCCCTAATTAGAGCCATCTGTTGTTCTCAAAATTACTTGTGCTCATTTTGTAGACAACCCCTACGAAACTTGTCTGTTTCATAATCTACACTCTAAGTTTGCAAATCGAGACAAGTTCTCTTAGCCTTGTGCGAAGTCTTTTGAAACCATAGAATGGTTTGTGACATTCCCCTAAGTCGATTCCTCGAGATTCATTAAAATTGATTAGGTTGCAAGCTTGTCAAAATATCAATTTTGATCATTTTTAAGGTGTTAGTAAATTTTTAAGTCTTCATGTGTACGAGCAGTCAAAACTAACGCTCTTGCATATCTTTGTTATTTTAATGTGCAAAGTCAGCCAAAATTGCCGCTTCTACATGTGTCTCATTTTTTTTATTTGACATGCATGGGCGGCAAAAATCACGGCCCATGCATGTTCCTTGTCATGTTTTAATGTGTAATAGCGGTCGTTATTGCCGCTTTTGCATGTGGTTTAATGATGTGTAGAGTCGGTCCTTCCCACCACTTAGACAAATCTTAGTGGATCTCACAAACTCGAGTGTTATTAATGGCACTCGTGTCACCATTAATACACCTTTTTAAACCTTTTTAAGTTGTAAACTCGTTCCATTTTATTATTTCTCATTCCCTAAATCTTCTAATCGACTATTGAAGTCTTCCTAAGATCGCTCGATCACGCTGATTCTAGATTTGGACATATTTTGGTCACCAAGGTCGTGCTTAGGGTTTCATCTTATTGTCTGAGGTAGGTTGTTATTTTTCGTATTCAGTTTCTGTTTTAAACTAGGGTTTCATTAATCATTTAAAATGATTATTTTGTAAAACTTTATTGTTTGGATTTATCATTGTATATGTTTGTTAATCGAGCTTTCAGAAACCTTTGTATAGCTTGTGTTTCTGTTTATTGTTGTCATTTTAGAATGGTTTATTCTTTCATGGAACCCTAGTCTTTCATTTGTTTTCATGGATTTTCCTGAATAGGTCTTAGGATGTAAACTTGTGTGAATCGTCGGTACTTTTCACCGATGGTATCTTGTCTTTCTTTCTTTCTAAGTCATCACACATGTATCAGTGACGAAAACCACCAGCGATACTCATGCCTTGTCTTTGATCTTATCCTCATGCCAAGGTGGTTAAAAACATCATCCCTACACGGAAATTAAACATTTAAATATTACATGCTCAAGCAGTAAAATCCACCGCTATTACATGTGTTTTAAGGTTTTGATAATAAAGTGTATGAGCGGTCATTTTGACTGACTTCACATCTGAACACAGTTTTCCTCCAACATGCCTAAGTGGGCATTTTTGTCGCTTATACATCCAGAGTAAACTTGCATTTTTCCCTCATGTAAGGGTGGTCAAATTGACCACCCCTACATCAAAACCCATTTTTTTACCCCACATGCAATTTGGCAGCCAAAATGGCCGACCTGCATGATTATAATCTTACCCCTACATGCAGGAGCAGCCAAAATTACCGCCCATACATGTCACCCTAAAAACTTTCCTAACACTGGGAAATTTTTCCTTTCAATACCTATTAGCCCGCTTTCACCTATTTTCTCGATTTGCACACTCTCAAGCCCTTCAATGCACATTCCTGTGTTCATGATCATCAATTCACAGTAACCCCAATTTACCCATTTTTCCCCTAACTACGAGATCATGGCTTTTTGCAGTTTCAACAAACATCTGTGGTAGACGGTGTTTCTAGTTTTCTTCACAAAGCTGATGTCAGAGCCATCCCCATCAAAGGCTAAAATCATGAAGTATAAGTACCAAGGGGTTTTCCCCATGACTTCATTACAGTCCAATGTGGATGAGATCAGAGATACAGAGATTGGTCATGTGGACATGGTTGAGTTTGTGGGTAGAATAAAATAGTCAAATCCTCCTTAATATATCTAGAAGATTATAGACAGTAACATTCACTTGGTTGCCTCTTTTCCTATCACTACCCACAATTCTGAGTTTGTTCTTCAGGTAGCTAGTCATTATGATAGGGATACCAGGACTGTATCTAATTCCCAAGGAAATGTGATCATGAGATTAGATGCAGAATTTCTTGATAAAATCTCTGTGTCCTCCTATTGAAAATATTGGAGAAATAGATTTTCTTCAAGGGCAAAAGGATTATGTTGAAGATATTGAAGCTGCAAGGAGACATATCAATAGTAAGTGGTTAAAGACTCCTTAGAGTAATTTGACCAAATGGCCAAAAGACCTCCCAAGAAGTGATTTTGTCGAGTAGGTAAGTGATTTGATTATACTGTTGAGTCGAATCAGAGGTCTCCCTTCTTCATCTAAGTTTCAAGAATGGATGTATACATACATTAAGGTGATTCTCAGGGGTCAACATAAAACTTCTAGGGGAACAGATTAGCAATGCTCTGCATGATCAGCTGGTGAAAGTTAATACAACTTTCAAGTTTTACATGACTTCATATCTGGGGTATGTTGCTACAAGCATGAGGAGTTTTTCTGGTTTAACTCAAGTTGGTGATAGGAGATTGGTTCCAGTTTAAGAGTATTATCCACAGATTACTCTAAAGGGATCAATCCATCATTTCCATAGGGTTAATGATGCCTTCTTTTCAGTATTCATGTGTTTATGGAATAATGAACTTGAGCAGAAAAGAGTATCAGATGAGGCCTGGGAAGTGGTCAACTCTTTTGGTTGTTTATTCTTACAATTTCCAACTTTCACTTATCTCAGAGTGGGATACTATCCTGGTTATCCGTATATGCTTCCACGATATCCCATTGATAGAATTATTTTGATGGCACTGTGTAGGCAATTGATTGTTGTGCATAATAAGCAGATGGAGCTGAAAAAGTTAGGAATTAATTTTCTTGTAGAAATTGGGAGGTACTCTGTTCAGTCAACTACCAAGGCCAAAGCAGTTGAATAAAAAATGCAATTGGTTACTATGAAGACTTTCAAGAAAAGAGATCATTTTGATTTCAAAAGAGTGCAGGACAAGATCAACAGGAATTCAGTTTTCCATATGCCAATGGTTGAAGATATTTGGGCCGATCTCATAACACAGAATGAGATTAGGAAGCTATATTATTGTAGACTTCACTTGAGTCAAATTGAAGAATTAGGTCTTGCAGATATTCCAGAGGGAATGGAAAATGAAGGGGATGTTTTGGATCCTAAATACAATGTTGAGAACGTTGCATCCTCATCTCTACCAGAGGTCAAATGGTATGTCAAAGAGGAAACTTCAATCAAGAAAAGATTTCAGCCAATTCTAGCAAATACAAATGTGTGGTCAGGAAATAAGGGAATAAGTCTGAAAGAATTTATTACTTGGTTAGAAACTGAAATTTAGGAGCAAACAGGAAAAAACGTAGAAAACCGAACAAAGAACAAAAGTGACACTCCTTCTTCTAAAGTGCATAAACCAAAAATCAAGTTTGTATCTAAGGAGGAAAGAAGAAGGAGGTTGCAGGAACTTCTACTATCACAGAATCAGGTGTCGAAGCTACAAATGTTAATGAAATGGAGATTGAAGATATTGATGCCGAGCAAGCATAAACGCTTGAGAAGCTAGATGAGGAAAATGAAAAGGAACAAGAAAAGGAGCAGAATGTAGAACATGAACAACTTGGTGATTCACAACTTTCCTCTTAGAAGGATCTTCCACTAGAATCACAAGTTTCTACACCCCTTCCTCATGCTCCTATTTCTGGTAGTTTTCCAATAGTTTGCAATGTTCCTATTTTACCTATTTTTGTTATGTCTTCTGATAATACTGCTACCTCTGTAAGAACAAGTTTTGGGACCATCTTTGATTCTTCTGGTTCTATTCCAAGTCTGTCTTCCCCATCATTTGATATTGGTGAACAATCTGTTCTAGAGCATTTTCTAGATCGTTCAGAGAAATTTGTTGACACAACTACAATTTTTACCAACACTAGTCCTATTATTACTATAACAGATGTGAGCATGGATCCAGCAAAATAGGTAATTGACTCTTCTCTGAATGTTGGTACCTCAACGCTTCCTCCATGGTTGTCTGCGTACACTCCCAAGAGGAAGAAGCAAGTGATTTCACCTGATGAAATTGATATAGAGAAGTTACTTTCTGGTAAGCCAAAGGTCCAGAAAAAGAAACCTAAAACTGTTTCTAGGCTTATTAATGAAAATGGAATCAAATATGCAAAAATTGCTAAGCCACCAAATGATGCCACTGCAGATACTTTTGATATGAATGATTATATTATCTCCAGAGTTGAGTTAGGTAAGCTAACTCATGAAGGTATCAAGGTAGATTTCAAGCCACTACAAGTTCATTTCTTGAGAAATATGATGAGGTCAAGAAGGAGAAGGAGCAGTACAAAGCAAAGGTAGAACAACTTGCTGCTGTTCTTAAAAAAATAGTAAAATCATCTCAAATCGTGGAACCTATGGCAGTGACTATTTATGATCCTCTTATTCAAAAGGTTGAGAAAGTGCAAGCCAGAGGAAGAGTGGTTGGTGATATTATGGAACGGTTGATGGCACAAGGAAGAGTTCTATTGAAGACCACAGTGGAAAGAAAAGGAAAGATGGACAAGGCAAAAGCTGAGCTAGATGACATTATTGATTTACTTTCTCAAGAACTGGAAGATCAAGAAGAAAGTTTAGAGGAATAGGTTGAGATGAAGAAGATCAAAATAAAGAATCTGATAGCCATTGGTGTCATTTCAAACTAAGAGTCTTACCTTAAGACTAAGGAATCTCTTGTCCATCACATCAATGTGATAAAAGGTTTACTTGATGACTTGTGCCAAGTACGTGAAAATAGTGAAGACAGTAATGTCTTGCTTTTACATAGGTTAAAGGAACTCCCATGTACTTTCACAGGTGAAGGTCACAATTTTCTCTTAGCAGAGGAAATGATAGATGCTTTCGAGAGATGGTGCAGTAGAAATTTGAAGATGAAGTGCCTACAGTGGTTTCGATGGATAGCCTTTATGATCATCACTCAACTTTTGAGAATCTAAAGGATAATCTTGAGAAACATGAGAAAGTAATAAAGGCGATTAAAGATGCAGTTCTCAGGGCTCATACCATCTTAGAGAATATAGCAAAACCCGATGTATGTGAAATGGTGGCAGTACAAACTATGTATAAAAACTTTTTGAAAAAGAACGATGGTGGCAGCTGACGTTTCTTTTCAATGGCTTAGTTAATTTTCAGTCTTGTAGATGTAATTTGAATTTTGTTATGGACATACTCACATGTAAGTTTCCAAAATGCAATTACATATGAGACAAAAGAAGTCATAAGTCAAATATGACTCTTTTGTTTGAATAAGTCAAAGTAGTTAAAATTTCCCTATTTTTTCTCTAGGATCATCCCTATAAATAAAGAGGGCCTCTATTGTAATCTTTATCTTTTATCTATTGCAAAGAAACTCTGCCGAATTGGAAAACATTTCAAGAATTTGAGCTTTTTATGTTTATCAAGTTTTCAAGTGAAAATCAATACAAGAAGGAAATTTGAGTATCAAACTTTGAGTTGAATCATATTGTTTTATGATATCAGTGTTCTTATGTCATTGGTGTTATATTATTGTGAGGCCTACGGGTAAGTGCAAGAAGATGGGGGGCCAAAAAGGGGTCTTAAGTGGCCACTTTTTTTCTGAAATCAGGAAATACTGGCCTTGGATGAGAAATTGAGCATAGTTACACTCAAAATTTAGAGATGTAACCAAAACAATGTTCGTAGTGCTCTGAGTCTACTTTCTAAACTACTATTTTGTTTTGAAAATGGCATAGATTAAGGGGTTCAAAAGAGGGAGCCACAGAAATTGGTGTTGTTTCTGTCAAAAAAACATAACATAGCATGTTTTGTGGCTCCCTCAAAAGGTCAACTTTTTTTTGGTATTTTTAAAATCGTTTCAGTGAGAATTTAGCTAATAGCATGTAGTTTATGCCTGATTTTTCTGATAATTTTTTGATAAATATTTGATTTTTTACTAATTTTTAAAGTGGACACATCCTAAAAAATAGAATTTTGGCCATGCTACCCCTATAAATTTTGAAAACTAATTGAAAATCATTTTTTTATTTTTTTAATATTTGTAGAATGGAGTCTAGTTTCTAAATATTTAATTTTTTTGAAATTTGAATGAATAGTTATTTTACAATGAAAAAAAGACCAAACAGTGGTTTTTGCATAAAAACGGACACACAAACAAAAGAAATTAAAGATGAAAGGCTTAACATTGTTAAAATGTGAAAAAAATCACATCGTCAAATAGCTAAGAGAAAGCCTAACATTACCCATGTGTTCGATTTGTTCAACCTTGAAATAAGTGCAAATCTGAGGGTTAGCACGAACGAAATTATGTGAAATTTTGAAGAATACAGAAAAACACGTCTGTGACTGTTCATAAGGCACTCCAAGCCTTTGGGTTGGAAATCCAAAGCAAATCCCAAGCCCAAGGTTTGGGATTCCCAAAGCAAGAAATAACGCGAGCGCGTTATAACGCGCTCGCGTTATGTTTTGCCTTGCATTTTTCTTTCCCGCAAGTCTGTCTTTTGCCATGTTTGACATAACGCGAGCGCGACATAACGCGCTCGCGTTATGTCCCACTCAATTTTTTTTTACATTCAAGGCTATTAATCATGAGGGTTAAGGCATAAGGGATAGAGTTGGAAGGTTTACGGATAAGGTATTAGCATTTAAGGTATAGTATCGAGCCCATTGAGGGTCTAGGAATAGGGATAGCGTTTAAGGTTTAGGGATGAGGGTTGACAAATTACGATTGAGGGTCGAGGGATCAAAGTTAAGGGTTGAGGGTTGAGGTTCAAGGGTCAAGGGTTTAGGGTCGAGGGATTAGGGTTAAAGTAGAGTGTGGAGGGTGTAAGGATTAGGGATAGGGTTGGAGGGTTTAGGGATAAGGGATTAGGTATAGTATCAAGTCTGTTGAGAGTTTAGGAATAGGGATAGCATTTAGGGATTAGGGATGAGGGATTATAGTTGAGGGATGATGGATTAGGGTTGAGGGTTGAGGGATTAGGGTTTAGGGATAAGGTTTAGGGTTGAGGGTTGAGGGATTAGGGTTTAAGGTATAGTGTTGAGGGTTGAGGATTAGGGTTTAGGGTTGACGGATTAGCATTTAATGTCGAGGTTAGGGTTAGAGTGTCGAGGGTAGAGGGATTAGGGATAGGGTTTAGGGTTGAAGGTTTAAGGATTAAGGGTTGAGGCTTTAGGGATGAGGGTTTAAGGCTTAAGGTATAGTGTCAAGTGTTGAGGGTGTAGGGATAGGGTTTGAGTTTTAAGGGTTAAGGGTTGAGGGATATGGATTAGGGTTTAAGGTATAGTGTTGAGGGTCGAGGGATCAGAGTTAAGGGTTGAGGGATTAGGGTTTGACATTGAGGGTTGAGGGTTGAGGTTCGAGGGTCAAGGGTTTAGGGATAGGGTTGAGGGTCGAGGAATTAGGGTTAAAGTAGAGTGTGGAGGGTATAAGGATTAGGGATAGGGTTGGAGGGTTTAGGGATAAGGGATTAGGGTTTAAGGTATAGTATCGATTCTGTTGAGGGTGTAGGAATAGGGATAGCATTTAGGGTTTAGGGATGAAGGATTAGAGTTGGGGGATGACAGATTAGGGTTGAGGGTTGAGGGATTAGGGTTTAGGGATAAGGTTTAGGGTTGAGGGCTGAGGGATTAGGGTTTAAGGTATAGTGTTGAGGGTTTAGGGATAGGGTTTAGGGTTGAGGGATTAGGATTTGACGTTGAGGGTTGAGGGTTTAGGGTTTAGGGTTAGGGTTGAGAGATGAGGGATCAGAGTTAAGGGTTGAGGGAATAGGGTTTGACGTCGAGGGTTGAGGGTTGAGGTTCGAGGGTCAAGGGTTTAGGGATAGGGTTGAGGTTGAAGGGATTAGGGTTAAAGTAGAGTGTGGAGGGTGTAAGGATTAGGGATAGGGTTGGAGGGTTTAGGGATAAGGGATTAGAGTTTAAGGTATAGTATCGAGTCTGTTGAGGGTTTAGGAATAGGGATAGCATTTAGGGTTTAGGGATGAGGGATTAGAGTTGAGGGATGAGGGATTAGGGTTGAGGGTTGAGGGATTAGGGTTTAGGGATAAGGTTTAGGGTTGAGGGTTGAGGGATTAGGGTTTAAGGTATAGTGTTGAGGGTTGATGGTTTAGGAATAGGGTTTAGGTTTGAGGGATTAGGGTTTAGGGTTGATGAATTAGGGTTTAATGTTGAGAGTTGAGGGTTGAGGGTTGAGGGTTGAGGTTGACGGATAGGGTTAATGGTCAAGGGATTAGGGTTAAATAAGAGTGTCGATGGTAGAGGGATTAGGGTTTAAGGTATAGTATCGAGCCTGTTGAGGGTCTAGGAATAGGGATAGCGTTTAGGGTTTAGGAATGAGGGATTAGAGTTGAGGGATGACGGATGACAGATTAGGGTTGAGGGTTGAGGGATTAGGGTTTAGGGACAAGGTTTAGGGTTAGGGTTTAGGGATAGGGTTTAGGGTTGAGGGATTAGAGTGAAGGGTTGAGGGATTAGAATTTGGCATTGAGGGTTTAGGGTTTAGGATCGAGGTTGAAGGTTGAGGGATCAGAGTTAAGGGTTGAGGGATTAGGGTTTGATGTTGAGGGTTGAGGGTTGAGGTTCGAGGGTCAAGGGTTTAGGGATAGGGTTGAGGGTCGAGGAATTAGGGTTACAGTAGAGTGTGGAGGGAATAAGGATTAGGGATAGGGTTGGAGGGTTTAGGGATAAGGGATTAGAGTTTAAGGTATAGTATCGAGTCTGTTGAGGGTTTAGGAATAGGGATAGCATTTAGGGTTTAGGGATGAGGGATTAGAGTTGAGGGATGAGGGATTAGAGTTGAGGGTTGAGGGATTAGGGTTTAGGGATAAGGTTGAGGGTTGAGGGATTAGGGTTTAAGGTATAGTGTTGAGGGTTGATGGTTTAGGGATAGGGTTTAGGTTTGAGGGATTAGGGTTTAGGGTTGATGAATTAGGGTTTAATGTTGAGAGTTGAGGGTTGAGGGTTGAGGGTTGAGGCTGAGGGATAGGGTTAATGGTCAAGGGATTAGGGTTAAATAAGAGTGTCGATGGTAGAGGGATTAGGGTTTAAAGTATAGTATCGAGCCTGTTGGGGTTCTAGGAATAGGGATAGCGTTTAGGGTTTAGGAATGAGGGATTAGAGTTGAGGGATGACGGATGACAGATTAGGGTTGAGGGTTGAGGGATTAGGGTTTAGGGACAAGGTTTAGGGTTAGGGTTGAGGGATTAGGGTTTAAGGTATAGTGTTGAGGGTTTAGGGATAGGGTTTAGGGTTGAGGGATTAGAGTGAAGGGTTGAGGGATTAGAATTTGGCGTTGAGGGTTTAGGGTTTAGGATCAGGGTTGAAGGTCAAGGGATCAGAGTTAAGGGTTGAGGGATTAGGGTTTGATGTTGAGGGTTGAGGGTTGAGGTTCGAGGGTCAAGGGTTTAGGGATAGGGTTGAGGGTCGAGGAATTAGGGTTAAAGTAGAGTGTGGAGGGTATAAGGATTAGGGATAGGGTTGGAGGGTTTAGGGATAAGGGATTAGAGTTTAAGGTATAGTATCGAGTCTGTTGAGGGTTTAGGAATAGGGATAGCATTTAGGGTTTAGGGATGAGGGATTAGAGTTGAGGGATGAGGGATTAGGGTTGAGGGTTGAGGGATTAGGGTTTAGGGATAAGGTTTAGGGTTGAGGGTTGAGGAATTAGGGTTTAAGGTATAGTGTTGAGGGTTGATGGTTTAGGGATAGGGTTTAGGTTTGAGGGATTAGGGTTTAGGGTTGATGAATTAGGGTTAATGTTGAGAGTTGAGGGTTGAGGGTTAAGGGTTGAGGTTGAGGGATAGGGTTAATGGTCAAGGGATTAGGGTTAAATAAGAGTGTCGATGGTAGAGGGATTAGGGTTTAAAGTATAGTATTGAGCCTATTGACGTTCTAGGAATAGGGATAGTGTTTAGGGTTTAGGAATGAGGGATTAGAGTTGAGGAATGACGGATGACAGATTAGGGTTGAGGGTTGAGGGATTAGGGTTTAGGGACAAGGTTTAGGGTTAGGGTTGAGGGATTAGGGTTTAAGGTATAGTGTTGAGGGTTGATGGTTTAGGGATAGGGTTTAGGTTTAAGGGATTAGGGTTTAGGGTCGATGAATTAGGGTTTAATGCTGAGAGTTGAGGGTTGAGGGTTGAGGTTGAGGGATAAGGTTAATGGTCAAGGGATTAGGGTTAAATAAGAGTGTCGATGGTAGAGGGATTAGGGTTTAAGGTATAGTATCGAGCCTGTTGAGGGTCTAGGAATAGGGATGGCATTTAGGGTTTAGGAATGAGGGATTAGAGTTGAGGGATGACGGATGACAGATTAGGGTTGAGGGTTGAGGGATTAGGGTTTGATGTTGAGGGTTGAGGGTTTAGGGTTAGGGTTGAGAGATGAGGGATCAGAGTTAAGGGTTGAGGGATTAGGGTTTGACGTCGAGGGCTGAGGTTCGAGGGTTAAGGGTTTAGGGATAGGGTTGAGGTTGAAGGGATTAGGGTTTAAGGTATAGTGTTGAGGGTTGATGGATCAGATTTAAGGGTTGAGGGTTGTAAGGATTAGGGATAGGGTTGGAGGGTTGACGGATTAGGATTTGACGTTGAGGGATTAGGATTTGACGTTGAAGGATTAGGATTTGACGTTGAGGGTTGAGGGATTAGGATTTGACATTGAGGGTTGAAGGTTTAGGGATAGGGTTGAGGGATTAGAATTTGGCGTTGAGGGTTTAGGGTTTAGGATCAGGGTTGAAGGTCGAGGGATCAGAGTTAAGGGTTGAGGGATTAGGGTTTGATGTTGAGGGTTGAGGGTTGAGGTTCGAGGGTCAAGGGTTTAGGGATAGGGTTGAGGGTCGAGGAATTAGGGTTAAAGTAGAGTGTGGAGGGTATAAGGATTAGGGATAGGGTTGGAGGGTTTAGGGATAAGGGATTAGAGTTTAAGGTATAGTATCGAGTCTGTTGAGGGTTTAGGAATAGGGATAGCATTTAGGGTTTAGGGATGAGGGATTAGAGTTGAGGGATGAGGGATTAGGGTTGAGGGTTGAGGGATTAGGGTTTAGGGATAAGGTTTAGGGTTGAGGGTTGAGGGATTAGGGTTTAAGGTATAGTGTTGAGGGTTGATGGTTTAGGGATAGGGTTTAGGTTTGAGGGATTAGGGTTTAGGGTTGATGAATTAGGGTTTAATGTTGAGAGTTGAGGGTTGAGGGTTGAGGGTTAAGGGTTGAGGTTGAGGGATAGGGTTAATGGTCAAGTGATTAGGGTTAAATAAGAGTGTCGATGGTAGAGGGATTAGGGTTTAAAGTATAGTATCAAGCCTGTTGAGGTTCTAGGAATAGGGATAGCATTTAGGGTTTAGGAATGAGGGATTAGAGTTGAGGGATGACGGATGACAGATTAGGGTTGAGGGTTGAGGGATTAGGGTTTAGGGACAAGGTTTAGGGTTAGGGTTGAGGGATTAGGGTTTAAGGTATAGTGTTGAGGGTTGATGGTTTAGGGATAGGGTTTAGGTTTGAGGGATTAGGGTTTAGGGTTGATGAATTAGGGTTTAATGTTGAGAGTTGAGGGTTGAGGGTTGAGGTTGAGGGATAGGGTTAATGGTCAAGGGATTAGGGTTAAATAAGAGTGTTGATGGTAGAGGGATTAGGGTTTAAGGTATAGTATCGAGCCTGTTGAGGGTCTAGGAATAGGGATAGCATTTAGGGTTTAGGAATGAGGGATTAGAGTTGAGGGATGATGGATGACAAATTAGGGTTGAGGGTTGAGGGATTAGGGTTTGATGTTGAGGGTTGATGGATTAGATTTAAGGGTTGAGGGTTGTAAGGATTAGGGATAGGGTTGGAGGGTTGACGGATTAGGATTTGACGTTGAGGGATTATGATTTGATGCTGAGGGTTGAGGGATTAGGATTTGACATTGAGGGTTGAGGGTCAAGGGATCAGAGTTGAGGGTTTAGGGATCTATAGCAGGACAAAATGCGAGCGTGTTATAATGCGCTCACATTTTGTCTTTCTACTGAAACGGTAAAAAAGTGGTTACCCCCGTGATCTTGGCCCACATGCTCTATTTTCTTACTGATTCTGCGCGTGCTCTGACAAAAAAGAAGTGCTTTCATGCTATTGGGAAGTTCACATGCACATTTGACACATTGTACCACCTTTGCATGATCTTTCCACCACCTTTTCTACTTTGCCAACTTGAGAAGGAGGAAATAACATAGTTTTCAAACCAAGTTTGATATATATCTATTCAAGTTTCAATTTTTGTAGTATTGCAATGTTAATTGTGATTCAATTTTAAGAATTTAACATTGAAAAGGAAGCAAGTGGTGAAAAACTCAAATTGTTGAGGAGTTTGATGCAAGAAGATAAAAACACTACATAATTGGGTACTCTCTCCATTCAAATCTTCATTTTTTAGGTATGTCAAGTCTTTACATGCATGTTCTTTACATTTTCCTTATTTTAGATTGAATTACTTTATCGTGCTTTATCATACATGTTTAAAATAGACACATTCCCAATCGAGAAAGCAACCTACAATCTCACATGATGCCATGTATATTTTCTACACTTGGGCTCTTTAATAATTATGTGTAATAAACAAACCTTAGTTCATACCATGATGTCAAACTATACAAGAATAAATCCTTACAACATAAAAAAAATACAATCCCACTATTATCATGTATTCATTTCTTAGGAACTAATATTGGTCTCTTTATCATGCTACAGACAAATTCTCCGTCATGCCGAGGAAACAATCAAGAATTAAACCAACACAGGAAGAGATAGAAGCTAAGAATGCAAAGAAAGCAATGGCTATGAGAGAACTTCGTGAGAAGAGGAAATTGGACATGATAAATGAAGATATACCAATTGAAGAGGAACCACAACCATCACAAAGAGATATGGTATTGGCGGCACAAAGAGAACGAATGCAAAAACTTCGTGGTACGAGAGATTTGAATACCATAGTTGGAGACACATCCTTTACCGCAAGACAACATGTAGGGACACCATCTACCACATCTCAAGTTGAGAGTACATCATCACTCACATGTGATGAAGGAGGTACGCCATCGTTCCCACCTCAACCTCAAGGTATGTCATCTATTCCATCTTCGATCGAAGGTATGCCATCTAACCCATCTCATTTAAATATTGATGAAATTCCTAATGTTGAGATGAATTTACCTAACTTGACACCACCTAGAATTTTGCATAGAAAGCCAAAGTATTTGATTGATATTGATGAGAATATTTTGCAGCCAATGCAAGGTAAGATTCCAAAACACACTTGTAGAAGATATGCTAATAAGATTTGGAGATTGTTCTTTGAAAAGTTAAATGAGACTGCAAGATGTCAACTATTCATTGAAATGATGCGAAGTATAAAGTATAGGTCTATCATGAAGATTCTTGGGTTGAGAACATCAGAGGCTTCAAGTAAAAAATCTATTGTCAAGAATCTAATGAGTGCGTATGAGAGTGTGCGTAACACCTCACGCACAAAAGATAGTAATACAACACGGCGTGTGATTACATCGACTATAGTAAGTAGTCAAACGAGGAAAGCTCGTCTCATTAGAAAGACAAGTCAAGAATTGAGAATTAATAGGAAAACTTTATCAAGAGCCATTGGAAGACACCAAAGAATTGAGGACACTAATGCCAATGAATTATGGGTGTTCTCGGGGAGACTACCACGAAAAGATAAACCAATTGTTGAAGCATTGAGATCACTAATTGAAGACTTTTGGAAGAATTACACAAGGGTATCTCCGAATCAAAGGGATGTGGTAAGAAGGAGAATTAGTAGTCAGAACTGCGAGCCACATCCAAAGCATTTTTTTGGATGAGACTCAAACACAGTTTTATGGTAAATTTCTAGAGAAGTATCCTCAAATTAAAATTTGTCAAAGATATTTTGAAATTCTAAAACCTTTCTATGTTAAGATAAATCACACATGCACTACTTGTTGTTGTAGATTACATATTGAATTTTCTAACCATTTTGATGCTTATAGGTCTATATATTTAGATATGCATACTAACAATGATTTGCAGGGTTGTGCCATATGTGCCCCACCAACATCTTCAAGAGACTTCATATCAAGAATTTCATGTGAAAGAGAGGAAGGTCAAATATTCTACAAGAAATTATGCTTGGATGGCACATGTCATCGTTGCGGTGGCTTGCAACATTTGCCAATATGTGAACATATGGAAATAACACATGCGGTTGGAAATGAACTAGTAGAGTTTGGCAAGTATAAAACAGTGGCATACAATACAAAAGATGGTAAAGAAGCAAAGAGGTGTGAATTAGTTATTGAAAAGATTCTAGTGTATCAGTTTATGCCTATATTTCGTGACAGCATAGTGTATGAGTATGCAAGACATGCCCATAGAGCTCGATGGTTGGACTTGCAATTCAAGTTATGCAAGGACACATTTCCGGTTGGTAGCATTGTTTCAGTCGTCGACTTTGCAGAGAACTACAGTCTACATCCATAGCGTGAGGTGCAATCACAATATTACAACTCCACACAGGTTTCTATATTTGTGCACATCGCATTCATTCATGCGAATGATAGTACAGAGGATGACTGAAAGATCATAAGGGAGTATCATTTCTATATTAGTGATGATCGCACGCATTCTACAGAGTTTGTGCAAGGTTGCTTTCAGGTGTTCTACAATGATTTGGCTAGAAGGGGCATATCGTTCAGTCAACATATCATATGGTCGGATAATTATGCATCACAATTCAAGAACTCACGGAATTTCTATTGGCTGAGTAGGAGGCATAATTTTATAGGTATTCAACATATGTGGAACTTTTGTGAGGCCGGCATGGAAAGGGGGAGCATGATGGTGCAGGAGCATGTATCAAAAGAGCCATAGCACGAGAAGAGTTAAAGTATAAAGACAATGCAAAGTTGATAGATGTAAAATCGATTGTCGAGTGGTGTAATGCTTCCATGGGTCCAGGTAATGAAGGTAAGTCTTTAGTTCATAGATTTTTTTGGTTGATAGATGATACTAACATTGCACCATATGAGGATTGTTGTACATTGACAGGATCAAATGAGATGCACTCTTTCAGAAGCTCAATTGCAGGTTCATGGAGTATCCATACACGAAAGATGTCATGCTTTTGTTCTTCCTGTACAATTCAAGTCTGGGATGAGTGCGAGTCAAAGGAGTGGGTTGACAAATGGCAGTTAAGTTATCTTAGCCCACTTGACACGTATCGACCCCCGACGGCACTGGAACTAACACAGATGGAATCGTCAGTTGACTTTGACCACATATCAGATTTAGTTCAACCAGGTAATATAGGGCACATATATGCATCTAATTTCATCTAGTTCAACCAGGTAATGTCATCTTACTTTGTAGTGTTTTTGTAATGTTGACTAATTTCATCTAATTTGCTACACATATCAATGTAGGACACGTATATGCAGTTATTGCAGATGAAGATAATGAAGAGGGAACAGATTATTACTTATGTCGTTGTGTTGAGGCCAAAAAGAAATTAGAGGCCCCAGTTACAGATGGAGAAAACATCGAATACCCTACAGGATCAGTGGTTATTACTGGAACATGGCTTAGAAGGTACCCACATAAGAGTGTTAATATTTGGCTATTTCAGGACTTTGACATGCATCGAAAGATTCTTCATTACTTGAACCTTGTTGTGTCATCCAATGTTCATTTGATAAAGTATCAGGGTAGACCTTTGAACAAAATATTGTGGAAGGTGCGTGAGTCTGACCATGAAGCAATACTTGACACAATAAAGAGTAGAGCAGATCTAGATGGTTCATTGGATTAATTTGTAAGTATTCACATTGATTTTGTAAAGTTATGTTACATTGAGTTGTAAGTATGCACATTAATTTGTAAGGTTTGTCTTTTTTTATTTCCTCCTGCATTTTTACACATATGTACACATTTTTACATCATCATGTTATGCATTTTTGGTGTCCTGCTCCTGATGCGACCAAACTCATAACTCACCCTACTAGACACCATTTGATGATCTCTCCAACACTCTGGATCCAGGGCGCCCAATCATGATGATGACCTATATACCATTCTCCCAAGGCGCTCATAATGAATGAATGATAAGGAGCACCTCGACCTCTATAATCAAGGTGATTTTAAGTCGCTTTGAGTCATTTGGGGTCAGTTTGAGTCTTTGAGTCATGTTGCAAAAAAGTGTCAATGTTGTCAAGTTGCACAAAGCAACTTTTGCATTTTTGGTGTCCTGCTCATGATGCGACCAAACTGACTGTTCCAATGCATCCGAATGGGTACATTTATGCTAGGCATGGTCCTATTTTTCACCCAAACATGTCGAAACAGTCGAAGCTACATTGTACCGACGATATCCCTGAAGAGTCCAAAGTGTAAAAAGGCAGCAATCTTTGACGAGATGTTACTTGAAAACCGTGTCACTTAGAAATATTCCGTCTAAGGCAACGGGATCACGTAGAGTGCCTCTACAATAACCTCTCTTGGTTTTTTATAGCTCTGAGGCATTTGCCCGTGGTGAAAGGTTTTCTGTTTCCCCAAAAATCGTCAGAAGGAGGCAGTGTAAAGTTGCAAAGGGGTGTAACTTTCGTCCTGCTCCTGATGCGACCAAACTGACTGTTCCAACGCATCCAAATGGGTACATTTATGCTAGGCATGCTCCTATTTTTCACCCAAACATGTCGAAACAGTCGGAGCTACATTGTACCGACGATATCCCTGAAGAGTCCAAAGTGCAAAAAGGCAGCAATCTTTGACGAGATGTTACTCGAAAACTGTGTCACTTAGAAACATTCCGTCTGAGGCAACGGGATCATGTAGAGTGCCTCTACAATAACCTCTCTCAGTTTTTATAGCTCTAAGGCATTTGCCCGTGGTGAAAGGTTTTCTGTTTCCCCAAAAATTGTCAGAAGGAGGCAGTGTAAAGTTGCAAAGGGGTGTAACTTTCGTCCTGCTCCTGATGCGACCAAACTGACTGTTCCAACGCGTCTGAATGGGTACATTTATGCTAGGCATGGTCCTATTTTTCACCCAAACATGTCGAAACAGTCGGAGCTACATTGTACCGACGATATCCCTGAAGAGTCCAAAGTGCAAAAAGGCAGCAATCTTTGACGAGATGTTACTCGAAAATTGTGTCACTTAGAAACATTCCGTCTGAGGCAACGGGATCACGTAGAGTGCCTCTACAATAACCTCTCTCAGTTTTTATAGCTCTGAGGCATTTGCCCGTGGTGAAAAGTTTTTTGTTTCCCCAAAAATCGTCAGAAGGAGGCAGTGTAAAGTTGCAAAGGGTTGTAACTTTCGTCCTGCTCCTGATGCGACCAAACTGAATATTCTGACGCGTCTGAATGGGTACATTTATGCTAGGCATGGTCCTATTTCTCACCCAAACATGTCGAAACAGTCAGAGCTACACTGTACCGACGATATCCCTGAAGAGTCCAAAGTGCAAAAAGGTAGCAATCTTTGACGAGATGTTACTCAAAAATTGTGTCACTTAGAAACATTCCGTCTAAGGCAACGGGATCACATAGAGGGCCTCTACAATAACCTCTCTCAGTTTTTTATAGCTCTGAGGCATTTGCCCGTGGTGAAAGGTTTTCTGTTGCCCAAAAAATTGTCAGAAGGAGGCAGTGTAAAGTTGCAAAGGGGTGTAACTTTCGTTCTGCTCCTGATGCGACCAAACTGACTGTTCCAACGCATCTGAATGGGTACATTTATGGTAGGCATGGTCCTATTTTTCACCCAAACATGTCGAAACAGTCGGAGCTACATTGTACCGACGATATCCCTGAAGAGTCCAAAGTGCAAAAAGGCAGCAATCTTTGACGAGATGTTACTCAAAAACCATGTCACTTAGAAACATTCCGTCTGAGGCAACGGGATCACGTAGAGTGCCTCTACAATAACCTCTCTCAGTTTTTTATACTCTGAGGCATTTGCCCATGGTGAAAGGTTTTTTGTTTCCCCAAAAATTGTCAGAAGGAGGCAGTGTAAAGTTGCAAAGGGGTGTAACTTTCATCCTGCTCCTGATGCGACCAAACTGACTATTCCAACGCATCCGAATGGGTACATTTATGCTAGGCATAGTCCTATTTCTCACCCAAACATGTCGAAACAGTCGGAGCTACACTGTACCGACGATATCCCTGAAGAGTCCAAAGTGCAAAAAGGCAGCAATCTTTGACGAGATGTTACTCAAAAATCGTGTCACTTAGAAACATTCTGTCTAAGGCAACGGGATCACATAGAGTGCCTCTACAATAACCTCTCTCGGTTTTTTATAGCTCTGAGGCATTTGCCCGTGGTGAAAAGTTTTCTGTTGCCCCAAAAATCATCAGAAGGAGGCAGTGTAAAGTTGCAAAGGGGTGTAACTTTCGTCCTGCTCCTGATGCGACCAAAATGACTGTTCCAACGCATCCGAATGGGTACATTTATACTAGGCATGGTCCTATTTTTCACCCAAACATGTCGAAACAGTCGGAGCTACATTGTACCGACGATATCCCTGAAGAGTCCAAAGTGCAAAAAGGCAGCAATCTTTGACGAGATGTTACTCAAAAACCGTGTCACTTAGAAACATTCTGTCTGAGGCAACGGGATCACGTAGAGTGCCTCTACAATAACCTCTCTCGATTTTTTATAGCTCTGAGACATTTGCCCGTGGTGAAAGGTTTTCTGCTGCCCCAAAAATCGTCAGAAGGAGGCAGTGTATTAAGTCAGGATGAAAGCCTATTCACTCTAGGCGCCTGTTTTTGACCAAATCACACATACGCCTTGAACAACTCTGTCTTCAAGGCGCTTTTCTCTAATCTCTGTAACTCTCCAAATCCACTAAGGCGCAAATTTTACCTCTTGGGCTCAAGATATAGGTTCTTCATCCAAGGCGCCAGAATGGTCCAAAGGCGCATTTCACCTCTAACCTCACCTCTGACCTTACTTGGAGGCGCTAAACCTTTTGACATTTCAAGTAACTTCAAGAGAACTATTTTTCCTTAAGGTGGTTCATTCCTTGCAATTGGATGTATGGTACTTGTAACTCATTTGATTGACTTTGTAATGTTTCTTCTTCTTGCAAAGTAGATAAGGATGATATAAGCTTACTTCATGAATCGGAGTAGAAATCTCTCTTGGACTTGCTAGGTGAAAGGACTTGAACTTGAAGGACTTGAAGTTGATGAAGTGATCCTTCATGATGGCCTTTGACATTACCTTCTCGGAGTGTAGATGATAACACCTTCCTTGGATAAAGTGGATAACCTCTGACCTAAACTTTGAAGCTTGATGAATCTTGAAGATTGGGTTTCCTCCTACTCCCCTTCTGGGCTCCACTCCATCAAAGGCGTATTTAGTTGTCCAAGGCGCCAACATTCACTCAGGGGCGCCCAAAGAGAAAGTTTACAACTCTAAGGCGCTAAACTCTTATGCAAAAATGGTCATCATCAAAGGTGCAAAAATGGGTCTCTGGGCGTCAATCTCTACAAGACATTCCATCTCATTGCTCTCCTCCATTACAAGCGCTCACTTACCTCAATCTTGGGTGCATACCAACATCCCAACATCCAAATCACCTAGGCGCTCAAAACCTTCAAGACTCAAGGCGCATTTTATGATCAAACAAGGTATCTCCTGAACAAGGCGCTCATAGTCTCATCAGGGCGTTAATCATCATCATGAGCACTCATATTGTTCTAGGCGCACAGTTATCTCTGGAATGCTCAAGGCGCTCAAGGCGCACATACCCTTCTCTAGGCTAGTTTACACTTATTCAAGGCGCTCATTCCAAACTTACATGAACTCCTCATTACAAGACGCACAAACTAGATGAACCTAGGGCATAAGGGCGCTCATAGGAGTTGTTATGTGTCATTTTGGCCAAGGTTTTCCGGAGCAGTGAAGACATTAGGAAGGGGATGATCGTTTGGATAGTTTTGAATGCTTTATTTCTCCTTGTTTAAACTAGGCGCTCACTAAGGATTGGAGTAGCCTTTGCACCCTCACATCACGTTAATCGGCGTTTCAGAGGCAATCATAGTATAGGAAGATTTACGCCTTGAAGAAGAGACTTATCTGGTGAGCGCTTAGGAGTTCTGGCGCCTAGGGGAAAGGTCTAGGTAGAGCGCCTTCAGACTTTGACAGTGAAGTGCCTTAAGGAGTTGGATGATGTTTTTGCCTAGAGTGGAGATGATGTTTTTAGCGCCTTAAGGATGATGATGGAGCACCTTGGAGTCAGGTTAGTCTGGAGCACCTTAAGAAGGTAAAGCACTTCAAATGTAAACACAAGTGTTTTGAGCGCCCTAATGAGAAGTTGTCTTGGCACCATAAGTTGTTCAAACGAAGATATGCGCCTTGGATAGTTGCAAAGACCTAATTTAGCGCCCAAGGTTGGAAGACTCTTTGTGAGCGCCCAGTGTTTGAAAGCTCTTTGTGTTTGGTGCATTAAAATGAATTTGGCACCTAAGTAGTATTGAAACACTCAACTGAGCGCCTAAAGCCCATGAGACAAGTGATATGTGCCTTGATAGGAATATCATGGAAGATGAGTTTACTGAATGGCACCTTGAATGACTTGGTTGATTAAGTGTTTTAGTGCCTAGATATGGGATGAATCATTGAGCGCCTTTGGTTGAGATGATGTCAGCACCTTTGAGATTATAACACCTTGGAGTCAAGTTCAAAGGAGCACCTTGAGAAGGTAAAACACTTCAAATGTTTTCAAGGAATTGGAGAAGTCACTTAGTGCCTAGAAGGAATTCCAGAGCAAGAGCGTTGGAGCGCCTTGAGCTTCAAGTCAGATATGTGCCTAGACCTCTACCCTTTAGCAAGTTGAAGCCCTCTGAGCCTTGACAAAGTGAGAATGCCTTATAGTGAATATGCGCCTTGGGCAAGGTTGAATACAAAGTTGAGGAGTATATCATAATGAGTAAGTGCACTGTAAGGTTAGATGATAAAGACTAGTGCCTTGAGTGTCTTGGTCAAAATTTTGACGTGAGAAGTCTTGCAAGATCAAACCCTGGAGTGCTCCTTAGAGAGAACCTATTGATCCTTTGCTTTGACAAGATTTGGGCGCCAGAATGATCCTTAATAAATGGAATGTATCTACACCAATTTTGCGCCTTTAGGGAAGTGATGGTGGCCAGAATGATCCTTAATCTCATGTTTGTGCGCCTAGGTCTAGAAGCAAGATTTGAGTGCCTTAGGATAGGGTTTTTTGCACCTTGTCTTGGAGAGTGAATTTGCGCCTTGGATGATGTTGAAGCGCCTTGGGATGAAATGCGCCCAAACTTACAGAGGGCCTTCAGTGAGGGAGTTGAAGAGAGTGCTTAGAGGAAGGATAGCCTTAAGATCAAACTAAGTACTTAGAAACCTAAGATTAGCGCCTTATTTGAAGTTATACACCTATTCTGGCACCAGAGAGTGAGTTTGAGTGTGAAGAAGTGAATGTCTGTGCCTTGAAGGGGATACAAAGGGAAGATGATGCACCTTGATGGGTTGATGATGGAAATTTGCATTTTGGAGCTAAATGTGCGCCTTGAATCTAAATGATATTTTAGTGCTTAGAGGTAAATAGGGGCGCCTTTGAGAATTCTTTGTGCTTTAAGGAATGGATTGTGGCGCTTTGGACTAAGGTAAGTCCTAAGCACTTCCAATGTTTTTAAGGAGTGCCTTGAAGGAGATAGTGCATAGAGGTACAATGAATCTTCTGGAGAACATGGATAGACAACTAAGTCTCCAACTTGAGTCTTCTAACTGAATTGGATGATGAAGAGAGTCTAGTCATTTTGGGCGCTAGTATCAGGATGAATCATCCAAAATGGGTGCCTAGAACTAGAAGGCGCCAATGCATGAGTTCAAGGATCCTCCATTGGAGCGCCTAGCCCAGATGGCTATAGATTGAAAGTTTTAAAGCTAAGTGATGTCTCTTAGGTGAACTCCTAGCCCAGGTGCAAATAGAATAGAACTCTCTCACATAGTTGAAATTGACTTAATAGAAGGAGATAAGTCTTAAGGACTAGTTTGGCGCCTCACTTACCTATCTCACCTTTGAAATGCGCTTTGGTTGATGATCATCATTGATGGCGCCTAGTGAAATGTAAAGCTATTTGCATCTCCAGAGGATCAAAATTGGATTAGGAGATCATCCTTGCAGTTGAGATTGACAGAGAAGTGTTAAAGGAATCACTTCAAATGGGTGCCTAAGCTAGTTGAGGTGCATATCAATTCCACTGTAACTCCAGACTGACGCTTAGGATCCAGTCATCTCCTAAGGCACAGTTCCATTCACCCATGACCTCGTTTGGCGTCTAAAACTTGGAAACTCCTTTGGAAAGCTCCTGTTGCGCCTAGAAGATGAGTTTGGGATATCAACTTGCAAAAGGCTTAGAAAATCTTCAAAGATGTTAGGCACAATCCCATGGCACTGGAGCTCAGTTTTGGTGCCTTCAAGGAATAGCACATGAAGGAACTTGGGAGGTCAGGTGCTTGTAAAAGGGAACACCTTGGAACATCTTCCAGGGGTTGAAGTAGTAAGAAAACATCAAGTGAGTCTAGGCACACTCCCTTGTGTGAATAGTTTAGCTCTGGCGCCTAGCCACAGAGTGAGCCAGAAGAAGTAGTTTGGACATTAGAAGCTAGGTGCTCATTTTACAATGAAGCATTCCACCTTCCTAATCAACAAAGACTTGCAAGAATTGACAAAGGAAGCTAAGGCGCACCTTCTACTTGTTTCCACCTCCAGAATGCGCCTAACCTTGAAAGGGGGTTCAAAGATGTTTGTTAGACCTTTTCACTCAAGGCGCTCACCTTAGGCGCACTTTCTAAGTCCTTGTTACCTCAAGGAAACACCTAGTTTGGAAGGCGCTTGCCCTGTTCTCCACTCCTTTCAATTGGCGCCTAGAACACAGAATGCATGAAAGGAGCGCCTAGACTCCAGAGGGCTCATTTGGGCACCTAGCATTTAAAACACTTTCATAATGATGATGTTTTGGTGCCTACTCTTGGAAACAATCCAAAGCATCCATAACTCTAATTGGCGCCTAATGTTGACAAGGCGCAACTTCAGGAGGAGGTCACCTTAACTTGGTGCCCAAGTCAGAAAAACCTGTAAATCCTTCAAATATGCACCTACCTTGTGAGGTGATGAGTTGAACATTCCAAATCTTCAAATGTTGCTCAAGTAAGGAAGACATTGTAACATCAAGGCTTCAAGGCCTGTCCTTGTATTTCCATTGAATGAGTTGTACTTCATGCTATTGAAAGCATTTTCCATGTAATAAGACATTGCAAGTTGATTGAATCAAGTAACAAGACAAGTACCCAACTCTAATGTTGTTTCATTCAAATAGTTATCTTGATGTATATCTTTATGTTATTGAAGTAGTTGATGAATTGTTAGCAAGTAAAAGTGTTTAACTAAGGAAAATTTTTCGTAGAACTAGTTGGGTATCTTACACTTACACCATGCCTATCCATCAAACATCACAATGCAATCAAAATCCTAACAACATGCCCATGATCCAAGATCAAGTGCAATCATGCAAAGATATTATCAATCACAAGCCTATTAAGAATGAACTAGAGTCTTCTAGTACCATACTTTTCCATCAAACACCATCATGTAATCCATGGCCTATCAAGCCTATCAAAGAAAATGCAAACATCCTATGTAATACAATCAGACTTTAAATATTTGAAGTAGCCATCTACAAATATCCATTCAAAAGTGGATTTATAATGCAAATATGGACGCCATCAATAAAAAAGATTTGTATTAACCAAATATCCATATACACATACATCAATATCTGTCGATATAAGTATAACATATATACAAAATAGCCATATAGGCTTACAAGAATGCCATATAGGCATACAATGTCAACTATGTACAATACAAAATATATGTCCACAAATGCCATATAGGCATACAACAGAGGAACACAATAAAAAGTCATTCCCCTCTAGCTGGTGAAGAGAATAAATCACGAGCAGCCTTTGATCTTCTAGGGGATGGAGACATGCATGTGGGTGGTCTACTATGAACCCGAGGGCTACTCCTCCTATTTAGTTCTTCTTGCACCTTTACCTGTTACAAAAAAAAGTATAGATATTAATATATAGAAATTACATGTTATAAAAAAATGAAACATTTAACAAAATAATCACTTACCACTAACATATAATATGTCTGCTCGCTTGCCTCAGTAGCAGGAAAAGGCCCTGGTGATGTCATGTCCTGTAGAAACCATCCAGATAGAAATTAAACTTCAAATCAATAATCTTTTGATTTTTCAAAAATAGACAACTATAACAATGAATGTAAATTAAAATTTACTAATCTGCCTCATACCCCTATCAATGCCATAGAGCTATGAATCGCAGAGGCCACACACTGCTCCATTGCCCTATGAACATGGGGAGGTGTATCCGCAGCCTGCATCATCTGGAAATAAAACAACATTATTCAATTACGAAAACTATAATAGTGATGAAAATCATGGCTCCTAACATACACACACGCTCATTTAAACATGGAAGTACACACAATAAAACACACAAATCACATACAAAAATTTAGTAAGTACAATTCATTCATTAAACTATTTATTTTATTACCTCCGTAAAGCTTTGAAGTCCACCACCGCTGGCAGGTGTTGCCATGAAATCTACAGTGTTAACCTATTCAACATCCAAAATCAGAAATTAGAATACCATTCATATAACGATGCTATTCACATGTAATATTTATAATTGTTTACTAGTTACATACCTCGACAGTAGATGATCTAGTGAAAAATGTAGGTGGAGAACCACTGAAAACTGCATCGACGCTATGACCTTGAAATTTCATTAAAATCATCAATTTAAATTAGTTAATCTTGTATTTCAAAAATAGAATTTAATAAATTAAATTCAATAAACTTGCTAATATTTACCTGAGTATCAAGGCTGAAAGTCTCACTCAGGAGGGTATCTGTCATCACCATCTGCTCAGCTGCAGATGTAGCCTGTGCACCTGCGTCCTGACTGTCCATGGGGTCATAACCACAGGCTGACCCACAAGCCTGGCAAGTATGTGGTGGGACCCTACTCCTCGCACTATCTCCCAACCCACTTTGTGTTGCAGGATCGGCATGCTCTATGATGCTCTGGGTCAAGGCACTAATCGACCTCAGTGTATCGACCTCAACACTCTCCTTCACAATGGAAGGGACAGAAACATGCTCGTGGGCTGGTCTGCTGATTACTCGTCTCACTACCCACTGTGGGTCAAGACGTGCCCCTGGTCTATCCTGTGCTGAGCCCCCACCTCTACCCTGGAAGTCCCGCATATCAAAATAGTTTGGCACTTTATTGAGGACAAACTCAGAGTAGAGTTTCCTCAAAAAGTATTGCGGGACCTCATTGTTATTGCATGGAGGATGGTCAAAAACCATCCACCACCTCTGCCCGAAATTGTCCCTTATCACTTGGTTGTTGCACTAATGGATAGGGAACCTCTTACATGTAATGGGTGGAGGTTGATTTGTTTGTGGGTTTGTGAAAATTGAACACAAGTCTACTTTTGTAATTTGTAATTTTTTGACATCTTGGTATGATAATTTATCTGCATAGTAATCTCTAAACTCTCTCTTTTTATCGGTCCAACTAGTTATTTGCTTGCTAATTGAATTTACATTTGTTAACATAGACTCAAGAGATTCGGCAAGCGTGGACCTATGCAAGGTTGAAGTGGAAGGATCTTTCAACCTTGCAATTATATCTTCAATTTGTTTTTTGTTATTTTCAATTTGCCCTATTATATTATCTTGTGTTCCAGGGGCATGTCGAGGAATGAATGGAGGAGGTTGTTGTTCTGCAGGTATTTCCTCCTCAGGATTTTGTGGATTTTGAGGAGGAGGAGGAGGAGGAGGAGGAGGTGCATTAACATTTCCTGACAATTAACAAAATATACATTAAAAATCAACAAAAACCTACCTATATAGAAAGAAATTCAAACAAAAAAACAAAGATAACTCACCTCTTTGGCGTTCTCGACGTCGCGGCGGCATTTTGGCGATGAATTGACAAGATTTTTGCTTTGATTGGCGTTTTGCAGAACGCGAGCGCGTTTTTGAGGGTTTGGAGGCCGCAGGCAGAGGAGAAAATGGGAGTGAAATGAAATTGAGTTGCTTTTTTTTTCATTTATAGCTACCCATAACGCGAGCGCGTTATAACGCGCTCGCGTTATGCCTTAATTTTTTTTCAAATTATTTTGGCCACTTTTTGGCTCCCCATCTTTTTGCACTTACCCCTACCCTTTTCACTTCTATTCATGAGACTATTTACAGTACTATTGCTATTACTTTCATGATTGGGGGACTGTTGATCCCGGATTCTTGTTTATTAAACCTAATTGATTTTTAAGAAAACAATTGTGCAATGATAGTTAGATGTTGCTTTTAAGTGTATGATGAATGGATAATATTAGAAATGGAATTTTAATGTGATTTCAGTATGTTTATATGGTAGAATGTTTAGGTATGCATGTATTTAAATTACTTCGGCTATGATATCTTTATGTGTTATTTGTTGCAAGTATGAGGTGAGCCATTGTTGTCATTGATGTCAACATACTCATATTGCATTGACAAGAAGGATTTGATGAGCTGTGTGCTGAGGATATTGAGAAAATTAGCCTCAGTCAGGAACAGTGAAGAACAGTGATGAGAAGAAGGTAAATGTACTGTATAGGATGAGAACCGGAGGATGCGGATTAAAGGGTTAGTAGATATGAGTCTTGAGATGCTACAGTTAAGATTTCAGAGGTCCGCATGAAGATCTGAAGGAGTTGTGGCTGCCGGTATAGAACCGGGTCCGGCAAGTATCCAGAGGTGACAGAGGATCACAAAAAGGTCCGGTGAGGTCCGGAATTGTATCATCCTAATCTGCGGATTGGACGGAGTGTTAGGGATGTCCTTGTGATGTGTCATCCTGATTTGTGTATGATTTGGAGGTCCGGAAGTACCTCTTGCATTATGACAGTGGCGATAGACTGTGATCTTGAAGTTCCGGATGAGGAAGACAAGAGATCCCAGTAAGTAGAGGAAGTGCGGATGTATCCGGACATTCAGACAGGCTTGTGAAGGTTCTTGGATCATGTTTAGGTTGTGTTGTTGGTCCGCATTGATGGTAGAGCCCAGAATTGAAGTTATTCTTCCGGATGAGTTGTTCATCCTGCGAATGTTCTTGTGATGGCCGACCGGATGTGTTATTCATCTTGCGGATACTCCTATGGTTGTTTGCCGACTTAGATGTTTGTTCCTAAGTCGATGTCTTGTATAAATAACGGTTTGTGAGTTTATTTCAAGGTGTGGTGTGTGGATGAGTATGGCATAGTGAAGAAACGTGTGAAAGGCAGAGCAGAGATTGTTGGGCTTAATTGGAACTGATCCGGACATGATAGAGATGTCATTCTCCAGTTCAAGACTGTGA
This sequence comes from Cunninghamia lanceolata, assembly GCA_027924645.1. Taxonomy (NCBI): domain Eukaryota; kingdom Viridiplantae; phylum Streptophyta; class Pinopsida; order Cupressales; family Cupressaceae; genus Cunninghamia; species Cunninghamia lanceolata. Next base: position 349,626 of record BSBN01000737.1, on the reverse strand, counting down.
TTTTTATCACTTTGTAGACAGTGTGTCTCCTTGTAGGCAATGGGCCTCTTTGTGAGCAGTGTGCTCGGGCAGTGAGCCCTTATTGGCATGTGCCATTCATTTTTTCTTTATTCTTCTAACAGAGAATAATTCTTGGGTTAATCACCCCGTGGTTTTTCCCTTAACCGGGTTTTTCACGTCAAAATCTTGGTGTTCAATGTGTTGATGCTTATCTGCTCTTGTGTTTATGTATTATGCTTCCATGGATAATTATTTGATATGCTGCTAACTAACAACAGAGAATTAAGTGTTTAAAAGAGAAGAAGTTCTATACAACTGATTCACCCCCCCCTCTCAGTTGTATGCCCTAGATCCAACAATTGGTATCAGAGCCAAGTTCCTCTGATAGGAGCTTAACCGCTTGAGGAGATCCAGGATGTCATCATACAAGAAGGATAGTCCGAAGTTCGATGGAACCAACTTCACTCTCTGGAAAGGTCGCATGAAGTGTCACTTGGAATGTATGGGAAAAGCATACTTGGCTATGATTTCAAAACCATATGTACCTCCACAAGGTGGTCCGACAACTCTGAATGAAATCACAGAAGCTGAAAACAATCTGCGGACCAAGGAAGCTCTTCTAAGCGCATTGAATGACTCAGATCTCTCGAATGTCATTGACCTACCAACTGCATATGAGATCCTAACTAAACTGGAACTTCTGTATGAAGGAGATGAGTTTGTCAAAAGTGCAAGGTTGCAAAGTCTGAAAGGGAAATTTGAAAGATTGAAAATGAGAGATGATGAAAACATCACTACCTTTATGCCAAGAGTAAATGAGCTGGTATGTGGAATCAGAAATGCTGGTGGAACTTTAGATGAAAATGAGATTGTCTGCAAAATCCTAAGATCCCTTCCTGCTGCCTACAAAATCAAAGTTGCTGCCATTGATGAATTCAGAGCCCACACAACTGTCACAAGAGAACAACTGGCTGGCAAACTAGCTGCATTTGAAATGACCGAGTTTGGAGATGATCCTCCCAAGACTGAATCTGCTTTCAAAGCCAGTGCCTATGTGAAAGGCAAACAGAGATTTGATCCGGGTGAAAACTCATCAAGGAAAATGTCATGGTATGATCAAGCAAGAAGAGACATGGAAGAAGAAGAAGCAGAAACAGCTCAACTTGAAGCCCTCATTGCAAAGAGACTGCCAAGAGGATCCGGTAAGTATGAAGGAAAACTACCCTTTAAGTGTTTTAACTGCAATAAGATTGGTCATTTTGCCTCAAGATGTCCGGAGAGATCTGCAAGATCTAATACTCACAGACAAAGGTTTCAAAAGAATTGCTATTATGTTCATGAAGAAGATGACAATGAAGGAGTAATAGATGATGAATCAGAACTAGGAAGCAAATCCGAAAATGAGTGGGTGTTTATAGCCATCAAGGAAGAAGATTCAATACTCTCTGAATCTGTCAATCACAAACTTGTTGAAAAAGCCTTGGCTGCTCAAGTGGAAGAAAAGGATGATTGGGTTATTGACAGTGGATGTTCTCACCATATGACTGGTGACAAGAATAAGTTCTTAGATTTGGAAAGATATGAAGGAGGAATGGTAAAGTTTGGTGACAATTCTGCTGGCAGAATCAGAGGTAGGGGAACTATTTCCTTTGATGGTAAGAGCAAAACAGGAAATGTACTGTATGTTGAAGGATTGAAGCACAATCTTCTCAGTGTTGGTCAGTTAGTGGACAAAGGCTATGATCTCCGGTTCAAGAATGGAAAATGCAGAATCTTTACAAGCTCCGGAACTGAAATTGCATCCGGTACTCAGACAAAAGGTAACATCTTTCATCTGGTTGGTTCAAATAAAAGTTGTTTGTTTGTTCAAATTGATCAGAGTTGGTTATGGCATAGAGGAATGTGTCATGTAAATTTTGATAACATCATCAAGATAAGCAATACTCAGGCTGTGAGAGATCTTCCAAAATTGATGAAACCTACAAATAGTGTGTGTAAAGAATGTCAGTTAGGTAAACAAAGCAGAGTCTCTTTCAAAAGCAAAGATCAGTCTTCTACCGGATTGTTGGAATTAGTACATACTGATCTATGTGGTCCAACAAGAATCAAGAGTCTGCAAGGTGATAGATATTTCATGTTGTTAATTGATGATCATTCCCGGATGATGTGGGTTACCTTTCTAAAAGAAAAATCAGAAGCTTTTGAGAAGTTCAAAATCTTCAAAGCTATGGTGGAGAATCAAACCGGATTGAAACTAAAGTGTCTAAGGTCTGATAGAGGTGGTGAATTTACATCTGGTGAATTCATTGACTTTTGTGAGAAATAGGGTATAAGGAGACAGTTGTCTGCTCCTAAGACTCCACAGCAGAATGGAGTAGTTGAGAGAAAGAACCGGACCATCCAGGAAGCTGCTAGGACAATGATGTTGGAAGCAAATGTTCCTCAAATGTTTTTGAAAGAAGCTATCAGCACTGCAGTCTACACTCTCAATCGAGTTTAAATCAGAAACAACACCGGTAAGACCCCCTATGAACTCTGGTTTGGCATCACTCCTACTGTGAAATATTTCAGAGTATTTGGTAGCAAGTGTTATATTAAAAGAGATGAAGATCTAGGAAAGTTTGATGCTAGAAGTGATGAAGGAATTTTCTTGGGCTACTCCACTCAAAGCAAAGCATACCGGTGTTACAATAAGAGATTGAGGAAGATGATAGAAAGCACCAATGTAAAGGTTGATGAAGGAATTGAGAAGCCTTCAAGATTTTATGAGTTTGATGAAGATGACCAAGACAGTGTTCAAGGACCTCAATCCTCTCCGGTGAGACAGAGTCAGCCTGATCCGGTAAATCAGGAAGAAGAGATAGGTTTGAATGAGCCTGATCAAGAAACAGCAGTGCTGGATACTCCCAAAATTCCAAGGTATGTAAGACTGAATCACTCTGAAGATCAGATCATAGGTGACAGAAGCAAAGGTGTACAAACTAGAAGGAATATTGCTCAAAATCAGAATGAATGTTGTCTGATTTCAAAGATTGAACCTAAAACAATAGATGAAGCCTGCAATGATGAAAACTGGACCAAAGCAATGGAAGATGAATTGATGCAAATTGAGAAAAATCATACTTGGGATCTTGTTCCCAGACCTAGAGACAGGAATGTAATTGGAACCAAGTGGGTCTTCCGGAACAAACTAAATGAAGCCGGTGAAGTAATCAGAAACAAAGCTAGATTGGTCTGCAAAGGCTACTCTCAAATAGAAGGAATTGACTTTGAAGAGACTTTTGCTCCGGTGGCAAGAATTGAAGCAGTCAGATTACTTCTTGCATTTGCTACCTTCAAAGACTTCAAGGTATATCAGATGGATGTCAAGTCTGCCTTCCTAAATGGTGATTTGGAAGAAGAAGTCTACATTGAACAACCGGATGGATTTCAATTGTCTGATAATAATGATATGGTCTGCAAGTTGAAGAAAGCTTTGTATGGATTGAAGCAAGCCCCAAGAGCATGGTATGAAAGGTTGGATAAGCATCTTGTGCAGATTGGATTCAACAAATGTACTGCTGACAGTAACTTATATTTCAAAATTGATCATGAAAACATTCTGATTGTTGAAGTGTTTGTGGATGATATCATTTTTGGAGGAAGAGATAGTATGTGCAAAACTTTTGCTAATCAGATGAAAAGTGAGTTTGAAATGTCTATGCTTGGTGAAATGAATTTCTTCTTGGGACTGCAAATTACTCAAACAAAAGAAGGGATCTTCATTTCTCAGACCAAATATGTGAAAGAATTGTTAAGGAAATTTGGTATGGAAGACTCAAAGCCAATGAACACTCCTATGGCAACCGGATGTAAGCTAAGCAAAGATGATGATTCTCCAAAAGCAGATCAAACAAAGTATAGATCAATGATTGGTGGATTGTTGTATCTCACTCAAACTAGACCAGATATAATGCAGGCTGTTGGTCTTGTGGCAAGATTCCAGGCTGATCCTAGAGAATCTCATGTTATGGCAATCAAAAGAATTTTTAGGTACTTGAAAGGAACAGCTGAATATGGTCTATGGTACCCTAAAGATCCAGATTTCTCTCTTCATGCTTACACAGATGCAGATTGGGTAGGAGATGTGGATGATCGGAAAAGCACTAGTGGTGGAGCATTCTTTTTGGGGAAGAGATTGGTTTCTTGGCTAAGTAAGAAACAAGATGCAATATCTCTGTCTACAACTGAAGCAAAATACATTGCAGCAGCAGGTAGTTGCACTCAAATCTTATGGATGAAGCAGATGCTAAGAGACATCAAAGTTGAATATGAGGAGCCTATCACAATTTTCTGTGATAATTCAAGTGCAATTAATATCTCCAAGAATCCGGTATTGCATTCTAAGACTAAGCACATATCTATTAAATTTCACTTTTTGAGAGAACAAGTAAACAAGGAAGAAGTCAGATTGGAGTATGTTCCCTCCAAGGATCAGATTGCAGATATCTTTACAAAACCTCTTCCCAAAGACTCTTTTGAATATCTCCGGGAGAAGTTAGGGGTCATGGCCCCTCCGGTGATGAACTAAGATGCACTGATGTGCATCAGTCCGGTGGCTATCACAGTCATATCTTGTGATCCGGACTAATGGGGAGCTGCAACTAAGGGGGAGCAGCTGGTATGATTCTGATGTATGAGAATTGCAAGTATGAGCCCTTTGCCATTGATGTCAAAGGGGGAGAGAAGACATGTGAAAAACAAGTGGTTGATGATCAAAGGGGGAGCAGTAAAGGAAGAGAAGACATATGAAAAGTTGAAGTTCTTGTCTTAATGGTTTTTCACATCATATGTTGCCATCAATGACAAAGGGGGAGATTGGTGCAAGTATGAGGTGATCCATTGTTGTCATTGATGTCAACATACTCATATTGCATTGACAAGAAGGATTTGATGAGCTGTGTGCTGAGGATATTGAGAAAATTAGCCTCAGTCAGGAACAGTGAAGAACAGTGATGAGAAGAAGGTAAATGTACTGTATAGGATGAGAACCGGAGGATGTGGATTAAAGGGTTAGTAGATATGAGTCTTGAGATGCTACAGTTAAGATTTCAGAGGTCCGCATGAAGATCTGAAGGAGTTGTGGCTGCCGGTATAGAACCGGGTCCGGCAAGTATCCAGAGGTGACAGAGGATCACAAAAAGGTCCGGTGAGGTCTGGAATTGTATCATCCTAATCTGCGGATTGGACAGAGTGTTAGGGATGTCCTTGTGATGTGTCATCCTGATTTGTGTATGATTTGGAGGTCCGGAAGTACCTCTTGCATTATGACAGTGGCGATAGACTGTGATCTTGAAGTTCCGGATGAGGAAGACAAGAGATCCCAGTAAGTAGAGGAAGTGCGGATGTATCCGGACATTCAGACAGGCTTGTGAAGGTTCTTGGATCATGTTTAGGTTGTGTTGTTGGTCCGCATTGATGGTAGAGCCCGGAATTGAAGTTATTCTTCTGGATGAAGTTCTTGCTCTGTGTAGCCGACCGGATGAGTTGTTCATCCTGCGAATGTTCTTGTGATGGCCGACCGGATGTGTTATTCATCTTGCGGATACTCCTATGGTTGTTTGCCGACTTAGATGTTTGTTCCTAAGTCGATGTCTTGTATAAATAACGGTTTGTGAGTTCATTTCAAGGTGTGGTGTGTGGATGAGTATGGCATAGCGAAGAAACGTGCGAAAGGCAGAGCAGAGATTGTTGGGCTTAATTGGAACTGATCCGGACATGATAGAGATGTCATTCTCCAGTTCAAGACTGTAATTTTTATCACTTTGTAGACAGTGTGTCTCCTTGTAGGCAGTGGGCCTCTTTGTGAGTAGTGTGCTCGGGCAGTGAGCCCTTATTGGCATGTGCCATTTATTTTTTCTTTATTCTTCTAACAGAGAATAATTCTTGGGTTAATCACCCCGTGGTTTTTCCCTTAACTGGGTTTTCCACGTCAAAATCTTGGTGTTCAATGTGTTGATGCTTATCTGCTCTTGTGTTTATGTATTATGCTTCCATGGATAATTATTTGATATGCTGCTAACTAACAACAGAGAATTAAGTGTTTAAAAGAGAAGAAGTTCTATACAACTGATTCACCCCCCCCTCTCAGTTGTATGCCCTAGATCCAACATTATTAACTTCGAGTTTGAGTGTGTAGGTATTGCTAACAAAACCACAAATACAGGAGATCATTCCACACCCTATATTGTATCCCTTGTGAGCCGATCTAGTTCCACGAGGAACTAAGATCAACTCCGTGTATGGTGGAAATGTTGTAATGTTGTAATGTTGTAATGTTGCATGGGGTCAAGGGAATTAGGTCTACCCTCTAATTCACTTGTATTGTGATATGTGTTGTAAAAGATGTTGTTATGAATCTTGTATAAGTTTATTTCTTTTTGACCCTCTTCTTGTGTTTTTACTTGACTCTGGGAGTCCTAACTAGGTTAAAATCAACCCTAGGTTATACCCCATGGGTCTAGGGACCCTTTTGACAAGGATAACCTTAGGATAACCTCCATATGGTCATTTCAACTTCATGGTGAAGTTAAGTGACGAATTTGGGAGCATGGGGACAATGGGATGAGTGGAATCCACACTTAGACCCACTTCCAAGTCATGGAAGGACTCCATGATCCACCAATAATGGAGTGCTTGTCTCTTTGTGCCTCTCTTTTGGTGGGAGACCCCCATAAAAAGGGTGGTGTGTCATCCACTTCCTTTTTATTTCTATTTTTCTTATTATATTTGATTCATCCATGTGTTGTAAAAGGGCTATAGTGGGGAACCTCTTGAGTGGGGTTAATTGTTTTAAGTCCACTAGGATAATGGAGAAGGAGTGGGTTTAGTTTTTTAATGCCACTTGGGAATAAGGGATAAGGGAGAGAATTTGTTTTAAAGAGGAGAAGAGGGAGAGGGTAAGGGGGTTGGATTATTGTGGAAAGAAGGAGAACTTGGAGAAGGTGACTAAGGGTGGAGCTCTTCTTCAAAATACATTCCATAATTGGGCTTGTAAAGGTTAGTGAGCCAGTTTACTCACCTATGTATGTTTCGTTCTTGTTTGATGAATGTGGAATTGCAATGGTTGTCTATGTGTTATTTTTGCTATGTTGGGTTTGTGTTGGGTGTATGAAAGAGCTTCTTCTAGTTGGAAGACAATGCTCATCATGTATGGAGAATGGAAGGTGTGAACCTCCTCAGGTGTATTCTTATTTTGGTATATGGAAGCCTTGAGGGCATGTTGGTAATTTTTGAGCCTAGAGGGCTATAAGGCTTGAGAGCCTTTTTGGGATATCCCTGTGATTTTTATTATTTGGATGGCTTGAGGCCATGAGAAAGAATAATATTGTTGGCTTGAGGCCATGAGATAAGATATGATGATTGTTTGAGAAGAATGACACCTTGGAGTAGAGAGAGTCTACTTCCCTACCCCCTTTGAACTCACCTCAGCTGAGTCTTTGTATTGTGTGTAAAACCGTGGGAGTTTGAATGTTGTTTGCTTTGATTGTTGTTATTCAATGTTCTGAAGTGTACTGGTCTATTCTACCCTGGGTATGTGGATGATCTCCCTAGCTCGGGGGTGACCCTCTTGTGGGTCTATGGTAGGGAGGAGAGCTTGTTGTGTGGTGTATTCTTCCTTGTTTGTAATGCAGGTTTATTTTGGAGCATGTTGAGAGGATTGGAGGAGTTTATCCTTGTTTATAGAAAATGTTCTATATCCCTATTTGTAATGAGAGCTTGGTCTCTTAAAATTTCTTCCTGGATAAGTTTCTTTTAAAGAGGAGAGATTGCTCCCTCTGAAAGTTGTAAAAAAATTTGTATTGGGAGAAGAAAGTAATTCCTCCCTTAGAGTGTTTGTGAGTTGAGAAACCTTACAGTTGTTGTTCTTGTTTACCAAAATTGTAAATTGTGAAACTGGTTGTTGATTTGGATCAGTTGTTTAAAATTATCTCTTGTAATATTTAGTGAGAAAGTTACTTTTACAGAAGTATAAAAGATGTAAATTTGCCTTTGAAAAACAAACTAGAATTTGATTTAAGTATATAATGGAAAATAGTCCAAATTGATTTACTTGTCTGTTGTATGTTTATTGAAGTGAAAGATCTATTAGTATCCTATATTTACTCTTAATCATTAAATCTATTCAAAATGGAATGTATACTTGATAGATTAAATTTTAGTTGATAAATACAGATTTAATTGGTTAGTGCATTCTGTTTCACTTAAGTAATTGTTATATTGAAATTAAAAATGTTAGAGATAGTGTGAAGTGGATTTACTATGAAACTTCGTTATGAATTATATATTTTTATTTTTAAATATAGTTGTGAAAATTTGATACACTTGTATATATACACACACACATATATATAAATATATATAGGTATATATAGTTTTATTATTAAATGAAGTTGTGAAAATTTGGTATACGTGTATATATATATATATATATATATATATATATATATATATATATATATATATATATATATATATATATATATATATATATATATATATATATATATATATATATATATATATATATTTATATTTATATAGTTAAATTAAATGAAGTTGTGAAAATGAGCCATATATATATATATATATTATTAATATTAATTTTAAATTACGAAAATTGCAAAAGAAAATAGACTGTGGAAGCTCACTGTTCATACAGCTGAGTGAAACATAATATACGGTGGGGTTTAAACCCCACCGAAATACATTAACACAATGGGTGTGGGGAGGGGCGGAGCCCCACCCACACCCCACAAAGTGGGATGTGGGTGGGGCTCTGCCCCTCCCCACACCCCCACCGTGACTTTAAACCCACGCCCCCACCAAGATACAACATAGGCCTCGCGGCCCATAACCCCACCTTCGCTGACTGCGCGGACATCCCCACAATGTCCGTTCACCGCTGCCCTCTGCAGCCTATGCACCGCCCTCCACCGCAGCCCTCCACTCACTGTCGTCGTTGCCAGCTAACACCCTGCCTCTGACCACCACTACACTTCGCTCCCCTGCACCCAGAGCCATGTCCCATGGCCACCGTCGATGCCCTTTCCCTCCTATAACATACAATCACAAACAACAACAAAAAAATTAGGGTTATTTAACCCCAGTTCTATGAGTTGGAATTTCATAATAATATGTATTAAAACAAGAGTGGAGTTTCTACTAGTATGGTTTAAAATGTTTTAAATAAAAATAAATGTGTATATATGTGTGTGTGTGTGTGTGTGTGTGTGTGTGTGTGTGTGTGTGTGTGTGTGCATATATATATATATATACATTTACATATGATATTTGTTTATAAATGTGGAGTTTTCAATCAAAAAGGAAAATTTATTTCACTAGTTGTATTTATATGAATGATTATATATATATATATATATATATGTGTGTGTGTGTGTGTGTGTGTGTGTGTGTGTGTGTGTGTGTGTGTGTGTCTGTGTGTGTGTGTGTGTGTGTGTGTGTGTGAATATAAATAAATAATTGAAATGTAATTAAAAATGTAAATATATAATCATCGTTTATTCATGTGAAAAGGGGATTTTAAAAATAATATATAATAAAAGAAAAAAAAATAAAATATTTAAATATATATATATTTAAATATTTATATAAAGAAATAATGAGACAATTAATCTTGACATTTAATATTTAACAGTTCGATCGGTAATAGAAACTGCGATTCTCAAAGTTAAATTATTAAATGGTAGACTATGAAAATGAGACAATTTATTAAAATAAATAGATAATTAAATAATTAAATGATGGAATGGAATAAAAGGAGAAATGCGAACCAATATTGAGACAAATTGAGAAAAATAATTAAGGGTCAACCACCTACCAAGGGAACCGAGCACACTTGTGCGTGCGAGGGGGGCATTCAGAGTAGTAAGGGGAAAATTTTTTATAGTTTGTATCATGACCACATGATGCATGTGGACATGACACATGGGTTTGCGTGTTGTGACCGCATGTGAAATGTGGGCATGACAATTATATTGGATCATTGCAAGAATCATCGAGTTTGTTGGAAATTGAGAGAAGTGTTCTTGTTCTGGTTAAATAGACTTTGTGCTATTTTCTCATTGTGGGAGTTTGTGTTAACATTTGTGAGGATATAATAGTTTATAGACTTTGTGCTAAAAACTGTTGTGTTCAAGTTAGTTAAATTGTGTTGTATAAAAGTGGAGACTTTGGGCTACATTTGAGTTCAATCGGGTTTATTTGGAGAAGATAAGTGGAGAAATAGAAAACTTTGTGTTTCTATAGTTTGTCTTGATTCATAAGTTATTAAACATTATTTTTGTTGAAGTTGTTATTTTGAAGAGAAAAGCATCTATTCTGAAAGAAGAGAATAGGATGAAGTGATAACACCCCAATATAGTTTTTAGTTCGTTTTAACTATTAAAAGTTGCTTGTTAGAAAGAGCTCATTATATAGAGGGAACCTCCCCTTGTTGAGAAGAGAGACTCAGTCTCATTATAGCCATGGCGATATAACCATTTTGCCGTTGGTTAGCTAAACGACAAAATATTCACCCAACAATTTTTTGGCGACTCTACTGGGGAAGAACGCGCAACTTGGAGCCTCACGCTTTGAGTTGAAGCATTTCATCCTCTTCCATAGTTTTAAGTTGTTTCCAAATATTTGTTGAGTACATTTCATTGTGGCAGACTCACGGTATACAAGAAGTAAGAGAGCTCAAGGAATTATTCATCCTGTGTTTGAATTGATGCAGCAAAATAACTTTGGTCTTTTGCCTCCATAAACTCCGCTTCAGCAAACTAGGAGTTTTCCTCCTACCAATGCTAGGTCTCCAATACCAGGTGAAGCTTCTAGCTCTAGTACTAACAGAGTTTTATCTATTCAAATCCCTCAAAGGTTTGTCATCCCACTTTTCAATTAGCGCATAATGGCAGCTCAAGGCCCGTGGGGTAATACTTTTGGTCCTTTGAATTTAACACCTCCACTGCATGAACTACCTTGTAGTTCAAGGAAGAATTTTCCTAAATTCTATGGCTACGTGAAAGTCCATCCTGATGAACACATTGTAACATTTTGCATAGCTTGTGATGTGATAGTAGTGGAACATGAAGATTTAGCTATGAGACTTTTTGTTGAAACACTTCAAGGTGTTGCTGCAGATTGGTTTTACCATCTTCAAGCCCAAACCATAATCGATTGGAATACTCTCAAAACCAAGTTTGAAGCTAGGTTTAAGCCTGCAGAAGATGCAATGCTTTGTTATCTTAGCTAACACAAATGAAGAAAGAGCCGCATGAGCCCATGCGAGATTTCATCGCCAAGTTTAATAAATTGACAAATAGGATTCCCACAACCGCTCAACCAATGACGGAGAATCTTAAATGTTTCTTCATCAACTCTCAACTTCCTCAGGTAAGCTTTCTATTAAGGTGGGATGTTCTTGCTGATCTTTCTCTAGCTCAAAGATTAGCTATGGAGGTTGAAGATGATCTTATCCTTGCGGGTAAGATAAGAAGAGATTCAAACAAAACTAGAGATCAGCCCTCTACTAATAATTCTTCCACGAGCACCATAGATCCTATGGTACAAAAGTTAGCAAATGAGTTATTAGCTTTGAAAAAGAAAATGTCCAAAGGTATGTCTACTCCTTATAGGGATATACCAAGGAGGACATTTCCTAACAATTCATATCAAGGCAATGCTGCCAGAAATCAAGGGCAACAAAATCGTCTTCCGCCAACATAGGGGAAACTCTAGCACTGGTCAACTCAGTAATTGGCTACTATGAAACAGAACATGAAAATTCTTTTCATCCTGATTTGGATCAGGAGAATGATGCTAATCTTTTTATAGAAGGAGAAGAAGAAGTAGCTGGCGACTCTACCATTGGTTTTCTGAATTACCAAGATGAAGCTGAAAGAGAAGGAGAAGTATATGATGGAACATATGTTTTTTTTACTAGGTCCCAAAATCAATCAAATTAGCAAGCTGATAAAGGAAATACAAGAGAGGAGCCTTAACCTATGATCTCGATTGCCAAGTGACGAACTCAGTTGCCTTTTCAATCAAAGGACCTAGTTGTCAATAAACAAGTAAGTTCATCTAGCAATCCTGTTTCTTCTATTTTTGTTCCTCATACCAGTACTACCCTAACCAAAACCAAGAATGATGGATTTCCTTCCTCTATATCTAGTTCATTTCAGCTCTTTGACATAATAGATCATGATAGGAAAACCAAAATCCAGATGTCTGAGGTAGAGTATCTACAAGCTAATCCTGAACAGTTTGATAGGTTAGCTAAGTATGTTAAAAACAAGGCTACCCCTATAGGGCAAGATTCTCCTAAGACTCCCCACAACTCTTCAAAGAACAAATCCACCCAAAATAACCTAGTCACTACTTCCCTTGTTGCTCCAAGGAAAATAGAACCCTTCTATGTTTCTCTATTGGTCAATGGGCACAAATTAAGCAATTGCATAATAGACTCTAGGGCTTCTGGTAATGCCATGCCTACCAAAGTGGTAGATGCTCTTGGCCTCACTCTAACTAAGACCTTTGGGAGATGTTTCTCAATGGAAAATAAGTAAGTGCCTTTGTTAGGCCAAATCAAGGATGCCCAATTTGCATTTGCAGCCTTTCTATATAAGAGAATCAAGATGACCGTCCTAGTGGCTGATGTTCCAGCTTCTTATGGTATTTTTCTTGGGCATAATTTTTGTAAAGATGTGGGTGGAGAAATGAACATGGATTTATCTGAGGAAAGGATACCTATTAAAGGTGTCATGCAAAAGTTGCTTCCTAAGAAGGAGGCAAAATATATTGTTACCCAAACTGAAAATCCAAAAGCCAAAATTTTGTTTGAGTCTTCAGGAATGGGTAATTATTTCTTGTCTACTGAAGATACGTCTAGTTCATTCGACAAAAGTTTAGATATTTCAGATGCAGAATTAGAAGATACTTCTAGTAAATAGCCGAAAGTTCAGATGAAAGCATAGTGATGCTGTATTTTTCTCTCTGATGAGGAAGAATCTACTGGTTGCAGAAACATCATAGTGAGAAATTCAAATGATGTTTGGATTTTAGAATTTGATGGAAGTTGTTCTTCCACTAGATCTAGAGCCAGAGTTGTTCTTATATCCCCACAAGGTGATATTTTTCCTTTCTCCTATAAGCTGCAGTTTGACAATACTAATAACACCATTGAATATGAGTCATTGTTACTCAAAATGGAGGCTACTCGTGTTAAAGGTATTAAGAATCTTCATGCACAAGGTGGTGCCAAACTTGTGGTTTTCCAAGTGAGAAATCTTTATCAGACCAAGAATGAAAGGCTGAGACATTACCTCAATCATGTCTGGGAGTGCATTGATGGATTTGATGCTTTTGATATCTCTGCAGTGCCGAGAGAGTTTAATGATTGTGTTGATTCATTAGCTATCTCCGCCACCCTTATGGTCCACCAAACGGACTTCAAAGGTAACAAGTACACAATTGAGTTGGTTTTCTGACCAAGTGTGTCAAACAATGCTAACCATTGGCAGGTCTTCAATGGTGATAATCAGATCATAGCTTTCTTAGAGAAGAGAGATAACTTTGACGAGCTCTATTTTGAAGGTAGTGATTCTCCACCACGTGAATATGTTTCTAAAATAGATTCACAGACTGGTGAGGAGATTCTTTAGCTAAAAGGGAATAATATTTCGAAAGGTTTGGTTTCTCTAGAAAAGTTATTTGACAAGCATGATAGATATATCAAATAGCAACAACAACTTGATTCAAGTTCATCCATGGAATTTAAGCAAGTAAATTTGAGTTCTGAAGCAAATCCCAAAATGGTTAACATTGGGAAGTGTTGCACTACTAATGAAAAATTCAAATTCATTACACTTTTTTGCCATTACATTGATGTTCTAGCATATTCATATGATGATCTGAAGTCTTTCAGACCCAAGGAGATCCAACATGAAATCCCTCTCAAGGTTGGGTTGTTGCCTCATAAGCAAAAGTAGAGGCAGTATAATCCCAAGATATCAGGTACTATTCTTTCTAAAATCTAGAAAATGTTAAATGCAAGGATAATCTTTCCTATCCATCATTCCACTTGGATTGGAAATATTGTTCCTGTGAGAAAGAAGAATGGAGAAATCCATATTTGTGTTGACTTCAAAAATCTCAACCAGTCTTCTTTAAAAGATAACTACCCTTTGCCTATTATGGACCAAGTGTTACAATCTGTAACTGGTTCGAAGATGTTGTCTATGTTAGATGATTTTTCAGGCTATAACCAAGTAGAAGTTGGTGAAGCAAATCAATACAAGACTACCTTCACAACACCTTGGGGCACATTTGCATACCGCAGGATGTCGTTTGGTTTGATCAATGCTGACGCTACTTTCCAAAGAGCAATGGACCTCACTTTCAGAGACGAAATGGGGAAATTCATTGTGGTGTATCTTGATGACTTGACCGTTTTCTCTAAACAACGCCAAGATCATGCCTACCATTTGCGACAGGTTCTGGAACGGTGTCATCAAAATGGTATTTCTCTTAATCCTAAGAAATCAATTTTTAGGGTTACATAAGGTAAGCTTCTCGATCATATTGTGTCCAGAGAAGGTACTAAAATTGACTCAAAAAGAGTCAAGTCTATCCAGAGTCTTATGTTGCCTGCTAGTAAGACTGCAGTTCATTCTTTCTTCGAAAAGGTGAATTTTCTACAGAGGTTCATTTAGAATTCGCAGAGAAAACTCGTCATATTGTCAATATGATGAAAGGTAAGACCACTTTCCATTGGAGTACGGAAGGTAAAGCAACATTTGAGGATATTAAAAGGGCCATAGCTCATGCTCCAGTTCTAGTTTGTCCTAACTATACTAAGGATTTCATAATGTATAGTTATGCTTCAGAGAATACACTTTCAACCATTCTTGTTCAGTAGAATGAGGAAGGTGTGGAATCTCCTATTTCATTTATGAGTTGCCCCTTGAAGGCTCATGAACAGAAATACTCAAATATGGAGAAACATGCTTATGTCATGGTCAAGGCGGTGAAGCATTTCCAATTTTATATTTTGAATTTGCATACTGTTGTTTTGGTACCGGATACAACAGTGAAATCTATCCTAACACAACAAGAATTTGGGACCAAAAGAGGCAATTGGATTGCCAAAATTTAAGAGTTTGATCTTGATATCAAACCTACCAAGCTTGTACATGGTAGAATGTCCCAAAAGAAATAGGAGATGAAGAGGAAGAGGTTGAAGATATGCCAATTGTTCTCTTTGTTACTACTACAGATGAGTGGTATTCCAATATTGCTCATTTTCTCACCTATGGTGAGTGTCCTTCTCATTTATCTTATAAAGAGAAGTGAACTATCAAGTTAAAGGCTGCGAACTATGTCTTGTGGGATAATGGTTTATATAAAAGAAGCCTTGATGGAGTTTTTCTCCGTTGTGTGGATAAAACACAACAAAGCAGACTTCTAGAGTCTTTTCACAATTTGGCATGTGGAGGACATTTTCCTGCACCTGTGACAACTCATAAAATTTTGCGGGCTAGGTACTATCGGCCCACATTATTTCAAGATACGTACAACTGGGTACGTAGATGTGAACTCTATCAACAGTTTGTTGGAAAGCCTAAGTTGGTTGCACTACCACTTAAGCTAGTTGTGATTGAAGAACCTTTTTAGCAATGGGGCATTGACTTCATTGGTGCTGTGAACCTACCATCAAGTGCAGGATACAATTTTGTTCTCACTGCAATAGATTACTTCACCAAGTGGTTGGAGGCAATTCTAGTCAAGCATGCTACTTCTGAGGTAGTATGTAATTTTCTTAAGGAAAATATTATTTTCTAGTTTGGAGTTCCAAATAAAATTGTAGAAGACAATGCTACTTCTTTTTATTCAAATGAGATCACTAGTTTTTTCTATGAACATGGGATCATCCTTTCTCATTCATCAAACTATTATCTACAAGGGAATGGTTAGGTGGAATCTAGTAACAAAAATCTGGTTACCATTATTAGGAAATTGGTGGAAGATAATCAGAGAACTTGGCATAAAGATTTATTTGATGCTTTATGGGTGGACATGATTACCCCCAAAAGGGAAATAGGTATGGTCTAAATGCAGAGATACCTATTACTTTGGAATTGCTGGCATTAAAGTTGGCAAAGGCAGTGGAAGATAGAACTTTTGAAAGTTCTATTGACAAAAGAATAATGTACCTCACTGAACTTGACGAGCAACAGGTTATCATAGTAGACCATATTGCTAAACATCAAAGTCAAGTAAAGAAGCTCATTGACAAGAAGGCAAAGGCTCAAGAATTCTAAATTGGAGATCAAGTCTTGTTATGGGACAAGAGGAGAGAGCCAAAAGGAATGCATGGGAAGTTTGACTCCCTATGGAGAGGCCTGTTCATCATTCATCAATTTTGTGGTGAAAATAGCTTCTTGTTGGAGTATCTTGATGGAACACCATTCTTCCTGCCTCACAATGGACAACATCTGAAGCACTTCAACCCTTGAAGTATTAGATAAGTTTATTTGTATATTTGTATAGTTTTTGTGTTTTTATTTTTCATTTTTGTTTAGTCTTCTGTGTCTTTTTCTTTTTGGCAGCTTGACTCTATGACCCAATGGCATGGATGAAGGCACTTAGAGACTGGATTCTTCTCCCTTTGATCATTTCAAAGAATGATCAAAGGAAGTTCCCTAGTTAGAGCCAACTATTGTTCTCAAAATTAGCTACGCTCATTTTGTAGACAACCCCTACGAAACTTGTCTGTTTCATAGTCTACACTCTAAGTTTGCAAATCGAGACAAGTTCTCTTAGCCTCATGCAAAGTCATTTGACGCTGTAGAATGGTTTGTGACATTCCCCCAAGTTGATTCCTCGAGACTCGTGAAAATTGATTAGGTTGCAAGCTTGTCAAAATATCAATTTTGATCATTTTAAGTTGTTAGTAAATTTTTAATTCTTCATGTGCAAAAGCGGTCAGAACTACCACTCTTGCACATCTTTGTTGTTTTAACATGCAAAGTCACCTAAAATTTCCACTTTTACATGTTTGTCTCATTTTTTTTACATGCATAGGCGGCAAAAATTGCCGCCCATGCATGTTCCTTGTCATGTTTTAATGTGTAATAGCAGTCGTTATTGCCACTTTTGCATGTGGTTTAATGATATGTAGAGTCGGTCCTTCCCACTGCTTAGACAAATCTTAGTGGATCTCACAAACTCGAGTGTTATTAATGGTGCTCGTGTCACCATAAATACACCTTTTTAAACCTTTTTAAGGTGTAAACTTGTTCCATTTTGTTATTTCTCATTCCCTAAAACTTCTAATCGACTATTGAAGTCTTCTTAAGATAACTCGATCACACTGATTCCGGATTTGGATAGATTTTGGTCACCAAGGTCATGCTTAGGGTTCAGCTTATTGTCTGAGGTAGGTTGTTATTTTTCGTATTCAGTTTATGTTTTAAACTAGGGTTTCATTGATCATTTAAAATGATTATTTTGTAAAACTTTATTGTTTGGATTTATCATTGTATATGTTTGTTAATCGAGCTTTCAGAAACCTTTGTATAGCTTGTGTTTTTGTTTATTGTTGTCATTTTAGAATGGTTTATTCTTTCATGGAACCCTAGTCTTTCATTTATTTTTGTGGATTTTCCTAAATAGGTCTTAGGATGTAAACTCGTGTGAATCATCAGTACTTTTCGCCGATGGTATCTTTCCTTGCTTTCTTTCTAAGTCATCACACATGTATCGGTGGCAAAAACCACTGGCGATACTTGTGCCTTATCTTTGATCTTACCCTCATCTAGGGGCAGTTAAAAAGGCCGTCCCTACATGGAAATTAAAATTTTAAATATTACATGCTCAAGTGGTAAAATCTGCCACTATTACATGTGTTTTAAGGTTTTGATAATAAAGTGTATGAGCGGTCATTTCAACTGACTTTGCATCTGAACATAGTTTTTCCTCCAATATGCTTGAGCGGGCATTTTCGCCACTTATACATCCAGAGTATACTTGCATTTTTCCCTCATGTAAGGGCGATCAAATTGACTGCCCCTACATCAAAATCTAATTTTTTACCCCATATGCAATGGTGGCCAAAATGGCCGACCGTGCATGATTATAATCTTACCCCTACATGCAGGAGCAGCCAAAATCACCACCCATGCATGTCACCCAAATTTTATTTCGAACACTAGGAAATTTTTCCTTTCAATACTTATTGGCCTACTTTCGCCCATTTTCTTGACTTGCACACTCTCAATCCCTTCAACACACATTCCCATGTTCATGATCATCAATTCGCAGTAACCCCAATTTGCCCATTTTTCCCCTAACTGTGAGATCATGGCTTTTTGCAGTTTTAACAAACATTTGTGGTAGATGCCATTTCCAGTTTTCTTCACAAAGCTGATGTCAGAGTTGTCCCGATCAAAGGCTAAAATCATGAAGTATAAGTACCAAGGGGTTTTCCCCATGACTTCATTACAGTCCAATGTGGACAAGATCAAAGATTGGTCATGTGGACATGGTCGAGTTTGTGGATAGAACAAAATAGTCAATTCCTCCTCAATATATGCAGAAGATTATCGACAGTAACATTCACTTGGTTGCCTCTTTTCCTGTCTCTGCCCACAATCCTGAGTTTGTTCTTCAGGTAGCTAGTCATTATAATAGGGATACTAGGACTATATTTGATTCCCAAGGAAGTGTGATCATGAGATTTGATGTAGAATTTCTTGATAAAATCTTTATGTGTCCTCCTATTGAAAATATTAGAGAAATAGATTTTGCTCAAGGGCAAAAGGATTATGATGAAGATATTGAAGCTGCAAGGAAACATATCAACAGTAAGTGGTTAAAGACTCCTCAGAGTAATTTGACTAGATGGACAAAAGACCTCCCAAGAAGTGATTTTATCGAGGAGGTAAGTGATTTGATTACACTGTTGAGTCAGATCGGAGGTCTCCCTTCTTCATCTAAGTTTCAGGAATGGATGTATACATACATTAAGGTGATTCTCAAGGGTCAACAAAAAATCTTCTAGGGGGAACATATTAGCAATGCTCTACATGATCAGCTGGTCAAAGTTAATACAACTTTCAAGTTTTACATGACTTCATATCTGGTGTATGTTGTTGCAAGCATAAGGAGTCTTCCTAGTTTAACTCAAGTTGGTGATAGGAGATTGGTTCTAGTTTATGAGTATTATCCACATATTACTCTAAAGGGATCAATCCATCATTTCTCCATGGTTAATGATGCCTTCTTTTTAGTATTCACGTGTTTATGGAATAATGAACTTGAGCAGAAAAGAGTATCAGATGAGGCCTGGGAAGTGGTCAACTCTTTTGGTTGTTTATTCTTACAATTTCCAACTTTCACTTATCTCAGAGTGGGATACTATCCTGGTTATCCATATATGCTTCCACAATATCCCATTGATAGAATTATTCTGATGGAACTGTGTAGGCAATTGATTGTTGTGCACAATAAGCAGATGGAGCTGAAAAAGTTAGAAATTAAGTTTCCTATAGAAATTAGGAGGTACTCTGTTCAGTCAGCTACCAAGGCCAAAGTAGTTGAATCAGAAATGCAATTGGTTACTATGAAGACTTTCAAGAAAAGAGATCATTTTGATTTCAGAAGAGTGCAGGACAAGATCAAGAGGAAGTCAGTTTTCTATATGCCAATGGTTGAAGATATTTGGGCCGATCTCAGAACACAGAATGAGATCAAGAAGCTAGATTATTGCAAACTTCACTTGAGTCAGATTGAAGAATTAGGTCTTGCAGATGTTCTAGAGGGAATGGAAGCTAAAGGGGATGTTTTGGATCCTAAATACAATGTTGAGAACGTTGAATCTTGGCCTCTACCAGAGGTCAAATGGTATGTCAAAGAGGAAACTTCAATTAGGAAATGATTTCAGCCAATTCTAGAAAATACAAATGTGTGGTTAGGAAATAAGGGAATAAGTATGAAAGAATTTCTTACTGGGTCAGAAACTAAAATTTAGGAGAAAACAGGAAAAAAGCTAGAAAATTGAACAAAGAACAAAAGTGACACTCCTTCTTCTTCTAAAGTGCATACATCAAAAATCAAGTTTGTATCTAAAGGAGGAAAGAAGAAGGTGATTGCAGGAACTTCTAATATCACAGAATCAGGTGCCAAAGATACAAATGTTAATGAAATGGAGATTGAAGATATTGATGTTGAGCAAGTAGAAATGCCTAAGAAGCCAAATGAGGAAAATGAAAAGGAGCAAAATGTAGAACATGAACAACTTGGTGATTCACAGCTTTCCCCTTAGAAGGATATTCCACTAGAATCACAAGTTTCTACACCCCTTCCTCATGCTCCTGTTTCTGGTAGTTTTCGAATAGTTTCCAATGCTCCTATTTCACCTATTTTTGTTGTGTCTTCTGATAATACGCCTACCTCTGTAAGAACAAGTTTTGGGACCATGTTTGATTCTTCTGATTCTATTCCAAGTCTATCTTCCCCATCATTTGATATTGGTGAACAATCTATTCTAGAGCATTTTCTAGATGGTTCAGAGAAAGTTGTTGACACAAGTGCAGTTTTTACCAACACTAGTCATATTGTTACTATAACAGGTGTAAGCATGGATCCAGCAAAATAGGTAATTGACTCTTCTCTGAATGTTGGTACCTCAACACTTCCTCCATGGTTGTCTGCATACACTCCCAAGAGGAAGAAGCAAGCAATTTCACTAGATGAAATTGATATAGAGAAGTTACTTTCTACTAAGCCAAATGCCCAGAAAAAGAAACCTAAAATTGTTTCTAGGCTTATTAATGAAAAAGGAATTAGATATGTAGAAATTGCTAAGCCACCAAATGATTCCACTAGAGATACTTTTGATATGAATGATTATATTGTCTCTAGAGTTGAGTTAGGTAAGCTAACTCATGAAGGTATCAAGGCAGATTTTCAAGCCACTACAAGTTTATTGCTTGAGAAATATGATGAGGTCAAGAACGAGAAGAAGCAGTAAAAAGAAAAGGTAGAACAACTTGATGTTGTTCTTAAGAAATAGTAAAATCATCTGAGATCGTGGAACCTATGGCAGTGACTGTTGATGATCCTCTTATTCAAAAGGTTGAGAAAGTTTAGGCTAGAGGAAGAGTGGTTAGTGATATTGTGGAACAGTTGTTGGCACAAGGAAGAGTTCTATTGAAGACCACAATGGAAAGAAAAGGAAAGATGGACAAGGCAAAAGTTGAGCTAGATGACATTATTGATTTACTTTCTCAAGAACTATAAGATCAAGAAGAAAGTTTATAGGAATGGGTTGAGATGAAGAAGATCAAAATAAAGAATATGATAGCCATTGGTGTCCTTTCAAACCAAGAGTCTTACCTTAAGACTAAGGAATCTCTTGTCCATCGCATCAATGTGATAAAAGGTTTACTTGATGACTTGTGCCAAGTATGTGAAAATAGTGAAGATAGTAATGTCTTGCTTCTACACAGGTTAGAGGAACTCCCATGCACTCTCATAGATGAAGGTCACAAGTTTCTCTCAGTAGAGGAAATGATAGATGCTTTCGAGAAGATGGTGCAGCAGAAATTTGAAGATGAAGTGCCTATAGTGGTTTCGGTGGATAGCCTTTATGATCATCACTCAACTTTTGAGAATCTAAAGGATAATCTTGAGAAACATGAGAAAGTAATAAAGGCGGTTAAAGATGCAGTTCTCAGGGCTCATACCATCTCAGAGAATACAGTGAAGCCCAATGTATGTGAAATGGTGGTAGTACAAACTATGTATAAAAACTTTTTGAAAAAGAACGATGGTGGTAGCTAAAGTTCCTTTTCAATGCCTTAGTTTATTTTTAGTCATGTAGATGTAATTTGAATTTTGTTATGGACATAGTCACATGTAATTTTCTAAAATGTAATTACATATGAGACAAAAGAAGTCATAAGTCAAATATGACTCTTTTGTTTGAATAAGTTAAAGTAGTTAAAATTTCCCTATTTTTTCTCTAGGTTCCTCCCTATAAATAAAGAGGGCCTCTACTGTAATCTTTATCTTTTATCTATTGCAAAGAAACTCTACTGAATTGGAAAACATTTCAAGACTTTGAGATTTTTATGTTTATCAAGTTTTCAAGTGAAAATCAATATACGCAGGCAATTTGAGTATCAAACTTTGAGTTGAATCATATTGTTTTATGATATCAGTGTTCTTATGTCATTTGTGTTATATTATACTGGGTCATTGCTAGAATCATGGAGTTTGTTGGAAATTGAGAGAAGAGTTCTTGTTCTGGTTAAACAGACTTTGTGTTATTTTCTCATTGTAGGAGTTTGTGTTAACATTTGTGAGGATATAATAGTTTATAGACTTTGTGCTAAAAATTGTTGTGTTCAAGTTAGTTATATTGTGTTGGATAAAAGTGGAGACTTTGGGCTACATTTGAGTTCAATCAAGTTTATTTGGAGAAGATAAGTGGAGCAATAGAAAACTTTGTGTTTCTATGGTTTGTCTTGATTCATAAGTTATTAAACATTGTTTTTGTTGAAGTTGTTATTTTGAAGAGAAAAACATCTATTCTGAAAGAAGAGAATAGGATGAAGTGATAACACCCTAATATAGTTTTTAGTTCATTTTAAGTATTAAAGGTTACTTGTTAGAAAGAGCTCATTATATAGAGGAAACCTCCCCTTGTTGAGAGGAGAGACTCAGTCTCATTATAGCTATGGTGATATAACAATTTTGCCGTTGGTTAGCTAAATGACAAAATATTCACCCAACATGACTAAAGATGAAATCAAAGAATATGAGGTGGATGTCAAAGCAAAAGATGCTCTGCTAAGTTCCTTAAGTGACTCAGTGTTGACAAAAGTTGTGGACCTTGAATTTGTAAATGAGGTATGGGAGAAGCTGAAAAATCTTTATGAAAGAGATGATTCTGTAAAAGAAGCCAAGCTACAAAGCTTGAAAGTGAAATATGAGGGTTTGAAGATGAATGATTATGAAAACATAATAGCCTTTATGGAAAGAGTTGATGAACTTGTCACAGGAATAAAGTGTAGGGGAGGAACTCTCGGTGATAAGGAAGTTGTGATGAAAATTCTCAAATCACTACCAAAGTCATATAGTCACAAGGTAGCTGCAATTGAAGAATTCATGACTGTGAAAACTATTGACAGAGATTAGTTACTTGGAAAGCTTACATCCTTTGAGATGAGAGAATTTGGTGATGCCCTGCCTAAAGTTGAATCAGCTTTTAAAGCTAGTACTTTAGCAGAGATCTCCAGAGCTGATAAATACAAGGTGGATGATGACTTTGATGAAATTGAAGCTAACTTTGCTGATAGGCTACAAAGAGGCTCCAATAAGTTCAAAGGTAAATTACCTTTCAAATGTTTCTCTTGTGGTAAAGTAGGTCATTATGCTTCCAAATGTCCTAAAAGAATTGAGAGAAATAAGAAGAAACATGAGAGCAGGCCTAGAGTTCCAAAGAAATGCTATTATGTCAGATATTTTGATGATGAAGGGGTGACTGATGATGAACCTAATGATGCTAATACTAGTGCAAATGAATGCATGTTTATTGCTATTAAAGATAATCTTGTGTCTACTAATTCTGCTAGTTGTGTGAAGGATGAAAAACTAGTGGAGGAAAGTGCTTTGGTTGTTCAGGTTGAGAAAGATAAGGATGAATGGATTATTGATAGTGGATGCTCACATCACATGACCAGTGACAAAAATAAGTTTGTTAGTTTGGAAAAGTATGATGGAGGACTGGATAGGTTTGGAGATAATGCAACTGGTAAGATTTGTGGAAAAGGATTTATTTCATTCGATGGAAAGCATAATACTGACAATGTTCTATATGTGAAGGGTTTGAAGCATAATATTTTGAGTGTTGGTCAGATGTGTGACAAATGACATGATCTAAGATTCAAAGATAATGGGTACAAGATCATGGAATGTTTTGGAACTGTGATTGCTACCAATAAGAAGACAAAATGTAACATTTATCAATTGAGATGAACTAATGATTATTGTTTATTTGCTCAGGCAGATGAAAGTTGGTTATGGCATAGAAGGATGTGTCATATAAACTTTGATAATTTGGTAAAGATAAGTTCAGGTCAGATTGTGAGAGATTTACCAAAATTTGTAAAACCATCCAACACAATCTACAAGGAATGTCAATTAGGGAAGCAACCAAGAAAAAGCTTCAAGAACAAAGAGAAATTCTTTGCCGGTTTGCTGGATCTAGTGCATACAAATCTTTGTGGTCCTACAAGGGTGAGAAGTCTACAAGGTGACAGGTACTTCATGTTGCTTATTGATGATTACTCTAGAATGACTTGGGTTACTTTTCTAAGAGATAAATCAGAAGCCCTAGAGAAGTTCAAATCTATCAAGGCAATGGTTGAGAATGAAATAGAGTTGAAGATCAAATGCTTGAGGTCTAATAGAGGAGGTGAGTTCACATCAAATGAATTCAATATTTTCTGTGAAAAACATGGGATAAAGAGACAGTTGTCTACACCTAGGACTCCTCAGCAGAATGGAATTGTGGAAAGGAAAAATAGGACAATTCAAGAGGTTGCAAGGACTATGATGAAGGAAGCAGATCTGCCAAAAGTATTTTGGAAAGAGGTTATTCATATAGTTGTTTACATCCAAAATAGAGTTCAAGTGAAATATTTCAAAGTCTTTAGAAGAAAATGCTATACCAAGAGAGATGAAGATCTAGGAAATTTTGATGCAAGGTGTGATGAAGGAATCTTTCTTGGATACTCTACCAAGAGTAAAGCTTACCAATGCTACAACAAAAGGCTCAAAAAGATTGTTGAGAGTGCAAATGTGAAGGTAGATGAAGAAAAGGAAAGAATATCAGACCTGAGTTGTTATGAACCAGACGAACCTGTGACTATAGTAAATGAAGAGAAAGATAAGCAAGAAGATAGTCAGGATGAAGAAGAAGCTCCAGAAAGTGTTGTCAAGACTCTCAGGTATGTAAGGTTCAATCATTATGAAGATCAGATTATAGGTGACAAGAAAAAAGGTGTGCTAACAAGAAGAAGAACTGCAAAGGAACAAGTTAATTACTATTTACTTTCAAAGATTGAACCAAAAACTGTAAATGAAGCATGTAATGATGAAAATTGGGTAAAGGCAATGGAGGAAGAGCTATTGCAGATAGAGAAGAATGAAACTTAGGAATTAGTTCCTAGACCTGCTGACAAAAATGTTATTGGAACTAAATGGGTCTTCAAGAACAAGTTGAATGAAAATGGAGAAGTTATAAGGAATAAAGCAAGACTTGTATGCAAAGGATATTCTCAAATTGAAGGGATAGATTTTGAAGGAACCTTTGCCCCAGTAGCTCAGATTGAAGCAATCAAAATGTTTCTAGCATTTGCAATCACAAAGATTTTAAGGTATATCAAATAGATGTGAAATCTACCTTCTTGAATGGTGAATTAGAAGAGGAAGTATACATTGAGCAACCGGAGGGATTCTAATTGTCAAATCAAGGTGATATGGTATGCAGGTTGAAGAAAGCATTGTATGGACTCAAACAAGCTCCTAGAGCCTGGTATGCAAGGTTAGATAAGTATTTATTGCAATTGGGATTTAGTAAAGGTACTTCAGATAGCAATCTGTACTTCAAAATCAATGATGATTAGATCTTGATTGTTCAGTTCTTTGTTGATGACATTATCTTTGGAGGATATGAAGCTATGCGCATAAGGTTTACCGGTGAGATGAAAAGTGAATTTGAAATGTCCATGTTTGGTGAAATGATTTTCCTTTTGGGTCTACAAATTAATCAATCAGATAAAGGAATCTTCATATCTCAGTCTAAGTATGTGAAAGAGTTGAAGAAGTTTCGGATGGAAGACTCTAAACCGGTATGTACTCCCATGGTGATTGGTTGCAAGTTGAGTAAAACTGATAAATCACCTAAGGTTGATCATAAAAAATACAAATCCATGATTAGAGGATTGCTATATCTAACTCGAGCCATACCTAATATTATGCATGCAGTTTGTCTTGTTGCAAGGTTTCAAGTTGATCCAAGAGAATCACATGTGATGACAGTTAAGATAATCCTGAGGTATTTGAAAGGTACTCTGGATTATGGCTTATGGTATCCAAAGGACAATGATTTCACTCTCAGTGCTTATATAGATGCAGTTTGGGCTAGAGTGTTGATGATAAAAAGAGTACAAGTGGTGGTGCCTTTGTCTCATGGCTAAGCAAGAAACAAGATTCAATATCTTTGTCAACTGCAGAAGCAGAGTATATTGCACTAACATGTTGTTGCACTCAAGTATTATGGATGAAGTAGACTTTGAAGGATATAAGAGTTGTGTATGAAGATCCAATTGAAATCTTTTGTGATAATATAAGTGCCATAAACATTTCAAAGAATCCAGCGATGCACTCAAGAACAAAGTACATATCAATAAGGTATCACTTTTTGAGAGAGAAGGTGAAAGAGAATAAAGTAAAGTTGGAATATGTGTCCACAAAGGATCAGATTGCAGACATTTTCACTAAGCCTCTACCTAAAGATACCTTTGAGTATCTCAGAGAAAAGTTAGGGGTCATTACCTCTCCTGTCCTGAACTAAGATGCATAGGAATGCATCAATCTAATGGAGCTCAAAGTGTCATTCTTTGATTTGGATTGATGATCTGAAGGCTACCTCTCAGGGGGAGTAGGTAATAGTTTCTAATAAAGTAAATGGGTCAGAGTAGCAGCATGTAACTATGTTCCCTTTGCCATTGATGTCAAAGGGGGATAGAAATCATGTGAAAAACTCAAGGGGAGAAAGAATGCAGATGTGTAAAGAGAAAGGGGGAGAATTTTGTCTTGGTGGTCTTTTAGTTTTTCATAATCATATGTTGCCATCAATGACAAAGGGCGAGATTGTTGCAAGTATGTGCCTAATCAGTGTTGTTGTTGATGTCAACATATTTGTTTTGTCATTGGTGTCAACTGTACTCTAACTTTGTTGAGGATATTGAGAAAATTAGCCCCTCCGGTGATCACAAATGTGTTGCAGTAGAAATAGTGCATTACATGTAGAAGAACAGTCCAGAAGAATGCTCTACATTTCCTATAGAATAAATATATTTACCTATGGATTGGAAGTTATTTAGAAGCCTGTCTGAAGATGTTATATTCTAAGTTTGAGCTTCTAGTATGAAGAATTGAGTGAGTTATGTTCACCAAAGTGAAAACATTTTTTTCTATATGTTTGGTGGTGACTAGCAGAAAGTGTTTTTCTCCGCATTCCTCCGCATTGAAGAATTTTAGTTTGTGGTTCTGGAATTAAGTCAGTGATGATGTTAAGTGCCTTCAAATGAAATGGTTCATGATTTGGTGGTCCGCAAGCTATTGTTTACTCATGACAGTGGCTAACAGTGTTGTTCCTGTACTCCGATTTGAAGAATCTTATTGTTAGAGTGATTAGAGATCATGCGGTTGTTCTTAGTGATTACAATGTGCTTGTGGATGTCTCCTGATCATGTTCCTACATTTGGATTGGTCTGCAAGGTGTAATTCATATTGTGCATGAAGCATGTTCTTGAAAATACTTGTGTTAACATCAGTCTTGGCTGACTTGGTTGAATTCATCATCTGCAGAAATACATCGAAGATTGTGATAATGTGTTGTAGCATGGAAGATTGTGTTTGAGTCCCTACTAAGGCATGGTGTGATCCATATTCATTTCTTTTCTTTGTAAATCTATTTAGGTCTAGACCTATTGTGATGTAACATATGTTTCCCGACCTTGGAGATTGTTCCAACAGTTGATAATTGTAATGCCAACCTTGATGATCATTCCAAAGTTGATGAAGTGTATAAATACTTGTAATTGAGTCATGAAAATGTATCCAAGTGCAAAGATGTGAAGATAAAGAAAAGTAAAGTAGAAGAGCAGAGCAGAGGTGTTTGTGCTTCAATGGAACTGAACCTTGGAATGAAGTAGATTTGTTATCTCAGTTCAACTTTTTGGCAGTGAGCCTTCTTTTGGCAGTGAGCAATTTGGGTAGTGAACCCTGTACGCAGTGAGCCTCTAATTTTTGATATTGATATAACGTATATATTTCTGTGGGCTAACACCCACTGTGGTTTTTCCCTTTTAGTGTTTTCCATGTAAAAATCTATTGTCTCATGTGTTGTTTTTGCTTTTGTATTAAGCTTCTCATTTGATGCTTCCATGGTTATATTTGAATATAAGTAATTGATAAGTTGATGATTATATTTGGTTAAAAGTTTTAGGATAACTGATTCACCCCCCTCTTAGTTGTCTGATGCAGTTCAACAGTGCCTTCCGCAAATCACTACTAAACACTAAAAATCATCTATCCTATTCACTACTCTCCTAATGCATCTGATGAATGCTTATATATCAATCCCCAACTTGAGATATGATCCACGTCATCTTTAGGAGGTTCTAAAACCTGATGCCTATTAAAACATGTAGGGTAACCAAAAATCACGTGGTGACGCTCCACGTGTTAAGGAAACATATTGCGGTTTGGAATGTAGGTACTTCTAGGCCCATAGTACTTTGTGAGATGTTTTATTTGATGTCGCACATCACGAGAAGATGCCGCAAACCTCATCCACCAAGTTGAATGTCAAATGCTCTGAATAGAGACTCCTGATAATGCTTCTGATGGCAATAACTCTGTTGATAATTGCAAACCTCCTGAATCTAGATATGGTGTAGATGATATAGTGTTGAGTCTTCATCCTATTCTGCAAACTATGAAATGATCATGCAGTAGAATGCGGTGCAATCTATTGAGACTGAACTTACTGAAATGCAAGAAAAGAAGAGAAACCAAAATGTTTTTGGTTGATTCATGATTGTCTTTCAACCTTGGATGCTCCTGCATCAAACACCCAGGTTTGTTTGAAAAGTGAATCCCTCACTTTCCTAGGGCTAGGGGAAAACCAATGTAGTCTACCTCAGCCTAAGAAATCCATGATGAATCTTCCTCCAGTCTTCCTTTCCACTTAACCAAGTACTCTTTATAATTCTTGCCTCTGGTGCTGCACCTAATTTTGCTATCCAAAATCTACTCTATCTGCTCCTATTGTTGATGTAGTATTTGAACCTTTAAACCAACTTCAGTTGTACTATCATTTGATTCTCCCTCATGATATTGATATAGATCTGCAATGTTGAATATGAGTGATATGCCAAATTATGCTTCTGGTAATTCCACTTCATATGCATTTCCTGAGTCAAACTTCCTACGAATCCTACATAGTCCAAAATTTCTCATCTTTAGCTTGTTGTATGTCCCTACTAGAAATATTTCCTTTTTGAGATACACCATGACTTCATCTCTAACAGAACATTCCTTATGTCTCCTCTTTTCATCTTCTTGTCCCTTATAATTGCTATTCATCTCTTCCAAATGCTTTTGGACTTGACTGTGTATTGTCTCCATGTATCCTACAAATTCTTCTGCCTCTGTACTCCTTTTGTTATCCATACTATTGTCTCCCAATTCCACAACTCCTCTAGGTTGTATTCTAGTCACAACTTCAAGTGGTGTCTTCCCTATACTTCTACTCATTGAATTAATGTATGCAAATTCTACTTGTGGTAGAATTATATCCCAATTTCATACCTTATCTCCTATAAAACATCTCAACAAGTTACCCAAACTCCTATTTACCATTTATGTTTTTCCATCTATGTGTGGGTGAAATGTTGAACTGAACTTTAGGTTTGTCTTCATCTTCTTCCACAATCTCCTCCAGAAATATCCTATGAACCTTGTATCCCTATCTAAAACTATACTCTTTGGTAGTCCATGCAATCTCACAATCTCCTTTAAAAATAGATCAGCAACATGTACAACATCATTTGTCTTCTTACAAGGAATGAAATGTGTCATCTTTGAGAATTTTTCCACTACTATAAATATGGAGTCATGTCCCCTCTATGTTCTTGGTAGTCCTAATATGAAATCCATGCTTATATTTTCCCAAGGTCTCTCTGGTACTGTCAAAGGTTTATATAATCCAATATTCTGACTACTCCCTTTTGCAACTTGACAAATTCTGCAACTTTGAACAAATTTCCTTACATCCTTATATATCTAAGGCTAAAAATAATGTTCATTCACCAAATCTCTTATCTTATCAATACCAAAATGTCCCGCTAATCCACCACTATGCTTCTCCTTGATCAAACTCTCTCATTGAGCTCCTAGGAATACACAACTAACTCCCTTTGAACAACATATCCTCTTAAATGAAATAATTCAACCACATGCTTCTATCTATCAAAACAGGTTCTCTACATGCTTTCCATGCTTTCACAAAATCAGGATCATCCTCATACATGTGCTTGAGTTCTTTAAAACCTGGTACTTCTACCCTCATTTTTATCAACAAGTTCCTTCTTCTACTTAATGCATCTGCAACTTTGTTTGACTTTCCACTCTAGTGCTTCAATACAAATGTATAATTCTACATGAACTCTACCCATCTCATGTGTCTCTGATTCAACTTACCCTGACTATTCAAATATTGCAAAGCTTGATGGTTAGTGTACAACACAAATTCTTTTAGCAACAAGTAATGTCTCCACTTCTTCAAGGCTTGAATTATGGCATAGAACTCTTGATCATATACTAAATATCTTCTCCTTGTGTCATTTAACTTCTCACTAAAATATGCTACTAGTCTCCCTTCTTGACTTAACACTTCTATTGTATTTCCTCTAGCATCACAATCAACCTAAAATACTTTGTCAAAATTTGGTAATGCTAACACTGGTTGCTCTGTCAGCTTTTACTTCAACAACTCAAAAATCCTTTGTGCTCTTGATGTCCACTTGAAATCTTTCTGGTCTCCCCTCATTGTCTCTATCATTGGTGTGCATATAGTACTAAAATTTATGATGAACTTCTGGTAGAAACTTGCCAATGCATGGAAAGATCTTACCTCTCCAATATTCACAGGTGTTGACCATTCAACAATTGCTCTGACTTTCTCTAGGTCCATCTTCAATCCTTCTTAAAAAAATAAAAATCCCAAATATACCAATTATGTCTTCATGAAACTACATTTCTTGATATTTATCAACAATTTCTCTTCTCCCAGCCTCTGAACTACTTGTCTAATATGGCACAAATGTTATTCTTTGGTTCTACTAAAAATCAGAATATCATCCAAGTAGACAATAACAAACTTACCAAAGAATTTTTTCAAAATCTCATTCATCAACCTCATGAAAGTACTTGGGGCATTAGTTAATCCAAAATATATGACTAACCACTCATACAATCCTTCATTTGTCTTGAATGCATTCTTCCACTCATCTCCTTTTCTGATTCTAATCTGATGGTATCCACTCTTTAGGTCAATGTGAAATATTTTTCTCTGCTCAAACAATCCATGATGTCATTCATCCTTGGCAGTAGAAATCTATACTTGATTGTGATCTTATTGATTTCTCTTGAATCCGTACAAATCCTCCATTTTCCATCTTTCTTCAGTGCTAACATTATTGGTACCCCACATGGGCTTAAACTTTCCCTAAGCAATCCTTTCCTCAATAGCTCTTGTATTTATATGTTTAAAGCTCTGCATTTTCTATTGGTGTCATCATATGCATCACTTTATTTAGAAAACTAACTCCAAGTATAAGATCTATATGATGACTAATACTCCGGATTGGTGGTAATCCTTCTGGCACATTCTTTGGTATAATATCTTGGTATTCTGTCAATAATTCTACTATTTCCTTCTATGATGGTTCTTCCCCTTTTGCGGTAGTATTTTCTACATTTTGGGTACCATACTTCTTTGGAATCAATATAAAAAACATGTTCTCGTGTTTCAATCCATCCAAGAATTTCCTTCCATCCACTAAACAAATCCTAGCATTGTCACATACTTCACTCTTTCTCTCTTCTTCCAAAGGTATCAAGATATGCCTTTTCCCTTTTGATGTTATAGTATAGGTATTCTTCCTTCCATCATGTATTTCTTTTCTATCACACTACCATGGTCTTACCAAAAATATATGACATACATCCATTAGCATAATATCACACAATACCTCATCATTATAAGATCCTATATGAAATTTCACCAAACATTGTTCACTCACCAGTATCTTGTGCTCATTTTGAATCCATGCTATCTTGTAAGGCCTTAGATGTTTCAACCTCTCTAGATTAAACTTCTTCACCATCTCTTCCAAAACCAAATTGTTTGTACTTCCACTATCAATGATAATTTTACAACATGTACCTCCTAATTTGCATCTTGTCTGAAACAAACTTTTCCTTTGCGATGGCTCCTTAGTTATTTCTACTTGCAACAAAGCTCTCTTCATGACCAATGATTCACCCTTTTCCAGTTTCCCTACTGAACTAGGTGATCCAACCAGTTCTTCCTCCACATATGTTATTCTTGCACTATTCTCTATCCTTTTATTAGTACTCCCTTGATGACATTCAAATGCTCGGTGTGCTTTGCCTCCACACTTCAAACAGGTTTCTTTGAATGATCTCTTGTCAAACTCTCTTTCATCTCTTCGGTATCCTTCATTGTAGTAAGAATTATGACTTCCTCTATTGTTGCGGTAGGAACTTCTATCATCTTTCCCTCGGTGATATGAATGGTTGTCTCTTTCTTCTTTGTGATATGGGCTACTCTCCTTGTTTTGCTCTGCATATGATCTTCCTTCATCGCATTGTGTTCTACCTCTTTGGAATTTTTCTCCTCTACCTCTCTATCTTTGCTCATGTCTCTTGTTCAACTTTTCTTCCACTTTCAGCACGAATTGATCTGCCTCTTCCACTTTCATCATCCTTACCAAACTTAGTTCTTCTTGAATGTTTATGCTCATTCTATTTATGTACTGCACCACTTTCTCCTTGTTTACTTCACTATGTCCAGTCCTAATAATCATCTTGTGGAATTCTTTAGTGTACTCTTTCACTATCTTTTCCTTTTGTTTTAGGTTTTGTAATCTTTTCAATAATTTAATTTATAGCCAACATGTATGAACTGATTCTTCAATTTCATCACCATCCTATCCCATTTTATGATTTTCTCTTTTCCTCTTCTATTTCTATCCAACTGAACTTCTTTCCACCAAATAGAAGCAAGTCCTTTCAACTTAGTTTTTGCAAATCTCACTCTTTTTAGATCTTCAATTTCTTCCTACTCAAAGTATTCCTCCATGCCATTTATCCAAACAATCAACTCCTCAGGGTTCAAATTTCTTGTATAGTTTGAAATTTCCATTCTAGGTCTCTTACCAACCTTAGAAATAACTTTCAACATCTTTACCTAATCTGAATCTTCTTCTAGGGCTTCCTCATTTTGGTCGGCAGCTTGAACTCCTACTTCATCATCATCACTTTCATCCTCATGTATAGGGTGTAGATCTATCTTTCTATCTTCTTCTACAACATCCAATTTAACTTTCATTGTTCTCATCATCTCTATAATTTATTCAATTCCTCTGGAAACATTGGTCATAGAAGGCATCCTCCTTGGTGGTATCTCTTCCTCAAATCTGTTGCAATTGCTTCAATTTGGTGATCTGACTACAAGTTTCCAACTACCTCCCAATCATCGCTCTATTGACAAACACTTGCAGGCTACCTCAGGTCAGCGATCTGTTCACTTCAAGATATGTCAGAATTCCTTCTCTCCCAAAGGATTCACAAATTTATCTCTGATACCATTGGTGCAGTCATGGATGGAGGGTTCAGAAATAGGATTGTCCTACTGTGCAGCCTTAGTGTAAACACAACAGAAAATATAACAAATAGAATAATAAATAGAAATATATTGGTTTAATATCATGAACAATTACAATCTTCACATGGTGGCAATATGTGGACTACTATGGGCTTAGAGGCATGTCCTTTGGCTTGCTATAAATTACATGAAAGATATAGCTTGGAAGTGCCTTCTGCAAATCACTACTAAAGACTAAAAATCATCTATCCTATTCACTACTCTCCTAATGCATCTAATGAATGTTTATATATCAATTCCCAGCTTGAGGAATGATCCATGTCGGCCTTAAGAGGTTCCAAAACTTGATGCTTGTTGAAACATGTAGGTTGGCCAAAAATCACATAGTGATGCTTTGCGTGTTAAGGAAACATATTGTGGTTCAAAATGTAGGTGCATGTGGTCCCATACTACCTTGTGAGATGTTTCATTTGATGTTGCACATCACGAGAAGGTGCTTCAAACCTCATGCGCCAAGCTGAATGTCAGATGCTCTGAACATATACTTCTGGTGATGCTTCTGATGGTGATAACTCTTCACTGACAATTGCAAACCTCCTAAAATCTAAATATGGTGTAGATGGTATAATGTTGAGTCTTCATTCTATATTGTGAATTGTGAAATGATCATGTGGTAGAATGCGGTGAAATCTACTGAGACTAAACTAACTAAAATGCAAGAAAAGAAAAGAAACCAAAATGTTTTTGTTGGAAACTTGTTGGTGTTGTCATTGATGTCAACTCCCAGCAGATGGTTCACTTGCCTTCCAAGTGCTTTTGAGAAAATCTAATAAAAAGGTGTATAGTGTGATAGAGGTACCCTCAATGTTATACTCCACATTTCTTCCTAATTAAAGATATGATTGTTTAGTTTGGAAGTATTGATAAGAGGTGTTCAAAAGTGTTATATCTAGATTTTTAGGTTTTGGATCATGCGGAAGTAGAAGATGTGTTTGACAGAATATTTGACTGTGAAAGAGGGCATTTGGGAGAAATGACAATGCTCCACATTTCTCCGCATTGAGATTTCCTATCTTACAAATCTGGGAAAGTGCTTATATTATATGTAGCCACTTTCCTTTGAAATTTCCAGTGTTGGGATGCTTCACAAGTTTAGTTCTTGTGTTGGTGATCAGTAACATTGTGTCCTGATGTGCATAATGAAGACATTCTTTGATTCAAACGGTTATGGTAATGTTGTAGAAGTTTATGATGATGATGAGTATTCTAGGAAGGTATGTGAATTCTTTGGAGTGGCTCTCTAGTCTGCATGATGTTCTTGGACTCGAAGAAGTGTGGATATGGTCATTAGCTCAGGTTTGGCCAACCTGGCTTACTTGCGCCATTTGCAAAGGTACCTCATGGATTGTGGATGTGATGATCAGCTTGGTGATACAAATTTGAGTCCTAGTTAACCCTTGATGTGGTCCACTTTCCCTTCTTTCCACCATGGAAGTGTTTAGTTCTGACCTAATTGGTGTTGCACATTTGAGGTGTACACACTTCATTAGGATCGACCTAATTGAGATATAGGTCCTGATTGTAGATGGTATAAATGCAAGATGAAGTTGAATGGAGAAAAAGAGATATGAGAATGTGAATGTGAATCAAGGACTGTAAAGTTGTGTGCGAACTTAAATGCTTATGACTCTAGAATGCAATGAGCAGAAGATGTCTACATTTAGTGTGCCAGAAGTTGCTAGAGGTAGTGAGCCAAAGGTTACGGATGGCAAGGAGTAGTAGTGGTGGATCCCTCTTGTTTCTTTGAGATAGTGAATCTCTCTATAATATTCTTCTTCTTTCTTCTCTCTTCTAGGCAGTGAGCCTTTCTTCTGGGTAGTGACCCTATTGATTTTTGGTGTTGTTATTCATATATATGTTAGCTAATACTCACTATGGTTTTTCCCTTATTAGGTTTTCCATGTAAATCTAGTGTTCTTTTATGTTTGGATGTGTTTACAATGTTGCTTCATATGTTAAGATTCTGCTAATGCATATTAAGAGGTTTATGATTGAAATTGTTGTGAGGGTTTAAAGTTTTAACATACAACTGATCTACCCCCCCTCTCAGTTGTCCTATGCATTTTGATAGTTTTTGGTTGATGTAAGATTGCCTTTCAACCTGGGATGCTCCTGCATCATGTTGTCAATGGAGGAATCCTCCATGGTAGTCTATCCAGTATCTTCCATGGGCTCATTAAACACCTTCTTCGTGTTGTAGGAGAAGTTTGGGACTTTCCCATCTTCTTTTCAACCCTTTGGGAATCCTCTCTATATTTAGTGCCTTGACCATGTTCAAGATTAATCTAAAGTAGTCCCTCATTTAGACTTCATGATCATCCAAGCAATCTACCCAATTATCCTCTATTGCAAGTTCATGCTTGTAGAAGGCCCTAATCAATGGGTTGACCTTGCCAATTGGGTCATATCTATTCCTTATATGGCCATAGAGGTCCAGTGATAAGGGTCCATCTCCACCTCTACATTTTTAACATTAATCATCTTGAGGCAAGAGTATTCCCCTACCTTGATAGGAAATTAGAAAATTGCCTTATGCTTGCTAGTCACCAATTTATGTACCTTTGCCAACTACCTACAAATTTCTAACAAAATGATCCTGTCACTAGGATACCTTGGTAGCTTGTAGGGATTCTTGTGAAAACTAGTCACTCTGATGTAGGTGAAGGTCTTGAACTAGATAAACTAGTTACCCCACTTGATCATTTCATTGACAACTTCCACTGATAGTCTCTGAGCATAGTCATTCTCCAACCCCCGAATGACTACATAGACAAATGCATCATTCACTAATCAAAAGTTGTTTTGGCTCTCTTTGAGCTCCAAGATCTCCTTGAGCTCTAGTTGTGAGAAATGATCAAATACTTTGGTTTATTCCAACTGGAGAGAACTAACCTGTAGAAATACAAGGAAGCTAGCATGATAGGCAAGGAGATATACCAAATATGATGTCATGTAAAATTGATTTCTCTTAAGTACATCTAGCAGCTAATCATGAAAAATATCATTGAGGATGGTACCCTGGTTAATCTTCTTTTCGTCTAGTATCTTTGCACAAAACTTGCACATCCGTGGGTGTCATTCCTTTTTAGTAACAATCTTGAAAACCCTGCTTAGGAGTTTAATTACATCTCCCATCTTCTTTGAATTCACTCCTATGTTGTACCTTTGCCATTTTCAAGGGGTTCTTCCTTTGCATGATGAGAAGATGTTGATTGATGTAATCAGTCGCTATTTTAGGCTTCCTCTCATACCAATACAAAGTTGTCTTCATGGTAACCTTTTCATATTTTTCATAGGTGGGGAGCCCAAAGACTTTCTATATCATATTTGCACTTATGTCCTATATCACTTGCCCTACTAGACCAAAGACCTTACTCTGTTTCTAGTCAAATCTCTACGCACAAGCCATGACCAGTTTGGGTGACTACAGGGATACTGGGAATGCAACAACTTGAACCAATCCTAATCTAGCCATGCACTAAGCCTAGAAATTTTTGTCACCTTCTCTGTGTACCCTCGTAGAAACTCGTGGACATCAACGTACCTGAGATCTGTATCTCCAATCTTTGAATATGTAGAGAACATCTTTGATGGGGGGTGACATCCCTTAAAATCATACTTCATTCCTCTAGTCGGAGGATTCTCTTACATTTTTGCAACGAGTACCAAACCATTCGTTAGAACATACCACTAATCATAAAAAAATTCCCTAAGTCCATTAGGGTTAGTACATTCCACAATCAAAAACATATACTCCAAAGAATTTGACTTCAAATGCAAATAAAATCAATAGCAGATTATGTTTCTTCTTGTAAATCAATAGAGATCCCAAGAATCTAATACCATCTAAAGGGATAGCACTATGTAAAGTATCTCTAACATCATAAAATGTCCCCTTGGGGGCTTTTCCCTCATAAGGTTTAGCTCTCGGATCTTTAGAGTGTATTTAGGACATTTTGGTTCATATTTTAGCATCTCGATGGAATGAGACTTAGGTTCCATGACAAATAGGACCTAGGTGGACCCCTTGAGCTGTACCCTACCTAAAATAGGGGGGACGACTTAGGCACTCGTGCCCTAGTCTTGCCCTATTTTAGGGTAGCCCCAATTTCTGGGTGTCAGTTTATGACCATTAGGAGGGTATTTCGCCGACATAGTAAAGTTTGGCTTTTAATATCTTGGTTGTAGGTGCATATATAAACATGTGTAGGCATTCATTTGGTGACTACATTCCAATTAGCAAGCTATTGTGTTTGCAAGGTGATTTAAGGATTTCTATTGTGTTGCAAGAGCAGACTTGTATGTTTTGTGCATTGATATTTGCATATTTGAGCTTCAATCTCCTCATGGCCTAAAGAGCATCTTCCTCCATGAGAGATTCACTACAAGGTGACTTATCATTGTGTTTTTATCATTGATTCCTTTGGTTTTGGCGTCTGCCTCACAAGGGCATGCCCTCTTTATCTGACAATGGTGTTTGGAGACTTAAGTGTCCTCCGGGGTTTGACTGAGGCAAACCTATAAACACTACAACCCCCAAACCAAGTCTTGTGATTGCAGGTTATAGGTGTTGCATCTAGGAAAAGTGGAGTTGTAGGAAGGCTAGGAAGACATTAGGGATTTAGGATCTGAAGGAAAGATGGACAAAGGAGCACTTTTGGGACTAGGGCACTTGCTCCAGTGTCCTCCATAGATAGATTCTGGAAAATAGAAGTTACAAAGTTGATCAGTGTCCGAAGGAGGTCCTAATTCCCTAAAAAAGTAGGTACCTTGGACTTGGGCACCCGCTACAATGTCCCTGACTATTCCGCTTCAGAACCCCGAAAACAAGTATTCTGTAATTTGACATTTTACTCGAGTCTGCAAGAGCTTTTTCCGTAATTCATTAATTTGTTGTCGTATTTGTGTAATTAGGGTTTTAATGGTCAATTGAGCATAGAAGAAGGAAAAATTGATAATTAATTCCCTAATCGAAGCTTCCTCTCTTTTGCAAGTGACCTAGGGTATGATAGTGCTCGCCACTCGACCCTAGATCCTTCAATGTTAGGGTGAAAGGAGGATTTTAACATCTAAACCACAAAAGATCAACAAATCCAATTTTACCCTAAACAGTTTGGTGAACCCATGTATTTGAAATTAAATTTCAACTTGTTAAGTGTTTGTCTATAGATTTGGTATGATTTCATTCATTCATTTGGTCATTTAATTTAATGCATTGAGAAAATTTCAAAAAATTGGAAAAATACAAAAAAATGCATTGTTGAGCTTACTAAATTATGTCAATTCTTTCTAATTTTTCCTATTTCATGATTTTTGCATCAGATCTGATATAAACTATAGAAAAAAACAAAAATTCAAGATCTTGCATTGCATTTTCATCATTTAATTGCTAGGGTTTTGTGGAAACTTTGTCAATTTTAGATAACCTAGTAATTCCAAAATCTAGGGTTTGTAGGCAAAATATTTTATCAGATTTTTCTACTGATTTTAGAGGCTCATTCAAATTTGCATTTGGATTTAGACTTTCATTTTAGTGTGAATTTTCAATTAAATTTAAATTATTTGCATTTTTGCATCAAAAATTTCAACAAAAACTAGCAATTTTGGTGTATTTTCATTAAATTTACATGAGAATTTTGCATGATTAATCTTGAAAATCATTCTTAGGTCTGAGAGTATTTAATTTCCACCATAAATCAGACATTAAATCATTCACATAGCATTTTGTTCCAAAATCTCAAACCTAGGGCTTCGAAAATGACAATTTTCACTAATTTTGGCCTTATTGACTTCATAAACTTGCACCATAGGTGTGTTGTGAAAGATATTTTGGCATTTTTTTTCTGTTACCAGGGTAATAATTTTCTTCCCCTCATAAAAATCTTCACAACACCCTTTTAACGGGCTCTTATAGTGAAAATTCGGTGAAAAACTACACATTTTGACTATTTTTGCCCTAGGGTTTGGCCTAGTTTGCACTCCAAGCATGTTGTGATCAATTTTATAGATTGAGGTGACTGATATTATTGATATTATTTGTTTTACCTCCTCAAATTCCTTACAAAACCCCTTTTTCTAGGTCTTGGAGTTGAAAAACTGTGAAAATTTACATATTTTGCTATATTTTCATTAGGGTTTTACCTTAAGTGGCACTACAATCATTTTGTGTTGGGTATTTTTGCATCAAGTGGCTGATATTACTGATATTATTTTCTTTCCATCATCATTTTCCTCACAACACTCTTTTTTATGCTCTTTTGCATTGAATTTTGGTGAAAAAAGTGCTCATTTTGACATACTTTCACTATATTTTGACTTGGCATTATCTTGGATTTGCATCAAGAGTGTGTTGAGAGTGATTATATTTCTGTTTTGGACTGGTATCAGACATATAAATTTCTATCCTCGATCATAATCCTTACAACATCCTTTGTTTCATTCATTGGCATTGAAAAAGTATCGAAAAATCAAGCATTTTAAGATCATTTTTTGCATATAGTTTTGCACTTGACTTTTACATAAAGTTGAAAAGGCTTTTCAAAAATTTGATCTTACATTGAAACGGCACCTTCATGTCATTTCTCAATGGTATCTTTGCATGCATTTGTCAAAAACCTTGATTTTGACCAATTTTTAACCCTCATGAGTGAACATCCTACGGTATTAGAAAGCTTAACTGAGGTCTTCTCCATGAGTAGCAAGGAAAAAGCTGATGATGATCCCATAAGTTATCCTACTTCCCCTATAACTGAATACTCAAATGAGAAAACTAGGGATAACTTTAGTAATTCCACTGCTCTCCTTGGCCAAGATGAAGCAATAGTGAATAAAGAGCTCCCTTTAACAAAGCATATTCCATGGGTAGAAAAAAAACATTCATTTAACAATAATCACATTCCTACCTCTATGGATCCTCCCACCAACCTTCTTCCTTTAGCTGATTGTTCGCACACCTTGAATTTCACTAAGGAAGAGAAGACCTTTAATGTCCCTCCTTTGTTTGAAAATTCAAGTCATTTGGACATCACTAAGAGGATAGAGAATAAATACGATAGTAAGCTTCAACAAGAAAATATTCCACCTAGACAAAGGACCTTTGATCTTGGTGCTTCCTCCTCTACAACACAAAAATCCATAACATATCAAAGCCCTATGTTACAAAAACTGAGTCGTAAAATACATCAACATCAACTTGCAAAAAGGAGGGAAAGGCGATGAGCTTACCTTACATCTCAACAAGAAAACATCAATCCCAACATTCAACCAAACAATAATGATCCTAATAATGAACAACATAATGAGAAAGATATGAATATGGCTATGGTACCATATGTCCCACTATCCTCCAACATTAGGGAGTGGGAAGATGACGATGATTTGCTTATAGACAACTTCTATCCTGAAAGGGGCCCTACAAGTAAGTATCTATAAAATTTTATTTCTATCATAATGTACTTCCCTTGTGATGTGTTATATGTTGTTTAGGCCTCCTGGAATGACCTTGGATTCTCCCGTAAGGTTCGGGATACCAGGAGACCACCTCTGTTGTGACCTTCTTCTATTTGTATCATCATTCTTCTAAATTTCTCTCTCTGATTTCATTATTGTGTGTTGTGTCTTACAGACATAGCATCGTGGTTGGTGACTTGGGGGTACCCTCCTACGTGACTGTCCCTAAGACACTTGTCTTCTCGTCTCTTATATATTGTTTCCCTTCCTCTAGTGTTTCCATCTAGCCAACAGATGACGACAAGCATTTATACTAATGCGAACCTAGTGTCACTTTCGAGAGCAATCAAAAAAATGGACTTAGTTCCTAATATGACGATGGGGTTGTATATCTTACCTGACGCTTGGTTAGTGGAAGCACTCTTGCTTTCCGTGTAGTGAATTTCATGATGTTTCTATCACATTTACAAACCTTAACAATACTGCTTCTCTATGCACCTTTTGTTTGCCTTTAAATCTAGCCTTGGTGGTACTCGATTCAGAGAGCTTCATGATATAGCCCCTGGTTATCCTCAAACTTTGAATTCGTTGTATAACCTTGGCTCTTTGTGTGGTTAATCATATGGATTGATGTTGTTGTTTATCATGATGTTGTAGACACTAACATGTTTCTTGCGGGGATGTGTTTGTGGGAACAATTGGCGATCGTGAAGTACATGTCACCTCTGGGGGGCATGGGCTTTGCAAAAGTTGGTGTTCCCTTGTGTGTTTTCTTCCTACCTTAACGTGCTTGATATCGATAACTAATATCAAGCACCTTAAGGTAGGGGTATATAAGGTAAGCTATTTGTTGTAGATGTTAGCAATGTGATTGTCCTCAGGTGTAGGCTAGTATGATTAGTACTTCCTGCATCCTAAGTTTGTTTTCAATCAATCAATCTATCTATTGCGTATACATCCTTTTCAACGTAAGGCATCTCCGTGATGCGGGTGGGGTTGTATACTTTTGATCTCATACCTCCTTTTCACTATAAGGCATCTCCATGACACAGGTGGGGTGGTATTCCATGCTTCCTTTTCACTATAAGGCATCTCTATGATGTGGGTGGGGTTGCATTCTCAAAAGTCCTCTATGAAGGCGGGGAGCGGTTTTGTGACTAACTCAACCCTTAAGCATGTCATCAGAGATTGTTGTGGCAAAGCCCAATCATCGGTGTGTGCCTGTAATATGCCTGAGATGGTGTTGGACCTAGAAATAGGCACACTCCATCGCTTGTCTGCTATGTTTTCTCCGTGTCTTCAAGTGTGTGTGTTTTGGCGTGTTTATTTTGTATGGCGTGTTTGTTGCCCCATATGCAAAGACCAACGCCTTTGAGTAGTGCTTCATGCATTTTGGGAGGTTTTACATGTATTGCATGTGTTTCCCCATATACAAAGACCATCGCCCTGAGTAGTGCTTCATGTATTATGGGAGATTCATTTACTTTCCAGTACTTGCATTTGCATTTCATATATATGAGAAAAAGAAAAGAAAATATATCATTTCTTTCTTAAATATATTAATGTGTCTTCTATGCATTGACTGTCTACTCCATGTTCTGCATGACTGTTACTGTCTTCTCCATGTTTTGCATGCCTATTACTGTCTTTTATGCGGTTAACTTGTCTTCTCCATGCTTGGTGTGTTTGTTGTGTTTATGACCTTACTTTAATGCATGTTTGGGCCTTGCATTATACATACATTAAAGTGGGGGCTAAATATAACATCATAAAATGTCCCCTTGGGGGCTTTTCCCTCATAAGGTTTAGCTCTTGGGTCTTTAGAGTGCATTTAGGACATTTTGGTTCATATTTTAGCATCCCGATGGAATGAGACTTAGGTTCCATGACAAATAGGACCTAGGTGGACCCCTTGAGCTGTACCCTACCTAAAATAGGGGGGAGGACTTGGACGTTTGTGCCCTAGTCCTGCCCTATTTTAGGGCAGCCCCAATTTCCAGGTGTCGATTTATGACCATTAGGAGGTTATTTTGCTGACACAGTAAAGTTTGTTTTTTAATATCTTGGAAGGAATGCTTGTAGGTACATATATAAGCATGTGTAGGCATTCATTTGGAGACTAGATTCCAATTAGCAAGCTATTGTGTTTGCAAGGTGATTCAAGGCTTTCTATTGTGTTACACGAGCAGACTTGCATGTTTTGTGCATTGATATTTGCAGATTTGAGCTTCAATCTCCTCATGGCATGAAGAGCATCTTCCTCCATGAGAGCTTCACTACAAGGTGACTTATCATTGTGTTTTTATCATTGATTCCTTTGGTTTTGGCCTCTACCTCACAAGGGCATGCCCTCTTTATCTGACAACGGTGTTTGGAGACTTAAGTGTCCTCTGGGGTTTGACTGAGGCAAACCTATAAACACCACAACCCCCAAACCAAGTCTTGTAATTGTAGGTTATAGGTGTCACATTTGAGAAAATTGGAGTTGCAGGAAGGCTGGGAAGACATTAGGGATTCATGATCTAAAGGAAAGATGGACAAAGGAGCACTTCTGAGATTAGGGCACTCGTTCTAGTGTCCTCCACAAATAGATTCTAAAAAATAGAAGTTACAGAGTTGATCAGTGTCCGAAGGAGGTCTAGATTCCCTAAAAAAGTAGGTACCTTGGACTTGGCCACCCACTCCAGTGTCCCCGACTATTCTACTTTGGAACCCCAAAAATATGTATTCTGTAATTTGGTATTTTACTCCAGTCTGCAAGAGCTTTTTCTGTAATTCATTAATTTGTTGTTGTATTTACGTAATTAGGGTTTTAATGGTTAATTAAGCATAGGAGAAGGAAAAATTGATAATTAATTCCCTAATCCAAGCTTCCCCTCATTTGCAAGTGACCAAGGGTATGATAGTGCTCACCACTCGACCCTAGATCCTTCAATGTTAGGGTGAAAGGAGGATTTTAACATCTAAACCATAAAAGATCAACAAATCCAATTTTACCCTAAACAGTATCGAGCATCAGGGGTTGGGGAGATCTCAAAACCTATACCAAAATGGCAAGTAAAAGCCCATAAATCTAACCCACCAATCCTAGAAGCATATTGAGTTGGAATATCAGGGATCAGGGTGACCTTCAAAATAATGCTTCAAAAGTGGTAGAAATAGACCAAATTTGACACCATGGTCCTGAGAGTCTTAGTGGACAATATCGTCACAAGCCGGTGGCAAGGAGGTCATTGG
Source organism: Cunninghamia lanceolata (assembly GCA_027924645.1). NCBI lineage: Eukaryota > Viridiplantae > Streptophyta > Pinopsida > Cupressales > Cupressaceae > Cunninghamia > Cunninghamia lanceolata. Next base: position 305,063 of record BSBN01000737.1, on the reverse strand, counting down.
ATCGATGTTAAAATACCAATCAAAGCCATAACAACCTGATATGTCAAGCCTGAAAGCATAATACTTTGATTGATCGGGGGTCAGAGATCAGGGAAACCAAAGACTTAACACCAAAAAGCAACAAAAGCGGGATGAGGCCAAACTCGTGATTCCAAAAGATGTAGAAATTTGAGAGTTTGGGAATTAGAGATAACCTCAAACTCATATTTCAAATGAAAGAAGATGGACTTAAACCCAATGCCACAATCTTGAAAATGTTATGATGTTGAATGTCAGGGATCGAGAATTGGGAAGGGCCCCAAAACTCATGCTACATAAACAAAATCTGACAAGGTGATCCCTGAGAGAGTTAGTGTTTCATAGAGTTAGGGATTGGGGATAACTCACTCCACAAGCCTAAAAAGAAAAGGAAAATGACTACATCTGACACACTGATCGTGAAAGATTTAGCAAATGCCTATTATTGGGGATCAAGGATTAGGGCAAACTCATACCACATGCAAAAAAAGGAACGAAAGAATAAAAATGGCCAAGCCCCAAAAAGTCAACTGATGTCAACACAAACAAACTCAAAAATCACGCAAAGGCATAAATTAGATTAAAACAACCTAAAATTGTAAAAATGGAAAAGGGAAAAAAATGCAAGAAAAAGGAAAACCATGAGTGGAGAAATCCCCAAAACAATCCAAAATATAAGGGAAAGACACAGAGCGAAAAATATGCAAGGAAAATAAAAAGAGAAGTGAAAGGAAAAAATGCACCCAAAACATGATTAAAAAATAGAGAAATGTATGAAACCCCACATGGATAAGTGTCAAATGGAAAGGATGGAATCCAAAAAACATGCCAACCACAAAGCACAGGAAACAGATCACAATCACGCCCCTCGAATGCACCAACAAACATGATCATACACCGCAGATTTTGCAACAAGACCAAATTGCTAGAGCTCCAAGGATAAAAATGCAAAAATTGTAAAGTGAAAAGAAATAGGACAAATGGTAATAAAACCCCCTTTGTACGTACACGGGAAACTTACAATAAATGTAGGGTCAAGGGTAGGTGGGAATTAGGTCAAATCCCTTGCCCATTGGGATATTGAAGATGTTTTCACTATCATACCAAGATGAAAAACTTTAAAAGTCTGAAAGAATGACGCACAAAACCAACATTAGTGTCCTCATGGTCAGGATGTCGAGGATGCTTCTACTATCATGCCAAGACGATAAACCCCGACAGGCCAGTAATTCCACTATACAAATGTACCAAGGGAAACTGTCAAGTTTTTGGGGATGACTCTAATGTCATGATGAAATGATAAACCCTAATACTCCAACCAGAACACAACAAAAGACTAAGTAAAATCATCCAAACTCAAAAGATCAACACCACCAAGTCAAAGGAAAATGTAAGTAAAAACATCAAGATAAAGATCAAAACATCTTAAAGCAAAAGGCATCAAATAAAATCAAAAGCACAATTCAGGCAGAAAGCAAAGAAAAGAAAGGGGGGTCCTCATTTTGCCAAAAATGAGGTGTGTGTGTGAAGCAGAATAGTTCCTGTGAGGGGGAAAATACGTTAATCAAATCAATGAAAACAAAACCCAAACATCAATGGAAGTTGAAAGCAAAGAAGATTAAAACAAACAAAAGTAAATGTACTTACAACCTCTTTACCTATCGTTTTCCATTGCTCACCTATTTGTCCTTGATCTTGATGATGAAGCCCTCAGAAGCGTTGCTCCCTTGCTTGTTGGAAAATGACAAAGACAGAATGGCTATGATATTCGTGTGGTTGAAGATGAACTCCAAACACACTAACAAATGGACATGAAGTGCTTAAGGAAATGGGGGTGCCAAAGGCGCGCCGGTATCTCTGCAACATAAGTTTGCACAATGATCGATATGAAATGAGGAAGAATAGTGTTGTATTTATAGAGATGTGTAGAAGAAGATCAATGGTTTAGAAGAAAAGGAAAGATCAACGGAGGAGGATTGTTGAGGAACGTGCAACAAATGGAAGAAAGACATGTGTCATTTGAAAAGCAGCTTTGTTGAGTTAACTCCTCTCTTGATGAGGATGAGATTTGATTTTCTTAAATTAGAATTTATTTTTCTAATTTAAGAGAAAGTTTGCTTTAAAGATGTTTTAAAACTACTTTTGCTTTTGTATGACAAGAGGAAAGTATTTATAGAAGATAAGAATGATTTTTGAAGATAAGAATACATAATTAAATAAAAAGATTTTATTTAATTATTTTGTAGATAATTGAGAGGAATAAATAAAATATAGAAATATATTTTATTTTGTGGATATTTAAGATTTTATTTAAATAAAATTTGCATTTTATTTAAATTTGGAAGAATAAGAGATTTTAATTAAATAATTGAAATTATTTAATTATTTAGAAGAATGAAGTTAATGTAGATGAATTTAATTAATTAAATAAATGTAATTTATTTAATTAAATGAAAGGGGATGAATCAAATAAATAGATAAATGTATTTATTTATTGATAGAAGAATGTGAAGATGAAATAAATATTTACAATATTTATTTAAGTAGAGTCATGTCATTTTTAGGTGTATACAGTTCCCAATCACTTAGTTGAATTGTCTATGATTTATGCATGAATTGTGATAAGTATTTTATGGATCTTGTGTTCATACAACTAGTTTTTTGCTAATTGTAAGTCACTTTGTGTAGTTAGCCTAAGCACTTTCATTTCACACTTCTCATTACGAAATATCTTGTTAGACCATGCTAGAAATTGAGTGTTTGACATAGACAATTTCATAATTTTGAAAAATCTTTATCTATTGAAGATTGCACTATCTTTGTAGCACTGTGAGATATTTGGTTAAGCAAATATTAGTTTTATTTAAGATATGTCTACTTATGCATCATGTCATGGTTGTAGAAGTTCAAAATTAGAGTTTTTTGAAACCCTTTCCTTTCTTACTATACCTTTTAACATTTTTTTATCTAAGTGGTTAGTTTAGAATTAGATTTAGGAAAAACATCTAAAAGAATAAAAAATCAAATGATAAAGTACATTATTTCCAGCAATAAATCATTTTCATATTTACAGATCTAGGAAATATTTCTGGGTTAGAAATCAAAACCATATCTAGTCATTTTCAAATCTAACCCTATTGTTAGGTTCTAATGAACAATTTGTGTAAGTCCCTTTGTGTAAACAATGAAATTCACATCAAACTACTACGTTATCTTGTAAGACCACAACCTAGTAGGGAGAGACCTTGGGTAGTCATTTTTCATTCTTTAGTATTTGATTCCTTTTAGGATAGGTAAGGTACTTAGTATCTTATCTAAGTTGAGCAGTGTGCAAAAACACCCATCAAGAAGTCCCTTGAGCATTATGGATTGTGTCACCTATTTCACAGCCATTTTTTGTAGTAAGATTTTGATGTTGGAGACTCCTAAATTTAGTGATATTTTCTCCAAGAAATAGGCAACTGCCCTTATTAAGGATGTTAATGCAGGACGCCATTATAAAGAAGGCCATTATGCTAATAATTTACCAAAAAGAGTTAGTTGGAACATTATCATTGATAGTTATATTATGGTAAGTCTTGACAGCAGGATCACGTGTCTAGTGGAGAGGTGAAAATCATGAGATGACATCATGACATGACTGCACAAGCAAGGGAAGTAAAGGTAGAAGTGTGATCTCACCAACATGTGGTCATATACCATTCAATGTTGGATCATGTGTCTCAAGGCAAAAAAATCTATAAAAAGAAGTTAGCTCTTTCATTCTGAGTTTATTGAAACCTTGAGATCAAAAGCTTTATGAGTCCAATTACTCACACTACTACCAAGCTTTTGTGCTTTGTTAACCATCAAGGATAATTATTTGAGTGATTATTGTGAAAGGATACTAGAAAATAATCATACAAAAGAGGAAGAGAAACATCAGGCCTCATCCTTGTGTTGACCTTCCAACTAAACTTCAAAATAGCAAATCATATGTCTTTTCTTTGGCACAACCAAAAGTTGCATTTCTAATTGGGAACATAAAATTAGAAAAAATGGGGACATCTTCCAACCCATTGCTAATGCTGGATATTGTTGATAATGTTTTTTATCCCATTCTATCAAAGCCCACCAAAAATTTGAGAGAGGGAGCTCATGCATAGATGCTTGAGAGAATTCAAGTGGACAACCACCAAACCTTCAGACTCAAGGTCTGGACTTCTGCCCTAGTGCAACATATGGTTCCACAAGTACATCCCTACCCCAAACTTGTACAAATTTTCTTTAACTATTATGATGCCAAGAATGGGATCATTTAGGGTAGAACCATCCAAGTGACCATGAGTGTTACCAATGTCAGAGAGATGCTACAAATTCCTCACTCAATAGAATCCTTCCACTATAACTTTAATAACTTGAAGAGACTTGGGAAATGAGGAATAACTAGTTGGGGTTCCTTAATAAAGAACTAAAGAAAGAAGGGGGAAACACCATATTATCCAACTACCTATTACAATAAGTGGGTTCCAACCAAACATGCGAGATGAATGTTCCATGCTAGAATTCATCTTTGGGATGGATGATGACAAGAGGGCTTATGACTTCCAACTAGGGGCTTAAAAAAAACTAAAGACCATCTCTCAGGTAGTAGATCTTTCTATTTGATTTTACAGATGTTATTGCTAACACCTTACACTACCAACTAAGAAATTTTGGCTCCCGGCAGATGTTCAAGTATTCCTCCTTCTTGGTTCATCTCATGATTTTTTAAAACATGTCAAATTCCTGAAGTAGCAATAGCCATCTTAGACCAATTTGCCACTTACCATTGGTTTGTTCATCAAATACCTTATTGTTGCATGGTCGGTATGAACAAAATAGGATACCCAGTGATATAGTGTTTGAACTTATTGATTGCATAAATAACAACTAACATTTCCTTCTCTATAATAGTATAGTTAAGTTCAGCACCTTGTAGATTCTTATTGATATAGTAAATAGCATATTCCAAATTCCCTTCTTTCTATCCTAACATAGCCCCTACAACAAAATCAAAGGCATCTATATGAATATGGAAAGGGATTTCCCAATTACATCATCTAAGTACAGGTGTCTTTGTCAATGACTCTTTAAAATTTTCAAATGTTGTCTGACAATTAGCTGTCTAATTAAATTCCACATCTTTAGAGAGTAAGACAAATAGGGGATCAACTATCTTACTAAAACATTTGATGAGTCTTCTATAATATCTTGCATGGCCAAGAAAGCTTCTAACATCCTTCTTCTTTTGAGGAATAGGCAATGTTGAAATGACCTTAATTTTATTTGGATCCACTTGAATGTCTTTCTTGGACACAAAGTGGCCAAGCACTACGTATTCCATCATCATGAAACATTTTTCATGACTAAGAGACAAGTTATGATCTTAACATCTCTGGAGGACTTTTTCAAGGTTTGTCAGTGCTTCTCTATAAGAATCCCTATAAGTGGTAAAATCATCCATATATACTTCCATAGAGTCCTGGGAAAAATTAGAAAAGATGCTTAAAATAGCCATTTGAAATGTTGCAGGTGCATTGTAGAGTCCAAATGGAAGGACTGAATAGGCATAGGTCTCCCATGGGCATGTAAATATAGTCTTATCCTGATCCTCTGGGGCTGTTTTGATCTGATTATAGCCACTGAATCCATCAAGGAAAAAAAACACTTCTTCCCAGCCAAGGAGTATAATACCTCATCAATGAAAGGAAGAGGAAAGTGATCTTTCCTAGTGGATGTATTCAATTCTCTATAGTCTATACAAACCTGCCACGTACCTCCTTTTTTTGGTACTATGACTAGTGGGGATACCCATTGGCTATCTAATATGGGATAAATGAATCATGCATCCAGTAGTTTCTGTAGTTCATTCTTCACTATGTCTCTTATAGCAGGGTTCATTCTCCTCTGAGGCTACCTAATTGGTCTACATCCCTCATTGATGTATATCCTATGCATGTATAGGTTAGGGTCTATGCCCTTCATATCATGATAGTCCCATGAAAATGTTGTCTTGTGAGATTGCAGCATTCTTATTAGTTTAGACTGCTGCACAGCTGTCAATTGATTGTTTATATTAAGTGTCCTACCTGGTGTAATGTTAATTTGTGTTGTAAACATCATGACAGAGGCAATATCTAGTCTTGATAATCTGAGGCTACAACTATGGGGCAGCAAATGATGAAACATGTGAGTAGTAGAAGCATAGGCTTGCGTGTTGATTAAAGGCAGAATATTATGCAATGGGTAAGTCAGGCATACTAGACATGGGTCTTGTTGCAGGTCCCTTCCATAAGTGTTTTGTATCACATTAGAAAGCACTTCATCTTTATCCTTGATGTTCAACAATGGGATTCATTCAATTTCCATTAATGTCTAAAGAGAATATTGGTCAGTATCATCTAGGTATGGCCAGATAGGTTGCTCCATATTAGCAAAAGGTTGTGCTGGGGGATAAAGGACCAATTTCTTTATTATATTCCCATTGGAAATTATCATATTCCCAGACCTACATCTTATGAAGGCATCTTTTGTTGCCAACCAAGGTCTCCCTAGGATGAGTGGATATCCTCCTAAGCTTGCCTTGGGTTGCAAAACCATAAAGTTTGTAGGGTATTCCCATGAATCTAATGTAATCACTAGATCTTCAATGACCCCTTCAAGTTTGACAGATGGCTTGACTTCCAACTATAAGACTGTTGGAGTAGGTCTTAAGTTAATAAACTGAAGATTATTATTCATTGTTTCCTTTGTCATCACATTTATGGTTGCACCCAAGTCAATCAAGGTGTTTTTGATAAGGGTACCATTGATGTTTACATCAACTATAGGGCTTCAAGGATCTGTATATTTTGGGACAACCAAGTTACCTAGCATAATATCAGCAAGTTGTCCTATAACATGTACTATATAAGGATCTTTTCTCTTTCTTCTTGGTATCTTAAGGCATAGTTCCCTTATAGATTTGGTATATATAGGTACATCCTTGATAAACTGGATTAGGGGAATTTTTACACAGTCATTTTTTAATTGCCCAATGAAATCAAAGTTGGGCTTAGGTGGAGGTGGTGCTTGCATGCTTAATCTTTTTGGAAATGGAGGGCTCCTGGTAATGTTTTCTTCATGTGGTGAGGTTTTCTCAGGAGGGCTATGCTAGTTATTTGAATGGTTGTTAGTGTCGGAGGTGGTTCTCCATAAGTAAGTTCTGTTATAAGTGGAGATGAACGTCCAACAAGCATTTTTGCCCGAGAATAGGTGAACATCACTAACCTCAACCATATAGGTTAGGTATTTGATGGTTTCATTAGTATAAGCAAGTTAAACAGGCTTGTTGTTAGGATTAAGTGTAGGTTGGGCTAGCAATTGAGTGGCTCTAGGTGGAATAGGAGTGGGTGAAGTTGTATTTGGCATAATTGTGGGTTGTTGAGGTAGGGCTTGTTGTCGCTACACGTAGTTCACATTTGAGTTTTGCCAAGGCTGATTTCCAAGCCGCGATTGCGACCATGGGTTTTGGTTGGCCTACCACTGTGTATTATAATTAGAGGTTTGGAATGGCTATTATGGCAATGTCCCCTATTGTTCATTCCATCTAGGTGGCATAGTTGCCCATTGTTGCTGTGGCATGTTATACCAAGGTGCATTGTGCCAATTAGGGATGTTTGAAGTAGATGATGGAAATGACATATTATTGGTCAAGGGGTCATGAGGCATACCTTGCCTTTGCTGCCAAGCCCTACATTGTGCAATGTAAAACACTTGACCTTCTTCATCCTTGATAGTTCATAAATCTTCTTTCTCACTCCTTTCCTCAAAAATGTTGACAATATGTTTGTACTTACAGTTGGTCTTCTTTTGTCGGCAATGTGGAAAATATTCAACCAAAGCCACCTTTTCTACCTCTTGCTTCTTCTTTATGTGTAGAGTGTCCAATTGAGTTGCATGATGGCTTATGATGTCCTCTTTCACATTTGATAAGAGATTGTTGAGTTCTGCCCTAGAGGCTCCAGTAGATGCTTTAGTGGAAGGCAGGGTTCTCAAGCCTCTATTCTTCTTCAAAGTGGAACTTAAATAGTTTCTACAAATTTAGCAAATTTCATTGAACCTAAGTTGAGAGATGTCCCCTGGTCCAATTAAATTTAGTGCATCCATACAATCTTCACTCACACCTCTTAAGAAGACCAAATTGAGTGAGTCTAGAGAGAATCGATTCTATCTTGACTTCTTGAGGCAAAACTAAAATCTTTCAACGTAGTCTTTAAGAGGTTCATTTTCCTTTTGTGACATCCTAAAGATATTACCTCCCTTCATATCCCTACCATGACAATAGTCCTAGTACTTTTGCAAGAACATCTCCTTCATGGTACCCCAGTTCATTACTGAATTCTGACTCAACCCCATGAACCATCATAAGGCAACATCCTTGAGGGTGGCTAGAAAGATTTTGAGTCTGTATGCATCTATAGTATAGTCATAGCTTCTACAAAGTATATCAAATTAAAATAGAAAGGTATATGGGTCCTTAGTGATTAACCCATGAAATTTTGGTAGATTCAAAGGAGGAATGTTCTTCAAGGTATCAGCTCTTGCCTAGTCTGTAATAGGAAATACAAAGGTAACTAGCTCAGCGAGATTTTCTACTACTTCTTCTTCCATTATGTCTTGATGCCAAGTTGCAATATCCTCTAAGTTTACAATGTCCATTGGTCCAAGGGGTGGTTCAAAATTATCCTCTCCTTTTTTTGAACTAGATGGAAGAAATCTCCCTAACTAGTCTCTTGGCTACTACACGCAATGATGCTTGAGCTCATAGTTTTGTTCTTGTATCGTGTTAGTAGATAGTTTGGAAATAGTTTGAATATCTAAGTAATCCTAATTTCTAAAAAATAAATCTTATATCCTATGAAAGAAAATACAAACATGAATCAAAACAACTTAGAAACTCTAAACCTTAGCACCATCTCCGGTAACAGCACCAAAAATGTTGAACTCCATTATTACCCAATACATTGATGCAGAAAGGGCATGCATACAACTCAACAGACCAATAGATTCTATATCAAGCAACCTAGTGTCTATAATGTGTTACATTTAAATTGTCAAACCAGGGAATCATATTCTTCTTGGATGGTGCACGTACTATGTGTACAGCCAATGATTCCTAAATTATAATCTAGAAGTTGTGCATAGAAACAAACTATGGGAAGGGAAACAAACTCTACTTTGCAAGGAATATCAAGTGCTACCAGTAAGTAATGCTAGTAAGAAATAACCAATGCTTATTTAGTTGGTTGTAAATCAAAGCAATCTATGTAAATCAAAACAAAGGAACAATTAATGACTAAGTCGGTGATCACCTTAACTCCACAATGTTGATTATCAATATTAACTAATCCATATAACATAAACTAATCACAACATGAACTAATCACATGAATAGATAAGAGAGATACAGTTACCTCAATTGGCCCATGCTTGAGTGATTGTAATATCCACATAATCTAAACTAGATCACTACTATATCACCAAATAATTGACTAAATTCAAACATGTGTTCTTTATTGAATGCTAAGAAAAATACAATAATAACTTGATAACACAATCTATGTCTAACCCCCCTTGATGTATACAAAATTGAACATATATAGGCAAGATTTGAGTTGCTAATTGAACAAAACTTCTAAGAAACTAATATCATACTCGTCCATTCTCCCACACACCTAGGGAGAAGACATTATTAATCAGACTAGGAATAGGAAACTAGCTACCATAAAGATAATGTAGACATCACAGTCCTACTATAACTCTTCTTGGTCATTATGAAAATAGTCATAACTAGAAATAGAACATGGAGCATGATCTGAGAGTCCTTAATCATTCATGACTGTCAACTATCAAAGGAAAACCATCGAGGAGTGGGGAGTTATGGTTAACTCATGCCCACTCAATTCAAAGTCATTTTCCTTTGGTTGCGGGTAACTGCATTGTCTATTATAGATGAGAACACTTCCTTTCATGCGGGCTAACAGGTGGTCTCCATGAAATGTAACCATATGTTTGTTGTATAGGGGTTAGTTCACCACATAATATTTATACATCACAAACTACTAAAATTAACATAAATTACTATCATATTTTATGAGCAATCATTAATTCACACAGTCATTCACCAACATATCATGTACCATTCTTAGTGCTTTTAATGTCTTAAAAATGATCATAGGCATAGACAATGCATGTAAAAATATGGGAATGTCTTTTAAAAGCATGAACTAAAGCAAGAGAAATAGAACAAAGCACAACCTCATCATATTCTACCTAGACCATGACTGTGTTTTGAGTATGACTTGTGGTTATGATGGACATACATCCACCATTCCTGAGTTAATAGTAGGTTAAAGTTTATTTTGCTCAACAAATTTTAATATATAACTGCAGGTGTTTTGGAGAATAGAGCTATTGTACATTCAAGGGACTGAGATTAGTGATTAAAGCATTTAGCTTTCATTTTGGAGACATTTGATACAATTCCTAAAGTGACATATAAGATAGAATTCTAAACTTAGTGTTTCTTAATCTTCCATCAAACTTCTTATTACAAATTATTTTAAGTTAGTTGCAGTTGATAGTGTTTACTTTGCTTAACAATTGTTTAACACATAAATGCATGTGTGTTTCACACAAGGTTGGAGTACTTAGATCTACTTATGCAATTGGAAACAATATTTTGTGTATTCTACCTAGACCTTGACTATGTATTGAGTATCACTCGTGGTTACAATGGAAATACATCCACCATTGTTGAGTTAATAGTAGGTTAAAGTTTATTTTTCTTGACAAATTTAATATATAAATGCAGGTGTTTTGGAGAATAGAGCTATAGTACATTCAATAGACTAAGATTAGTTGTTAAAGCATTTAGCTTTCATTTCGGAGACATTCGATATAATTCCTAATGTGACATATAAGTTAGAATTATAAACTTAGTTTTTCTTAACCTATTATCAAACTTCTTATAACAAATATTAAGTTAGTCATAGTTAATGGTGTTTACTTTGCTTAACATTTTTTTAACTTATAAATGTAGGTGTTTTGGACAATAAAGCTATTGTATTCAAGGGATTGAGATCAGTGGTTAAAGCATTTAGCTTCCATCATGGAGACATTTTAAGGACATTTTGTTTATTTTTTACATTTCAGATTTTTAACTAGCTTTTTCATATCCTATGAGGAGATTATGACCATAATATCATCATGTTACTATGAGTTTTAATGATAAAGGTTCCATCTTACAAATCTTCCTAGTGTTTCTTCACATTTGGTGCTAAGAATTGATAACCATTTCATGTGATTTTAGTAGCACACTCTTTAAGGTGTATTTTTCCATTATGTTTTATGCTAAATTTGATGCTAAGGGTTTTATGTTAATATTTTTTTTCATTGCAAGAAAAGAAAAGGGTTTTATGTTAATATCTTATACATGATACTTGTACGAATGACCTAGTTGTAGTAAGACAATATTAATGTATATATAGGAATTTTGATCCTTTATTAGTTTATATATGTAATGATTTGATGTCATTAATAATTTAATAATAAACTAGTATATCTCTTCAAATCAGTCCCAGGAACCTCTTAAAATTAGTTGCCAAAACCTCTTAAAATCCTTGAATCTCTTTAAACTTTTGTAACTCCTTTCTGTTGGTTTTAGGATAGACAACTAAGAGGGGTGGGGTGAATCAATTGTCACCAAAAACTTTCCTTTCTGTAAACACTTAAATCCTTCTTATATTTCTATAGCACAATAATGATTTAATCACGGAAGCACAATGCAATATCTCAAGAGCAAAAACACATTAACACATATGACACCAAGATTTTAATGTGGAAAACCTGGTTAAGGGAAAAACCACAAGGTGACTAACCCAAGATTGTATTCTCTATTAAAAGAATAAGAAAAACAAAATGGCACTTGCCAATTAGGGCTCACTGCCCGAGCACACTACTCACAAGAGGCCCACTGCCTATAGGAGACACACTGTCTACAGAATAATAATATAAATATTACATACTTGAACTAGAGATTAGCATCTTCACCATGCTTGAGATAGTTCCATTTAAGCTCAACACTTCTACTCTGCTTTTTGCTCTTCTCCTCTCTACCACTCTCTCATCTTCACCAAGGATGCTTTGAAATGACTTCACAAATCTTATTTATACAAGACATCGACTTTGGGATAATCATCCAAGTCGACACAATACACACTTTATTTTATTACAGAGCAATTACACAAATACAACTTGACTTATTACAAAACTTCATGCGTATCACCACACTGTCAGCCACACATATCTAGGACTTCAATCTTCTTTAAAGAACATGCCATGCTTTGCAAAACATCTTCAAGATCATCCGCAAGATGTGTAAAACATCCGGTCAGCCATGATTAGGAAGAACATCATCACCCGAGAGTAAATCTTCAATTACGAGCTAAATCTTCAATGTGGACTGCCAACACAAACTGGACACAATCTAGAGACCCCCACAAGCTTTCCTGAATCACCAGGAACATCCACACCACTTCTGCTTATTGAAATCATTTGCATCTTCATCTAGAACCTCAAGAACACAATCTGTCATCACTGTCACATTAGAATAAATGCTTGTGGACCTCCAGACCATGAACCAATTAAGTTGTCAATTCACAAACATTCCATCAAATCCATAGAACAAGATATTGCATTTCCAGATCTCACCGGACCAATTTGTGTCACTCTGTCACCTCTGAACAACTACCAAAAGTAGTTTTACTCATATGGTCTTAACTTCTCCAAATCTTCATACGAACCTCTCAAATCTTGACTGGATCATCTTTAGATGTATATCTACAAACCCTTTGATGCGCATTTTCTAATCTTCATCTAGCTAGGATTTTCACTTCATAGAGCTTCACTATCTTCACTATTCTTCTCTATTTCTAATGGGACTAATTTTCTCAATATCCTCAGCACATAGCTCATCCAATTCCTTGACATCAATGCAATAGGAGTATGTTGACATCAATGACAACACTGGTTAGACCCATACTTGCAATAATCTCCCCCTTTGTCATTGATGGCAACATATGATGTGAAAAATTGTTTTAACCATCAAGACAAGAACTTCTCCTCACTAACTGACATAGCTCCCCCTATCAACAACAATCATTCATATGTCTTCTCTTTCTTTACTTCTCCCCCTTTGATCAGCAACCACTTTTGTTTTTCACATGTCTTCTCTCCCCCTTTGATATCAATGGCAAAGGGCACATACTTGTATCAATCAGAATCATACAGACTGCTCCCCATGAGTAGCATCTTCCTATCATCAATCTGGACCACAAGATATGACTGTGAGATCCACCGAATTGATGCACATCAGTGCACCTTAATTCAGAACTAGAGGGGTAATAACCCCTAACTTCTCCCTGAGATACTCAAAAGAGTCCTTAGGTAGAGGTTTAGTAAAAATGTCTGCAATCTGATCCTTTGAGGGCACAAACTCCAATCTAACTTCATTCTTGTTCACCTGCTCTCTCAAAAAGTGAAACTTGATGGATATACATTTTGTCTTTGAATGCAACACTGGATTTTTTGATATATTTATTGCACTTGAGTTGTCACAGAAGATTGTGATAGGTTCCTCATACTCCACTCTAATGACTCTTAGCATTTGCTTCATCCACAATACTTGAGTGCAACTACCTGCTGCTGCAATATATTCTGCTTCGGTAGTGGACAAAGATATTGCCTCTTATTTCTTGCTCAGCCAAGAAACCAATCTTTTCCCCAAAAAGAATGCACCACCACTGGTACTCTTCCAGTCATCCACATCTATATATGCATGAAGAGAGAAATCATGATCCCTAGGATACCATAAACCATACTCAACTATTCCCTTTAGATATCTGAGAATTCTCTTGATTGCCATGACATGAGATTCTCTAGGATCAGCTTGGAATCTGGTAACAAGACCAACAACATTCATAATGTCAGGTCTAGTTTGAGTAAGATAGAGTAGTCCTCCAATCATTGACCTATACTTTTTCTGATCAGCCTTAGGAGATTCATCATCTTTGCTTAGTTTACATCCAGTTGCCATGGGAGTATTCATTAGTTTTGAATCTTGCATCCCAAATTTCTTCAACAATTCTTTCACATATTTGGTCTATGATTTGAAGATTCCTTTATTTGTCTAAGTGATTTACAAACCCAAGAAGAAATTCATTTCCCTGAACATAGACATCTCAAATTCACTTTTCATTTGATTTGCAAAAAACTTGCACATACTATCTCTTCCTCCAAAAATGATATCATCAACAAATACTTCAACAATCAAGATGTTTTCATGATCAATTTTGAAGTACAAGTTACTGTCAGCAATACCTTTGTTGAAACCAATCTTCAAAAGATGTTTATCCAATCTATCATACCAGGCCCTTGGGGCTTGTTTGAGTCCATACAGTGCTTTCTTCAACTTGCAGACCATATCACCATGATCAAACAATTGAAATCCATCCAGTTGCTCAATGTATACTTCTTCCAAGTCACCATTCAGGAAGGCAGACTTGACATTCATCTAATATACTTTGAAATCCTTGAAGGCAACAAAAGCAAGAAATAATCTGACTGCTTCAATTCTTGCCACTGGAGCAAAAGTTTCTTCAAAGTCAACTCCTTCTACTTGAGAATAACACTTACAAACCAATCTGGCTTTGTTTTTGACTACTTCACCATCTTCATTCAGTTTATTCCAGAAGACCCACTTGGTCCCAATCACATTTTTTTTCTAGGTCTAGGAACAAGATCCCAAGTGTGATTTTTCTCAATCTCCATCAACTCTTCCTCCATTTCCTTAGTCCAGCTTTCATCATTGAATGCTTCACTTACTATTTTTCGTTCAATCTTTGAAATTAGACAATACTTTTCTGATTCTTGAGCAATCTTTCTTCTTGTTTGAACACCTTTTCTTCTATCACCTATGATTTGGTCTTCAGAATGATTTAGTCTTACATACCTAGGAGTTTTGGGAATTTCTTGCACTACTATATCTTGGACAGGTTCATTCAAACTTATCTCTTCTTCTTGCATTCCAAGATTCTCCAGATCAGTCTAGATCTGAATTTCAGAAGGGGCTTGAACTTCTTGGACCAAAACATCATTCTAATCATCTTCTTCATATTCATAAAACCTTGAGGGTTTTTCAATGCCTTCATCAAACTTCACATTTGTACTTTCTACAATCTTTCTCAATCTCTTATTATAACACCGGTATGCTTTACTTTGAGTAGAATAACCCAAGAATATTCCTTCATCACTTCTAGCATCAAATTTGCCAAGGTCTTCATCTATTTTAATGTAACATTTACTACCAAAGACTCTGAAATACTTTATAGTGGGAGTGATGCCAAACCAAAGTTCATAAGGGGTCTTACCAATATTGCTTCTGATTTGTACTCGATTAAGAGTATAGACAGCGGTGCTTACAGCTTCTCTCTAGTATATCTAAGGAACATTTGCCTCCATCATCATGGTTCTAGATGCTTCCTAGATGGTCCGGTTCTTTCTCTCCACAACTCCATTCTTTTGTGGAGTCCTTGGAACAGATAACTGTCTCTTTATCCCATGTTTCTCACAGAATTCTACAAACTCTCCAGATGTGAATTCTCCACCTCTATCAGACCTAAGGCTTTTTATGTTTAACCCAGTTTCATTCTCTGCCATAGCCTTGAATATTTTGAATTTCTCAAGAGCTTCAGATTTCTCTTTCAGGAAGTCACCCACATCATCTGTAAGTGGTCATCAATCAATAACATGAAATATCTATCACCTTGCAGACTCCTAATTCTTGCTGGTCCACATAGATCAGTGTGTACTAAGTCCAACAATCTGGTAGAAGATTGTTCCTTTCTTTTAAATGTGACTCTGCTCTGCTTACCCAACTGACATTCTTTGCACATACTGTTAGTGGGTTTCACCAGTCTTGGAAGATCTCTTATAGCCTGAGTGTTTCTTATCTTGATGATATTATCAAAACTTACATGACACATTCTCCTATACCACAACCAACTCTGATTAATTTGAACAAATAAACAACTTTTCCTAGTACCAACCAAGTGGAAGATGTTACCTTTTGTTTGAGTACTAGATGCAATCTCAGTTTCAGAGCTTTCAAAGATTCTACATTTTCTATTTTTTAATTAGAGATCATAGCCTTTGTCCACCAACTACCCAACACTAAGAAGATTGTGCTTCAGACATTCAACATACAATACATCACTAGTTTTGTTCTTTCCATAAAAAGAAATAGTTCCTCTACCTCTGATTCTGCTAGCAGAATTATCACCAAATTTTACAACTCCTCCTTCATATCTTTCCAGATCTATGAACTTATTTTTGTCACCAGTCATATGGTGGGATCATCCACTGTCAATGACCCATTCATCCTTTTCTTCAACTTGGGCATCCAGAGCTCTTTCTACCATTTTATGATTGACAGATCCAATGGGCATTGGATCTTCTTCCTTAATGGCAATAAATACCCAGTCACTTCTGGATTTGTTTCCTGTCTCTGATTCATCATCTGTTACTCCTTCTTCATCATCATCTTCATGAACATAGTAACATTTCTTTTTAAATTTTCATCTATTTGGATTAGTCCTTAAAAATCTTTCTGGACACCTTGAAGCAAAATGATCAATCTTGTTGCAGTTGAAACATTTGAAGGGCAATTTTTCTTCATACTTACTAGATCCTCTTGGCAGTCTTTTTGCAATAAGGGCTTCAAGTTGAGCAACTTTTGCCTCATCTTCTTCCAGATTTTTTCTTGCTTTTTCATACCATGCTAGTTTCTTTGAGGAGTTCTCTCCTAGATCATACCTTTGTTTGCCTTTTACAAAGGCACTATCTTTGAATGCAGATTCAGTCTTGGGGGACGCATCTCCAAACTCAGCCAATTCAAATGCAGCTAATTTTCTAACCAATTGATCTCTTGTGATATTTGATAAAGATCCAAATTCTTCAATAGCAATAACATTGTGTTTGTAAACAGGAGGTAGGGATCTGAGTGTTGATAACTGAGAGGGGGGTGAATCAATTATCTTAATTATTTCAGCTTTCTGAATTTCCTTATCAATTAGTGCAGTATTAAATTAAATAAGCAAACATAACCATGAAATGGAAATAACATCAATACACATGAAATAATGATTTTGATGTGGAAACCCCTGTTAGGGGAAAAACCACGGGGTGATTAACCTAAGATGTATTCTCTGTTAGAAGAATAAGATAGTACAAAATGGCACTTGCCAATTAGGGCTCACTACCCGAGCACACTGCTCACAACAAGCTCACTGCCTACAATAGTTTATAGAAGAAAACTAGATACTTGAACTGATGAGAAGCATCCACATATGCTGAGGTTCAGTTCCGGTTAAGCCTAATATACTAATCTACTACACTTCATTCTTACTCTCCTTAGGTGTTGTTGTCCTGTTACATTCTGGACCTGTCTTACTGCCTTCACACTGCTCTTCTACTTTTCTTCGCACCACACTATACACCACATCTACATTCATATTTAAATCTATCTGATATATATCCGCACCAAAGATTTCATCCACTTTCTAGTCAGCATCCGGAATACTCAATATTTTCCTAAACTCTGATCTGTCGGCTGAGTCTTTGCATACCAAGTAATTTGGATCAAAGAGATGCTTATAGAAGTCATCAATCATATCAGCCAATCATGATTGATACCTCAGTAAGCCTGATCACCGTCAATATCTCATCCGTATTTAGGTCTGATGTTCTACTGGTTAGTTCTTCCTCTGTCTACTCTGCCAAACAGAAACCCAACACTCAAGTGCTCATGTCTCTTCACTCTTCCATCACTAGAGGCTTAATCCCTGGAAATCTATCAGTCAAGGTACTCCTATTGACTTCCCCAAATCCTTGCTTTACTGAGATACTTCCTTTGAGAGATCCGGACCTGACTGTCGGACCCTGTTGCATGCTCTGTTCTTGCTTACCAGACCACAACACTTCTTCAATCTAACTTCTGGTATAGGCACCCCATGTTCTGTGGATGGGTGGGATAAACTTTGTTGCCATCAATGACAACACTCATGAAGCCATATAGTGTATCTTGCCAACAATCTCCCCCTTTGGCATTGATGGCAATACTTAGTGAAAAATGACTAAGTGTCACACTTTACTCCCCCTTGGCTGATGCTCTGCTCTTATGTACATTTTCTGTAGCTCCCCCTTAGCTAGATTCCTCATTTTTCACTGCTCCTCACTCCCCCTTTGACATCAATGGCAAAGGGTGGGGTCCACATACCAAAATTTCCAAAAACAATCTATACTTAGCCGCATAAAACATATATACATGTTTTACCTACATATACTAAAATATATCTGCAAAAGTGGTCTTTAGCTGTACCACTTCTATCGCCCAACTCTTCTTCATCCTATCCAAAATTGAGATGTGACCACTCAACAAAAATGCAAAAGCTTCTGCCATTTTTAGATTTGTCGGATCACTGGTCCGGGCTGTAGTCTGAGCATCACTTAGAGCCTCATGCATGGCCTCTAACTTAGGGATAATGATCCCTCTAAGTTCACTCAACCTACTTATTCTATTTTTCTTCTCCTTCTCAAGCTTCTTAATTTCATTCAAGACTGCAATAGTCTGACATTCTTGATTTATTACGGGAGATGAGAGAGGATCAAAACTTTGAGACAAACTTAGTAGTTTATCTTCTTGCTCTTTTACTTTCTTATCAACATCTTTGGTCACTTTGGGCCAAGACAAACAAAATTTATAAATATTTCTACCATCTTTGAGAGCATTTTCTAAACTCTTTATCCCAATATCCATAACTCTCTTGTCATTTGAGATTAGACACTGTACTTCAGAGAATCTCTTATCCAAAAATTCTTTCCTGACTTTCTCTTCTGCTGCTTTCTCTAAAGAATCAAAATGAGTATTAACATAATTTATAAGAGACTTTAGATTATCGGATGTGGAGGCTGTAGGATCCTTTTGGAAGGATGGCATGATCTTTTCCAATACACCGGATGCAGTTTCTATGAGCTCATAGTCTTCCATGTGAGATTTCAGCATTTTTTCTTTTGCCTTTGCTTGAGTGAAAGAAGCTAGTTTCATGGTTTGAACCAGAGAGAGGGAATCAAAATTGAATGGACCTTGAAGCAATTCTGGTTCATCAAATTCCATCATCTCTTTGGTCAAGAACTCTTTGACTGCTTTTGCTGTGTCTCTTGCCGGAGATAGAATTTTCTGCCCTTCTGCAGCCTTACCACTATCATCTGTGGCCTTCTCTGTTGGAGTTTTCTCTTCTGCAGCCTTGCTACTATCATCTTCTTTTTCCTTTGCTTCTTGACTGATCTTCTCTTCTACTCTTTCTTCTCCTTTGGATTCAGAGTCAGCAGAGGAAACCGGATGAGAGATATTTACTTCTTCTTGGACTTCCTCTTCCAGAATAGAGGAATCTAAATCCTTAGCTTTTTCTTCACCTGTCTCCTTTGCCTCTTCTACCATTATGTCAGTAGATTCTTCTTTGTCATCCACACCTAAGTCCTCTATAATAGGAATATTGAATCTTTTCTATGCATTCCAGAGGATGTCTTCTGTTTCCTTTGCCACTTTGTCTGTCTCTCCAAGCATAAGCTAATTCATTCTAGCTTTGCTCTAGAACTCATCCTTGCAATCTTTGAAGATCATATTCATTTGTTTCTAAGTGATTGAAGGATAGAGCTGAATAGCTATTTGCTCCCAGATTTCTAGGTCTTTTGCTTGAGCATTATTTTTTCTTATTTCAAGTTCCTTTTCTAGGCTTTTGGGAATTAGAGATATAATTTCAATGAATGCTTTGTTGTAGATGTTTAGATACCTGACTGTGGCATCTTGCAATATCTTCTGATCAGATTCATTATACTCATCATAAAATTCAACCATTGGTTGTAAGTTCCCATCCACAGTAACTGATTTGATGATATCATCAATGCGGAGAGTGGGTTTTTCAACAAATTCCTCTACCTTCTCTTCCTTGCCTTGAACGGTAGAGGGTTCACCGGATGATTTCTTCTTCTTTCTCATTTTCTTGATCTCTTCATCTGATTTTGTCTCTTCATCATCCTTGAGGCTAGAGTATGATCTTGTAGCCTTAGTCTTTGTTCTCTTTTCTCCTTTACCGGATGATTTTGCTTCTAGTTTTGATGCTTTTGAGCTCTTTGTAGTGGTAGGTACAGGGGTCTTAGAGGATCTAGTCCGAGAGGGGACTTCCACCAGAGCACCTTCTTTCTCTGCTTTTTCTTTTTCTTTCTCTATCCTTTCTATCTTCTCTCTATTTGCATCAAGTGCCTCTTTTGAAATTCCATGTCTCTTGGCAAACTCTTCTACTTCCCTCCTCACTTTTTTTTTATTTCCAGTTGTCTTAGCTCCACGTGGTTCTTCACATTTAATTCTTCAAAGGTTCCAAACCTTTCTGCTTTAGGATCCTTGGATTGACTGAGCATGTGTTGAACATGTAGCTCAACAATTTTCTTATCTACTTCATACCCCATTGGCATGATCTAGACTATTCTTGGCTCTACTGCCTCCATTAGACATTGATCAATTTCTACCATAAAGCATACTGTATCTTTGTACTTTTCAACTAAAGATTGGGGGATTCTCTCTCTTACTTGCATCATGTTCTAAAAATTCTTGAAATAGCCCCAGAGTACTGTATTCTGTGCCTTGGCATCACCAAGCCCATGTATATAATCTCTGATTTGGATGGCTACTGGTCTATCATTCTGCCATACCCAACCACTGGATTTGGGAAGCTCATTCATAAAGTAGAAGAACAAGCACAGTATCAGCCCACCATACTTGGAGGAGTTCTTCTTGTCCTTCTTGATCTTTTGTAGGTTTTCCATTAGTTGGCTCAAAAGGAGTTCACAAAGATCATAATCTGCATTTTTCCTCAACATTTCATAAGCAGTGTAAATTGCAATTTGGGGTACTAAATTTTCCCTGCTAGAGTAATATATCTTATAACCAATGATCATGGAGGCAAACTTGACATCCAGATCAGTGATGTCTTCTATTGTCATTGCTCTTTTGTCAAATTTTGATCTGGTAGCCTCACTCACAGTTTGATTCTTGATGGATTTGAGAATAGGAATCCCACCGGATGAGTGCAATCTGGTTACTGCCTTAATGGCATCCTTGGTTATCTTAAATGGCCTCATCAACCATATAAAGTTATCATGCATTCTACTTAGAACATACCGAACCCATTCATCTTCTGCAAAACAAGGGAAATGAATGCATTGTGCAAAATGCTTGTCCTGGATTGCTTTATACTGAGTTTGGAGTTCAAATGAGTCATCTATCAAATGCTTGTGATAGATATCAACTAGTTTAGATTCCCCAAATTCTTCAATATTCACATGAATATATGCCCTAGCATCTTCTACATGCAGAACCCCATTCGGAATGCTTGAAAAGGTGCCTAGGGGATCAACTTCTAGGGATTTATATGGATGTTTCTTGAATTTAGGAGGCAGCCTATCAGTGATCTTTACAACATTTGGTGTAGTCATCTTCAAAAGATTTTACAGAGAAATATTCAATAACGGAAAATACCTTTTAAGCTTCTAGGGTTCGCGGAGTAAGTCGGATTGATTTGTTGGATGAATTGACTTCAATGGTTGTTCTTTGAGAAATTTTGAAACAATTTGTTGCAGAGCTCCTTTTCTTTTCTTCTCAAATGCAAATGTGTGAATGATGAGCGAATGAACCCTTTTATTTCTAGGAAAACCCTAATTTCATATTGCAATAAATGTGCAACTCAAGTCATTCTGGTTGCCTGGTTCTTCTTATTTTGAGAAAGATCTTTTTCCAGATCACTGAGATATACTTAGAGTTATTCTTGGTGATTAATAACAAATTATCTTCCTTTCCCCAAACACTTGATCTATTCATAGAACAAGATGCCTTGAATTTGAATCATACTGGATTTAACTATGATAATCCTATTTTACTGGATGACTATTAAACTGGATCAATCTTGGAAGATTAGACTCTTCAAATCTTCCTGTGGATCTTCCATATCTTTACCAAGCTTTCTTTAGATGTTTCTCTGAGAATCCTTTAATCCGTAACTTTCCATGTGCCAATTTAAGGCACCAATTGATTGGCTGGGGGATTTGTTTTTCTTAGTGACTCCCCCTGAGCCAGAGCTCATCTACTCAATTTCTAGAAGGATTATCAGCACCAAATTCTAGTGAGGATCCATCCCCAACATTCTCTATGCTTCTCTTCAGCCAGATCTTATTCATCTCCCTTTGAATTTCATCCATGTTTACTTTTCTCTTTCCTTTGTCTTAGCTATGATTATACTGTTCTGAACCCCTTTTATCTTGATTTTTACTTCTACATAATTTGGTAGTATGACCAGATCTATTGCAACTGTAGCAGCCAATATTTCTTTGCGTATTTGACTGATATCCTCTTGATCTACACTGATTAGCCATATGTCACATTCTATTGCATGCAAAGCATCTACCATTGAATGAATTGTTTATTTGTATGTTTCTACACTCATGGGATTTGTGACCATACCTTTTGCAATTGAAGCATTGTCCAGAGAAGGATGTATTAGTCTGATTCATTCTTTTTTTGCATTGATTTTCTTTGTGACCAAAGTTTTTGCAATTGTGGCAGTATCTATTGAAAGATGGATATCTTTGAGCATTTGGCTGTCATACCGGAGGTCTTCTAGGCCTGTTTCTTGGATGTTCTGATCTTGAGTTCTTTTGACCAAATCCAGAGCTTTAACCTTTTTCATACCCCAAGCCTTGCTTGTCATCCACCCTCTTTTGGCTTTGAAGAAGAACGTCAAGTTGAGCAGAGATTATCTTGAATTTCTCTTTGTATTCATTTGTTGATTGAAGATCCCTTTTAAGAGTGTCAATCTGATTCTCAAGTTGTTCTTCATTATCTCTAGCTTCTTCAAGATCAGATTTTAGATGCCTGATTATTCTATCCATTTTGTGGCAATCTTCTGACTTCTCCTTGAGATATTATCTTAGATCATCTTCAGTTTTTCTTTTCTCTTCAATTTCTTGGGTGAATTTCATAACTCTTGATTCCATTTCATGTCTTACCATAATGACCTCTTTTGATAACTTTTCACATAACTTGGTTTTCTCCTTCAGATCTTCATTTGTACCATTGTCTTCACTTTGACTTGCCAATTGCTAAAGTAGATCTTTTCTCTTTTTCATAGAGATACTCAGTTTCCCTTTTAGTTCATTTATGAAATCATCAGCCTGTTTGAGTCTTTCCTTCAATTCATTGACTTCAGAGTTTGATTGCTCAAGATCATCTAGGGTAGACAGAAGTTGTTCCCTCACACCATACACATCCATTTGAGTTCCCAGATCTTCCTCAAGTTGTTAGGCTCTGTTTGGAGGAACTTGGCTCTGATATCAATTGTTGATAATTGAGAGGGGGGGTGAATCAGTTATCTTAATTATTTCAGCTTTCTGAATTTCCTTATCAATTAGTGCAGTATTAAATTAAATAAGCAAACATAACCATGAAATGGAAATAACATCAATACACATGACACAATGATTTTGACATGGAAAACCCTATTAGGGGAAAAACCACGGGGTGATTAACCCAAGATGTATTCTCTGTTAGAAGAATAAGATAGTACAAAATGGTACTTGCCAATTAGGGCTCACTGCCCAAGCACACTACTCACAACAGGCTCACTTCCTACAATAGTTTATACAAGGAAACTAGATACTTGAACTGATGAGAAGCATCCACATATGCTGAGGTTCAGTTCCGGTTAAGCCTAATATACTGATCTGCTACACTTCATTCTTACTCTCCTTAGGTGTTGTTGTCCTGTTACATGATTCCAGACCTGTCTTACTACCTTCACACTGCTCTTCTACTTTTCTTCACACCACACTATACACCACATCTACATTCATATCTAAATCTATCTGATATATATATCCGCACCAAAGATTTCATCCACTTTCTAGTCAGCATCCAGAATACTCAATATTTTCCCAAACTCTAATTTGTCGGCTGAGTCTTTGCATAACAAGTAATGCAGATCAAAGAGATGCTTATAGAAGTCATCAATCATGTTAGCCAATGATGATTGATACCTCAGGAAGCTTGATCACCATCAATATCTCATCCGGATTTAGGTCTGATGTTCTACCAGTTAGTTCTTCCTCTATCTACTCTGCCAAACAGAAACCCAACACTCAAGTGCTCATGTCTCTTCAGTCTTCCATCATCAGAGGCTCAATCCCTAGAATCTATCAGTCAAGGTACTCCTATTGACTTCCCCAAATCCATACTTTACTGAGATACTTCCTTTGAGAGATCCGGACCTGACTGTCAGACCCTGCTGCATGCTCTATTCTTGCTTACCGGACCACAACACTTTGTCAATCTGACTTCCAGTATAGGTACACCATGTTCTGCAGATGAGTGGGATGAACTTTGTTGCCATCAATGACAACACTCATGAAGCCATATAGTGTCTCTTTCCAACAATCTCATCTTCATCCAAGGTTCCACCAGCACACCTAATGCCACAAACAAGCTCATTTACTTTTGGCATAAATGTAGTGATATTCTCATCTTCATTCATTTTCAAGTTTTTTAATTTTCCTTTCAGACTCTATAGCTTAGCACATTTAACATATTTGTCTCCTTCATGCAGAAGTTCTTGCTTTGACCAAATCTCATATGCAATTTTTAAATCCATAACATTTGTCATCTCTAAATCAGATAAGGCACTTAATAAGGCTTCTTTAGCTCGAAGATTATCTTCAACATCTCTGATTTCATCTACATTTGTCAGACCATTCTTTGGAGGAACATACTTCTTTGTAGTCATGGTCCAATATTGCATTCCCATACATTCCAAGTGACATTCCATGCGGCTTTTCCAAAGAGTGTAATTAGTTCCATCAAACCTCGGACTATCCTTCTTGTAGGAAGACATCCTAGATCTCCTCAAGCGATTAAGCTCTTTTAGAGGAACTTAGCTCTAATACCAATTGTTGGCTTTAGGATAGACAACTAAGAGGGGGGTGAATCAGTTGTCACCAAAAAATTTCCTTTCTGTAAACACTTAAATCCTTCTTATATTTCTATAGCATAATAATGATTTAATCACGGAAGCACAATGCAATATCTCAAGAGCAAAAACACATTAACACATATGACACCAAGATGTTAACATGGAAAACCTGGTTAAGGGAAAAACCACGGGGTGACTAACCCAAGATTGTATTCTCTATTAAAAGAATAAGAAGAACAAAATGGCACTTGCCAATTAGGGCTCACTGCTCGAGCACACTACTCACAAGAGGCCCATTGCCTACAGGAGACACACTGTCTATAGAATAATAATATAAATATTACATACTTGAACTGGAGATTAGCAACTTCACCATGCTTGAGATAGTTCCATTTAAGCTCAACACTTCTGCTTTGCTTTTTGCTATTCTCCTCTCTACCACTCTCTCATCTTCACCAAGGATGCTTTGAAATGACTTCACAAATCTTATTTATATAAGACATCAACTTTGGGATAATCATCCAAGTCGATACAATACACACTTTATTTTATTACAGAGCAATTACACAAATACAACTTGATTTATTACAAAACTTCATGCGTATCACCACACTGTCGGCCACATATACCTGGGACTTCAATCTTCTTTGAAGAACATTGCATGCTTTGCAGAACATCTTCAAGATCATCTGCAAGATGTGTAAAACATCCGGTTAGCCATGATTAGGAAGAACATCATCACTCGAGAGTAAATATTCAATTATGAGATCAATCTTCAATGCAGACCGCCAACATGAACTAGACACAATCTAGAGACCCCCACAAGCTTTCCTGAATCACCAAGAACATCCACACCACTTTTGCTTACTGAAATCATTCACATCTTCATCCAGAACCTCAAGAACATAGTCTATCATCGCTGTCACATTAGAATAAATGCTTACGGACCTCCAGACCATGAACCAATTGAGTTGTTAATTCACATTGGCTTCCTAAACATTCCATCAAATCTACAGAACAAGATATTGCATTTCTGGATCTCACCGGACCTATTTGTGTCACTCTGTCACCTATGAACAGCTGCCAGAACCAGTTTTACTTATATGGCCATAACTTCTCCAAATCTTCATGTGGACCTCTCAAATCTTGACTGGATCATCTTTAGACACATATCTACAAACCCTTTGATGTGCATTCTCTGATCTTCGTCTAGTTGGGATTTTCACTTCATAGAGCTTCACTATCTTCATTGTTCTTCTCTATTTCTGATAGGACTATTTTTCTCAATATCCTTAGCACACAACTCATCTAATTCCTTGACATCAATGCAATAGGAGTATGTTGACATCAATGACAACACCGGTTAGGCCCATACTTGCAACACTTTCCTATTCAAATGTTGCATTAAATCCATGGGAAGGTATCACAGGTATCCCCTATGAAAACTAGGGTATTTACTTATGAAAAAGACATCTTGTTGCTACTATAGTCTTAAGAATGTCACAATTTTGCATGCTTTTGATAGGGATACTGAGGGTTTTGGATGCTCAACAAGGTTACCCTCCACTCATGACACCCTCATGGTATCTTGACAATTCTTTCCTCAATAATCTAATGACTAACCCTCCCTAGGGTTTGGTGAGTTTCCCTTGGAAACCAAACCCTAGGCTTCAATTAAGGACTTCCTCATGGGATTTTAGTGAAAATTTTGAGAAAACTACCTTGAATCATACTTAAAAACCATTAAATAGGCCATTAGACCCATTGAATGGCTTGGATTGAGCTATTGTATTCTACCTACACCATTGATGTGATATGAGTAAACCCAACATCCAACTGTATGCACAAACAAGACATTCATAGTTGCCTCCACCGTTGGCACGGCCAAATGATGTTGAGTTTATCAAAATTGAGAGATGTTATTGTGGAGGGACTTGACATTTAGTGCTAGGTCCAAAAGAATCATTCGTAGGTTCCACAAAGTTTGAGAACTACTCCGTAAAAGTCTGGCAATTTTCCCTCTTAGGTCTCTTAAGAGACTTTGCCGGTACACTGTAGCCTGATTTGACTAGGACACATGGGGAACAAAAAAGGTCCTCCACTAGCATAAACCCACCCAACCTAACTTGTCGGTGCTATCCGTTAGGTCCCATGAGGTGAAGAACGCAAAATATGGCTCTTGGTACCATTAAACTAAATGCCACTGAGGCATTTTTCAAGAATACAACTACCGTTGGCATGGTCAAATGATGTTGAGTTGGTCAAAACCAAGAAAATTTATTGTGGAGGGACCTAAAATTTAGTGGTAGGTCCAAACAGATCATTTGTAGGTGCTAGGAAGTCTGAGAACTACTTTGTCAAAGTCTGGCAATTTTTTTCTCTTAGGTTTCTTAAGAGACTTTGTTGGTACATTGTAGCCTGATTCAATTGGGACACATGGGGAATGAAACAGGGCCTCCACTAGCATAAACCAACCCACCCTAACCTATCGATGCTATCATTTAGGTCCCATGGGGTAAAGTACATAAAATATGGCTCTTGGTACCTTTACACTAAATGTCACTAAGGCATTTCTTAAGAATGCATTTGCCGTTGGCATGGTCAAATGATGTTGAGTTAGTCAAAACCAAGAGAGGTTATTGTGGAGGGACCTAAAATCTAGTAGTAGGTCTAAATAGATCATTTGTAAGTTCCACAAAGTCTAAGAACTACTCCATCAAAGTCTGGCAATTTTTTTCTCTTAGGTCTCTTAAGAGACTTTGCCGGTACATTGTAGCCCAATTCGATTGGGACACATGGGGACTGAAACAAGGCCTCCACTAGCATAAACCCACCCACCCTAAGATTTTGACACTGTCAATTAGGTTCCACGGGGTAAAGAACACAAAATATGGCTCTGGCACCTTTACACTAAATGGCACTTAGGCATTTTTCAAGAATGCATCTACCGTTGGCATGATCAAACGATGTTGAGTTGGTAAAAAATGAGAGAGGTTATTGTGGAGGACTTGATATATCCAGCAGTAGGTCCAAATGGATCATTTGTAGGTGCCATGAAGTCCAAGAACTACTTTGTCAAAGTCTAGCAATTTTTTGCTCTTAGGTCTCTTAAGAGACTTTGCCAGCTATTGTAGCCTGATTCGATTGGGACACATGGGGAACAAAAAAAGGCCTCCACTAGCATAAACCCACCCACCCTAACCTTTTGGCACTATTAGTTAGGTCCCATGGGGTGAAGAACACATAATATGTCTCTTGACACCTTTACACTAAATGACATTGAGGCATTTTTCAAGAATGCATCTGCCATTGGCATGGTCAAACGATGTTGATTTGGTCAAAACCAAGAGAGGATTGTGAAGGGACTTGACATCCAGTCGTAGGTCTAAACAAATCATTTGTAGATACCATGAAGTCTGAGAACTACTTCATTAAAGTCTAGCAATTTTTTGCTATTAGGTCTCTTAAGAGATTTTGTCAGTACACTGTAGCCCGATTCGATTGGGACACATGGGGAATGAAAAAGGGCCTCCAATAGCATAAACCCACCCACCCTAACCTGTCAACACTATTAGTTAGGTCCCACTGGGTGAAGAACACAAAATATGGCTCTTGGCACCTTTAAACTAAATGCCACTAAGGTATTTTTCAAGAATGCATCCATCGTTGGCACGGTCAAACGATGTTGAGTTGGTCACAACTGAGAGAGGTTATTGTGGAGGGACCTAACATCTAGCCATAGGTCCAAATGGATCATTCGTAGGTGCCATGAATTCTAATAACTATGCTTTGAAATTCTGGCAATTTTTTCTTCTTAGGTCTTGTTTAATATGAAAAGGGGGATTGGTTGATTTGGTTGGTTGTATGGGGATTTTAGTTTGAATCCTCCTTTCCACTAAGCATTCCAAGGGCTTTTCAACTAAGTGCTTATCCTATCGAGAGGAGAGTCAACTATCAAATTGGGTTGCACTTAGTTTTGCTAGGAAATTTAGAAGTTGTCACACAATGTCTCCAATTAATGCTTGTATGCTCTTGAAACCCTAATTTAAGAAAAATAGTAAGTAAATCTACAAATTACGACTGATGCCACTGGAATAAGACAAAGGGTAGAGAACCTTAACTCATTATTTTTGGCTTTCCAGAAAATAGAAATGTCAGGGACAACAGTGATGGCACCCAATTCCAATGTGCTACTTTTTCTATAGAATCCCAATCTCCTTCCGACATTGATTTCTACTATATCTTCAGTTTCTGGCAACTCTGATGCAAAGGACAATGGTGATGGTGCCCTAGTCCATGCAAGTTCCTCCTTCGAGATCTGGAATCTCCATAGTGTCCTCCTTCTCCCTACAACTTTACTTCTTTTGCTTTTGCAACCTGTATCTTGCAATGACAAGAAGTGTGGGAGGGGGTTGTGGTGTTTAGAGGCTTGCCTTAGTCAAGCCCTGGAGATCCTTGGAGAGACATTCAAGTCTTCCAAACACCATTGTTAGAGAGAGTGTGCATATCCTTGTGGGATAGAGGCAAAAATTTAAATGATAATGATGATAAAACACAATAGATGTCACCTTGATGATGAAGCTCTCATGGAAGGGAGATGCTCTTCAATGCCATGAGGAGAAGATGTAATCCAAGCTACAAAAGCAAACACAATAACAATGCTATGCTCTGCAACATAATGAAAATCACAAGTATGCCAATAGCTAACAATCATAAACATCTTCTCTAGTTTCTAAATGATAACCTACACATGCTTATATATGCAACTACAAAGATTCCCGCCAAAATTTTCATAATTAAAACTTATGATGTCGGCCTAAAACCCAAATAACAGTCACAAACGTGACATTTTAATTTAGGGTAGACCCAAAATAGGGCTAGACTAGGGTTCTAGCGCCCAAGTCCACCCCCTGTCTTTGTTACGGGATCATCAAAATAGCACCCCCTAGGTCCTATTTGTCACAAGACCCAAGGGTTTTCTCATCGGGAGTCTGAATTATCATGCAAGATGCTCTAAATGTAATCTAAAGACCCAGGAGCTAAACCTTAATAGGAAAAAGCCCCCAAGGGTGCATTTTTTTGACATAACATTTATCCCCCACTTTAATGTATGTATAAATGCAAGGCTGATACATGCATTAAAGTAAGGTCAACAAACACGCCAAACATATTGAAGACAATAACAAGCACGTAAAACACAGAGAAGATAGCTACAGTCACGTAAAACATGAGAATACAACATTGAAGACACACAGAGCACAGAGAATATAGTAAATGCAGTGATTATTTTCTTTTTGATTTTCCCATGCAAAATGCAAGTACAAAGAAAGTAAACAAACAAATCCCCAAAAGAGTGTAGAGGAGCTCATCGCCACTAGTCTTGCACTTTTTGAGAACAGACATGCCAAACAAAATCCCAAGGTGTAAAGGAGCTCATCGCCACTGGTCTTGCACCTTGAGAACAAACATGCCAAACAAATCCCAAAGTGTAGAGAAGCTCATCACCACTAGTCTTGCACTTTGAGAACAAACACGCCATACACACACACATGGAAGACACCAAGAAAACATGACAAACAAGCAATGGAGTGAAACTATTGCTAGGTTCATCACCATCTCAGGCACACACTAATGATTGGGTTTCACCATAACAACTATCGAAAACACACTTAAGGGTTGAGTTAGTCACAAAACCGCTCCTCGCCTCGTGATGAGGACTTTTGAAAATGACAGGATGTGCACTCTCCATGATAAATGCACCATCCCCACCTCATGATGAGGGCTTAAGATAAAAGGATATGCTCGATATCCCGCCTTCACAGAGGGCTTAAATAATTGTATTTGATTTTTAGATTGTTCAAACATGCTTTACTATAATCTAAAGCAAACAACTTACCTTATATATGCCCCCACCTTAAGGTGGTTAATATCACGTACCGATATCAAGCACGTTAAGGTAGGAAGAAAACACACAAGGGAACACGAGGTCTTGCAAAGCCCATGCCCCCCAGAGGTGACATGTACTTTACAATTGCCAAATGTTCCCACAAACACATAATTTCTTGCAAGAAAGGTGTTAGTGTCCATAATCATGATAAACAACAATGTATATGATCATCTACATGAAAGAGCCATGCAAGGTGAAAGATAAAGTGCGCAGAGCAGCAGTATTGTTAAAGTGTTGTTAGCAAGATAAGATAACATCGACATCGACATCAAGATAGAGAAATCACACAGAGTGATTCCACTAGCCAAGCGTTGGATAATATGTAACAACCCCGTCATCATGTATGGACTAGGTCCATTTTTTGATTACTCGCTAAAGGGACACTAGGTCCACATCAGTATAATATGTTTTCATCATCTGCTAGCTAGATGGAAACACTAGAGGAAGGTAAACAATAAATCAGAGAGGAGAACAAGTGCCTTAGGGATAGTCACGTAGGAGGGTGCCCCTAAGTCACCAACCGTAACGCTATGTCCGTAAGACACATGTCATGCCCACATTTTCCTTGTGGTCACAACACACATCGCACGTGTCATAGCCACATCTGTCATGTGGTTATGACACGAGATATGAAAAACTTTTCTCACACTGTCCTAAAAACCCCTTTCGCATGCGTACGCATGCTCAACGGTGTTCTCTCATGGCGAAACACTATACTCATCGGTGGAATACAAGTACAATGACGTGCAACCAGAAGCATATAGATCAACAAGAGGGTCTATACAACGCTGCTAACGTCATTGCAAGAGTGAGATTACCAAAGTTCTTAAATCGAATCCTCGGCAATGTTCAGTAGCAGAATGCCTTACGGCGTTAGTGGGAATTACGCTGCACTCATTTACGCCCGTGGTTCGCTGATAGAGGAACCACTCCCCACGACGCCTTGTTCCGACTAAACCGGCTAGTGATCTCCCTATTTAGTCATTTTTCAGCCAGGCACGGTTGTCTGTCTCCTCTCTTGTTCCCTGAAACATACTCCTCCTATGACTTAGCATTTTCAACAAGGCGGTTTGGTTGCCCTCTCTTCCCTTTCCACAAGTTCTTAAGTTGGATTATATCTTTATTGCCCTTACCTTAACTATCTCTTAGTTCATTTAGTGTGTTTATATTTCGGTCTCTCTCTCTCTTTCATTTTCTATACTTTCTTTATGTGCATCCTGTCCTTTCTTCGTGATTTACGTCAATCAGGGTTATCACCGCAGTTATTGTTGATATTAAACCTAATTTCAGGATGATCTAGGTCACAAAGGCTGGTTTACTATTTCACTGGACTCGGTCTCCTAATCTTCCCCGATCTAGGTTCCTCCTCTTCGTAAATACTTAGTCAACTTGTTCCTAAGCACAATTGACAGAAGGGTCCGTCAACTTAGTTCTCTTATCCCGTGTGAGAAAGGTCGCGCATTTTCTCCTCTGTGTTTTCCAATGTTAGTTTTTCCTTCTTCGGAACCTCTTACAGGTTTACATATGAGATCGTTTGCTACAGTTGAGATTAATATGGCCACATGGATTGTTAGTGGTGGCTTCATAAGTTTATTTCCAGTGTTCTTTTGAGCAAAGAGTTGTGTAATTTTCCTCTTCATTTTTCGGGTGATTATTAGTACGTTAACAGTTGAAACTTCCGAGAAACTCTTTCCAGAGTATCACTGAATATTCCTAAACTCTCTTTACATTATAATTTTATTTTCTCTTGTTTAGAATTACTGTTGTTACTGTTACTCTTAATTACGATTCATACACTGATTGTAATTCGTATGACGTTGTCAATAGATGTAGGTGGTTCACCATTTTATAAAACTCTGTTCATGGTAATATATCTTCTTTGGTTGTTGTGTTCAACACTTAATAACATCTACTGTGAGAATATAATTGTTATATATATATATATATATTTTTTTTTTCTCTATATCCATGAGACATAGTTTATAACGATTTTAAACGAGGGCCCAATAAATTGGTTCAAAGATTTACTCCTATGCATATTATATATATATATATATATATATACATATCTATAATATATTTATTTTAATGTCTATATAATGGACAAATTGGTTTCCCACAACTTATATACCTATATCTATATATATATATATATATATACAGATATATATTCATTATTATATTATATCTATATAGCTATATACATAGACATATATAGTATATATATATGCCTATATATATAAAGCTATATAAAAATAAACTGTATTTATATTACAAATACACCACTCATATGTTAGGGCCCAAGCCCTAACATTCTTTATAGCTTTAGATTCACAGCAGGCGGCGGCCATGGGCGGCGGTGGCCGCAGAGACAGAGGAGCAGGGCCGGTGGTGGCCGCGGAGCGGCGGACAAGACCCGCGGTGGCCGCAGAGCGGCGGACGGATTTCGCAGTGGCCGCAGAGCGGCGGACAAGATCCGCGGGAGGCATAAGGGTTTGGAGGGGGGGAGATGTGGAGTGGGGCGGAGCCCCACCCACATTCCCACGACGTGGGGTGTGGGTGGGGCTCCGCCCCACTCCACACCTCCATATGTAATAACAACTTACGGTGGGGTTTACTCCCCACCGCCCATATAAAATTTTGACTGTGTTTTTGTTTTAATCCGCGGCTTACATGTTGACAGTCTTTTCACCATTCGTTGGTTATTATCAATAATAATATATTAACAAGTATATATATATATATATATATATATATATATTTATATATATTCATATATAAATATATATATATATATGTATATATATCAACAATAATATTTATATATATATATATCCCCTTTTTTTTATATTGATATATAACAGTTATAATTACTTTCAATTACTCTATTATTTTCTAAAATGATAATTACTCAAAATGAGAAATATATATATATATCTCTATATATATATTTATAAATTATTTAGAGAAAAAAAATACTCTTTATATACTTGAATAATTCCAATTTTCTACAATTTCTCAAATTCACTACTCTATGCATTTTCTCCAAATCAACCTATTATAAAGAAATTGTCATAACAATTAGATATATATATATATATATATATATATATATATATATATATATATATATATATGCCAATTTCACCAAATGGTAAATAGCTATCCCCTTATTTTAAGTATAAATTTCCATTTTCATAAACATATAAGACTTGTAAATTTACAAACAGATTATATTTACATGCTAGATTTCCTCTAATCCTTCTAAATTAACAGAATCCATTAAATATGGAGAATAACTCAAATATTTAAAACTGTCTTTTCCATGTTAATATTGAACTATAAAGAAAAATAGCATTTCAACCAGTGAAGCAATTCCAAACTTTCAAATGTAAACAACTCTGATTAATTTGTAAAAACGAACTTTTTTCTTTTCAGTAATACTTGAACACAAAAATTGCTATTGAACAAAGATTACAAACATCAACTTAAATTTTAAGCACATTCATATTACAGCTTCTCAATCATGAACACCAACTTCCCAGATATGAACTTTCTCCTCCCAAACAGTAGACAACTGAAAACTATGACAACCAATAAAAGTCCAATAATAACAAGATCAGGGAGGTGATTTTCTTCACTCCCAGAATATCATTAATTTACAACATTAACAAGAGAGGTGTTCTCTCTTCATCTCTATGAAAAGAACCAGGCCTAATTCTCATGACAAGAAGATAATCTGTTTCTTCATAAATAGCCAACCAGAAGCTCCAAGAGAAAAACCTGCGTATCAAAGACAAACAAAGAAGAAAATACCACTTGTCTAGCTCTCCTCCCTACCGTAGACCCGCAAGAGGGTCACCCCCGAGCTAGGGAGACCATACTCACACCTGGGTACTCAAACACTCCACTTCACAACAGAAACAACAACAATCCCAAAGCACACATACACCCGTGGCTATTTTACACAATACGGAAACTCAACTACAGTGAGTTTCATAAGGGGCAGGAGAGTGGATACACTCGACTCCAGAGTGTCACCCTGACAGATAAATGAACTCATATAAATTTCTCTTGGTCTCAACCAAGTGTGATCACAATTTATAAGAAATCTGTATATGACTCTCAAGTCAAAAATACAGTCACACATACATGCCCTCAAGGCTTTCAACATCCCAAAAGATGGAACAGGTATGCACCCGAGGAGGATCTCTCCTCCCCTACCCCAAACTTGATGAGTATTTCTCCCAAGTGGGAGACGCTCTGTCAAACACCCGACAAGAACCCCACAGAAAACAAATTTAAACACATATTTCACACACATTTCATACACATTTCAGTTCTACCAAAACAAAGGTAAAATTCAGACCAACCTTGCAAAGCCCTCCTGGAATGAAGTTGTTGCAGAGTCCACAGAGTTCACTTCCAAGCTTAGCCACCAACTCCCTCTCTCTTCTCTATCTTCCAAACTGACTTCTCTATTTTTGGTAAGGCCAAAATGAAAGATTTTCCCCAAAATTCAACTAACTCCCTCTCATCCCAAAATTTGAAAATAAATAACCCAAAATTCTCTTTCTTTCTAATTTTGAGAAATGGGGAAGTGACACTTGTCACCTCCTCACCCTTCCCAAAAATCACTATTCTGTCCAGGTGGCTTATGTCACTCTCCATTCCCAAGGGTACTCCTTATTCCTTTCATGTGACTCCACTTTCTCATGGGAAAAATAAAAAAAAAGAGTTAAATGGGAACAAGACAGGTGACCCATGCCTCTTTCTCCTTTCTTCACATGGGTGTCCCCATAGTACATGGGGGAATCTTACTAAAGAAGAGGTAACTTTTACTAATGGATGGCATCTCTTATCTAGGGGAAAGTAGAGGGGATGGGTTGAGTGTTGGTACAACCCATCATGTCCCCTCCTACCTCCAATTTTCGCCACTTAACTTCAGGGGAAGGTTAAGTTGACTAGATGGAGGTTACTCAAGGGTTACCCATGCCAAATGGGCCCCTGGACCCATGGGGTAGAACCCAGGGTCAATTTTAACCCATACAAGACACCCCAGGTCAAGGTAAAGCAGAAGAAAAAGGGCCTCATAATTTAAAGAAAAATAGAAATTTCAAATTCAATCTCTTAACAACACTTACTTATAAAAATAATGTTACATGAGGGTAACCTAATCCACTCGACCATACGAAAGACCACATTACATCATGACATCAAACACAAAGAGATCTTGGTTCTTCGTGGAACCAGATCGGCTTAACAGGGAATAACAATTAACAAGGTGTGGAATGATCTCCGAAATCTGTGGTTTGATTAGTAGTCCCTGCACACTCAATTACAAGATCAGTAACCACATAAATTCATCATAGCCGAAGCAACTTAAATAACACATGCATTCTCATGCCTTAGTACAATTTAACATAATTAAAAATCATATTACAATTTTCCATCATCCCTAATTCATTTTTCTGAAAAGTAACTTATCCAAACATCACCCAATTAGTTTTTCCGAAAACATAATAAAGTTAAATAGTCTGACAAATTTCGGGAACTGCTATCCCACAAATATGAAAGTAACAATAACAGTACTGTAAATAGTCATAACAACAGTAGTAAAAAGGGCGGTCCTCACAACACAACACACAACAATTAAAATAGAGGAGAGGAAATATAGACGAATGATGATACAAATAGAAGAAGGTCACGATAGAGGCAGTCTCCTAGTATCCTCGACCTTACAAGAGAATTAAAGGTCATCCTACGAGGCCTAACAACACATAACACATCACGGGGGAAACACAACACGAAGATAAAGGGTTAGAGATACTTCCCTGTAGAGAAGTTCATGCTAGAAGTCATCACTGAGGAGGTCATCATCCTCCTAGTCTTGAATTGTAGATGAAAGAGGTGTATAAGGAACTAAAGCCCAACTGTTCTTTTTTTTCATCTGTAAGGTCTTCTTGATTTGTTTCAACATTAGGTTGAATGTTCTCTTGTTCATTTGCAATCCATTAGGCATAGGCTTATCTTCTCCTTCTCCTTTCTTTTGCTAGTCTATTTCTTCTTGTCTTACTACTTTTTTCGTCATTGTTGTGGTTTGCCATAGTTTGTATAGTAGAGGAGGAGGTACCATGTTCAAATCTCATTGGTCTTGGAGGAATATTTTGTTGTCGATGAAAGCCTCCCAATCCATGTAAGGATGACGGGGGAGGGACCTCAACATAAATTCCATCTCTCCGTGGACGAGGTAGGTTATGGACCCTTTCCTTATCCACATTTCTCATGCCTAAAATTTCATCAAAGCTATAATAATTTTGTTGTATGCTTGGTTCTTGTTCTTCTCTTATTGGTTGCAAAGGAGACCTGGCCACTCGAGCTAGTTGTTTTGCTTTGTATTTTTTGTATTCTATGAAAGTTCTATCTCTTCATGGCTCTGGATATGTCTCAAGTTGAGGCCAAAAGTAATCAGGAATAAAGTTCTTGTCCTTAGCTAGAGGTTGATAATCATTACGACGAATAGTACAGATCTCTCCACGCAAAGGATTTTACACATTTGTGAATGGTAGAAGGAACAACATTCATAGCTTTAAGCCAAGGATGTCCAAGATTTACATGGAAGAGGTTGAATAAGGGGATTATATCAAATGACTGATCCACATCTTTATCATAGACTAAGACCATTACAGTTATCTTGCTTATTGGTTTCATTAAAGCTCCATTATGTGTTTTAATTCTCAAATTTGATGATTCAAAAGATTCTTGTATCATTTCATGTTTAAGGAGGAAATATTCCATGACCATGTTTGTCATGAAATTATGATCTATGAATGTTCCATGCACATGTTGTTCCATTATCTTTACCATGATATAAAGAGGCCCCTTCGGTTTCTACCATTTCTTTGTCATGAGGTGTGAATATTATTTCAAGCTCAGGGGCTCTTCTTTTAAAATGAGGCCTAGGAACAAACCTAGCCTTATTATTATATTGAGAAGCCATGTGTAATTTTTTGAAGGAGTGTCAAAGAAAATTTCCAAGATATTCCAAAACTTATGCAAAAAGCAAATGCAAAAGTGATGTCGAATATGCTCTAAAATGCTTGATTTTTCAACTTTTCTCAATGCAAATGAATGAAAGAAGAGGTGTTGTAAATAGTTTCAAGAGGGAAAGCACATGATGTTCCTAAAAACAGTCCACTAATGCAAAATACCTTTTACAACACACTTTTGAAACAACTCTAGAGAGTCAATAAGTCAAAACCTAGTGAAAATAGGCCAAAATATGCGATTTTTCACCAAATTTTAATGCAAAAAAGTAGGGAAACGGGTGTTGTAAGGAAAATGATGATGGATAACAACTTATAATAGTAATAACAGCCACCTAATGACAAAAAATCTGTTACAACACACCTATAATGCCACTTTAGATCAAACCCT
This sequence comes from Cunninghamia lanceolata, assembly GCA_027924645.1. Classification (NCBI taxonomy): domain Eukaryota; kingdom Viridiplantae; phylum Streptophyta; class Pinopsida; order Cupressales; family Cupressaceae; genus Cunninghamia; species Cunninghamia lanceolata. The sequence goes on along the minus strand of BSBN01000737.1, from coordinate 266,471 downwards.
AGTGCAAAAATATGCAAATTTTCACAAATTTTTAATGTAAAAGCCCAAAAGAAAAGGTGTTGTAAGGAAATTGAGAAGGGGAAAATAACTCTAATAACAGCCAATTATTGCAACAACATCCCTTACAACATGCTTTGAGTGCAAATATAACAAGACGATAAGGCAAAATCTAGTGAAAAAATACAAGTTTTCAAACCCTAGACATGAAATTTTGCAAGGAGGCCACTATGATGCAACACTAAAATTAGAAATCAGACCTAATTAGTGTTTGGACAAGGTAGTAAAATATGAAACAATATTTTGACTACAACCCTAGCTCATGCAAAACTAGGTTTTCAAGAAAAATGCAAAATTTCAAGCAATTTCTAACAAATCAAGCATACAAATGCAATGCAAATGAATTGTAAATGATGAGTTTCTATATTTTGTATCAGATATAATTCAAATAAAATAAATTAATATAAATTATATGCTAATTAATTCAAATTTTACAAAAATGCAAGTCTAATATGCCAATTTTTTCAAATTTTGTCAAATTTTTTGTACTTTTTCAAATGCAATAGAATGAATGATTGCAAATGTATGAAACAACACTCAGCAAGGTGCCAAAAAGTTTGAAACATGGGTTCACCAAAATGTTTAATATGAAAAGGGGGATTGGTTGATTTGGTTGGTTGTATGGGGGTTTTAGTTTGAATCCTCCTTTCCACTAAACATTCCAAAGGCTTTTCAACCGAGTGCTTCTCCTATCGAGAGGAGATTCATCTATCAGATTGGGTTGCCACTTGATTTTGTTGGGAAATTTAGAAGTTGTCACACAATGTCTCCAATTAATTCTTTTATGCTCTTGAAACCCTAATTTAAGCAAAACAATAAGTAAATCTGTGAATTACGACCGATGCCACTGGAATAAGACAAAGGGAAGAGAACCTTGACTCACTATTTTTTGCAGTCTAGAAAATGGAAATGTCAGGGACAACAGTGATGGTGCCCAAGTCCAATGTGCTACTTTTTCTGTAGAATCTTGATCTCCTTCTGACACTGATTTCTATTGTATCTTCAGTTTCTAGCAACTCAAATGCAAAGGACAATGGTGATGGCACCCTAGTCCATGCAAGATCCTCCTTTGGGATTTGGAATCTCCACAATGTCCTCCTGCTCCCTGCAACTTCACTTCTTCTGCTTTCGCAACCTGTAACCTGCAATGATAAGAAGTGTGGGAGGAAATTGTGGTGTTTAGAGGCTTGCCTCAATCAAGCCCCAGAAATCTTCAGAGAGACATTCAAGTCTTTCAAACACCATTGTCAGAGAGAGTGTGTATATCCTTATGGGATAGAGGCAAAATTTTAAATGATAATGATGATAAAACATGATAGATGTCACCTTGATGATGAAGCTCTCATGGAAGGAAGATGCTCTTCAATGCCATGAGGAGAAGATGTAATCCAACCTGCAAAAACAAACACAATAACAATACTATGCTCTACAACATAATGGCTCTGTAAGTTAGGTCCCACAAGGTGAAGAACACAAAATATGGCTCTTGGCACCTTTACACTAAATGCCACTCAGGCATTTTCAAGAATGCATCCACCGTTGGCACGGTTAAACAATGTTGAGTTGGTCAAAACTGAGAGAGGTTATTGTCAAGGGACCTTACATATAGCCATGGGTCCAAACGGATCATTCATAGGTTTCACAAAGTCTGAGAACTACTCTGTCAAAGTATGGCAATTTTTTGCTCTTAGGTCTCTTAAGAGACTTTACTAGTACATTGTAGCCTGATTTGATTGGGACACATAGGGAATGAAACAAGGCCTCCACTAGCATAAACCCACCCACCTTGACCTATTGGCACTACCAGTTAGGTCCCATTGGGTGAAGAATGAAAAATATGGCTCTTGGCACCTTTACACTAAATACCATTGAGGCATTTTTCAAGAATGCATCCGTCGTTGGCACAGTCAAATGATATTAAGTTGGTCAAAAATAAGAGAAGTTATTGTGGAGGGAACTAACATCCAACCATAGGTCTAAATAGATCATCTGTAGGATCCATGAAGTCTTATAGCTACTCTGTCAAAGTTTGGCATTTTTTATCTCTTAGGTCTCTTAAGAGACTTTGCATGTACACTATAGTTTGATTTAATTGGGACACATGGAGAATGAAACAAGGCCTCCACTAGCATAAACCCACCCACCCTGACTTTTTCAATGTTGTCAATTAGGTCCCACAAGGTGAAGAATGCAAAATATGGCTCTTGGTACCATTACACTAAATGCCACTAAGGCATTTTTCAAGAATGCATCCACCATTGGCATGGTCAAACAATATTGAGCTGGTCAAAACTGAGAGAGATTATTGTGAAGGGACCTAACATCCAACCATAGGTCGAAACGGATCATTCGTAGGTGCCACGAAGTCCAATAACTACTCCATCAAAGTCTGGTAATTTTTTGTTCTTAGGTCTCTTAAGAGATTTGGTCGATACATTGTAGCCCGATTTGGTTGGGACACATGGGCAATGAAACAGAGCCTCCACTAGCATAAACCCATCCACCTTGACCTATCGGCGCTATCATTTGGGTCCCATAACATGAAGAATGCAAAATATGGTTCTTGGTAGCTTTACACTAAATGTCACTAAGGCATTTTTTAAGAATGCATCCGTCGTTGGCACAGTCAAACGATGTTGAGTTGGTCAAAACTGATAGAGACTATTGTGGAGGGACCTGACATCCAACCATAGGTTGAAATAGATCATTCGTAGGTGCCACAAAGTCTGACAAGTTTTTGCTCTTAGGTCTCTTAAGAGACTTTGTTGGTACACTGTAGCCTGATTCGATTGGGATACATGGGGAATGAAATAGGGCATCCACTAGCATAAACCCACCCAACCTAACCTATCAACACTGTCAGTTAGGTCCCACAGGGTGAAGAAAGCAAAATATGGCTCTTGGCACCTAAACACTAAATGCTACTGAGGCATTTTTCAAGAATGCATATACTGTTGGCATGGTCAAACGATGTTGATTTGGTCAAAACCAAGAGAGGTTATTGTGGATGGACCTAACATCTAGTCATAAGTCCATACAAATCATTTATAGGTGCCATGAAGTTTGAGAACTACTTCATCAAAGTCTGGCAATTTTTTTCTTTTAGGTCTCTTAAGAGACTTTCATGGTACACTGTAGCCCGATTCGATTGGGACACATGGGGAACAAAATAGGGCCTCCACTAGCATAAACACACCCACCCTGACCTGTTAGCATTGTCAATTAGGTCCCATGGGGTGAAGAGTGCAAAATATGGCTCTTGGAACCTTTGCACTGAATGTCACTAAGGCATTTTTCAAGAATGCATCTGTCGTTGGCATGGTCAAAGGATGTTGAGTTTGTCAAAACTGAGAGAGGTTATTGTGGAGGGACCTGACATTAAACCATAGGTCCAAATATACAATTTATAGGTTCCATGAAGTCTAAGAACTACTCCATCAAAGTCTGGTAATTTTTTGCTCTTAGGTCTCTTAAGGGACTTTGCTGGTACATTGTAGCCTGATTTGATTGGGACACATGGGGAATGAAACAAGGCCTCCACTAGCATAAAACCATCCACCCTAACCTATAGGTACTATCAATTAGGTCCCATGGGGTGAAGAATGCAAAATATGGCTCTTGGCACCTTTACACTAAATGCCACTAAGTCATTTTTCAAGAATGCGTCCGTAGTTGGCACGGTCAAATGATGTTGAGTTGGTCAAAACTGAGAGATTTTTTTTTTAAGGGACCTAACATCTAGCTGTAGGTCCAAACAAATCATTCATAGGTATCACGAAGTCTAAGAACTACTCCATCAAAGTCTAGCAACTTTTTCCTCTTAAGTCTCTTAAGAGACTTTTTTGGTACACTGTAGCTTGATTCGATTGGGAAACATGGGGAATGAAACAGGGCCTCCACTAGCATAAACCCACCCACCTTGGCATGTTGGCACTGCCAGTTACATCCCATGGGGTGAAGAATGCAAAATATGGCTCTTGGCACCATTACACTAAATGCCACTGAGGTATTTTTCAAGAATGCATCCACTGTTGGCACAGTCAAACGATGTTGAGTTGGTCAAAACTGAGAGAGGCTATTGTGGAGGGACCTGACATCTAGCCATAGGTCCAAACAGATCATTCGTAGGTGCCATGAAGTCCAAGAACTCCTCCATCCAAGTCTGGCAATTTTTTTCTCTTAGGTCTCTTAAGAGACTTTGTTGGTACAATGTAACCTAATTCGATTGGGACACCTGCGGAATGAAAAAGGTCCTCCACTAGCATAAACCCACCCACCCTAACCTATTGGCATTGTCAGTTAGGTCCAAATGCAAATCATACCAAATATATATATCTCCCTATGTAATCATCTTCATCGTATGCAAGGGAAAAATGTTCACTCCCCCATAAACATTGGAACACACCGAGGGCACAACTCATTCCCAATTCAAAATTTTCACCCATGTGGCATTGTAGGTTATCCAACATGGACCCTACACTGTCGACAAATGTGTCTCTCTCCCTATGTCTCTCTCTTCCTCTCTACCTCAATCTACTCTTTCTATAACCCATATAGAAGGTGAAATGAGGCTATCCTAGACCTATAGACAATGAAATGATGATAGGAAAATCATGTTAAACATATAAAGGTGAAATGAGGATCTGTTATACATAAAGAAGGTGAAATGAGGATAAGAAAATCATGTCAAACATGTAGATGCGAGGAAAATGAGTATATGCAAAGTATGTAGACCATATAGAAGGTGAAATGAGGATTGCGAATCATGCCAAATCTACATCTCTCTCTCTCTCATTCTTCTCTTTCCATAACCCATATAGAAGGTGAAATGAGGGTATACTAGACTTATAGATGATGAAATGATGATAGGAAAATCATGTTAAATATATAGAAGGTAAAATGAGGGTAAGAAAATAATGTCAAACATATAGAAGGTGAAATGAGGATACGTTATACATGTAGAAGGTGAAATGAGGATATGTTATACATATAGAAGGTGGAATGAGGATACATTATACATATAGAAGGTGAAATATGGATAAGAAAATCATGTCAAACATGTGGACCTATGAAATGAGGATATGGAAAGTATGTAGACCATATAGAAGATGAAATGAGGATATGTGAATCATGCCAAATGTACATCTCTCTCCCTATGTCTCTCTCTCTCTTCCTCTCTACCTCATTCTGCTCTTTCCATAACTCATATAGAAGGTTAAATGAGGGTATACTAGACCTATAGACGATGAAATGATGATAGGAAAATCATGTTAAACATATAGAAGGTGAAATGAGGGTAAGCAAATAATGTCAAACATATAGAAGGTGAAATGAGGATGCATTATACATGTAGAAGGTGAAATGAGGATATGTTATACATATAGAAGATAAAATGAGGATACATTATACATATAGAAGGTGAAATGAGGATAAGTGAATCATGTCAAACATGTGGACCTATGAAATGAGGAGATGTAAAGCATGGAGACCATATAGAAGGTGAAATGAGGGAATGTTAATCATACCAAACTAACTTAATGAATGTATTTGCTCATTAATACAAAAATAACTATCTTGGATTTAATTAAAAACATCATAAGTTTTATCATTTTTAACATGTATCTTGCATGTTTAACATGTAATATGAGAAATTATCAATGATTGTCATATCAAATCTAGTAGGTTCTATATCAAATCTAGTAGTTTCAATATCATGATTATTATGATATGTATACAAAAAGAGTCCAGTACAACAAATATGTTAACTAACACTAAGCATCCATGTAATAATTTAGCATAATTTTTTTTTGAACAAGTATGTACAAATTTAGCATAAATTAAAATGAAATGTTAAATATAGATTTCATATGATTGCAATTATGCTTCTTTTTTAGTAATTATTACTAATTAGGGTATTCATATATAGAAATATATAGTAACTCATGTAACATCTACTTATGTACAAATATTTGGCTTTATACTAGTAATAAGATAGTCATCAGTATGAAAACAACAAGAAGGTCTTCTTAATGGTGTTTGGACAATGCATTATCATTTGAAGGAAAAAAGCTCATATGTCAAATGTTCTAAGAAAATACTATATCTAACTACAACTACAATCACGTGGCAATTAAGATCACGTTATGTATTGAGGTATGAAACTACATATATCATCTTTCTACCAAGAAAAACAATCATATATGTTATATGGAAAAGATGAATGATGAAAGCTAGCATGCACACTAGATCAAACCCTCTTCCACAATAACATTCAAGGACAAACTGAGCCAAATCACTATCAAATGGAGGTGGACTTAGCTACAAACTTTGTACTCAAGAGTCTTATAGAAAGATATGATTTAATCAAGCCTTTTATCAAACCCTAGGTCAATCAATGTACTAAACCCTAGATTTGAAAAGATCTAATTATAACACTAGATGTACAGTAGATAATTAGAAAATGATTTCACAAGAGTGATCAGGAAGATATCAGAACCTATGTCCTAGAAGCTGGAATGTCAAAGGACTATTTCAAAGGCACCCAAGTCCTAAAATATGGAATTTCTAGAAACTACACACTGGAGAAATGATGTAGAGATTGTCCTGATTCTAGATCTGATGTTAGATAAGGAAAAAGGATAGTTTCAAACATTCCCAAGTCTTCCACAGAGAAATATTCTTGAAATACTATAGGATCCCAAAACCCTTTTCCTTACTCAGCCTTCCTATGTCTTCACTTTTTCGGATCTCGCAATTGTAACCTACACACAAGAAGAAAATGGGTTTGGGGGTTATGGTGTTTAGTGACTTTCCTTAGTCAAATCTCAAGATAGCATTCAAGCTTCCCAACACTGTTGTTTGATAAAGAGAGTGTTCCCTTGTAGGGCATAGGCTAAACATAAATCAATATGATGAAATCAAATGACAATGAACATAAATAATATCACCTATGTGATGAAACCCTTAGGAGGATGAATGTTCTTCAACTCATAAGGAGAGATAGATGATAACTTCAAAACTTACAACAACACACACAATGACAATACAAATCTGGTCTAGAATTGCAATGAATGCTTTGAATGCTTTTTACTCTAATGCTTCAAGTTGGCTATCTCTATCTAGGTTCATAATGAATTCAAAAACACACTTATATATGCTTTCTCTCTAATATTCATTAAATTAACCAAAAGAGCTAACAAGGAGAGACCCTTTTAAAATTCCTATGCCGACATGTATTTAAATTTTCCTCAACTAATCAAGGAGGACTTCCAGGCATGGGCGCCCAAGTCCCAAGGCACCTTTTTGGTCTGGAGTAAGGAAGAATATGGGCCTCTAGTTCCCAATTTGCATTGGTTTCAAGGGATTTTGCATCAGGATGAATATTTAGGATGTATAATGTAATCACGGGGACCTAGGAGCCAAACAAGGAGGTGAAAAAGGCAAGTGTCCACTTTTTACTCCACAACATTTAGCCCCCACTTTAATGTGTGTATGATCTTACAATCAGTATATGCATTAAAGTACAACTGAAGCATATCAAACACACCAAACACTAGAGCAAAGACACACCCTAAGTTTGAAGGGACCATTTCTAGCCCCCAAGCTTAGGCAAACATGAGAAAACACTTGACAGTCACGAAGACACAGAGAATATAGTAAGGAAGCATTGAATACACAGAGAAGATAGTAAAGCACGTAGTACATGAAGAAGACATGAATACATTCACGCATTATGCAAAGAAGGATGATTAAATAATTATATATATAACCCTAACTAGGCGATGGGGTGAGCTCATCACTACGTGCCACCATCAAAGGCACACAAAACACATCCCATGGGTGAGTTCATTGCTATGTGCCACCACTAAAAAATACACAAGACACACAAGGAAGACACAAAAACACATAGAATACATGAGTGTCATAGAGTATGTCATCGGCACACTATACGTCTTATACACAGCAAACACAAGTGATAGGAAGGAGCTCATCACTACACTCCACTATCTAAGACACACCAAACACACCTGACAGTTAAGCGACACTACCACAACCTCCAAAGACATGCTTAAGGGTGAATAACTCAAGATCCAACCCCGCCTCCACAAAGGACTTTCAAAAAGATGTGCAACCACTCAAGGGATTTCAAAATGCAACCCCACCTGCATCTGTAGACACCTTACGATGAAAAGGAGGTATAAACAAAACCAAACAAAGTACACAACCCCACCTAGATCTACAGACACCTTATGGTGAAAAAGAAGCATACGCAAACATGCTTTATCAATAATATCTAAAATAATCCAGTATAATATGTCCCCACCTTAAAGTGGTTGATCTTACTTTCTAGTATCAAACACATTTAAGGTAAGGTTGAAAACACATAAGGGAATAAGAGCTTTCGCAAAGCCCATGCCCCAAAGTGACATGTGCTTAACAATCACCAAATGTTCCCAATAATCACACATGTCATCAACAATATTCATGCATAAAAATAAGGTAACAAACCACATAAATAGACCAAGGCTAAACTTACGGGTTTAGAACTGAGTATAGTCATTAGGTTATACCTTAAGTATCTTAGAAGCGAGTGTAGAGACAAGGTGAGATACAAAACATTCCAAAGTGCATAGAAGCATATTAGAGTATTGCAAATGTTTGTTACAATAAATTTCATGACATGATACACAATTACATCACAACATGAGGTGATTCTACTAGTCAATAATCGGTAACATATCAACCCTATCTTCATATATGGACTAGGTCCATTTGTATTCTTGTTCTAGGGATGCAAGGTCCTTATTAGTATTTATTTTTTATTGTCATCCACCGACTAGTAGAGACATAGAAGAATGAAAACACAAGAAATGAGAGAGGAGACAAAGATGACTTAGATTCACAACATGGGAAAATGCCCCCGAGACATCCTCCACAATGTTATGCCCCCAAGGCACCACACACAACAATTACAATAAGATAGAGGAGAGTAGAAGAATAGAGAAACAAATAGGAGAAGTGTCACAATAGAGACCATCTCCTTGTATCCTTGACCTTACAAGAGTATCAAGGGTCATCCAAGGAGACCTAAACATTATTTAACACAATATGGGGGACACACAACACAACAACATAACCATATCTATTTAAGAGGAGGCCAAACTTGTGATCATCTTAGAGAGGTGCTCCATCAAGTGTGGTAAAATGTGTGAGGAATTCATACCTATTTGATTTCAATACCTAAGTAGTCGCAGGATGCTTATGTCACAATATTGCTTATGTTTGAAATCTTTTGACGCTTGTGGGGAGGTGAATCAATACCTTTTTCCACAGATGATTAATGTCTTTCTCTTTTCCTTTCTTTTTCTTTCTTATTCTACTTTGCTTAATGAAATGAGCCTTTCACAATGAAATGGGATGCTTTTCATTGTCACAACTTTCTCTTGCTTCAAGTGATTACATGTAGGCTACTCTATTTGCGTATCTTGTGCATTTTGGTTATCTCCCGATCCATAAAGGGATAACAGAGGAGGAGCCTCAGTGTAGATACCTTTTCCTCATGGGTGAGGTAGATCTTCATTTACCATCTTATCTACTTCTATTATGCCAATTATTTCATCATAGTCAAGATAGTCATCTACAATCTCTATTGCATTTTGTTCCACCATGTTGTTGTCACTATGTTTAGGAAAAGGATTGGTGAAGATTTGTAGGTTTTGATTTGGAGGAGTTACTAACTTATTTCCATTGTCATTCACACTGGTAACCTATATCATGTTAGAGCCAATGAGGTCTTGAATTTCATGTTTAAGATGCATACATCTTTCGGTATCAGGTCCCGCCGAGTGGTGATAATGACAATAGGCATTAGCATCAAATGAAGGTCCTTACATCTTTCTACTATCTAGTGGATGAGAAGGAGGAAGATTCAAAAGATTATTGTTCACTGCTTGAGTCATTATCAAATGAAGAGAATCTGATAATGGAGTGAATTGTCTCTGTTGCTGTCTGAATTGGAAAGGTGTCCAATTAGGTTTGTAATAGTGGACACTTGTGATTGAAAGTTGTTCAAATTTTTCCCATTGATCTTAACGAAATTCATGTTATTCTTCTTAAATGAATTTTGAGATGTTCCATTTGTAGATTGACCAACAGGAGCTAATGAGGTATGATTCTCATACTGACTAGCCGAAAGTTGGTAATCTTGAAGAGTTGTGCATAGATGTTAGCAAGAACTATAATTCATCAAAAGTATCTTATCACATATGTTTAGTTGTAGATTCATAATGAATACTTTTTTAACATCCTAATCTGTAATTAGATATTGTATTTGTACAAAGTGAGCTTGATATTGACTAATGAATTCCATTAGTTTCTCTTTCAGACCTTGTTTGCAATGAACCAAATCAATCAATGAGATTGTAGGTCCAATGTTTTCTTGGAAATGTTGCAGAAATTGATCAACTAGCTATAAGAAGGATTGTATGGAATTAGGAGGTAGAGAGAAAAACCATTCCAGAGCGGTATCCTTGAGAGATCAAGGAAAGAGTTTTGCTAACAATGCCTCATCAAAGAAGAAATCACTACACATTGTTGTGAATGTTGCCACATGAGTATTAGGATCACCTTTACCACTGGACTTTTTAAAGAGGAGAGTCTCAAATTTTCTAGGCATTTAAGCTCTTAGGATTGTATAAGATGAAGGACTGCAAGTATGATATGTTGGTAAGTTGGGTTGAGAGGAAGTATTCATCAAATTTGTCACTATTTGCTACAAGGATGACATACTCTACAAAATTTGGTTGAGAGCATCATTGGATGATGTGGCTTGTGGATTTAAGACAAGAATATTTGATGCTACAGATGTGAAATTAATAGGTGGTTGTTAATAAGTGGAGGTAATGGGTGGCAGAGAATAATTATTCATGGGTATGGATATAGGAGGTGTCAAGTTTTGATAATTAAATGCAATAGCTTTGTAATTGTTTGTAGTAGATGTTCCCATGGTAGTGGTAGCATTACTACAAGCTTGTGCATTAGTAGTGAGAATTGATGGTGTAAAAGTGGATATTCAAGTAGTCGGTATGGGTGTTGATAATTGTGAGCTTATGTACTTCAGTGGTGACATATTTTCTATGACATTCACGTGGCTAGCCACTAACACAATGTTATGATCCACTATGTGGGATAATCCATGGAGCATGTCAACACCTTATTGTCCTTCTTGCAATAATCATCTTATACCATCAACAATAGGTATCACTTCTTGAGTGAGATGTACACCTCCCACAATTTTTTGAAAATTAGCTAGTTGTTTGTCTAGTTTCTTGAGTTGCTCATCAGGTACATGTGTTACTATATCAATAACATATTCAACATCATGAAAGGTTTGTTCTTCCACCATTTTAGTGTTTGTGGTATCTTACAAAGATGTTGATTCACCTTTCGTAAAGTAGTTGTGTAATGGATTTATCGATGTTTACACATCGTTGCTATTCAAAGCACTGAAACTCATGCAAAGTCTTATAACACTCAATGCACTGACCAATAGTATAATCAATAAGATTATGAATATTAAGGTATTTATGTTTGTTGAAACACACAATGTGTAATTAAAAAACTATGAATTTTCAAACCATTGACATAAAATAATGTAAGATAATGAAAAATATGCTATAATCAATGTGAGATTTGAATTTAACTATCAACAAGATGCAAATTTTTGAAGCTACAGGTTCACCAAAATGTTATGTATGGAAAAGATGAATGATGAAAGCTAGCATCCACACTAGATCAAACCCTTTTCCACAATAACATTCAAGGACAAAACCAAGCCAAATCACTACCAAATAGAGGTGGACTTAGCTATAGACTTTGTAATCAAGAGTGCTATGGAAAGATATGATTTAATCAAGTCTTTTATCAAAACCTAGGTCATCAATGTACTAAACCCTAGAGTTGCAAAGATCTGATTATAACAGGAGATGTACAACAGATAATCAAAAACAATTTCACAAGAGTGATTAGGAAGATATCAGAACCTGTGTCCCAGAAACTAGAATATCAAAGTACTATTTCAAAGGCACCCAAGTCCTGAAATGTAGAATTTCCAAAAACTGTAAACTGGAGAAATGATGTAGAGATTGTCCTGATTCTAGATTTGATAATCTAGCTAAGGTAGAAGGATAGTTTCAAAAATGCCCAAGTCTTCCATAGAGGAATATTCCTGAAATGTTGTCAGATCTTGAAACCCTTTTCTTTACTCATTCTTCCTGTGTCTTCACTTTTTCAGATCTCACACCTGTAACCTGCACACAAGAAGAAAAGGGGTTTGGGGGTTATTGTGTTTATGGACTTCCCTCAATCAAATCTTGGGATAGCATTCAAGCTTCCCAACACCATTGTTTGATAAAGAGAGTGTGCCCTTGCAGGGAAGAGACTAAACACAAATCAATATGATGAAATCAAATGATGATGAACATAAATGATATCACCTATGTGATGAAACCTTAGGAGGATGAATGCTCTTCAACTCATAAGGAGAGATATATGATAACTTCAAAACCTGCAACAACACACACAATGACAATACAAATCTACTCTAGAATCGCAATGAATGCTTTGAATGCTCTTTACTCCAATGCTTCAAGTTGGCTATCTCTATCTAGGTTTATAATGAATTCAAAAACACACTTATATATGCTTTACCACTAACATTCGTTAAATTAACCAAAAGAGCCGACAAGGAGAGACCCTTTTAAAAGTCCTATACTGACATGTATTTAAATTTTCCCCGACCAATCAAGGAGGACTTAGGCGCAGGTGCCCAAGTCCCAAGGCACCTTTTTGGTCTGGGGTAAGGAAGAATATGGGCCCCTAAATCCCAATTTGCATTGTTTTCGGGGGATTTTGCATCGAGGTGAATATTTAGGATGTATAATGTAATCATGGGGACCTAGGAGCTAAACGAGGAGGTAAAAATACAAGTGTCCACTTTTTACTCCATAACAATATATAACAAGAAATCAATCTATAACATGTTATTGATCATAACTCAACCATTGTACAAACTGATTATACATTAAACTTTTGAGTTTCAAAGTAGGAATACATGCACATAAGGAATTTAAATTATATTGTATATCAATGTGTGTGTGTGTGTATTAAAATCTAGTCCATAATGGTAGACATACAAAAATTTGGCAAATATGCCAACTCAAAATATTTTTTTATAAAATGCAGCATATGCCATCTCAAAATCTATATATAATTTACATGCCGAATAGCTATATCAAATACTAAAGGTCCACTTGACCCTATTTCTCTAGTGAATCCTCAACCTATGATGGATCCTCAAAAAGTTTCCTCTTCGTGTCATGATGTCTAGTAGTTGATGGATGCAAAGTTGACTGCATTAACAAGTCAAACCACAAATTTGATTAGTTAGTTCAATGGTAAATATAAATAAGTTAGAGTTAGTAAATAGAATCTTATCTACTACAATTTAGAACTTTCATTTATTAACATACATCTAAATCACTACAATCAACTATAAGACATCTCTAAACTATCAATTATTTAGAAAAAGTCAACTCAATTACCTCAACTCTTTCTTGTCGTTCAAAGAGTCATTCTGCAAATGATTATCTCTTAAGACGATCAGGTGTCCTATTGAAGCATGATGGAAAAGGTGCCACATCACTCACTTTCGCAATAGACTGTAATAGTAAAATAACATTGAAATAAATTAATATATAATTAATAACAAAAAAGGAAATGCATACATTAAAAAGGTTAGATGTGCTACACATAAACAATCTAGACTACACTAAACAAAAACTTATCTACTAGAAAACAAGTACATACCACCAATGAGGCCTCCTACATCGATTGAGAAGGACTCATCATGGATGAACCAACTAATACTTCCTGTATGAAAAATGGTACGAATGTAAGACTCTATGTATACAAATAATCATAATAACTTTTAAAGTAATAGACCAATTTAAACAAGACAAAAAAATGCTCACAAGCATTAGGGGAGAGGAGCTATTAGTCATTAGGGATAACTTTATGACTAGGTAGAAGTTACATGGAATATTGTAGGACCTCTATTTTTTTAGAAATGTGATATGGACTCTTATCTATCTACAACTAAAGTTTAGAGGTGTGATTCATCATGTAACTCTCCACATTAGAACATCTAGTGAGAAGTGTCCTTAAAATGAATTTTTAAAGATTCAACGAAAATGAGCTATCATGGAATTTTTTTTACAACCTATTACATTTCATGAGAAAATACAAGGTATTTATTTTACTCACCTTTCATAGCTGTCATAGGATAAACATATAATATGAAGTATTTCAATGCATGTATATTGCCACCTTAGTAGTTCTACACATAATAATAGTATTTGTCTACATATTTGGAGTGTTTTCATTATAAGTGGCTCCTCAAATAGTTTGTTATCTAGTAGGATGTTCCCCTAAAACCTCAAATATATAGGAGGCACTAAAACTCACCACTTAGGCCTTGGGGGATAGATAGACCACCATTTTCCACTCAAGAATTTACTAATGACAATGATGGAGATGAGCCAATTAAAGTTGTAGTTGAGGATGATGCAGAGTCATAAATTCATAGATATTATTGGTAGAAGATGTGTCCCCACTATTATATCCATTAGACGTAGGTAGAGGAGTGGGTTCAAGAGGATCAAAAGGAGAAGGAGGATTAGAAGAAAAGTCCCCACTATTATATATACTTGATCATGTTATGTTTTTTGTTATGTTGATGACATTTGGTATTGGACACTTTGATATGTATGGTTGTTCTTCATATTTATTGGTTTATGGAATGGGCATTTATATGATCTATATTTCTTGTGGAATTTTAGTTTCCTTCTATGTTTATGTGTTTTTTATATGTTGATGTGTGTATGTAAATTTGATATAGCATCAATTTATCGATACACACAATTATCTTAGCAATCAATGAACATTGTTTGTCATAATGGAGTCCTCATAAGATGAATCAATCCATGCACTAAAATTGGTCACATAATCATTAGTTGAATAAATTGCAAAATCTGTATGAATATTTAAATGAATAATCGATGTGTTAGTAAAGCTCAAATCTATATTATGAATAATGGATAATACATGTTTCTTTCTTTCTTTCTCATTTTCATTCTTTTAACCATTATTTTATATGATAAAACATGTAACAAACATCGTGATTCTCTATTTTATTATTTATCTAAATGACTATAATCAAATATTTAAGTTTTCTAAATTAGAGTACAGTTCAATTGAATTACCTCCTCCCTTTGTTGGTGTTCTGAGAGCCTTTCGACAAATGATGGTCTCTTGGGTCAATCAGGAGTTTGAATAAAGAATATTGGCAAAGGTGCCACATCATTCACATTTTGGATAGACTATAAAAGTAAAGTAACATCAAGATATAAATTAATATATAATTACTCACAAAAAATTAAATGCATACAATAAAAAAGTTAGATGTGTAGAAAAATTTATACCGACAAGTATAGGCCAAATTGGATGGCAAATAGAGTTCCATGATGAACTTATGCCAACTCATCCTCTATCATCAATTGTTATCCCCCTTAGATACATTAGTACTAATATTTGTTTATATTATATTCAAATAGAATACACCATGAAATTTAACTTTAAATTTTACCTCTAAGAAAGATTAGCCTTGCTCATATCCTTCTCTACCCCCTAATGCTTGTGCTTGTACTCTTATCCCCGACCCCTTAGCTTGAGTTCTAGACCCTAATGCCTCAGCTCATGAAGGCATGTATGAGGGACATCATACTCTTAAGTGTTAAGGGGTGGCTCACTACTCTCCCCAAGAGGACCTAAGCACAACTGATTGCAAAAAATACAATGATGAGGCACACAAACATGTGTGGATGAGGAGGGTCTAGTTATATCAAGTGATCCAATATGATCAACAATATCATGTGGTTGTGCAAGCTAAGAGGTCTGTGTAATCAAGTGCTCAGTCAAAGAGTGTATGGAAATGAGACCCTACTATGTTTCATTTGCAACAATGTCTAAGGATTGAATTGGAGGTGGAGAAGGGATAGAAGGAGGGGGAATAAAAGGACCTTGCACTTGTCTCATTGCCCCAGGTCTATCTTGAGGCATTCCTTTACCGACTCCCTAGAACTCTCTAAAATTAAATAATTCACATGGTGACCCATTACAAACTCTGCATATAGTTTACGAAGGAAATATAAAGGTATATCAAAATTGTTGTTGGGTAGTTTATCAGAAACCATCCACCAACGATCCCAAAAATTATGAGTAATACCATGATGTGAACACCATTTGATTGAATACTTTGGCTTACTGAAATCAACATGTAATCTAGTTTAAAGATTGACAAAATATTGGGCTAACATAGCTTTGGTAATGTCTAACTCTTTCACTTGGTCATATGATAAACCATTAGCATATTTTGCCTTCTTGGTTTCTCACCATTGCCTAAATGATTCATGTTGGCTTGTGAGGCTTCAAACATGAGTAATAATTCCTTCTAAGTTTGATGTCATTGAAGATAATCGAGGGTGGCGATGATAAATTTCTATAGTCTTACTTATTTCATCAATATTTCTTTCAATTTTCTCTTAGATTGTTGGAGGGTTTGGTGGGGGAGGGTTTGGGTTTTGATGTTCTTCATCCATTTTACCTATTTAAAATTTAAAACATACCAATTTAGGATGTAAAACAAAAAAAAATATTTGATTTACAAAAATAATCAAAAAAGAGAAGAATGAGACCTTACCTCTTTGAATTTGCCTCCTCCTTGAATCAAATATCCATCCTATTGCTATCTGATATCCATTTCCAGAGCTCTGCATTTTGCAAGCTCCAGGTTTTGCAAAACGCAGGCCCTTTTTTGTTTTTATCTTTTCTAAAATGGATATCTGTTTTGTAAATTGGATATCTATTTTAGATTTCACCAAACGGATATTCATTCCAAATCGATATCCATTCTAAATGGATATCTGTTCTAAACAGATATCCTCTCCAACCCATAAAAAAGTGAAACTTGATCATTTTGTGATTTTGGAAATGTAAAACATGTTTTTTTCCTATTGCCACTATTTGGCCCACGATGATCCTACACTCACCCTATTCCAAATAAGCTATATGTCTATAATTAATGTACAAACTTATTTTAAGCAAATGATGAGGAAGAAAGTAGTTCAATGTGCAAATCTTTGTTAATAAATTCAAATTTATACATTTAGGTGTATTGTTCTGCTCAAGATGAGAAATTACAGAGAACTATTTTAAATATTGGAAAAATCATGTTTATTTAGTATAGAAATTTCATTCTATTTCCAAAATCAATTACTCTATGTAAAAATATTCCTTTCCCATTGATTTTATTTTGATATTACATTGCATACTCTCAGAAAGTCCAAAATTTATTTTATTAGATATGAATGAATTATTTCTATTTTGTTTAGCATGCAAAAACAATTGTTATAGATCATAAATTTGATTGATCTTTGGGAGAAGTGAATGTAATTTGTAGGTTTGTTTTTGGGTAGCTGACCCTACGCAAGATGTAGCCAAATGGGAGGTTATAAGGCTTTTCCAAGGGAAAGTGACTCCCTTGGGAGCTGTAGCTTCCCTTGGGGAGTCATATCCCACACAAGGAGCTACCTCCCCAATGCTTATGCAATAGTTCAAAATGGAACACTCAGCCTTTCATTTCATTTACAATGTCTTTTGAATATTTATTTTTAATTATATTTGTATTGATGTGTGTGTATGTATATATATATATATATATATATATATAATTTGGCAGATAAGGGCATGGTTCAGTGGTCAAGTTGTACAATTGTTGTGGTGGCCACCAACCGTTGGGCCAAAGATCTTGTAGGACTTGTGCCTTCACTGGGCTAACGTGCTCGCAGGATATGTGCCTTTGCTGAGTTTTCATGCTTGTAGGTTGTGGGCCTTTGTTGGGCCAATGAGCTCACGGGTTTGAACTTGATGATAATCCCTTGGGAACTAAGACCCACCAGTAGTGGTCTTGGTGATAAAGCCTTGGGAAGAGATCCCCTGTAAGGGTCTCTCTAGGCTCGGACCACGCTAAAACCTGAGTTTCTCAATCAAAAAAATATATGTTATATCTAATTGCATGTTCCAAAAGTATATATATACACATACATACATATTGAAGGAAGTTGTTTGTCATTGATGTCAAAAGAGTGTAGTTATTTTGCCTTCATCAGTCCACATGCAGATACATCAAAGTGATAGATAGATCATGTAGATCAAAAGGTTACTAAAGTTCACAAGAACTTGTAGATGTTCATCATGCTTTGATATCTCAAGAGTTGCTTTGGTTGGTTGTTCATAATATACTATGATATGTATGATATGTTGATAAATGAAGCCAAGGATTTGTTCATCATTGAATTTTTCTTGATATTGATCATGAGTCAAAACAAGAATATTTTGAAGCATAATAGACCTTCATGCTTACCTTCTTCATAACATGGGTTGTCCAGGCTTGAGGATACTTTTGCATGTTGAAATATGTTTTGATGTTCTATTATTAATGCATGGAAAAGGTATAAAAGGTATAGTGTGTTTATGCATAAAAGAAAGGTATGTCTATGCAATGCAGAGAATTTACTTCAGTTTGATGGTGGCAGTAGTCTTTTTTATCACCTCATCTATTTGATGTATGTTTGAGTTATTGCATATCAGGATTTTTGGTAATATAGTGTTCTTGACAAGGTACAAGGTGACAGGAAGGTTTTGCTCATCCAGGCTTGAACATCAGTTCATCAAATCATATTTTTAGTGTGTCATTGAAGGAAGGTTGTTGGCATTGCAGGTTGATAACTTAAAGAGTTTCATGCTTCAAAGAGGTTCTAAACTACAAGACTAAACCCTAGTTTCATTTCTAAAACCCTAAAGCATAAAGCATAAGCTATAAAGTCTTAGCCATTGTTGCTTTATTATCTATTTTGAAGGTGACTTCCAATAGCCGGTAGTCAGTGACTTAAGTTCATCTTCCTCGTTGAGGAACTGACCCTTCTACCCTAGGGAACTAGTAACTCCTGGAGACTCAAAAGGTTTTGTGCGCTAAAAAGAAATCGAGGGTTATCATTCATTATCACTTGGGCACAAGATCTGAAATTGAGGGTGGAAGCTTAAAAACATTTAAAATGCCAACAGTCAATTCATTTGCTTAAGATTGACGGGCAGTGTGCTATGATTGTTCATGTTCCATTTCTCAATGAACAAAGAGGGCCAGGAAATTAAAATGTGGGCTTTGAATGATGTTTTTGAAAAAAAATGTTGATGATTTGAATTCTCTGAGAACATACCTACATACTCATAAGGAATCCCAACAGTTGAATGGTTTAAGAATTCTTTGAGAGACATTGAATTAAAAAGGTGTTTTATAGACCTTATGATAGTAGAAATGTAGTTTCAAAAGGTTATGTATGGAGATCAATATGATGAGGTATTTATCATAATGCTCTGCAGAAGGAAATGTTTGGAGTGTTGGTGAAGACTATATTGAAGTATTTCAGATAGGATCTCTAACTCTTATTCCTTCAGTGATAACTATATGATGAAAGATTGTGATATGTGTTGAGGAGATAGGCATACATGTAAAATTCATGAAGTATGGTGATGAGATTATGTGTTTTTTGTAGTCTTGAAGGTATGGCATGTTTGATGTATAATAGATTATCCCTGTGTATTGATTAAAGGTAGATTGGAAGGAAATTTAAAGGGGTTGAAGTTGTTTGCAAAAGAATTAACATGTGTTGCAGGAGATATTAAGGCTCACTATGTTGTGTTATCACTCTCACATGAATTTGTATGTGTGTTGATGAAGGATAAGTTATTCAGTGTATTGAAGTGAATCAGGGTATCCCCTGAATTAATCTTTCTTTCTTATATACTTGTATCATCCAGTGAGGCTTGCTTGGTTAGTGAGACCTATTTATATCTAGTGAGGCTTGAATGTAACCAGTGAGACTTTTGGTTAAGCCAATGAGGCATTTTCGGGTGTTTTTCCTTCTCCTTGAGGGTTTTCTACTCATGAAATTTATTGTGTCATGGTCTCAATTGATGTGTGATCCATCTGTCTTTCATGCTTGAACATTCAGTCTTATGTGTTGTTTAGTATTTGATTTCTTACTTTGGTAAAGTACACTATGAGTATCATTACTTTCTATTTTCAAGTTTGAAAAGAAGTAAATGAATTGTTTTTGTCTACAACACTGATTCACCCCCCCTCTCAGTGTTGTATGTACTCCAACAAGTGGTATCAGAGCATAGGTTCCCTATAGAATTCTAACCAGCTTGGGTAGGTCTTGATATTGGAGTACCATGGGTAAGTGTAAAAGAAATAGAGAAAAGAAAGATGCCAAGCAAAAGGTTAAACAACAAACCCCAATCAAGTCATGTGATGAGTTGTTGTTTGAGCCATCCCTGAAAATTGACACAAAGTGTGATAAAGAAAATGACTTTGCTGTTGAGATTGATGATAAAGAAGGAGACCTCTTTATGGATGAAGATGGATAGGAGTTTGATGAAAATGATTGTGAAGTTGATTTAGAAGGAGAACTTTTGTGTTCCTTAGATCAGATCAAGCAACTTAGAAAGGAGAATCAGAGATTAGAAGACCAACTTACACAAGAAAAAGATTCCAAAGATAAGGTATGTTCAGATTTTGCAAAAGTTTCCTTAGAGTTTAAAGAGGCAAGAAATTAGGTTGTTAACTTAAGAGACAAGTTGATGAATCTGATAAACTAATTATTTGTCTAAAGACTGAAATTGAGGAAGCCAAAAGAATAATAGATGTAACAAAATCTGAACATGAGGTGAAAAGAATTGAATGTCTGAAATTAAAGGCAGAAATTGTCAATCTAAGAAAAGATTATGAAGGTCTCAAAGTTCTATCCAAGAAATATCAGAAGTTTGAAGAAAGCACAAACAAGTTGAATAACATGTTGAGCAAACAAAAGCATTACAAGGACACTACTAGTCTAGGTTATGAAGGAGAGTGTTCCAAAGAAAGAAATGAACCTAGGAAGAAGATGGACTTAAGTTATCATGCCACTACTCCTAAAGATGAAGGGAGGAGGACAATCAGGTTCACAAAATCTCTACCTACTAGGCAATCAATAAGGTACATTTACTCTTAATTTCATGGTTATTGTTATTCATGTCATGTTTATGGCCATAAAGCAAGGAATTATAGGATGTTTGAAAGACATGATCATATCAGGAATGTCAATAAGAGTTTCTATAGCATGCCTAGAAGAAATTATTCTTTCTTTGCTCTAGACAACATCATATGTTATAAGTGCAACTCTCCTGGGCATAGAGCATATTCTTGTAGAAATGGATTTATGGAACCACCTAGATATGTCAAGAAGACAAATACTTTGAGTAAAAGGAAGTTGCAGGAAACAAGGAGCAAGTGGAGAAGGAAACATCCCAAGAAGACAAGCATTCAGAAAGTTTGGAGAAGAAAGCAAAACCAGGAGAAGGATGTGTCTAAGCTTGTGCATACTACACAAGAAACATCTCTAAGTGCATAAGGAATAGCATGTAGTAAGGGGGAAGCACTGTAAGTCATATCTTTTTCCCTTAGGTGAAAAGGTGGCCTATAACAAGTTTGTTATGGATCAGTTGGCACTTACTTATCTCTGACAAGAACAAGAACAAGGAACTCTATTGATGCTTTGTCTCCAATGATACCTCTATTAGAAAGTCATAACAGACATGTTGTAGGAGTGTGTTCAAGACAAGAAGTTTTATGTGTCAAGACAGTGTATGTTGATAGTCTTATGTTGATGATCTTAGTTCATGATCTTGTTTCAAGCTTCATGTATCAATCACAAGAGTACAAGTGTTGATGATGATCACAATTAGGAGTTGATTAGAAGATTGTTCATCTTGGTCTCTCATTCTTTGGGATGTTCAAAGTTCACAAGAGTTGCTTCTTGTTACAATGTCTTCAATGCTTTGTGTCTTCGACAAGGAATATTCAATGTATGGGTTATCATGCTCATGATCCAAAGTTAGGATTTCAAGTTGTTGTCAAGAGATAGATTGATCAAAGTAAAGGTTGAAGAGGTGTGCAGTGGTTTACAATCTTGAATGTTGAAATGAACAGTACATTGGTGTGTCTTGTTGCAATGGACAGTGCTCTAGCAGTTGAATGGACAGTGCTATAGACAAAATGTTATGGATAGGAATAGTAGAATGACAGTGGCAGTTGAAGTAAATGGTTTGATGAAAAATGAAGGTGCAGTTTAGTGCAAGTGTAGTGCAAGACAACAGGCGAAGATTGTGTATTTAGGACAGAAGAAGAGTTTGGTTTGCAGAGTGTTTTTGAATTTGTGGTGTGTTTTCTGACTGTGAAATGACAATGTTTCACATAGTGGTTTATGAGAAGTTCAGTACGGTGAGCACAGTACTTTGACAGTAGTAGTCAATGCCTCTCTCTTTGTTTGATGTCAATGGCTTGTTTTTTTTTCTCAATGAAAGTGGACTCCATGATGATGACCACATACTATGGTAGAGGTATGGTGATTAGTTGCATAATGATCTTGATCATCTTCCATGAGCTTAATGATCTCTGACAGTGCTATGTTCAGTGGTTTTAATGGTTGGTGTGAAAGTGTTGAAATAGTGAACAGTGGCAATGAACTCTATCAATGCTAATGTTTCTTGTGGTAGGGTAGTAAATGTGATAGTTCAATGAGTTTATACTTGGAAGCAGGATAGTGGTATAGTCATGTTGCCATGTTGCCATGTTGTTCTCAGTCAATGGTACATGACAATGAATAATGTTAATGTTTATAGGTGTTCTTGATCAGTGATTGATAGTGGACAAGTATGCTATGTTTGCATAAATGATTATTGCACAATCTTTATTTGTTTGATGACAATGGTCTTGAAAATGTGGACAATATTTCAGTATTTCACATTTTCAAAACAATGGTTCAGTGTTGTATAATACAGTGATATATCACTAAGTGTGAAATATTCTAGTAGTGTACTTTGAGATGACAGTATACTTTGATATATCATATCTTTAGGGGGGGCTTTTTATGACATTTATCATTGGACAAAGGGGAAGACTTGTGAATGACAGGGCTTTATGTTAGCAATAGCCCCTCATTTTGATTTGACCTTGTTGAATGCTATTGCAGATACGGTGCTCAATGATATTTGACTGACTTGGTGCTTTGATATCCATGTGATAGTGACTTGAGGTTAGTACAGTGGATAATTTAATATCTTAACTTTGTCTTTAAGGAAGTGACAAAATTTCTTGTGTGGCTTTGAAACACTTGGAAATCATACTTTAGAACTTGGATGGATTATGCTTGACATAGTAAGTCTATGCAATATGCTCTTATGGAGATGGTGAGTGCTTCTGCCCTATGTTCTCAGTATGGTTTTTGACAGGACCATGTTCTTATGTTGTAAGGACAATGATGAATCTTTTCATTGACAATGGTATTTGGAGTTGACAACAGTCTAATTTCAATCTTGGTGCTCTTTGTGATAGCTATGATGGTAGTGGTTCTTCAATCAAACTGACTGATGAATATGTTAATGCTTTCAATGAGCTAGTCATGATGTCTTGAGTTGTTGTTTTTTGCTGCAATATAAAGTAGCCAATGTCTACTTGGATAATTTTTTCAAACTCTGAGGATAGTATATTGGCAAGGTATGATCTTGTATATTGTCAAGATTGTCTGGTAAGTTTGTAGTTGTCTTTATCAGTGGCAAAAGTTCTCAGCTTAACAGATTGACAGTGCTGCAGAGTTTTTCCAAAATGTAGTTGATATAGTTGTTTGGTTAGTTCTAGTAATTCCTAAAGCTTCCATGACACAGTGATTGGTTGATGGGTATAAATAGAGGTTTGAAAGTATTGGTTTATGATTTTTTATTTGCATTATCTTTGGTTGCTTGGTTCTTATCTCAGTCAATGGTATGATCATGAATAAAGTGACAATGAAAGGTATTTTTATCCTCATGATACATGATAGTGAATGGCAATGGTTCTAATTTGTTTTAGTCTAGATCTCTTGGAGTTTGTGTTATGTTTCTATCATATTGGATTTGGTTCTATCTCTTCATCAAGAGTTGTTGTTGGGTTGGGTTTGCTTTGATGATCATGTTTAAGGATGATTATACTTAAACTTAAGGTGTATTCACATAGTGACCTTGATCATTATTCACATGGTGACCTTCAGTGAAAGTGGTAGTATTTTTGTCACTTGTATGCTCCTTGTTTGGTCTACTATTCATTTCATTCTCTTGTTTTGACAATGTTACATCACAGGGGGAGCTTCATGTAAACAAGAGATATGGTGCAATGCCTTTGTCATTAGACGTCAAAGGGGAGGCTTGATTTGTTTTTCCATCAATGACAAAGGGAAGATTGAAGGAAGTTGTTTGTCATTGATGTCAAAAGGAGTGTAGTTGTTTTGCCTTCATCAGTCCACATGCAAATACATCAAAGTGATAGCTAGATCATGCAAATCAAAAGGTTACTAAAGTTCACAAGATCTCCAAAAGGTCAAAAGCTTCACAGGAACTTGTAGATGTGTATCATGCTTTGATATCTAAGGAGTTTCTTTGGTTGGTTGTTCATAATATACTATGATATGTATGACATGTTGATAAATGAAGCTAAGGAGTTATTCATCATTGAATTCTTCTTGATATTGATCATGAGTAAAAATAAGAAGATTTTGAAGCATAATAGGTTCATGCTTACCTTTTTCATAACATGGGTTGTCCAGGCTTGAGGATACTTTTGTATGTTGCAATACGTTTTGATGTTCCATTATTAATGCATGGCAAAGGTATAAAAGGTATAGTGTGTCTATGCATAAAAGCAAGGTATGTCTATGCAGTGTAGAGAATTTACTTCAGTTTGATGGTGGCAGTAGTCTTTTTTATCACCTCATCTATAATGATTGATCATTGATGTATGTTTGAGTTATTGCATATCAAGATTTTTGGTAATATAGTGTTCTCGACAAGGTACAAGGTGACAGGAAGATTTTTCTCATCTAGGATTGAACATCAGTTCATCAAATCATATTTTAAGTGTGTCATTGAAGGAAGGTTGTTAGCATTACAGGTTGATCACTTAAAGAGTTTCATGCTTTAAAGGGGTTCTAAACTACAAGACTAAACCCTAGTTTCATTTCTAAAACCCTAAAGCATAAAGCATAAGCTATAAAGTCTTAACCATTGTTGCTTTATTGTCTATTTTGAAGGTGACTTCCAATAGCCAGTAGTCAGTTACTTAAGTTACAACTTAAGTTCATCTTCCTTGTTGAGGAACCAACCCTTCTACCCTAGGGAACTGGTGACTCCCAGAGACTCAAAAGGTTTTGTGTGCCAAAAATAAATTGAGGGTTATCATTCATTATCACTTGGGCGCAAGATTTGAAATCAAGGGTGGAAGTTTGAACACATTTAAAATACCAACGGTCAGTTCACTTGCTTAAGATTGACGAGTGGTGTGCTATGACTAGTCATGTTCAGTTTCTCAACAAACCAAGAGGGCCAGGAAATTAAAATGTGGGCTTTGAATGTTATTTTTGAAAAAAAATGTTGATGATTTGAATTCTCTGAGAACATACCTACTCACTCATAAGGAATCCCAACAGTTGAATGGTTTAAGAATTCTTTGAGAGACATTGAATTAAAAAGGTGTTTTATAGACCTTATGATAGAAGAAATGTAGTTTCAAAAGGTTATGTGTGGAGATCAATATGTTGAGGTATTTATCACAATGCTCTGTAGAAGGAAATGTTTGGAGTATTGGTGAAGACTATATTGAAGTATTTCAGACATGATCTCTAACTCTTCTTCCTTCAGTGATAACTATATGATGAAAGATTGTGATATGTGTTGAGGAGATAGGCATACATGTAAAATTCATAAAGTATGGTGATGAGATTATATGTTTTTTGTAGTCTTGAAGGTATGGCATGTTTCGATGTATAATAGATTATCCTTGTGTATTTATTGAAGGTAGATTGGAAGGAAATTTAAAGGGGTTGAAGTTGTTTGCAGAAGAATTAACATGTGTTGCAGGGGATATTAAGGCTCACTATGTTGTGTTATCACTGTCAAGTGAATTTGTATGTGTGTTGATGAAGGGTAAGTCATTCAGTGTATTGAAGTGAATCAAGGTATCTCCCTGAATTAATCTTTCTTTCTTATATATTTGTATCAGCTAGTGAGGCTTGTTTGGTTAGTGAGACCTGTTTGTAGCCAGTGAGGCTTGAATGTAACCAGTGAGGTTTTTTGTTAAGCCAGTGAGGCATTTCCGAGTGGTCTTTCTTCCCCTTAAGGGTTTTCCACTCATGAAATTTCTTGTGTCATGGTCTCAATTAATGTATGATCCATTTGTCTTTCATGCTTGAACATTCAGTCTTATGTGTTTTTTAGTATTTGATTTCTTACTTTGGTAAAGTACACTGTCAATATCATTACTTTCTATTTTCAAGTCTGAAAAGAAGTAAATGAATTATTTTTGTCTACAACACTGATTCACCACCCCCCTCTTAGTGTTGTGTGTACTCCAACACATATATATACAAATATATATACATATATATCTTATAGTTGTATACATATCACTACATCTACATTCATTCACAATTACTTTTATTCAAATTGTACAAAATCAATATATTTGAAAACTAGATGCCAGAAGATAAGTCATTTCTTTCTAGTCACATCAGATCTTTATATATAGAAAAGACATAGGATGTTCAAATAGTAATTAATTTTATTTTGATGGATATGACTCTAGTTCCTAAACTATATAGATGAAATATAATTAAGTGTACTATGAATGCGTACAAATTATAACTCATTTTAGTATTTTCTTTTACATGATGAATGGTCAAGAATAGTTTTGTTTTTATGGATTAATTTTTTCCTTACTAAATCTAGAGGGCATTGCCACCAGATTAGTTAAATTTTTCTCTTGAACATTTGCTAGTAAAATTTCTTTCCGAGCTATGCATCTTGCCACTAGCAAATATTTATATTGTACAAGAATGAGTAAATATAATCTAGACACTATATGCTCTCATCTTGCCCTCTGTTAGTGCCTGAATTGACTGAAAGTTTTTGAGCAATTTCCATGCAGGCACTTTCCCTAAGTATCCAAAAAATGTTCTAAGTGTTGGACCTCCTCAGCATTTTTTCAGCTTCATCATCATATTTTCTTGAGGAGGAGGTCATCATCATCATGTTTGTTTCGATGAAGGTCAGCATCATCATGTTTGCTTCGACTTGTTTTTCATCGTCATCATCATATTTTATTATCGGGTGATGTTTGGATATCATCCTGATCCTGCTGATGAGCTACAGTGCGCCCTGATTTGCTTGCGGAGGTGATTTTTCAAGCATCCGGTGATCTTCCATTTATCACCTTGCCCAAACATGATGATGATGTTGCCCCGATTTTCTGAAGGGGTTATTCTCTAAGTTGTTCGACCTGACTTGTTTTTTCCTAAGGGTCGTCGTCATCATCATCATATTTCCAGTTATCACCGTGTTGCTTGCAAGGGTCATCATATTTTTTGCCTTCATGATATTTCACCGGGGTGATATTTTTATCATCGGGTGATCTTGGTTATGATCATCCTGATGATGTTGTTGAAGAGTTCTAAGTGCGACCCGATATTCACTAGGGTCATCATATTTTGAACGTCAGGATGATCTTAGTCAATATCATCCTGATGATGTTGTATCACTTCTTGTTCGTTGTTTTGTCATCCTGATGATGCTGACGTCATCCTTATATCAGGGTGATATCTTTTTCTCTGCCTATCTGCATCATGATATTTCTGAAGGAGGGGGTGACATTTTCATATCACCCGGGTGTATGTTTGTTCCAGCGTCGTGATGATGCTGATGTCAAGGAGATATCCGCCTGCCGGCTTCATGCATTATCTAGTGGGGGTGATCTTTTCAAGCATCATCATATTCATCTATCGCCCCGATCTTATAGTGGAGCTACAGTGCAACCTGATATTTGTGCATCAGGATGATATTTCCAAATATCCAGTTGTCTTCCGAATATCATCCTGATGTTAATATGATGATAACGTCATCAAGGTCCGGGGGGGTCGTATTTCTAACACAGATCATCTTGTGGAGATCTCCCGATATTTGCAAACATGATGATGACGTCATCCGGATATGAGGAGGTTCGCAGTAGGCAGATATGATGATGATGTCAGCAGGATATGATGATGACATCATCAGGATGTTCATCGGCCAGACTTTTGGTATAAGCTCAGCAGGAGGATGTTCCTCCGATGGATCAGGTTGTGCCGATGAAGGCGATTATCATGCAGGTTATATTGCGATATGATGCTGACGTCAGGGTGATATTTCAAGCGACAGGATATCATGCTGCTGGAGGATGATGATGATGAAGTCTTATACTAGTGTCGTCAGGAGCAAAAGCACCGACATGATATATGCTCATGACCTAGTATATAAAGTGTTAATGAGGTTGCTGCGGGGTGCATGTGGGATAATTGTATCCTGCATTTTCAAACATCATGATGATGAATCTCGGTGGGAAATGGTTGCGATTAACTATCTGATGTTCTTCCCAAGGCCGCGGGTTGGTGCGCCATTAATGGCGATTGTTGCAGAGGTATGGGCGATGGCGTGGGCTGATCTAGTACCCGGTTGAAGATCTGGATCCCTAGGCGGTGGCGCAGGGCTCGAAAAATCTTCCTGTCTCCTCCCCTACCTGCTGCATTAATGTTTGAGCGCCATTTTTATGATACTGTGTATCTGGCGGGATTTTTGGTCAACCTGGTAGTTAATGCTGAATACACCCTCCTGCTATATAATGCAGACGGTGTTATTCATTCAAGGTTGTTGAAAGTTGAGGATTTTTGGCTCTGTAATCCAAAACCAGCTGATCTGGTTGCTCTGTACAGTCTAACTTGTGAGTTTATGTATCTCCTGTTGTACGACTTGGCATGAATCCACTGATTTCATGGTTGATCTTATATGAGTAATGCTATCTTAGCATGTGTTGTGTTAATTCTGTCTCCAGTATTGCATGTATTCTTCTTCTGGATCTGGATATTTGCATAATGTTTAGATTCTAGTGCATAGAATTCCTATGTTGAATGTCTGATCTTTTAACTTCTGCTCAAGGGGCAGATTAAACTGTTTTCAAGTTGAACATTGGGAAGGGTATACTGCAGTAGGGATGCCATAAGTAGAGATAACTTAACACTTTTTCATTGGGAGATATCTGTAAGGCAGATATCATGTGTATCCCCCTGAAATCCAGTTTTAGCTATTCATGCTGATCATTCACAGGTGTATGTCTACCGACTCCAAGCCCTGGATAGGCACCAATCATGCTGTGTTCTTGTGTTATACACCATGTCCAGCTTTGCATCCAAAATTCAAACTAAAGCATTTCATACTTCCACCTGTTAGTTGTAGGAGTAGGATTAGGAATCCCCTGCATGCTCTCATACCCAACCAAACATCATGTCCAAGAATGTTGCCAGCCTTGTGATCTATCATGCAGATCTTGGTCCATACATGAGAGTATTCTGCCTGTTGTTGTCAAGTTAGATCCTTCTATCTTTGAGCTAGTCAAGGTTACATCTTGAGTTATAGGGATACCCCCCTTGGTGCGACAGAACCAGAAGTGAAGGGGAGGCAGCTCACGCAACCTCCTGTATTTAGTTGGCTGAATCTGCCTGTGCATTAGAAGTGGCAAACCCTAGTGCTGATTCAGAAGAAAAACCAACAAAGTAGCGACTCTACTGGGGACATCAATGTCATATCCATGAAAGTTTGAGTCCACAAGATTAAAAAATTAGACCTGGAAACTGTTTGTTGCAGAAAAAAAAAAGGGTTGTATATGTGACTCTACTGGTGGATGACCCAGAAAGAAAGAAACCAATTTGCAGCTTCAGCTTGTTTGAAGCTCATTCCTCTTCAAGGAGGTGGCGACTCTGCATCAAAGAACCTGATAAAAGAACAAAATCAGCCAAAGAAGAATTTGCAGCTTCTGCAACATATCCAGGTATTTCATATTGTTTGACAGACTCCCTATTTGGTGAGATAGCACTGGTTAAAAGGGGAACATTGGTGAAAGCAGAGCTTGCATGCTTCTATTAGAACTTACACTGTATTTCAAAGAGCATGCAATGTTGTTCAAAAGACTCATTTAAAGGACTTTAGGAAAGTTTGAAAAAAACAGTCTAAACTTTGAGTGCCTAAAGTCATTGTTTGTAGAAAATCT
This sequence comes from Cunninghamia lanceolata, assembly GCA_027924645.1. NCBI lineage: Eukaryota > Viridiplantae > Streptophyta > Pinopsida > Cupressales > Cupressaceae > Cunninghamia > Cunninghamia lanceolata. The sequence continues at coordinate 236,041 of BSBN01000737.1, read as the reverse complement.
GAGTAGAGAGGAGGGTTGCAATAACATAAAGGATGTATTATCTGCCTATGCACCCCTGTGAAGTGTCAAATGCAAAAATGTATAGTAGTCAGTCCCAACAATGTAATAAAAGAAGTTTCAACATAGACAGATATAAGCCCATAGATTTCAATGGCATTTGTGGCTATCCAAATGCTTTTCCACCTAAAATCAGAAATTTTTTGCCTAAATTCAAGGGTATAAAGGATGAATCAGCTGAGAGACACTTGCAGCAGTTCATGAATGTGATAGATGACTTTGAGATTGACCATGAGGATGTGGTTATGAGATTATTTGTTCAATCTCTAGATGAAGATGCAAGGGACTGGTTTTCCTACCTTCCAGCTCACTCTGTCCACTCTTGGCATGGTTTTAAATCTGCATTTCTAGTACAGTATGGTGAAAGAGTTTCTGAATATGCAGCTATTAGTGACTTCATGCACATCCATATTGAAGAAGATGAGTTGACCCCAGCCTTTAACCTCAGATTTATGAGGGCATTGAATAGAATTCCAGAATGCATGAGACCTAATGATGCACTGTGCTTAGTTATCTATTTGGGAGCCTTTGATAAGAAAATGAGTTACAGATTAAGAGACAAGGAGCCCACCACATTGCATCAGGCACATCAGTTTGCATTGGATATTGAAAACAATTGGAGGTATGGAATACAAAAGGGTTATTTCTCTGAAAATTTTTGTTGTCCTGCAGCCCCCAGTGTTAATGAAGGATTTAATTCAGGTATTGACAATGAATGTCATAGCACTCACACCCCTGTTGTCCCAGTTTTTGCATCATTCCAAGTAGATGATGTTTCTATCATAGAGGAGGATGTCCTTTTTTGCCCAACAAGTGAAGTTGAAAATAATAATTTTTCAAGTAAAATTTGCATACCAGTCCTAAACAAAGAGCCTTCATGTTTAAATGATCCAGTTGTGCAGAGTTGTGATCATATGGATCAAGAATCAATATCAGTTTCATCAGGAAGTATTGGAGGGCTGGAAAATGATGCAGATTGTTCAACTTCAGAGTGCATTGAGACAGTAGCAATCTTGTATATGGGGCAATCAGTTGATAAAAATGATATCCATGACCAGTGCATGGATCAGGTTTGTTTTTCTTATGACTCTGGATCTGATAGTAATGAAGAAGAATTGGAATGTCATGAAGAAGAAGTAGAGGCCTTTGCAGTGAATGTTAATCCCCTTTATGATGAGCCTGCTGATGCATATGATGTTGTGAGTCTTGACTTTCAGTGGTGCAGGATTAACCCTTTGTTTGAGGATGATGATACTGATTTGCAAGCTGTGAATAATGAATGTTCATCATCACCTGATTCAGACATGTGCAACATTGGGTGTGTGGATCAGGTTTTGTTTTCAAAATCAGTAGATATTAGGGGTCTCATATTTTCTGAGTATTTTGAATTGTTGGATCAGCTGGATGAGTGCCTGATAATGTGCAGCAGCCAGATAAATGATAAAGAGTGCCAAGAGCAGTATGATGTACTGTCTGAGGGACATAACATACATGTGTTGCCTAATGTTGAAGAATATTATGTGTATGGTTACATGTCTACTTCTGAAATCCAAAATGACAGAGCTGAAAATGATGGTGGCAAGCTTTCAAAACTGGTGGAATATCTTTTTAAGCAGGTGACATTATGGGCAGATTATGCCAATCTTTTCAGTTGGGATTGGGATCTTTCAGCATGGAATCAGGCATTTGACAAGAAAAAATTATGGTTTTTCCTTTTTGGCTGCCCGGGGCCGCCAAAATAATGTTTAAAAATATTGTGTTTGGTGATGCAGATCATGATAACTTCATGACTCTATGCCCAATGGATAAGGGACTGGTCTAAATCCCAGAGATCTGGGGTTCTCGCTGCAGTCTTGCACCTGCACGTCCCCAGACAGAGCCACTGTTAGTGCCTGAATTGACTGACAGTTTTTGAGCAATTTCCATGCAGGCACTTTCCCTAAGTATCCAAAAAATGTTCTAAGTGTTGGACCTCCTCAGCATTTTTTCAGCTTCATCATCATATTTTCTTGAGGAGGAGGTCATCATCATCATGTTTGTTTCGATGAAGGTCAGCATCATCATGTTTGCTTCGACTTGTTTTTCATCGTCATCATCATATTTTATTATCGGGTGATGTTTGGATATCATCCTGATCCTGCTGATGAGCTACAGTGCGCCCTGATTTGCTTGCGGAGGTGATTTTTCAAGCATCCGGTGATCTTCCATTTATCACCTTGCCCAAACATGATGATGATGTTGCCCTGATTTTCTGAAGGGGTTATTCTCTAAGTTGTTCGACCTGACTTGTTTTTTCCTAAGGGTCGTCGTCATCATCATCATATTTCCAGTTATCACCGTGTTGCTTGCAAGGGTCATCATATTTTTTGCCTTCATGATATTTCGCCGAGGTGATATTTTTATCATCGGGTGATCTTGGTTATGATCATCCTGATGATGTTGTTGAAGAGTTCTAAGTGCGACCCGATATTCACTAGGGTCATCATATTTTGAACGTCAGGATGATCTTAGTCAATATCATCCTGATGATGTTGTATCACTTCTTGTTCGTTGTTTTGTCATCCTGATGATGCTGACGTCATCCTTATATCAGGGTGATATCTTTTTCTCTGCCTATCTGCATCATGATATTTCCGAAGGAGGGGGTGACATTTTCATATCACTCAGGTGTAAGTTTGTTCCAGCGTCGTGATGATGCTGATGTCAAGGAGATATCCGCCTACCGGCTTCGTGCATTATCTAGTGGGGGTGATCTTTTCAAGCATCATCATATTCATCTATCGCCCTGATCTTATAGTGGAGCTACAGTGCAACCTGATATTTGTGCATCAGGATGATATTTCCAAATATCTGGTTGTCTTCCGAATATCATCCTGATGTTAATATGATGATAACATCATCAAGGTCCGGGGGGGTCGTATTTCTAACACAGATCATCTTGTGGAGATCTCCCGATATTTGCAAACATGATGATGACGTCATCCGGATATGAGGAGGTTCGCAGTAGGCAGATATGATGATGACATCAGCAGGATATGATGATGACGTCATCAGGATGTTCATCGGCCAGACTTTTGGTATAAGCTCAACAGGAGGATGTTCCTCCGATGGATCAGGTTGTGCCGATGAAGGCGATTATCATGCAGGTTATATTGCGATATGATGCTGACGTCAGGGTGATATTTCAAGCGACAGGATATCATGCTGCTGGAGGATGATGATGATGAAGTCTTATACTAGTGTCGTCAGGAGCAAAAGCACCGACATGATATATGCTCATGACCTAGTATATAAAGTGTTAATGAGGTTGCTGCGGGGTGCATGTGGGATAATTGTATCCTACATTTTCAAACATCATGATGATGAATCTCGGCGGGAAATGGTTGCGATTAATTGTCTGATGTTCTTCCCAAGGCCGCGGGTTGGTGCGCCATTAATGGCGATTGTTGCAGAGGTATGGGCGATGGCGTGGGCTGATCTAGTACCCGGTTGAAGATCTGGATCCCTAGGCGGTGGCGCAGGGCTCGAAAAATCTTCCTGTCTCCTCCCCTACCTGCTGCATTAATGTTTGAGCACCATTTTTATGATACTGTGTATCTGGCGGGATTTTTGGTCAACCTGGTAGTTAATGCTGAATACACCCTCCTGCTATATAATGCAGACAGTGTTATTCATTCAAGGTTGTTGAAAGTTGAGGATTTTTGGCTCTGTAATCCAAAACCAGCTGATCTGGTTGCTCTATACAGTCTAACTTGTGAGTTTATGTATCTCCTGTTGTACGACTTGGCATGAATCCACTGATTTCATGGTTGATCTTATATGAGTAATGCTATCTTAGCATGTGTTGTGTTAATTCTGTCTCCAGTATTGCATGTATTCTTCTTCTGGATCTGGATATTTGCGTAATGTTTAGATTCTAGTGCATAGAATTCCTATGTTGAATGTCTGATCTTTTAACTTCTGCTCAAGGGGCAGATTAAACTATTTTCAGGTTGAACATTGGGAAGGGTATACTGCAGTAGGGATGCCATAAGTAGAGATAACTTAACACTTTTTCATTGGGAGATATCTGTAAGGCAGATATCATGTGTATCCCCCTGAAATCCAGTTTTAGCTATTCATGCTGATCATTCACAGGTGTATGTCTACCGACTCCAAGCCCTGGATAGGCACCAATCATGCTGTGTTCTTGTGTTATACACCATGTCCAGCTTTGCATCCAAAATTCAAACTAAAGCATTTCATACTTCCACCTGTTAGTTGTAGGAGTAGGATTAGGAATCCCCTACATGCTCTCATACCCAACCAGACATCATGTCCAAGAATGTTGCCAGCCTTGTGATCTATCATGCAGATCTTGGTCCATACATGAGAGTATTCTGCCTGTTGTTGTCAAGTTAGATCCTTCTATCTTTGAGCTAGTCAAGGTTACATCTTGAGTTATAGGGATACCCCCCTTGGTGCGGCAGAACCAGAAGTGAAGGGGAGGCAGCTCACGCAACCTCCTGTATTTAGTTGGCTGAATCTGCCTGTGCATTAGAAGTGGCAAACCCTAGTGCTGATTCAGAAGAAAAACCAACACCCTCTAAGGGATCTCAATGACCAAAAAGTGCTAGACTATATGTTCTCAAAATTTTAATTAAAGAAATTTTTTAAATCTTATTTTATTATATTTTATGTCCTTAACAAAAATACTATTGCAAGTATAATTTATTTCAATAAATTTTTCCTTATTCACATGTTTGATAGAATTTTTGTTCATTCCATTTAATTATTTTTAAATTTGACTTAAATAATTTTTTGAATTGTCTCTAAAAAGTCTTTCCTTTTATTTCTATTAATTATCAATTTCATTTATAAAAGAAAACAAATTAGGTTAGACTTTTATTGAATTGTTAGTGATTGTGTGTGTGTTATGCTCGAGTGAAAATTTGTGGATGACACTAATCAAGTTGATTTTATTTTAAACATTTATAATTTATAATGGAGAAGATACATTAGATCATATACAAGGAAATGATATCACTATACATTAGTATTGGCTCAAACATATGAGTAAGCAAGATCGAGATCCTTACTAGAAGCCACATAGAATATCATTAGATGACCAATCACCTACATCAGATAATATGCATCATAGAACCCCATCCATGAACTACTATTTCCTTCTCACCTATCCCCCTAACCTAGGATCAATGGAAACTTCCAAGATTAAGGACAATGGTACAACTAACTCAAGGAAAATCCAATACAAAATTGGTAGATAAATCTACTCATGTATATCAATCTTGAAGGACCAAAATTATAAGAAAATGACCTGAACACAAGCTTCAACTTGATAAGTCATGTAGACTCAATTGCAAGCCCTTAATTGGGTTATAAATTCCATCACAAAATAATTATTGGCTTCCACTTAAATAAAACACCATCATTGTTATAGATTGAACACAATCACTAAAATTAAATGGACCAAATACCATAACCTTTATAATCCTACCATTTTTTGACTTGGACATAAAGTATTAACAATCACCCATGAACCTCCACCAATTGTTAAACAAACATTCACAAAAATCGTGATGAACCCAACATACACAATCAACAATAGTTATAAGTCCAACAATCATACATATTAGACATGATCATAACTCTTTCCAAACTATCAAATAACACCCTATGACAATACAAAAGAATTGACCCCCCTTTTTATATTTAGTACCAAAATTAATAGCTTGATCGTAAGTGTAAGATTTGGTTGAAAAGTCACCCAAGAATGCACATGAGTGAAAGGAAAGAAAAGCTAGAAAATCATAAATGATAGAATAAATTGTATTCTATTCAATTGAAATGCAAAGTATACAATGAGATGAGATGCTCATATGAGAGCAATGGGCGAGTACATATAGGATATTCCACCAAAGAGATTAAAAACACAACCAACCGTTGGGATAAAGTGAAAAGGTCCCTAAGTAAACTTTACCTAGTGTGAAAAGGACCTAAGCAGATAACTAGCTAGGAAATGAACTAGATAGATAAAGTACCCCATTCACACTAACACCCCCCTTAAGCAGAACTTAGGGGGAAATATAGGTAAAGATCCCCTCAAAAAAAGGATAAGACCTAATGGGAAAAACTCCCCCCATGAGAGGATGAAGCAAAAAGGGCTAAGTGACCCCCCCTGAATAAATGTCTTGCACCCCTAAGAGAGATAGAAGATGGACATACTTTCTCTGAAGGGTTTGGTGAAGATATTTGCAACTTGCTTTGTTGTAGGATAATAGCACAAATTAATGACTTACTCCTAAATTAGCTCCCTAATAAAATGCATGTGGATCTCAATGTGTTTGGTCTGCTGATGATGAACCAGGTTCTTCAACATTTGGATGGCGCTCTAGTTGTCATAGTAGATGACTAATGGCATCTAAAAATTGATGCCAAGTTTAGTGAGTATATTCTGAAGTCAAATAACCTCAGTGGTGGCATTGACAGCCCCTGATACTCAGCCTCAATCGAAGAAAGAGTAATGGCATGCTGCTTCTTGCTCTACCAACAAATGGGACGAGAAGCAAGGTGAAAACTATAGCCAAATGTAGACTTTTATCATTAAGATCACTAGTCTAGTTAGAGTCTATATATCCAATCAAATTTGAACATATGCCTACTGCATAATGAATCCCATATCTATGAGTGCCCTATATAGTGTAGAATACATTTGGCAGCCTTCCAGTGATGCTCTTTTGGTTGTCATTAAGTACAAAGAAATGCCAACTATAAACAAAATATCAAGGTGAGTATGAGTCAGGTATATGAGGCTGCCAACAAGCTGATGATACAAACTAGCATCAACCACTGGTGTGAAACACTTCACCTCAAGCTTGACTCTAGATAGAAAGGGAGTCAGTGCAGGCTTACAATCAATGATGTGAAAAAAAGCTAGTAGATCAAGAGCATACTTGGGTTGTGCAAGAGAGATCCCAGAAGAGGTATGAGTGATCTTGATCTTGAGAAAGTAGTGCAAAATATCTAAGTCAATCAAGGAAAACTTGTCATGTAAAGAAGTCTTGAAACTTGCAATTATGGATGGGGTGCTCCTAATGACAATCAAGTCATCAACATAGAGAGCAAAGAAAAGAAGAGCATCCTCATGTCTCAAGATGTAGACATTTGGATCTAAGTGGCATCTGGAGAACCCAACCAAGAGAAGAAAAAAGTCCATCTTGGAATACCAAGCCTAAGGGGCTTACTTGAATCCATAGAGAGATTTCCTCAATCAACAAACCAGTGAAGAATCCTAAACAAGTCCATGTGGTTGCTACATATAAATCTCATGTAGATTCTTGTGAAGAAATGCACTGTTCACATCCATCTACTGTACTGCCCAACCATGAGCTACAAAAATAGAAAGTATTCTAAGGTGAATGGAGTTCATCTTGGTAATGGGGGAAAAGGTCTCAGTGTAGTTGACACCAAGAACCTATGAGAAACCTTTGGCCACATGCCATTCTTTGAACTTGTCAACTAATCTATTCGTTGCAAATTTGGTTTGATAGACCCACTTACACTGAACTAGTTTTCTTCCCTTAGGAAGTGGAACAAGATCCAACTTTTTGTTTCGAATCAAAGAGTTCTATTCTTCCTCCATTACTAAATCCCACTCAGTAATACCTAATGCTTTAGGAAAGTACTGTGGATCTAAAACGGTGGCAATGTAGGAATGTAATGTCCTAGTATTCTGATCGAGTCCTCCAAGTATCTGAAGGATCCCCAATAAGAGTGCAAGCCTATAGACTCAAGTGTCTGACGAACCTAACAAGGCATGGAAGGGGATGAAGAAGGAATGGAAGGGGATGAAGAAGGAGAATCCTCAACCTCAAAATCTAAACTCTAAGAAGGGGAGGATGGAACCTCATGAACAACCTTGCAAGTAGAGAAAGATGGAGGAAATCCTCTAAGTCACTATCATCTGAATCTGCTATGGAGGAAGGAAGAAGTGAGGATGAGATGGAAGAGCTTTCTTCAAAATACACACATCACTTAATGAAGAGCTCGTGTGTCTCAAGATCTAAGAGCCTAGATATCCTTTGACACCTTTAGGGTATCCAATAAAGATGAAAGGCTGACTCTGAGGTTCTAAGGCCTTGCACTTCTTTGAAGGAATGTGTGCCCATGCTAGGGAGCCAAAAACTCTAAATTGTAGCACAACAAGTTCCCTATCACACTAGACTTTAAAGGGAGTGATGACCTTCAATGCATAATGAGGAACTCTATTTTAGATGTGAGCAACACAGTTAATCGCTTCTACCTAATACTCAGGTGCAAGGGAGCATGTGTGGATCATGTAGCTAGCCATCTCTTTCAGGGACCTATTTTGCCTCTCTGCTACACCATTCTATTGTGGTGTGTAGGAAACAATATGTTGAAGATCAATCCCTTCAAGAGTGCAAAATTTCTCAAAACGATGGTTCACATATTCTCCACTATTATCTATGTGGAGAATTTTGATGCACTTCCCATATTGTTTCTCAGTACAAGCCTTAAATTCCTAAAACCTATCAAAGACTTCACTTTTTTTTGAAGAAAGTAGACCCGTCTATATCTGGAATCTAGTCATCAATGAAGGTGAGCAAATAGCGAGCCTTGCTAAAAGACAAGGATGGAAATGGACCCGCCAAGTCACTATGAACTAGCTCAAGGACTTTTGAAGCCCTCCAAGCCTTCCCTATGTCGAACTTGTCCTCAGGATGCTTTCCCAAGGCACAAGCTGAACAAACTCCATCTAAAAAACTAATACGAGGAAGACCTATGACCATATCCTACATGTTGAGCTGCTAAAGATAGTAGAAACTAAGATGGCCAAACCACTCATGCCATAGTTTGCTCATAGAATCTGAATGGGTGAGCAAACTAGTAGAATCAGAATCAAGTACAAAATGAGAGAAAGCATAGAGATGAGACTGATGATCAGACTTACCAACTACAAGGAGTCCATTATCTTCAAGATCCCTAATAGTGATGGAATTTGGAGTGAATTTGACTCTCCTTCCACTCTAGGTGATTTGGTAGACAGAGAGAAGGTTGGCTGATAGATTAGGTATACAAAGAAAATCCTCAAATGTACTAGTGTCAGTATCAACTAGACCTTTCCCGATGACATCCACTAGAGAATCATCCTCAATGAGAATGTGGAGTACAGAACAAGGCTCCAACAAAGAAAATTATTCTCTAATAGAACCCATGTGATGTGATGCACCTGAGTCAAGAATCCACTGTTGAGAAGAATTTACAGAAGCAACAAGTTTAGTATCTTTCCCTTTTCCTGATTTGGAAGGAGTAGAGGATTTATGAGCAACAGAGGAAGGTAGATTAATGTTGTTCTTTTTTAGAAGATGATTTAGCTCATCGATCTACTTCTTGTGACAAGAATGTTCCTCATGACCAACTTTCTTGTAGTAGCTACAAGTTGGCCTTTCCTTCTTTTGAAAATCCCCTTTGAAAAAGAGGAGTTGGAGTCTACTTTTGGAGTAGACAATGATTGTAACCTAGTATATGTGTGTGTGTGCACATGCTTTTTTAATGAATATATGATTTTTTACAAATTTTTAAAGTGGACACATCTTGAAAAATAAAAATTTGAGTGTGCTCCCCCCTAATTTTTTGCAAACTAATCAAAAATTATTTTCCTAATGTGTATAGAATAAAGTCAAGATTGTAAAAATGTAATTTGTTTCATATTCGGATAAAGGATAAAAAAATGACACCCAAAAAGTTATACGTAAGTTTTTGAAGAAAAATGAAGACACTAGCAAAAGAAATTAAAGATCAAAACTTTAACATATTTGAAATGTAGACAAAATTACATGGTTAGAAAGGTAAAAGAAAGTTTGACATTATTGTGACATTTTTTTCAAAAAAATGTGCAAACCTAATGAAATACACACTCAACATTTACTCATTTTTCCATGTTTTATACAAAACACATCTTTGGGCACCTTACATGAAGGCCCAACCCTTGGGCTCATATATCCAAGTCAAATCCAAGCCCGAGGGTGGGATTCCAATTGTAACATGCCACTTGTTCTACCAACTAAGATTCACTAAGTTTAACTTAAAAGTAAATAAGTCGTGAATTCATAACAGGAATAATAAAAAATTTCCTCTGAACATTTGATATAATGCATATTTGAAACAAATTTCAAACTTCTATTGCATAACCAAATTACATTTCTCAATAAAAGAATTCAATATTCAACTTTTAAAACTTTTTTTCATAAATTACATAGAAGCTTCAAGAGCTTAACTAATAAATAGAATCACATATTTGTATACTTGTCTACCTTCAATATTCCCGACCACCAACTAGATGAAGGGAAGCATCACTCAAATGATTTACCTCCAACCACGGATTATCTGCGGTCCCCCGCACATTTACCCAACAGGTAAATGGCCCTACCCTTCAACAAAGGGATTGGTATAGCAACCTCAAAGTTAAGCCTAATTTGAGCAGGTGTTGTGTCCGACATTAACTAGTACTATCATACTATAGCTACAACCATCAAAATATGACATCTCTACTTAGTAATGCAAACCTGGAACACAGTGAAGCTAGACAGTGTAAATGTTGGCTATTTACACCACTTTGGCCAAAGTTTTCTTCGTCTCATTTTCACCCACCCTTCTATCTCATCTGGGAAAGACGACAATCTCTATACTAGGTTATCTACCTCTTCCATGGATCGCATATCCCAAGGTTAACCTATTACATGCTTTACTATGATACATATATCAAAGTAATACCACTTGAATCCTATTCTCACTATCTTTCCCCTTGTACAATTTTCCTATATAAATACCAATCAATGAATGAGTCACGATACTATCTAGGTAAAAACCAAACCATAGACACTATCTCACATTCACAATACACTTTTACTAACTAGATATATGTATATATATTATTAATTAATAAACATTCACCTCGATAATTCAACATTGCAATCACATAAAACAATACATTACATAACATTTTGAAAACATGAAAATCATAAAGAAGGAGAAATAAATCCCATGCCTTAGAATATAGCTCCAAATGGATCAAAGACTCTTTTGCCTACGTCCTTCCAACACTCTAGATCGCTCCTCCAAATTAGACAATTTACAAAAGCAAAAATGACAAACTTTCAACACTTACGCAAAACTCAAATTTAAAAAGGAAAGGCTCTTGATTAGATAATGGTGCAATTAAAAATGAGGGAGAGTGCCCCTTTTTATACTACAACTATTTCAAAAATGTCGATATAATGTCAACATGCTTAACCAACTCAAAAAATGTTGACACTATGAGGACATGCTTACAAAATCTAAAATTAGTTTATAAAAACAAAACTACCTTCTAAAATAGTGTTAGATATAAATTAAAAAAAATAAAATTATTGACAATTCACAAGGTTTAAGGGGCCCGCGTGCCAAAATGGTTAAAAAGCTTTACAAATTGAAAGAAATTTAAAAGGTTTATGGTGGGTGGCGTGCCTTAAGAGTTTAAAACATAACCAATAAAACCTTAAACACCATTCCTTTAAAATATAAGATACGTATCCCTTTTTCTAAAAAGAACTTTAAAGCTTAGTTTTTATTATAATAATAATCACTTTTTTACTAAACATTTATAATTCTTATTATTTATTTTATTATCTTTATTATTATTACTTTTTATAAAACTATTCTTTTATTATTATTATTTTTTATTAAATCTATTATTTATATAATCTTATTGTTTTAATTAACATAAAACAATAATTACAAAAACCAAATTCTGCAAAATAATAAAATTATATTTCCGCTATTAAGAGAAAATAATAATAATATTTATATTAAATACATATATAAAGAGAGACTATAAATATATAATTATCATCGTAAAATCAAATATATTTCGTAACTAAAAATGCATATAAAGTTGTAAAATCTTCATAGACTTATCGTCGAAAAACACAAGAGAGACGATAATTCTTGCATAGGCCAAATTGATATCTCCATATCTATGAGTAATATGCTCATGAATATACGTAGGTACGTCTACCTACATATGTTCATGCCCATATCAACTCACGTATAAGAACGTATCATGGACTTGCCCGAGCATTAATTAACTCAAAGAAACCAAACACTAAACAACATGCATGTTCAAACATCCAATCAAGACTCAAGATACACAACTCAGATCACTTACCACTACTCACACCAACTTGACTCAACCTAGGTCAAATTAGGATGTGTGTGTGTGCTGCTCAGTTTAGACTTCTCTTTTACGTTTACCAGACTAAGTCCTTCTCCTGAGTGATACCTCACCTCTTTTCTGGAGGGACAACTTGTTCTTGCATCCACTTAGATCATCGCAAGAGTAGTTAACTGATCAAAATATAATCATTAATTAACAATAACCACATTTAATACAAGACATTGCATTATTCTTTTTCTCATCATATTGCATTTAAGACAGATAACACACATAGATGCAAAGATTCATAATACTTTAATTTTCACAAAATATCCAATCTATAGTAAATGGATAAAAACACATTTACAGATGTAGAAATCCATAATCATTCACTTTCCAAACAATTAACCAAACTAGGTAAATAGTAAGTAGATAGAAACAGATGGGGTGTAACACCAATGCAAGTTTAAATAAAACACATCTGCATTATAATGTGCACGCATTATAAATTCAAAAATGAACATGTTTTCTTCTCTTTTAATAAAAAATAATGCAAGTGCATTATAATGTGATTGCATTATGGCTTAGGATTTCCAAGCCATCTGAAGCCATAATGTGCTCATGTTATGTCATATTTTACTTCAAATTCTTTTTGGCCACTTTTTGGTCCCTCATCTTGGTGCACATATCCACATCATCTACAAACTTGATCCAATAGTTTATGAAATTATGTTTTTCTAATTGCTTGATTTACCTTAGCTTCTTTTGCATTTATTTAATATCTAAGGATTGGCATTTTTATAAATACCTTAGGAGAGCTACCACTATGTCATAAGGGGACATGTTCTCCTAGATCAACTCATGGAAATGTATATACAAAATTAAAAACATCACCTTCTAGTCATGCATATGCTCCTAAGGATGCTTGTGCATGAGATCTAGATTCCTTTTAATAGTCCAATTGAAGTGTGAAATATGAAGGATATGTGAATATAGCTCTCAAATTATGGATGCCCAAAATGGATGCATTGACTTCCTTTAAATACAAGGACAACAATAAATTTTGCAAATTTGTGTTTAGTCAGTCTTTGGAGAGAATAGTTTTGGTATGAGTTTGCTCAAATCTGAAATTTTGAATTTGAATTTGAAAGGGTAAAGTCTAGGGGTTGAGGGTTGACCCCAAGACTATGGACTTGACCTAAAACCAAAAATGGGGTGGATCAAGGTGGTGGCTAGCATAAATATGGGAATGGGGGCATAGATAAGTGTATTTAGAATGTGTGAGCATAGAGATAAGATAGGGGATAGGTGCATATGGATGTGTATAAGGGATAGGTAGGTCATATAGGACAAGCCACTCTATTTTACACAAAATTATGTTGTTTATCAATATGTTGATATGTCCATATATCAAAGCACTCTCCTCAAAATGAACATAAATTAAATAATAAATGGCATGGATATACAAATTTCACCATTCCAATAATATTATTGTCCTTAAAAATAAAACATAATGAAAATCAAAGAACGATGATGGTTGGGCTCCACCAGATGTCATCCCAGACTCGCAACAATTTGGGGTTACAATTTGGGGTAACCCGGATGACAGGGATCCCCGTCTGCTAGAGTTGCTTTAGCTGCATGATTCTGATTAGTATTATGTTTTTATAATTTTTATTATGTAATTTTGGGTGAGTACCCGTAAACATTCTGGAACTTTCTGGGCTATACCCATATGACCTTCTTTGTAGGGTGTGCCTTTATACCACCCAAACCATTTTTTGTGAAAGTGTTTTTCTTATCTTATAATAATAATAATAATAATAAGTTTAACATAGATTAATTGCCTGATTTTATAGAGCTAGGCGCGGGGTATTTTCCAATTCAATTTTCTTTTGAGTCCAATATATCTGTAAAGTTGTCATGAATTCATTTTTTTTAAATTCTAGAACTCAAACATGAAAAAACGAGTACGGTTGTCCATACACGTCAACAAAAACAGTGGCACTTCGTGAAGAGGAGAACGGTATTAAATCTAGCAAAGAAATGACGCAGGGCAGAATTAAAATGCCTCAGCAATAATAAAATTCCATTGCGACATTTGACCAATCCAATTTTGAAAATTGTAATTATAAAGATTTCCAAAATTATTTTTTTATTCAATCAACATGTCGATCACCATTTTACTGTTAAAATGTTGATCTAGCATGAAAACCTGAACCCAAGGAAAATTGCAATAGCAAAGAGCACCGTTAGCGATCCTTTTACTCCAGGAACTAAAACAACTCTTCTGTTGCCCATATCTTTGTCCCTGCAGTTTCAATACTATTTTGTTAGTAATCATGCCCTAATTCAGTATAAAAAATGATATTAAAACATGAAAGCGACTATATGTGAATAAAAATATGTTATCAATGAGAATATAGTAATGTTTAAAAGTGAATTATCATACCAGTAGACACTTGTAGAATTTGTCCCTAAAGAGACGTACAACCGGCAATATAAAAAGAAACTGAATCAAGAAACTTTGGCTAGTGAAAGAACATGGAAACTTCAACCACAGGTATTTGGTCTATTTTTCTTCGATAAATTTTGATCAGCTATTTTTAAATATCATCTAATTCAGAAGGTTAATTTGAGATAGTAAAAATAAGACAAATATTAACCAATTTTGAATATTGATGAGGTATACAATTGTTATTGACTATTTGACTATTGAACTGGATGATGTTAAAGTAGAGTGATTTTGAACCCGTTCCAACTGCTGAGGAGGCAGAGAGTGTACCATCAAACATAGAAATTACCATTGGCTATGAAGATAATTATCATAGGAATTTCTGTCTCATCACTAAATCATTGCTTAGTCTCTTTTGTTAAAGATAACTGGGAACATTACTGGACTGTGAATACTTTTAGAGATGAAGATGCCCTAGTTTTTGATGGAAAATTAAGCTTTACATTTTGTAGTAAAGTTATTCCAGTGATTTAGTGTCAGCGATTATAATATTTAGTTAGTTTTGTTTAATTAGTTGGGAATTAGTTTTCCATAAGGTAGGTTAGGGTAGTTTGGGGAAGTTGTACCCAAATATAGGAATGCAATGTTTTATAAACATTTGCATAATACATTGTAGAATCCTTGAACCATTAATTATTATATTTACATTTTGGTGTTATCTGAATAGCAATGGTTTAGTTTTACAATATTTGTGCCTGCAATTTTTTTCAACAGTCTTGAACATGTTATTATACATGCAAGTCTCCTTATTGCAATATCAAAATTTGAACTAAATCTGTTTTCTATGAAAGCACTTTTTAGTTTTTACCATTACACCAAAACCCCTTGGAGTAGATTTAAATTTGAAGCAAAGAAAGAAGAGAATGTTGATTTAAATTTAAACATTTGTGATCAGTAGAGGAGGGAGAGGATGATGTATTGACAGAACCTACTGGGAAAAAAAGATAGAAACAGATTAACGGGAGTTAATGAGGTAGCTCTTATAGAGCGTAGAAACAAATCAACTGCAACCAATCACATTAGACATCATAATGAGATCTAATTTTCAAAAATAAAATGAAGAAAATGATCTTGATCCCTTGTAAAACATGAATCTTGTACATTACCTTTAGGGTAGATATGCTTGTAAGCTTATTAATTTATTCTCCTGCTCCTTTTAGTGAATTTCTTTTTTCTTTAAGAAAGAAGAATAAGAACATTACCTTTAGAGGTAGATATAATTGTAATCTTATTAATTTATTTTCCTGCTCCTTAAGTGAATTTCTTTTTTATTTAAGAAAGAAGAATAACAATATGACAACTGCATTTATAAAAAAAAATTGTGATGATTCAGTATCTAATTGTCTCTAAAGTGATTTTAAAAACTAATTTTAGAATTCCTGTGGTTCTAGATGACAAACTTGGAATCTTTTGACTTTTTTTAATCACTCTCTGCAACACATTCCTATTAAAGAAGCACAAGAAACATTGTCTCGGGTTTGTAGTTCAAAGCACCTATGAAAGTTAGACAGAAGTTGATAAAACTCACAAATCTGCTTACAGTTACATTCAAAAGGAAGGGGTAACAGTTTCATCATCCATAGAAGAATGTTTACCAAGCCATATCCATATTTACACAAGTGGGTCAGAATATACCTCTTCACATTATTGTAGCGAGAGATCCAAGCCATCAATGGTGGTAAGATGCCAAACAAGAAACAGTTGGCATAGACACCTGCAAAGTCAAGTGCTGCTGCAAAAGCTTTTGGGAAAAAGGTTGAAATAAGAATGGCAGGACCTAGTACAAGACATACCATCAAGGCTTCTCCTGATTTAGAATGATTGAGACTTGACAAGTTTGCTGTTTCAGTAGACAAGGTGTCAATTTTACTTCTAGTGCTGCTACTTTTAATGCCAGCTAGTGTCAACTTTTTTCTCAGACTCTTACCAGAGGAGTTTCTAGAAAGATTGTTGCTGTCCTCTCTGCGGGTATTTCTGTTCGTTATATTTCCATCATGTTGGGCACAATTCAGCTCCTTGTCAGCAGATATTTTCATTCCATACCCACTACTAGAAGAATCTTGCAAAGCTATTTCTTGTTGTCCACGGAAACCCATTCTACCAGGTTCATGACCATCCAACAGGTCATCCAAGCTAGCCTCTCTGCCACAACCATTGGTTGTACAGGTTCTTTGTGCAACCTTTTCAGCTCCATTGCAATTTTTCACTATTTTTGCGGCTTCCATTTTGTTGGGAAAGCTCCCCAGATATGTTTTTGAATGCTTTCGGGCAACCACGTTGATCAAGCATAGAGTATCATACAACTGTTTAGGAAAACTTAAGGCATAACCAATCAGTGTTGTTCCGAGGGCTGAAAATGCAAATGCTTGCACTGCAGGTGCGGCAGAGGAATTAAGAGACAGCAAAAGTTTTATTGGATCCAATACCCTAGAATGGGTACTTGACTGAGCAAGGCCTAAAACAACTACGTTCCATAATAAGACCATTGCAAGAGGTACAGCACCGCCACAGATAATAGCCTTAAGGGCATCACCAGGTTTTCTTCCTACAATCTTGCATGTAAAAGGAGTTATCACATGAAAACCTAGTGTGAGCACAGTTACAGGGACAGCAGGCAAAAGAACAGTTGGAGCCCACACCGCATGATTCAAAGAATCCCATATACAGTGCCTCTTTACAAATACCCCCACTCCCACAAGTGCAGAAATGGATACGACCATAAGAACACACAAAATCCTATTCACACCATCAATTAAATTAAAAGACGCTAATCTTATAATCCCCCCAACTATGAAAGGAAAAGCAGCACAAGCCACGAAAGAGGACAAAAAGGGCATCCATGTCTGAACAAGGGAACCCAGGCCAGCAATGCAAGCAACCAAAAGAGCATAGTTCAAAATTGCATAAACCACTGCAACAAGAATTCCCATATTGTCTCCCAACGTATGCATTGCTAAGCCAGTAAAACTCACCTCTTCCAGTCCTCTGTCTTCCATAACAGCACAAGTAAGCTCTGCAACAAGCAAGATGGATGAAATAACATACACCCATGAGCTCAAAATGGTCATAGTTAATGGCAGGGGACCAGCATTCAGTGTTGCTGCAGGCAAACCCAAAATTCCTGGCCCGACTGCAGTGCCCATTATTAATCCCACTGCAGTCAAAAATTTCCCTGAATCTCCGAAATCTCTCGTAGACTCCTCTTCCTCTATATCAATCTCCAAAGCCATGTCATTTGTGTTAGCTTTGATTAACAGGTGGGTTGGTGCTCTGTGTAACATGCCATTTGTATTAAGCAATGGACAACAGCGTTTCCTGTTGTACAAAGGAGTTGTTGACAAATACTTTGAAAGAGAACCCAAATGAAATCTGCAATAACCAGATGGTTTTGAATTTCTGAAGGATGCTACAACCTGACTTGAACCCAACCCAGATGGGAGAATCCGTGTTCTCAACATGGTATTCCTGTAAGAAGTTTAACTCTGCAGATTAATGGGAACAAATTTGCCTAATTTGATTTGCTCAACATTTTGGAATGTTTGATACAAGTTCTAAGAAACATGCATGGGAGGGAGTTTCCAAAGAAAAGTGCATGGGAGGGAGTTTCCAAGGACTTTGGAAATGGTCCATGGATTAAAAATGGCAGTCGCACCAGAATATTCAAGTCTCGGAAGTTCCAAGGACTTCGGAAATGGTCCATGGATTAAAAATGGCAGTCGCAGAGAATATTCAACCCTCGTACCTTAGAATAGCATCTTGAAAAGCTTGACTCCAAACAAATTCTCCTTACCAACTTACATTTTATTTGTCTTAGTTCATCTGACATCCTCCATTCCATACGGGGGTAAGTTTAAAGCTCACTGTTTTTAATTCACGGGCTCAATCCTCATGGAATTGTAATTGTAAGTGAGTTTGCCACCTTGAGTCTCTTGTTGGATTTGTTTATGGTTGCAGTTGTTTTGAGGTTCAGTGAGATTGTGGGGTTTGAAAGAGGAGCTGCAAAGCTGGGATGAATTAATTTTGTAGATTTCTGGATAGTGGGTCATAATTGGTATCTATTCTTTCTTTGCACTAGACTTAAATATCATCCATTTCAATGGTTAAACAGTCAATAGAAATTTTATAAAAAAAAGTGGTAAATATTTGTCTTATTTTTATTGGCTAAAATTACACTTGATGGGCAGGGGGGAGACTGGACCTCATGAACTTGTGCCTACCACAGGAAGCTCTCACCAATCAAGCCAAGCTCCTTACCCTATTTAATAATATTATTAGTATAGATATCTTATATACATTTATTTAAAAAACAAGGTGATATATCAATTTGGAGCTATTTTATTTACTTAAAGAGTTATTTTATTTTACTAGCAATTGCACCTTAGCGTGCAATGGGCATGTGGAAGAGTTGTGGGAGTTCAATTATTGTCTTTAAGTGAATGATGATTGCATTCCATTAGACCATGTTTCTTGAAATTGATAGTGAATAAAGAAAACATCTTTTTTTGTTGTTTCTGAATATATTTATAAAAAAGGCTTTGTAGTCATAAAAAAACAAAGCAATGTATTAAGTTGTCTATAACAACAATCTTTTCTAATCAAAGTAGTGAAATAATATCTACAATGATGAATATAAAATGGATTTTTAGGAACACTTGTGAGTTCGAAATGATAGAGGACACATCAAGGAATACAAAGATAAGGATATTAGTTGGGGTATAAGAAAACATGTGTTTGGGCTTCCCCTAGGTTTTGACTTCATGTGTTATATTATGAATGGTTTTTTGGTGAGCTTGTTGGGTTTTATTTGTATCTTATTGCACTAAAATAATATATCTTTCTACATTTGGGTGGTGTATGACACATGCATCCATTGATGTTGTTGTTCTTCAATATTCATGCATTTGAGAGGGCAATATCTCATTTGGGTATTTCTCAGTGCGGGATCAAACGCATTCTTCAAGTCATAGTTGAATTACTTCCCAACTCAATCCAACTTGTTGTTCGATTGGGATTGAGCATGAAAATGAGAAAAATCTAGGAATACAACAAACTAGAAGGCGATGACAACCTCGTTTGCATGTAATGGTAAATAGAAGTCATGTATATGTAGAAAACTATGATAACAAATTCTATTAATTGTTGAACTAATGATAATCCCCATAACTTGTTCTTCCTGACAAACGAAATAAACGAGAAGGTTTTTTTTAGTTTGGAGGGCCACAAAGATTGATCCAAGGTTTAATGCTTCTTAGTGTGGAGGGCCACAAAGATTCATCCAACCTGTTTGATATGCGTAGAAGGTTTTGTATCCCATGTGGTGAGACCAAACACATTATGGCAATGGTAAATATCCAATGTGTCGGTACATTATTTTAAGGACCACCTCCATGGTATAGTTTGGAGTTACCAACTGACCGCACTATTTGGCAAATCTATTTGCACCTTCAAACTATCAATGTTTCCAATTGCAAGGACCACCTCTATGGTACATATTAGAGTGGCCTATTGACCTTGTTATTTGGCATTTCTACTTGTACCTCCAACTTTAGGCTAAATTTATCTTCCTTCACACATCTTACTTTTGATTGTAACATACCCTCGAAGTAGGACTCTTTCTCTCTTCCTCTCTTTCTATTAGGGTAAGTACACAAATATGGGGGACCAAAAAGTCGCCAAATGAATTTTTAGGCAACTTTTTGGTCCCATGCACATCAAAACGCAAGCGTGTTATAACATGTTCGCATTATTTTTTTTCTTTAATGTGCAAAAAATTGTCATTTCCCTCATTACGCACGGCCAAAAGAGTTAGTTTGTAGAAAATAAACATTACAGCACGAGCGCATTCAAGGAAGGTGAAACCAAGCAATTGCAAGAGAGAAATCAACGTTTTCACGATGCCAACTTGCCAAACCCACTCTGAAAGACTTCAAGAAGCAAATGTCGAGGGTCTAATAGCCAAAGAAGGTAGGGTTTGATTAAATTTTGTGAGTTTGAAAAGAATTTTTGAGTTTTGTAATGTTTGATTAGTTTTTTATATTGCATTTACAGTTAATGAGGCAAGAGAAACACAAATCCAATTGAAGAGGGTCAAAACAAACCCCAAAACCCTCCAAACCCACCTTCACGTCCTCACAATGTAAGAGATACTCAAGAAAACTACTTAGGGCAAATAGAAGAAAACAAAAGACATCTTCAAACCCTTATTGAAATGTTAAACAATCCAAGTGCAAGAACCAATCATAGGAGAGCGCTTGCAAAGTCATTAGAGGTGATCGTTTCCCACACTGAATTAGTGACAAAACAAATCACCGAATTTCAAGACTATAGGGAGAGGTGTCGGCAATACTATGCTGACAAATTGTCTTATCAACAAGTGAAGAATGAAAAAATTACAAAATCTCAATTATGTGCACACTTTATTATCCTAAAACTGGCCAAAGATTAGAAGAAACTTGCAAACGGTTCCCTATTCATTGGTGTACGAATCAAGATATATCCCAAAACTTTTGGGATAGATGGTACATGGTCTTCTATGAGTGCCCATGCAACAACAATGAGGTGTCACAATATTTCTTGAGGAAACTCCATTGCGAGTTCATCCTTAATAAGATTCCCAATTATTTTGACATTTGAGAGTTCCAGGGTAGAGGGGGTGGCTCTGCCTAAGATAGAGAGGGGGCTCAGCGAGATGAAAACCATGTACCTAGACCCCTGTTGAGGCCAGACATGTGTCACTCCCTTCGAATTTGAAGGAGAGTGTTGAGGTGGAGACATTACATTCATTGACTACTCTCACGCAGTCTCTAGCACAACACACCGATGATCCTATCCAGGCCAATGAGGGTGAGAGAAGTTGGCATCATTTGTCCCCACATTTGTGGAGTTCATGTGGGAACCTGTGTGATTATGGGATGCAGGACTCATGGCAAGACTCTCAACAAGATGTTGCGACATAGTGGCAACATCCAATGATGGACACATCCATATTGGATGATATTGTTCTCACCGATGATGTCTTATAGCGTACATTTAGTATTGACTCTCAGGTAATTTTTTACAAGTTTCATCTTGATTTAATATATTCTTATTTGAAATTTCTAATTAATTTTATATGACTATCTATATTATAAGTCAAAAATAATGTATGTAATTGTCTGCGTAATGAAATTCCATGGTCAAACTCTTCATCCTACCTCCATTAGCCATCCATTAGCGGGTTATGAGAGGAGGTCAAGTTAGCAGGTATGTAATTTATCACATGATCGTAATTATTGTACATATATCAATGGTAATATTATTTTGTGACAATTTGATGATTTCAATAGGGAGCTTCACCAGCACCTCCATAGTTTCCTTGGTCCCCTGGATACAAAACCACTTATACAGAGGTAAATTTAACCATTTCTAATCATTATGCATTTAAATAATGTTATGTATTTATTTTGGTTGAATAATCTTGAACTCTATTTTTAGATGTTGAATATGGACTCCTCATCTTCATGAGTCAGCGCAGGTAGGCATTGCTGTAGCCATGATGTCTTCAAATTGTTTGACCGAGGTATGAGCCAATAACATGAAAATGTCATAATTTTGTATTTCTTGTTTTATCTCATGTCATTTGATGTACATAAATGATATTTATGTTTAGTTGAAATTTTTTTTCTTGATACTTCTCACAGGAGGTCACAACTCCAACCTGTCCAACTATGGACGAAGAGAGAGAAAATATGATCGAGAGTGATCATCGGATAGCGTACCTAAGTGATTGATTACATATGTGATGTTATATATTTCATGTTTTCTATATTAATGTGCATATTGTTTGATTGTATTAATAGGTGGAGTTTTAAGAATGTCTGTCGAGGAGATCTACTCGACGAGAGAGAGGATGAGTCACTGATTGGCTCTCCATCTTCACAATCAAGCAAGGGCCTCCGATTATTTGATGAAAGCTCATAGGAAACTAGTTTTTGCGTCATTTTTTGTATGCCTAGATGGCTTTGTATACATACTTTTGTATGTTACCGATGTATATTTATGTATATGCCTGTATGGCTTTGTTTGGACATGCCTATATGGCTTTGTATATAGACTAGATGTTATGTTCATGACATTATGTATATGACAGTTTATATTAAATATTTAATATGATGATCAATTATTGTTATAGGATTTTGGTTTTACACGTGCCAATTGCACTTGCTTGAAATTTTATAAATTATTTTTAAATAATCCATTTTGTGCATATCTTGCAATCATTGCATTCCATGAGATTGTTCATTTCTTTGAGGCATCATGTTAAACAATTCACGTGCCTTGTCTATGCTTCCACACTTTCCATACATGTCTACAAGGGCAACTACAAATACAATATGTGACAAAATTCCTATATCCTTTATGCTTTGATGGTTGTCCACACCATGTTCCCCAGATCCCATTTTGGCATAGGCAAGGAGGATGTTAGATAAGGTTGTGCAATTTGGTTTTAGACTAGCCAATTACATTTGGTTGAAATTTTCTTTTGTGCATTTGTTAAAGTTTTTAAAGCCTTATGAAAAATCCATTTCGTGCATATCTTGCAATCATTGCATTCCATGAGACAATATTTCTTTGAGGCATCATGTCAAACAGTTCACGTTCCTTGTATATGCTTCCACACTTTGCATGCATGTCTCGCAGGGTAGTTGCAACTACAACATTTGACAAAATTTCTATATCCTTTATGCTTTGATGGATGTCTATACCATGTTCCAAAGATACCATTTCTAAGTTTCAAATTTGGCTTTACACCCACCAATTTCATTTGCTTGAAAGTTTCTAAAGTCTTATCAAAAAATCCATTTTGTTCATATCTTGTAATCATTGCATTCCATGAGGCAAAATTTCTTTGAGGCATCATGCCAAACAGTTCACATGCCATGTATATGCTTCCACACTTTGCGTACATGTCTCCGAGGGTAGTTGCAACTACAACATCTAAAAAAATTCCCATATCTTTTATCCTTTCATGGATGTCCATTTTGGCATAGGCAAGGAGGATACTAGCTAAGGTTGTGGAATTTGGCTTTACACCCACCAATTGTATTTTCTTGAAAGTTTATAAAGCCTTATCAAAAAAATCATTTTTTGCATATCTTGCAATCATTGCATGTACCATGAAATGGCATTTCATTTCAAGACATCATGTCAAATAGTTCATGTACCTTGTCTATGCTTCCACACTTTGCATACATGTCTCGCAGGGTAGTTGCAACTACAACATTTGACAAAATTCATATATCCTTTATGCTTTGATGGATGTCTATATCATGTTCCAAAGATACCATTTCTAAGGTTTTGGAATTGGCTTTACACCTGCCAATTGCATTTGCTTGAAAGTTTCTAAAGCCTTATCAAAAAATCCATTTTTTTATATCTTGTAATCATTGCATTCCATGAGGTGACATTTCTTTGAGGCATCATGCCAAACAGTTCACGTACCTTGTCTATGATTCCATGCTTTGCTTACATGTCTTCGAGGGAAGTTGCAACTACAACATCTAAAAAAATTCCCATATCTTTTATCCTTTGATGGATGTCCATTTTGGCATAAGCAAGGAGGATATTAGCTAAGGTTGTGGAATTTGACTTTACAGCCACCAATTGTATTTTCTTGAAATTTTATAAAGCCTTATCAAAAAAATCCATTTTTTGCATATCTTGCAATCATTGCATTCCATGAAATGGCATTTCAATTCAAGGCATCATGTCAAACAGTTCACGTACCTTGTCTATGCTTCCACACTTTGCATACATGTCTCGCAGGGTAGTTGCAACTACAACATTTGACAAAATTCCTATATGCTTTTTGATTTGATGGATGTCTATATCGTGTTCCAAGGATACCATTTCTAAGGTTTTGGAATTTGGCTTTACACCCACCAATTGTATTTGCTTGAAATTTTCTAAAGCCTTATCAAAAAATCAATTTTGTTCATATCTTGCAATCATTGCATTCCATGAGGTGACATTTCTTTGAGGCATCGTGCCAAACAATTCACGTGCCTTGTCTATGCTTCCAAACTTTTCATACATGTCTTTGAGGGCAGTTGATATTACAACATGTGACAAAAATCCTAT
Source organism: Cunninghamia lanceolata (assembly GCA_027924645.1). NCBI lineage: Eukaryota > Viridiplantae > Streptophyta > Pinopsida > Cupressales > Cupressaceae > Cunninghamia > Cunninghamia lanceolata. The sequence goes on along the minus strand of BSBN01000737.1, from coordinate 211,136 downwards.
ATCCTTTATGCTTTGATGGTTGTCCATACATTGTTCCAAAGAACCTATTTTGGTAGAGTTAGGGAGGATGATGGCAAAGGTTGTGGAATTTGGCCTCACACGTGCCAATTGCATTTGCTTGAAAGTTTCTAAAGTAATAGATATCAAATTTCCATAGTCCACAATTATGTAGTTGGATGCTTCTAGATTAAACTTGTGATATTATTTTTGCTCAACATTTCAGATCACACTACATGAGCCATCATCAAGAGCAAAGAAAGAAGGAGAGTAGAAATAGAATAGATAGTTTGTAGACCAAGCAGGTTAAATAGGAAAGGGTAAGAGAAGTGGCACAGGGACCAAGAGACCAACTTGGGAACAAAAAACAAAAAAGAACGTAATCTCATGCACAAGGAAATACAAGGGGTTTGCCAATCCAACCATGCAATAAAAATTGAAATGTAACTAAATAAAAAGAAAACACTAAAACAACAACCACCTTCAATCAAACATACGTGAAAAGGTGCACATATATATATAAATAACAAAATGAATGAAAAAGGAAACTGATAAGTAAATATAAAAATGAGTTAATGGCTGCTAGAAAATAACAAAAATAGTGAAATTGTAAAATAAAGGGACTATAAATAGTGAATTAAATCAAGGAACACCACAGTAGAAGAATAAAAATCACAACGGAGAAGAAAGAAGGAGCCCTAAGAAATAGAACAATCCAAACTCAAAAACCTAAAGAAATAAAAGCGGAAAGAAATCAAAAGCATAAAAAATGAATATAGAAATTAGACCAAGGAAAGAGAGGCAAAAAGGAAAAAGGAAAGGTTCAGAAAAAAGTGTAAAGACATGACTATGGAGATGCAAGTGATAGTATACTATGCATATGTATATGTATATAACCAAGTACATCAAATTATCAACCTGAAAACAATCAGTTCACATACTAATACATGTATGTGTGTGTATGTATATGCATATACCCATAGGTGTGCATATGCAAACATACATACATACAAAACACGTGTTTGTATGTATCTATAACACAAAATATAATTACCACAAGATGAGAAATTAAAAGAGTAGGTTAGTCAGTGTATACATGTACAAACTAATATATATATATATATACCTTTTCATGTATGTTTGATTGAAGGTGGTTGTTGTTTTAGTGTTTTCTTTCTATTTAGTTACATTTTAATTTTTGATTGCATGGTTGGATTGGCAAACCCCTTGTATTTCCTTGTGCATGAGATTGAGTTCTTTTTTATTTTTTGTTCTCAAGTTGGTCTCTTGGTCCCTGTGCCGCTTCTCTTACCCCTTCCTATTTAACCTTCTTGGTCTGCAAACTATCTATTCTATTTCTACTCTCCTGCTTTCTTTGCTCCTGATGATGGATCATGTAGTGTGATCTGAAATGTTGAGCAAAAATAATAGCACACAGTTTAATCCAGAAGCATCCAATTGTAGTTTCTAAACTCTTTTAAACAAATCTCTTTTTTGCATATCTTGCAATCATTACATTCCATGAGAGGATGTCTCTTTGTGGTGTTCTATCAAATAGTCCACATGCCTTATCTATGCTTCCACACTTTGCCTACATGTCTACAAGGGCAGCTGCAATTACAACATGTGGTCCAAAGTTCCTATATCCTTTATGCTTTGGTGGTTGTCCATACGTTGTTCCAAAGATCCTATTTTGGTAGAGATAGGGAGGATGCTGGCAAAGGTTGTGTAATTTGGCTTTACACGTGCCAATTGCATTTTCTTAGAAGTTTCTAAAGTATTTTCAACAAATCAATTTATTTCATATCTTGCAATCATTGCATTCCATGAGAGGACATCTCTTTGTGGTGTTGTATCAAACAGTCCACATGCCTTGTCTATGCTTCCACACTTTGCATACATGTCTACAAGGGCGGCTGCAATTACAACATGTGACAAAATTCATATATCCTTTATGCTTTGATGGTTGTCCATACGTTGTTCCAAAGATCCTATTTTGGTAGAGATAGGGAGGATGCTGGCAAAGGTTGTGGAATTTGTCTTTACACATGCCAATTGCATTTACTTGAAAGTTTCTAAAGTCTTTTCAACAAATCCATTTTTTCCATATCTTGCAATCATTTCATCCCATGAGAGGACATCTCTTTGTGGTGTTCTATCAAATAGTCTAGACGTGCCTTGTCTATGCTTCCACACTTTGCATACATGTCTACAAGGGTAGCTGCAATTACAACATGTGACAAAATTCCTATATCCTTTATGCTTTGATGGTTGTCCATACGTTGTTCCAAAGATCCTATTTTGGTACAGATACGGAGGATGCTGGAAAAGGTTATGGAATCTAGTTTTACACTTGCCAATTGTATTTTCTTGAAAGTTTCATGATAAATATGAGTGGATACTTGAAGGAATCAAGACAACATACATCTTTTCAATTAGGAGCATTGCTAGAAGAGCAATGGGTTTGATCTTCATGTTCATTTGTAGGCTTTGACATTTGTTATCTATTGATTGACCTTCATGCATGTACATTTTTAGAGATCTAATGAGTTTCTTCTCCCTTTGTGTTTGTAGATATTGGAATCAGCTAAAAGGAGCCATGGGAGATCCTGTAAATATAAGATTTGATTGCCATAGTGGAAACTTATTAAATCTTAAGTACCATGATTTACCTACGGTCACCTCAAGTAGACATTTTATGCAATTCCAACTTCTAAAGGCAATTTTGAATCCTAGATCACTACCTTAACAGTGATGAGCAGTTAGAATAGGGGACACATTGTTATTGGAGCCTCATCAAACCTTAAAGAATAGTTTCATACAAAGATCAAAGACAACCCTAGGTTGACTATCATGTATCAAAGGCATTATTGACTTGCTAGAAGATACTTATACCCTAGCATTACGAATGTGAAGTCTACAAGTAGGGAGTGTAGAAGAGAGAAAGAAGAGGACTATCATAATGAAGAGACAGTTGTGTTGGTAATCTGAGAGTAGAAATCCTAAATTAAGAAGGGAAGACAGTCCCATCAACTCAAGCATGTCATTCCCACATAAAGACAACCCTAGCAAGGCCAATAGACCAACTGACATAGTAAACTTATGGAAAAGCATGCAATCATGAATTATTCTTAAAGTCAAGAATGTGACAGTCATTAGCAAGAAGGCAATCACTTAACTTTAGGACTGTTATCATGGTATTAAAGTGTTCTCCCAAACCTAGTCACTTGTTCATCAAGAAATGGATATTCATGATAATCAGAACTCACTCACATATCATGTAAGGTAACAGCCATAGGACAGTGTGGACTGTAATGGGGAGCCAAATCACATGTCAATTTAGTCCTAGGTACAGAAAATTGTCCTTATTAGAAAAGATTATTATTTTGTATCTCAGACCAAGGGTATGTACAAAGGAATGCAGCAAGTTTACATTAGTAATGCATTCAAGTGACTTCATTGAAATAATGGGATAGTCAAATGCCACGCTGCCATGTTACTACGATGGTCTAAAATGAGGGTGAAATTGTTATATGATGAGCAAATCTTCCATTTGGGGGGATCTAGCAATTAAAAAACTAGTCATATGATTGCTAGGATAGTCATCAAGGTCCTAAGAGTATTTACTATTCATCATACCATTATTCACATTTTAGCACTATCAATGCATATTAGGATAGTGTTGTCCCAGCAAAACAAAGAAGGTTGTTATAAAGATCTTAGAACACTCATCTTATAAATGTACAGTTAGATGCAAATGGTAGCAATCATATGTCAAGCTTAGAATGGTCATATCAACCTAAGGACTACTAGATCTTAGCCAAAAGATCTACCATAATGTCAAATTGTTGTTGTGACAACCTCAAAATTAGTCATGAAACTGAAAATAGTCATGAAGATAGCATGTTAGGACAATCATCAATATGCCATAAAAGATTTATCATATTGCCTAGGATGATGTACTGAACCATTATAGACTTCCATTCATATCCAAATGACTATCATGAGCAGTAGAGAACTGTCATCAAGCAATTTTAGTTATCAAATTCACCTAGGATGGCTCTGACGGCTAAAGAGCAGTTTTGACAGTTGGAAAGTGTTATAGCAATGGTTAGGGCATTAGAACAATTAGTGACCATTGGGACAACAACTAGGAGTGTCATTTACAAGATTTGACCTAGCCTAGCCCCTCCAAGGATAGTCAACATCCAAAATTTAGAGATTTCACCTGAAAACAATCAAGTTATGGTAGTAAAGCAAAGCAAGACCCCTAAGACCAAAAAATTGTTAAACTATGATGGAACAATTCTCAAAATTCTTGGTAGTTGGGAACATTCCATTTGGACCTACAGGTGCATGTGGGGTCCGTCCACAATAACCTCTTGAACAGTTTTGGTCAACTCCAATCCGTTTGACCATGCCGAAATCAAATGCATTCTTGCAAAATACTTTAGTTTCATGCAGCACAACCTTTCTGGGTGCCATATTTTTTGTTCTACTTGTCATGGGGCCGAACCAACTATGCCAACACATTGGGGTGGGTGGTAAATGTTAAGGGAGGTCTCGTTTCATGTGCCAAGCGTCCCAGTTGTTCTGGGTTGCAAGATACCGACAAAGTAGAAAGTTGCTAAGACTAAAATTTTGTATTCCACAGGGTGTGCGGTCAAACTGACTATGCCAACATGTCTGGGTGGGCAGGTAAATTCTACGGGAGGTCTTGTTTCGTGTGCCAAGTGTCTCAGTCGTTTCAGGCTGCAAGTTACCAACAAAGTCAAAAGGTGTTAGGAGTGACATTTTGCATTCCATAGCTCATGGGGCTGAACAAACTTTGCCAATGCATTGGGGTGGGCGGGTAAATGCCAGGGGAGGTCTCATTTCATGTGTCAAGCATCCCAGTCGTTCGGGGCAGCAAGCTACTGACAAAGTCCGTTAAGATCCCTACAACCAAAAAACTGTCAAACTATGACGAAGCAGTTCTCAGAATTTGTGGCTGCTGGGAATGTTCTATTTGGACCTACAGGTGCATGTGGGGTCCGTAGACAATAACCTCCCTTGGTTTTGGTCAACTCCAATCCATTTGACCATGCCGAAATCAAATCCATTCTTGTAAAATGTTTCAGTTTCATGCAGTGGAAAGGTGATAGGTGGAAAGGGACACTTGTTCTTCGTGACCCTTGGACATAGACAAGTGCACCCACACCTAGCTGCATGCATGTGATCCCTCTCTCCTCTGTAATAAAAAACCCCATAAACAGACCTCCAATGGTTCCCAATTACCAGAAACGAGAAATGGGAACGACAATTGCAATGTGACAAGAAACATAATATTTATAGGTTGCATTTAAGAAACAGATTATATATATATATATCACTTAATTTTTAAAAAACAAAAATCATTAAAAAAAATTATGTATTTTTAACTTCAATATAATATCTAATAAATGAAATTATCCCTAAAAATAATCTTAACTAACTAAACCACTAGATTTATGGATAAAACTTTAAGTTGTTTTAAAAAATCAAATTACTTAAGTAAGCGCAAAGAAAAAACAGAAATGGAAGGCAAGATTTATGTTTAAGGAAAATGAAAAAAATAGACATACTTTGGAAATGGGCAGAAACGATCGTTCATGATGGAAATGGCATTTCACCCATTGAAACGCGCATTGCGTTTCTGGTAACTAAGCAATGGTTGCATCGGAAAGTCCCTGAATTCTCTCTCCTCTCCAATAAAAATCCCCAGAGATAATCTAGGTCCAATGGTTGCACCAGAAAGTGCCCACAAACCAAAAAAATCAAATCTTAGACTATAGTTAAAAGAATAATATTTTCTCTTGCTCGGTTAACGAGAAGAAGAAATGTCGTTTTAGAGACACGAAAACTATAGTCTCCCGCCTTTTGCAGGGACTAATAATTGTTAAATGTGACCGTGACTCCATAGAAACTACACTTGAATTCTTTATAAATATATGTAGGCTATGTTCTAATTTTTATATACCTGTTACCATTGTACTATAATTGTTAAATGTGATTGCAACTTCATAAAAATTACCCTTGAATTCTTTATAAATATATGTAGGCTATGTTTTGACTTTTATATCCCTATTGCTATTGTACTATAATTGTTAAATGTGATTGTAACTCCATAAAAACTACACTTGAATTCTTCATAAATATATGTCTGTTGTGTTTTGATTTTTATATACCTGTTGCTATTGTAACTATGACTCCATAAAAACTACCTACACTTCAACTCTTCATAAATATATGTAGACTGTGTTCTACCATTGTACAATGTCTGACATACATATAGTTATATAGGGGAGAGGGCCCAATAGATTTGCTCTACCAAAACAAAGAAAACCTGTGAGGTTAAAGGACCATTCTGTTTTTGGGGGGTTGTTTTATCTTTATGACTCATTTCATTTGTGCACGTAGGATAGAAAAATGGGTGGTGGCCAGATAAATTAACACCTTTGTGGCATTAAAAGTACCTGGTTGGTCTAAATGCAGTAAATCCCCTCGTAATTTCAACTGAAGTGTTCTACAATAAAAGATTTTGTATGAAAAGAGCTAGCTAACAGTGTAAACTGATCATGTCCTCTTTTATTTGTTTTAGTTTAGTAACAGCGTGGCAGGTTATTAACAACACTGTTGTTTCATCCATCAAAACTTGTTCTTGTGTTTGAAATTTTGTTCCGGCCATGAAAAGGAGCAAGTACATATATTCTTCATAAGTTTTATGACCTTATTTTTGTATTTTCTTCTAAAATAAACGTATTATACTCACAGCTAGAAAACCGTATACTTTTATGACATTTTAGGTCTTTACATAACATATAGAGTAGATTGATCAATGGAATTATTATTTATAAATAAATTTATCTCAAATTGATCAATTTAATTTATCATATTAATTTATGATTCAAACCAATGACATATCCCTTAGAAAGATAACATTTTAGAAACTCGCCTATAGATAAATGTGCAGCAATTTTATTTTATTAAATAAAGATCACAATGTATTTATTATTTAAACTCTTTCTTTAGATAGAGTTCCTAATATTTAAAATCTTATAAACAAATATTCTAAAATCAAAGATTATATATTTCAACTTTGGAAAAATCATACTTATCTACATAAATACATATAATACAAAATGGTGAAATTTGTACTTGGTGATGCCATAGGTAGTAATATGTATATTGTGGGCTTAAAGATACATTGCAAAAACTGTAGAATATAGAAATTCTCTGAACAACCATGGAATGTGAGTATAATTACTTTGTGAGTTATGAATTTTGATTCTTGTGTGTTTTTATTTCTATATATTAGATCATAGAAGTAGTGATTGATAATTAATCATCCATGAATTAATACATAATACTAAGTATATTTTCTTTGCTTTCTTACTTGTGATAGGTATCTATCATGGCTGAAGAGATAAAAAATTTAGGCATTTCAACATCTTCCAAGTTAGGAGTGGAAGATGGTTGCATGACTAATGCCAACACTCGTCGACATGGAAATCATCATCCTAACTTGTGGGGTGATGATTTCATACAATCTCTTAGTTCTCCATATGGGGTATGAAAGACTAGTATATTTATATTTATACAAATATATTTGTATTATATTTCTTATAGTAATGGAAACTAATGCAAAAAATCATGGTTTGTTTTGTAACCAGGATTCCTTATACCATGAACATAGGGAAATATTAATTAATGAGATTCATAATATCTTTTCCAATGATGAAGAAGAATTCACTTTACTTCAAAGGCTTTGGTTTGTTGATGTTGTACAATGCTTGGAAATAGATAGGTATTTCCAAGGGCAAATCAAAATGGCACTTGACTATGCTTACAAGTATGTATATTTTATAAATTAAAAGCGTTAATGTACATACTTGTGAATCTACTTCAAATACTAGATCTATACAGGTGTATGAAATATTGTGTAGTGGTAAGTTTTAACATGTTGTCTTATCCAATGATGCTATCATTAATAGGTATTGGAGTCAAAATATTCTTGGTGATCTCAACATAATAGCTTTAGTATTTCGAATGCTACGATTGAATAGATATGATGTTTCATCAGGTGATGAATTTTTGAATGTTTTTTCAATTACCTTTCTAGACTTAAGTTTTGCAAATCACTAGAATATATTCAATTTGTGAGCATATGTATTTCAAAAATTCAAAGGTGAGGAAGGAAAATTCTTTGGATTTGGACCTACTGAAGAACACACAAAATTAGCGAGTATGTTGAATTTATACAAAGCTTCAGAGATAGATTTTCCAGGAGAAATAATCTTGAAAGAGGCTAGAGTTTTCACGTCAACATATTTGCAAGAGGCTATCAAGGAACATAGGGAGATAAAAGGAAATAAAAACCCACTTCTAATGGAGGCAAGTACTTTTCCATTCAATAGACTAATATTTATGTTATTTTTGAAAATTTAAAAAAAAATTGGAAGGAGATCTACCGTTTGAATTGTTTATTAATTTTATAGCTATAACTAGTTAGCATTTGAAAAACAATCCACCTACCATATTTTTTTTTCTAAAAGTTTGAAATTTACTAAGATTTAAGTATAGCATTTAATAATTTTTATTTATGAATACTATATTTCTAATAATAAGATATCTCCAACAGATTGAGTACATTTTGAAATATCCTTGGAGATGTAGGGTTCTGAGATAGGAGACCTGGAACTTTATTCAAATATTCATGCAACAAAATCATGATTGGCTTGCCAATGACATTTATAAGTAATATTTAAAGTTTGTGTGTTATCATTTGTATTTCATTCTTTTCTTCGAAATTAAAAGTTAATACAATTTTTTTTTAAAGTTAATACAAATTTAACCTTTTAATATCATAGTATTATTTGTAAATAATAGAAAAAATTAATGTTGATAATCCATGTATGTAATTTCTTTCAGGATACCAAATGCCTATAGACAAAAGTTGTTGGAAGTAGCAATATTGGACTTCAATATTTTACAAGCTCAACATCAACATGAATTGAAACTAGTCTCCACGTAAGTCTAAGTTAAAGTGGACACATAAACTAATGTTCCCTTGACTATTAAGTATGGTTAACAAAGAAATTTTTTTATTTTTGATTGAAGAGGTTATTCCAATAATAAAATTTTATATAGCACATGTTCAATGATAGAAAGCGAACATTATTTTGGTTTAAGGTTAAGAAAAATGTGTGTCAATATTGATTAATTTTTTATACAACAAAATATAATTCATGTGAAAATTGATTTTAATCACAAGACAATGAAATTTCTTCATGATAGATGGTGGAATAATTCCAGTGTAATTCATTTTGATTTCTTTCGACATCGCCATGTGGAATTTTATTTCTGGTGGGCTTGCTCATTATTTGAACCTGAGTTCGGTGTAAGTAGAATTGGATTTATGAAGCTGACTACAAGTCTTTCCCTCATTGATGATATTTATGACACATATGGAACCATTGATGAATTGAAACCCTTCACCACATCGTTAATAAGGTAATGAATTAGATAGTAATCCTAGATTTTATTAATTGTTGATTATTTTTCTAACATGTGCATTCATTTGTATCATAGATGGGATATTTCCTTCACAAATAATCTTCCAAACTACATGAAAACTTCTTTTGAATTTACATACCAAATACACAAGGAAATTGCAAGTGAAGCTGAAATGAAACATGGCTCCTTTGTTCACAAATACATTGAAAATTGTGTAAGTTGTGTTCTATTGATGATGTCACTAAGATTTTATTAAAACCTATTATATATAAATATTAATTCTTATGTTATTATATATTCTAATCACACATTTATCATTTAGTTATTTTCTTTTTACTAAATAGTATGATTTGAGTACACCATTAAGTACAAATTAAAAAGAATAATTTATAGTGATTTTATATAATTTTATTATAAATTAAAAATAATTTTATTATAAATTAAAAATTATTTAATTATCATTGTTTATAAAAGTATATATTATACATTTGACATTGTTTTAATGCCTTTTACAAAGTTTTAGCATTAAAAATTATTTTCATATTATAGAATGGATTGGTAACTATGCTTTACACCAAATTGATTTCTAGACCTAACAAGTTGTATGACCAAAGAAAAGGCAGATATTCATCATTAATTTTTAATAATATGATCATTATAGTATATTAATATTTAAGATGAATTTTGTAAATGTTTACGACAAACATGTTTTACTTATCAAATTAGATTACATACTTGACTGAGTGTAGTCCAGCAACATGGCTTAACATTTTATTACTAATTTTTAAAGAAAAATAATTAGTAGATCAAATCTTTAACATTTTATAAAAAAAAAATTGGTTCTATAAACAAATTATCAATAAGAAATATTTATTTCCACAAGTTAATAATTAGTTAATACTTATGTAGTATTAAATTATTACATCATTTTATTTTTAACATTCCAAACTAATATTTGTTTGTTTCTTTTTAGTGGAAGAGTTATATTTCATCTTATTTTCAAGAAGCAGAATGGATAGCTTCTAATTATATACCAAATTTTGACCAATATATAACAAATGGAACAATAACTTCTGGCATGCGGGTTATATTAATTTATTCACTTCTATTGATGAATATTCCGCTATCAGATGAGATTTTGGAGGAACTTGATTTTCCATCATCAAAGTTCCAAGATCTTGTGGCATTGACTACTCGATTGGTTGATGATACCAAAGATTTTGAGGTAGATGACATTAAAGTTAAATATTAGTGCAACAACTACATTCGAGATTTAAAAAATATTAAAATAAAGTGAAAATGCATATACTAATATCTCTTTGATAATTTTGAAGGAAGAGGAATCTCGTGGAGAAATAGCTTCAAGCATAAAGTGTTACATGAAAGACAAGTGTGGTTCTACAAAGGAAGATGCTTTAAATTATCTCACAACTCGCATTGATAGTTGTGTACAAGAGTTAAATAAGGAGTTTCTTATGCCTTTAGATATACCAACTTGTAGTAAGAATGTATACTTCAATGCTAGCATGAGAGGTATATTCTTTTTATTTAACAATACTGATGGTTTAACACATTCTCATCACAAAGAGATACATGATGCAATAGTGAAACTTCTAATGGAATCAATAATGACATAGATGGAAACTTAGATTTTTAAGTAAATATAATGTCATATCCTTAAAAGTGCTACTTCAAACACTCATAATAATTTAGACCATGTCCCGATGTAATTTGGACATGGTGATTGTCTTAGCTATTATTCATAGATTATGAATTATGTAATTTTTAATGTTATTTAACACATTGTAATTAATGTTCTTATGATTAGATGGTTAAATACATAAAATGTGATTTTTTATTAATGATGTATTGTGTGGGTTTTGATGTGTTTATTCTTACTATTGATCTATTTTTAGGTACTTAAGAGAGAAGGAAATTAATGATGTATTGTGTGGGTTTTGATGTGTTTATTGTTACTATTGATATTTTTAGGTACTTAAGAGGGAAGGAAAAAATAAACAAGGAGAGTGAATTGAATAAGCACATAGTCTTGGTTTGCATATAATAATGTTGAATGTGATTGTGAAATGTGTTTGAATTTAATTTGATTTTGGTTATTTGTCTTGTGTGGTTATGATTATGTATGGTTAAATAGATTAAATGGGAAATTAATTATCATATGATTATTAATGACGTATTTTGTGGGTGTTATGTTTTTTTGTAAGTGTAGCTACAATTTTTAGGCACCTAAAAATGAAGTAAGAAAAGTAGACAAGGAGAGTGAGTTGAAGAAGCACTCAATCTTGGTTGACATAATAATCATGTTCAATGCAAATGTGAAATGTGTTTGAATATAATTTGATTGTCGGTATATGTCTTGTATGGTCATGGTGTTATGCATTGTTTTATGTATGGAAATAGAAACAAAGAAAATGGAAGGAACAAATGAGAAGGAAAAATATGAAAAATCAAGAAGGTTCCGATTCATATACACACAAGTTGTAGTAGTGACATTGTAAAAAGCAAGGTATATGAAGAAATAAAGGAGGGGGATAAGAAGAAATAATAGTTTATAATTGGTTTACATGGGGAGATTTTGAAGTGGTAGATGGTGATGACAAGAGCTTGGAGAAAATGTGAAAATAATGTTTAAGGAGAAATACAATTGTTTCTATCAAAGTTGGAGATTTGTTATTATTTTATATGAAATTGATTGATGTTTATACATAGGATTTAGAGTGCAATTAATTTCAATTAAGAAGGAAATAAAAAATAAGTAAATTAATTCATGGATTATATACTAGAATTATATACAATTTCCATTTTGTTAGAATGGATTTGTTGGCATAGAGAAGTAAAAAATCAAAATTTAGTTAGTGAAGTGAATCAGAATTTTACATACACAGAGTGAAATGAATGTAGACTAAATCTTTATTATTATATTGAAATATGTTTAAACAAAATGGGTTTGAATATTTTAGAATCTATTTGTGAGATTTAGTTAGAAGAGGAAAATTAGAAGCTCATGGAAAGCACAAGTATATGAAATCTTTAAATATAGTTTTACTCATTGATAAGTATGATTTGGAAAATATGTATGAGGTTATTTTGTTTGTTCATACTTGAAATGGTAGTCTATTAATAGATATAAAATAATGATATTTAAGATTCGTATATTTGTTTATTTATTGTAGTTATTCTCATTTATATATGTAATTTCACTTTCGATTATTACATGTACTACGTATCATTTTGAGTAGTTTACACTTCATAAATTGTATAATTGAATAACAATTAACTAGAGTGTATATCCCTTTTGCGTCCATGGCATCCTTCTAGATGTGAACACCATTCCATTTTAGAAATATGAGAAGTGAGTAAATTAACTCTAACAGAAAATTTGGGTCTAGTTAAACTATGATAGCCTAATTAAGTTGTGATTAATTCATCAAAGGGTTTAAGTGATAATCTTGTACACAATGTTTTTAAGTAGTTTGATTTTTAATGGCTCATTTGGGGTGTTACACACCTTCCCTTTGATCTTTGAAGACAAACCAAAAATGTATCTCTTTACCTTTTGTCTTCTAATCCTAAATATAGCCAACATATCTTACAAGACTAAGAAATTTGGAATTATATCATACCACTATTGTCATACCCACTTTTGTCATGTGGCCATGACACAAAAGACAACATGTCATGTCCACATTTGCCATGTGGTCATGACTTGGACAACCAAAATCTTTTCCACTTGTCCCTTTAAAACCTCGTCGCACAAGGGCGGGGAAGGTAAACAAGGTGCAGGATATGATATCCATGACACCTTGTTAGGTGAATCAAACCAAGGAAAAACTAAAGTCCTGCGTCAAAACATACACCCATATAGAAAGGAGTAAAGGAAATGTTCTTTCATCTAAAACTAAGACAAACTGTTCAAAGGAGAAGAGCACCAGACTCATAAATCGTATGAATGGAATAAACACCCAGTGTTCATGGTGAGCAGAAATAAGACCCCTAGTAACCATACCAATATAGGTTCTACTCATAAAGGAGGGGTGAGAGAATAGTAAAGGTCGCCTCATTATTTGCCATAGTATTTATGATAATATCATATTGTAGTACTTATGATAATACTTGATGGGTCGAATGGCATAAAGACTCTCAATATTCTATGTTATTTCAAATATGAACCAACAATGACATGTATTATAATCCAACTCAGATTGGGATAGCAATAGCTTGTAGATTTTGAATTTGGGTTTTGAAGAAAATGTACATATCACTTCTATCAAATCCATATACTTATAGTTTGCCTCAAATTTTCTAAGAGTAGGAATCAACTTAGATGTTTAAATCATAAGTGACTTCAAGGCCACAACTAGGGATCAAGAATTGCAATCGTTCACTGATAAGAATACATACAGAAGAATATTATTCATGCATTCATGGAAATATAAAAGTAAATAATCTAATCCAAGAGAGATAAAACACATATTTAATTTCACTAAAATCCCATTTAGGAAAGGATTGAAAACCTTTTCTATCTCATTGTCAATTATCTTATCTAGATCTATTCAAGCATTGTAAAGGTATTGTCTAATAATGAGATCTATTTTCTACATATATACATATCATAGGATTCACATAATTTTATAGCAAATGAACCCATATAAATTACAAAATAAAATAGCCTAACATCTCTACTAATCAATCTATCCATTCCTATGAGCTTAACACAATCTCTAATTGGTAAAAAAAACTATCCTACACAGATCTTTGCTAATGAAATAGACACATTCCCATGAGTTTTATTACAACTTTAAAAAATCAAGGTAAGCATAAATTTCACTATGTTTTCATGTTTATACAATAAGATAAAGAAAGGTATTTATACCATCATAAAGGGGCTTGGGATAACATAAGTATTCATGGACACTCACATCCTACTAGGCCAAACTTGCTTAAACACCTTCTATTTTTAGGTTTAGTTATCATCTCTATTGAGGACAAAGGAATCTATAGATTCACCATCTCGCAACATCCACCTAGAATATCACTACAACTTAACTCATCTATTATTATGCTGTTGACATAAGATAATATTAAGAGTCTTCATTAGACTGATTGCAAGGTTAACATTTAGTAATTGAAAATCATGGACTATCTCATTCATAAGTTTATAGTTTCTTTCTATAGAGGTGTAAGCTCTTGCAAGTACAACTTGGGGGTGTCCTAGCTTAGAAAAATTACCTTTAAACAAACTATGCTAGCATATAGTCATTACTTTGGAGCAAGGTCATTCTTGGATTTTACTAACACTAGTCTACTAGCCATGATATAAACTACTACTTATAAAAATGGAATAAATTCCTTTATGCAAACAAGACAAAATCTTATTCAAATGTGTTTAAACTTATTGTCTATCTATTTAATCATAAAAGAACACAACATAGATAATTGAGAAGATACCAATAAATTGGTGTTTACCAAAAATGGGAGGGGGAGATTAAATGTCTATTAAGACATCCATTCTTGTCCGAAGAGGGTGAGGATTCACTACAGATCAAGACACCATAATTTGGCTAGTTTTATCTTAATGCCCATATGTATATGGAAGATTCTATTTAAAAAGGAATAAGGCAAACTAAATGCCATAAATCTAGCAAGCATAACATTCTAAAATAAGCACCATTAATTTAGCAGATTGCTCTTCTTAACCTGTGCCACATATAATGAAAATAATCTCATATTTACAGTGCTAAGTTTTGGTAGGTAATGTCGATGCATAAACTCTTATTTCTAAAAAAAACATATATGATATACAGAAATCAAGAATTCATAAGTTACAAATCTTAATGGAAGAGGAGATTATTATCAAGAAGAATAGTTACAGGCAAGAATATCTGGTATAATAGTCATGCACATGAATTGTTTGACATAATGCCTCAAGGAAATGTGAACTCATGGACAACAATGATAGCAGGATCTGCACATAATGGATATGTTTTTTTTTAAATAAAACTTTAGTACTCTCAAGCAAATGCTTCTGGCTGGTATAAGGCTATACCCCACAACCTTTGATAACATCCTCGTTGCCTATGCCAAAAGGTAGCGTAGGGATGGCATACTAACTATTTAAACAGAATACCTCTAAGAGATATGCTCTCATGGAATGCAATGATCTCAGGATAAGTACAAAATGGATTTGTGGAAAAAACTTAAGGATCTTGCAAAACAAAGCAATTGGTAGGTGAGAGCTAGACACACAGCCTTTGCCAGTAGCTCATGACCTGGGCTATGGTAGGATGCCCCCAAGAAGAGTCATCTCATGGATGAATGGTAGCAAGATATGCATAAAAAGGCTTAAGATCTTTCAATCAATGCAACTGGAAGATGTAAATCCACGTTCCACAACCATAGCCAGCATCCTTACTGCCTGTGCCAAAATGGGGTGTTGGAACAGGGGATGGACATCCATCAAAATATAACAGAAGGGGGATTTTGTTAGAAATTGTATTTGGAAACTCCATGGTAGATGTGTATGCAAAAGTGAAAGCGTAGAATAGGAACGTCGACTATTTGACAAAATGTCACCTAGAGATGTTATCTCATGGAAAGCAACGATTGTAGGAGTTGTACTAAAAGGGGTTATTAAATAGGCTTCAGGAAGCCATTAAGCAAGAGCCATTGGCAGGCATAAAACCATTTTCCTAAACTGTTGGCATCTAACAAATTAATTTCAAACAAATAACTGAATGTTTAGTTGTTTTCAAGTATCGTAATCTTTAAACAATAAATATTATAGAACAAGATAATTGTTCAAAAATTGTATAACAACATGAAAATCATAAAGCCCACAAAGGAATCATGACAGTGTTCTTTTTTCATGAGTGGAAAAACCAAAAAGGGATGAAAAACCACTCAGTAAAATGCCTCCCTGGCTTAATCAATCGATTCACTATTTACAAAGCCTCACTGGCTAATATATCACACTGATAAATACATGTACCTCTCTAACAAATGAAAGTGCCTCACTGGAAATGAAAGTACCTCACTGGAAACAAAAAATATCACAGTTCTAAAAACAAGAATATAGAGTAAAACCTTTCCTTCAATATATCTATTATTTCCTAAATGTCTCATTTCATTTGAGTTTCAAGAACTCATATGTGCATGCAGGATATATACAACACTGTGAAGTGCTTTCACAAAATAACGTATGGGGATTATGCCAAGTATTTTCCAGATTCAAGAGTGTCTCATAGATTCAATAGATTCAACAGTAAAAACCCTTTTCAAACAAAACTCTTTTCCAAACAAAACTTTGACAGAGACTGCATTCCCTTAAATAATACAAAAAAACCCTTTTTCAAAGCTTTCATAGAAATACCATAATTCCAACAAATTTCCAAATTGCATAAATAACAGATAATAGACCAAAGTCACCTGGAGAGATAACCTCCATAGTCCCACACCTTACTACTATCTGTCTCAACCCCAAATCCCGCTCCAAAACTGCTGCTGCTCCCAAAAAAACTAATGTTGCCCCACGTGCCCTAGTGTCTCATAGCTAGGGTTTTAGCTGCCTCAAACACAATAATCTCCTCCCAAAACTCCATGTCCCCCAAACCATACAATGATAATGCCCTTTTATCATAATATATTTCATGCCCTAATGATAGAGTCTCCTCAATCATCCTTCGATGAGTATAGTGCAAAAATGATACTGAAATGTCAAATGTCGATAACACTAATGCCTTTTGAAATGCATTACGAGTGTTATATCTTTTGCTCAAAGTCAAATAGACAATATTATTACCTTCTCATTCCATAATGTCACCTGTGTATACTATGGTCATAAACAATATTCCAAGTATGTACCAAACTATTTTCACATTTTATGCCGGATAAAAATATCATGTCTTTTGCCAAGATCACATAGTCTTATGCCAATTCTTTTGCAATTAGGTCATTGATCAATTAACCATCCTTGTGTAACATAAGTTATTGATAACTTATCAACCTTGCATAAATATGCCGATGATAGCTTATCAATGAAATATTTATAAGATATCAATTATTTATTAGTGGCAAGGATGTATAAGGTGTCAATACCTTATGAGTGACAAGAATACTTAATGTACCATATGTCAAAAATGCAAAATACCTTATGACGATCAATGATGTACAATATATCAAGCATGTATGCAACCATATGACAAGTGAAATATGGCAACCATTCTATACACTTGTCCACTGAAGTAAGTAACAACAACTTGTATACCTGTCCATGAATATGCCATGATCAATATGTATCCTGTGTCCTTTTCCACTAAGAAATGTGTGTCAATGTGTATATGACCAAAGTATATCAATATGTATACCAATGACAGATCAATGTATATCACTGCAATGTGTATGCCATCAATGACTATGCCATGTATCAATCTAAATTGTAACTGATATGAGTAATAACATGAATGTGCATCAATGCCAATGATACCAATATGAAATGATGACATCTATCTCGATGTCACCTTGAACGAGCCAAGACTAGAGAGGCACTGCAATTATCATGCCTTAATGCTTTAAAGAGTGAAATTTCTTCATATAAGTAGTATTGTATACATCCATCAAATAGTATTTACAAAACTACTCTATGAACTATTTCCATGTCACAACATCACTATTGATGGCTAACATGCTCTCTTAATGGTCTCACCATTTTTGTGTATTATTTTTTTCTTGAATTTAGTTTATTTACTTTATTGCTTTATATGGACCTAGAATATGATAAGTCCAGGTAGGCATCTACTTGGGTAGGTTGTACTTGCATCATGTGACTTGAAATTTTCTAGTTTGGTGGAGATGATGTGCACACATGTAACATCTCCTTTATCCCACATTGGTTGTATATTCACATCTCTTGGTGGTGTATCTTATATATGCCTACCTCATGTACTCTTTTGTCTTAATCAATTATCATTGTATTGCATCCTTTGACTAAAATATAGTTTATTATATCATACTGATCTGATTCCTTTGTGCTTTCCATTAGGCCTTCTTGATCTTGAGTGGCTATCTCGATAGTGAAATGTTACATCATATCAAAGTATTTGAGATCCTTTCATTAGTCTCTTGGAAGATCTAGGATTCTAAATCTTTTATTTTCTTGAAACATTGAGTATTCTTTTCTATTTTAATCTTGGAGTAGTAAGTTAACAAAATTATAAGGAAAATAAGAGATGAGGGTTCACACCAAGTAGTAAAAGAAAATAATAATACCATGTTCAACTTGAATAATAATACAATTGAAATAATGGATGGAAATCAGAACACACCATTACCTAATAATATGTCTCTAACTAATGAGAAGACATCTCCTAAAATAAAGCACCTCTTTGAAGAGTTACAACCCCTGGACCAAGAGTCATCCCTCGTACCCTATACGTCAAGGAGGGTCTTAACACCAAATATAAGTTAAAACTTAAGTGAGATAGGAAAATGTAAGGAGTGATGATTTGTTTAAATCTACAACATTATATTGGGAAACAAATATTTTGATATACAATTATCTAGGGATAAGGGAAGAATAACAAACCAACACAACAAATAAATCTAAAGAAGAAAGGTCAGACACCAAAGAAACAACACCACAATGAAACTCCCAAATTTTGGCAAAGATACTACGGAATCCGCAGAACACATATTTGTTTTGGAATCTTTCTAGTAGAGGAAAGGAACCACAAGATATCAGGCCAAACTATTTGAGTTTATGGGAACTTATAGAATGAAGCACTAAGTTAGTAGAGAAAGACATGCCCACAACATGACAAAGGATGGGAAGAAATCAAGGTAGAATTTCTATCCAATTTTGAAGCACCAGAGATCCCTACAGAAAGTGTGAGAAAAATAAGGAAAATTGTGCAAGACAAAGGAGAATCCATATAAAAAAATATGATTAGAGATTCAAAGAGGTATCTCAGAACTTGGAAGAACCTCTAACAAAGACACAATACATTGAATGGTTCATTTCCAAAGTAACACCTGAAATAAGAACATCTTTAGATGGAAGGATATTCAAAACATATTCAAAAGTAGTAACATTAGCTTGCCGCATAGAAGCCCAAACATGGAGAAGACAAGAAAAAGCTAATGAAAACAAAGAAATAGAAAATCCAAAGTTAGAATTGGAACAACTAAAAATTAAACTAGAAATCCTAGCCAAGCAATAAATTAGTCCACAAAAGAAAAGAACAAATATATGGTGTACATAATGTTCTCAAGAAGGCCACATAAGAAATGAATGTCTAGTACTCAAGGGAGTTAATGGAGATACCGCATTGAGGGTAGACCTAAAGACAGATCAAAGAAAGACTTAGACCGTCTACTATGTAATATGTGAAGAGTGGGACAAAAACAAAATAGATGAATGCCCATCCCTACTATTCAAACTCTAAGGTAAAGAAGAAGAACATGAACCATGGTGTAACCACCACCATAAAAATAAAGGAATAATAGATTAGGAAATGGCCTATGTGAAAGAACTAGCAGAGAGACCTCTTTATGCCTAGGATCATGGATACAAAGCACATTGTAGACACCTAAATTTGACCATGTCTTGCGACATCACTTTTGACACCTCTTGCAACACTTTGTAACACTTTTGTCGTAAGAGTCGCCTTTACCATATCTCTTTCCCAATTTAATTAAATAAATTATATTTAATTAATTAATCCATTTCCTCCATCTCTTAAATTAAATAAATGAATTATATTTATTTTTTTATCCCATTTATCCTCTCTAGCAAATCATTTAAATAAATTATATTTATTTAATTTATCCCATTTATCCTCTCTAGCAAATCATTTAAATAAATTATATTTATTTAATTAATTTCCACCTATAACTCCATCATCCAACTTAAATAAATAAAATTATTATTTAAATTATCCCTCACCACATAATTTAAATAATTCTATTATTTAAATTATCCCCAATCACTTTGTCACACTATCTTTATCCTCAACCATTTTGTCATACTACCCTATCCTCAACCACTTGACACTATCATAAAATGAGTGTCTCCCAAATTAAATAACCTTTAAATCCTAGCTATCCACATCTTCTAATCTCAACTATTCTTCCTTGATCCATGTCTCACTTAATCCTAGCCATCCATCACTAATCCAATGCTATCCATCCATTCCTATCCCTCATCTCCTATAAATCAAGCCTCAACCAAGCCATTTGACATCCACATTTCCAAGTATCACTATGTTGTCAAAATCATTCTAGCTCTTTCATTATCATACATCATCCGTTATCATCATCACAGTTGTTACGCTACAAAATTAAACAACCAAACATATAAAAATCATGATCAAATATCATAGGATTGTTTATCATTTTCATTATCTTGCTTAGTCCTTTGATCCCTAGATGAGGTGTTGTTCAAGTATGGAATTGGTACTTTCATTGTATTGTTTCCTTATTTGATTTCTATATTTTTGCATACACATTTTTATTAGAAGCCAAGATCAACTAAGTGAAATGTTGATTACAAACATGGAGTGAAAGCAATTGAAAATTGCAATACATAAACAATGCATAAGATGAGTACATATAGGTGTAGAGAGGTAGTTAGTTAGTTGAGTGAAAAACTCCTACAAACGTGGGAGACTTGATGACCCCTCAACTAACCTCCTAACAACCTTAACTTCCCAACAACCTTGACATGTGTCAAGATTGTGTAAGGGCACACCTAAGTAGGCTTATGCCTAAGTATATATGAAATATATATACACTAACACCCCCCCTTAAGCATAGCTTAGGTGGGCACAAATGAAATGCGTCCCGGCTACAAAGCCTGGTGAGGTACCGATGAACAACAGAAAGATGAAATTAGTTCCCAAAAACTAGGCCTGATGAGATACCCAAGTACAATGCAATCTCTCAAAAATAGAGAAAGGTAGAAAACCCAATGGGAAAAAACTACCCTCCAAAAGAGATAAGCAAGAAAATTATACAAGTGAACAAGTGCTACTTTTTCACTAAGTACAATATAGGATTCCCCCCATAGGAGAGAAAATCATAGAAGGTCTATGAGACACCCCCATAATACATGTCCTATTGCAGTGATGCTAGATAGTCGTCAAAGGATGCAAATGTAGATCCAAGAATGCTGAACAATGTTCCTTCCCTTAGGAAGAAATGAAATCACTTGAAGATGCATGATTTCTTCCCATGCGAGAAGATGTATGTATGATCTTCAATCATGTTGAATTTGATCCAAGGAGGATGATTCCAATGTCAATTTCATCGAAGAGTTCTCAAGTGTCCCCATGTCAATACCAAAGGATGCCATAATCAAATCAGGTGCATGACCAATAGATGAGGATGATGACAATCCAAAACCATGTGTAGGATGATGTAGAACACGAATATTTGAAGAGGACAATGTTGATGCAACTTCATTGAAACTATCATCAAAGAGAACATTGATGTCCTCAATGTGTGCTTCTATGTTAGCAATGCAGGACTCTATAAACAGATAAGTGATGTCAAGTAGAAATCTGTCCCAATCAACAATGCTAGGAAGAATGATATCCTGTTGCAAAGAAGAACCAGAAGCTTTTGAAGAAGCGACTCAGGAATCTGATGAAGCAATAGGAGTGATGACTTCTTCTATGTCAATGGAACATTCTATTTTTGTATCATGATTAGGGATGTGAGTTGTGATCAAAGCAGGATCATGTGGGAATGGAGAAACATTAGAGTCTCCATATATCTCCCAAATTTTGATCCATAATGCATGTGGATAGTCAATATCCATGATGGCATATAAAGCATCCTCTGGAATATGAAAGTTGATTACTCCACAAATATGATCACGATTATTAAACCACTTAACCTTCTAAGATTGTTTACCAAGTTCAGGGATAAGTCCATATAGATAGGGTATGAGATTATAGAATCTGAGATGTTTCAGGATGCCCTCACACAAGGACTTATAGTTTCCCATGGTTAGGTTGATTACAGAAGAGTGAGTTTCATATCCCATGATTAGACCAAGTTAATTCCTTTATACAAAAGAATTTCAACGCATTAGGAAACCTAGATTAGGTGAACCCTAGTTTTGGCACTTTATAACTTAGTGAATTTTACAATGCAAGTAGGCTCAAAGTGTGGGAAATGAAAAAACATTAACTTTTGCAAAAAATGGTGCTCAATTTTGAGCTACCGGTCAAAAGTTATTAGATGATCAATTTCCCACAAAAGTAGCCTATTTTCATGCATTCGCATTGAAAAGCAAAAATAATGGCCATGGATGAGAAAATGCCTAGTCGTCCAACCACTCGTTGGAGTCCACAAGGAAAGAAGTTTACAATAGTTTTATACATGAGGGGGAATTGGCCTCCTACCAACCCGGGCCTCACCCTTCATCTTCGACAAGGGAAGATACAAGGGTTATTAAACTATCAACTTTCACAAAGCAATTTTATCAAGGAAAATTTCCCCAAATTAAAATGCCCCCCTATTTTATATTTTTATATTGCTTCATGTAATTTAGACATTTAAAAAATGCCTATTTTAACACTAAAGAAAGCATAATTTGAAATACTTGTAAAAGTTTAAAAAAACAATTTTTAGGAACCCAAATTAGGGAAAATATAGAGTAGGGGATGAAATAACTCCAAGAATATGGAGTTGCAGGGGCATGGAGAAGAAATGGCGGCCTCTACTATTTTTTGGGAAGCTACCTAGCATCAAAAAATGCTCTGGACACCTCACAAAATGTCTGCCCTACACCACAAAAGATCTGAACGTCTGATTTGGGGGTTCGAATAGGGGTTTCCTCTGCTCAAACAAAGGTGATTTGACTCTCAAACAAGGGCAATTCTCTCCGCATGTGTGTCACCCTTCTCTGTGAGCCTTCATGTGGGACATGAGCATGAAACTGATGCCTACCACAGTAAAAAAGAAGAAGCTTCTACTGAGCCATTGTGAGGCACCAAGAGAGCAGGCTGTGCGCAAGCTCATATGTCTTGTAGCAGAAGAGAAAGATAAGGTGGAGCCTCCTAAGGTTTTCCATGAGATACAAGTGGCACTTAAGGCCTTGCCCTTTCACTCTATCCAGACCATCACTAAAGCAATCAGATATCTCTACCTTCCTCATATTCTCCATGATTCCAATCACTATCAAGCTTTCGATGATGATTTATTTCCACAACAGAGTGATAGGCCCATGACCTTGTCTTTAGGCATGTGACCTTCAACAGGGGTCCATACCCCTTAAACTTGACCATGCGACCTTCAATAGGGGCCCACGACCAGAGAGCTTGGAGACAATACGCCAAATAGAGACCTCCCTACAAACTTCGAGCCAAAGCATAAAGACAAAAGTTGGCTTCGATCTTCCTTCTGTGAGCCAAAGCCTTCAATTGATCTGCACACAAACTAGACACTCCCACAAAGGGTTTCTTCTATAGCAAATTTGAATGCCCTCCACGCCTTCAAACTAAACCAACAAATGATTTTAGAACTACTCTGATACCATATTAGAAGACAATATAAACTAAGTGAAATGCTGATTACAAACATGGAGTGGAAGCAATTGGAAATTGCAATACATAAAAAATGCATAAGATGAGTACATATAGGTAGAGAGGTAGTTAGTTAGTTGAGTGAAAGACTCCTACAAACATGGGAGACTTGATGACCCCTCAACTAACCGCCTAACAACCTTAACCACCCAACAACCTTGACATGTGTCAAGATTGTGTAAGGGCACACCTAAGTAGGCTTATGCCTAAGTGTATAATATATATGAAATATATATACACTACCAATTTTTGGCACACCTAGTGGGACCCACTTCCTTGGTTTGACCCCTTTTTGGGAGAAGGTTCATCATTTTGTCTTGCAAGTTGCAAATCTACGCTTCCGATTAACCATCCATGCCCATGTGATGATTTTACAACCCTGTTTACTTCTTTAGCACTTTTCATATGCAGATTAGCACCCTTTGTGTGTAGAGGTGCAATTTTGGTTCACAAATTAGCACCCTTTGTGTGTAGAGGAGCGCTTTTGGTTCATCCTTTTTTTTTATGTTGATGAACTCCTTTGACAAACCTTTCTTGATGATTTTGATTGTGAATATTCTTCTAGTTGATCACCTTAATAGGTTGGGTGATGAAATTTGATCTATTGATCTTTTATTGATCATATGTGATTTAACATTGAAATCAAAAATCAGTTTTAGTTTTGATGAAATTCTTTATGTTGTTTGAGTTGGTCTATTTTCCTTATTGATAAACTTGTCAACTTAACGTTGACTTCCTTTCTTGATATCGAATCATGTAGACTAATGTTGTAACCTTTTAACTGATTTTGATTGAAGGTGAACTTCTATGCAGAGGTAATAGCTATTGTTGAAGTCTTTCGTTTGTTTGACCATTTTTTAATCAATTGAAATGAAGTGACTTCATTTACTTTTGAGATTTGACTCTCTTTGACTTAAAAGTCTTGTTGTTTACTCTTGAGATTTGACACTCTTTTGACTTAATGTCATGATCCTTTGATTTCAAACTTAATCATTAATTAAAGCACTTTTGATATCTAGTGTTGATATTGAGTTTAATGTTGAAATTCTTCCTTTCTATAGTGTTGTTGATTTGCCAATAATGATAACAAGTAGTATGGGATGCTTGTTTTTCATCATAGAATGGCAATTGTTCAGATGTCTCATGCGGGTAGGCATGTTTGACAAAATGAACATATTGTTTGTTTCCTTTATGTGAGTGACTTTGAGTGATTTAGAAGGTAATTATTCCTCGTTGGGTAAGTATGTGGGGTATAAATTACTTGTATACAAAGACTTATTCAAAACTGATGCATTGATAAGATTCTAGAAAAGAAATGAGATGGTTTTATAATTCTTTTGCAAAGAACCATTGCTTATAGACTTGGAAAATAGAGTGAATAAGATGAAATTGATGATTCTCTCAACAACAATGTGGAGAAAACAAGATTATGTTATGAATGTGCTAACGATATGTGCAAGTGTATGTATGTAAGACATGGGGAATTTGCAGTTATGAACAAAATAGGTACCTTGAAGTTAACAACCCCTTTTTTAGATGGGAAAACTGTAACCTTGAGGCAACATCAGTTAAAAAGAGGTGTGGAACTTTCATATGTGTTTAGTTAATTTCATCATTGGAACAATGATTCTTTTAAGGGGGAAAGGATGTCACAACCCTTATTTTTCGATAGTTAATTATGAATTTAAATATTAATATTTAAATGGTTGTCGACTAATTTCAACTTGTGCATGTGTGTGATAGGAATACTCTCTCCCTCTCTCCCGACAAAGAGAGAAAGTATCATCGAGGCAAAGGGCATCTAGCCAACTAAAGGTGAATTTCCTGAAGTGAATCCGCACACACCACATAGTTTCATGTACACTAAATTGCACTCAATATCACATTTGGAATAAATATTTTGAAAAATTGACTAAGTTAAATAACTTGTGGAAATAAATATTATATTTCTTTGTTTCGAATTAATTATTAGATTTTTGAATATCTTTATGAAAACGATTCTTTTAATGCATAAACTCTATTTTTTCCATAAGGAAGAAGTGGCATAGAAAGAATCTTGGAAAATATTTATTTCTTGTCAATTTTCTAATTAAGGAGGTTAATTTTAGATTGAGTGGGAGGAAAAGATAGTGAGCATTAATTACCTTTTCTATTCTGAATACAAATCTTTTATAAGGGGGTTTGAGAGAAAATTAGTGGGGAGAAAGCTGAAAAATCCTTCCGGTGAAATTGGGTTTCAAAAATAAAAGATATTGAACTGGAAAGAAGACTTTGATTTTGTCGGATTCATCGATTTGGGTTGCTTTGGATTTTAAGGCATAATTTTTAGGTACATGCTGAAAACTGAGGTCTTTGCAATTATATTTTGTTAAAGTTTATAGTTGCTTGGAATTTTACAAGATGTAGAAAAAAAAAGGGTTGAGTATAGGAAGGTTCATTTGCATGATACCAGGGCATTCCCATCCTTAGAGTTTGGTTTTCACACTTTGTTTATTGGTGAATCAGAGTGTCATTGTTCTTGTGTAAACTACAGACATCAAGGAAGCTCCTAACGTTTATTTGTCTTTCTTTTGTTAATCCTAGAGTAGTCTCATGATATCTAGCACTATTATGATATCTAGCACTATGATATCTTGTTTTACCCTTAGTTTAGACTCTTTGAGACATTCTGTCTGATGGTCATATAAATCCATTTTGTGCATATTATTCCATCCTTTAAGACTACTTCCTTTCCAAGATTTAGATATATTGGTCAAGCTATGTCTTCATGCATGTCTACCACTACATTAATAACTACTATTTTATTTTCAAAACGTTTCTAATATTTTTTTTTAGAGAAAAGGTGGGGAAACCACCCATACAATTATATTGATATAGCAAAAAAAATATATAGAAGTTCATACATATGAAAGCTAGGAAGTATCATCCGGCTGCAAAGTAGAGATATATACAAAAAGGACCTAAAAAACCCAAAATAGAGATAAACACTACACTAAAACCAGCCCATACACTAACCCAAATTTGAATCATGTTCTTCCTCCGACGGGGGAAGAGGAATGGGAAATGCATGAATGGATGTTCCCGGCGCATTGGGTAGACCTGGGGCTCTATTTGGAGCATGTGAATGGAGGAAATGAATAGCATTAAACATTTCTTTGGCCCTCTGGGCCACTCCACCCGCCAACTGGAACCTGTGAGCATTCAGATGAATATTGAATTTATTGTAGCAATCCATTCTAAGACCTCGTTGGAGCCCTACATATACACAAGCTACATGATTGGAAGCACGGAGGTACTCCCTGTTAAAAACCCCTCCAATGAGGGCATCTCCTTCATCGAAATCATATACAGCCATCGCTCTCCTCCACTTCAAGGAACTGAGAAAAGGGGGCTTAATGAAGGTAGTGCCTACTGCAAAGGTGTACTCCTACTTCTAAGTTAAATCAAAAATATTTGACATGAAGGTCACCGCCAACTCAGACACTTTGACTTGTCGATTGGCTAGTTGAAACAGATAGTAGCCCAGCACACACCTAATCACACATTCAATCATGTCACAATCAAGCTGAAAGACCTATGCTAAGTGGATAGGATTCACAACACCATGGAAGGTGGGTTCCCCTTCCACACTAGAAAGAAAAATTCTCTAATTAGCAATCCACATTGTCATCCCAGCCGACAAACCACACAGAAGAAAACTATCAAACCAACCAGAAGAAAAAAGGTTGTCTACAACACTGCCAAAGAGAGGAGACGTCTGTAACACCACCACAAGAATACTTGTATGCTACAAACACAAATGTAGAAAGGAATAAAAGAAAGAGAATTGTATTTAGTAATAAGAGAGGGGGGATGGGAATCCCAAGGTTGTCGATCTTTGTGAATCACATCCATCATCAATGGTTTTCATGCATGTTGCCAGCCCATCTCACATAATTGAGATAAAACCAAAGATCAAGATTTGTATGATTCTTTACAAAGGAATTAATGTTTACTCTATTAAAGATATTGAGCTCTACATTCATGCAGTAGCGTAATTAAAACAAATGAGAGCACCACCCTATGGAGAGTGTGAAGAGGCTAAAACTGTCTCGTCATTCCTTAAATACCAAGCATACTTCTAAGATGACAGGACAATTTCAACAGCTAAATAGCTTAAGCGGTTGCTCGAGGGAGTGTGCCTAATGTCATTAGTAGGGATAGGAGAAGTAACCTCAACTATTCTTTGAAGCCTGCCAGGTGTTAAAAAGACAACACACAATCAAAACTTAGGTTTTAACCACTTGGGATTCTCATTGAAAAGCTAGCTCCCTGGTTGCTAGACTGATAGACAAACAGACCCACCACCCAATTGTGTCTCTAAAGACACACCAGTCATGAAAAAAACCTAATCCCAAGCCACAACTCTCTAGAGCTCAGATGCTGGTAGAAAAATAAAAGTTTGAACAACTCATTCAACATTAGAGAAACTCTTTATCTTTCTCAACTAAAGCTAGCAATCCTAGAGGCCAATGAGTCTGGGCAAGTGAAAAAAATGCTACTTCCTCCTCCTGATCTATTGCTCTATTTGCTAGACAATCTTCTACTTTGTTAGCCTCATGGTAGCAATGAGAGATTTTAACTGAGTCAAATTTCTCTAGTAGCAACCAAACCTAGTTTAATATGTAAGAAAGATGCCAACTCTCTAATTTTTTCACCTAAGCCACTGAGATAATAACTTGGGATTCCCTTCAACCCAAATATGTCAAGACCCATCATCTAAGGCTAACTGAAGACCATGCAGCATTGCAAAAGCTTTCACTAAATTATTAGTGCCTTGAGGTAGCTTTGTGCGCTTGGAAAACAATAAGTTCCCAACAGAGTCTCTTAGAGCACACCATGTCCTTGATGGTCCTGGATTGCCCCGACTAGCACCATCAAAATTAATCTTTGTATAAGGATGATTTGGCAGGCACCATTTGACCCCAGCTCTATCTACCTTAGGTGCATTCTTCTGAACTAAAGAACCTGGAGAAGGTCTTTCTATACCGCACCAGTTTTTTGCTATATAATCATCCCAAGAAGTCCAAGCACTTTCTCTATAGCCAGACCTTCTGAGCTTCGCATTCATCACTTCCAAAATAGCTACCTGTAATCCTTCCAAGAATAGTTGTAGGGGCTTCGACCTATGTCTAAAAATCCTAAAATTCTATTCTTTCGACAGGCGCCAAATCAACAACGAAGGTGATATTATCCAAATGCTATGAAAAGTTGACTCTTGGAAGAGATGGGGCCATCCTTTGAAAAGTTGTAATAGTGATTTTGAAAGAGATGAACACCAATTTAATTTGTTAAACAGCTAGCTCCAAGATTCTTTACTGTAGTTGCAATGAATAAGGAGATGGTCAACAGTCTTGTTGTGTGGTTACACAACACGCCCCATTTTAACTTGGCAAAACAGGGACCCAACTTTTTGGCTTGGCTTGTGTTGTCTGCTTTCTGGCGGTTTGGTAAAAATGAGTCAGGTGCATCATCATCATGAAGGTCAGGATGAGGTAGGTCATCATCATGAGGTCAGTTTGTCAAAGTTCATATTTTGTTTCTATGACCTCATATTTAGAAAGAGCTTGAAATTCTAGGTAGGTTTGCCTTTTACATCACCCTAAAATTCGTCCATATGAGAAAGTTATGACAAGTCAAAGGTCTGGTCAAACATGATTTTAGGAGGGTCATATTTCATAACAACGAGCATCATGATATCATAACATCACCTGATATTATAATATCATGCTGATATTATAATATCACCCTGCTTAGAAAATCCACCATCTGCATATTTGCATGCGCATGTCAACATCCTATCGGAGGGTCATCATCCTGATCTTTCAAGGGAGGGTCATATTTGCTGATATTCGCTAATATGATGATGACGTCATCATATCCTCCTGATCTCCTTTTGCATGATCATGATGATCACCCTATCTTTTAAGGGGGGGTGATACTCTCAGCAGCATGATCATATTTTAAATATCACCCTAGCGTTAACCTGATGATGACCTCAACTCATCCTCATGCTCCGAAGACGGAATATGATGGTTACGTCATCATGATATTCGATGAGGAGGATCATCTTCCTAATGTAACCCGATATTGAAATATCCCCTGATTTTACCAATATGACGCTGATGTCATCTTTTGCATTTTAACAAAGCCCCGGATATGATGGTGACATCATCAGGACATTCGAGGAGGAGGAGCATCATATTCACAATATCCTGCAGATAGGCAGAAAGCTCTAAGTTTCCCCATCGGCCTAACTTGTGCTATCGGCCGTGTTATATTTGGTCTCGCCGACTGAGTTAGTCTCACCGATGGAGAGGTCCATCTGCATAAGTGTAGCCATCGGGAGTGTCTTGAAATTTCTCCCCGATAGTTATTTTCTCACCGAAAGGGTGATCGGCCTGACATGTGATATCGGCCAAGTTTGTATTTGTCTCACCGACAGGTGTTGTCTCACCGATGAATGAAGTCCATCGGCATAATATTAACCATCGGCCGCGCTTTGAATTTTCTTCCCGACAGTAGTGGTCTCGCAGATAGCATGCAAAGCCGGATTTGAAATAATTTGTTAAAAGCGATTGATTCCTCGTATATGTTGCGATGTATATGCAAATTTGAAACCCGATATACAAGAAAATGGGCGGGAAAATGAAGCGATGGAAATTTAAAGACCCGATTGCATTTTCCAGTCAACGATGGTTGACCCGATGGTTTTTTTTTTTTTTTAACGCTGTTTAGGCATTTAGTGCATATTTTCCACTGATTTGGAGCCCAATTGCCTGTAGCTACACATTTTGAGGCCTGGTTAATAAAACGTTTAAATTCCTGTTGTTTATCCACATGATGATGAACTTAATGTTTGTCTGTTTATTGCAGGAAGTCCCGGAGCTGTTTGAAGCTGATAATTGCAAAGTTGCACACGAAGGCAACATGAACCAGAAGTGAGGATATTGTCAAATATGCTGTTTGCCAGCTGGAGACCGAATCAAATCAAAGATGCTGGAATATTCTGTGCCAGCTGTACATTTGCCAACTAGCGAAGCATGTGCTTTTCATCTGGACCGTTGATTATTATGAGAGGATCCTGATCCTTGGATCATTGTAATTGTTTTCTGGCATTTGTTCTATATAAGAGCCAGATCCTGAGCTGTAAAAGTGAGGGAGAAGAGAAAAAGATACATTGGAACATCTGGCACATTAAGGCCAATTACTGTAGAATCAAATATGAGATCGGATTACTGAGACTAATGAAGACTGAATTGTTGAAATGTCAAGGTTCTTTCTTCAGATCACTGTAAATGTACCTGTTCTTGAGCATACTGAATGGATATGAAGTTTCAGATTACATCCTGATTGTAAATTTTACGTAATCTTCATGTTGATTTCTGGATATGTACTGGTGAATG
Source organism: Cunninghamia lanceolata (assembly GCA_027924645.1). Lineage (NCBI taxonomy): Eukaryota > Viridiplantae > Streptophyta > Pinopsida > Cupressales > Cupressaceae > Cunninghamia > Cunninghamia lanceolata. The sequence continues at coordinate 179,554 of BSBN01000737.1, read as the reverse complement.
CTGTGTTCAACTAGAAGCGCTTTCATTTCATTACATGTTGTTGTCAACTTTTCCTTTGAAGATTTGCACTGGATCATGCGGATTTGTGGAATGTCCTGGTGAAGTATGATTCTAGTTTCCTTCTTTTCATTGCATGTATGGGAGCTTGTATGTGGATCAGTGATCTCAGTCAAGTAGTTTTGGGAATCTCATTCTTTAACCCTTTTCCTTTTTTTAATTTCATAAATTCATCACCATAACTGCAAGTCATGACAAATAATACGCAGAAATAGAGAGGTATGCTGAAATCCCGTAGGTAACTTAAAATCATTAGCATATTTGAGTTAAATGCATGCAGTATTGAAAATATCATGCAAAGAATTGCAAATAATGGTAGAAATCATGCAAATATCAGCCTGTAGGCACATTATTTGACTAAATTCACAATGCAGAGGTAGAATTATTAGAGATTTATGCAGAGCAGACATATAGAGCAGGATATTTGGAGAAATAATGATGAAATTTTGCAGAAATACGTAAGGCCCCTGAATGGAAAACAGCAACACACATCAACCACTAAGTAACGTCAGTAGATTAAGACCTAATCAACGGAGACTTGGGATCATGAATTCTCTGAATTCATCATATCTTTCAAGATGAGTAAAGGTTGTTGTGTAACTTTTATTCTATGTTTGTATATGACTAACATCATGACCAACATAAATTGGTGCTAGAAGGAGGGCAGAACTGGAAAAGACACTATTGCTTTAGTCATCATTCATTTTATGCAGGCCCCTCGCTTCTAACACAACATAAATTGGCGCTAGAAGGAGGGCCTGAACAAAGAATTTCTGGATTTCTACAAATATTACATAAATATTTCAGCATTTGAGTTAAATGTCTGCAAATATCTCTTATCTGAGATGTTTTGGTTGCACCTTTGCCAAGATCTAGCTCGAAACATCAAAGATTAGTTTGATTTTCTGAACTTTCAAGTTTTATTCTGAGATATGATAGATCTCATTAAAATTTCAAAATACTAAAAAATTGAAAAATATAGTCTCATTTTGATGGATGTATATGAAGGCAATTGTCAAGTTAACATTCCTTTATTTCAAGAAACTTTGAATAGGCAGCTTTACCCTCACAGTTTGTCTAACTTTGGTTTATCTACCTGTTGCAGGATACACTAGACTGCGGAACACAGTGAAATTAATTGTTTAACTTTCCTTACAAGGTTGGATTTATACTTGAAAGGATTAATATTCTTTTTGGATGTGTTCAGGGCTGAAACTTGTCAAGAAAATGAAGAAGTCTGGTAGGAAAATGAAGAAATTCTGGAGCAACAAGTAGATGCAGCACCAGAAGTTATTAGTTGTCCAGGCACTAAAGTGGATCGTTCTGAAGATTTTGAATTATACTTGTCTAGAAATATACAGTGTAGTCAATTATTAGGTTTACCCATTGACGATGTCTTGATTGAAAGCTGGTGCAGATTACATGATGAAGAGCATTCAGAAAGGGATTGTTACGCCTGCTTGATCATGTTGAAAAAGATTCTAAAAAATATAGTGGCTGAATCAGTTCCAGAAGGTAATGAAGAGGAAACATCTTTCCTGGATTCATTCTATGGTGGGATTGATAGGAGTTCTCTACTTCCTAATACAAGTAAGGACTAGTCAGTACGCAGGTATGAATCTTGTGAAAATTCTAGAGAAGAAACCACTCATCAGGATAATATTTTTGATTCTAATCCTAATACTTTTGATAAAGAAGATGAAACATCTTTCCTGGAGTCATTCTATGGTAAAGAGAAGTGTAAACAAATAGTAGAGCAATTTAAATTCACTCTTGCTGATGAAGTTCCTATGATAGTAACTCAGGGAGTCATAGAAAATAAAATAAATGCTAATTTACTACCTAACTGGGTTGATTTGAATGATCAAATACAGGAATGTTGCAGCCTAATGGAACCAGATCCTCTAATAGATAGAAGATGTGAATTATTTAATGAACAATTCCTGAAAGATGAAGATGTAGAAGACTTTGGAGTTGTTGTGCATGATCAGACGTCACTCCAGAAACATTTTGAAAATGAAATAGGGAAGTCTTCTTATCAGTTGAACGCCAATTCTCTTTTACAGTCAAGTGATTTAGAAATGATAAATTTATGTATTTCAGGTTGTGATAATAAAGATACTTGTTTAGATGCTGATGTGCAGGAAATTGAAGAAAATATTGAGAAGTTTCCTGAACTGGAAGATAAACTGAACATCCGGAATGAAGGGATAAAGCTGGATAAAGATGAAGAATTAATACATCAAGAGTCATACATCCTTCAATTTGAAGCGAGACCAGGCATTGGGCCAAGCAATGAAAATATAGAATTAAAGGGATGACCAATTGCCAATGAAGAAGCATGTCCAACAGAACCAGATATATACCAGGTTGTATTTCTCCTTTCCACAGTAAATGATGTTGATTACTATTTTGATTATAGAAATTCAGGAGATAGGACATGCACATGGATTAATCATGAACATGATGAGCTTCCTCAGTTGTTGATCATCAAGAGTTGTTCTATTGAATACAATGAATTCAAAATAGCAGAATATTTTTCAGAATATAAAGATAAATTTGCTAGGTTGAGAACCATAACTAATACCCTAATGCTCCTGCACAATCAAAAGAAGTATGCAAATACAGGTGTATTTGGGTCGTTTGCTGGTTTTTGTTTGCCTAGTAGTGGTTTGTATATAATTTTGTAGGTTAGTTGTTTGTACAGTTTGCTTGTTTTGCTTTCTTGTTTTGCTTTCTATTGTTTCCTTTTGTAGGTTAGCTGTTTGTACAGGTTGCTTTTTGCTTTGCATTGTTGAGTCTTTGTTTTGGTTGGGCAAAACTGGTGCACCTTGTTACTTAAGAACACTACATAAATTGTTAGAATTCAAAAGTTGGATATAAGTTTTTACATAGGTTGTAATTCATATCAGTGTAGGTATTCTTGATCAGGTCTGTGGTATCATATTCATCAGTACTACTTTTCTTGAGTCAAGGTGATCCTCACAATGACACACCTAACAGCCTTGGGTTTGTTGAACATATCAGTGTAGGGGTTAAGTGAAAAATCTAAAGGTTGCCCTTGCTACCATTGCAATTCTCAACTTAATTTCAACAAGTGACCATTCCTTGTATCATGAGGCTACAACTGTTATATCTTAAAAATTAAATTCAAAATATAAAATAAATAAAATAATAAAATGGATTTTCTGAAATCTAGATTAACTCATCTAAGTAACTCCAACAGGGCTATAGACGCCTGCTGGCAGTGGCGCTCTACTTAGGGGAATTGCAACGATAACCTTGCCGGGGCTATGGACGCCTGCTGGCAGCAAGGCTCTATCCGGTTGGCTATGAGGGATGAACCAAACTACGTAGCTTAACACCAGTCACTGACTTATTCAACTCACTTTCAAGATGAGTATATGAATCACATGCACACAATTGATCCCTTATCAATTCACTGTTACATTGATGAACATGATACCAGTTAGAAAGGATTAGGATGCTCATGCTTAATAGGAGTTGGAAATTTATGTTTTAATTTATCCTCACCTTTTGAATTATTTGAATTTTGTTGTTTTCTTTGGTGGCAAGTTGTTGTGTGGTTACACAACACGCCCCATTTTAACTTGGCAAAACAGGGACCCAACTTTTCGGCTTGGCTTGTGTTGTCTGCTTTCTGGCAGTTTGGTAAAAATGAGTCAGGTGCATCATCATCATGAAGGTCAGGATGAGGTAGGTCATCATCATGAGGTTAGTTTGTCAAAGTTCATATTTTGTTTCTATGACCTCATATTTAGAAAGAGCTTGAAATTCTAGGCAGGTTTGCCTTTTACATCACCCTAAAATTCGTCCATATGAGAAAGTTATGACAAGTCAAAGGTTTGGTCAAACATGATTTTAGGAGGGTCATATTTCATAACAACGAGCATCATGATATCATAACATCACCTGATATTATAATATCATGCTGATATTATAATATCACCCTGCTTAGAAAATCCACCATCTGCATATTTGCATGCGCATGTCAACATCCTATCGGAGGGTCATCATCCTGATCTTTCAAGGGAGGGTCATATTTGCTAATATTCGCTAATATAATGATGATGTCATCATATCCTCCTGATCTCCTTTTGCATGATCATGATGATCACCCTATCTTTTAAGGGGGGGTGATACTCTCAGCAGCATGATCATATTTTAAATATCACCCTAGCGTTAACCTGATGATGACCTCAACTCATCCTCATGCTCTGAAGACAGAATATGATGGTTACGTCATCATGATATTCGATGAGGAGGATCATCTTCCTAATGTAACCTGATATTGAAATATCCCCTGATTTTACCAATATGACGCTGATGTCATCTTTTGCATTTTAACAAAGCCCCGGATATGACGGTAACGTCATCAGGACATTCGAGGAGGGGGAGCATCATATTCACAATATCCTGCAGATAGGTAGAAAGCTCTAAGTTTCCCCATCGGCCTAACTTGTGCTATCGGCCGTGTTATATTTGGTCTCGCCGACTGAGTTAGTCTCACCGATGGAGAGGTCCATCTGCATAAGTGTAGCCATCGGGAGTGTCTTGAAATTTCTCCCCGATAGTTATTTTCTCACCAAAAGGGTGATCGGCCTAACATGTGATATCGGCCAAGTTTGTATTTGTCTCGCCGACAGGTGTTGTCTCACCGATGAATGAAGTCCATCGGCATAATTTTAACCATCGGCCGCGCTTTGAATTTTCTTCCCGACAGTAGTGGTCTCGCCGATAGCATGCAAAGCCGGATTTGAAATAATTTGTTAAAAGCGATTGATTCCTCGTATATGTTGCGATGCATATGCAAATTTGAAACCCGATATACAAGAAAATGGGCGGGAAAATGAAGCGATGGAAATTTAAAGACCCGATTGCATTTTTCAGTCAACGATGGTTGACCCGATGGTTTTTTTTTTTAACGCTGTTTAGGCATTTAGTGCATATTTTCCACTGATTTGGAGCCCGATTGCCTGTAGCTACACATTTTGAGGCCTGGTTAATAAAACGTTTAAATTCCTGTTGTTTATCCACATGATGATGAACTTAATGTTTGTCTGTTTATTGCAGGAAGTCTCGGAGCTGTTTGAAGCTGATAATTGCAAAGTTGCACACGAAGGCAACATGAACCAGAAGTGAGGATATTGTCAAATATGCTATTTGCCAGCTGGAGACCGAATCAAATCAAAGATGCTGGAATATTCTGTGCCAGTTGTACATTTGCCAACTGGCGAAGCATGTGCTTTTCATCTGGACCGTCGATTATTATGAGAGGATCCTGATCCTTGGATCATTGTAACTATTTTCTGGCATTTGTTCTATATAAGAGCCAGATCCTGAGCTGTAAAAGTGAGGGAGAAGAGAAAAAGATACATTGGAACATCTGGCACATTAAGGCCAATTACTGTAGAATCAAATACGAGATCGGATTACTGAGACTAATGAAGACTGAATTGTTGAAATGTCAAGGTTCTTTCTTCAGATCACTGTAAATGTACCTGTTCTTGAGCATACTGAATGGATATGAAGTTTCAGATTACATCCTGATTGTAAATTTTACGTAATCTTCATGTTGATTTCTGGATATGTACTGGTGAATGCTGTGTTCAACTAGAAGCGCTTTCATTTCATTACATGTTGTTGTCAACTTTTCCTTTGAAGATTTGCACTGGATCATGCGGATTTGTGGAATGTCCTGGTGAAGTATGATTCTAGTTTCCTTCTTTTCATTGCATGTATGGGAGCTTGTATGTGGATCAGTGATCTCAGTCAAGTAGTTTTGGGAATCTCATTCTTTAACCCTTTTCCTTTTTTTAATTTCATAAATTCATCACCATAACTGCAAGTCATGACAAATAATAAGCAGAAATAGAGAGGTATGCTGAAATCCCGTAGGTAACTGAAAATCATTAGCATATTTGAGTTAAATGCATGCAGTATTGAAAATATCATGCAAAGAATTGCAAATAATGGTAGAAATCATGCAAATATCAGCCTGTAGGCACATTATTTGACTAAATTCACAGTGCAAAGGTAGAATTATTAGAGATTTATGCAGAGCAGACATATAGAGCAGGATATTTGGAGAAATAATGATGAAATTTTGCAGAAATACGTAAGGCCCCTGAATGGAAAACAGCAACACACATCAACCACCGAGTAACGTCAGTAGAGTAAGACCTAATCAACGGAGACTTGGGATCATGAATTCTCTGAATTCATCGTATCTTTCAAGATGAGTAAAGGTTGTTGTGTAACTTTTATTCTATGTTTGTATATGACTAACATGATGACCAACAAGTCTCTTCCTCTTCCCCACATAGGACACATTTGAAGCTCTTACCTATGGCCAATCTTTGAATGTTGTCACCCGTAAGAATTTTTTTATTGAGTGCAAGCCATGCAAAAGCTCTCACTTTAGGAAGAAGGGCATCCGACCAACAAAGATGGACTGGCCAATCTACAACACCTTTTGAAGAAAACCATTTGTAGCCTTGCTTAACCTTGTATTTGCCTAATCCATCACCCAACCATATCAGCTCATCCTCCTTGGGAGATGGGTGAATGATCCTCCCTTCTAGGATGGTTTTTAGAATATTTTTCTATTTTTCTAGAAAATCATACTTAGAAAATCTCTCCAACTTGCTTTTGGTGGAATGCAGCTCTAATCGACCAAAAAATAATTCAAAACATTATCCCCCAGTGGCTCTTAAGAATCAATTCTGCTTCTTTTAGGTCATCTCTCTTTGTAAGAATGGGACAACCATTCCACGATTCATTCCAGAAATTAGCTTTTCTACCATTATGTATGACCCATGAGAGCTTGGCCAATATAACCTCTCTGCTTTTTACGATAAAATTCCACATGGAGGAGCCCTTCGGAGGATTGGCAACTGTAAAGATTCTCTCTAGCAAGTCACTATCTAGGTATTTTTCTTGCATCATCCTGGCCCATTAAGAGTGAGGCTTCTTATACATTTTCCAGGCTAGCTTGTCTCCCAACACCATGTTTTGAAGCTCTTGATTAATGATACTGGCACCTTCAAGGGGAGTGGGTTTACATACTTTGTCCCATGAGATCAGATGTATCTTCCTTTCCTCCATTAACCCTTGCCAGAGGAAATGTCTACAAATTCTTCCTATTTGATTAGAAATCCCTTTGGGCATTTGTAAAGAGGACAACATATAAATAGGTATAGCCAATAAAACAACCCTGACTAGAGTAATTTTGCCTGCTAGTGATAACCACCTTCCCTTTCAAGTCCCAATCCTATGCTCCACACTATCCACCACACTATCCACCACCCCTTTCCATAGATCTTTTTTGTGTTTGCCATTAAATAAAGGAATTCCTAGGTATTTACCCAGCAAGGATTCTAAATTGAAGTTTAAAACTTTTGAAATGTCATATCTGGACTCCTCGCTAGCAAAGAAAAGGTATTTTTTTATTTATCTCCATTCACCTTATGCCTTGAGGCTACACAGTAGCTCTCTATGACATTCTTTATAGATAGAGCTTCTCTTTTATTTGTCCGACCAAATAGAATTGTATCATCTGCAAACAACGCTTGTGAGTAAGGTGCTGAGCCTTGTGACATCCTTAGGCCTCTCCATATGAGATGGCTACCTGCTTGTTTAATGGACCAAGATAATGCTTCAATCATAATGATGAATAGGTCAGGAGAAATTGGGTCTCGTTATCTCAAGCCTCTTGAGGACTCAAAAGGGACTGTCTCTATACCGTTGACAAGCACTAAAAAACTAACCCCTAAAAAATAAGCAGTTAACCACTCAAGCCATTGTTTATAGAAACCCATCTTAGAAAGAATATTGATAAGAAAATCCCAGTTTACTCGGCCATATGCCTTCGCCATATCTAACTTAATAACCATGTTGGGTTCCTTTCTTAATTTTATGGAATGAAGGATTTCATGCACCAAGATTGTCCCCTTAGCTATCTCTTTCTCTGGAACAAATCCTCCTTGCTCCTCCAAAATGATGTTTGGTAGGATAGGAGCAAGATGGATAGTGATAGCTTTAGAAATAATCTTGTAGACAAAGTTACAAAGGGATATGGGCCTAAAATCTTGAAAGGAGGAAGGCACTTTACCTTTTGGGATGAGCATTAGATTTGTCCAGTTTAGAGCTTTGAGCAAATTCTTGAATTTTTTTGACTCCTCCACTGCAAGAAAGAAATCCCTACCTACTACATCCCAGCACTTCTGAAAAAACATCCCCGCCCAACCATCCGGCCCTGGGGTTTTATCTCCTAGCATTGATAAAACGACCGCTTTAATCTCTTCCACTGTAAATTCCTTCATTAGTTCCTCATTTTGTTCCCTTGTAATGAGAGAAGGAACATTGTTGAAGGAAGCTTGTGTATGAGAGCCATATTCAACCAAGCGCGGATTTTTGAAAAAAGATCTTGCTTTCGACTAGATTTCCTCAACATTCCCTGTGTAGGATCCATCTACCCTTTTTATGGCAGTTATTGGATTAGAATGGTTGCAAATTTTTTTGAAAGATGGAAGAATTTTGTGTTTCGGTCACCTTCTTTAAGCCATGATTCTCTAGACTTTTGGTGCCTCCCTTAGCAGAACTTCTTCTAACTCTGCTCTCAGAGCTTTTTCCAGACAATATTTCAAGTCATCAATGCCATAATTGAGGATATCTAGCTCAATAGCTTCTAAATGTTTTGATATCCTCGTCTTCTCTAAGAAGATGTTCTTGAAGTGACATCTATTCTAGTCTTGAATCTTTTTCTTTACAAAGTTCAGTTTGCTCCCCAGTTGAAACATTCTTGAACCTCTAAAAAAAGGTGCCGACTACCGCCATACACCAATATTTTGAAGAAATTTTGGATCTCTCAGCCACATTTCTTAGAACTTGAAGTAGGTTCTACGTTTCTTCTAAACATCTCCCAAGGATAAAATAATTGGATAATGGTCTAATCCTAAAAAAGGGAGAATAGATGTAGACATCATGACGTTACCTTGCAAGCATTGTGGCAAAATCATAAACCTATCCAGCTGTTCTACTATTCTCCATTTATCTTTCCTCATATTAGACCAGGTAAAACAACCATTGGCGGGCTTATAATCTAGCAAATTATTACCCAACACAAAGGCCTTGAAATCCATCTGCATCCGCAATTAACCTGAGTTTCTTCCTGATTTTTTAGAATCATTGAGCACTGCATTGGAATCTCCTCACAGAATCACATCTTCCATATTAATGAATCGTAATAGCAAAGTCAGATGATTCTAGAGGTTCAATTTTTGAGTTGCTCCTAGCAGGTCATAAATGCACAAAACCCACATATCTTTCCCCTTAATACATGAGAAAATCTACCCAAAATCTAGTTCTCTCTATTTCCAATCACTTCCATCTTTGGCAAATGTTTTTTCCACAAAACTATCAATCCACATAAGGATCCATCTGCCTGTTGAAAAACTACTTCCCAATTTGTCCACTTTCAAAAAATAAAAGACCCTTGTTCAGCAACCAGCTTGGTTTCTTGCAGAAAAATAATGTCTAGACTCCTGCCCCATCAATTTGAGACTTGATGTGGCAGATTTTGTTAGGGGAATTAATGCCCCTAACATTCCATGTAAGGAGCCTCATGGCTCCCGAGGAGAGCCATTATCTCTCCTCTTCTTAAGTTTTTTTTGTCAACGGTAGTCTGGATTCCAGCATCGATCTCTTTTTGGATTTTTGTCTTCTTTTGCCTTGAGCTTCTCCTTGGCGGAGTCAAGGAGTCAGAATTCCATCTCTGTCCAAGAGGGGTTTGAAGAATTCCCAAATCTTTACTACTTATCATAGAGTCATTTTCTTGCAGTACTTCCTCCCCTATCTAATCAAAGATAGAATTTGTGACTTTACATATAGCTTCTTCCAAAAGAGTCTAAAGTTTGACATCTCCTGAGTCCTCTTTATCTTCAGCTTCATCATTTTGGTCAAGATCACCTTCTGACTGGGAACCTTTTGATGAAGGGGGTAAATCATAAAACACACAACAACAGAAATTGCACATAGAAAATAGAACTTTCTTTATTGATTTAGACAACTTATTACATTACAGAAGCTCAAATACAATCAGAGGAATCAACCCTCCACTGGCTACAACACATTACAGCTTCCTATCCCAAGACTCTAGAATCATCTGCCTTCGGTAACCCCAAATTAGCTAGGGTTTCTATTTTCCCACCTATTCTTGACTCTACACTTCCCCCCCTTAACTCTACTATTTCCCAAGGTTCTCAAAAATGGTTATTAATAGCCTTTTTGGCGGTGAACAACCTAATTTCAAAATTTGCATCTCCCTCCAAAAATAGGTCAACTTCAGGAACCCATAACTTTTGATCCGGGTGTCTGAAAGCTTGTAGACTGCTCTATGTGCTAAGAACCTACTCTATCAGTTCTAGCCATTTTTGGGTCCGTACAGAGCCGTTTAGTGCCTCAAACCTAAGTTTGAATAATTTTCAGGCATTTTTTGGGAAACAAAAACTTTAATATCTCTCAGCTCGTAAATTACCTTTGCATGATTCCTTTGCCAAAGGTCTTATTTTTTAGTTATGTAGCTTCCTGTAAATTTTCACTTCATTCTGTGCCCAAATGTAAACTTTCTAAAAATAGCAGGGTGCTATTTTTAGCAGTATAGAAAAATTGAAAGTTCTACATTCAAGCGATTAGGAAACTAGAACCACAAATTTTGAAAAGAAATGGAAAGAACATCAATAAGTTTGAAACACATCTTTTTTTGGGTGATGCAAGATTGCCCTTACACCACTGGATGCTCCTGCATCAGACAACCAAGGTAATTTGAGAAGTGACCCTGTCACGTCTCATGTGTTTGTGTGAGGAAAACCCAAATGGTCAACCTCTGCCTTAGACAACCAAGAAGAATATTTAGTAGGCCTTCCTTACCATTTCACCAGATATTCTTCATATTGCATGTTCCGAGTACTTCTTCCGACACGGCTATCCAAGATCTCTTCTATCTCCTCAGTTGAAGTAGATGTCAGAATACTCCACTGTTCTTCTATTGGTCCATCCTCTGTTCCACCTTCATCATATTCTAATAAGTCAGCAATGTTGAAAACAGGGGAAATATTGATCCCACTCGACAGCTCTACCTCATATGCATTTCCTAAATCATGTTTCTTTAAAATTCTACATGGTCCAAATTTTTTCATTTTCAGCTTATTGTATGTTCAAATTGGGAACCTTTCTTTTCTCAAGTGAACCATGACTTCATCACCTACCTAGAATTCCTTATATCTCCTCTTCTGAAGCATTTCTTGGACTATTCCCATATACAATCTAGAATGGTGATTTACCAGTACTCCTATTGACAGAATTGTTGTAAGCAAATTCTGCCTGTGGTAAAATCAAATCCCATTCCTTGGGCTTATCTCCTACTAAGCATCATAACAGGTTACCCAAACTCCTATTCACCACTTCGGTCTATCCATCAATCTGTGGATGGTGTACAGAACTGAACTTCAACTATGTCTTCAACTTCTTCCACAATGTCCTCTAGAAATAACCAACAAATTTGGTATCTCAATCTAAAACTATGCTCTTAGGTAGACCATGTAGTCTCACCACTTCCCTGAAAAATAACTCTACAATATGAACAGCATCATTAGTCTTCTTACAAGGAATAAAATGTGCCATCTTCGAGAATCTGTCCACCACCAGAAAAATGGAATCATGTCCTCTCTGTGTCCTTGGTAAACCAAGAACAAAATCCATACTGGTATAATCCCATGGCTCTCTGGTACAAGTAATGGCTGATACAACCCCATATTCTAACTTGTTCCTTTTGCCATCTGACACACTTGGCAACTCTGCACAAATTTCCTCACATCCTGCTACAACTATGGCCAATAATAATTTTCACCAACAATAACAATGGTCTTATCTTGACCAAAGTGTCCAACTAATCCCCCACTATGCTTCTCCTTTATTAGGTTCTCTCTCATGGAACTCCTCGGAATGCACAATTGACTTCCTCTAAACAACATTCCATCTTAGATTATGAAATCCAACCATTTTGTCATGTCCAAAGTAATAGGTTCCAAACAAGCTTTCTAGGCCTCTACAAAATTTGGATCTTTAGGATACAAACTTTTGAGCTCATCGAACCCAACAACCTCTATCTTCATTTCTGCCAACAAATTTTGCCTTCTGCTCAAGGCATCTGCAACTTTGTTAGACTCCCCACTCATATGCTTCAAAATAAAAGTATAACTCTGCAAAAACTCAACCAATTTTAAATGCCTCTAGTTCAACTTTCCTTGACTATTAAGATACTGTAAAGCCTGATGATCAGTATATAAAACAAACTCTTTTGGCAATAAATAATATCTCCATTTCTTCAAAGCCTGAACTATAGCATAAAACTCTTGATCATAAACAAAATACTTTTTCTTGGCATCATTAAGTTTCTCACAAAAATAGGCAATGGGCTTACCCTCTTGGCTCAAAACAGCTTATATAGCACTACCACTAGCATCACAATCTACCTAAAATACCTTATTGAAATCTGAAACTACCAAAATAGGTTGCTCTGTAACTTTTTGCTTCAATGTATCAAAGCTTTTATCTACTCCTTTAGTCCATCTAAACTCTTTCCTGTCCCTTCACATTGTCTTAGTTAGAGGTATACAAATGCTACTAAAATTCCTGATAAACTTTCTGTAAAAACTTGCCAAACCATGAAAAGATCTTACCTCGGAAGCACTCCTTGGCGTAGGCCATTCAATGATAGCCCTCACCTTCTCTGGGTCTATCTTAACACCTTCCTCTGAGACAAAAACCCTAGGTATACCAACTCCTTTCAAAAACTACATTTCTTCAGATTGATCAACAACTTCTCCTCCCTCAGCGTCTCAAAAATTATTTTGATATGCATCATATGCTCATCCCAAGTCTTACTGAAGATCAAAATATCATCTAAATAAATAATAACAAAACTTCCCAAAAATTCTTTCAATACTTCATTCATGAGCTGCATGAATGTGCTTGGTGCATTGGTTAGCCCAAATGGCATGACTAACCACTCATACAAACCTTCCTTTGTTTTGAAGGCTGTCTTCCACTCATCTCCTTCTATCATTCAAATCTGGTGATACCCACTCTTCAAATCAATCTTTGTGAAGTACTTGGCTCCACTCAAACAATCCATTATGTCATCCATTATGGGCAATGGAAATCTATACTTGATTGTAATCTTGTTGATGGCTCGGGAATCTATACACATCCTCCACTCTCCATCTTTCTTCGGTGCCTGTACTACAGGTACTACACATGGACTTAGGCTTTCTCTTATCAATCCCTTCCTCAACAACTCTTGAACTTGTCTGTTTAACTCTTCACTCTCTACTGGAGTCATTCTATGGGCTACCTTGTTTGGCAAACTAGCTCCTGGTATTAAATCCATTTGATGACTTATCTTCCTTACTGGTGGTAAACCTTCTGGTACATTATCAGAGATAATGTCCTAAAATTCTTCCAACATATCTAAAACTTCTACTGGTAAATCTTCACATTTCTCTTTACTAATCTTAGGAATCAATACAAAGTAATGACGCTCATGCTTCATACCTTCCAAAAATATCTTACCATCTACCAAGCAAATTCTGGCAGTACTACATACCTTTTCTTCCACCTCCTTCAAGGGCTTCAACTTATGACAAACTCCATCCTTTGTTATGGAATATGTGTTTGCACGGCCATCATGGACAACGCTCCTATCATACTGCCACGGCCTCCCCAATAGCATATGACATGCATCCATCAATATGATATCACACAACATCTCATCATGGTAGTCCCCAATCTTGAACTTCACTAAACACTACTCATGGACCAAAGCTCTATGGTCCTTCTGCAACCATGCAATCCGATATGGATGTGGATTATTTCTTCTTATCAACTTCAACTTATCAACCATCTCCTCTGAAACAAGATTTTTAGTGCTTCCACTGTTGATAATAATATCGCAACACTTACCTTCACATTTGCACTTTGTGCGGAATAGACTCTTCCTCTAATTGGGTTCTTTCTCCTCATTCAACAAGGTTCTTCTAACAATTAGGGTTTCTCCCCTTTCAACATCTTCAGAACACTCAGACTACGCATCTTCATCTACATGTGTAACTCGTGCATTACCTTCAGGTCTTCTATTTGTCCTTCCTTGATGTTACGGACACTCGTATGCTTGATACCCTTCTTCTCCACATTGGAAATAGGTTCCTTTGAAACCTCCTCTTCCAAGACCTTGCCCAGGTTGACTTCTTCCTCTTCCTCTTTGCTCTCCATTGTTCTAGTCACAAGGGCGGTAAGTATTATCTCCTCTCTGATTTCAACTGGTGCCGGCTTCTTCACTTTTCTTTGAATCTTCATTTCGGCCCCCATAGGCTCTTCCACCAGTCCTTCTGCCTTGACCTCTTCCCCTTTACTTGCTATCAAATCTTTTATTCAGCTTCTCTTCCACCTTCAGGGAAAACTGATATGCATCTTCTATGGTGGTCATTCTAACCAGGCTCAGCTCCTCTTGAATACTTTGTCTCAACCCATTAATGTAACGGGCTACCTTCTCCTTATTAGCCTCTGCATGATTGGTTTTGATAGTAATCTTATAAAACTCTTCTATATACTCCTTAACAGACTTGTTGCCTTGCTTCAATCCTTGCAGCTCCTTCAATAACTCCCTCTCATAGTCCACAGGAATGAACTACTTCTTCATTTTCTCCACCATCTGATCCCATCTGGTGATCTTTCCTTTTCCTCTTCTATTCCTCTCTAACTAGACCTCCTTCCACCAAATACTGGCATGGCCCTTCAACTTTTCTTTTGCAAACTTGACCCGATCTGGGTCCTCCACATCTTCATACTTGAAATACTCCTCCACATCATTGATCCAATCAATAAGCTATTCTGGATTCAAATCTCTAGAATAGGTAGAAACTTCGATCCTGGGCCTCTTTCTGATCTTCGAAATGCCCCTCAACAACCTAACCTCTGCAGAATCTCCTGTAGCTTCTTGTTCTTCTTTAGATAGCTCTTCTTCAGCTTCATCTTCACTTTCTTCTCTTGTTCTCAGCTCAAACCCTCTTCGTAGCAAACCCACAACCTCAGGTCCTGGTGCAAACTGTCTAATGGCCAGCAATCTGTCTACACACTCAGGAACCCTTGCTCTGATACCACTTGATGAAGGGGGTAAATCATAAAACACAGAACAACATAAATTGCACATAGAGAATAGAACTTTATTTATCAATTTAGACAACTTATTACATTACAGAAGCTCAAATACAATCATAGAATCAACCCTCCACTAGCTGCAACACATTACAGCTTCCTCTCCCAAGACTCTGGAATCATCTGCCTTCAGTAACCCCAAATCAGATACGGTTTCTATTTTCCTGCCTATTCTTGACTCTACACTTCCCCCCCTTAACTCTACTGCTACCCAGGGTTCCCCCAAAAAATGGTTATTAATAGCCTTTTTGGCGGCCAACAACCAAGTTTTGAAATTTGCATCTCCCTCCAAAAATAGGTCAACTTCCCGGAGCCATAAGTTTTGATCCAGGTGTCTGATTGACGAACTATTTTATGCGCCAGAAATCTCACGAAATCCTCTACATGCTAAGAACTTGCTCTATTGGTTCTAACCATTTTCGGGCCCGTACAGGGCCATTTAGTGCCTCAAACCTGAGTTTGAATAATTTTTCAGGTGTTTTTCGAGAAATAGAAACTTTAATATCTTTCAGCTCGCAAATGATCTTTGCATGATTCCTTCACCAAAGGTCTTATTTTTCAGTTATGTAGATTCCTATAAATTTTCACTTCATTCCGTACCCAAATGTAAAATTTCTAAAAATAGCAGGTTGCTATTTTTAGCAGTTTGGAAAAACTGAAAGTTCTACATCATTATTCAAGCGATTAGGGAACCAGAACCACAAATTTTGAAAAGAAATGGAAAGAACATCAATAATTTTGAAACACATCTTTTTTTGGATGATGCAAGATTGCCCTTACACCACTGGATGCTCCTACATCACCTTTTACCTGTTTTCTAGTCTCAAGTACTATTTGTGACTCTTCCAACTCATCCTCACGGATATCATTTGAATTCATTTTAAAGACCGAGGATGGCACATAATTGCTCTGATGAGTTAGAAGGATGTCTTGTTGGAAGGTCCCCGTCATCTCCACAGTACTTTCATTTGGGTACTCCTTTTCCTCTTCTTCTCTTAAGACCTTCTTAGGTGACACCTTAAAACCTTCAAAAGAGGCTTCTGGGAAGCCAAAGTTAACTTCCTCTAGATTTTCTGTCTCGACCAATTAACAGATTTCTAAGCTTATGAA
The DNA here is from genome assembly GCA_027924645.1 of Cunninghamia lanceolata. NCBI lineage: Eukaryota > Viridiplantae > Streptophyta > Pinopsida > Cupressales > Cupressaceae > Cunninghamia > Cunninghamia lanceolata. The sequence continues at coordinate 163,093 of BSBN01000737.1, read as the reverse complement.
AATATCTCTATCTTGAAGACCAACAAATCTCTCCTATGTAATCGCTCCTCTCTCAAGGCACTCATTTTGTTGTCCCCGTGGCTCATTGGGCTGAAGATTTAAACCCTGGGAGAGGTCAATGAAGCTTTCTTCCTCCCTTCCAATAGCCAGCATTCTATTCATTCTAACTAGGTCATCATCAGTGAGGCCGTCAACCAAACAAATTTTATGTATCCATTGGCCTTTTGAAGTGTTAAGTAAAATGCACTTGGGTAGGAATTCTTTTGCTTCCAAGATACAAATTTTAACAGATGGAGAAAGATACCGCTCATAGCTAATTTCAAACTCTGGAAAATTCCCAAACCATTACCTATGGCTTGTAAAGATTTTGTTTCCCTATACTCCACTGGTAAGAAAGGAAGTTCTAGCCAAAATGGGAGGTATGGAAATTTTTCTTTCCCTATATCAAAATTATGTTTCCACGTTTGACAGAATACTATTGTGTTTTCAAATTTCCATAATCTTTTATGCAGCACAAAATCTCTATCTTCTCTATTATTAAAAAGGAAGGTAAAGAAACCATTACCCATTGAACTCACTTCCTTTGTCTCTGGCCATTCCCTTTTGGTCCAGTTTAAAAAATCATCACTTGAGAAGTGGGGAGATAACACTTTACCTATCAGTGCTCCAGTGAGCAGAATGGAAGTCCTTTCCTTGAAGCCTTCTCCATTGAGAGATACGCTAACCTGCTTTTCTTCACTCCTTATAACTTTCTTGAATGTAGTTTTGGGAACCCACGCTTCCTTTATCTTAGGATCATTTTCTTTCAACTTCGGCCCATTCCTTTCTTGGAGTTTATTTCTCTGTACTCTAAAGAAGGGCTTATCCTTCCTTTTTATCTGGCCCCTCAAATGTTTATGGAGCTTCTGCCTTTGTCCATGAAAAGACCTCCATTTGGGTGTGTGGAAATTTGAAGCCCTATGAACCGAGTTATTTCTATTTAAGAAAATTTTGAATTCTTCCTGCTGGGAGTTCAATGGTTCTCTCCTTAGATAGGATCTATTAAAATCTTCTTGATTTCTCCCACCATCTCTAGACCCATATCTATTCCAGTCTTGACTGGTACTCCTTTTTTCTCGGGAAGAAGTTTCTCTTGTTGCCTCTAACTGCCTCTGAAGGACGTATTCTCCCTCAGGATCTTACTTTCCTTTGTTTCTATTGTCCTGAGAATCAAAGTGCGCTAAAGATGGGCAGGGGAGCTCCGATTTGAAGAAGTAGCCATTTTGTAAGAGTAGTCGATAGAAGCCATCTTTCTAGGTGTCAAAGATAAATGTTATCTTTATTAACCAACAAATCTTTTATGTGCATATCGTGAGGATTTCATGCCTTGTCTATACACTCAGCTAAGGTCGTGGCATGTGGATCTACCTATCTTTTTATTTTTCAAAATAATCTCTAAAACTTTTCTAATCGAATCTAGTAGAAAGATATTTATGTTATTCTTCAATCTTACTTTTGTAACATTGTTTTCTCAACTATGAAATAAATAGAGTGGTTTAAATGTTTAGAATCATAATCATATATAAGATTGCTTCTATAGAATAAAATAAGATTTAGATAGGTTAAGAAATCATTTAAATAGCTTAGTCAACTCGATTAATATGGTGGTTAAGACTTCTAGCCTTGGTATGATCTCTTAGTCAACTATTATCTAAGCTTTGATTTACTGATTTTATCTTTACCTTATATGTAAATAAAAGTTAGGTATTGAGTGAAGTTTATTACTTGAGATTACTATAGATTGTTTCATAAAGTTGAACCATCACATTAGACATAAATTGATCTTTTATACATTTGTGTACATAGATTATGAGTGGGTAATAAGGGATAAATTGTTAGTCTCTTTCTTATCTTATTGCAATAGTAGTACGATATCATTTAGGGCTGATGATTGTATAATCTTGTTTAGTATATTCTTAACAACATCTTTAGACAATTAAATAAACTAAGACCTCTTGAATTGTAAATTCCATTCCTTTCTAGAAGAAATATACTTTGTGAAATATTTAGAACTAGAGTGGTAGTGAGAAGGTCAACAATACTTTAACCATTCAAGTGCTTAGTTCGATTGGAAAGTATTCAGAGTTGGAATCATAGTCGTTACTTAAAACAATTATGTTATCTTGGGAAACATGGTTAATATATGATTTAGAACTTGGTCTCTTTTTCTTTGGCTTGGTGTCATTTATGTCTTATTTGATAAAAAACATAATAGTTGTTTCTTTTAAACTATATCCATCCCTATTTACCTAATTAGGTGGTAGCTGATGAGAAATAGTCTAGGCAATTAGACCCTAGAAAGGGTTGTGTACCCACTAGATTATTTACTTTTAAATTTGCATGAATGCATGGATAAGTTTCATCTGCATATATTTTTTCAATGAACGATTGTAACCTTGAGAATATGTTTATTGTATGAATATGTTCCTTCCTTGCCTTCTTGTATGAAACTTTGGATAATGTATGTTGTGAGTGTATTCTTGTAATTTTATATGATGCGTTAGAGATAGAGCATGAATGGGTGCTGAATATGGAGTTACAAAGAAGGGTAGGTTCCTTCTTGAACCTATCTAGCCAAACACGGCCAGAAAAGATGTTTTGGCCAAATCTTGTCAGTCAAATTAGTAATAGTTACTATTTGATGTTTTATTTCTCTCTGCCATATCATGATATTAAATTAGTATATGCATTTGACACATGCTATAAATATGATACATATATCATCTTGCACCAAATTCCTTCACGCATATCGACTTCAATTTGCTAGACCCCTCGCAAAGGGTCAGGCTTCTCCATTATGAAGAAAGACTAGGGAGGCGTGAGCCTCGTCGCTGGGCATTAAATTGCCTTCATGATGCTCTCTCTGCCAGATTCAATGTCGAAGATAAGGTAAGGTATCGAAGACATTGTATGGTGTGTTGTTCTTTTGCATGAGCCTACACGGCTAGATATTGTAAAGGCATAGTCCTTTCTATTAAGATAATTAATTAGTTGATGTATAGAGTCATTATTGATTATATTAATGAAGGTATTTTTCATGAGTTGTAATATCAATGGGAAATTTTTTAATTCTTCCCTTTGCTTGCACTATTATATGAGAATAATATTATTTTATTCTAGATTATTAGAATGGTTCTTACAAGGTGGGAGGGTGGAATAAACGATATACCACATTATATACCCAAATCCTAAGTATAATATATAATCATATAAATATCAAAGCCTAAAAAATCTAGAAATAAATGACAAATTAGAGTTATATCATTATCTAAAAAATCTAATGTTTGTGAAAGGAAATCCTAGAAGGAAAGTTAGGTTCTATGGGATTTACTGGGTTCACCAAAATGTAAAGGAAAATAAAACTTTCTTAAGTGTAGTTTAGGCTAATCTAATAACATGCATACACATAAGCATATAATTGATTTAGACTAATAAAATGATGTGGATATTTGTGGGCCGATGTTTTATGATCATTTGCAATAATTAAATATGGGAATGTAAATAGAAATAGCGGTACTTAGCTCGATAACTAAAGAAGGAATGATCCAATTGAATAATAGAAAATATTAAAGGTAAATAGCAGGGAAGATAAAGCAATACACACACAATACCTTCACCTAAAACCCTTCTTTCTCCTTGGATAGAGTGAAATGAAGTGCACACAAGCTTCACTAGCTATGATCTTGTTATTGATATGTTAATTGCTCACTCTAGTAGCATAACTTTACTTGAAATCTCATGATCAAAATGGCTTGGTTGATGTTTGATTTATAGATACCTGGATGATAGGATGGATGGTTAGGATTTGGTGAGAAAACATTAGGTCATGGATGGAGACTTTTAGGGCGTATCCTTATGTGAACGGTTAAGATTTGGAGATGTAGTATGACATAGATGGTTGAGTTGTAAAGCTAGTTTGACTTTTGTGCAAGTGTCCAAGTTTAATGAAACTGGCTAACTAACTTTAGCTAGACATGTGACTCTTAATAATTAATCAAATAATAGAATTATTTAATTTTAATTATTGGAGAAGTGTGATCTATGAAGATAAAATTAATTAAATAAAGAATATTTAATTAATTAATTTGGCTAAGGGGAAAATAGATTAAATTAATTAAATAAATATAATTTATATAATTAATTTGAGAAATAGATAAAATGGATTAAAATTAATTAAGAAAATAGATATAATTTATTTAATTAGTTCCGTGGGAGGGATAATCTTGATTAACTAAATAAATATAATTTATTTAATTAATTGGCTAATGGAAAGGGGAATGGTAAAGGGGACTCATAGGATGAAAGTGTTGCAATGTGACATAAGGTTATGTCGATAAGGGGGTGTCTAGGTGATGGTCAATTTTAGGTGTCTATATTTTGCCCCTCTTTGATATTATGTTGTGACTAAAAGAAGTAACATCATTTCAAAGAAGATAGGATATGGAAGATGGGGAAAGGATGCCCTAGCCACTTAGATAAGTGACAAGGAGGGATGATGGATAGATGGGATGTGGGATGCCCCCTCGAGAGGATAGGCATGTTAAAAGAACACAAGGATGCTCTCGAAATGGATGAAACAAATTGGTTAATGAGATGGAGGAAAGATAAGGGATGTGTTGTTCCCTGCACACACACCCCATTTTGCTCCAGAATGTGGACCCCCTTCTTTTATTTTTCTTGTTCAGTTTGAGTCTCTGGTTTCTAGTTTTGTACCTTCGAAGTGGTTCTCTTTTTTGGGAGCATCTGTATCTTTTGTGGAGATTTTGGTGGCATAAGAATGATTAGTTTAGATGTATTTGTATATGAATTATAGAGGTGATTCTCGATTCTAGTTGCATGTGGCCTTTATCTTGATATGTCAATTCTATTTTCCATGATAAAGATGATAGCTATACGGGTGTGTAGAAATTTGGGCTCATATGAATTCTTTTGTGAGTTTTCTAGCCTCTCCTGGTGTTTCATCTAGTTATGTGTGCTCTAGGTCTTGATTGAGGCTTGGTTTGATTGTATAGGTTCATGGTCCATTTGTTCTAATTTGATATATTTTCATGATTAAGGATCTTGGTTTCCTAATAATGATTACGAGATACATTTGGTTGTCCTTTGAAGTCTTATTATGACTGGTTTAATTGATTTTGGATCGCAAGAGGTCTTGGTTTGGTATATCAGAATTTTAGTCGATTTGATATGCTTCATTTGAGTTAGCATGATTTAATATTCATATATTTTGGTCTCGAGGAGATTCAAAATAATTTTCTTTGTTATGGCATCAATCAAATGTTTGTATGAGTTGACTTATAAAATTCTTTCATTTGAGTCCTCTTTATCACTTGTAGATCTTTCCTATATAGTTAGATGTAGGGCTTTGAGCTACCTCCGAACATCCCTCTGGACCCCACATATCTTAGTTATACTCAAAGCTCCCACATAACCCCTAGCTTACGTTTATTGTGGAAGTTTGCATAGGATTAGGGCATATCCCAAGGACTCATATTCGCCACAAATCCATTTGTTGCCTTTCTATCCGCATTCAATTTATAGAAATAATTTAATTTCTTTTTACAAAAGTACATCACCTACATTGGGAAATATCTTGAAGATCTCAAAAGCCCCTCATATCCTGAATAGATAGATATCCCTGCATTCTGTTACATTGTTTGAATTACAAAGAATCCATTTGCAGGACTTTTGGTATGGGATATATCCCAAGGGTAGTCTCACCCCCACTAAATCCCTTAGTCTCAAAACTTTCACCAAACACATTATAGTTAGTAATTTGTGGATCTTTGTGAGTGTTTTGTATGTGCTTGAAAACCCAAGGACTTTGAAACTTCCACAAATCCAGTACACTCACATTGACCCACAAAGTCCTAATAGATGAATTTCTCCACCAAACCATCATTTTACCATTACCTACAGAGATACAATAGGGATGTGGACATGTCATGATGACCCTACAACCTTTGCAATCCTGTTAGACCCCTGAGACCCACTAAACAAGATGGATGAGATGAAATGAGTATAATTTATGGCATTGGTTTCAATGGCTTCTTTGTGATTAAAGATATAATGGACCATTTCTGATTATGAATGAATTTCAATTATTTAAATAATGGACTATCTTTATTGAAATTTCCACATGAAATTAGAATTAATCATTTTCTCTCTTGCAGGGCAAACATCCAAACTGAACGATGGGAAGTACAAGAAAACAAATGCTCCAAGAAGATTTCAAGATTAGGAAAAGTATAGCAAATATTAGAGGTCTATTTGAAGTTTTCTGAGGAAAGAAACATAAAATATCAAATTGTTGTTGAAACTAGAGGAAGTGCTCAGTTCCAGCTCTTCTTCACACATATTCCTCAACAAACTAGTTTAGAGTTGGAGTGCCCTCCTCAAAAAATGTGCCACATTTTTATTTTTACATGTCAACTCATCAAGAAAGGAGATGTTTTGTCTCATTTGACTTGTCAAAAAGTGTTATTTGATCATTTTCATAAAGGATAATAGTGAAAAATGAGTTTGTAATTACATTGCCACAAATATTAAATGTTGATGAATTTGAGCCCTTAGTTTTGGATTAATCCTCACCACTCATTGTAAACTTAGTGCTCTTGCCTCTCCTATATAAAGGAAATCACTTAAATCTCTTGTAAAGGTTAAGGGAAGGACTGAAAAGAAAAGAATTGTTGAGACTCTACCAATTTTCTGAATCAATACAAACATAAGTTCATTTGCTACTACCATATGCGTTTGTTTTATTGATTGGATTTGGTTTTCATGGTTCCTCTTTAACCCTCTATTTTAAATAAAGTTCAAATACATTTATGATTGGTTAATTGTGATATTTGATGGATCTCTTATGTTCATACTATTGGTAAATTGCTGATTGTAATTTGTTGTGTATGGTTAGTCTAAACACAATTCAAATATGTTCGGTTATGAAGGTCTAATTATACCATGCCAGATTTTTTGTGTTTAATGAAATCCTTTCATAATTTGAAAAGCTTTCATTCCCTTTGGAGATTGTACCATTTCTACAGTGGTGTGACTTGTCTGATTAAGTAGAAATTAGTTTTTAGTTGAGGTCTATCTATGTGAAACAGTCAATTATTCATGTAGTTCTCCATAGGAATTATCTAACCTTTCTCTATCTTGCCTTCTTTTGCACTTTGTTTATCAGATTTGGTCAGTTTAGAGTTAGAATAGGACTTTCAAACTTGCATAGTGTTGCTATAGAGTTGATATTTTATGAATGCAAGTTGTTATATTGTTGGTTATAAGCTGAAATAATACATTTAATGAAGATATCTATTTGGATCAGTTTGTTTATGCATTGCTAAATCTGAAAACTGAGTGGTTTATGTGTAATTTAACCTTTTTTGTTGAAGTTTATCCAGATTTATGTAAGGCCCCTTGTTGTAACTTCAAATAGCATCAATCTACTGAGTTATCTCACATGTCAAGACCTAGTAGTATAGACCTTGGGGTAGTCATTTTCAATTTCTTTAGGATTTGATTCCTTTCATGAGAGATACTCAGCATTTTTTTTAAGTTGTTGCATGCAAAAACACCCATCAACAGGATGGATGAAATGGATGAATGATACATTATGCTACATTGGGTGAGCAACCATGCAACGCCCCACCAGGAAACCCCAAAGAATAGCTCAGCTATGCTATACAAAAAGGACAATTTTTTTTTATCAAGCTCTCTGAAATCTGCTTGAATTGCATCCTTTATGGCTGAAATCATTAAATTTATTCCTCTGATTAACCTCTGCCAGAAAATATAGGAATAGCAAGTCTATCTTTTATAGCAATTTGCATTTTTTATAAAGTTTTAGTGTTTGGTTGGTAATAAATAGTTTCTATATTGAAATCTAAATTATATCAATTAGACTTATTTAATCATTCTGTTAGATATATGCCATTTATTTCATTTTATTCATTAGGGTATAGTAAATTTTAGATAATAGGATGTAATCAAATCACAAATAGTGTATATTTACCTAAATTATATGATATTTATTTGACCAGAACAAAACTTAGTAGATTTATTATTGAAAATAGAAGGATAAAATATATAAAGATTCATAACTTATGGGTTTGTTAAGTTAATGTAATTTGTCATAAATTTAAAATTATTATGTTTATTCTCAATTGGATCTAGTTATAGGGTGTTCATGATGTCATTAGTTGGGTGTCATATTATAAATTTTAAGTTGATATGTTCATTACTTTATTAGGATTAAGTTATAAAACTATTTTAAATGTCTTTAGATAAAGTTTAAAATTTCACTCATTTTTTGTCCTTTCGAGTAATGGTTATTGACAACCTTTCCTAGTAGTTCATATTGTCGAAGAATTCAAACCTAAGGATGTCAACAAAGGAATGGGTTGTTTATTTGCCCTTGTTTTTACCTTTTTAGTTGTTTTGCTCTAGAGGCCTAGGGTGCTTTTGATCTTCTGTAATGTCTTGTGATAATGAAGAGTTTGATGCCTCCTAGTTTTATGAGGTCCTTGGTGTTTAGTAAGGAGTAGGAATATGATCTGAGCCTTGATATTTGAGTTGATGGTTGCATTGTATGCAAGAAGGGAGATACCTTGCATTTTCTTTTCATACTTGTCATGTCATGATAAAATTTTCTTGTTAAATGGTTAGGGTCTTCTAGATGCACATAGGGGAGTAGATTTCAATGTGGGGCAGGTGCCAAAGTGGCTGTCAAGGTAACCCATTAGAAGTGGTTGACAAGTGATAACCTAATAATAAATCTAGGGGGTGGGCAGTCATTCACAGTAAACCAGATAATTGGATTCCTTGCCGATGCCTACCTTGCTAGTTTAGACTGAGGATGGGATGAGAAGTCCTAGTTGGCAAGATCAACTTCCTTGTCTTCTTGAAATGAAGGTTGATTCCTCATGTGTCACCCTATGGGGCCGTCGTCTAGTGAGAGAATATCAGGGTAACCCATGTAGGACCATGTGATGACACTCCATCCTACTACAGTCTAGCATTCCCTTCTTATGTCATTCTACTCTTGTTTATGTTAGCCTCTGGATGGATTGATTGTGATGTTTGTCATGATTGTGTTGTGTTAACTTCTAGGATAGTCTTACGTCAGTGAGTCCATTGTATCATGCATGTTTATGTCATAGGACCTTATTGTTATCTCCTAGCACGGGGGGTGGACCTAAGAGTTCCACATGGTTGGGTGGTTGTGCATTCTTCCATTGGTTTTCTGGTGTTGTGTATCGTGTGTAAAAAGGATGTATCTCTCGTAGTGGATTCCAGTTTTGCACTCGTATTTGAAGACAGCTATTTGTGCTATTTGTATTTAGTTCCATGTTGCAGTGGGATTCATTATGTAATTTGATGTATTAAGAAAAAGAGCTTTTGTAACAATGAAGTTATGTAAATTCCTCTTGTAAGATAAACTATTTTGTACATGTAACATGGTATTGCAAAAGTGTTGATGTACTTATCTGATGATGTAATAAAATATGTTGTTTGACTCATTTTATTTACTTGAATGAACCATGTATGTTGAATGTTGTTAAATTGCAAAAATGCAGCTATGTAAATCCCTAGAGATGATAGTTTAACTTTGTTGTTATTAGTTTATGTTATGTTCCATTATCATTTCTTCTAATTAAGAAAAAAATTGCCCTTTTTATTTCTTAGTTGAACTTATCTCTAGGGTTTCATGGTGGGGCATTACAAACCATATAGTTTGATATAGAACTAGACATTATACACCAAGGTATAAAGACCAGGGTGATGATGTGTCTTGTGCATAAAGGACAAACTCAAAAAAAAAAAGGTCACAAGCCAACATATGTCGTTGGGCACCATGATATAAAAGAACATGATATCGTTGTGGCAGTATGCTGCAAGGACTAATATAAATGAAAGTAAAATGATAACACACACAAGAAAGCAAGCAAGCATGCACAAATGATTCAAAAATAAACAAGGTTGTTTCCTCTATCAATATGAAAACCAATGATTGATGGATTGATTGATTGAATAAGGATAGTGTTGTTGTGGTGGGGAATGATATATCCCTAGAACAACACGAGGATTGGGAACAATGTATCTCGATGATGATTGATGATGAGGATAGATCTCTATACTTAAGATAGACAAAGTTCTTAAGCAAGAGGGTTGATTGGATTGATCTAATTTCTACTTAAGATGGACCTGTATTATTAAGAAGGAAGTGATTAGATTTGATGATGGATGTGAGTTGATCAAGTTTACAGCAAAGTTGGGAACAAAAATCATTGGATACTTTTGGATGATTAGCTAGATTGCTTGGCTAGATTGGAATGGATTAAGGATTGCTTGTACTTAGATTTATTGCTTGTATTTTTTGATAATTGGGAGGGTTGCATTGAATTGCATTTGGATAGCCTATTTTGATGGATATTAATGACAAGGGAAAACCAAGCCTATGGACAAGGATGGAAAGGAGGATTGGATGGATGGATAAAAGGAATGGTAATAGTGGATGGGATGGATGAATGCATGGTAAATGGAAGGAGGGGTTCAAGATGTGATCTCCAAGTACTATGTTGCATAGGAATAACATGTCCCACTCTAGATATTATTCTTAGGACTTTGTGTGACAATGCTTATAATGATAGGGTGATAGGATTAGTTAGAAAATAATGGGTACATATCAAGAGATATCTAGAGCATTTTTCAACATTTTTTCCATGTCCTTATCAAGATCAAACTAAGAGAGGAGGATAGGTTAATTCAATAGGATAGGTATGTAGATATAATGGATGGGTATGATAGGATAGGAGGGAAATGATAGGATGGGATAGATGAGACAACTTGCCCCCAAGTGTAAGACACATAGATAATTGATCTACACATGATGCCCATAAATGGATTTTCATCATGGTACTTATCCAAGGTGCCATGAAATGGTTTTCACCATTAGACAAATGATTTCACTTTACTATTTTAATTTCTTTTTGATATTTGGATGGGAAGGGGGGAAGGATGGAGGAAAGGATTTGGAGGAAAATGGGTACTCAAGTGGTTGTTTCCATAGCAAGGTGATAGGGTCCCATTATGGATAGATGTGGCACATAGAACATGTCAAGTCTTATTAGGTGCATGGATGTTGGTAGGTGTGGGGGAAGATAGAATATATGGTGGTGATAGTATGGATGGAAGATGGATAGATAAATGGATAATGGATGAAAGGATTATGTGAATGCATGGACCATAGGGATGTGATGGGGGAGATATGCGAGATAGGGGATATAAGATGGGGGATAGAGGTATGTGGGGATTGTCATGAGGTTGAGGGGAACCAATCTCCAACATTTGCACACACCACGGTAGAGTTTGAAGCTTACATTTATGATGGGAAGTAGGGAGTAATGGAGATTCTGGATTATGGGATCAGGATGGGGGATTTTGGGATTTTTCTGATTTGGGGATTTAGGGACCCAAATAAACTTAGGATTCTTAGGATTTATTGATTAGGTGTAGGATTTTGGGATTTTATATTTTGATAGAGTGGGATTTGGATGCTCCATTTGGATTGACTACTTTTTTCTTGGGGACCCACACCATTTTGTTTTGGATTTTTCTTTTGGAGGTGTGGGCTTGTGTAGCCTTTTGGATTTTGGAGTTGGCTTTGATTTTAGGTATCGATTCCCTATGACATGATAATCTTGAGGCTTTTGAGGAGTTTTTTCTTTATGTAAGGAGGCATCCAAATTTTTATTTTTGAGTCCCATGGGTTTTGTGATAGCTTCATGTTTAGGTGATGTGTGCATTCATTGACCATGATTAGGGATTTTAGGGGATTTAAGGGAGTGGGGTTTGTGGATGGAGGGGTGAGGGGGTTTGAGGATAGGAATGTTGGGAGTTGGGAGGAGTGGAGGAAGAGTAGATTTAGGGATGGGAGGACATTTTGATTGATGGATGAAATAAGATGGAGAAGGGATGGTAGCATAGGATTTGGAGGTGTGATGAGGCGCACCTAACTTGGGATTGGAAGAAGATGCTTTATGAGGTGTGTGGGTGGCAACAACATGTGTGGATTGTTTTCCTTGGGATATATAGCTAAGGACATGCAATCATGGATGGATTTTGACATGGATGGGCTCCAAGATACCTTGTTCATGGGGGCCTAAGCCTTTTCCTTGATAATTCATGTTTTGGAGCATGCAATATGCAATGGGATGTTTGTTATTTTGGAAACAAGATGCAAGTCCATTATTAGATGAGGGAGGTTGAGTGGTGGATAGAAGTTGTTTCTCTCCTATGAGAGAACCACCATGAATGAAGGTGTTGGGTCCAAGGGAATAGGATGATAGATTTGGGATAGGGTCGATAGGGGATGATGAAGGATCAATAGAGTATGATGGGAGATCAATAGGAGATAGTGAGGGGTTGGGAAAGAGATGAGTTGGGATGCATGGATCTTAATTAATGCTATGCTCATTACTATGTAGTGTGATATGATCCAAGTTATTTGTTTGATCATCTATGTTGTCTTGGAGACCAAGTGTCTCATCATGAGAATTTGGTGGATGATGGATGGGACTAATGTGGATTTCTTGATCATGAGTTATTATGGGATCATGGATGGGAGGAGAGATAATCTCTTGATCATGGATGGTGGTGGCTTGAGTAGTTGGATCTTGGTTAGCTTGGGTAATTTGGTCATGAGGAGTTTGGATAGGTTGATCTTCACTTTATTGGGGACATGGTTGGTCATGATTTAGATTTAATTCTTGACATATCTCTTGTGTTTGGATAAGAGGGGAGGTTTTTTGGATAGGCTTGATAGGCTCTAGATGGTTAACAACATGGCTACATGATGGATCTTGACGTGCACTTGTGGTAAGAAGTTCTTGAATAGGCTTGATAGGCTTTGTAGTGCATGATGGAATTAGAGGAATAGGCATGGTGCTTGAAGGCTCTTTGATAGGTTCAAGGATAGGCATTGGATTGGATGATGGCTTTTGATTCTCTGCTAATAGTCCTTGGATACCATATGAAAAGGATAATTTGGGTGGATATGAGGAGTTGGTGGAGGGATCCTCAATCACAATCTCACCACGATTGATGAGATCTTGGATGCACTTCTTGAGCTTTATACAATTGGATGCTTTATGGCCTTTTGTCCTATGGTATTCATAGTATTCATGTTCTTTGAACCAAGCGTGTTTAAATGGGTTCACCTCGTATTGTTTTACTAATGAGGTTTGCTTGGACTAATTTTTGTAAAGAAATTTCTATGGGCTCCCTTAATGGAGGGTTGGAGGAATAATGTGATGGAGGGATTGAAGGAATTGATGGATTGGAAGGTATGTGGACTAATGGATTAGGATTATTAGGGTTGGTGGGATATTGTGAAGGGATTGTAGGGATTGATGGATTGGGAGGTGTGTGGACTAATGAATTAGGATTAGGAGGGTTGGAGGGATATTGTAATGGAGGTACTAAAGGGATTGATGGAGTGGAAGGTATGTGAACTAATGGATGAAGATTACTAGGGGTAGAGGGATATTGTGATGGATGAATTGGTGAGGTATATGAATAGGTGGAGGTTGGATAACTTTGAGGTATTGATAGGTGGATTGATATGATGACATGGTCACATAAGGGGATGAAGGTTGGTATGAAGTTGATGGGGACAACCTATGGGATGGTGATGTTGATCTGATAAGGCCATAATAATAATCTTGAGAATATCCAATGATGATATGTGTTATAGGCTTATGACCGATGAGATCTCTGAATTTTCCCTTAGTGAGAGGATCTAATCCCTCACACACACATTTAATTTCTTGTATTTCTACATAAGGATCCATGTTGTTCTTGGTTTAAGATCTAGGATGTGGTGGGGGTATGAGACGGTATAGGATGATGGATGAGATCAAATGTCAAGACCTTAAAATGATTTGATTTGATTGGATGAGGGATGGTTCTCTATACTTAAGATAGACAAAGTTCTTAAGCAAGAGCGTTGATTGGATTGATTTGATTTCTACTTAAGATAGACAAAGTTAAATTAAGTAGGAATTGATTGGATTTTATAACTATACTTAAGATAGAATTATGTTCTTAAGTAAGTTTGGGTTAAGGATAATGAGATCAACTTAAGGTCTTGATTTTTTATTTAAAGGTTAGATTTGAAATGGATGATGGAGGATTAGGGATAGCACCCTTGGGTGAAGGATTTTGATGATGATTTGGATAATTAGGATTAGGATTTGGATGAAATTTGATGGGGTATGAAGGAGGTTAAGTCCTTAACCAAAATTTCAATTTTTAAACTATGATTTTTTATTAAGGATTGGGGATTGAATTGAAATGGATGGATAAATAATTGATGATTCATTTTTAGATGAGGGATAAGTGGATTCTAGATTAGGATTTGGTTTAAATAGGATTAGGTGGATAAAGGGATTCGATCAAGATGATGATGAAGGATTGGCTTAAACTTGGTAATTGGATTATGATGTGGATTAAGGATGATCATGGATGAGGTTTGATTAGGATAAGGATGAATTACGAGATTAGATTAGGATAGTGGATTATGATGTGGATTAAGGATATTAATGGATGGGATTGGATTAGGATAAGGATAAATGATAAGAGTGGATTAGGATGGATAAGGGATGGGGTTAGATTAGGATATAGATGTAGGATGAAATTAGATCAAGGTAGTGGATTATGATGTGGATTATAGATGATAATGGATGAAGGATGATAGACTAAGGATTGGATTGGTTAGAACAAGGATAGGTTGGATTAATCTCAATGATGGGATTATGATTAGGATGATGATTATGATTAGGAAGTGTATTAGGTGGATAGAATGGATCAGGGTTAGGACATTGATTGGATTAGGAAAATTGATTAGGATTAGGGCCCTAGATGATAGCTTAGCGATGGATTGGGGGTAGATGATGTGGATAGGGTGATTATGATGATTAAGATAGTTGGGATGAGGTGATTAGGATGAAGTTGAGATGAAGTGATTAGTATAATTAGGATGAAGATGATTGGATTGGGGATAGATTGGGATGATGTGGATAGGACGATTAGGATGAGGTGGATTAGATTAGAAGGATTAGGATGAAGTAGTTTGGGTTAGGAGGATTAGGATGAGGTGGGTTGGATTGGATTTGGAATATTAGGATGAAGTTGGATTGGATTAGATTTGGATGAAAATGAATTATTAAAGAAGGTGATTAGGGATGGCTTGAAGCTTGACCTTGGGCAACTTTGCAAACAATACATTTCACACATACATGCACAAGTTTGCAATGGATTTGAATTTTTGGATTAGAGATTTGTACAAGTTTTGACAAATGAACATGCACACCAAGCATAATAATGTTGTTATATGGAGCCTAATCAGACTCGAAGGTTAAATTTCCCCACTTTTATTGGCACGATTTCCCCCCAAAATATTTATAAAGGCATCGGGAGTTATTTTTTATTGGCCGACATAAAAAAAACCTATTTTGTAACTGACATAAGTCTTGATAAAAATGGAAAAGGGTTAGGGTTTCCATGGATATTGTATTGTAGCATTTGCAGTGGTATTGAGTTGCAAGGATCATTGGTTGCAATCAGTTTGATTTAATGGATAATAATATTGGACTCTCTATTGGTGGATGTAGCTTGAGTTTGGGTGAACCATGTTCAAAATTGTCTCTCACTGTTATTATTTATGTGTATTTTTCATTCCTCTGTTTAATCTTTATTTGCATTTAATTGATATCTTCTGCATGCAATTCCTAACAAATAACACCCTAGACTATTCGAGTAGGTGTGACAAATCTTGTGAACTTGCAATGGCGACATCCATCCCATTAATACCATCTACTATAGATTGGATAGCTAGGGATAGCCAGGTACATGAGAAATCCCTTACCTTGGGAGTGAAATATTTTCCCAAAGTTAACTTTATCTCACCCATGGAGGTGCATGTGAGCAATTCTCCTCCCCGGCAGTGATGTACCACAAGATATGATGGCTGAAGGTCTTAAGATAGGATGAATAATCTCTCTAAGCATGCCCCCTATATACATAAGGTACATGGGGTCTAATTTGTGAACACTAGTCCAAGCATGAGACCGAAGCAAAAGCTTAGATGATCTCTTCACATTGTGTCCTAAATCACCAGAGGCCCCAAGGCTGTATGAGACATGATTATGACTAGATTGAGGTACAAATTTCATTATCCCCCTTTGATATACCATGCCGGAACATGCACAGTTGAGTCGTCCCTTTGAGGTGATGAAATCCCCAAGCAAGCCTCCTAATGGGAAAGGTTAATGTTAGGTGTTTTTGATATCCAAGCCCGCATAAAGTGTAAGAAGAGAGAATACACACACTAGCACACCTTGGGAACTGAAAGTTTACCAAGAAGTGTTTTTAATCCCCAAGATCACATTGCAGTGTGAGGGGAGAGCATACACACACTTGATCCACACAAGAAAGATTAATTGACCCTTAAAAATAAATCTGTGTTGTGAGAATGATTGTGGCTAAAGGGTTCTTTTGAATCCCAAGATTGATTTTCAACACAAGGGAAGTGAATACTCACATTTGAAGTCACAACTAAGATCACCAAACAAAGAAAACATAACATTTCAATGATATGTCTTTGATCAATGAACTTGTAGAAAACTTGTTAGTAGTTTGAAAGATAATCTTAGACAAATGATTTTTCTACAAGAAACTGTATTAGAAATGATAAAAAAACTCCTACAAAGATCAAAAAGTAATGTTATGATGCAGAAAAATAGATGTATATAAAAGATATGCTTATCTCAAGATTGCAGTTTCAGATTTTTTTTTGACATAGTCAAATGAAACCTAATTATTTTGTAGTATTTTTGCCTCAAAAATAAAAATACAAAGAACAAACCCCTACTAATTTCTGAGAGCTTTCAAGAAATGTAAAAATATCCAAAAAAAATTGTCCATTTGTGACCTAAAAAGCAAAATTATGAAAAATCCATAGTTGACTTAGATCTGATTATTTTGTAATTTTTTTACCTCAAAAATAAAAATGAAAAGAATAGACCCCCACTAAATTTTTGAGATCTTTCCAAAAATGTAAAAGTATCTAAAAAATTTGTTGATTTGTGACCTTAAAAGAAGATTTATGAAAAATCATAAAATCATCATAACTCACCCAATATTAATGATATAAACTTAAATTTTCTATTGTAGCTTCCTTAGATGATCTAAAAAATTAGTTAAAAAATTGCAGAAAAATTCCCAACCATTTGAAAGATATGAGGAAATATTTAAAAAGTAGGGTTTTGTCTTTACTTTTGCCTAAATCGTGACTCCCTGTAAAAGTTAGCCTCAAATTTTTGCACAAAAGAATAAAAAACCAGCAAGATTGGGTTAGAAAAACCCTCAAAAATAAGGATTAAAGAAGGACGGGGGTCCCACCAGGCATGCCAAAAAGAAGAATAGAAAAGATTAAAGGGAAATAACATAAAAGATAAAGCAACACACACACACACAATACCTTCACCTAAAACCCTTCTTTCTCCTCAGATAGAACAAGATGAATTGTACCCAAGCTTTACTAGCTATGCTCTTGATATTGATATGTTATTTGTTCACTCCAGCAACATAACTTTACATGAAAGATTATGATTGAAATAGCACTGTTGATGTTTGATTTATAGATACTTGGATGATAGGATGGATGGCTAAGATTAAGAGGTGCAATGGACGGTTAGGATTTGCTGAGACAACATTACAACAAGGATGGAGGCTTCTAAGGCATATCCTTATGAAAACGGTTGAGATTTGGAGATGTAGTATAACATAGATAGTTGACATGTAAAGCTAGTTTGACTTTTATGCAATTGTCTAGGTTCAATGAATCTGGCTTACTAACTTTAGCTAGACATGTGACTCAATAATTAATCAAATAATTATTGGATAAAAGTGATGTGTGAGGATAAAATTAATTAAATAAATAAGATTTATTTAATTAATTTGGCTAAGGGGAAAATAGATTAAATTAATTAAATAAATAGATATAATTTATTTAATTTAATTTGGTGGGAGGGATAATATTGATTGATTAAATAAATTTTATTTATTTAATTAATTGGCTAATGGAAGGGGGAATGATAAAAGGGACTCCTAGGATGAAAGTGTCACAATGTGACACAAGGTGATGTCTAGGTGATGGTCAATTTCAGTTGTCCACACCAATGAATACTCTAAAATATGCAATGTCTTAGGATCTAGAAGTGGGAATCTGAATCTAATATTCAACTTGGGATTAGAATATTCATTTCTATGCAAGGTTGAGTTTGGGGATTAGGGTTGAGTCCGTAGTTGTAGATCTATCTGTGGATATGTGCATGGAAATGGAGAACCAAAAGGGGTCAAAGTGATCATTTTTTTACTAAAATTAGCAAAAACTAATCTTGGATAAGAAATTGAAGATAGTCATGCTCAAAATTTGAAGATGTGATAAGAACAAGATTTGTAGTGCTTAAAATCTAATTTCTAAACTACCAATTTATTTTAAAAAGGTGGAGCACATAAAATAATCCTTTTTTGGTTAAAAATATAACATAGCATCTAATGTGCTCCTCCTAAATGTTGACTTTTTTTAAGTATTTCACAAATTGATTTAATGAAAAATTAGCTAAGATCATGTAGTCTATGCCCAATTTTTGCAATTTTTTTAATGAATATATGTTTTTTATAAATTTTTAAAGTGCACACATCTTTAAAAAAAAAATGAGTGTGTTGTCCCCTAAATTTTTGAAACTAATAAAAAATTATTTTTTTTAATATGTATAGAATAGAGTCTAGAATGTAAAAATGTAATTTGTTTCAAATTTGTATGATCGGATAAAAAAAGACACCAAAAAAAACTATATGTAAGTTTTTGAAGAAAAATGAAGACACGAGCAAAAGAAATTGAAGATCAAAATCATAACATATTTGAAATGTATAAAAAATTACATGGTCAGAAAGGTAAGAGAGAGCTTGATATTATTGTGGCATTTTTTCAAAATAATATCTTAAAATGTGTAAACCTAATGGACAGAACATTCAACATTTACTTGTTTTTCCATGTTTCATGCAAAACACATCTTTGGGCATCTTACATGTAGGCCTAACCCTTGGGCTTGGATATTCAAGCCTAAGGGTGGGATTCCAATGCAAGTTTAAATGAAATGCATGTGTGTTATAACGTATGTGCATTATAAATTTAAAAAAATGTTTTCTTTATTTTTAATAAAAAAATAACGCAAGCACATTATAATGTGATTACATTATGGCTCAAGATTTCCAAGCCATTTGAAGCCATAATGTGCTCATGTTATGTCATATTTTGCTTCAAATTATTTTTGGCCACTTTTTGATCTCCTGTCACCTACAAACTTGATCCAATAGTTTGTGAAATTGTGTTTTCTAATTTCTTAATTTGAGGGTTGGCAGTATTTATAAATACCTTAGGAGAGCTACCATTATGTCATAAGGGGACATGTTCTCCTAGATCAACTAATGGAAATGTGTATACAAGATCAAAAACATCACTCTCTAGTCATGCATATGCTCCTAAGGATCCTCGTGCATGAGATCTAGATTCCTTTTAGTGCTCCAATTGAAGTGTGAAATATTAAGGATATGTGAATAGAGCTCTTAAATTATGGATGCCCAATATAGATGCATTGAATTCCTTTAAATACAATGACAACAATAAATTTTGCATATTTGTGTTTAGTTGACCTTTGGAGAGAATTTGTTTTGTAGGATTCTACTCAAATTTGAAATTTTAATTTTGAATTTGAAATGGTAAAGTTTGGGGGTTGAGGGTTGACCCCACGACCATGGACTTGACCTAAGACCAAAAATGGGGTGGATCAAGGTGGCTAGCATAAATATGGGAATGGGGGCATAGATAAGTGTATTTAGAATGCATGAGCATAGGGATAAGATAGGGGATAGGTGCATATGAATGTATGTAAGGGATAGGTAGGTCATATAGGACAAGAGACTCTATTTTACACAAAATTATGCCATTTATCAATATGTGAGTATATCAAGACACTCTTGTCAAAATGTACATAAAACTAAATAGGAAATGGCATGGATATACAAATTTCACCATTTATATGTTGTCACATCCCCCGTGGAGGAAGACTTGCCATGCAACACAAGTGGCACAAACAATAACAAGATAAAATTTAAAAGACATTTCATCAGAAGGGGACGATACAAGGCATGGTCCACGTAGACCAAGGAAGAGGGCTTGCAACTCCATTTACTACAATATGGCCCTGTGGTTATGGCATTAAATGAAAGAAGGTAGAAGTTGTTGAGGAGTAGTGGATGCAGGGATGGACATCCATCAACACATAAAGGGTACAAGAATTTTGACCAAGAGGAGGAGGGACACACAATGCAGACAGAGGAGAAATAAATGCACTCTGTCTCTCCCAGTGTACGCATCCACTTCCCCTTTAATCAGTGTATATTCTAAGGGAAGATTATAGGCTCAAGCTTGCAAAAATAAAAATAAAACTAAAGGATATTTATATAAACAGGGTTGATGGAGGAAAATAATTAAGAGCTGATGGGAGACAAAAATGAAAGGAAGTAAGGTACACAGAACACACTTCCTACACCAACCTAAATGAGGGGAGATGTATGCAAATTCTTTTTAATCCCTACAATTGCAGCAATGTTAAACATATAACATAAAGTACAGTAGTAACACAACACATAAAGAGAGTGACACAAGATATATCATGGGGAAAACCTTTTCAGGTAAAAAACCCCACACTCTAAAACATGCACAATGTATTATCGAAACAATAACAGTTTACAATACACTTGCAATGCAAGTTCTTCTAAGAGTCTTCAAATGTCATTTCTAGAGTGATTCTGATAGCATAACAATACCTGTACATCAACTATGCAACTACAACTCCAAAACTATGCAATATATAGAGATACAAGGCAATATTGAGAAGCATCTAGAGATAGGTGTCCCATCTTGGCCACATGGCCATTTTCCCACATCAAAGTACACTTGTCCAAGTTGCAAATATCTCTCTTACATCTGTCATAACATGGCATATTTGACTTCCCAAGGATAGAGCACTCCATGCTAAAAATAGGCAATGACAGATGCTCTTACGCATCTTACAGCTGTCATAAAAATCTGCAACATGACAACACAATGTTGTAAGAGAATCCATCATACACGACTAAAAATAGCATGTTCCTCTTACAACATGTCATAGCCCAACTTGGGCACCCAAAGATGCCTTTATCTCATGCAAAGATACTCTCCGACACTTGTCCCCACTTGTCATAGGAATCTCTATACTTGGCTCTTACACATCATAGATTCGATGATATGGAATATCCTCTTCCACATACCACAAGATGCTGACACATGGCATATTAGTGCCACCTCGAATGGGATGCCCAAGGTATATGCAGGATCATGATGGGCCAAACTATACCTCTAAGTGGCAATGAAAATACAAAAAATCATACTTAATCAAGTTCATGTGAAAATTTGAATGGATTATCTATACAATTTGAAAAAGATGTAAGAACGAAATTTGTAGAGAATTGAATCTAGTTTATGGGCTACTATTTCAAAAAAAAAAAACTAAATTTACTTAGTGAAAAATGAACATTTCAATGAACAACTATTAAATTTTTCAAAAAAAATTAAAAAGTGGGTGTCATTCCAAAATAAGTAGAGGACTCATGCCCGGATGTGATGCATAGTTTTTTGAAATTCTTTCTAATAAAATAATTAGTTGTGATTTTTTTACTGTGACTTTTTTAAAAAACTAAAGAGTAATTTTCCAGCCAACCTAACTTGATAAAAAAAATCAGATTTCAATTTTTTTTAACCTATACCCAGAAAAGCATAGAGTGTGACGCAGCTTTCAGATCTCAAAAAGGTGAAATGGTTTGAACGTTATGGATGTTTTTCAATCAATGTGTCCATCAAGATTTCAGACACATACTATTTAGAAAATTATTAATAATTATTTAATTAAAAGATAACCTAACAAATCTTATATTTTTAGAAAGGTGACAATTTATTCTATAAACCCTTTCGTTTTATCAATTTTGCATTAAAAAAAAGTCGTCAGCATGAAGGGTGAAGTTCGAAGAAGAGAGTGAAACCTGCAAAAACGTTAGAATTGAGGGAAAGTCAACTATGATAGTCCCAAGCCTACATACAAGGCAAAAGCGAAGCAAAACAGATATCCGTTATTAATGGATATTCGTTTTTCTTTGGTAAAATATCATTTTCCCTTTTTTCATGTTTTGCAAAATAGATATCCATTTTACAAAATGGATATTCATTTTAGGTTGCCCAAAATGGATATCCATTTTAGGTTCCCCAAAATGGATATCTGTTTTGTTTTACCTTATTCCTTTGTCTTATTTAAGTATCATTATATATATTTATTATAATATATAGATATTTATATATATTAGTTTTATATATTTATTATTATTCAAATATTTATATTTATACAATATATCTTGCTAATTAAAAATAAATATATTATATAAATTAATATATTATGTTATAATTATTATAATTATTTAATAATATTTAATTTGATAGTATTTATATTTATTATTTATAAATACAATGAATATAGCATTATTTTGTAGTTTGTTACTAACTATCAATAGTTTAAATTACTAACTATAGTCAATGTATTCATGTCTTCTTGTATAACCACCACTACCAACCATAAGCTTGTGGTAACACATACAACCATCTAAACCAATTCTTTCAACTTGTAGTATTGTAGAACATTCTCTTAACATAACCAAGCCTCTAGATTGTTCCGCATGAACTTCAACTCTGCTACAAGTGCACCTACATTATTATTTATGCTTCTACTAGCACAATTAAATATGTAGTTGTGAGTACTTCTTCAAATGACTCATGGTTAAATTTCCATAGCATCACCACATGTAGACATATCTCTATGCTATATCGCAACATCTAAAACTCACCACATCCTACCACATTACATTTTATCATTGTTTAATAGTTTCCATATAAACTCTCTCTCTCTCTCTCTCTCTCTCTCTCTCTCTCTCTCTCTCTCTCTCTCTCTCTGACCTATCTAGCTCTCCTAGTTAAATCCTTTTCTTAGCTTACCTAGTTTTCCTTTTCCTTTCCAATTTCCCTAGGGGAGAGAGAGAGAGAGAGAGAGAGAGAGAGTCCTAGTTTTCTTGTTTTCATTTCCTTTTCCGATAAGGGAGAGGGAGAGATAGAGGGGAGATATACGGAGATAGAGGAATGATAGGGGGGAGAGAGGTAAGAGATAGAGAGATAGCTAGATAGAGAGAGAGAGAGGAGATATATATGGAGAGATAGAGGAGATAGAGGGGAGAGATAGGAAGATAGAGAGTGAGTGAGATCTCCAGATAGATAGGGAGAAGGATTGAGAGGTAGAGGGATGATAGAGATAGGGAGATAGAGGTTTAGTGTTTAGGGGTAAGGGGTTAGGGTTTAGAGGCATTATTTAGGGTTTTGGGAGAGAGAGAGAGAGAGAGAGAGAGAGAGAGAGAGAGAGATTATATTATAAAATTTAAGCAAGACCATTTTATGAGGAGATGGTTGTAAGAGGAAAGTTAGGACATAATAAAAAGTTTACATGGCATGAACTCTCTTGTAAAGCTAAGCATGGACTATAAGAAGATTGAACTAGTTGGATCTATTAGGCTCACCAAATGAAAGAACCTTAAAGGTTAACATTAATTAGGTAAGGTTATTTTTTAGTGTGGTTGTTTGTGTAACAATGTGTAAATTAATGTTACTTAAGGATAGATCTAAATATACTAACATTTTAAAAACCATGAAAGCTAGGACTAACAATTAGACTAAAAACTTGACAAACAATACAACTTGGACACATGTAGGACTTGGAAAATCAAAAAGAATAAGTATTAAATGTGGAAAACAATGAAAAAGTGGTATTAGTTGCACCTATGTAGAGAAGTGGTCTTTATGAAAGATGCTTAGAATTATGCTCTATGTCTATCTCTCTATCTCTCTCCTCACTCTCTATCTCCCTATCTCTCTCCTCAGTCTCCTCTATATCTCCCTATCATTCATCTCTCTCTATAAACCCTAAACCCTAAACCTCTAAACTTGAACCCCTAACCCCTAAATAATAAACCCTAAACCCTAAATAATGTCCCTAAACCCTAAACCCCTAAACCCTAAACCTCAAACCCCTAAACCCTAAACCCAACTAACCCTAAACCTCTATCTCCTTATCTCTCCCCTTATCTCCCTATCACCTTTGTCCCTCTATCTCTCAATCTCTCTCCCTATGTCTCTGGTCATGTCCCTCACTCTCTATCTCCCTATCTCTCCCCTTGGTCTCCTCTATATCTCCCTATTGATCCTCTATCCCTCTCTAAACCCTAAAACCTAAACCTTAACCCCTAACCCCAAAACCATAAACCCTAAACCCTAAATAATGCACCTCTGAACCCAAGCAACCCCAAACCTCAATCTCCCTATCCCCCTATCTCTATCATCCCTCTACCTCTCAATCTCTCTCTATGTCTCTCTCTGTGTCTCTCTCTCTATCTCCTTATCTCTCCCCTCTATCTCCTCTATCTCTCCCAATCTCTATCAGTCCCCTCTCTCTATCTCTCTTTAAATCCTAAACCCCAAACCCCTAAACCCTAAACCACTAAACCCTAAATAATTCCCCTAAACCCTAACCCCTAAACCCTAAACCTTAAACTTGAGCAATACTAAACTCATAAACCCTAAATAATTCCCCTAAACCCTAACCCCTAACCCTAAGAAACTCTCTCTCTCTCTCTCTCTCTCTCTCTCTCTCTCTCTCTCTCTCTCTCTCTCTCTCTCTCTCTCTCTCTCTCTCTCTCTCTCTCTCTCTCCACCCTCTCTTCCTCGTTGTCCCTATATGTCTCCCTTATCAACCAAGTAAATGGAAACAAGAAAACTAGGACATGAAAAGAGGGATGGGGATATAAATTGGTAGGATGAAATGGAAACAAGATAAAACTAAAGTTCATTGGATGGGAAGAATGATGATAGGAGAGGTGGAAAATAGTAAAATAGAGAAAAATTGGTGGGATCTAGAGAGAGAGAGTCCTAGTTTTCTTGTTCATTTCCTTCATCAATAAGGGAGAGGGAAAGATAGAAGGGAGATATAGGAATGATAGGGGAAGAGAGGCAAGATATAGAGAGATAGGGAGAGATACCTAGGTAGAGAGAGATAGAGAGGATATAGATAGGGAGGGATAGAGGAGACAAAGGGGAGACATAGGGAGATAGAGAGTGAGAGAGATGTCCAAAGAGATAGGGAGATAAAGGAATGATAGGGGAGAGAGAGCCAAGACATAGGGATAGATAGATAGGTAGAGAGAGAGAGAGAGAGGAGATAGATTGGGAGAGATAGAGGAGACAGAGGGAGAGATAGGGAGATAGAAAGTGAGTGAGATGTCTAGAGAGATAGGGAGAGAGATTGAGAGGTAGAGGGATGATACAGAGAGGGAGATAAGGGAGAGATAGGGAGATTGAGGTTTAGAGTTTAGGGGTTATGGGTTAGGGGTTATGGATTAGGGGCATTCTTTAGGGTTGAGGGATTTAGAGAAAGAGAGACTTCTTTTGACATGCAACTATAAACCCTGAATAATGCCCCTAAAACTAAGCAACCCTAAACCTCTAAACCTTAAATAATGCCCCTAAACCCTAAACCTTAACCCCTAACCCCTAAACCATAAACCCTAAATAATGCCCCTAACCCCTAACCCCTAAACCCTAACCCTGAGAAACCCTAAACCCCTAAATCCTAAACCACAAACCCCTAAACCCTAAACACTAAACCCAAGCAACCCTAAACCTCTATCTTCCTATCTCCTTATCTTTATCGTTGCTCTACCTCTCAATCTCTCTCCCTATGTCTCTGGCCATGTCCCTCACTCTCCATCTCCCTATCTCTTCCTATGTCTTTAGCCATGTACCTCACTCTCTATATCTCCCTATTGGTCCTCTCTCTCTAAACACTAAACCCTAAACCTCTAAACCTTAACCCCTAAACCCTAAACCGTAAACCCTATATAATGCCCCTAAACCTCAACCCCTAACCCCTAAACCCTAAACTCGAGAAACCCTAAATCCCTATCTCCCTATCTCTATCATCCTCTACCTCTCAATCCTTCTCCCTATCTCTCTGGGAAACTCACTCACTCTCTATCTCCCTATCTCTCCCTTCTATCTCCTCTATATCTCCATATCTGTCTCCTCTCTCTCTCTATCTAGCTATCTCCAAACCTGAGAAACCCTAAACCGCTAAACCTCAAAACCCTACACCCTAGATCCAAGCAACTCTAAACCTCTATTTCCCTGTCTCTCCCCTATCTCCCTACACCCTAGATAGAGAGTGAGTCTATCAAACAGTCTGGACGTGCCTTGTCTATGCTTCCACACTTTGCATACATGTCTACAGGGGCAGCTGCAATTACAACATGTGACAAAATTCCTATATCCTTTATGCTTTGATGGCTGTCCATACGTTGTTCCAAAGATCCTATTTTGGTATAGATAGGGAGGATTTTGACAAAGGTTGTGGAATTTGGCTTTACACGTGCCAATTGCATTTTCTTGAAAGTTTCATGATAAATCTGAGTGGATACTTGAAGGAATCAGGACAGTATACATCTTTTCAATTACGAGCATTGCTAGGATAGTAATGGGTTTGATCTTCATGATCGTCATGTTCATTTGTAGGCTTTGACATTTGTTATCTATTGATTGACCTTCATGCAAGTACATTTTTAGAGATCTAATGAGTTTCTTCTCCCTTTGTGTTTGCAAAGATTGGAATCAGCTAAAAGGAGCCATGGGAGATCCTGTAAATATAAAATTTGATTGCCATAGTGGAAACTTATTAAATCTTAAGTACCATGATTTACCTACGGTCACCTCAAGCAAATATTTTATGCAATCCCAACTTCTAAAGGCAATTATGAATCCTAGATTACTACCTTAACAATGATGAACAGTTAGAATAGCAGACACATTGTTATTGGAGCCTCATCAAACCTTAAAGAATAGTTTCATACAAAGATCAAAGACAACCCTAGGTTGACTATCATGTATCAAAGGCATTATTGACTTGCTAGAGGATACTTATACCCTGGCATTACGAATGTGAAGTCTATAAGTAGGGAGTGTAGAAGAGAGAAAGAAGAGGACTATCATAATAAAGAGATAGTTGTGTTGGTAATCAGAAAGTAGAAATCCTAAATTAAGAAGGGAAGACAGTCCCATCAAGTCAAGCATGTCATTCCCACATAAAGACAATCCTAGCAAGGCCAATAGACCAACTATGACACAGTACACTTATGGAAAAGCATGCAATCATGAATTAGTCTTAAAGTCAAGAATGTGATAGTCATCAGCAAGAAGGCAATCACTTAACTTTAGGACTGTTATCACAGTATTAAAGTGTTCTCCCAAACCTAGTCACTTGTTCATCAAAAAATGGATATTCATGATAATCAGAACTCACTCACATATCATGTAAGGTAATAGCCATAGGATAGTGTGGACTGTAATGGGGAGCCTGGAAATCACATGTCAATTTAGTCCTAGGTACAAAAAATTGTCCTTATTAGAAAATATTATTATTTTGTATCTCAGACCAAGGGTATGTACAAAGGAATGCTGCAAGTTTACATTAGTAATGCATTCAAGTGACTTCATTGACATAATGGGATAGTCAAATGCCACGTTGCCATGTTACTATGATGGTCTAATATGAGGGTGAGATTGTTAAATGACGAGCAAAGCTTCCATTTGGGGGGATCTAGCAATTAAAAAACTAGTCATATGATTGCTAGGACAGTCATCAAGGTCCTAAGAGTATTTACTATTCATCATACCATTAAATTCACATTTTAGCACTATCAACGCATATTAGGATAGTGTTGTCCC
This sequence comes from Cunninghamia lanceolata, assembly GCA_027924645.1. Classification (NCBI taxonomy): domain Eukaryota; kingdom Viridiplantae; phylum Streptophyta; class Pinopsida; order Cupressales; family Cupressaceae; genus Cunninghamia; species Cunninghamia lanceolata. The sequence goes on along the minus strand of BSBN01000737.1, from coordinate 135,027 downwards.
AGCAAAACAGAGAAGGTTGTTATAAAGATCTTAGAACACTCATCTTATAAATGTACAGTTATATGCAAATGGTAGTAGTCATATGTCAAGCTTAGAATGGTCATATCAACCTAAGGACTACTTGATCTTACCCAAAAGATCTACCATAATGTCAAATTGTTGTTGTGACAACCTCAAAATCAGTCATGGCACTGAAAATAGTCATGAAGATAGCATGTTAGGACAGTCATCAATATGCCATAAAAGATTAATCATATTGCCTAGGATGATGTCCCGAACCATTATAGACTGCCATACATATCCAAATGACTATCATGAGCATTAGAGAACAATCGTCAAGCAATTTTAGGTATCAAATTCACCTAGGACAGCTCTGACAGCTAAAGAGCAGTTTTAATAGTTGGAAAGTGTTATAACAAGGGTTAGGGCATTAGGACAATTAGTGGCCATTGGGACAACAACTAGGACTGTCATTTACAAGATTTGACCTAACCTAGCCCGTCCAAGGATAGTCAACATCCAAAATTTAGAGATTTCACCTGAAAACAATCAAGTTATGTCAGTAAAGCAAAGCAAGATCCCTTAAGATCCTTAAGACCAAAAAACAACCAAACCACAATAACCTCTCTTGGTTTTGGTCAACTTCAATCCGTTTGACAATGCCGAAATCAAATGCATTCTTGCAAAATGCTTCAGTTTCATGCAGTGGAAAGGTGATAGGTGAAAAGGGACACTTGTTCTCTGTGAGCCTTGGACATAGACAAGTGTACCCACACTTGTCTACATGCATGTGATCCCTCTCTCCTTTGTAATAAAAAACCCCATAAAATAGATCTCTAATGGTTCCCAATTACCAGAAACGAGAAATGAAAACAGCAACTGCAATGTGACAAGAAACGAAATATTTACAGGTTGCGTTTAAGAAACATATATATATATATCACTTAATTTTTAAAAAACAAAAATCATTAAAAAAAATTATGTATTTTAACTGAACAATTATAATATCTAATAAATGAAACTATCTCTAAAAACAATCTTAACTAACTAAACCACCAGATTTATGCATAAAACTTTAAGTTGTTTTAAAAAATCAAATTACTTAAGTAAGCGCAAAGCAAAAACAGAAGCGGAAGGCAGGATTTATGTTTAAGGAAAACGAAAAAAAAGGCATACTTTGGAAACGGGTAGAAACGGTTGTTCATGACGGAAACGTCGTTTCGCCCATTGAAACGTGCAATGGAGCCTAAGCGTTGTGTTTCTGGTAACTAAGCAATGATTTTATCGGAAAGTCCCTGGAATTCTCTCTCCTCTCCAATAAAAATCCCCAGAGATAATCTAGGTCCAATGGTTGCACTGGAAAGTGCCCACAAACCAGAAAAATCAAATCATAGACTATAGTTAAAAGAATAATATTTTCTCTTGCTCGATTAACAAGAAGAAGAAATGTCATTTTAGAGACACGAAAACTATAGTCTCTCGCCTTTGGCAGGGACTAATAATTGTTAAATGTGACTGTGACTCCATAAAAACTACACTTGAATTCTTTATAAATATATGTAGCCTATGTTCTAATTTTTATATACCTGTTACCATTGTACTATAATTGTTAAATGTGATTGCGACTTCATAAAAATTACCCTTGAATTCTTTATAAATATATGTGGGCTATGTTTTGATTTTTATATCCCTGTTGCTATTGTACTATAATTGTTAAATGTGATTGTAACTGCATAAAAACTACACTTGAATTCTTCATAAATATATGTCCGTTGTGTTTTGATTTTTATATACCTATAGCTATTGTAACTGTGACTCCATAAAAACTACCTACACTTCAACTCTTCATAAATATATGTAGACTGTGTTCTACCATTGTACTATGTTTGTAGAATGTCTGACATACATATAGTTATATAGGGGAGAGGGCCCAATAGTTGTTATAGTACATGTACATTGAAAGCCCAATATTTTTGAAGTATGGAACTAGTAGTTGTAAGAGAGGACCCAATAGTTGAACAAAATATGCCCATTACATTCAAAAAACAACAAATCATATGATGTCACATTGACACACCAAAAAACATGACTTAATGCACCGCTATTGGTCTAACTTTTTTTAGAGGCCTATTATGACCCCTCCAAAGAAACGTGTCGTCCACGTGGCAAATCGATGTCCAACGTGTTAAAATGAAATATTTAGATTGTCCACATCACCGTCTACATGGAAAAGACAAAAAAAAATTATTTGGATGACGTGGCACGCCAGGGGGAGGGGGAAAGTTAGGGTGACCCACTATGGGTCCCTCTCCCCTAGCAACCCTATGGGGTAATAAATATATGTGAGTATGCTGAATGGCTCTAATATTATTAATGAAAGATTCCCGAGTCCCACTCATCTTTTGTCGTTGATTGCATCTACTGTTGAGCTACCGTAGCGTAATGAAAGCGCTACAGTTGGTCAATACAATTTCTGTTTACACGGAAGCCGAGACAACGTTTGTTAGATGTGACTGTGACTCCATGCTGAAGAACTCTTTATAAATACGGTGCAGTTGCATGCTGAAAGCATAATTCTCAAGCCTATCAAGTTCAGGTACGTTGCTTGTCTCGTTAGCTATTAGTGTGTGTACAATACATATTACAAAATCCAACTTCCTTTACTGTGTCGATTCCCTTCTTACACAGCTACTGCTAACAACAGAGTTGTGTAAGACCTAGATTTTAACTACTTGGAATTTCCATTTTGAATACCAAAGCCACATGAGATTTGCTCTACCAAAACAAAGAAAACCTGTGAGGTTGAAGGACCATTCTTTTTTGGGGGGGTTGTTTTATGACTCATTTCATTTGTGCACGTAGGATAGAAAAATGGGTGGTGGCCAGATAAATTAACACCTTTGTGGCATTAAAAGTACCTGGTTGGTCTAAATGCAGTAAATCCCCTCGTAATTTCAACTGAAGTGTTCTACAATAAAAGATTTTGTATGAAAAGAGCTAGCTAACAGTGTAAACTGATCATGTCCTCTTTTATTTGTTTTAGTTTAGTAACAGCGTGGCAGGTTATTAACAACACTGTTGTTTCATCCATCAAAACTTGTTCTTGTGTTTGAAATTTTGTTCCGGCCATGAAAAGGAGCATGTACATATATTCTTCATAAGTTTTATGACCTTATTTTTGTATTTTCTTCTAAAATAAACGTATTATATTCACAGCTAGAAAACCGTATACTTTTATGACATTTTAGGTCTTTACATAACGTATAGAGTAGATTGATCAATGGAATTATTATTTATAAATAAATTTATATCAAATTGATCAATTTAATTTATCATATTAATTTATGATTCAAACCAATGACATATCCCTTAGAAAGATAACATTTTAGAAACTCGCCTATAGATAAATGTGCAGCAATTTTATTTTATTAAATAAAGATCACAATGTATTTATTATTTAAACTCTTTATTTAGATAGAGTTCCTAATATTTAAAATCTTATAAACAAATGTTCTAAAATCAAAGATTATATATTTCAACTTTGGAAAAATCATACTTATCTACATAAATACATATAATACAAAATGGTGAAATTTGTACTTGGTGATGCCATAGGTAGTAATATGTATATTGTGGGCTTAAAGATACATTGCAAAAACTGTAGAATATAGAAATTCTCTGAACAACCATGGAATGTGAGTATAATTACTTTGTGAGTTATGAATTTTGATTCTTGTGTGTTTTTATTTCTATATATTAGATCATAGAAGTAGTGATTGATCATTAATCACCCATGAATTAATACATAATACTAAGTATATTTTCTTTGCTTTCTTACTTGTGATAGGTATCTATCATGGCTGAAGAGATAAAAAATTTAGGCATTTCAACATCCTCCAAGTTAGGAGTGGAAGATGGTTGCATGACTAATGCCAACACTCGTCGACATGGAAATCATCATCCTAACTTGTGGGGTGATGATTTCAAACAATCTCTTAGTTCTCCATACGGGGTATGAAAGACTAGTATATTTATATTTATACAAATATATTTATATTTATACAAATATATTTGTATTATATTTCTTATAGTAATGGAAACTAATGCAAAAAATCATGGTTTGTTTTGTAACCAGGATTCCTTATACCATGAACATAGGGAAATATTAATTAATGAGATTCATAATATCTTTTCCAATGATGAAGAAGAATTCACTTTACTTCAAAGGCTTTGGTTTGTTGATGTTGTACAATGCTTGGGAATAGATAGGTATTTCCAAGGGCAAATCAAAATGGCACTTGACTATGCTTACAAGTATGTATATTTTATAAATTAAAAGCGTTAATGTACATACTTGTGAATCTACTTCAAATACTAGATCTATACAGGTGTATGAAATATTGTGTAGTGGTAAGTTTTAACATGTTGTCTTATCCAATGATGCTATCATTAATAGGTATTGGAGTCAAAATATTCTTGGTGATCTCAACATAATAGCTTTAGGATTTCGAATGCTACGATTGAATAGATATGATGTTTCCTCAGGTGATGAATTTTTGAATGTTTTTTCGATTACCTTTCTAGACTTAAGTTTTACAAATCACTAGAATATATTCAATTTGTGAGCAGATGTATTTCAAAAATTCAAAGGTGAGGAAGGAAAATTCTTTGGATTTGGACCTACTGAAGAACATACAAAATTAGTGAGTATGTTGAATTTATACAAAGCTTCAGAGATAGATTTTCCAGGAGAAATAATCTTGAAAGAGGCTAAAGTTTTCACGTCAACATATTTTCAAGAGGCTATCAAGGAACATAGGGAGATAAAAGGAAATAAAAACCCACTTCTAATGGAGGCAAGTACTTTTCCATTCAATAGACTAATATTTATGTTATTTTTGAAAATTTTAAAAAAATTGGAAGGAGATCTACCGTTTGAATTGTTTATTAATTTTAAAGCTATAACTAGTTAGCATTTGAAAAACAATCCACCTACCATATTTTTTTCTAAAAGTTTGAAATTTACTAAGATTTAAGTATAGCATTTAATAATTTTTATTTATGAATACTATATTTCTAATAATAAGATATTTCCAACAGATTGAGTACATTTTGAAATATCCTTGGAGATGTAGGGTTCCGAGATGGGAGACCTGGAACTTTATTCAAATATTCATGCAACAAAATCATGATTGGCTTGTCAATGACATTTATAAGTAATATTTAAAGTTTGTGTGTTATCATTTGTATTTCATTCTTTTCTTCGAAATTAAAAGTTAATACAATTTTTTTAAAAAGTTAATACAAATTTAACCTTTTAATATCATAGTATTATTTGTAAATAATAGAAAAAACTAATGTTGATAATCCATGTATGTAATTTCTTTCAGGATACCAAATGCCTATAGACAAAAGTTGTTGGAACTAGCAATATTGGACTTCAATATTTTACAAGCTCAACATCAACATGAATTGAAACTAGTCTCCACGTAAGTCTAAGTTAAAGTAGACACATAAACTAATGTTCCCTTGACTATTAAGTACAGTTAACAAAGAAAGTTTTTTTATTTTTTATTGAAGAGGTTATTCCAATAATAAAATTTTATATAGTACATGTTCAATGATAGAAAGCGAACATTATTTTGGTTTAAGGTTAAGAAAAATGTGTGTCAATATTGATTAATTTTTTATACAACAAAATATAATTCATGTGAAAATTGATTTTAATCACAAGACAATGAAATTTCTTCATGATAGATGGTGGAAGAATTCCAGTGTAATTCATTTTGATTTCTTTCGACATCGCCATGTGGAATTTTATTTCTGGTGGGCTTGCTCATTATTTGAACCTGAGTTCGGTGCAAGTAGAATTGGATTTACGAAGCTGACTACAAGTCTTTCCCTCATTGATGATATTTATGACACATATGGAACCATTGATGAATTGAAACCCTTCACCACATCGTTAATAAGGTAATGAATTAGATAGTAATCCTAGATTTTATTAATTGTTGATTATTTTTCTAACATGTGCATTCATTTGTATCACAGATGGGATATTTCCTTCACAAATAATCTTCCAAACTACATGAAAACTTCTTTTGAATTTGCATACCAAATACACAAGGAAATTGCAAGTGAAGCTGAAATGAAACATGGCTCCTTTGTTCACAAATACATTGAAAATTGTGTAAGTTGCGTTCTATTGATGATGTCACTAAGATTTTATTAAAACCTATTATATATAAATATTAATTCTTATTTTATTATATATTCTAATCACACATTTATCATTTAGTTATTTTCTTTTTACTAAATAGTATGATTTGAGTACACCATTAAGTACAAATTAAAAAGAATAATTTATAGTGATTTTATATAATTTTATTATAAATTAAAAATTATTTAATTATCATTGTTTATAAAAGTATATATTATACATTTGACATTGTTTTAATGCCTTTTACAAAGTTTTAGCATTAAAAATTATTTTCATATTATAGAATGGATTGGTAACTATGCTTTACACCAAATTGATTTCTAGACCTAACAAGTTGTATGACCAAAGAAAAGGGAGATATTCATCATTAATTTTTAATAATATGATCATTATAGTATATTAATATTTAAGATGAATTTCGTAAACATTTACGACAAACATGTTTTACTTATCAAATTAGATTACATACTTGACTTAGTGTAGTCCAACAACATGGTTTGAACATATTTATTACTAATTTTTAAAGAAAAATAATTAGTAGATCAAATCTTTTTCATTTATTAAAAAAAAAATTAGTTCTATAAACAAATTATCAATAAGAAATATTTATTTCCACAAGTTAATAATTAGTTAATACTTATGTAGTATTAAATTATTACATCATTTTATTTTTAACAATCCAAACTAATATTTGTTTGTTTCTTTTCAGTGGAAGAGTTATATTTCATCTTATTTTCAAGAAGCGGAATGGATAGCTTCTAATTATATACCAAATTTTGACCAATATATAACAAATGGAACAATAAGTTCTGGCATGCGGGTTATATTAATTTATTCACTTCTATTGATGAATATTCCACTATCAGATAAGATTTTGGAGGAACTTGATTTTCCATCATCAAAGTTCCAAGATCTTGTGGCATTGACTACTCGATTGGTTGATGATACCAAAGATTTTGAGGTAGATGACGTTAAAGTTAAATATCAATGCAACAACTACATTCGGGATTTAAAAAAATATTAAAATAAAGTGAAAATGCATATACTAATATCTCTTTGATAATTTTGAAGGAAGAGGAATCTCGTGGAGAAATAGCTTCAAGCATAAAGTGTTACATGAAAGACAATTGTGGTTCTACAAAGGAAGATGCTTTAAATTATCTCACAACTCGCATTGATAGTTGTGTACAAGAGTTAAATAAGGAGTTTCTTATGCCTTCAGATATACCAACTTGTAGTAAGAATGTATACTTCAATGCTGGCATGAGAGGTATATTCTTTTTATTTAACGATACTGATGGTTTAACACATTCTCATCACAAAGAGATACATGATGCAATAATGAAACTTCTAATGGAACCAATAATGACATAGATGGAAACTTAGATTTTTAAGTAAATATAATGTCATAGCCTTAAAAGTGCTACTTCAAACACTCATAATAATTTAGACCATGTCCCGATGTAATTTGGACATGGTGATTGTCTTAGCTATTATTCATAGATTATGAATTATGTAATTTTTAATGTTATTTAACACATTGTAATTAATGTTCTTATGATTAGATGGCTAAATACATAAAATGTGATTTTTTATTAATGATGTATTGTGTGGGTTTTGATGTGTTTATTCTTACTATTGATCTATTTTTAGGTACTTAAGAGAGAAGGAAATTAATGATGTATTGTGTGGGTTTTGATGTGTTTATTGTTACTATTGATATTTTTAGGTACTTAAGAGGGAAGGAAAAAATAAACAAGGAGAGTGAATTGAATAAGCACATAGTCTTGGTTTGCATAATAATAATGTTGAATGCGATTGTGAAATGTGTTTGAATTTAATTTGATTTTGGTTATTTGTCTTGTGTGGTTATGATTATGTATGGTTAAATAGATTAAATGGGAAATTAATTATCATATGATTATTAATGACGTATTTTGTGGGTGTTATGTTTTTTTGTAAGTGTAGCTACAATTTTTAGGCACCTAAGAGTGAAGGAAGAAAAGTAGACAAGGAGAGTGAGTTGAAGAAGCACTCAATCTTGGTTGACGTAATAATCATGTTCAATGCAAATGTGAAATGTGTTTGAATATAATTTGATTGTCAGTATATGTCTTGTATGGTCATGGTGTTATGCATTGTTTTATGTATGGAAATAGAAACAAAGAAAATGGAAGGAACAAATGAGAAGGAAAAATATGAAAAATCAAGAAGGTTCCCATTCATATACACACAAGTTGTAGTAGTAAAATTGTAAAAAGCAAGGTATATGAAGAAATAAAGGAGGGGGATAAGAAGAAATAATAGTTTATAATTGGTTTACATGGGGAGATTTTGAAGTGGTAGATGGTGATGACAAGCGCTTGGAGAAAATGTGAAAATAATGTTTAAGGAGAAATACAATTGTTTCTATCGAAGTTGGAGATTTGTTATTATTTTATATGAAATTGATTGATGTTTGTACATAGGATTTAGAGTGCAATTAATTTCAATTAAGAAGGAAATTAAAAAATAGGTAAATTAATTCATGGTTTATATACTAGAATTATATAGAATTTCCATTTTCTTAGAATGGATTTGTTGGCATAGAGAAGTAAAAAATAAAAATTTAGTTAGTGAAGTTAATCAGAATTTTACATACACAGAGTGAAATGAATGTAGACTAAATCTTTATTATTATAGTGAAATATGTTTATGTAAACACCCAAATTTGTCCCAACTTTGTCCATGTCCTACAACACCTTATTAAAACATTATCCTAAACATCATAAGCCATTTTTGTCCTAAATCCCACTCTTAATCCCATTTATCCATTAGCCAATTAATTAAATAAATTTTATTTATTTAATTAAAATCCCATTCAATCCCATCCTCATCCTACTTAGCCAATTAATTAAATAAATTTTATTTATTTAATTAATTTCACATGCATAATCCCATTTATCTTATCCCCATCCCAATTAATTAAATAAATTTTATTTATTTAATTAATTTCCATATCATATCTTATCTCATCCTATTCAACTTCTCAATTAATTAAATAAATTTTATTTATTTAATTAATATCCAACTCATATCCCAATTAATTCAAATATTTTATTTGAATTAAACACTCATCTTTCATCACATTCCAACACTTGTCTAGTCAATCATGTGTTACAACTTTTATCTTTCACATGCACAACTAATGAGACCTAATTTTAGTATTTATCTACACAAGCACACCTAAGCCTCATCCTCCTTTGCCACATGTCATATGACTACAATTTCTTGATGTGCAAGGAAACCTAATTTAATCCTATCCATCTATTTCACCTAAAGCCCTAATTGATCCTAGCCATCCATTGGAACCAAGCCTTTCCTATAAATCAACCCCCTCACAAGCCATTAGCATGCATTGAGCCTTAAGCACCCTTATTCTGTCAAATTTTCTAAAAGGGCTTTGATCCTCAAGTATCCACATGCTGTTGAAATATCATTAGAGCATTTGCATCCATCATCTATCTCCTTATCAACGTTATGCTGCGGAATCGAGCAATCAACACAACAAAGCGATCAATCAATCAAGCTCATTTTGCATCTTCAAGGTATTGAATTATTTGGGTTTAGGTTATGCATTTCAATTGTTTGATCATTTCCATTTATAAATCCAAATTTTTCAATATACATTTTGGCACGTCCGGTGGGACTCACGTCCCTGATTAACCCTCTTGTTTGAGTTGTTTTTGTGAAGATCAGATTTCTTGGAGCGTCAATCATTCATTTTTGCAGGTTTATGCACTTTGATTTGTAGGTTGAAGATATTTTATATTGCTGATTTTTTTTTAATTTATGACCAGATCTGTTGCAGAGGGTTTTTTGTTTTACACAGGTCCTGTAAAAAGGAGATCTTAGATTCATTGGAAAGAGGACTTTGAGAGCTTTCCGAAAAGTGGTTACATTAAAGATTTGGCTCAGTATTCAAAGAGTTATGACGATTTGAAGTTGACCTTGCGATTCTAATTTTTCAGAAATTTTTGACGCGCGACTTTTTGCTGATTTTTTAAATTTATGACCAGATTTGTTGCAGAGGGTTTTTTGTTTTGCACAGGTCCTAGAAAAAAGAGATCTTAGATTCGTTGGAAAGAGGACTTCGAGAGCTTTCTGAAAAGTGGTTACATTAAAGATTTGGCTCAGTATTCAAAGAGTTATGACGATTTGAAGTTGACCCTGCGATTCTAATTTTTTAGAAATTTTTGACGCGCAACTTTTTGCTGATTTTTTTAATTTATGACCAGATCTGTTGCAGAGGGTTTTTTATTTTACATAGGTTCTGTAAAAAGGAGATCTTAAATTCGTTGGAAAGAGGACTTCGAGAGCTTTCTGAAAAGTGGTTACATTAAATATTTGGTTCAGTATTCAAAGAGTTATGGCAATTTGAAGTTGACCCTGCGATTCTAATTTTTCAAAAATTTTTGACGCGCGACTTTTAGAAAAAGAAATCATATCTTCCAATCTAGCAAACCAAATCACATTTTATTTTTTGCAGTGACTTGTAAGTGAATCAAAGGAGCTGGAGCAACATTTGGATCAATCATAATAGCAACTTGGAAAGCAATTTTTATGAGGTGCACTCATTCTAATCTCTCATCTCTAATCATTATTTGATCACACATTTAGATTTTGGGCATAAAACAAACAACTTGTTTGTCATCACACTTGGATTTGGGCTTTAAAATAAACAATTGTTTGCAAATTCACATCAAAAAATTGGGCTAAAACAAACCATTGTCTTCTATCACATTTAGATTTGGGTCTAAAAAGAACAAGTGCTTGAACTGTTTGTTACACATTTCAAGTTTCTAAGGGGAAATTAACAACTGTGAGTGTGAATCAAGTGACAGCTCACTTGGTTTGCTTTTGTCATACCCTTCTTAGGAGGCCTGCTTGGAGACACACCACTCCAAGGGACGACCTCAATCGAGGCTGAATCGAAAGACACCCTCATTGGGAGTTAGAATCTTGTCACTCTTGGCTAAGCCCCAAAGAACTTTATACCTTTGGGAAGTGAAGGTGAAGGGTGGGTTACCCCTTTCTCCTGGCTGTGTGGCAGGATTTCACTTTCAATTCCATAGTCAACCTTGTGCAATAGATAGCCTAAGACCTAATTGGCTATACCCACTTGACTACACACTAGGCTTGTTGATGTGTCTTCCATGTGTGCTTGCATAATCATTACATTTCATTTTCAAAGTCAACAACTTGCTTATGTGTCTTGCGTGAGTGATTCATGTGTGTATATGCATAATCATTTGTTTGAATATTGTCATATCAAGCTCTAAACACCTAAACACATAAACAAATCAATCTAAACACATCATCTAAACATTCCACATCATCATCCAAATCCCTAAGCAAGCACTTGCTAAAAGGACTTAAGACAAACACGTGGTGACAACATGTCTACACTAGAGGACCTAGAAATCAAATTCCAAAGATTCCTCCAAAATCTTTGTCAAGGATTACAACCCCTAAACCAAGACGCCATTGAAATATTACAATTCTTCATCCAAAGAGCTCAACCCCATGCAAGCCAATCACCTCAACTACAACACTCCATAGCCCAAGTCCAACACCTTTTAGCCACTAGTCAAGCTCGACAAGTACAACAATCCTTAGCCACTTCCTATCAACCTAATCCACCTTATAGCCACATGTCATATCCATCCACTTCCTATCAACTTAATCCACCTATCCACCAAGTCAATGCCACATCAACCTATCAACCTCCACCTCAAGCTTATCCAATCCCTCATACCACCATTCCAATGCACTACCAAGCCCATCTACAAGGCAATCAAGTGATATCACAAGAACAACATGCAAGTCCAAATAGCCCTTTGTACATAAATCAATCAGGTCCAAGTACACCTTTTCAACAAGACCACCAAGCACCATTGATAGACCTAAGTCCACCTTTGCAACAAGAAGCACATCCAAGTCCAAGTAATCCCTTGTACATAAATCAAACAAGCCCAAGTTATCCTATGCAAGACTTAATTACCTTTGACAAGGGAGATACCAATCTAGCAAATGCATCTTATGAGTGGCCTTCATCATCTAATCACCTGCCAACACATGAGCCAACTAATCCTATCCCAACACCACCATGTGATCCCAATCATAGTCCATTGATCCCTTTACCTTCCAAACCACCAAGCCCCTCATTACCTTCCTCACCATATCATTATAATCATTCACCAAAGGATGCGGCTGAGAGAGTTTTACAAAGGATGCTTGAAGCAAAACTCATTGAACTTCCTAAAGTCAAACCATGTGAAGAAAGTCCATATGATGAACATGATTATTGTGCATACCATAGGACCAAAGGCCATAATACAAATCAATGTCCAATATTTGTCTCAATTATTTACAAGGTGTACCCACCTATAATGGGAAATCGTGCCACATCATCACCCCCATCTAGTCCAAATCCTAATCCATCCAATCCAATTGGGTCTCAACCTAATCCTAGTCCTAATCCTAATCCAACACCAACTACCATTATCATACATCCATTATATTTTCCATCCACCCATACACTTGCAAAGGATGTGATCCATTGGCTACTAGCTAGGAATAAACTACCTCCATGTCAAACACTAATTCATGAGCCTACCAATGAACTTCCAAAGGTCATGTCCAATCCTATAATCTCATCATGTGGTTCACATATCTTTGAGCCTCTTCAAGAGGCTTCCATTAACATACCTAGCCCTTTAAGCCCATCATGTGACCTACAAGCCAACAAGTCTATTCAAGAGTCTCCAACCACAAGCCTAAGTCAAGAGCCATCATGCCTTCATGTTGATAACTATCAAGAGCCTATCAAGTCCACTCAAGAACCTTCCACTTCCATCCAAAGTCAAGAGGTATGTCAAGGGTTTAATCCTAAGCATGTGGAAACATTAAGCCCTAGTCCAACTCAAGATCAATACACTTTCATGCAACCTATCCATAATATCTACCTTCTTTATGATCAAGATGATACCTATGAAGAAGCTATCCATGAGCACCTTGATCCTATCCATAATCCTATTTCTATCCATGACCAAGATATCCACATTGCTCCTAGTCATCTACCATCTAGCTCTATCCATAATAAGCAAATATCCACTTGTCATGATGAGACACTTGTCCCCCAAGTAAGCATAAAAGATCAAACAAATAGCTTGGATCTTAGCGAACATAATCAAGATCCTAACGATCATCCTTCCATATCCACCATCGATTCCACTTCAAGTCCACCATCATGTGCACTTGGTCTTACCACTTTTGTCCATGAATGTTCTTCCTTAGGACAACAACGACCTTTATCCACTTCATCTTCTCCATCCAATAAAGAACTCAAGTCTAGTTCCCAAAACACATCTAGTCCCATAGTCAATCGCATCCTCCAAAACATGAACTACCAAGGAAAAGGTCTAGGCCTTTATGAACAAGTTATTTTGGAGCCAAACCATGTCAAAGTTCATCCATGCTCATATGGCCTTGGATACACACCCCAAGGTAAACAAGGCCAAGATGTTGGTAATCCCTTCATGAATCCTAAACTTACCACTTTCTATCACACTCCCCATCTACCCAAAACATATGTAGCCATTCCATCTCCATCATCCTATAAATGTCAAAAGCATGTGACCATACACCTTCCGCCATCCACCTTGCCTCCACTTTTACCAACTCCAAATATCCCTCCATCCACCTTGCCACCATTGCTTCCAACACCTAACATACATATCATTCATAAGTATCCTTACATCCCTAATCATGGCCAACAAAAGCACACATCGCCTAAGCATAAAACTTCCAATCATTTCATCCACTCCACCCATGCCATGGGATTCAAAAGCAAAAATTTTGATGCCTCTACCTATAAAGCTAAAAGTCCTACCAAAAATCCTAAGGACTCTCATGCCTTAGGGCACAAACATAAAAAATTAATGCAAAGAACCAAAGCAAAGCAATCCAAAAATCTATCCAAGCCCATACCTCCAAATGCAAAGCCCAAAAGCAAAATAGTTTGGGTTCCTAAGCAAACAGCTAGCAAAACAAATGAAGCATCCTCATCCACATCTCAAGAATCCCAACCACCTATATCCATCCAAAAGCCTACTTCCATCCAAAACTTCCATTCCCTTCAAAAATCCCACAAGCAAAGAAAAAGCACTAAAAATACTAAATCTATGTGGGTACCTAAATCACTTCATCAACCATCTCCTAAGAAAACATCTCCATTGCTTCCTACACCACCATCTCATCAAAAGCTTCAATGTTTATCACGGTGTGTGCAGCCGTTGGTCATGGTTCCCTTCCACTCCACAGCACCGCCACATAACTACATCTCCCCATCTTCCCTCCATTATCCTACATATCTCCCCCATGCAATCCCTATGGTCCATGCTTTGGCATAAACTTTTCATCCATCTTCATTCCATAAGCCTATATAAATCCACATCATAAGCGACTAGCCTACCCTACCATCATTCCCTTCATAATCCACTATCTACCTTATCCATCTCCCATCCATATCTCCCCTATCAACATCTATGAGCATAACGACATGGTCCATGCGATGACATCCATCTCTAAAGGGACACTATCAACCTTCATAGCACTAGCCACTTGAGTCCCTCCTATCTATTACCATGGTGAAAACCTGGCAAACAAGCGCCATGTGTAATTGTCAACCCATCTAAAAGCAAAAAAGTCAAAAAAGTAAAGATAAATCCCTTCGTCCAATGGTGAAAACCTGGTAAACAGGCGCCTTGGATAAGTACCATGATGAAAACCTGGCAAACAGGCGTCATGTGTAGGTTGATCTTCTATGTCACTTACACTTGGGGGCACATTGTCTCATCCAACCTAGCCATTTCCAAACTATCCATCCCATTATATCATACCAACCTATCTTATCCTATCTTTCCATCCTACTATCCATAGCCATTACATCCATATACCTATCTTATTGAACCCATCCTTCCACCTTTTGATCTTGATGAAGACATTGGGGCAAAATGTTAAAACATGTTTGGATATATCTTGACATACCTTCTTTCCAAACCAAGTCCTATCCATTAACCATTTATCCATCCCATTCAAACCAATCCATCATCTCATCCCTTGGTCATGAATTTTGTCATATAAAAATCCTAAACATTACCACCTAGAATGGGGCAAGTTCCTCCTATGCAACATAGCCTTTGGAGATCACATCCTAGCTTGCTTACGATCCATCCACTATGGCATATGCTTATCATGAGCTTTCAATCTTACAGCTTATCCCCATTCATTTATCTTGAGCTTTCCACTATAGCCTATCTATCCATTTATCATGAGGCATGCATCCATCTCTGAATCGCATATCTCTTTATCCACCCATTTATTATGAGCCTTCCATCCCATTTACTATCATCCATCCTTTGCACCTAGACTTGGTTTTCTCCCTTGTCATTGGTATCAAGCACAAAGGCTACCCAAATTGTAAATCCATTGATGTTCCAAAACATTCAAAAATACAAAAAAATCAAAATATCCCAAAAAATTTAAAAAAAAAAATCAAAATATTCAAAAAATCCAAAAAATCAACTATCCAACGAAAACTCCAAGCAATAAAACCAATCATCATCAATCCAAAATAATCCACTTCATCAACATTCAATCAAAATCAATTCATCATCATCTTCAATCATCAATCATCAATTCTTCCTATCAATAACATTCATTCATCCATTTCAATCAATCCATTTCCAATCATATCAATCAAATCAATCTAAGCAATGATCTTAAATCCAAGTCACATTAATCCATATGAAGCACGCTAATCAATCAAGGAATATTATCCAATCAAATCAACAAGTTTTTGATCCTAATCTTGTATGAGCCCAATCAATCCTCATCAATGGGATATCGCATTCCCACATCCTTGTGTTGATCTAGGGATATAGCTTTCCCTGCAATGACAACACTATCATCATCAATCAAACAATCAAATATTGGTTTATGACTTCACAAGGGCAATAACCTTATTTGTTTTACATCCTTTGAGCATACTGAGAACACTTGCTTATGCTTAGATTGAATCGACACTCTAATCATCACACCATCACTATCATCATTCAAAACAATCTAATCATCAAAACAATCAACCCAGCAACAACAAACATCACAACCAAAGCACATCAAGCCAACCATCAAAACAAATCCTATCAATCATCAACATTAACACTAAAGCAAATCAACTCAAGCACATCAATCTAGCCATCAAAACAAATCCAATCACTTCAGCAAGTCAAAAGAAGCTCAATCCACCACAAATCATCCATCCTTCATCAAATCAATCTAATCAACATTTCATCATCTTCCAACCATTCCAAACAAAGATCCAAATGCAAGCCCATCCTTAATCCATACCAATCATGTTAATTAATCAAGCCAAGTTATCCAAACGCAATCCATGGTCTTGATCCTCGCCTTGTTGTAAGCCAAATCAATCAATCAACTAGCCAACCAACTCAGCAAACAACCTTGTGTTGATCTAGGGATATAGCTTTCCCTGCAATGACAACACTCTCAACTATCAACAATCAGCAATTAATCATTGGTTTATAGCTTGACAGGGGCAATACCTTGTTTTTTTTTGAATCATTTGTGCTTGCTTGCTTGCTTGTGTGTGTTATCTTTTTATCTTGCATTTGTATCACATCTATCTCATTCCAGCTAATATTCATATCTTGTGTATGTTGGAATAGCTTTTTGCACTATCCTTTGCATCTAAGGTCATATCATACCTTTTGTGTAGTAGGACTTCAATGCTCTAAGTTTTCTTCCTCATATGTTAGACAAGGTTGTATTACGCTGGGGCACAAGACATATCGTCACCCTGGTCCTTATACCTTGGTGCATAACGTCTAGTGCTATATCAAACATCATGGTTTCTCACCTTCATTGCAGCATAACGCATCATCATTTCTTCTATCTATCCCCTTATCTTTCTTTTTGCAGCCAAGCCATTTCTTTTCAAGAGCCTACCCGTGTTTGTCCAACCCGCCTAACCTCTCGAGGGGGCATCATCATCCCATTTCATCCTATCTTTCCACCATCATCATCCTCATCATATCTTTCCATCATCACTATCATTTTCCTCTATCCATACCTTGGCTTATTTGAAATGATGTTACTTGACACAAATCTTATCATCTTGAACATCATCTCAAAGAGGGGCAAAATGTAAACACCCAAATTTGTCCCAACTTTGTCCATGTCCTACAACACCTTATTAAAACATTATCCTAAACATCATAAGCCATTTTTGTCCTAAATCCCACTCTTAATCCCATTTATCCATTAGCCAATTAATTAAATAAATTTTATTTATTTAATTAAAATCCCATTCAATCCCATCCTCATCCTACTTAGCCAATTAATTAAATAAATTTTATTTATTTAATTAATTTCACATGCACAATCCCATTTATCTTATCCCCATCCCAATTAATTAAATAAATTTTATTTATTTAATTAATTTCCATATCATATCTTATCTCATCCTATTCAACTTCTCAATTAATTAAATAAATTTTATTTATTTAATTAATATCCAACTCATATCCCAACTAATTCAAATATTTTATTTGAATTAAACACTCATCTTTCATCACATTCCAACACTTGTCTAGTCAATCATGTGTTACAACTTTTATCTTTCACATGCACAACTAATGGGACCTAATTTTAGTATTTATCTACACAAGCACACCTAAGCCTCATCCTCCTTTGCCACATGTCATATGACTACAATTTCTTGATGTGCAAGGAAACCTAATTTAATCATATCCATCCATTTCACCTAAAGCCCTAATTGATCCTAGCCATCCATTGGAACCAAGCCTTTCCTATAAATCAACCCCCTCACAAGCCATTAGCATGCATTGAGCCTTAAGCACCCTTATTCTGTCAAATTTTCTAAAAGGGCATTGATCCTCAAGTATCCACATGCTGTTGAAATATCATTAGAGCCTTTGCATCCATCATCTATCTCCTTATCAATGTTATGCTGCGGAATCGAGCAATCAACACAACAAAGCGATCAATCAATCAAGCTCATTTTGCATCTTCGAGGTATTGAATTATTTGGGTTTAGGTTATGCATTTCAATTGTTTGATCATTTCCATTTATAAATCCAAATTTTTCAATATACAGTTTAAACAAAATGGGTTTGAATATTTTAGAATCTATTTGTGAGATTTAGTTAGAAGAGGAAAATTAGAAGCTCATGGAAAGCACAAGTATATGAAATCTTTAAATATAGTTTTACTCATTGATAAGTATGATTTGGAAAATATGTATGAGGTTATTTTGTTTGTTCATACTTGAAATGGTAGTCTATTAGTAGATATAAAATAATGATATTTAAGATTCGTATATTTGTTTATTTATTGTAGTTATTCTCATTTATATATGTAATTTCACTTTCGATTATTACATGTACTACCTATCATTTTGAGTAGTTTACACTTCATAAATTGTATAATTAAATAACAATTAACTAGAGTGTATATCCCTTTTGCATCCATGGCATCCTTCTAGATGTGAACACCATTCCATTTTAGAAATATGAGAAGTGAGTAAATTAACTCTAACAGAAAATCTGGGTCTAGTTAAACTATGATAGCCTAATTAAGTTGTGATTAATTTATCAAAGGGTTTAAGTGATAATCTTGTACACAATGTTTTTAAGTATTTTGATTTTTAATGGCTCATTTGGGGTGTTACACACCTTCCCTTTGATGTTTGAAGACAAACCAAAAATGTATCTATTTACCTTTTGTCTTCTAATCCTAAATATAGCCAACATATCTTACAAGACTAAGAAATTTGGAATTATATCATACCACTATTGTCATACCCACTTTTGTCATGTGGCCATGACACAAAAGACAACATGTCATGTCCACATTTGCCATGTGGTCATGACATGGACAACCAAAAGCTTTTCCACCTGTCCCTTTAAAACCTCATTGTACAAGGGCAGGGAAGGTAAACAAGGTGCGGGATATGATATCCACGACACCTTGTCAGGTGAATCAAACCAAGGAAAAACTAAAGTCCTGCGTCGAAACATACACCCATATAGAAAGGAGTAAAGGAAATGTTCTTTCATCTAAAACTAAGACAAACCATTCAAAGGAGAAGAGCACCAGACTCATAAATCGCATGAACAGAATGAACACCCAGGGTTCATGGTGAGCAGAAATAAGACCCCTAGTAACCATACCAATATAGGTTCTACTCATAAAGGAGGGGTGAGAGAATAGTAAAGGTCCCCCCATTATTTGCCATAGTATTTATGATAATATCATATTGTAGTACTTATGATAATACTTGATGGGTCGAATGGCATAAAGACTCTCAATATTCTATGTTATTTCAAATATGAACCAGCAATGATGTGTATTATAATCCAACTCAGTTTGGGACAGCAATACCTTTTATATTTTGAATTTGGGTTTTGAAGAAAATGTACATATCACTTCTATCAAATCCGTATACTTATAGTTTGCCTCAAATTTTCTAAGAGTAGGAATCAATTTAGATGTTTAAATCATAAGTGACTTCAAGGCCACAACTAGGGATCAAGAATTGCAATCGTTCACTAATAAGAATACATGCAGAAGAATCTTATTCATGCATTCATGGAAATATAAAAGTAAATAATCTAATCCAAGAGAGATAAAACACATATTTAATTTCACTAAAATCCCATCTAGGAAAGGATTGAAAACCTTTTCTATCTCATTGTCAATTATCTTATCTAGATCTATTCAAGCATTGTAAAGGTATTGTCTAATAATGAGATCTATTTTCTATATATATACATATCATAGGATTCACATAATTTTATAACAAATGAACCCATATAAATTACAAAAATAAAATAGCCTAACATCTCTACTAATCAATCTATCCATTCCTATGAGCTTAACACAATCTCCAATTGGTAAAAAAAAACTATCCTACACAGATCTTTGCTAATGAAATAAACACATTTCCATGAGTTTTATTACAACTTAAAAAAATCAAGGTAAGCATAAATTTCACTATGTTTTCATGTTTATACAATAAGATAAAGAAAGGTATTTATACCATCATAAAGGGGCTTGGGATAACATAAGTATTCATGGACACTCACATCCTACTAGGCCAAACTTGCTTAAACGCCTTCTATTTTTAGGTTTAGTTTTCATCTCTATTGAGGACAAAGGAATCTATAGATTCACCATCTCGCAACATCCACCTAGAATCTCACTACAACTTAACTCATCTATTATTATGCTGTTGACATAAGATAATATTAAGAGTCTTCATTAGACTGATTGCAAGGTTAACATTTAGTAATTGAAAATTATGGACTATCTCATTCATAAGTTTATAGTTTCTTTCTATAGAGGTGTAAGCTCTTGCAAGTACAACTTGGGGGTGTTCTAGCTTAGAAAAATTACCTTTAAACAAACTATGCTAGCATATAGTCATTACTTTGGAGCAAGGTCATTCTTGGATTTTACTAACACTAATCTACTAGCCATGATATAAACTACTACTTATAAAAATGGAATAAATTCTTTATGCAAACAAGATAAAATCTTATTCAAATGTGTTTAAACTTATTGTCTATCTATTTAATCATAAAAGAACACAACATAGATAATTGAGAAGATACCAATAAATTGGTGTTTAAACAACATAAGTAACAAATATTATTATTTTTCTATCTTTGCTTATCCACAATGTCGCTCATATAATCCTTAGTTAAGTTCTACAAATATCATCAATGATAAGACTTAACTCAAGCAAAACAGAAGTCGATGGTAGAAATAAAACTCCATGGGTTCGATCTTGTTGCCGAAATATAGGAAATTTTAATGGTGCCAAAACCAAAAATGGGAGGGGGAGATTAAATGTCTATTAAGACATCCATTCTTGTCAGAAGAGGGTAAGGATTCACTGCAAATCAAGACACCATAATTTGGCTAGTTTTATCTTAATGCCCATATGTATATGGAAGATTCTATTTAAAAAGGAATAAGGCAAACTAAATGCCATAAATCTAGCAAGCATAACATTCTAAAATAAGCACCATTAATTTAGTAGATTGCTCTTCTTAACCTGTGCCACATATAATGAAAATACTCTCATATTTAGAGTGCTAAGTTTTGGTAGGTAATGTCGATGCATAAACTCTTATTTCTAAAAAAAACATATATGATATACAGAAATCAAGAATTCATAAGTTACAAATCTTAATGGAAGAGGAGATTATTATCAAGAAGAATAGTTACAGGCAAGAATATCTGGTATAATAGTCATGCACATGAATTGTTTGACATAATGCCTCAAGGAAATGCGAACTCATGGACAACAATGATAGCAGGATCTGCACATAATGGATATGTTTTTTTTAAAATAAAACTTTAGTAACTCTCAAGCAAATGCTTCTGGCTGGTATAAGGCTATACCCCACAACCTTTGACAACATCCTTGTTGCCTATGCCAAAAGGTAGCGTAGGGATGGCACACTAACTATTTAAACAGAATACCTCTAAGAGATGCGCTCTCATGGAATGCAACGATCTCAGGATAAGTACAAAATGGATTTGTGGAACAAACTTAAGGACCTTGCAAAACAAAGCAATTGGTAGGTGAGAGCTAGACACATAGCCTTTGCCAGTAGCTCGTGACCTGGGCTATGGCAGGGCACCCCCAAGAAGAGTCATCTCATGGATGAATGATAGTAGGATCTTTCAAGCAATGCAACTGGAAGATGTAAATCCACGTTCCACAACCGTAGCCAACATCCTCACTGCCCGTGCCAAAATAGGGTGTTGGAACAGGGGATGGACATCCATCAAAATATAACGGAAGGGGGATTTTGTCATAAATTGTATTTGGAAACTCCATGGTAGATGTGTATGCAAAAGTGAAAGCGTAGAACAGGAACATCGACTGTTTGACAAAATGTCACCTAGAGATGTTATCTCATGGAAAGCAACGATTGCAGGAGTTGTACTAAAAGGGGTTATTAAATAGGCTTCAGGAAGCCATTAAGCAAGAGCCATTGGCAGGCATAAAGCCATTTTCCTAAACTGTTTGCATCTAACAAATTAATTTCAAACAAATAACTGAATGTTTAGTTGTTTTCAAGTATCACAATCTTTAAACAATAAATATTATAGAACAAGATAATTGTTCATAAATTGTATAACAACATGAAAATCATAAAGCCCACAAAGGAATCATGACAGTGTTCCTTTTTCATGAGTGGAAAAACTAAAAAGGGATGAAAAACCACTCAATAAAATGCCTCCCTGGCTTAATCAATCAATTCACTATTTACAAAGCCTCACTAGCTAATATATCACACTGATAAGTACATGTACCTCTCTAACAAATGAAAGTGCCTCACTGGAAACAAAAAATATCACAGTTCTAAAAACAAGAATATAGAGTAAAACCTTTGTTTCAATATATCTATCATTTCCTAAATGTCTCATTTCATTTGAGTTTCAAGAACTCATATGTGCATGCAAGATATATACAACACTGTGAAGTGCTTTCACAAAATAATGTATGAGGATTATGCCAAGTATTTTCTAGATTCAAGAGTGTCTCATAGATTCAATAGTAAAAACTATTTTCAAACAAAACTCTTTTCCAAACAAAACTTTGACAGAGACTGCATTCCCTTAAATAATACAAAAAAAACCCTTTTTCAAAGCTTTCACAGAAATACCATAATTCCAACAAATTTTCAAATTGCATAAATAATAGAGAATAGACCAAAGACACCTGGAGAGATAACCTCCATAGTCCCACACCTTACTACTATCTATCTCAACCCCAAATCCCGCTCCAAAACTGCTGCTACTCCCAAAAAAACTAATGTTGCCCCACATGCCTAGTTTCTCACAGCCAGGGTTTTAGCCGCCTCAAACACAATAATCTCCTCCCAAAACTCCATGCCCCCCAAACCATACAATGATAATTCCCTTTTATCATAATATATTTTGTCCCCTAATGATAGAGTCTCCTCAATCATCCTTCGATGAGTATAGTGCAAAAATGATAACACTAATGCCTTTTGAAATGCATTACGAGTGTTATATATTTTGCTCAAAGTCAAATAGACAATATTATTACCTTCTCATTCCATAATGTCACTTGTGTATACCATGGTCATAAACAATATTCCAAGTATGTACCAAACTGTTTTCACATATTATGCCGGATCAAAATATCATGTCTTCTGCCAAGATCACATAGTCTTATGCCAATTCTTTCTCAATTAGGTCATTGATCAATTAACCATCCTTGTGTAACATAAGTTATTGATAACTTATCAACCTTGCATAAATAAGCCGATGATAGCTTATCAATGAAATATTTATAAGATATCAATTATTTATTAGTGGCAAGGATGTATAAGGTGTCAATACCTTATGAGTGACAAGAATACTTAATGTACCATATGACAAAAATGAAAAAAACATTATGACGATCAATGATGTACAATATATCAAGCATGTATGCAACCATATGACAAGTGAAATATGGCAACCATTCTATACACTTGTCCACTGAAGTAAGTAACAACAACTTGTATACCTGTCCATGAATATGCCATGATCAATATGTATACCTGTCCGTTATCATCATCGCAGTTGTTACGCTACAAAATTGAACAACCAAACATATCAAAATCATGATCAAATATCATAGGATTGTTTATCATTTTCATTATCTTGCTTAGTCCTTTGATCCCTAGATGAGGTGTTGTTCAAGTATGGAATTGGTACTTTCATTGTATTCCTTATTTGATTTCTATATTTTCGCACACATTTTTATTAGAAGCCAAGATCAACTAAGTGAAATGTTGATTACAAACATGGAGTGAAAGCAATTGGAAATTGCAATACATTAACAATGCATAAGATGAGTACATATAGGTGTAGAGAGGTAGTTAGTTAGTTGAGTGAAAAACTCCTACAAATGTGGGAGACTTGATGACCCCTCAACTAACCTCCTAACAACCTTGACATGTGTCAAGATTGTGTAAGGGTAGACCTAAGTTGGCTTATGCCTAAGTATATATGAAATATATATACACTAACACCCCCCCCCTTAAGCATAGCTTAGGTGGGCACAAATAAAATGCATCCCGGCTACAAAGCCTCGCGAGGTACTGATGAACAACACAAAGATGAAATTAGGTCCCGAAAACTAGGCCTGATGAGATACCCAAGTACAATGCAATCTCTCAAAAACAGAGAAAGGTAGAAAACCCAGTGGGAAAAAACTACCCTCCAAAAGAGATAAGCAAGAAAACTATACAAGTGAACAAGTGCTACTTTTTCACTAAGTACAATATAGGATTCCCCCCATAGGAGAGAAAATCATAGAAGGTCTATGAGACACCCCCATAATACATGTCCTATTGCAGTGATGCTAGATAGTCGTCAAAGGATGCAAATGTAGATCCAAGAATGCTGAACAATGTTCCTTCTCTTAGGAAGAAATGAAATCACTTGAAGATGCATGATTTCTTCCCATGCGAGAAGATGTATGTATGATCTTGAATCATGTTGAATTTGATCCAAGGATGATGATTCCAATGTCAATTTCATCAAAGAGTTCTCAATTGTCCCCATGTCAATACCAAAGGATGCCATAATCAAATCAGGTGCATGACCAATAGATGAGGATGATGACGATCCAGAACCATGTGTAGGACGATGTAGAGCACGAATATCTAAAGAGGACAATGGTGATGCAACTTCATTGAAACTATCATCAAAGAGAACATTGATGTCCTCAATGTGTGCTTCCATGTTAGCAATGCAGGACTCTATAAACAGACAAGTGATGTCAAGTAGAAATTTGTCCCAATCAACAATGCTAGGAAGAATGATATCCTATTGCAAAAAAGAACCAGAAGCTTTTGAAGAAGCGACTCAGGAATCTGATGAAGCAATAGGAGTGATGACTTCTTCTAGGTCAATGGAACATTCTATTTTTGTATCATGATTAGGGATGTGAGTTGTGATCAAAGCAGGATCATGTGGGAATGGAGAAACATTGGAGTCTCCATATATCTCCCAAATTTTGATCCATAATGCATGTGGAAAGTCAATATCCATGATGGCATACAAAGCATCCTCTAGAATATGAAAGTTGATTACTCCACAAATATGATCATGATTATTAAACCACTTAACCTTCTAAGATTGTTTACCAAGTTCAGGGATAAGTCTATATAGATAGGGTATGAGATTATGGAACCTGAGATGTTTCAGGATGCCCTTACACAAGGACTTATAGTTTCCCATGGTTGGGTTGATTACAGAAGAGTGAGTTTCATATCCCGTGATTAGAACAAGTTAATTCCTTTATACAAAATAATTTCAACGCATTAGGAAACCTAGATTAGGTGACCCCCCAGTTTTGGCACTTTATAACTTAGTGAATTTTATAATGCAAGTAGGCTCAAAGTGTGGGAAATGAGAAAACATTAACTTTTGCAAAAAATGGTGCTCATTATTGAGCTACCGATCAAAAGTTATTAGATGATCAATTTCCCACAAAAGTAGCTTATTTTAATGCATTCGCATTGAAAAGCAAAAAAAATGGCCATGGATGAGAAAATGCCTAGTCATCCAACCACTCGTTGGAGTCCACAAGGAAAGAAGATTACAATAGTTTTATACATGAGGGGGAATTGGCCTCCTACCAACCTGGGCCTCACCCTTCGTCTTCGACAAGGGAAGATATAAGGGTTATTAAACTATCAACTTTCACAAAGCAATTTTCTCAAGGAAAATTTCCCCAAATTAAAATGCCCCCCTATTTTGTATTTTTATATTGCTTCGTGTAATTTAGACAATTAAAAAATGCCTATTTTAACACTAAAGAAAGCATAATTGGAAATGCTTGTAAAAGTTTAAAAAAACAATTTTTAGGAACCCAAATTAGGGAAAATATAGAGCAGGGGATGAAATAACTCCAAGAATATGGAGTTGCAGGGGCATGGGGAAGAAATGGCAGCCTCTACTATTTTTTGGGAATTTGCCCGGCATCAAAAAATGCTCTAGACACCTCACAAAATGTCTGCCCTACATCACAAAACATCTGAACATCTGATTTGGTGGTTTGAACAGGGGTTTCCTTTGCTCAAACAAAGGTGATTTGACTCTCAAACAAGGGCAATTCTCTTTGCATGTGCATCACCCTTCTCTGTGAGCCTTCATGTGGGACATGAGCATGAAACTGATACCTACCACAGTAAAAAAGAAGAAGCTTCTACTAAGCCATTGTGAGGCATCAAGAGAGCAGGTTGTGCGAACAGGGGTTTCCTTTGCTCAAACAAAGGTGATTTGACTCTCAAACAAGGGCAATTCTCTCTGCATGTGCGTTACCCTTCTCTGTGAGCCTTCATGTGGGACATGAGCATGAAACTGATGCCTGCCACAGTAAAAAAGAAGAAGCTTCTGCTGAGCCATTGTGAGGCACCAAGAGAGCAGGTTGTGCACAAGCTCATATGTCTCGTAGTAGAAGAGAAAGATAAGGTGGAGCCTCCTGAGGTTTTCCATGAGCTTCAAGTGGCGCTTAAGGCCTTGCCCTTTCACTCTATCAAGACCATCACTAAAGCAATCAGATATCTCTACCTTCCTCACATTCTCCATGATTCCAATCATTATCAAGCTTCCGATGATGATTTATTTCCATAGCAGAGTGATAGGCCCATGACCTTGTCTTCAGGCCTGCGACCTTCAACAGGGGTCCATAGCCCTTAAACTTGACCATGCGGCCTTCAACAGGGGCCCACGACCAGAGAGCTTGGAAACAATACGCCAAATAGAGACCTCCCTACAAACTTCGAGCCAAAGCATAAAGACAAAAGTTGGCTTCGATCTTCCTTCTGTGAGTCAAAGCCTTCAATTGATCTACACACAAACTAGCCACTCCCACAAAGGGTTTCTTCCATAGCAAATTTAAATGCCCTCCATGCCTTCGAACTAAACCAACAAATGATTTCAGAATTGCTCTGATACCATATTAGAAGCCAATATCAACTAAGTGAAACGCTGATTACAAACATGGAGTGGAAGCAATTGGAAATTGCAATACATAAAAAATGCATAAGATGAGTACATATAGGTAGAGAGGTAGTTAGTTAGTTGAGTGAAAGACTCCTACAAACATGGGAGACTTGATGACCCCTTAACTAACCACCTAACAACCTTAACCACCCAACAACCTTGACATGTGTCAAGATTGTGTAAGGGCACACCTAAGTAGGCTTATGCCTAAGTGTATAATATGTATGAAATATATATACACTACCAATTTTTGGCACGCCCGGTGGGACCCACTTCCTTGGTTTGACCCCTTTTTGAGAGAAGGTTCATCATTTTGTCTTGCAAGTTGCAAATCTGCGCTTCCAATTAACAATCCATGCCCATGTGATGATTTTACAACCCTGTTTACTGCTTTAGCACTTTTCATATGCAGATTAGCACCCTTTGTGTGTAGAGGCGCAATTTTGGTTCACAAATTAGCACCCTTTGTGTGTAGAGGTGCGCTTTTGGTTCATCCTTTTTTTTTATGTTGATGAACTCCTTTGACAAACCTTTCTCGATGATTTTGATTGTGAATATTCTTCTAGTTGATCACCTTATTAGGTTGGGTGATGAAATTCGATCTATTGATCTTTTATTGATCATTGTGATTTAACATTGAAATCAGAAATCAGTTTTAGTTTTGATGAAATTCTTTATGTTGATTGAGTTGGTCTATTTTCCTTATTGATAAACTTGTCAACTTAACGTTGACTTCCTTTCTTGATATCGAATCATGTAGACTAATGTTGTAACCTTTTAACTGATTTTGATTGAAGGTGAACTTCTATCCAGAGGTAATAGCTATTGTTGAAGTCTTTCTTTTGTTTGACCATTTTTTAATCAATTGAAATGAAGTGACTTCATTTACTTTTGAGATTTGACTCTCTTTGACTTAAAAGTCTTGTTGTTTACTCTTGAGATTTGACACTCTTTTGACTTAATGTCATGATCCTTTCATTTCAAACTTAATCATTAATTAAAGCACTTTTAATATCTAGTATTGATATTGAGTTTAATGTTGAAATTCTTCCTTTCTATAGTGTTGTTGATTTGCCAATAATGATAATAAGTAGTATGGGATGCTTGTTTTTCATCATAGAATGGCAATTGTTCAGATGTCTCATGCGGGTAGGCATGTTTGACAAAATGAACATATTGTTTGTTTCCTTTATGTGAGTGACTTTGAGTGATTTAGAAGGGAATTATTCCTCGTTGGGTAAGTACGTGGGGTATAGATTACTTGTATACAAAGACATTCAAAACCGATGCATTGATAAGATTCTAGAAAAGAAATGAGATGGTTTTATAATTCTTTTGCAAAGAACCATTGCTTATAGACTTGGAAAATAGAGTGAATAAGATGAAATTGATGATTCTCTCAACAACAATGTGGAGAAAACAAGATTATGTTATGAATGTGCTAACGATATGTGCAAGTGTATGTATGTAAGACATGGGGAATTTGCAGTTATGAACAAAATAGGTACCTTGGAGTTAACAACCCCTTTTTTAGATGGGAAAACTGTAACCTTGAGGTAACATCAGTTAAAAAGAGGTGTGGAACTTTCATATGTGTTTAGTTAATTTCATCATCGAAACAATGATTCTTTTAAGGGGGAAAGGATGTCACAACCCTTATTTTTCGATAGTTAATTATGAATTTAAATATTAATATTTAAATGGTTGTCGACTAATTTCAACTTGTGCATGTGTGCGATAGGAATACTCTCTCCCTCTCTCCCGACAAAGAGAGAAAGTATCATCGAGGCAAAGGGCATCTAGCCAACTAAAGGTGAATTGCCTGAAGTGAATCCGCACACACCACATAGTTTCATGTACACTAAATTGCACTTAATATCACATTTGGAATAAATATTTTGAAAAATGGACTAAGTTAAACAACTTGTGGAAATAAATATTATATTTGTTTGTTTCGAATTAATTATTAGATTTTTGAATATCTTTATGAAAATTATTCTTTTAATGCATAAACTCTATTTTTTCCATAAGGAAGAAGTGGCAAAGCAAGAATCTTGGAAAATATTTATTTCTTGTCAATTTTCTAATTAAGGAGGTTAATTTTAGATTGAGTGGGAGGAAAAGATAGTGGGCATTAATTACCTTTTCTATTTTGAATACAAATCTTTTATAAGGGGGTTTGAGAGAAAATTAGTGGGGGGAAAGCTAAAAAATTCCTTCCGGTGAAATTAGGTTTCAAAAATAAAAGATATTGAACCGGAAAGAAGACTTTGATTTTGTGGGATTCATGGATTTGGGTTGCTTTGGATTTTAAGGCATAATTTTTAGGTACATGCTGAAAACTGAGGTCTTTGCAATTATATTTTGTTAAAGTTTATAGTTGCTTGGAATTTTACAAGATGTAGAAAACAAAAGGGTTGAGTGTAGGAAGGTTCATCTACATGATACCAGGGCATTCCCATCCTTAGAGTCTGGTTTTAACACTTTGTTTCTTGGTGAATCAGAGTGCCATTGTTCTTGTGTAAACTACAAACATCAAGGAAGCTCCTAACGTTTATTTGTCTTTCTTTTGTTAATCCTAGAGTAGTCTCATGATATCTAGCACTATTATTAACATTTTCCAAGCATCATAACTTTGAGATTTTCTGATCTCATTGCTTATGCCAAAGGCGCATAACCTACAAACATTATACCCAGTAAGCATTATGTCAACCAATTTGTGTAATCTCATAATTGTTTCATAATTTAGATGCAAGCAAGGGTAATGATACCCATGACTATAGTTGTGTTTATCCTTCCTTTTTTGTATTAATCTAAAATGTTATACCCATAAACCATTTTGTCAATAGTTTGATGTTTTGTCTTTGCTACAGTAATTGGCATGCATGTTTTTGTAACTAAGTAATTCTCTGTGCAAAATACACGCAAGTTGCATCTTGTTTTACCCTTAGTTTAGACTCTTTGAGACAATATGTCTGACGGTCATATAAATCCATTTTGTGCATATTATTTCATCCTTTAAGACTACTTCCTTTCCAAGATTTAGATATATTGGTCAAGCTATGTCTATTCATGCATGTCTACCACTACATTAATAACTACTATTTTATTTTCAAAACATTTCTAATATTTTTTTTTAGAGAAAAGGTGGGGAAACCACCCATACAATTATATTGATATAGTGAAAAAAATATATAGAAGTTCATACATACGAAAGCCAGGAAGTATCATCCGGCTGCGAAGTAGAGGTATATACAAAAAGGACCCAAAAAACCCAAAATAGAGATAAACACTGCACTAAAACCAGCCCATACACTAACCCAAATTTGAATCATGTTGTTCCTCTGGCGGGGGAAGAGGAATTGGAAATGCATGAATGGATGTTCCCAGCGCATGGGGTGGACCTGGGGCTCTATTTGGAGCATGTGAATGGAGGAAATGAATAGCATTAAACATTTCTTTGGCCCTCTGGGCCACTCCACCTACCAACTGGAACCTGTGAGCATTCAGATGAATATTGAATTTATTGTAGCAATCCATTCTAAGACCTCGTTGGAGCCCTACATATACACAAGCTGCATGGTTGGAAGCACGGAGGTACTCCCTGTTAAAAACCCCTCCAATGAGGGCATCTCCTTCGTCGAAATCATATACAGCCATCGCTCTCCTCCACTTCGAGGAACTGAGAAAAGGGGGCTTGATGAAGGTAGTGCCTACTGCAAAGGTGTACTACTTCTAAGTTAAATCAAAAATATTTGACATGAAGGTCACCACCAACTCAGACACTTTGACTTGT
This sequence comes from Cunninghamia lanceolata, assembly GCA_027924645.1. NCBI lineage: Eukaryota > Viridiplantae > Streptophyta > Pinopsida > Cupressales > Cupressaceae > Cunninghamia > Cunninghamia lanceolata. Next base: position 103,819 of record BSBN01000737.1, on the reverse strand, counting down.
CGATTGGCCGGTTGAAATAGATAGTAGCCCAGCACACACCTAATCACAAATTCAATCATGTCACAATCAAGTTGAAAGACCTGTGCTAAGTGGATAGGATTCACAACACCATGGAAGGTGGGTTCCCCTTCCACACTAGGAAGGAAAATTCTCTAATTAGCAATCCACATCATCATCCCAGCCGACAAACCACACAGAAGAAAACTGTTGAACCAACCAGAAGAAAAAAGGTTGTCTGCAACACCACCACAAGAATACTTGTATGCTACAAACACAAACGTAGAAAGGAATAAAAGAAAGAGAGCTATATCCGGTAATAAGAGAGGGGGGATGGGAATCCCAAGGTTGTTGATCTCTGTGAATCACATCCATCATCAATGGTTTTCATGCATGTTGCCAGCCCATCTCACATAATCAAGATAAAACCAAAGATCAAGATTTGTATGATTCTTTGCAAAGGAATTAATGTTTACTCTATGGAAGATATTGAAATCTACATTCATGCAGTAGCGTAATTAAACTGAATGAGAGCGCCATCCTATGGAGAGTGTGGAGAGGCTAAAACTATCTCGTCATTCCTTAAATACCAAGCATACTTCTAAGATGACAGGACAATTTCAATAGCTAAATAGCTTAAGTGGTTGCTCGAGGGAGTGTGCCTAACGTCATCAGTAGGGATAGAAGTAACCTCAACTATCCTTTGAAGCCTGCCAGGTGTCAAAAAAATAACACACAATCGAAACTTAGGTTTTAACCACTTGGGATTCTCATTGAAAAGCTAGCTCCCTGGTTGCTAGACTGATAGACAAACAGACCCACCACCCAATTGTGTCTCTAAAGACACACCAGTCATTAAAAAAACCTAATCCCAAGCTACAACTCTCCAGAGCTCAGATGCTGGTAGAAAAATAAAAATCTGAACAACTCATTCAACATTAGAGAAACTCCTTATCTTTCTCAACTAAAGCTGGCAATCCTAGAGGCCAATGAGTCTGGGCAAGTGAAAAAAATGCTACTTGCTCCTCCTGATCTATTGCTCTATTTTCTAGACAATCTTCTACTTTGTTAGCCTCATGGTAGCAATGAGAGATTTTAACTGAGTCAAATTTCTCTAGTAGCAACCAAACTTGGTTTAATATGTAAGAAAGATGCCAACTCTCTAATTTTTTCACCTAAGCCACTGAGATAATAACTTGGGATTCCCTTCAACCCAAATATGTCGAGACCCATCATCTAAGGCTAACTAAAGACCATGCAGCATTGCGAAATCTTTCACTATATTATTTGTGCCTTGAGGAAGCTTTATGCGCTTGGAAAACAATAAGTTCCCAACAGAGTCTCTTAGAGCACACCATGTCCTTGATGGTCCTGGATTGCCCCGACTAGCACCATCAAAATTAATCTTTGTATAAGGATGATTTGGCAAGCACCATTTGACCCCATCTCTATCTACCTTAGGTGCATTCTTCTAAACTAAAGAACCTGGAGAAGGTCTTTCTATACCGCACCAATTTTGTGCTATATAATCATCCCAGGAAGTCCAAGAACTTTCTCTATAGCCAGACCTTCTAAGCTTTGCATTCATCACTTCCACAATAGCTACCTGTAATCCTTCCAAGAATAGTTGTAGGGGCTTCGACCTATGTCTAAAAATCCTAAAATTCTATTCTTTCGACAGGCACCAAATCAACAACGAAGGTGATATTATCCAAATGCTATGAAAAGTTGACTCTTGGAAGAGATGGGGCCATCCTTTGAAAAGTTGTAATAGTGATTTTGAAAGAGCTGGACACCAATTTAATTTGTTAAACAGCTAGCTCCAAGATTCTTTACTGTAGTTGCAATGAATAAGGAGATGGTCAACAATCTCTTCCTCTTCCCCACATAGGACACATTTGAAGCTCTTACCTATGGCCAATCTTTGAATCCTGTCACCCATAAGAATTTTTTTATTGAGTGCAAGCCATGCAAAAGCTCTTGCTTTAGGAAGAAGGGCATCTGACCAACAAAGATGGACTGGCCAATCCACAACACCTTTTGAAGAAAACCATTTGTAGCCTTGCTTAACCTTGTATTTGCCTAATCCATCACCTAACCATATCATCTCATCCTCCTTGGGAGATGGGTGAATGATCCTCCCTTCTAGGATGGCTTTTAGAATATTTTTCTATTTTTCTAGAAAATCATACTTAGAAAATCTCTCCAACTTGCTTTTGGTGGAATGCAGCTCCAATCAACCAAAAAATAATTCAAAACATTATCCCCCAGCGGCTCTTAAGAATCAATTCTGCTTCTTTTAGGTCATCTCTCTTTGCAAGAATGGGACAACCATTCCACGATTCATTCCAGAAATTGGCTTCTCTACCATTATGTATGACCCATGAGAGCTTGGCCAATATAACCTCTACTTTTTACGATAAAATTCCACATGGAGGAGCCCTTCAAAGGATTGGCAACTGTAAAGATTCTCTCCGGCAAGTCACTATCTAGGTATTTTTTCTGCATCACCCTGGCCCATTTAGAGTGAGGCTTCTTATACATTTTCTAGGCTAGCTTGTCTCCCAACACCATGTTTTGAAGCTCTTGATTAATGATACTGGCACCTCCGAGGGGAGTGGGTTTACATACTTTGTCCCATGAGATCAGATGTATCTTTGTTTCCTCCATTGACCCTTGCCAGAGGAAACGTCTACAAATTCTTCCTATTTGATTAGAAATCCCTTTGGGCATTTGTAAAGAGGACAACATATAAACAGGTATAGCCAATAAAATGACCTTGACTAGAGTAATTTTGCCTGCTAGTGATAACCACCTTCCCTTCCAAGTCCCAATCCTATGCTCCACACTATCCACCACCCCTTTCCATAGATCTTTTTTGTGTTTGCCATTAAATAAAGGAATTCCTACGTATTTACCCAACAAGGATTCTCAATTGAAGTTTAAAACTTTTGAAATGTCATATCTGGACTCCCCGCCAGCAAAGAAAAGGTATATTTTTTATTTATCTCCATTCACCTTCTGCCTTGAGGCTACACAATAGCTCTCTATGACATTCCTTATAGATAGAGCTTCTCTTTTATTTGTCTGACCAAATAGAATTGTATCATCTGCAAACAATGCGTGTGAGTAAGGCACTGAGACTTGTGACATCCTTAGACCTCTCCATATGAGACGACTACCTGCTTGTTTAATGGACCAAGATAATGCTTCTGAACATCTCCCAAGGATAAAATAACTAGATAATGGTCTAATCCTAAAAAAGGGAGAATAGATGTAGACATCATGACGTTACCTTGCAAGCATTGTGGCAAAATCATAAACCTATCTAGTTGTTCTACTATTCTCCATTTATCTTTCCTCATATTAGAATAGGTAAAACAACCATTGGCGGGCTTATAATCTAGCAAATAATTACCCAACACAAAGGCCTTGAAATCCATCTGCATCCACAACTGACCTGAGTTTCCTCTTGTTTTTTTTAGAATCATCGAGCACTGCATTGGAATCTCCTCACAGAATCACATATTCCATATTAATTAATTGTAATAGCAAAGTTAGATGATTCCAAAGGTTCAATTTTTGAGTTGCTCCTGGCGGGTCATAAATGCACAAAACCCACATATCTTTCCCATTAATCACACGAGAAAATCTACCCAAAATCTAGTTCTCTCTATTTCCAATCACTTCCATCTTTGGCAAATGTTTTTTCCACAAAACTGTCAATCCACCTAAGGATCCATCTGCCTGTTGAAAAACTACTTCCCAATTTGTCCACTTTCAAAAAATAAAAGACCCTTGTTCAGCAACCAGCTTGGTTTCTTGCAGAAAAATAATGTCTAGACTCCTGCCCCATCAATTTGAGACTTCATGTGATAGATTTTGTTAGGGGAATTAATGCCCCTAACATTCCATGTAAGGAGCCTCATGGCTCCTGAGGAGAGCCATTATCTCTCCTCTTCTTAAGTTTTTTGTCAACGGTAGTCTGGATTCCAGCATCGATCTCTTTTTGGATTTTTGTCTTCTTTTGCCTTGAGCTTCTCCTTGGCAGAGTCAAGGAGTTAGAATTCCATCTCTATCCAAGAGGGGTTTGAAGAATTCCCAAATCTTTACTACTTATCACAGATTCATTTTCTTGCAGTACTTCCTCCCCTATCTCATCAAAGATAGAATTTGTGACTTTACATATAGCTTCTTCCAAAAGAGCCTGAAGTTTGACATCTCCTGAGTCCGCTTTATCTTCAGCTTCATCATTTTGATCAAGATCACCTTCTGACTGGGAACCTTTTGATGAAGGGGGTAAATCATAAAACACACAACAATAGAAATTACACATAGAAAATAGAACTTTCTTTATTGATTTGGACAATTTATTATATTACAGAAGCTCAAATACAATCAGAGGAATCAACCCTCCACTGGCTGCAACACATTATAGCTTCCTATCCCAAGACTCTGGAATCATCTACCTTCGGTAACCCCAAATTAGCTAGGGTTTCTATTTTCCCACCTATTCTTGACTCTACACTTCCCCCCCTTAACTCTACTATTTCCCAAGGTTCTCAAAAATGGTTATTAATAGCCTTCTTGTTGGTGAACAACCTAATTTCAAAATTTGCATCTCCCTCCAAAAATAGGTCAACTTCAGGGACCCATAACTTTTGATCCGAATGTCCAATTGACGAACCGTTTTATGCGTCTGAAAGCTCACAAAGTGCTCTACGCACTAAGAACCTGCTCTATCAGTTCTGGCCATTTTTGGGTCCGTACAGAGCCATTTAGTGCCTCAAACCTGAGTTTGAATAATTTTCAGGCATTTTTTGGGAAACAAAAACTTTAATATCTCTCATCTCGTAAATTACCTTTGCATGATTCCTTTGCCAAAGGTCTTATTTTTTAGTTATGTAGCTTCCTGTAAATTTTCACTTCATTCTGTGCCCAAATGTAAACTTTCTAAAAATAGCAGGTTGCTATTTTGCTATTTTTAGCAGTTTAGAAAAACTAAAAGTTCTACATCATTATTCAAGCGATTAGGGAACCAGAACCACAAATTTTGAAAATAAAAGGAAAGAACATCAATAATTTTGAAACACGTCTTTTTTTGGGTGATGCAAGATTGCCCTTACACCACTGGATGCTCCTGCATCAGACACCCAGGGTAATTTGAGAAGTGACCATGTCACGTCTCATGTGTTTGTGTGAGGAAAACCCAAATGGTCAACCTCTGCCTTAGACAACCAAGAAGAATATATAATAGGCCTTCCTTTCCATTTCATCAGATATTCTTCATATTGCCTGTTCTGAGTACTTCTTCCCACACGGCTACCCAAGATCTCTTCTATCTCCTCGGTTGAAGTAGATGCCAGAATACTCCACTGTTCTTCTGTTGGTCCATCCTCTGTTCCACCTTCATGATATTCTAATAAGTTAGCGATGTTGAAAATAGGGGAAATGTTGATCCCACTTGACAGCTCTACCTCATATGCATTTTCTGAATCATGTTTCTTTAAAATTCTACATGGTACAAATTTCTTCATTTTCAGCTTATTGTATGTTCCAATTGGGAACCTTTCCTTTCTCAAGTGAACCATGACTTCATCTCCTACCTAGAATTCCTTATATCTCCTCTTCTGAAGCATTTCTTGGACTATTCCCATATACAATCTAGAATGGTGATTTACCAGTACTCCTATTGACAGAATTGTTGTAAGCAAATTCTGCCTGTGGTAAAATCAAATCCCATTCCTTGGGCTTATCTCCTACTAAGCATCATAGCAGGTTACCCAAACTCCTATTCACCACTTCGGTCTGTCCATCAGTCTGTGGATGGTGTGCAGAACTGAACTTCAAATCTGTCTTCAACTTCTTCCACAATGTCCTCCAGAAATAACCAACAAACTTGGTATCTCAATCTAAAACTATGCTCTTAGGTAGACCATGTAGTCTCACCACTTCCCTGAAAAATAACTCTACAATATGAACAGCATCATTAGTCTTCTTACAAGGAATAAAATGTGCCATCTTCGAGAATCTGTCCACCACCACAAAAATAGAATCATGTCCTCTCTGTGTCCTTGGTAAACCAAGAACAAAATCCATACTGGTATAATCCCATGGCTCTCTGGTACAAGTAGCGGCTGATACAACCCTGTATTCTGACTTGTTCCTTTTGCCATCTGACACACTTGGCAACTCTGCACAAATTTCCTTACATCCTGCTACAACTGTGGCCAATAATAATTTTCACCAACAATAACAATGGTCTTATCTTGACCAAAGTGTCCAGCTAATCCCCCACTACGCTTCTCCTTTATCAAGTTCTCTCTCATGGAACTCCTCAGAACGCACAATTGGCTTCCTCTAAACAACATTCCATCTTAGATTATGAAATCCAACCATTTTGTCATGTCTAAAGTAATAGGTTCCAAACAAGCTTTCCAGGCCTTTACAAAATCTAGATCTTTAGGATACAAACTTTTGAGCTCATCGAACCCAACAACCTCTATCTTCATTTCTGCCAACAAATTTTGCCTTCTGCTCAAGGCATCTGCAACTCTGTTGGACTTCCCACTCCTATGCTTCAAAACAAAAGTATAACTCTGCAAAAACTCAACCCATTTTAAATGCCTCTAGTTCAACTTTCCTTGACTATTAAGATACTGTAAAGACTGATGATCAGTATATAAAACAAACTTTTTTGGCAACAAATAATATCTCCATTTCTTCAAAGCCTAAACTATAGCATAAAACTCCTAATCATAAACAAAATACTTTTTTTTGGCATCATTAAGTTTCTCACTAAAATAGGCAATGGGCTTACCCTCTTGTCTCAAAACAGCTCATATAGGACTACCACTAGCATCACAATCTACCTGAAATACCTTATTGAAATCTGGAAGTGCCAAAACAGGTTGCTCTGTAACTTTTTACTTCAATGTATCAAAGCTTTTATCTGCTCCTTTAGTCCATCTAAACTCTTTCCTGTCCCCTCTCATTGTCTCAGTTAGAGGTGTACAAATGCTACTAAAATTCCTGATAAACTTTCTGTAAAAACTTGCCAAACCATGAAAAGATCTTACCTTGGAAGCACTCCTTGGCGTAGGCCATTCAATGATAGCCCTCACCTTCTCTGGGTCTATCTTAAGACCTTCCTCTGAGACAAAAAACCCTAGGTATACCAACTCCTTTCAAAAACTATATTTCTTCAGATTGATCAACAACTTCTCCTCCCTCAGCTTCTCAAAAATTGTTCTGATATGCATCATATGCTTATCCCAAGTCTTACTAAAAATCAAAATATCATCTAAATAAACAATAACAAAACTTCCCAAAATTCTTTCAATACTTCATTCATGAGCCGCATGAATGTGCTCGGTGCATTGGTTAGCCCAAATGGCATGACTAACCACTCATACAAACCTTCCTTTGTTTTGAAGGCTATCTTCCACTCGTCTCCTTCTATGATTCAAATCTGGTGATACCCACTCTTCAGATCAATCTTCGTGAAGTACTTGGCTCCACTCAAACAATCCATTATGTCATCCATTATGGGCAATGGAAATCTGTACTTGATTGTGATCTTGTTGATGGCTCAGGAATCTATACACATCCTCCACTCTCCATCTTTCTTCGGTGCCAGTACTGCAAGTACCACACATGGACTTAGGCTTTCTCTTATCAATCCCTTCCTCGACAACTCTTGAACTTGTTTGTTTAACTCTTCACTCTCTGCTGGAGTCATTCTATGGGCTACCTTGTTTGGCAAACTAGCTCCCGGTATCAAATCCATTTGATAACTTATCTTCCTTACTGGTGGAAAACCTTCTGGTACATTATCAGAGATAATGTTCTAAAATTCTTCCAACATATCTAAAACTTCTACTGGTAAATCTTCACATTTCTCTTAACTAATCTTAGGAATCAATACAAAGCAATGACGCTCATGCTTCATACCTTCCAAAAATTTCCTACCATCTACCAAGCAAATTCTGGTAGTACTACATACCTTTTCTTCCACCTCCTTCAAGGGCTTCAACTTATGACAAACTCCATCCTTTGTTATGGAATATATGTTTGCACGGCCATCATGGACAATGCTCCTATCATACTGCCACGGCCTCCCCAATAGCATATGACATGCATCCATCAGTATGATATCACACAACACCTCATCATGGTAGTCCCCAATCTTGAACTTCACTAAACATTGCTCATGGACCAAAGTTCTATGGTCCTTCTGCAACCATGCAATCCGATATGGATGTGGATGATTTCTTCTTGTCAACTTCAACTTATCAACCATCTCCTCTGAAATAAGATTTTCAGTGCTTCCACTGTCGATAATAATATCGCAACACTTACCTTCACATTTGCACCTTGTATGGAATAGACTTTTCCTCTGATTGGGTTCTTTCTCCTCATTCAACAAAGATCTTCTGACAACTAGGGTTTCTCCCCTTTCAACATATTTAGAACGCTCAGACTACGCATCTTCATCTACATGTGCAACTCGTGCATTACCTTCAGGTCTTCTATTTGTCCTTCCTTGATGTTACGAACACTCGTATGCTCGATGCCATTCTTCTCCACATTGGAAACAGGTTCCTTTGAAACTTCCTCTTCCAGGACCTTGCCCAGGTCGACCTCTTCCTCTTCCTCTTTGCTCTCCATTGTTCTAGTCATGAGGGCGGTAGGTATTATCTCCTCTCTGATTTCAACTGGTGCCAACTTCTTCACTTTTATTTGAATCTTCATTTCAGCCCCCATAGGCTCCTCCACCAATCCTTCTGCCTTGACCTCTTCCCCTTTGCTTGCTATCAAATCTTTTATTCAGCTTCTCTTCCACCTTCAGGGAAAACTGGTATGCATCTTCTATGGTGGTCATTCTGACCAGGCTCAGCTCCTCTTGAATACTTTGTCTCAACCCATTAATGTAATGGGTTACCTTCTCCTTATTAGCCTCTGCATGATTAGTTCTGATAGTAATCTTATAAAACTCTTCTATATACTCCTTAATAGACTTGTTGCCTTGCTTCAATCCTTGTAGCTCCTTTAATAACTCCCTCTCATAGTCCACAGGAATGAACTACTTCTTCAGTTTCTCCACCATCTGATCCCATCTGGTGATCTTTCCTTTTCCTCTTCTATTCCTCTGTAACTAGACCTCCTTCCATGAAATACTGGCACGGCCCTTCAACTTTGTTTTTGTAAACTTGACCCGATCTGGGTCCTCCACATCTTCATACTTGAAATACTCCTCCACGTCATTGATCCAATCAATAAACTATTCCGGATTCAAATCTCCAGAATAGGTAGAAACTTTGATCCTGGGCCTCTTTCCGATCTTCGAAATGGCCCTCAACAACCTAACCTCTATAGAATCTCTTACAGCTTCTTGTTCTTCTTCAGCTTCATCTTCACTTTCTTCTCTTGTTCTTGGCTCAAACCCTCTTCATAGCTCCTCTTGCAATGCATTGATTTGTCTTTGCAGGGCTCTAATACACTCTTCTGTCAAAGCATTCCTCCCAATACGACTTCTTTGTGGAGGCATCTTGATCTCCGCAGCAAACCCACAACCTCATGTCCTAGTGCAAACTGTCTAATGGTCAGCAATCTGTCTACACACTCAGGAACCCTTCCTCTGATACCACTTGATGAAGGGGGCAAATCATAAAACACACAACAACAGAAATTGTACATAGAGAATAGAACTTTATTTATCAATTTGGACAACTTATTACATTACAGAAGCTCAAATACAATCATAGGAATCAACCCTCCACTAGCTGCAACACATTACAGCTTCCTCTCCCAAGACTCTAGAATCAGCTACCTTCAGTAACCCCAAATTAGCTATGGTTTCTATTTTTCCGCCTATTCTTGACTCTACACTTCCCCCCCTTAACTCTACTACTGCCTAGGGTTCCCCAAAAAAATGGTTATTAATAGCTTTTTTGGCGGCCAACAACCTAATTTTGAAATTTGCATCTCCCTCCAAAAATAGGTCAACTTCCCGGAGCCATAACTTTTGATCCGGGTGTCCGATTGATGAACCGTTTTATGCGCCAGAAAGCTCACGGAGTCCTCTACGTGCTAAGAACTCGCTCTATTGGTTTTGACCATTTTCAGACCCGTACGGGGCCATTTATTGCCTCAAACCTGAGTTTGAATAATTGTTCAGGTGTTTTTCGAGAAATAGAAACTTTAATATCTTTCAGCTCGCAAATGAACTTTGCGTGATTCCTTCGCCAAAGGTCTTATTTTTCAGTTATGTAGATTCCTATAAATTTTCACTTCATTTCGTGCCCAAATGTAAACTTTCTAAAAATAGCAGGTTGCTATTTTTAGCAGTTTGGAAAAACTGAAAGTTCTACATCATTATTCAAGCGATTATGGAACTAGAACCACAAATTTTGAAAAGAAATGGAAAGAACATCAATAATTTTGAAACACATCTTTTTTGGGGTGATGCAAGATTGCCCTTACACTACTTGATGCTCCTACATCACATTTTACCTATTTTATGTTCTCAAGTACTATTTGTGACTCTTCCAACTCATCCTCATGGATATCATTTGAATTCATTTCAATGACCGAGGATGGCACAGAATTGCTCTGATGAGTCAGAAGGATGTCTTGTTGTAAGGTCCCTATCATCTCTACAGTACTTTCATTTGGGTACTCCTTTTCCTCTTCTTCTCTCAAGACCTTCTTAGGTGACACCTTAAAACCTTCAAAAGAGGCTTCTGGGAAGCCAAAGTTAACTTCCTCTAGATTTTTTGTCTCGACCACCTAACAAATTTTTGGGCCTATGAAAATATCTGTATCTTGAAGACCAACAAATCTCTCCTATGTAATCACTCCTCTCTCAAGGCACTCATTTTGTTGTCCCCGTGGCTCATTGGGCTGAAGATTGAAACCCTGAGAGAGGTCAATGAAGCTTTCTTCCTCCCTTCCAATACCCAGCATTCTATTCATTCTAACTAGGTCATCATCAGTGAGGCCGTCAACCAAACAAATTTCATGTATCCATTGGCCTTCTGAAGTGTTAAGTAAAATGCACTTGGGTAGGAATTCTTTTGCTTCCAAGATACAAATTTTAATAGATGGAGAAAGATATCGGTCATAGCTGATTTCAAACTCTTGAAAATTCCCAAACCATTACCTATGGCTTGTAAAGATTTTGTTTCCCTATACTCCACCGGTAAGAAGGGAAGTTCTAGCCAAAATGGGAGGTATGGAATTTTTGTTAGGGTTAGCCAACAGAAGATATCAATTAAATGCAAATAAAGATTAAACAGAGAAATGGAAATACATAGAATTAATAACAGTGAGAGACAAGTTTTAACGTGGTTCACCTAAACTCGGGCTACATCCACCAAATAGAGAGTCCAATATTATTATCCAGTAAATCAAACCGATTAAAATCAACAATCCCTACAACTCAATATCACTACAAAATGCTACAATACAATATATCAAAACCCTAACCCTTAGCCACTTTTATCAAGCTTTTTGTCGGTTACAAAAATAGGGTTTTCTTATGTCGGTCAATGAAAAAATAACTCCTGGTGCCTTTATAAAATAATAAAAAACCATGTGAGGTTTCGGGGGCGCTGCCCCCGAGCCCCCACGAAGGCGCTGCCCCTCGACCCCGCCCTGTATCATGACAGGGAATGCGCCAGGGGCGCTACCCCTTGACCCCGTCTTGGGGGTGCTGCCTCTTGACCCCGTAGGAATTTGGGGGGAAACCGTGCCAATAAAAGTGGGGAAAATGTAACCTCTGAGTCTGATTAGGCTCCATATAACAACAATCTCCCACTTGGAGACTAATCAGACTCCACACCATATCATCTCCCACTTGGAGACTAATCATAACACCACTGACCCTGTAGCTCCCACTAGAAATAAGCACCCTGGACTCTGCTATTCTATTTTTGTTGTTTTCAGTCGAGAAGACCAACCGAAGCTGAAGAGGAGCTCAGCGTCTCCCTTGTCACTACCTTTGTAAACATATCCGCTGGATTATCATCTGTATGTGTCTTTTCCAACTGTAATTGTCCATCATCCAACACTGACCGAATGAAGTGATACCTCAACTATATGTGTTTGGTCTTTGAATGCAAGGCAGAATTCTTTGCAAGATGTATGGCACTTTGGTTGTCTGTATACAAATAATAATTAATTAAGTTGTTGTTTGCCCAATTCTTCCATGAAAGATTACAGCCATATTATCTCCTTGCTTGCCTCTGTTGCAGCTACATATTCTACCTCTATGGTGGATAAAGCAACCACCTTTTGCAACCTAGAAATCTAACTCACCACTGTTCCACCTACAGTAAAGACATAAACTATAGTACTCCGCCTGGTATCAATATCTCCTGCCAAATCTAAGTCTACATAACCTGCTAAATCAGTATTAGAGCCCCCAAAACATAAATGTTTATTGGATGTACCTCTCAAATATCTGAGAATCGATTTTACCGCATTCCAATGCTCCAATTCGGGATGACTCATATACCTGCTGACGACTCCTACAGCATGTGCAATATCCGGTCTCGTGCATACCATGGCATACATTAAACTTCCTACAGCTGAAGCATATGGTACCTTGGACATTTTCTCTTCCTCCTCTTGTGTCTTAGGACACATCTCCTTAGTCAATTTCAAATGACTAGGAAAAGGTGTGCTAACAGCTTTTGCATTCTCCATATGGAATCTCTGCAACACCTTTTCAACATAAGCAGCCTGAGATAAAGTCAATTTTTTGTTCTTCCTATCTCTACAAATTTTCATACCAAGGATTTGTTTTGCTGCCCCCAAATCCTTCATATCAAATGACTGTGCTAACTGTTGTTTTAACTTTCTTATGTGATCCATGTTAGACCCAGCTACAAGTATGTCATCAACATATAAACATAAAATAATGTAGCTGTCATTATCCAACCTCTTAAAATAAACACAATGATCAGAATTACACCTATTGTAGCCTTGCTCAGCCATAAAACTATCAAATTTCAAATACCATTGCCGAGGTGCTTGTTTCAAGCCATACAAACTCTTCTTCAATTTGCACACCTGTTTCTCCTTACCTTTGACCTCAAATCCATGGGGTTGTTCCATGTATATCTCCTCCTCCAAATTACCATGGAGAAAGGTAGTTTTCACATCTAGCTGTTCCAAAAGTAAATCTTCAGCAACCACAATACTTAAAATAGTAATAATAGAAGTCATCTTGACAACCGGAGAAAATATCTCATCAAAATCAATGCCCTTTTTCTATGCAAATCCTTTTACAACTAACCTGGCCTTAAATCTTTTCTTACCTCCATCTTCCTCTTTCAGCCGGTAAACCCATTTGTTTGGTAAAGCCTTTTTACCTGCAGGTAACTTACATAATTCCCAAGTCTAATTTTTCAGCAAGGAGTCCATTTCTTCTTTCATATCAAGCTCCCACTGAACCTGTGTATCCACCTGCATAGCTTCATTATACTCTTCTAGTTCACCAGCATCTGTTAACAAAATAGAATACAAAGAGGGAGAAAACCTTTCAGGAGGTCTACTTAGCCTTGTTGACCATCTAACATTCACTGGAGTTTGTGGTATTTCTGGTTGCTATTGCGGAGCATGAGGAACCACTGGAACATCACTATTTGGAGTATCATCCAGCACCACATAATCTTTTGCTTTCTTCTCATGCTACTGCAACTGATCTTTGTACAACACCTTCTCATTGAATATGACATCCCTGCTTCTCACAATTTTCTGATTTTCAAAATCCCAAAGCCTATAACCAAATTCATCAATTCCATATCCAACAAAGGTACATTTTTTTGATTTTGCATCTAGCTTGGTTCTATTTTCAGAATCTACATGTGAAAATGCTTCACATTTGAAAGTTTTGAGAAAAGAATAACTCACCTTCTTACCTGTCCATGCTTCCTCTGGAATACCATAGCCCAAAGGAACTGACAGACCTCTATTAATTAAATATACAGCAGTGTTGACAGCCTCTGCCCACATGTTTAAAGGCAACCCAGCATGCAATCTCATGGTCCTTGCACACTCCATTATTATCCTATTCATGCGTTCAGCCACTCCATTTTCTTGTGGAGTCCCTGGAACCATTTTCTGCCTACGAAGTCCATTAAAGGAACAATAATCTTCAAATTCTTTGCTGCAATACTCACCACCATTATCAGATCTGAGACATTTTAATCTTTTACCTGTCTCATTCTCAACCAAGCTTCTCCATTTCTTAAATGTTTCAAATACATCAGATTTATGTCTAAGGAAATAAATCCAAACCTTCCTATTTGCATCATCTATGAATGTAACATAATACCGAGAGCCACCGAGAGAAGATACCTGAGCTAGTCCCCATACATCTATATGCACAAGCTCTAACTTTTCATTTTTCTTTTGCTTCCCATCTCTGAGAAAACTGACTCTCTTTTGTTTTCCATACACACAACTTTCACAGAAATCCATATTAATATATTTCAGACTTGGTAAAACTTTCTTAGAATGAAGTACCTTCATACTTTTTTCACTCATATGCCCAAGTCTGTTATGCCACAGCGTTGTCTCAGAACCTACAGCAACTGTTTCAGTCTCTTCCTGCGAACCTGCAGCAACTATTCCTGAACCTGTTTGTTTTTTCTCTACAACAGCTAAAGTAGAAGGAACAATATGACCTGTATAAAGATATAAGGTGCATACTTTCACACCTTTTGCTACTACTAAGGCACCTTTTGAAACCTTCTAATTTTTATCAGTAAATGTAACAATGCAACCTTGTTCAACTAGCTGTCCTGCTGAAATTAAATTCCTACTGAGCCTTGGAACATGCCTTACCTCTTGTAGTAGCCAATGATTCCCATTCTGCAACTTAAACTTGATTCTTCCCTTTCCAACAATGTGACAGGGTTCGTTATCTCCCAAATAAACCAGCCCAAAATCCCCTTGGACATAATCAAGAAAATAACTTCTATGGGGCGTAGCATGAAAGGAGGCCCCTGAATCTAAAACCCATGAATCATCAGCATTATCTAGGGAAAGAATCAAAGCGTCATCTTTAGATTTATTACTTACCACATTTGCTTCCTTATTGTCTTCTTGTTTGACTTGTTTATTTTTCTGAGACCAACAATCTTTCTTTAGATGACTTGGTTTCCCACAGTACCAGCAATCCTTCTGTCCTCTGGTTTGGGATCTTTTGTCCTTTGATTTTCCTCATGACTTCCCATGACCTCCAGAACCTTTTCCTCTCTCCTTTGATCTGCCCCTGCTTTCTACATTCAAAACACTACCTAATGTGGATCCACCTGAGCTTTTCTTACGAATTTTCTCACTCAGAATAACACCAACAACATCATCAAATTTCAGGGTATTTGAACCAGAAACAGAGTTACTAACTGCCATTACCAAACTATCCCAGCTTTCAGGCAATGAACATAATATCAAGAGAGCTCTAACTTCTTCATCAAATTTTACATTTACAGAAGTCAATTGACTGACAATCGTATTATATTCATTTAAATGACCTATCACAGATCCACCTTCAACCATTTTCAAATTAAACAAACGCTTCATGAGAAATACCTTATTTGAGGCTGAGGGTTTTTCATACAATTTAGCCAAAGCTTTCATCAGACCATCTGTTGTCTTCGCTTCTGTTATATTGAATGCCACCGACGGTGCCAGGCACAACTGAATGGTTCCCAGTGCCTTTTTATCAAGAAGATTCCAATCCTCATCAGACATTGTTGCCAGCTTCTTGGCTACTCCTTCCAACGGCCTCCATAAATCCTTTTGATAGAGGTAATCCTGCATCTGCATCTTCCATAACTGATAGTTCTGCCCATTGAATTTATCGACCTTCAATTTACCCTCGTCTCTATTACTCCCACTCAACTGTGAGACTTTCCTGCAGACGATAATCAAACACAACCCACTCTGATACCACTTGTTAGGGTTAGCCAATAGAAGATATCAATTAAATGCAAATAAAGATTAAACAGAGAAATGGAAATACACAAAATTAATAACAGCAAGAGACAAGTTTTAACGTGGTTCACCCAAACTCGGGCTACATCCACCAAACAGAGAGTCCAATATTATTATCCAGTAAATCAAACTGATTACAATCAACAATCCCTACAACTCAATACCACTGCAAAATGCTACAATACAATATATCAAAACCCTAACCCTTAGTCGCTTTTATCAAGCTTTTTGTCAGTTACAAAAATAGGGTTTTCTTATGTCGGTCAATGAAAAATAACTCCCAGTGCCTTTATAAAATAATAAAAAACTATGTGAGGTTTCGGGGGCGCTGCCCTCGAGCCCTCGCAAGGGCGCTGCCCCTCGACCCCGCAAGGGGCACTACCCCTTGACCCGGTTGGAATTTGGGGGGAAACCGCACTGATAAAAGTGGGGAAAATGTAACCTCTGAGTCTGATTAGGCTCCATATAACAACATTTTTTTCTTTCCCTATATCAAAATTATGTTTCCACATTTGATAGAATACTATTGTGTTTTCAAATTTCCATAATCTTTTGTGCAGCACAAAATCTCTATCTTCTCTATTATTAAAGAGGAAGGTAAAGAAACCATTACCCATTGAACTCACTTCCTTTGTCTCTGGCCATTCCCTTTTGGTCCAGTCTAAAAAATCATCACTAGAGAAGTGGGGAGATAACACTTTACCTATCAGTGCTCTAGTGAGCAGAATGGAAGTCCTTTCCTTGAAGCCTTCTCCATTGAGAGATACGCTAACCTGCTTTTCTTCACTCCTTATAACTTTCTTGAATGTAGTTTTGGGAACCCACACTTCCTTTATCTTAGGATCATTTTCTTTCAACTTCAGCCCATTCCTTTCCTGGAGTTTATTTCTCTGTACTCTAAAGAAGGGCTTATCCTTCCTTTTTATCTGGCCCCTCAAATGTTTATGGAGCTTTTGCCTTTGTCCATGAAAAGACCTCCATTTGGGTGTGTGGAAATTTGGAGCCCTATGAACCGAGTTATTTCTATTTAAGAAAATTTTGAATTCTTCCTGCTGGGAGTTCAATGGTTCTCTCCTTAGATAGGATCTATTAAAATCTTCTTGATTTCTCCCACCATCTCTAGACCCATATCTATTCCAGTCTTGACTGGTACTCCTTTTTTCTCGGGAAGAAGTTTCTCTTGTTGCCTCTAACTTCCTCTGAAGGACGTATTCTCCCTTAGGATCTTTCTTTCCTCTGTTTCTATTGTCCCAAGAATCAACTTGTGCTAAAGATGGGCCGGGGAGCTCCGATTTGAAGAAGTAGCCATTCTGTAAGAGTAGTCGATAGAAGCCATCTTTCTAGGTGTCAAAGATAAATGTTATCTTTATTAACCAACAAATCTTTTATGTGCATATCAAGAGGATTTCATGCCTTGTCTATACACTCAGCTAAGGTCGTGGCATGTGGATCTACCTAACTTTTTATTTTTCAAAATAATCTCTAAAACTTTTCTAATCGAATCTAGTGGAAAGATACTTATGTTATTCTTCAATCTTACTTTTGTAACATTGTTTTCTCAACTACGAAATAAATAGAGTGGTTTAAATGTTTAGAAACATAATCATATATAAAATTACTTCTATAGAATAAAATAAGATTTAGATAGGTTAAGAGATCATTTAAATAGCTTAGTCAACTCGATTAATATGGTGGTTAAGACTTCTAGCCTTGGTATGATCTCTTAGTCAACTATTATCTAAGCTTTGATTTACTGATTTTATCTTTACCTTATATGTAAATAAAAGCTAGGTATTGAGTGAAGTTTATTACTTGAGATTACTATAGATTGTTTCATAAAGTTGAACCATCACATTAGACATAAATTGATCTTTTATACGTTTGTGTACATAGATTATGATTAGTGGGTAATAAGGGATAAATTGTTAGTCTCTTTCTTATCTTATTGCAATAGTAGTACGATATCATTCAAGGATGATGATTGTATAATCTTGTTTAGTATACTCTTAACAACATCTTTAGACAATTAAATAAACTAAGACCTCTTGAATTGTAAATTCCATTCCTTTCTAGAAGAAATATACTTTGTGAAATATTTAGAACTAGAGTGGTAGTGAGAATGTCAACAATACTTTAACCATTCAAGTGCTTAGTTCGATTGGAAAGTATTCAGAGTTGGAATCATAGTCGTTACTTAAAACAATTATGTTATCTTGGGAAACATGGTTAATATATGATTTAGAACTTGGTCTCTTTTTCTTTGGCTTGGCGTCATTTATGTCTTATTTGATAAAAAACATAACAGTTGTTTCTTTTAAATTGTATCCATCCCTATTCACCTAATTAGGTGGCAGCCGACGAGAAACAGTCTAGGCAATTAGACCCTAGAAAGGGTTGCGTACCCACTAGATTATTTACTTTTAAATTTGCATGAATGCATGGATAAGTTTCATCTACATGTATTTTTTCAACAAACGATTCTAACCTTGAGAATATGTTTATTGTATGAATATGTTCCTTCCTTGCCTTCTTGTATGAAACTTTGGATAATGTATGTTGTGAGTGTATTCTTGTAATTCTATATGACGTGTTAGAGATAGAGCATGAATGGGTGTCGAATATGGAGTTACAAAGAAGGGTAGGTTCCTTCTTGAACCTATCTAGCCAAACACGGCCAGAAAAGATGTTTTGGCCAAATCTTGTCAGTCAAATTAGTAATAGTTACTATTTGATGTTTTATTTCTCTCTGCCACATCATGATATTAGATCAATATATGCATTTGACACATGCTATAAATATGATAGATATATCATGTTGCACCAAATTCCTTCACGCATATCGACTTCAATTTGCTAGACCCCTCGCAAAGGGTTAGGCTTCTCCATTCAAAAGAAAGACTAGGGAGGCATGAGCCTCGTCGCTGGGCATTAAATTGCCTTCATGATGCTCTCTCTGCCAGATTTAGTGTCGAAGATAAGGTAAGGTATCGAAGACATTGGTGTGTTGTTCTTTTGCATGAGCCTACACGGCTAGATATTGTAAAGGCATGGTCCTTTCTATTAAGATAATTAATTAGTTGATGTATAGAATCATTATTGATTATATAAATGAAGGTATTTTTCATGAGTTGTAATATTTATGGGAAATTTTTTAATTCTTCCCTTTGCCTGCACTATTATATGAGAATAATATTATTTTATTCTAGATTATTACAATGGTTCTTATAGGGTGGGAGGGTGGAATAAAAGATATACCACATTATATACCCAAATCCTAAGTAAAATATATAATCATATAAATATCAAAGCCTAAAAAATCTAGAAATAAATGACAAATTAGAGTTATATCATTATCTAAAAAATCTAATGTTTGTGAAAGGAAATCCTAGAAGGAAAGTTAGGTTCTATGGGATTTACTGGGTTCACCAAAATGTAAAGGAAAATAAAACTTTCTTAAGTGTAGTTTAGGCTAATCTAATAACATGCATACACATAAGCATATAATTGATTTAGACTAATAAAATGATGTGGATATTTGTGGGCCAATGTTTTCTGATCATTTGCAATAATTAAATATGGGAATGTAAAAAGAAATAGCGGTACTTAGCTCGATAACTAAAGAAGGAATGATCCAATTGAATAATAGAAAATATTAAAGGTAAATAGCAGGGAAGATAAAGCAATACACACACAATACCTTCACCTAAAACCCTTCTTTCTCCTTGGATAGAGTGAAATGAAGTGCACCCAAGCTTCACTAGCTATGATCTTGTTATTGATATGTTAATTGCTCACTCTAGCAGCATAACTTTACTTGAAATCTCATGATCAAAATGGCTTGGTTGATGTTTGATTTATAGATACCTGGATGATAGGATGGATGGTTAGGATTTGGTGAGAAAACATTAGGTCAAGGATGGAGACTTCTAGGGCATATCCTTATGTGAATGGTTAAGATTTGCAGATGTAGTATGACATAGATGGTTGAGCTGTAAAGCTAGTTTGACTTTTGTGCAAGTGTCCAAGTTTAATGAAACTAGCTAACTAACTTTAGCTAGACATGTGACTCTTAATAATTAATCAAATAATAGAATTATTTAATTTTAATTATTGGAGAAGTGTGATCTGTGAAGATAAAATTAATTAAATAAAGAATATTTAATTAATTAATTTGGCTAAGGGGAAAATAGATTAAATTAATTAAATAAATAATTTATATAATTAATTTGAGAAATAGATAAAATGGATTAAAATTAATTAAGAAAATAGATATAATTTATTTAATTAATTGGCTAATGGAAAGGGGAATAGTAAAGGTGACTCATAGGATGAAAGTGTTGCAATGTGACATAAGGTTATGTCGACAAGGGAGTGTCTAGGTGATGGTCAATTTTAGGTGTCTATATTTTGCCCCTCTTTGATATTATGTTGTGACTAAAAGAAGTAACATCATTTCAAAGAAGATAGGATATGGAAGATGGGGAAAGGATGCCCTAGCCACTTAGATGAGTGATAAGGAGGGATGATGGATAGCTGGGATGTGGGATGCCCCCTCGAGAAGATAGGCATGTTAAAAGAACACAGGTATGCTCTCGAAATGGATGAAACATATTGGTTAACAAGATGGAGGAAAGATAAGGGATGTGTTGTTCCCTACACACACACCCCATTTTACTCCAGAATGTTGACCCCCTTCTTTCATTTTTTTTGTTCAGTTTGAGTCTCTGGTTTCTAGTTTTGTGCCTTCGAAGTGGTTCTCTTTTTTGGGAGCATCTGTATCTTTTTTGGAGATTTTGGTGGCATGAGAATGATTAGTTTGGATGTATTTGTATATGAATTATAGAGGTGCTTCTCGATTCTAGTTGCATGTGGCCTTTATCTTGATATGTCAATTCTATTTTTCATGATAAAGATGATAGCTATACGGGTGTGTAGAAATTTGGGCTCATATGAATTCTTTTGTGAGTTTTCTAGCCTCTCTTGGTGTTTCATCTAGTTATGTGTGCTCTAGGTCTTGATTGAGGCTTGGTTTGATTGTACAGGTTCATGGTCCATTTGTTCTAATTTGAAATATTTTCATGATTAAGTATCTTGGTTTCCTAATAATGGTTACGAGATACATTTGGTTGTCCTTTGAAGTCTTATTATGACTAGTTTAATTGATTTTGGATTGCAAGAGGTCTTGGTTTTGTATATCAGAATTTTAGTTGATTTGATATGCTTCATTTGAGTTAGCATGATTT
This sequence comes from Cunninghamia lanceolata, assembly GCA_027924645.1. NCBI lineage: Eukaryota > Viridiplantae > Streptophyta > Pinopsida > Cupressales > Cupressaceae > Cunninghamia > Cunninghamia lanceolata. The sequence continues at coordinate 82,571 of BSBN01000737.1, read as the reverse complement.
AATATTCATATATTTTGGTCTCGAGGAGATTTAAAATAATTTTCTTTGTTATGGCATCAATCAAATGTTTGTATGAGTTGACTTATAAAATTCTTTTATTTGAGTCCTCTTTATCACTTGTAGATCTTTCCTATATAGTTAGATGTAGGGCTTTGAGCTACCTCCGAACATCCCTCTGAACCCCGCATATCTTAGTTATACTTAAAGCTCCCACATAACGCCTAGCTTACCTTTATTGCGGAAGTTCGCATAGGATTAGGGCATATCCCAAGGACTCATATTCGCCACAAATCCATTTGTTGCCTTTCTATCCCCATTCAATTTATAGAAACAATTTAATTTCTTTTTGCAAAAGTACATCACCTACATTGGGAAATATCTTGAAGATCTCAAAAGCCCCTCATATCCTAAATAGATAGATATCCCTACGTTCTGTTACATTGTTTGAATTACAAAGAATCCATTTCTAGGACTTTTGGTATGGGATATATCCCAAGGGTAGTCTCACCCCCACTAAATCCCTTAGTCTTGAAACTTTCACCAAACACATTATAGTTAGTAATTTGTGGGTCTTTGTGAGTGTTTTGTATGTGCTTGAAAACCCCACAAGTCCAAAATACCCCTCAACCTCTGCATTTTATGAAGAGACCAATATCTCCACCACAACAATGCAATCCTTTTGTTGGGATCCAATTGAGTTATGCATATATCCCAAGGACTTTGTAACTTCCACAAATCCAGTACACTCACATTGACCCACAAAGTCCTAATAGATGAATTTCTCCACCAAACCATCATTTTACCATTTCCTACAGAGATACAACAGGGATGTGGACATGTCCTGATGACCCTACAACCTTTGCAATCCTGTTAGACCCCTGAGACCCACTAAACAAGATGGATGAGATGAAATGAGTATAATTTATGGCATTGGTTTCAATGGCTTCTTTGTGATTAAAGATATAATGGACCATTTCTGATTATGAATGAATTTCAATTATTTAAATAATGGACTATCTTTATTTAAATTTCCACATGAAATTAGAATTAATCATTTTCTCTCTTGTAGGGCAAACATCCAAACTGAACGATGCGAAGTACGAGAAAACAAATGCTCCAAGAAGATTTCAAGATTAGGAAAAGTATAGCAAATATCAAAGGTCTATTTGAAGTTTTCTGAGGAAAGAAACATAAAATATCAAATTGTTGTTGAAACTAGAGGAAGTGCTCAGTTCTAGCTCTTGTTCACACATATTCCTCAACAAACTAGTTTAGAGTTGGAGTGCCCTCCTCAAAAAATGTGCCACATTTTTATTTTTACATGTCAACTCATCAAGAAAGGAGATATTTTGTCTCATTTGACTTGTCAAAAAGTGTTATTTGATCATTTCCATAAAGGATAATAGTGAAAAACGAGTTTGTAATTGCATTGCCACAAATATTAAATGTTGATGAATTTGAGCCCTTAGTTTTGGATTAATCCTCACCACTCATTGTAAACTCAGTGCTCTTGCCTCTCCTATATAAAGGCAATCACTTAAATCTCTTGCAAAAGTTAATACCAATTTTCTGAATCAATACAAACATAAGTTCATTTACTACTACCATATGAGTTTGTTTTATTGATTGGATTTGGTTTTCATGGTTCCTCTTTAACCCTCTATTTTAAATAAAGTTCAAATACATTTATGATTGGTTAATTGTGATATTTGATGGATTTCTTATGTTCATACCATTGGTAAATTGCTGATTGTAATTTGTTGTGTATGGTTAGTCTAAACACAATTCAAATATGTTCGGTTATGAAGGTCTGATTAAACCATGCCAGATTTTTTGTGTTTAATGAAATCCTTTCATAATTTGAAAAGCTTTCATTCCCTTTGGAGATTATACCATTTCTATAGTGGTGTGACTTGTCTGATTAAGTAGAAATTAGTTTTTAGTTGAGGTCTATCTATGTGAAACAGTCAATTATTCATGTAGTTCTCTATAGGAATTATCTAACCTTTCTCTATCTTGCCTTCTTTTGCACTTTGTTTATCAGATTTGGTCAGTTTAGATTTAGAATAGGACTTTCAGACTTGCATAGTGTTGCTATAGAGTTGATATTTTATGAATGCAAGTTGATATATTGTTGGTTATAAGCTGAAATAATACATTTAATGAAGATGTCTATTTGGATCAGTTTGTTTATGCATTGCTAAATCTGAAAACTGAGTGGTTTATGTGTAATTTAACCTTTTTTGTTGAAGTTTATCCAAATTTATGTAAGGCCCCTTGTTGTAACATCAAATACCATCAATCTCCTGGGTTATCTCACATGTCAAGACATGGTAGTATAGACCTTGGGGTAGTCATTTTCAATTTCTTTAGGATTTGATTCCTTTCATGAGAGATACTCACAATTTTTTTTAAGTTGTTGCATGTAAAAACACCCATCAACAGGATGGATGAAATGGATGAATGATACATTATGCTACATTGGGTAAGCAACCATGTAACACCCCACCAGGAAACCCCAGAGAATAGCTCAACTATGCTATACAAAAAGGACAAATTTTTTTTATCAAGCTCTCTGAAATCTGCTTGAATTGCATCCTTTATGGCTGAAATCATTAAATTTATTCCTCTGATTAACCTCTGCCAGAAAATATAGGAATAGCAAGTCTATCTTTTATAGCAATTTGCATTTTTTATAAAGTTTTAGTGTTTGGTTGGTAATAAATAGTTCCTATATTGAAATCTAAATTATATCAATTAGACTTATTTAATCATTCTTTTAGATATATGCTATTTATTTCATTTTATTCATTAGGGTATAGTAAATTTTAGATAATAGGATCTAATCAAATCACAAATAGTGTATATTTACCTAAATTATATGATATTTATTTGACCAGAACAAAACTTAGTAGATTTATTATTGAAAATAGAAGGATAAAATATATAAAGATTCATAACTTATGGGTTTTGTTAAGTTAATGTAATTTGTCATAAATTTAAAATTATTATGTTTATTCTCAATTGGATCTAGTTATAGGGTGTTCATGATGTCATTAGTTGGGTGTCATATTATAAATTTTAAGTTGATATGTTCATTACTTTATTAGGATTAAGTTATAGAACTATTTTAAATGTCTTTAGATAAAAGTTTAAAATTTCACTCATTTTTTGTCCTTTCGAGTAATGGTTATTGACAACCTTTCCTAGTAGTTCATATTGTCGAAGAATTCAAACCTAAGGATGTCGACAAAGGAATGGGTTGTTTATTTGCCCTTGTTTTTACCTTTTTAGTGGTTTTGCTCCAGAGGCCTAGGGTGCTTTTGATCTTCTGTAATGTCTTGTGATAATGAAAAGTTTGATGCCTCCTAGTTTTGTATAAGGTCCTTGGTGTTTAGTAATGAGAAGGAATGTGATCTGAGCCTTGATATTTGAGTTGATGGTTGCATTGTATGCAAGAAGGGAGATACCTTGCATTTTCTTTTTATACTTGTCATGTCATGATAAAATTTTCTTGTTAAATGGTTAGGGTCTTCTAGATGCACATAGGGGAGTGGATTTCAATGTGGGGCAGGTACAAAAGTGGCTGTCAAAGTAACCCATTGGAAGTGGTTGACAAGTGATAACCTAATAATAAATCTAGAGGGTGGGTAGTCATTCACAGTATACCAGATAATTGGATTCCTTGCTGATGCCTATAGTGCTAGTTTAGACTGAGGATGGGATGAAAAGGCCTAGTTGGCAAGATCAACTTCTTTGTCTTCATGAAATGAAGGTTGATTCCGCATGTGTCACCCTATGGGGCCGTCGTCTAGTGAGAGACTGTCAGGGTAACCATAGATGAGGGCTGGCATCTAGTGAGAGACTATCAGGGTAACCCATGTAGGACCATGCAATGACAGTCCATCCTACTACAGTCTAGCATTCCCTTCTTGTGTCATTCTACTCTTGTTTATGTTAGCCTCTGGATGTATTGATTGTGATGTTCGTCATGATTGTGTTGTGTTAACTTCTAGGATAGTCTTACGTCAGTGAGTCCATTGTATCATGCATGTTTATGTCATAGGACCTTATTGTTATCTCCTAGCACGAGGGGTGGACCTCAAGGTTCCACATGGTTGGGTCATTGTGCATTCTTCCATTGGTTTTCTAGTGTTGTGTATCGTGTGTAAAAAGGATGTATCTCTCGTAGTGGATTCCAATTTTGCACTCGTATTTGAAGACAGCTATTTGTGCTATTTGTATTTAGTTCCATGTGTCAGTGGGATTCATTATGTAATTTGATGTATTCAGAAAAAGAGCTTTTGTAACAATGAAGTTATGTAAATTCCTCTTGTAAGATAAACTTTTTTGTACATGTAATGGTATTGCAAAAGTGTTGATGTACTTATCTGATGATGTAATGAAAGACGTTGTTTGACTCATTTTATTTACTTGAATGAACCATGTATGTTGAATGTTGTTAAATTGCAAAAATGCAGCTATGTAAATCCCTAGAGATGATAGTTTAACTTTGTTGTTATCAGTTTATGTTATGTTCCATTATCATTTCTTCTATTTAAGAAAAAAAAATTACCCTTTTTATTTCTTAGTTGAACTTATCTCTAGGGTTTCATGGTGGGGCATTACAAACCATATAGTTTGATATAGAACTAGACATTATGCACCAAGGTATAAAGACCAGGGTGACGATGTGTCTTGTGCATAAAGGACAAACTCAAAAAGAAAAAGGTCACAAGCCAACATATGTCGTTGGGCACCATGATATAAAAGAACATGATATCATTGTGGTAGTATGCTGCAAGAACTGATATAAATGAATGTAAAATGATAACACACACAAGAAAGTAAGCAAGCGTGCACAAATGATTCAAAAATAAACAAGGTTGTTTCCTCTATCAATATGAAAACCAATGATTGATGGATTGATTGATTGAATAAGGATAGTGTTGTTGTGGTAGGGAATGATAAATCCCTAGAACAACACGAGGGATTGGGAACAATGTATCTCGATGATGATTGATGATGAGGATAGATCTCTATACTTAAGATAGACAAAGTTCTTAAGCAAGAGGGTTGATTGGATTGATCTAATTTCTACTTATGATGGACCTTGTATTATTAAGAAGGAAGTGATTAGATTTGATGATGGATGTGAGTTGATCAAGTTTACAGCAAGGTTGGGAACAAAATCATTGGATACTTTTGGATGATTAGCTAGATTGGCATGGATTAAGATTGCTTGTACGTGGATTTATTGCATGTATTTTTCGATAATTGGGAGGGTTTGCATTGAATTGCATTTGTATAGCCTATTTTGATGGATATTAATGACAAGGGAAAACCAAGCCTAGGGACAAGGATGGAAAGGAGGATTGGATGGATGGATAAAAGGAATGGTGATAGTGGATGGGATGGATGAATGCATGGTAAATGGAAGGAGGGTTTAAGATGTGATCTCCAAGTACTATGTTGCATAGGAATAACATGTCCCACTCTAGATATATTATTAGGACTTTGCGTGACAATGCTTATAATGATAGGATGATAGGATTAGTTGGAAAATAATGGGTACATATCATTTTTCAACATTTTTCCCATGTCCTTATCAAGATCAAACTAATAGAGGAGGATAGGTTTATTCAATAGGATAGGTATGTAGATATAATGGATGGTATGATAGGATAGGAGGGAAATGATAGGATGGGATAGATGAGACAACTTGCCCCCAAGTGTAAGACACATAGATATTGATCTACACATGATGCCCATAAATGGATTTTCATCATGGTACTTATCCAAGGTGCCATGAAAATGGTTTTCACCATTGGACAAAATGATTTCACTTTACTATTTTAATTTCTTTTTGATATTTGGATGGGAAGGGGGGGAAGGATGGAGGAAAGGATTTGGAGGAAAATGGGTACTCAAGTGGCTATTTCCATAGCAAGGTGATAGGGTCCCCATTATGGATAGATGTAGCACATAGAACATGTCAAGTGTTATTAGGTGCATGGATGTTAGTAGTGTGGGGAAGATGGAATATATGTGGTGATAGTATGGATGGAAGATGGATAGATGGATGGAGATGGATGGATAAATGGATAATGGATGAAAGGATTATGTGAATGCATGGACCATAGGGATGTGATGGGGGAGATATGCGGGATAGGGATATAAGATGGGGGATAGAGGTATGTGGAGATTGTCATGGGGTTCAGGGGAACCAATCTCCAACATTTGCACACACCGTAGTAGAGTTTGAAGCTTACATTTATGATGGGAAGGAGGGAGTAATGGAGATTCTTGATTATGGGATCAGGATGGGGGATTTTGGGATTTAGGGACCCAAATAAACTTAGGATTCTTAGGATTTATTGATTAGGTGTGGAATTTTGGGATTTTATATTTTGATAGAGTGGGATTTGGATGCTCCATTTGGATTGACTACTTTTTTCTTGGGGACCCACACCATTTTGTTTTGGATTTTCCTTTTGGAGGTGTGGGCTTGTGTAGCCTTTTGGATTTTGGAGTTGGCTTTGATTTTAGGTATCGATTCCCTATGACATGATAATCTTGAGGCTTTTGTGGAGTTTTTTCTTTATGTAAGGAGGCATCCAAATTTTTATTTTTGAGTCCCATGGGTTTTGTGATAGCTTCATGTTTAGGTGATGTGTGCATTCGTTGACCATGATTAGGGATTTTAGGGGATTTAAGGGAGTGGGATTTGTGGATGGAGGGGTGAGGGGGTTTGAGGATGGGAATGTTGGGAGTTGGGAGGAGTGGAGGAAGAGTAGATTTAGGGATGGGAGGACATTTTGAATGATGGATGAAATAAGATGGAGAAGGGATGGTAGCATAGGATTTGGAGGTGTGATGAGGCGCACCTAAATTGGGATTGGAAGAAGATGCTTTATGAGGTGTGTGGGTGGCAACAACATGTGTGGATTGTTTTCCTTGGGATATATAGCTAAGGACATGCAATCATGGATGGATTTTGACATGGATGGGCTCTAAGATACCTTGTTCATGGAGGCCTAAGCCTTTTCCTTGATAATTCATGTTTTGGAGCATGCAATGTGCAATGGGATGTTTGTTATTTTGGAAACAAGATGCAAGTCCATTATTAGATGAGGGAGGCTGAGTGGTGGATAGAAGTTGTTTCTCTCCTATGAGAGAACCACCATGAATGAAGGTGTTGGGTCCAAGGGAATAGGATGATAGATTTGTGATAGGGTCGATAGGGGATGATGAAGGATCAATAGAGTATGATGGGAGATCGATAGGAGATAGTGAGGGGTTGGGAAAGCAATGAGTTGGGATGCATGGATCTTAATTAACACTATGCTCATTACTATGTAGTGTGATATGATCCAAGTTATTTGTTTGATCATCTATGTTGTCTTGGAGACCAAGTGTCTCATCATGAGAATTTGGTGGATGATGGATGGGACTAATGTGGATTTCTTGATCATGAGTTATTATGGGATCATGGATGGGAGGAGAGATAATCTCTTGATCATGGATGGTGGTGGCTTGAGTAGTTGGATCTTGGGTATCTTGGGTAATTTGGTCATGAGGAGTTTGGATAGGTTGATCTTCACCTTATTGGGGACATGGTTGGTCATGATTTAGATTTAATTCTTGACATATCTCTTGTGCTTGGATAAGAGGGGAGGTTTTTTGGATAGGCTTGATAGGCTCTAGATGGTTAACAACATGGCTACATGATGGATCTTGACTTGCACTTGTGGTAAGAGGTTCTCGAATAGGCTTTGTAGTGCATGATGGAATTAGAGGAATAAGCATGGTGCTTGAAGGCTCTTTGATAGGTTCAAGGATAGGCATTGGATTGCATGATGGCTTTTGATTCTTTGCTAATAGTCCTTGGATACCATATGAAAAGGATAATTTGGGAGGATATGAGGAGTTGGTGGAGGGATCCTCAATCACAATCTCACCATGGTTGATGAGATCTTGGATGCACTTCTTGAGTTTTATACAATTGGATGCTTTATGGCCTTCTGTCCTATTGTATTCATAGTATTCATGTTCTTTGAACCAAGCGTGTTTAAATGGGTTCACCTCATATTGTTTTACTTCGAGGAGTTTAATGAGGTTTGCTTGGACTAATTTTTGTAAAGCAATTTCTATGGGCTCCCTTAATGGAGGGTTGGAGGAATAATGTGATGGAGGGATTGAAGGAATTGATGGATTGGAAGGTATGTGGACTAATGGATTAGGATTATTAGGGTTGGTGGGATATTGTGAAGGGATTGTAGGGATTGATGGATTGGGAGGTGTGTGGACTAATGGATTAGGATTAGGAGGGTTGGAGGGATATTGTGATGGAGGGACTAAAGGGATTGATGGAGTGGAAGCTATGTGAACTAATAGATGAAGATTAATAGGGGTAGAGAGATATTGTGATGGATGAATTGGTGAGGTATATGAATAGGTGGAGGTTGGATAACTTTGAGGTATTGATAGGTGGATTGATATGATGACATGGTCACATAAGGGGATGAAGGTTGGTATGAAGTTGATGGGGATAACCTATGGGATGGTGATGTTGATCTGAGAAGGCCATAATAATAATCTTGAGAATATCCAATGACGATATGTGTTATAGGCTTATGACTGATGAGATCTCTGAATTTTCCCTTAGTGAGAGGATCTAATCCCTCATACACACATTTAATTTCTTGTATTTCTACATAAGGATCCATGTTGTTCTTGGTTTAAGATCTAGGATGTGGTGGGGGTATGAGACGGTATAGGATGATGGATGAGATCAAATGTCCAGACCTTAAAATGATTTGATTTGATTGGATGAGGGATGATTCTCTATACTTAAGATAGACAAAGTTCTTAAGCAAGAGCATTGATTGGATTGATTTGATTTCTACTTAAGATAGACAAAGTTCTTAAGTAGGAATTGATTGGATTTTATAACTATACTTAAGATAGAATTATGTTCTTAAGTAAGTTTGGGTTAAGGATAATGAGATCAACTTAAGGTCTTGATTTTTTATTTAAAGGTTAGATTTGAAATGGATGATGGAGGATTAGGGATAGCACCCTTGGGTGAAGGATTTTGATGATGATTTGGATAATTAGGATTAGGATTTGGATGAAATTTGATGGGGTATGAAGGAGGTTAAGTCCTTAACCAAAATTTGAATTTTTAAATGATGCTTTTTTATTAAGGATTGGGGATTGAATTGAAATGGATGGATAAATAATCGATGATTCATTTTTAGATGAGGGATAAGTGGATTCTAGATTAGGATTTGGTTTAAATAGGATTAGGTGGATAAAGGGATTCGATCAAGATGATAATGAAGGATTGGCTTAAACTTGGTAATTGGATTATGATGTGGATTAAGGATGATCATGGATGAGGTTTGATTAGGATAAGGATGAATTATGAGATTAGATTAGGATAGTGGATTATGATGTGGATTAAGGATATTAATGGATGGGATTGGATTAGGATAAGGATAAATGATGAGAGTGGATTAGGATGGATAAGGGATGGGGTCAGATTAGGATACAGATGTAGGATGAAATTAGATCAAGGTAGTGGATTATGATGTGGATTATAGATGATAATGGATGAAGGATGATAGACTAAGGATTGGATTGGTTAGAACAAGGATAGGTTGGATTAATCTCAATGATGGGATTATGATTAGGATGATGATTATGATTAGGAAGTGTATTAGGTGGATAGAATGGATCAGGGTTAGGACATTGATTGGATTAGGAAAATTGATTAGGATTAGGGCCCTAGATGATAGCTTAGGGATGGATTGGGGGTAGATGATGTGGATAGGGTGATTAGGATGATTAAGATAGTTGGGACGAGGTGATTAGGATGAAGTTGAGATGAAGTGATTAGGATAATTGGGATGATGTGGATAGGATGATTAGGATGAGGTGGATTAGATTAGAAGGATTAGGATGAAGTAGTTTGGGTTAGGAGGATTAGGATGAGATGGGTTGGATTGGATTAGATTTGGATGAAAATGAATTATTAAAGAAGGTGATTAGGGATGGCTTGAAGCTTGACCTTGGGCAACTTTGCAAACAATACATTTCACACATACATGCACAAGTTTGCAATGGATTTGAATTTTTGGATTAGGGATTTGTACAAGTTTTGACAAATGAACATGCACACCAAGCATAATAATGTTGTTACATGGAACCTAATCAGACTCGAAGGTTAAATTTCCCCACTTTTATTGGTGCAATTTCCCCCCAAAATATTTATAAAGGCATCGGGAGTTATTTTTTATTGGCCGACATAAAAAAAAGGTATTTTGTAACTGACATAAGTCTTGATAAAAATGGCTAAGGGTTAGGGTTTCCATGGATATTATATTTTAGCATTTGCAGTGGTATTGAGTTGTAAGGATCGTTGGTTGCAATCGGTTTGATTTACTGGATAATAATATTAGACTCTCTGTTGGTGGATGTAGCCCAAGTTTGCATGAACCACATTAAAAATTGTCTCTCGCTGTTATTATTTCTGTGTATTTTTCATTCCTCTGTTTAATCTTTATTTGCATTTAATTGATATCTTCTGCATGCAATTCCTAACAAGTAACACAATAGACTATTCGAGTAGGTGTGAAAAATCTTGTGAACTTGCAATGGCAACATCCATCCCATTAATACCATCTACTATAGATTGGATAGCTAGGGATATCCAGGTACGTGAGAAATCCCTTACCTTGGGAGCGAAAGATTTTCCCAAAGTTAACTATATCTCACCCATGGAGGTGCATGTGAGCAATTCTCCTCCCCGGCAGAGATGTACCACAAGATATGATGGCCAAAGGTCTTAAGATAGGATGAATAATCTCTCTAAGCATGCCCCCTATATACATAAGGTACATGGGGTCTAATTTGTGAACACTAGTCCATCTACAAGCATGAGACTGAAGAAAAAGCTTAGATGATCTCTTCACATTGTGTCCTAAATCACCAGGGGCCCCAAGGCTGTACGAGACATGATTATGACTAGATTGAGGTATAAATTTCATTATCCCCCTTTGATATACCACACCGGAACATGCACAGTTGAGTCATCCCTTTGAGGTGATGAAATCCCCAAGCAAGCCTCCTAATGGGAAAGGTTAATGTTAGGTGTTTTTGATATCCAAGCCCGCATAAAGTGTAAGAAGAGAGAATACACACTAGCACACCTTGGGAATCGAAAGTTTACCAAGAAGTGTTTTTAATCCCCAAGATCACATTGTAGTGTGAGGGGAGAGCATACACACACTTGATCCACACAAGAAAGATTAATTGACCCTTAAAAATAAATCTGTGTGGTGAGAATGATTGTGGCTAAAGGGTTCTTTTGATTCCCAAGATTGTTTTTCAACACAAGGGAAGAGAATACTCACATTTGAAGTCACAACTAAGATCACCAAACAAAGAAAACACAACGTTTCAATGATATGTCTTTGATCAACGAAATTGTAGAAAACTTGTTAGTAGTTTGAAAGATAGTCTTAGACATGATTTTTCTACAAGAAACTGTATTAGAAATGATAAAAAAAACTCCTACAAAGATCAAAAAGTAATGTTATGATGCAGCAAAATAGATGTATATAAAAGATATGCTTATCTCAAGATTGCAGTTTCAGATTTTTTTTTTGACATAGTCAAACTAAACCTAATTATTTTGTAGTATTTTTGCCTCAAAAATAAAAATACAAAGAACAAACCCCTGCTAATTTCTGAGAGCTTTCAAGAAATGTAAAAATATCCAAAAAAATTGTTCATTTGTGACCTAAAAAGAAAAATTATGAAAAATCCATAGTTGACTTAGATCTGATTATTTTGTAAATTTTTTACCTCAAAAATAAAAATGAAAAGAATAGACCCCCACTAAATTTTTGAGACCTTTCCAAAAATGTAAAAGTATCTAAAAAATTTGTTGATTTGTGACCTTAAAAGTAGATTTATTAAAAATCATAAAATCATCATAACTCACCCAATATTGATGATATAAACTTGAATTTTCTATTGTAGCTTCCTTAGATGATCTAAAAAATTAGTTAAAAAATTGCAGAAAAATTCCCAACCATTTGAAAGATATGAGGAAATCTTTAAAAAGTAGGGTTTTGTCTTTACTTTTGCCTAAATCGTGACTCCCTGTAAAAGTTAGCCTCAATTTTTTGCACAAAAGAATAAAAAACCAGCAAGATTGGGTTAGCAAAACCTTCAAAAACAAGGATTAAAGAAGGACGGGGGTCCCACCGGGCATGCCAAAAAGAAGAATAGAAAAGATTAAAGGTAAATAACATAGAAGATAAAGCAACACACACACAATACCTTCACCTAAAACCCTTCTTTCTCCTCAGATAGAGCAAGATGAATTGCATCCAAGCTTTACTAGCTATGCTCTTGATATTGATATGTTATTTTTTCACTCCACCAACATAACTTTACATGAAAGATTATGATCGAAATAGCACTGTTGATGTTTGATTTATAGATGCTTGGATGATAGGATGGATGGCTAAGATTAAGAGGTGCAATGGATGGTTAGGATTTGCTGAGACAACATTACGACAAGGATGGAGGCTTCTAAGGCATATCCTTATGTAAACGGTTGAGATTTGGAGATGTAGTATGACATAGATAGCTGACATGTAAAGCTAGTTTGACTTTTGTGCAATTGTCTAGGTTCAATGAATCTGGCTTACTAACTTTAGCTAGACATGTGACTCAATAATTAATCAAATAATTATTGGATAAAGGTCATGTGTGAGGATAAAATTAATTAAATAAATAAGATTTATTTAATTAATTTGGCTAAGGGAAAATAGATTAAATTAATTAAATAAATAGATATAATTTATTTAATTTAATTTGGTGGGAGGGATAATATTGATTGATTAAATAAATTTTATTTATTTAATTAATTGGCTAATGGAAAGGGGACTCCTAGGATGAAAGTGTCACAATGTGACACAAGGTGATGTCTAGGTGATGGTCAATTTCAATTGTCTACACCAATGAATACTCTAAAATATGCAATGTCTTAAGATCTAGAAGTGGGAATCTGAATCTAATATTCAACTTGGGATTAGAATATTCATTTCTATGCAAGGTTGAGTTTGGGATTAGGGTTGAGTCCGTAGTTGTAGATCTATCTGTGGATATGTGCATGAAAATGGAGGACCAAAAGGGGTCAAAAGTGACCACTTTTTTACTAAAATTAGCAAAAACTAATCTTGGATAAGAAATTGAAGATAGTCATGCTCAAAATTTGAAGATGTGACAAGAACAATATTTGTAGTGCTTAAAATCTAATTTCTAAACTACCAATTTATTTTAAAAAGGTGGAGAAAATAAAATAATCCTTTTTTGGTTAAAAATATAACATAGCATCTAATGTGCTCCTCCTAAATGTTGACTGTTTTTAAGTATTTCACAAATTGATTTAATGAAAAATTAGCTAAGATCATGTAGTCTATGCCCAATTTTTGCAATTTTTTTAATGAATATATGTTTTTTACAAATTTTTAAAGTGCACACATCTTTAAAAAAAAATGAGTGTGTTGTCCCCTAAATTTTTGAAACTAATAAAAAATTAATTTTTTTAATATGTATAGAATAGAGTCTAGAATGTAAAAATGTAATTTGTTTCAAATTTGTATGATCGGATAAAAAAAGACACCAAAAAAACTATATGTAAGTTTTTGAAGAAAAATGAAGACACGAGCAAAAGAAATTGAAGATCAAAATCATAACATATTTGAAATGTATAAAAAATTACATGGTTAGAAAGGTAAGAGAGAGCTTGATATTATTGTGGCATTTTTTCAAAATAATATCTTAAAATGTGTAAACCTAATGGACAGAACATTCAACATTTACTTGTTTTTCCATGTTTCATGCAAAACACATCTTTCGGCATCTTACATGTAGGCCTAACCCTTGGGCTTGGATATTCAAGCCTAAGGGTGGGATTCCAATGCAAGTTTAAATGAAATGCATGTGTGTTATAATGTATGTGCATTATAAATTTAAAAAAATGTTTTCTTTATTTTTAATAAAAAAATAATGCTTGAGCACATTATAATGTGATTACATTATGGCTCAAGATTTCCAAGCCATTTGAAGCCATAATATGCTCATGTTATGTCATATTTTGCTTCAAATTATTTTTGGCCACTTTTTGATCTCCCGTCACCTACAAACTTGATCCAATAGTTTGTGAAATTGTGTTTTTCTAATTTCTTAATTTGAGGGTTGGCAGTATTTATAAATACCTTAGGAGAGCTACCATTATGTCATAAGGGGACATGTTCTCCTAGATCAACTAATGGAAATGTGTATACAAGATCAAAAACATCACTCTCTAGTCATGCATATGCTCCTAAGGATCCTCGTGCATGAGATCTAGATTCCTTTTAGTTTTCCAATTGAAGTGTGAAATATTAAGGATATGTGAATATAGCTCTTAAATTATGGATGCCCAATATAGATGCATTGACTTCCTTTAAATACAAGGACAACATTAAATTTTGCATATTTGTGTTTAGTCGACCTTTGGAGAGAATTTGTTTTGTAGGATTCTACTCAAATTTGAAATTTTAATTTTGAATTTGAAATGGTAAAGTTTGGGGGTTGAGGGTTGACCCCACGACCATGGACTTGACCTGAGACCAAACATGGGGTGGATCAAGGTGGCTAGCATAAATATGGGAATGGGGGCATAGATAAGTGTATTTAGAATGCGTGAGCATAGGGATAAGATAGGGGATAGGTGCATATGAATGTATGTAAGGGATAGGTAGGTCATATAGGACAAGCGACTCTATTTTACACAAAATTATGCCATTTATCAATATGTGAGTATATCAAGACACTCTCATTCAAATGGACATAAAACTAAATAGGAAATGGCATGGATATACAAATTTCACCATTTATATGTTGTCACATCCCCCGTGGAGGAAGACTTGCCATGCAACACAGGTGGCACAAACAATAACAAGATAAAATTTAAAAGACATTTCATCAGAAGGGGACGATACAAGGCATGGTCCGCGTAGACCAAGGAAGAGGGCCTGCAACTCCATTTACTGCGATATGGCCCTGTGGTTATGGCATTAAATGAAAGAAGGTAGAAGTTGTTGAGGAGTAGTGGATGCAGGGATGGACATCCATCAACACATAAAGGGTACAAGAATTTTGACCAAGAGGAGGAGGACACACAATGCAGACAGAGGAGAAATAAATTCACTCTGTCTCTCCCAGTGTACGCATCCACTTCCCTTTAACCAGTGTATATTCTAAGGGAAGATTATAGGCTCAAGCTTGCAAAAATAAAAATAAAACTAAAGGATATTTATATAAACAGGGTTGATGGAGGAAAATAATTAAGAGCTGATGGGAGACAAAAATGAAAGGAAGTAAGGTACACAGGACACACTTCCTACACCAACCTAATGAGGGGAGATGTATGCAAATTCTTTTTAATCCTTACAATTATAGCAATGTAAAACATATAACATAAAGTATAGCAGCAATACAACACATAAAGAGAGTGACACAAGATATATCGTGGGGAAAACCTTTTCAGGTAAAAAACCCCACACTCTAAAACATGCACAATGTATTATCGAAACAATAACAGTTTACAATACACTTGCAATGCAAGTTCTTCTAAGAGTCTTCAAATGTCATTTCTGGAGTGATTCTGATAGCATAACAATACCTGTACATCAACTATACAACTACAACTCCAAAACTATGCAATATATAGAGATACAAAGCAATATTGAGAAACATCTAGAGATAGGTGTCCATCTTGGCCACATGGCCATTTTCCCACATCAAAGTACACTTGTCCAAGTTGCAAATATCTCTCTTACATCTGTCATAACATGGCATATTTGACTTCCCAAGGATAGAGCACTCCATGCTAAAAATAGGCAATGACAGATGCTCTTACGCATCTTACAGCTGTCATAAAAATCTGCAACATGACAACACAATGTTGTAAGAGAATCCATCATACACGACTAAAAATAGCATATTCCTCTTACAACATGTCATAGCCCAACTTGGGCGCCCAAAGACACCTTTATCTCATGCAAAGATACTCTCCGACACTTGTCCCCACTTGTCATAGGAATCTCTATAATTGGCTCTTACATGTCATAGATTCTATCATATGGAATATCCTCTTCCACATACCACAAGATTCCGACACATGGCATATTAGTGCCACCTCGAATGGGATGCCCAAGGTATATGCAGGATCATGATGGGCCAAACTATACCTCTAAGTGGCAATGAAAATACAAAAAATCATACTTAATCAAGTTCATGTGAAAATTTGAATGGATTATCTATACAATTTGAAAAAGATGTAAGAATGAAATTTGTAGAGAATTGAATCTAGTTTATGGGCTACTATTTTTAAAAAAAAAAGAAAAAACTAAATTTACTTAGTGAAAAATGAACATTTCAATGAACAGCTATTAAATTTTTCAAAAAAAAATAAAAAGTGGGTGTCATTCCAAAATAAGTGGAGGACTCATGCCCGGATGTGATGCATAGTTTTTTGAAATTCTTTCCAATAAAATAATTAGTTATGATTTTTTTACTGTGACTTTTTTTAAAAACTAAAGAGTAATTTTTCAGTGAACCTAACTCAATAAAAAAAATCAGATTTCAATTTTTTTTAACCTATAGCCAGAAAAGCATAGAGTGTGATGCAGCTTTCAGATCTCAAAAAGGTGAAACGGTTTGACCATTATGGATGTTTTTCAATCAATGTGTCCATCAGGATTTCAGAGACATACTATATAGAAAATTATTAATAATTATTTAATAAAATGATAACCTAACAAATCTTATATTTTTAGAAAGCTGACAATTTATTCTATAAAGGCTTTCGTTTTATCAATTTTGCATTAAAAAAAAGTCGTCAGCACAAAGGGTGAAGTTCGAAGAAGAGAATGAAACCTGCAAAAATGTTAGAATTGAGGGAAAGTCAACTATGATAGTCCCAAGCCTACATACAAGGCAAAAGCGAAGCAAAATAGATATCCGTTATTAACGGATATTCATTTTGCTTTGGTAAAATATCATTTTCCCTTTTTTATGTTTTGCAAAACAGATATCCGTTTTACAAAATGGATATTCATTTTAGGTTGCCCAAAACGAATATCCATTTTAGGTTCCCCAAAATGGATATCCATTTTGTTTTACCTTATTCCTTTGTCTTATTTAAGTATCATTATATATATTTATTATAATATATAGATATTTATATATATTAGTTTTATATATTTATTATTATTCAAATATTTATATTTATACAATATATCTTGCTAATTAAAATAAATATATTATATAAATTAATATATTATGTTATAATTATTATAATTATATAATAATATTTAATTTGATAGTACTTATATTTATTATTTATAACTACAATGAATATAGCATTATTTTTTAGTTTGTTACTAACTATCAATAGTTTAAATTACTAACTATAGTCAATGTATTCATGTCTTCTTGTATAACCACCACTACCAACCATAAGCTTGTGGTAACACATACAACCATCTAACCAATTCTTTCAACTTGTAGTATTGTAGAACATTCTCTTAACATAACCAAGCCTCTAGATTGTACCGCATGAACTTCAACTCTGCTACAAGTGCACCTACATTATTATTTATGCTTCTACTAGCACAATTAAATATGTAGTTGTGAGTACTTCTTCAAATGACTCATGGTTAAATTTCCATAGCATCACCACATGTAGACATATCTCTATGCTATATCGCAACATCTAAAACTCACCACATCCCTACCACATTACATTTTATCATTGTTTAATAGTTTCCATATAAACTCTCTCTCTCTCTCTCTCTCTCTCTCTCTCTCTCTCTCTCTCTCTCTCTCTCTCTCTCTCTCTCTCTCTCTCTCTCTCTCTCTCTCTCTCTCTCTCTCTCTCTCTCTCTCTCTCTCTCTCTCTCTCTCTCACCTATCTAGGTCTCCTAGTTAAATCCTTTTCTTAGCTTACCTAGTTTTCCTTTTCCTTTCCAATTTCCCTAGGGGAGAGAGAGAGAGAGAGAGAGAGAGAGTCCTAGTTTTCTTGTTTTCATTTCCTTTTCCGATAAGGGAGAGGGAGAGATAGAGGGAGATATAGGGAGATAGAGGAATGATAGGGGGAGAGAGGTAAGAGATAGAGAGATAGCTAGATAGAGAGAGAGAGAGAGAGAGGAGATATATATGGAGAGATAGAGGAGATAGAGGGGAGAGATAGGAAGATAGAGAGTGAGCGAGATCTCCAGATAGATAGGGAGAAGGATTGAGAGGTAGAGGGATGATAGAGATAGGGAGATAGAGGTTTAGTGTTTAGGGGTAAGGGGTTAGGGTTTAGAGGCATTATTTAGGGTTTTGGGAGAGAGAGAGAGAGAGAGAGAGAGAGAGAGAGAGAGAGAGATTATATTATCAAATTTAAGCAAGACCATTTTATGAGGAGATGGTTGTAAGAGGAAAGTTAGGACATAATAAAAAGTTTACATGGCATGAACTCTCTTGTAAAGCTAAGCATGGACTATAAGAAGATTAAACTAGTTGGATCTATTAGGCTCACCAAATGAAAGAACCTTAAGGTTAACATTAATTAGGTAAGGTTATTTTTTAGTGTGTTTGTTTGTGTAACAATGTGTAAATTAAAGTTACTTAAGGATAGATCTAAATATACTAACATTTTAAAAACCATGAAAGCTAGGACTAACAATTAGACCTAAAAACTTGACAAACAATACAACTTGGACACATGTAGGACTTGGAAAATCGAAAAGAATAAGTATTAAATGTGGAAAACAATGAAAAAGTGGTATTACTTGCACCTATGTAGAGAAGTGGTCTTTATGAAAGATGCTTAGAATTATGCTCTATGTCTATCTCTCTATCTCTCTCCTCACTCTCTATCTCCCTATCTCTCTCCTCAGTCTCCTCTATATCTCCCTATCAATCATCTCTCTCTATAAACCCTAAACCCTAAACCTCTAAACTTGAACCCCTAACCCCTAAATAATAAACCCTAAACCCTAAATAATGTCCCTAAACCCTAACCCCTAAACCCTAAACCCCTAAACCCTAAACCTCAAACCCCTAAACCCTAAACCCAACTAACCCTAAACCTCTATCTCCTTATCTCTCCCCTTATCTCCCTATCACCTTTGTCCCTCTATCTCTCAATCTCTCTCCCTATGTCTCTGGTCATGTCCCTCACTCTCTATCTCCCTATCTCTCCCCTTGGTCTCCTCTATATTTCCCTATTGATCCTCTATCTCTCTCTAAACCCTAAAACCTAAACATTAACCCCTAACCCCAAAACCATAAACCCTAAACCCTAAATAATGCACCACTAAACCCAAGCAACCCCAAACCTCAATCTCCCTATCCCCCTATCTCTATCATCCCTCTACCTCTCAATCTCTCTCTATGTCTCTCTCTGTGTCTCTCACTCTCTATCTCCTTATCTCCTCCCCTCTATCTCCTCTATCTCTCCCAATCTCTATCAGTCCCCTCTCTCTATCTCTCTTTAAATCCTAAACCCCAAACCCCTAAACCCTAAACCACTAAACCCTAAATAATTCCCCCTAAACCCTAACCCCTAAACCCTAAACCTTAAACTTGAGCAATACTAAACTCATAAACCCTAAATAATTCCCCTAAACCCTAACCCCTAACCCTAAGAAACTCTCTCTCTCTCTCTCTCTCTCTCTCTCTCTCTCTCTCTCTCTCTCTCTCTCTCTCTCTCTCTCTCTCTCTCTCTCTCTCTCTCTCTCTCTCTCTCTCTCTCTCTCTCTCTCCACCTCTCTTCCTCGTTGTCCCTATATGTCTCCCTTATCAACCAACTAAATGGAAACAAGAAAACTAGGACATGAAAAGAGGGATGGGGATATAAATTGGTAGGATGAAATGGAAACAAGATAAAACTAAAGTTCATTAGATGGGAAGAATGATGATAGGAGAGGTGGAAAATAGTAAAATAGAGAAAAATTGGTGGATCTAGAGAGAGAGAGTCCTAGTTTTCTTGTTCATTTCCTTCATCGATAAGGGAGAGGGAGAGATAGAAGGGAGATATAGGAATGATAGGGGAAGAGAGGCAAGATATAGAGAGATAGGGAGAGATACCTAGGTAGAGAGAGATAGAGAGGATATAGATAGGGAGGGATAGAGGAGACAAAGGGGAGACATAGGGAGATAGAGAGTGAGAGAGATGTCCAAAGAGATAGGGAGATAAAGGAATGATAGGGGAGAGAGAGGCAAGACATAGGGATAGATAGATAGGTAGAGAGAGAGAGAGAGGAGATAGATTGGGAGAGATAGAGGAGACAAAGGGAGAGATAGGGAGATAGAAAGTGAGTGAGATGTCTAGAGAGATAGGGAGAGAGATTGAGAGGTAGAGAGATGATACAGAGAGGGAGATAAGGGAGAGATAGGGAGATCGAGGTTTAGAGTTTAGGGGTTATGGGTTAGGGGTTAGGGATTAGGGGCATTCTTTAGGGTTGAGGGATTTAGAGAAAGAGAGACTTCTTTTGACATGCAACTATAAACCCTGAATAATGCCCCTAAACTAAGCAACCCTAAACCTCTAAACCTTAAATAATGCCCCTAAACCCTAAACCTTAACCCCTAACCCCTAAACCATAAACCCTAAATAATGCCCCTAACCCCTAACCCCTAAACCCTAAACCTGAGAAACCCTAAACCCCTAAATCCTAAACCACAAACCCCTAAACCCTAAACACTAAACCCAAGCAACCCTAAACCTCTATCTTCCTATCTCCTTATCTTTATCATTGCTCTACCTCTCAATCTCTCTCCCTATGTCTCTGGCCATGTCCCTCACTCTCCATCTCCCTATCTCTTCCTATGTCTTTAGCCATGTACCTCACTCTCTATATCTTCCTATTGGTCCTCCCTCTCTAAACACTAAACCCTAAACCTCTAAACCTTAACCCCTAAACCCTAAACCGTAAACCCTATATAATGCCCCTAAACCTCAACCCCTAACCCCTAAACCCTAAACTCGAGAAACCCTAAATCCCTATCTCCCTATCTCTCTCTTATCTCCCTATCTCTATCATCCTCTACCTCTCAATCCTTCTCCCTATCTCTCTGGGAAACTCACTCACTCTCTATCTCCCTATCTCTCCCTTCTGTCTCCTCTATATCTCCATATCTGTCTCCTCTCTCTCTCTATCTAGCTATCTCCAAACCTGAGAAACCCTAAACCGCTAAACCTCAAAACCCTACACCCTAGATCCAAGCAACTCTAAACCTCTATTTCCCTGTCTCTCCCCTATCTCCCTACACCCTAGATAGAGAGTGAGTCTATCAAACAGTCTCGATGTGCCTTGTCTATGCTTCCACACTTTGCATACATGTCTACAGGGGCAGCTGCAATTACAACATGTGACAAAATTCCTATATCCTTTATGCTTTGATGGCTGTCCATACGTTGTTCCAAAGATCCTATTTTGGTATAGATAGGGAGGATTCTGACAAAGGTTGTGGAATTTGGCTTTACACGTGCCAATTGCATTTTCTTGAAAGTTTCATGATAAATCTGAGTGGATACTTGAAGGAATCAGGACAGTATACATCTTTTCAATTACGAGCATTGCTAGGATAGTAATGGGTTTGATCTTCATGATCGTCATGTTCATTTGTAGGCTTTGACATTTGTTATCTATTGATTGACCTTCATGCAAGTACATTTTTAGAGATCTAATGAGTTTCTTCTCCCTTTGTGTTTGCAAAGATTGGAATCAGCTAAAAGGAGCCATGGGAGATCCTGTAAATATAAAATTTGATTGCCATAGTGGAAACTTATTAAATCTTAAGTACCATGATTTACCTACGGTCACCTCAAGCAAATATTTTATGCAATCCCAACTTCTAAAGGCAATTATGAATCCTAGATTACTACCTTAACAATGATGAACGGTTAGAATAGTAGACACATTGTTATTAGAGCCTCATCAAACCTTAAAGAATATTTTCATACAAAGATCAAAGACAACCCTAGGTTGACTATCATTTATCAAAGGCATTATTGACTTGCTAGAGGATACTTATACCCTGGCATTACGAATGTGAAGTCTACAAGTAGGGAGTGTAGAAGAGAGAAAGAAGAGGACTATCATAATAAAGAGATAGTTGTGTTGGTAACCAGAAAGTAGAAATCCTAAATTAAGAAGGGAAGACAGTCCCATCAAGTCAAGCATGTCATTCCCACATAAAGACAATCCTAGCAAGGCCAATAGACCAACTATGACACAGTACACTTATGGAAAAGCATGCAATCATGAATTAGTCTTAAAGTCAAGAATGTGATAGTCATCAGCAAGAAGGCAATCACTTAACTTTAGGACTGTTATCACGGTATTAAAGTGTTCTCCCAAACCTAGTCACTTGTTCATCAAAAAATGGATATTCATGATAATCAAAACTCACTCACATATCATGTAAGGTAATAGCCATAGGATAGTGTGGACTGTAATGGGGAGCCTGGAAATCACATGTCAATTTAGTCCTAGGTACAGAAAATTGTCCTTATTAGAAAATATTATTATTTTGTATCTCAGACCAAGGGTATGTACAAAGGAATGCTGCAAGTTTACATTAGTAATGCATTCAAGTGACTTCATTGACATAATGGGATAGTGAAATGCCACGTTGCCATGTTACTATGATGGTCTAATATGAGGGTGAGATTGTTAAATGACGAGCAAAGCTTCCATTTGGGGGGATCTAGCAATTAAAAAACTAGTCATATGATTGCTAGGACAGTCATCAAGGTCCTAAGAGTATTTACTATTCATCATACCATTAAATTCACATTTTAGCACTATCAACGCATATTAGGATAGTGTTGTCCCAGCAAAACAGAGAAGGTTGTTATAAAGATCTTAGAACACTCATCTTATAAATGTACAGTTATATGCAAATGGTAGCAGTCATATGTCAAGCTTAGAATGGTCATATCAACCTAAGGACTACTTGATCTTACCCAAAAGATCTACCATAATGTCAAATTGTTGTTGTGACAACCTTAAAATCAGTCATGGCACTGAAAATAGTCATGAAGATAGCATGTTAGGACAGTCATCAATATGCCATAAAAGATTAATCATATTGCCTAGGATGATGTCCCGAACCATTATAGACTGCCATACATATCCAAATGACTATCATGAGCATTAGAGAACAATCGTCAAGCAATTTTAGGTATCAAATTCACCTAGGACAGCTCTGACAGCTAAAGAGCAGTTTTAATAGTTGGAAAGTGTTATAACAAGGGTTAGGGCATTAGGACAATTAGTGGCCATTGGGACAACAACTAGGACTGTCATTTACAAGATTTGACCTAACCTAGCCCCTCCAAGGATAGTCAACATCCAAAATTTAGAGATTTCACCTGAAAACAATCAAGTTATGTTAGTAAAGCAAAGCAAGATCCCTTAAGATCCCTAAGACCAAAAAACAACCAAACCACAATAACCTCTCTTGGTTTTGGTCAACTTCAATCCGTTTGACAGTGCCGAAATCAAATGCATTCTTGCAAAATGCTTCAGTTTCATGCAGTGGAAAGGTGATAGGTGAAAAGGGACACTTGTTCTCTGTGAGCCTTGGACATAGACAAGTGTACCCACACTTGTCTACATGCATATGATCCCTCTCTCCTTTGTAATAAAAAACCCCATAAAATAGACCTCTAATGGTTCCCAATTACCAGAAACGAGAAATGAAAACGACAACTGCAATGTGACAAGAAACGAAATATTTACAGGTTGCGTTTAAGAAACATATATATATATATATCACTTAATTTTTAAAAAACAAAAATCATTAAAAAAAATTATGTATTTTAACTGAACAATTATAATATCTAATAAATGAAACTATCTCTAAAAACAATCTTAACTAACTAAACCACCAGATTTATGCATAAAACTTTAAGTTGTTTTAAAAAATCAAATTACTTAAGTAAGCGCAAAGCAAAAACAGAAGCGGAAGGCAGGATTTATGTTTAAGGAAAACGAAAAAAAAGGCATACTTTGGAAACGGGTAGGCTATGTTTTGACTTTTATATCCCTATTGCTATTGTACTATAATTGTTAAATGTGATTGTAACTCCATAAAAACTACACTTGAATTCTTCATAAATATATGTCTGTTGTGTTTTGATTTTTATATACCTGTAGCTATTGTAACTATGACTCCATAAAAACTACCTACACTTCAACTCTTCATAAATATATGTAGACTGTGTTCTACCATTGTACTATGTTTGTAGAATGTCTGACATACATACAGTTATATAAGGGAGAGGGCCCAATAGTGGTGCGAGTACCAATAGTTGTTATAGTACATGTACATTGACAGCCCAATATTTTTGAAGTATGGAACTAGTAGTTGTAAGAGAGGACCCAATAGTTGAACAAAATATGCCCATTACATTCAAAAAACAACAAATCATATGATGTCACATTGACAAACCAAAAAACATGACTTAATGCACCGCTATTGGTCTAACTTTTTTTAGAGGCCTATTATGACCCCTCCAAAGAAACGTGTCGTCCACGTGGCAAATCGATGTCCAGCGTGTTAAAATGAAATATTTAGATTGTCCACATCACCGTCTACATGGAAAAGACAAAAAAAAATTATTTGGATGACATGGCACGCCAGGGAGTGGGGGAAAGTTAGGGTGACCCACTATGGGTCCCTCTCCCCTAGCAACCCTATGGGGTAATAAATATATGTGACTATGCTGAATGGCTCTAATATTATTAATGAAAGATTCCCGAGTCCCACTCATCTTTTGTCGTTGATTGCATCTACTGTTGAGCTACCGTAGCGTAGTGAAAGCGCTACAGTTGGTCAATACAATTTCTGTTTACACGGAAGCCGAGACAACGTTTGTTAGATGTGACTGTGACTCCATGCTGAAGAACTCTTTATAAATACGGTGCAGTTACATGCTGAAAGCATAATTCTCAAGCCTATCAAGTTCAGGTACGTTGCCTTGTCTCGTTAGCTATTAGTGTGTGTACAATACATATTACAAAATCCAACTTCCTGTACTGTGTCGATTCCCTTCTTACACAGCTACTGCTAACAACAGAGTTGTGTAAGACCTAGATTTTAACTACTTGGAATTTCCATTTTCAATACCAAAGCCACATGAGATTTGCTCTACCAAAACAAAGAAAACCTGTGAGGTTGAAGGACCATTCTTTTTTGGGGGGGTTGTTTTATCTTTATGACTCATTTCATTTGTGCACGTAGGATAGAAAAATGGGTGGTGGCCAGATAAATTAACACCTTTGTGGCATTAAAAGTACCTGGTTGGTCTAAATGCAGTAAATCCCCTCGTAATTTCAACTGAAGTGTTCTACAATAAAAGATTTTGTATGAAAAGAGCTAGCTAACAGTGTAAACTGATCATGTCCTCTTTTATTTGTTTTAGTTTAGTAACAGCGTGGCAGGTTATTAACAACACTGTTGTTTCATCCATCAAAACTTGTTCTTGTGTTTGAAATTTTGTTCCGGCCATGAAAAGGAGCATGTACATATATTCTTCATAAGTTTTATGACCTTATTTTTGTATTTTCTTCTAAAATAAACGTATTATATTCACAGCTAGAAAACCGTATACTTTTATGACATTTTAGGTCTTTACATAACGTATAGAGTAGATTGATCAATGGAATTATTATTTATAAATAAATTTATATCAAATTGATCAATTTAATTTATCATATTAATTTATGATTCAAACCAATGACATATCCCTTAGAAAGATAACATTTTAGAAAATCGCCTATAGATAAATGTGCAGCAATTTTATTTTATTAAATAAAGATCACAATGTATTTATTATTTAAACTCTTTATTTAGATAGAGTTCCTAATATTTAAAATCTTATAAACAAATGTTCTAAAATCAAATATTATATATTTCAACTTTGGAAAAATCATACTTATCTACACAAATACATATAATACAAAATGGTGAAATTTGTACTTGGTGATGCCATAGGTAGTAATATGTATATTGTGGGCTTAAAGATACATTGCAAAAACTCTAGAGTATAGAAATTCTCTGAACAACCATGGAATGTGAGTATAATTACTTTGTGAGTTATGAATTTTGATTCTTGTGTGTTTTTATTTCTATATATTAGATCATAGAAGTAGTGATTGATCATTAATCACCCATGAATTAATACATAATACTAAGTATATTTTCTTTGCTTTCTTACTTGTGATAGGTATCTATCATGGCTGAAGAGATAAAAAAATTTAGGCATTTCAACATCCTCCAACTTAGGAGTGGAAGATGTTTGCATGACTAATGCCAACACTCGTCGACGTGGAAATCATCATCCTAACTTGTGGGGTGATGATTTCATACAATCTCTTAGTTCTCCATATGGGGTATGAAAGACTAGTATATTTATATTTATACAAATATATTTGTATTATATTTCTTATAGTAATGGAAACTAATGCAAAAAATCATGGTTTGTTTTGTAACCAGGATTCCTTATACCATGAACATAGGGAAATATTAATTAATGAGATTCATAATATCTTTTCCAATGATGAAGAAGAATTCACTTTACTTCAAAGGCTTTGGTTTGTTGATGTTGTACAATGCTTGGGAATAGATAGGTATTTCCAAGGGCAAATCAAAATGGCACTTGACTATGCTTACAAGTATGTATATTTTATAAATTAAAAGCGTTAATGTACATACTTGTGAATCTACTTCAAATACTAGATCTATACAAGTGTATGAAATATTGTGTAGTGGTAAGTTTTAACATGTTGTCTTATCTAATGATGCTATCATTAATAGGTATTGGAGTCAAAATATTCTTGGTGATCTCAACGTAATAGCTTTAGGATTTCAAATGCTACGATTGAATAGATATGATGTTTCCTCAGGTGATGAATTTTTGAATGTTTTTTCGATTACCTTTCTAGACTTAAGTTTTGCAAATCACTAGAATATATTCAATTTGTGAGCAGATGTATTTCAAAAATTCAAAGGTGAGGAAGGAAAATTCTTTGGATTTGGACCTACTGAAGAACATACAAAATTAGTGAGTATGTTGAATTTATACAAAGCTTCAGAGATAGATTTTCCAGGAGAAATAATCTTGAAAGAGGCTAAAGTTTTCACGTCAACATATTTGCAAGAGGATATCAAGGAACATAGGGAGAAAAAAGGAAATAAAAACCCACTTCTAATGGAGGCAAGTACTTTTCCATTCAATAGACTAATATTTATGCTATTTTTGAAAAAAATTTAAAAATTGGAAGGAGATCTACCGTTTGAATTGTTTATTAATTTTAAAGCTATAACTAGTTAGCATTTGAAAAACAATCCACCTACCATATTTTTTTCTAAAAGTTTGAAATTTACTAAGATTTAAGTATAGCATTTAATAATTTTTATTTATGAATACTATATTTCTAATAATAAGATATTTCCAACAGATTGAGTACATTTTGAAATATCCTTGGAGATGTAGGGTTCCGAGATGGGAGACCTGGAACTTTATTCAAATATTCATGCAACAAAATCATGATTGGCTTGTCAATGACATTTATAAGTAATATTTAAAGTTTGTGTGTTATCATTTGTATTTCATTCTTTTCTTCGAAATTAAAAGTTAATACAATTTTTTTAAAAAGTTAATACAAATTTAACCTTTTAATATCATAGTATTATTTGTAAATAATAGAAAAAATTAATGTTGATAATCCATGTATGTAATTTCTTTCAGGATACCAAATGCCTATAGACAAAAGTTGTTGGAACTAGCAATATTGGACTTCAATATTTTACAAGCTCAACATCAACATGAATTGAAACTAGTCTCCACATAAGTCTAAGTTAAAGTAGACACATAAACTAATGTTCCCTTGACTATTAAGTACAGTTAACAAAGAAAGTTTTTTTATTTTTTATTGAAGAGGTTATTCCAATAATAAAATTTTATATAGCACATGTTCAATGATAGAAAGCGAACATTATTTTGGCTTAAGGTTAAGAAAAATGTGTGTCAATATTGATTGATTTTTTATACAACAAAATATAATTCATGTGAAAATTGATTTTAATCACAAGACAATGAAATTTTTTCATGATAGATGGTGGAAGAATTCCAGTGTAATTCATTTTGATTTCTTTCGACATCGCCATGTGGAATTTTATTTCTGGTGGGCTTGCTCATTATTTGAACCTGAGTTCGGTGCAAGTAGAATTGGATTTACGAAGCTGACTACAAGTCTTTCCCTCATTGATGATATTTATGACACATATGGAACCATTGATGAATTGAAACCCTTCACCACATCGTTAATAAGGTAATGAATTAGATAGTAATCCTAGATTTTATTAATTGTTGATTATTTTTCTAACATGTGCATTCATTTGTATCACAGATGGGATATTTCCTTCACAAATAATCTTCCAAACTACATGAAAACTTCTTTTGAATTTACATACCAAATACACAAGGAAATTGCAAGTGAAGCTGAAATGAAACATGGCTCCTTTGTTCACAAATACATTGAAAATTGTGTAAGTTGCGTTCTATTGATGATGTCACTAAGATTTTATTAAAACCTATTATATATAAATATTAATTCTTATTTTATTATATATTCTAATCACACATTTATCATTTAGTTATTTTCTTTTTACTAAATAGTATGATTTGAGCACACCATTAAGTACAAATTAAAAAGAATAATTTATAGTGATTTTATATAATTTTATTATAAATTAAAAATTATTTAATTATCATTGTTTATAAAAGTATATATTATACATTTGACATTGTTTTAATGCCTTTTACAAAGTTTTAGCATTAAAAATTATTTTCATATTATAGAATGGATTGGTAACTATGCTTTACACCAAATTGATTTCTAGACCTAACAAGTTGTATGACCAAAGAAAAGGTAGATATTCTTCATTAATTTTTAATAATATGATCATTATAGTATATTAATATTTAAGATGAATTTCATAAACATTTATGACAAACATGTTTTACTTATCAAATTAGATTACAAACTTGACTTAGTGTAGTCCAGCAACATGGTTTGAACATATTTATTACTAATTTTTAAAGAAAAATAATTAGTAGATCAAATCTTTTTCATTTATAAAAAAAAAATTAGTTCTCTAAACAAATTATCAATAAGAAATATTTATTTCCACAAGTTAATAATTAGATAATACTTATGTAGTATTAAATTATTACATCATTTTATTTTTAACATTCCAAACTAATATTTGTTTGTTTCTTTTCAGTGGAAGAGTTATATTTCATCTTATTTTCAAGAAGCAGAATGGATAGCTTCTAATTATATACCAAATTTTGACCAATATATAACAAATGGAACAATAAGTTGTGGCATGCGGGTTATATTAATTTATTCACTTCTATTGATGAATATTCCGCTATCAGATAAGATTTTGGAGGAACTTGATTTTCCATCATCAAAGTTCCAAGATCTTATGGCATTGACTACTCGATTGGTTGATGATACCAAAGATTTTGAGGTAGATGACATTAAAGTTAAATATTAATGCAACAACTACATTCGGGATTTAAAAAAATATTAAAATAAAGTGTAAATGCATATACTATTATCTCTTTGATAATTTTGAAGGAAGAGGAATCTCGTGGAGAAATAGCTTCAAGCATAAAGTGTTACACGAAAGACAATTGTGGTTCTACAAAGGAAGATGCTTTAAATTATCTCACAACTCGCATTGATAGTTGTGTACAAGAGTTAAATAAGGAGTTTCTTATGCCTTCAGATATACCAACTTGTAGTAAGAATGTATACTTCAATGCTGGCATGAGAGGTATATTATTTTTATTTAACGATACTGATGGTTTAACACATTCTCATCACAAAGAGATACATGATGCAATAATGAAACTTCTAATGGAACCAATAATGACATAGATGGAAACTTAGATTTTTAAGTAAATATAATGTCATAGCCTTAAAAGTGCTACTTCAAACACTCATAATAATTTAGACCATGTCCCGATGTAATTTGGACATGGTGATTGTCTTAGCTATTATTCATAGATTATGAATTATGTAATTTTTAATGTTTGTTAACACATTGTAATTAATGTTCTTATGATTAGATGGCTAAATACATAAAATGTGATTTTTTATTAATGATGTATTGTGTGGGTTTTGATGTGTTTATTCTTGCTATTGATCTATTTTTAGTTACTTAAGAGAGAAGGAAATTAATGATGTATTGTGTGGGTTTTGATGTGTTTATTGTTACTATTGATATTTTTAGGTACTGAAGAGGGAAGGAAAAAATAAACAAGGAGAGTGAATTGAATAAGCACATAGTCTTGGTTTGCATAATAATAATGTTGAATGTGATTGTGAAATGTGTTTGAATTTAATTTGATTTTGGTTATTTGTCTTGTGTGGTTATGATTATGTATGGTTAAATAGATTAAATGGGAAATTAATTATCATATGATTATTAATGACGTATTTTGTGGGTGTTATGTTTTTTTGTAAGTGTAGCTACTATTTTTAGGCACCTAAGAGTGAAGGAAGAAAAGTAGACAAGGAGAGTGAGTTGAAGAAGCACTCAATCTTGGTTGACATAATAATCATGTTCAATGCAAATGTGAAATGTGTTTGAATATAATTTGATTGTCGGTATATGTCTTGTATGGTCATGGTGTTATGCATTGTTTTATGTATGGAAATAGAAACAAAGAAAATGGAAGGAACAAATGAGAAGGAAAAATATGAAAAATCAAGAAGGTTCCCATTCATATACACACAAGTTGTAGTAGTAACATCGTAAAAAGCAAGGTATATGAAGAAATAAAGGATGGGGATAAGAAGAAATAATAGTTTATAATTGGTTTACATGGGGAGATTTTGAAGTGGTAGATGGTGATGACAAGAGCTTGGAGAAAATGTGAAAATAATGTTTAAGGAGAAATACAATAGTTTCTATCAAAGTTGGAGATTTGTTATTATTTTATATGAAATTGATTGATGTTTGTACATAGGATTTAGAGTGCAATTAATTTCAATTAAGAAGGAAATTAAAAAATAGGTAAATTAATTCATGGTTTATATACTAGAATTATATAGAATTTCCATTTTCTTAGAATGGATTTGTTGGCATAGAGAAGTAAAAAATAAAAATTTAGTTAGTGAAGTCAATCAGAATTTTACATACACAGAGTGAAATGAATGTAGACTAAATCTTTATTATTATATTGAAATATGTTTAAACAAAATGGGTTTGAATATTTTAGAATCTATTTGTGAGATTTAGTTAGAAGAGGAAAATTAGAAGCTCATGGAAAGCACAAGTATATGAAATCTTTAAATATAGTTTTATTCATTGATAAGTATGATTTGGAAAATATGTATGAGGTTATTTTGTTTGTTCATACTTGAAATGGTAGTCTGTTAATAGATATAAAATAATGATATTTAAGATTCGTATATTTGTTTATTTATTGTAGTTATTCTCATTTATATATGTAATTTCACTTTCGATTATTACATGTACTACCTATCATTTTGAGTAGTTTACACTTCATAAATTGTATAATTGAATAACAATTAACTAGAGTGTATATCCCTTTTGCGTCCATGGCATCCTTCTAGATGTGAACACCATTCCATTTTAGAAATATGAGAAGTGAGTAAATTAACTCTAACAGAAAATTTGGGTCTAGTTAAACTATGATAGCCTAATTAAGTTGTGATTAATTTATCAAAGGGTTTAAGTGATAATCTTGTACACAATGTTTTTAAGTAGTTTGATTTTTAATGGCTCATTTGGGGTGTTACACACCTTCCCTTTGATCTTTGAAGACAAACCAAAAATGTATCTATTTACCTTTTGTCTTCTAATCCTAGATATAGCCAACATATCTTACAAGACTAAGAAATTTGGAATTATATCATACCACTATTGTCATACCCACTTTTGTCGTGTGGCCATGACACAAAAGACAACATGTCATGTCCACATTTGCCATGTGGTCATGACATGGACAACCAAAAGCTTTTCCACCTGTCCCTTTAAAACCTCATCGTACAAGGGCAGGGAAGGTAAACAAGGTGCGGGATATGATATCCACGACACCTTATCAGGTGAATCAAACCAAGGAAAAACTAAAGTCCTACGTCGAAACATACACCCATATAGAAAGGAGTAAAGGAAATGTTCTTTCATCTAAAACTAAGACAAACCATTCAAAGGAGAAGAGCACCAGACTCATAAATCGCATGAACAGAATGAACACCCAGGGTTCATGGTGAGCAGAAATAAGACCCCTAGTAACCATACCAATATAGGTTCTACTCATAAAGGAGGGGTGAGAGAATAGTAAAGGTCCCCCAATTATTTGCCATAGTATTTATGATAATATCATATTGTAGTACTTATGATAATACTTGATGGGTCGAATGGCATAAAGACTCTCAATATTCTATGTTATTTCAAATATGAACCAGTAATGATGTGTATTATAATCCAACTCAGTTTGGGACAGCAATACCTTTTATATTTTGAATTTGGGTTTTGAAGAAAATGTACATATCACTTCTATCAAATTCGTATACTTATAGTTTGCCTCAAATTTTCTAAGAGTAGGAATCAACTTAGATGTTTAAATCATAAGTGACTTCAAGGCCACAACTAGGGATCAAGAATTGCAATCGTTCACTGATAAGAATACATGCAGAAGAATCTTATTCATGCATTCATGGAAATATAAAAGTAAATAATCTAATCCAAGAGAGATAAAACACATATTTAATTTCACTAAAATCCCATTTAGGAAAGGATTGAAAACCTTTTCTATCTCATTGTCAATTATCTTATCTAGATCCATTCAAGCATTGTAAAGGTATTGTCTAATAAAGAGATCTATTTTCTATATATATACATATCATAGGATTCACATAATTTTATAACAAATGAACGCATATAAATTACAAAAATAAAATAGCCTAACATCTCTACTAATCAATCTATCCATTCCTATGAGCTTAACACAATCTCCAATTGGTAAAAAAAACTATCCTACACAGATCTTTGCTAATGAAATAAACACATTTCCATGAGTTTTATTACAACTTAAAAAAATCAAGGTAAGCATAAATTTCACTATGTTTTCATGTTTATACAATAAGATAAAGAAAGGTATTTATACCATCATAAAGGGGCTTGGGATAACATAAGTATTCATGGACACTCACATCCTACTAGGCCAAACTTGCTTAAACACCTTCTATTTTTAGGTTTAGTTATCATCTCTATTGAGGACAAAGGAATCTATAGATTCACCATCTTGCAACATCCACCTAGAATCTCACTACAACTTAACTCATCTATTATTATGCTATTGACATAAGATAATATTAAGAGTCTTCATTAGACTGATTGCAAGGTTAACATTTAGTAATTGAAAATTATGGACTATCTCATTCATAAGTTTATAGTTTCTTTCTATAGAGGTGTAAGCTCTTGCAAGTACAACTTTGGGGTGTTCTAGCTTAGAAAAATTACCTTTAAACAAATTATGCTAGCATATAGTCATTACTTTGGAGCAAGGTCATTCTTGGATTTTACTAACACTAATCTACTAGCCATGATATAAACTACTACTTATAAAAATGGAATAAATTCTTTATGCAAACAAGATAAAATCTTATTCAAATGTGTTTAAACTTATTGTCTATCTATTTAATCATAAAAGAACACAACATAGATAATTGAGAAGATACCAATAAATTGGTGTTTAAAAAACATAAGTAACAAATATTATTATTTTTCTATCTTTGCTTATCCACAATGTTGCTCATATAATCCTTAGTTAAGTTCTACAAATATCATCAATGATAAGACTTAACTCAAGCAAAACAGAAGTCGATGGTAGAAATAAAACTCCATGGGTTCGATCTTGTTGCCGAAATATAGGAAATTTTAATGGTGCCAAAACCAAAAATGGGAGGGGGAGATTAAATGTCTATTAAGACATCCATTCTTGTTAGAAGAGGGTGAGGATTCGCTGCAGATCAAGACACCATAATTTGGCTAGTTTTATCTTAATGCCCATATGTATATGGAAGATTCTATTTAAAAAGGAATAAGGCAAACTAAATGCCATAAATCTAGCAAGCATAACATTCTAAAATAAGCACCATTAATTTAGTAGATTACTCTTCTTAACCTGTGCCACATATAATGAAAATACTCTCATATTTAGAGTGCTAAGTTTTGGTAGGTAATGTCGATGCATAAACTCTTATTTCTAAAAAAACATATATGATATACAGAAATCAACAATTCATAAGTTACAAATCTTAATGGAAGAGGAGATTATTATCAAGAAGAATAGTTACAGGCAAGAATATCTGGTATAATAGTCATGCACATGAATTGTTTGACATAATGCCTCAAGGAAATGCGAACTCATGGACAACAATGATAGCAAGATCTGCACATAATGGATATGTTTTTTTTTAAATAAAACTTTAGTAACTCTCAAGCAAATGCTTCTAGCTGGTATAAGGCTATACCCCACAACCTTTGACAACATCCTTGTTGCCTATGCCGAAAGGTAGCGTAGGGATGGCACACTAACTATTTAAACAGAATACCTCTAAGAGATGCGCTCTCATGGAATGCAATGATCTCAGGATAAGTACAAAATGGATTTGTGGAACAAACTTAAGGATCTTGCAAAATAAAGCAATTGGTAGGTGAGAGCTAGACACACAGCCTTTGCCAGTAGCTCGTGACCTGCGCTATGGTAGGGCACCC
Source organism: Cunninghamia lanceolata (assembly GCA_027924645.1). NCBI lineage: Eukaryota > Viridiplantae > Streptophyta > Pinopsida > Cupressales > Cupressaceae > Cunninghamia > Cunninghamia lanceolata. The sequence goes on along the minus strand of BSBN01000737.1, from coordinate 47,612 downwards.
CCAAGAAGAGTCATCTCATGGATGAATGATAGTAGGATCTTTCAAGCAATGCAACTGGAAGATGTAAATCCACGTTCCACAACCGTAGCCAACATCCTCACTGCCCGTGCCAAAATGGGGTGTTGGAACAGGGTGTTGACATTCCTTCTGAATCAGCATTAGGGTTTGCCACTTCTAATGCACAGACAGATTCAGGCCAACTGAATACAGGAGGTTGCGTGAGCTCCTCCCCTTCACTTCTGGTTCTACCGCACCAAGGGGGGTATCCCTATAACTTAAGATGTAACCTTGACTGGCTCAAAGATAGAAAGATCTGACTTGACAACAGCAGGCAGAATGCTCTCATGTATGGACCAAGATCTGTATGATAGATCACAAGGCTGGCAACATTCTTGGAAATAATTTCTGGTTGGGTATGAGAGCATGCAGGGGGTTCCTAATCCTACTCCTACAACTAACAGGTGGAAGTATGAAGTGTTTTAGTTTGAATTTGGATGCAAAGCTGGACATGGTGTATAACACAAGAACACAGCATGACTGGTGCCTATCCAGGGCTTGGAGTCAGTAGACATACACCTGTGAATGATCAGCATAAATAGCTAAAACTGGATTTCAGGGGGATACACATGATATCTGCCTTACAGATATCTCCCAATATAGAGTGTTGAGCTATCTCTACTTATGGCATCCCTACTGCAGTATACCCTTCCCAATGTTCAACCTGAAAACAGTTTAATCTGCCCCTTGAGCAGAGGTTAAAAGATCAGACATTCAACATAGGAATTCTATGCTCTAGAATCTAAACATAAGCAAACATCCAGATCCAGAAGAAGGATACATGCAATACTGGAGACAGAATTAACACAACACATGCTAAGGTAGCATTACTCATATAAGATCAACCATGAAACCAGTGGATTCATGCCAAGTCCTACAACAGGAGATACATAAACTCACAAGAAAAACTGTACAGAGCAACCAGATCAGCTGGTTTTGGATTACAGAGCCAAAAATCTACAACTTTCAACAACCTCAAAAGAATAACACCATCTGCATTATATAGCAGGAGGGCATCTTCAGCATCAACTACCAGGTTGACCAAAATTCCCGCCAGATATACAGTACCATAGAAATGGCGCTCAAACTTGAATGCAGCAGGTAGGGGAGGAGACAGGAAGATTTTTCGAGCCTTGCGCCGCCGCCTAGGGATTCAGATCTTCAATCAGGTACAACATTCGTCCACGCCATCGCCCATACCTCTGCAACAATCGCCATTAATGGCGCACCAACCCGCGGCCTCGGGAAGAACATCAAATAGACAGTCGCAACCGCTTCCCGCCGAGATTCATCATCATGATGTTTGAAAATGCAGGATAACATTATCCCACATGCACTCCGCAGCAACCTCCTTTGCACTTTATATACTAGGTCATGAGCATATATCATGTCGGCGCTTTTGCTCCTGACGACACTAGTATAGACTTCATCATCATCATCCTCCAGCAGCATGATATCCTGTTGTTCGAAATATCACCCTGACGTCATCATGATATTTGAAACATAACCTTCATGATAATCGGCACAACCTGATCCTTCGGAGGAACATCCTCCTGCTGAGCTTATAACAAAAGTCTGGCCGATGAACATCCTGATGACGTCATCATCATATCCTGCTGACGTCATCATCATATCTGCCTACTGCGCACCTCCTCATATCCGGATGACGTCATCATCATGTTTGCAAATATCAGGAGGTCTCTTCAAGATGATCAGTGTTAGAAATATGACCCCCGCGGGACCTTGATGACGACATCATCATATTAACATCATCATGATATTCGGAAGACAACCGGATATTTGGAAATATCCTCCTGATGTTCAAATATTAGGTTGCACTGTAGCTCCTCTATAAGATCGGGGCGATAACTGAATATGATGATGCTACTTGAAAAGATCACCCCCAATAGATAACACGCGAAACTAGCAGGCGGACATCTCCTTGATATTAGCATCATCATGATGCTCGAGCAAACATATATCCGGGTGATATGAAAATATCACCCCTTCCTTCGGAATATCATGATGCAGTTAGGCAAAAAGAAAAATATCACCCTGATATACGGATGACGTCAGCATCATCAGGATGAGAAACAAAGAACAAGAAGTGATACAACATCATCAGGATGATATTGACCAAGATCATCCTGACGTTCCAAAATATGATGACCCTAGTGAATATCGGGTCGTACTTGAAACTCTTCAACATCATCATCAGGATGATCATAACCAAGATCACCCGATGATAGAAATATCACCCCGGCGAAATATCATGAAGGCAGAAAATATGATGACCTCCACAAGCAGCAGGATGACAACTGAAAAGATGATGATGATGACGACCCTTAGGATAAAACAAGTTAGGTCGAGCAACTCAAAGAATAAGCAACATCATCATCATGCTCGCGCAAGGTGATAAATGGAAGATCACCGGAGACTTTGAAACATCACCCTCGCAAGCAGATAAGGGCGCACTGTAGCTCGTCAGCATTATCAGGATAATACCCGAACATCACCCGACAGCGAAATATGATGATGACGATGAGAAACCGGTCGACAAAGAACATGATGATGCTGACCCTCATGGAAACAAACATGATGATGATGACCTCCTCCTCAAGAAAATATGATGATGCAGCTGAAAAATACTGAGGAGGTCCGTTACTTAGAGCATTTTTTGGATACTTAGGGAGAGTGCCTGAATGAAAATTTTTCAAAAAACTACCAGTCAATTCAGGCGTCAACAGTGGCTCTGTCTGGGGACGTGCAGGTGAAAGACTGCAGCGAGAACCCCAGATCTCTGGGATGCAGACCAGTGCCTTATCCATTGGGCACAGAGTCAAATACTGCACTGACCTGCATCACCAAACACACTTGATGGCCTAAGGCCACCAAGAAAAGAAAAACATGTATCTTCCCTTGTCAAATATCTTGTTTTCATCTGCATGCACTGGGTCAAGCTTGGAGATACTACAAAGATCCACCCACAAACAAATCTTGTCATCTGCACATTCAACCCTCTGATTTGGCTTGTCATTATCACCCCTGTGCAGATAACCTTCAGCATCATGTGCCATGTGGGTGTAGAATATATCAGGCAATGCATGCTCAAATGGTATGTAACACTTATCATCATCTGCATCAGCAGTATGCATTGTAAAATGATCTCCTAGTTGGACTGCAAATAGGAAACACTCAGAGTCCACCACACAACTAGGAAGATCAGGGCTCATTGTGTTATATGCTGGCATATCAAAAGAAAAGCTTTCAAAATCACAATTGTGCACATCATGTACACAACCATCTGGTACACCAGGCTGGAAAAGATCAGGCTCTGACACCTCTTTACAATCAGGCACATTTTTACAATCACTTACCTGATGTATGTTGTTTCCTCTTTCATCAGGATGAGAAACAGAATCCAAGCCAAAAATAGTGTCTAGATCTTCACCACACTCAGACAGATCCTCATCACCACATGTGTCATAAATGGGTGGCCCAGGTACATCAGCTTCATCATAGTATGCCATTTGTTCATGGGCAGCAGAGCATACCTCTTCATCACCAATGGATTCATTCTGTGGAGGAGTATCAGCCTGTGTATCATAAGCAAAACAGCCATCAAATGAAAAATAGTCATGCTCTGAACTAGCACTTATTTCAATTTCTGACTGCTCTTCATGATCTCCATGTGTTTGAAAGATAGGCAATGGGTCACACATAGGACTGCTTCTCTGTTTGCTTATATCTTCTCTGTCTTGAGTACAATACTCACAATTTTCTCCACAGGTCCATTCTAAAAATTGCTCATTGCTGTCCACAACCTCATTATTGTTTTCATGGTCAGCTGCCTCATCATTGCAATGGGAATCCTCATTAGTCCTTTCACTGGCATCCTCAACTGGTGAACAATCCAGTTGAGCAGTATTGTTAGCATTGTGTTCAAATACAGCAATCTCAACCTCTATGCTTTTATTTTCATTTTTATCTGCACATGATGCCATAATCATTTGGTCATTTGCAGCCTCATAACCATTTCTCACACCAAGGCCTGGGGACAGGGGTTTCAGCAGGTACACATTTCTCATTTCTTCTACATTCTCAATGAACCTGTATGCCATCTGCATACTTGTCACCTTGAAATCCCTCAGTAATGCACTAGAGCCCTCCTCAAAAGCTTCAAAGAATATGCCAACACAGGCTGAAATATCAGGTCTGAAACTTTCAGGGACATGTGAAAGGGCTACTGCAAACCTATGACTGAAATCAACACATGGCTCTTCATCTTGTTTTCTGATTCTCATCAATTCTGCAACAAGATCAGCCGGTTCTTTTGCAAATTCTTCTTTGAAACAGTCAGCAAGTTCATCCCAACAGGCAAAGGATCTCTTTGGAAAGCTCAAATACCAGTCTTTTGCTTTTGCATCAAAGGACCTAATAAGAAACCTCATCCACATATCCTCATCTCTGAATGAATATTTTCCCATAAAACTTTGAAAATTTTGGATATGTGCATTCCCATCACATACATTGTGACCACTAAATCTAGGCATCTGACAGTATATCCTAGCAGGCATAGTTTCTACTTTATAATCCACCCATGACAAATCCAGTTGGTCATACAAAGGATCAAAAGGGCTGACAGGAGGTTTAGCTTTTTGACTGGCAGACACAACAGGGTTATTACTTCTTAACTTGGCCTGCTCAGCCTCTAAGAGTATCAACCTATTTCTTATCTCTTCAATCCCTTTATCCAACATTTTACCACTGAGTGTGGGATAACTCATACTTGGATTCACAAAAATCTTACTCTTAGACATTGTTTGTCTGTCTAAGACCTAAGGCTTCCCCTGGCATCTAAACTATGCAGTAAAACAGCAAATAAAGGGGAAGGAAGGAGGTACCTTTTCTCATACAGATGCAGAAAAATGTACATCTTTCAACCAATAACATACATCTATCTTTCATGTGCATTTGGATCTTTGTTGCAGAGTCGCCACCTCTCCAGAGAGGACAAAATTTTCAATAGCTGAAAGCTACTTTTCCAGGTTCATTCCACCAGCAGAGCATCATTTTGTTAGTGACTCAGATGGGTCACAGATATGTCACTTTTTCATCAATTTTCTCCCCAGCGGAGTCGCCATTTTGTTGACATTCCTTCTGAATCAGCATTAGGGTTTGCCACTTCTAATGCACAGGCAGATTCAGGCCAACTGAATACAGGAGGTTGCGTGAGCTCCTCCCCTTCACTTCTGGTTCTGCCGCACCAAGGGGGGTATCCCTATAACTTAAGATGTAACCTTGACTGGCTCAAAGATAGAAAGATCTGACTTGACAACAGCAGGCAGAATGCTCTCATGTATGGACCAAGATCTGTATGATAGATCACAAGGCTGGCAACATTCTTGGAAATAATTTCTGGTTGGGTATGAGAGCATGCAGGGGGTTCCTAATCCTACTCCTACAACTAACAGGTGGAAGTATGAAGTGTTTTAGTTTGAATTTGGATGCAAAGCTGGACATGGTGTATAACACAAGAACACAGCATGACTGGTGCCTATCCAGGGCTTGGAGTCAGTAGACATACAACTGTGAATGATCAGCATAAATAGCTAAAACTGGATTTCAGGGGGATACACATGATATCTGCCTTACAGATATCTCCCAATATAGAGTGTTGAGCTATCTCTACTTATGGCATCCCTACTGCAGTATACCCTTCCCAATGTTCAACCTGAAAACAGTTTAATCTGCCCCTTGAGCAGAGGTTAAAAGATCAGACATTCAACATAGGAATTCTATGCTCTAGAATCTAAACATAAGCAAACATCCAGATCCAGAAGAAGGATACATGCAATACTGGAGACAGAATTAACACAACACATGCTAAGGTAGCATTACTCATATAAGATCAACCATGAAACCAGTGGATTCATGCCAAGTCCTACAACAGGAGATACATAAACTCACAAGAAAAACTGTACAGAGCAACCAGATCAGCTGGTTTTGGATTACAGAGCCAAAAATCTACAACTTTCAACAACCTCAAAAGAATAACACCATCTGCATTATATAGCAGGAGGGCGTCTTCAGCATCAACTACCAGGTTGACCAAAATTCCCGCCAGATATACAGTACCATAGAAATGGCGCTCAAACTTGAATGCAGCAGGTAGGGGAGGAGACAGGAAGATTTTTCGAGCCTTGCGCCGCCGCCTAGGGATTCAGATCTTCAATCAGGTACAACATTCGTCCACGCCATCGCCCATACCTCTGCAACAATCGCCATTAATGGCGCACCAACCCGCGGCCTCGGGAAGAACATCAAATAGACAGTCGCAACCGCTTCCCGCCGAGATTCATCATCATGATGTTTGAAAATGCAGGATAACATTATCCCACATGCACCCCGCAGCAACCTCCTTTGCACTTTATATACTAGGTCATGAGCATATATCATGTCGGCGCTTTTGCTCCTGACGACACTAGTATAGACTTCATCATCATCATCCTCCAGCAGCATGATATCCTGTTGTTCGAAATATCACCCTGACGTCATCATGATATTTGAAACATAACCTTCATGATAATCGGCACAACCTGATCCTTCGGAGGAACATCCTCCTGCTGAGCTTATAACAAAAGTCTGGCCGATGAACATCCTGATGACGTCATCATCATATCCTGCTGACGTCATCATCATATCTGCCTACTGCGCACCTCCTCATATCCGGATGACGTCATCATCATGTTTGCAAATATCAGGAGGTCTCTTCAAGATGATCAGTGTTAGAAATATGACCCCCGCGGGACCTTGATGACGACATCATCATATTAACATCATCATGATATTCGGAAGACAACCGGATATTTGGAAATATCCTCCTGATGTTCAAATATCAGGTTGCACTGTAGCTCCTCTATAAGATCAGGGCGATAACTGAATATGATGATGCTACTTGAAAAGATCACCCCCAATAGATAACACGCGAAACTAGCAGGCGGACATCTCCTTGATATTAGCATCATCATGATGCTCGAGCAAACATATATCCGGGTGATATGAAAATATCACCCCTTCCTTCGGAATATCATGATGCAGTTAGGCAAAAAGAAAAATATCACCCTGATATACGGATGACGTCAGCATCATCAGGATGAGAAACAAAGAACAAGAAGTGATACAACATCATCAGGATGATATTGACCAAGATCATCCTGACGTTCCAAAATATGATGACCCTAGTGAATATCGGGTCGTACTTGAAACTCTTCAACATCATCATCAGGATGATCATAACCAAGATCACCCGATGATAGAAATATCACCCCGGCGAAATATCATGAAGGCAGAAAATATGATGACCTCCACAAGCAGCAGGATGACAACTGAAAAGATGATGATGATGACGACCCTTAGGATAAAACAAGTTAGGTCGAGCAACTCAAAGAATAAGCAACATCATCATCATGCTCGCGCAAGGTGATAAATGGAAGATCACCGGAGACTTTGAAACATCACCCTCGCAAGCAGATAAGGGCGCACTGTAGCTCGTCAGCATTATCAGGATAAAACCCGAACATCACCCGACAGCGAAATATGATGATGACGATGAGAAACCGGTCGACGAAGAACATGATGATGCTGACCCTCATGGAAACAAACATGATGATGATGACCTCCTCCTCAAGAAAATATGATGATGCAGCTGAAAAATACTGAGGAGGTCCGTTACTTAGAGCATTTTTTGGATACTTAGGGAGAGTGCCTGAATGAAAATTTTTCAAAAAACTACCAGTCAATTCAGGCGTCAACACAGGGGATGGACATCCATCAGAATATAACGGAAGGGGGATTTTGTCAGAAATTGTATTTGGAAACTCCATGGTAGATGTGTATGCAAAAGTGAAAGTGTAGAATAGGAACATCGACTGTTTGACAAAATGTCACCTAGAGATGTTATCTCATGGAAAGCAACGATTGCAGGAGTTGTACTAAAAGGGGTTATTAAATAGGCTTCAGGAAGCCATTAAGCAAGAGCCATTGGCAGGCATAAAGCCATTTTCCTAAACTGTTTGCATCTAACAAATTAATTTCAAACAAATAACTGAATGTTTAGTTGTTTTCAAGTATCGCAATCTTTAAACAATAAATATTATAGAACAAGATAATTGTTTAAAAATTGTATAACAACATGAAAATCATAAAGCCCACAAAGGAATCATGACAGTGTTCTTTTTTCATGAGTGGAAAAACCAAAAAGGGATGAAAAACCACTCAGTAAAATGCCTCCCTGGCTTAATCAATTGATTCACTGTTTACAAAGCCTCACTGGCTAATATATCACATTGATAAATACATGTACCTCTCTAACAAATGAAAGTGCCTCACTGGAAACAAAAAATATCACAGTTCTAAAAACAAGAATATAGAGTAAAACCTTTGTTTCAATATATCTATCATTTCCTGAATGTCTCATTTCATTTGAGTTTCAAGAACTCATATGTGCATGCAAGATATATACAACACTGTGAAGTGCTTTCACAAAATAACGTATGAGGATTATGCCAAGTATTTTCTAGATTCAAGAGTGTCTCATAGATTCAATAGATTCAATAGTAAAAACCCTTTTCAAACAAAACTCTTTTCCAAACAAAACTTTGACAGAGACTGCATTCCCTTAAATAATGCAAAAAAAACCCTTTTTCAAAGCTTTCACAGAAATACCATAATTCCAACAAATTTTCAAACTGCATAAATAATAGAGAATAGACCAAAGTCACCTGGAGAGATAACCTCCATAGTCCCACACCTTACTACTATCTATCTCAACCCCAAATCCCGCTCCAAAACTGCTGCTGCTCCCAAAAAAACTAATGTTGCCCCACATGCCTAGTTTCTCACAGCTAGGGTTTTAGCCGCCTCAAACACAATAATCTCCTCCCAAAACTCCATGCCCCCCAAACCATACAATGATAATTCCCTTTTATCATAATATATTTTGTGCCCTAATGATAGAGTCTCCTCAATCATCCTTCGATGAGTATAGTGCAAAAATGATAACACTAATGCCTTTTGAAATGCATTACGAGTGTTATATCTTTTACTCAAAGTCAAATAGACAATATTATTACCTTCTCATTCCATAATGTCACTTGTGTATACCATGGTCATAAACAATATTCCAAGTATGTACCAAACTATTTTCACATTTTATGCCGGATCAAAATATCATGTCTTTTGCCAAGATCACATAGTCTTATGCCAATTCTTTCGCAATTAGGTCATTGATTAATTAACCATCCTTGTGTAACATAAGTTATTGATAACTTATCAACCTTGCATAAATAAGCCGATGATAGCTTATCAATGAAATATTTATAAGATATCAATTATTTATTAGTGGCAAGGATGTATAAGGTGTCAATACCTTATGAGTGACAAGAATACTTAATGTACCATATGACAAAAATGAAAAATACCTTATGACGATCAATGATGTACAATAGATCAAGCATGTATGCAACCATATGACAAGTGAAATATGGCAACCATTTTGTACACTTGTCCACTAAAGTAAGTAACAACAACTTGTATACCTGTCCATGAATATGCCATGATCAATATGTATTCTTCTATGAATCTGATGAAGCAATAGGAGTGATGACTTCTTCTATGTCAATGGAACATTCTATTTTTGTATCATGATTAGGGATGTGAGTTGTGATCAAAGCAGGATCATGTGGGAATGGAGAAACATTGGAGTCTCCATATATCTCCCAAATTTTGATCCATAATGCATGTGGACAGTCAATATCCATGATGGCATACAAAGCATCCTCTGGAATATGAAAGTTGATTACTCCACAAATATGATCACGATTATTAAACCACTTAACCTTCTAAGATTGTTTACCAAGTTCAGGGATAAGTCCATATAGATAGGGTATGAGATTATGGAACCTGAGATGTTTCAGGATGCCCTCACACAAGGACTTATAGTTTCCCATGGTTGGGTTGATTACAGAAGAGTGAGTTTCATATCCCGTGATTAGAACAAGTTAATTCCTTTATACAAAATAATTTCAACGCATTAGGAAACCTAGATTAGGTGACCCCCCAGTTTTGGCACTTTATAACTTAGTGAATTTTATAATGCAAGTAGGCTCAAAGTTTGGGAAATGAAAAAACATTAACTTTTGCAAAAAATGGTGCTCAATTTTGAGCTACCGATCAAAAGTTATTAGATGATCAATTTGCCACAAAAGTAGCCTATTTTAATGCATTCGCATTGAAAAGCAAAAAAAATGGCCATGGATGAGAAAATGCCTAGTCCTCCAACCACTCGTTGGAGTCCACAAGGAAAGAAGATTACAATAGTTTTATACATGAGGGGGAATTGGCCTCCTACCAAACTGGGCCTCACCCTTCGTCTTCGATAAGGGAAGATACAAGGGTTATTAAACTATCAACTTTCACAAAGCAATTTTCTCAAGAAAAATTTCCCCAAATTAAAATGCCCCCCTATTTTGTATTTTTATATTGCTTCGTGTAATTTAGACAATTAAAAAATGCCTATTTTAACACTAAAGAAAGCATAATTTGAAATGCTTGTAAAAGTTTTAAAAAATAATTTTTAGGAACCCAAATTAGGGAAAATATAGAGCAGGGGGTGAAATAACTCCAAGAATATGGAGTTGCAGGGGCATGGGGAAGAAATGGCGGCCTCTACTATTTTTTGGGAAGTTGCCCGGCATCAAAAAATGCTCTGGACACCTCACAAAATGTCTGCCCTACATCACAAAAGATCTGAACGTCTGATTTGGCGGTTTGAATAGGGGTTTCCTTTGCTCAAACAAAGGTGATTTGACTCTCAAACAAGGGCAATTCTCTTTGCATGTGTGTCACCCTTCTCTATGAGCCTTCATGTGGGACATGAGCATGAAACTGATACCTGCCACAGTAAAAAAGAAGAAGCTTCTACTGAGCCATTGTGAGGCATCAAGAGAGCAGGTTGTGCGAACAGGGGTTTCCTTTGCTCAAACAAAGGTGATTTGACTCTCAAACAAGGGCAATTCTCTCTGCATGTGCGTCACCCTTCTCTATGAGCCTTCATGTGGGACATGAGCATGAAACTGATGCCTGCCACATTAAAAAAGAAGAAGCTTCTGCTGAGCCATTGTGAGGCACCAAGAGAGCAGGTTGCGCGCAAGCTCATATGTCTCATAGTAGAAGAGAAAGATAAGGTGGAGCCTCCTGAGGTTTTCCAAGAGCTTCAAGTGGCGCTTAAGGCCTTGCCCTTTCACTCTATTAAGACCATCACTAAAGCAATCAGATATCTCTACCTTCCTCACATTCTCCATGATTCCAATCACTATCAAGCTTCCGATGATGATTTTTTTCCATAGCAGAGTTATAGGCCCATGACCTTGTCTTCAGGCCTGCGACCTTCAACAGGGGTCCAGAGCCCTTAAACTTGACCATGCGGCCTTCAACAAGGGCCCACGACCAGAGAGCTTGGAAACAATACGCCAAATAGAGACCTCCCTACAAACTTCGAGCCAAAGCATAAAGACAAAAGTTGGCTTCGATCTTCCTTCTATGAGTCAAAGCCTTCAATTGATCTGCACACAAACTAGCCACTCCCACAAAGGGTTTCTTCCATAGCAAATTTGAATGCCCTCCACGCCTTCGAACTAAACCAACAAATGATTTCAGAATTGCTCTGATACCATATTAGAAGCCAATATCAACTAAGTGAAATGCTGATTACAAACATGGAGTGGAAGCAATTGGAAATTGCAATACATAAAAAATGCATAAGATGAGTACATATAGGTAGAGAGTTAGTTAGTTAGTTGAGTGAAAGACTCCTACAAACATGGGAGACTTGATGACCCCTCAACTAACCGCCTAACAACCTTAACCACCCAACAACCTTGACATGTGTCAAGATTGTGTAAGGGCACACCTAAGTAGGCTTATGCCTAAGTGTATAATATGTTTGAAATATATATACACTACCAATTTTTGGCACGCCCGGTGGGACCCACTTCCTTGGTTTGACCCCTTTTTGGGAGAAGGTTCATCATTTTGTCTTGCAAGTTGCAAATATGCGCTTCCAATTAGCAATCCATGCCCATGTGATGATTTTACAACCCTGTTTACTGCTTTAGCACTTTTCATATGCAGATTAGCACCCTTTGTGTGTAGAGGCGCGATTTTGGTTCACAAATTAGCACCCTTTGTGTGTAGAGGTGCACTTTTGGTTCATCCTTTTTTTTTATGTTGATGAACTCCTTTGACAAACCTTTCTTGATGATTTTGATTGTGAATATTCTTCTAGTTGATCACCTTATTAGGTTGGGTGATGAAATTCGATCTATTGATCTTTTATTGATCATATGTGATTTAACATTGAAATCAGAAATCAGTTTTAGTTTTGATGAAATTCTTTATGTTGATTGAGTTGGTCTATTTTCCTTATTGATAAACTTGTCAACTTAACATTGACTTCCTTTCTTGATATCGAATCATGTAGACTAATGTTGTAACTTTTTAACTGATTTTGATTGAAGGTGAACTTCTATCCAGAGGTAATAGCTATTGTTGAAGTCTTTCTTTTGTTTGACCATTTTTTAATCAATTGAAATGAAGTGACTTCGTTTACTTTTGAGATTTGACTCTCTTTGACTTAAAAGTCTTGTTGTTTACTCTTGAGATTTGACACTCTTTTGACTTAATGTCATGATCCTTTCATTTCAAACTTAATCATTAATTAAAGCACTTTTAATATCTAGTACTGATATTGAGTTTAATTTTGAAATTCTTCCTTTCTATAGTGTTTTTGATTTGCCAATAATGATAACAAGTAGTATGGGATGCTTGTTTTTCATCATAGAATGGCAATTGTTCAGATGTCTCATGCGGGCAGGCATGTTTGACAAAATGAACATATTGTTTGTTTCCTTTATGTGAGTGACTTTGAGTGATTTAGAAGGGAATTATTCCTCGTTGGGTAAGTATGTGGGGTATAGATTACTTGTATACAAAGACTTATTCAAAACCGATGCATTGATAAGATTCTAGAAAAGAAATGAGATGGTTTTATAATTCTTTTGCAAAGAACCATTGCTTATAGACTTGGAAAATAGAGTGAATAAGATGAAATTGATGATTCTCTCAACAACAATGTGGAGAAAACAAGATTATGTTATGAATGTGCTAACAATATGTGCAAGTCTATGTATGTAAGACATGGGGAATTTGCAGTTATGAACAAAATAGGTACCTTGAAGTTAACAACCCCTTTTTCAGATGGGAAAACTGTAACCCTGACGTAACATCAGTTAAAAAGAGGTGTGGAACTTTCATATGTGTTTAGTTAATTTCATCATCGAAACAATGATTCTTTTAACGGGGAAAGGATGTCACAACCCTTATTTTTCGATAGTTAATTATGAATTTAAATATTAATATCTAAATGGTTGTCGACTAATTTCAACTTGTGCATGTGTGCGATAGGAATACTCTCTCCCTCTCTCCCGACAAAGAGAGAAAGTATCATCGAGGCAAAGGGCATCTAGCCAACTAAAGGTGAATTGCCTGAAGTGAATCCGCACACACCACATAGTTTCATGTACACTAAATTGCACTCAATATCACATTTGGAATAAATATTTTGAAAAATGGACTAAGTTAAATAACTTGTGGAAATAAATATTATATTGCTTTGTTTCGAATTAATTATTAGATTTTTGAATATCTTTATGAAAATGATTCTTTTAATGCATAAACTCTATTTTTTCCATAAGGAAGAAGTGGCAACGCAAGAATCTTGGAAAATATTTATTTCTTGTCAATTTTCTAATTAAGGAGGTTAATTTTAGATTGAGTGGGAGGAAAAGATAGTGGGCATTAATTACCTTTTCTATTTTGAATACAAATCTTTTATAAGGGGGTTTGAGAGAAAATTAGTGGGGGGAAAGCTAAAAAATTCCTTCCGGTGAAATTGGGTTTCAAAAATAAAAGATATTGAACCGGAAAGAAGACTTTGATTTTGTGGGATTCATGGATTTGGGTTGCTTTGGATTTTAAGGCATAATTTTTAGGTACATGCTGAAAACTGAGGTCTTTGCAATTATATTTTGTTAAAGTTTATAGTTGCTTGGAATTTTACAAGATGTAGAAAACAAAAGGGTTGAGTATAGGAAGGTTCATCTGCATGATACCAGGGCATTCCCATCCTTAGAGTCTGGTTTTAACACTTTGTTTCTTGGTGAATCAGAGTGCCATTGTTCTTGTGTAAACTACAAACATCAAGGAAGCTCCTAACGTTTATTTGTCTTTCTTTTGTTAATCCTAGAGTAGTCTCACGATATCTAGCACTATTATTAACATTTTCCAAGCATGCATAACTTTGAGATTTTCTGATCTCATTGCTTATGCCAAAGGCGCATAACCTACAAACCTTTTGATGAAGGGGGTAAATCATAAAACACACAACAATAGAAATTGCACACAGAAAATAGAACTTTCTTTATTGATTTGGACAATTTATTATATTACAGAAGCTCAAATACAATCAGAGGAATCAACCCTCCACTGACTGCAACACATTATAGCTTCCTATCCCAAGACTCTGGAATCATCTGCCTTCGGTAACCCCAAATTAGCTAGGGTTTCTATTTTCCCACCTATTCTTGACTCTACACTTCCCCCCCTTAACTCTACTATTTCCCAAGGTTCTCAAAAATGGTTATTAATAGCCTTTTTGGTGGTGAACAACCTAGTTTCAAAATTTGCATCTCCCTCCAAAAATAGGTCAACTTCAGGGACCCATAACTTTTGATCCGAGTGTTCGATTGACGAACCGTTTTATGCGTCTGAAAGCTCGCAAAGTGCTCTACGCACTAAGAACCTGCTCTATCAATTCTGGCCATTTTTGGGTCCGTACAGAGCCATTTAGTGCCTCAAACCTGAGTTTGAATAATTTTCAGGCATTTTTTGGGAAACAAAAACTTTAATATCTCTCATCTCGTAAATTACCTTTGCATGATTCCTTTGCCAAAGGTCTTATTTTTTAGTTATGTAGCTTCCTGTAAATTTTCACTTCATTCTGTGCCCAAATATAAACTTTCTAAAAATAGCAGGTTGCTATTTTGCTATTTTTAGCAGTTTAGAAAAACTAAAAGTTCTACATCATTATTCAAGCGATTAGGGAACCAGAACCACAAATTTTGAAAAGAAATGGAAAGAACATCAATAATTTTGAAACACATCTTTTTTTGGGTGATGCAAGATTGCCCTTACACCACTGGATGCTCCTGCATCAGACACCCAGGGTAATTTGAGAAGTGACCCTGTCACGTCTCATGTGTTTGTGTGAGGAAAACCCAAATGGTCAACCTCTGCCTTAGACAACCAAGAAGAATATTCAATAGGCCTTCCTTTCCATTTCATCAGATATTCTTCATATCACCTGTTCCAAGTACTTCTTCCCACACGGCTATCCAAGATCTCTTCTATCTCCTCGGTTGAAGTAGATGCCGGAATACTCCACTATTCTTCTGTTGGTCCATCCTCTGTTCCACCTTCATGATATTCTAATAAGTTAGCAATGTTGAAAAAAGGGGAAATGTTGATCCCACTCGACAGCTCTACCTCATATGCATTTCCTGAATCATGTTTCTTTAAAATTCTACATGGTACAAATTTCTTCATTTTCAGCTTATTGTATGTTCCAATTGGGAACCTTTCCTTTCTCAAGTGAACCATGACTTCATCTCCTACCTAGAATTCCTTATATCTCCTCTTCTGAAGCATTTCTTGGACTATTCCCATATACAGTCTAGAATGGTGATTTACCAGTACTCCTATTGACAGATTTACCAGTACTCCTATTTACCAGTACTCCTATTGGCAACTCTGCACAAATTTCCTCACATCCTGCTACAACTGTGGCCAATAATAATTTTCACCAACAATAACAATGGTCTTATCTTGACCAAAGTGTCCAGCTAATCCCCCACTACGCTTCTCCTTTATCAATTTCTCTCTCATGGAACTCCTCGGAATGCACAATTGGCTTCCTCTAAACAACATTCCATCTTAGATTATGAAATCCAACCATTTTGTCATGTCTAAAGTAATAGGTTCCAAACAAGCTTTCCAGGCCTCTACAAAATCTGTATCGTCAGGATACAAACTTTTGAGCTCATCAAACCCAACAACCTCTATCTTCATTTCTGCCAACAAATTTTGCATTCTGCTCAAGGCATCTGCAACTCTGTTGGACTTCCCACTCCTATGCTTCAAAACAAAAGTATAACTCTGCAAAAACTCAACCCATTTTAAATGCCTCTAGTTCAACTTTCCTTGACTATTAAGATACTGTAAAGACTAATGATCAGTATATAAAACAAACTTTTTTGGCAACAAATAATATCTCCATTTCTTCAAAGCCTGAACTATAGCATAAAACTCCTAATCATAAACAAAATACTTTTTTTTGGCATCATTAAGTTTCTCACTAAAATAGGCAATGGGCTTACCCTCTTGTCTCAAAACAGCTCATATAGGACTACCACTAGCATCACAATCTACCTGAAATACCTTATTGAAATCTGGAAGTGCCAAAATAGGTTGCTCTGTAACTTTCTACTTTAATGTATCAAATCTTTTATCTACTCCTTTAGTCAATCTAAACTCTTTCCTATCCCCTCTCATTGTCTCAGTTAGAGGTGTACAAATGCTACTAAAATTCCTGATAAACTTTCTGTAAAAACTTGCCAAACCATGAAAAGATCTTACCTCGGAAGCACTCCTTGGCGTAGGCCATTCAATGATAGCCCTCACCTTCTCTGGGTCTATCTTAAGACCTTCCTCTGAGACAAAAAACCCTAGGTATACCAACTCCTTTCAAAAACTACATTTCTTCAGATTGATCAACAACTTCTCCTCCCTCAGCTTCTCAAAAATTGTTCTGATATGCATCATATGCTCATCCCAAGTCTTGCTAAAAATAAAAATACCATCTAAATAAACAATAACAAAACTTCCCAAAAATTCTTTCAATACTTCATTCATGAGCCGCATGAATGTGCTCGGTGCATTGGTTAGCCCAAATGGCATGACTAACCACTCATACAAACCTTCCTTTATTTTGAAGGCTATCTTCCACTCATCTCCTTCTATGATTCAAATCTGGTGATACCCACTCTTCAGATCAATCTTCGTGAAGTACTTGGCTCCACTTAAACAATCCATTATGTCATCCATTATGGGCAATGGAAATCTGTACTTGATTGTGATCTTGTTGATGGCTCAAGAATCTATACACATCCTCCACTCTCCATCTTTCTTCGGTGCCAGTACTGCAAGTACCACACATGGACTTAGGCTTTCTCTTATCAATCCCTTCCTCAACAACTCTTGAACTTGTTTGTTTAACTCTTCACTCTCTGCTGGAGTCATTCTATGGGCTACCTTGTTTGGCAAACTAGCTCCTAGTATCAAATCCATTTGATAACTTATCTTCCTTACTGGTGGTAAACCTTCTGGTACATTATCAAAGATAATGTCCTAAAATTCTTCCAACATATCTAAAACTTCTACTGGTAAATCTTCACATTTCTCTTAACTAATCTTAGGAATCAATACAAAGCAATGACACTCATGCTTCATACCTTCCAAAAATTTCCTACCATCTACCAAGCAAATTCTGGTAGTACTACATACCTTTTCTTCCACCTCCTTCAAGGGCTTCAACTTATGACAAACTCCATCCTTTGTTATGGAATATGTGTTTGCACGGCCATCATGGACAATGCTCCTATCATACTGCCACGGCCTCCCCAATAGCATATGACATGCATCCATCAGTATGATATCACACAACACCTCATCATGGTAGTCCCCAATCTTGAAATTCACTAAACATTGCTCATAGACCAAAGTTCTATGGTCCTTTTGCAACCATGCAATCCAATATGGATGTGGATGATTTCTTCTTGTCAACTTCAACTTATCAACCATC
This sequence comes from Cunninghamia lanceolata, assembly GCA_027924645.1. NCBI lineage: Eukaryota > Viridiplantae > Streptophyta > Pinopsida > Cupressales > Cupressaceae > Cunninghamia > Cunninghamia lanceolata. Next base: position 29,518 of record BSBN01000737.1, on the reverse strand, counting down.
TCCTCTGAAACAAGATTTTCAGTGCCTCCACTGTCGATAATAATATCGCAACACTTACCTTCACATTTGCACCTTGTATGGAATAGACTCTTCCTCTGATTGGGTTCTTTCTCCTCATTCAACAAAGATCTTCTGACAACTAGGGTTTCTCCCCTTTCAACATATTCAGAATGCTCAGACTGCGCATCTTCATCTACATGTGCAACTCGTGCATTACCTTTAGGTCTTCTATTTGTCCTTCCTTGATGTTACGGACACTCGTATGCTCAATGCCGTTCTTCTCCACATTGGAAACAGGTTCCTTTGAAACCTCCTCTTCCAGGACCTTTCCCAGGTTGACCTCTTCCTCTTCCTCTTTGCTCTCCATTGTTCTAGTCATGAGGGCGGTAGGTATTATCTCCTCTCTAATTTCAACTGGTGCCATCTTCTTCACTTTTCTTTGAATCTTCATTTCGGCCCCCATAGGCTCTTCTACCAATCCTTCTACCTTGACCTCTTCCCCTTTGCTTGCTATTAAATCTTTTATTCAGCTTCTCTTCCACCTTCAGGGAAAACTGGTATGCATCTTCTATGGTGGTCATTCTGACCAGGCTCAGCTCCTCTTGAATACTTTGTCTCAACCCATTAATGTAATGGGTTACCTTCTCCTTATTAGCCTCTGCATGATTAGTTCTGATAGTAATCTTATAAAACTCTTCTATATACTCCTTAATAGACTTGTTGCCTTGCTTCAATCCTTGTAGCTCCTTTAATAACTCCCTCTCATAGTCCACAGGAATGAACTACTTCTTCAGTTTCTCCCCCATCTGATCCCATCTGGTGATCTTTCCTTTTCCTCTTCTATTCCTCTCTAACTAGACCTCCTTCCATGAAATACTAGTAGGGCCCTTCAACTTTGTTTTTGTAAACTTGACCCAATCTGGGTCCTCCACATCTTCATACTTGAAATACTCCTCCACGTCATTGATCCAATCAATAAACTATTCCGGATTCAAATCTCCAGAATAGGTAGAAACTTTGATCCTGGGCCTCTTTCCGATCTTTGAAATGGACCTCAACAACCTAACCTCTGTAGAATCTCCTGCAGCTTCTTGTTCTTCTTCAGATAGCTCTTCTTCAGCTTCATCTTCGCTTTCTTCTCTTGTTCTCAGCTCAAACCCTCTTCGTAGCTCCTCTTGCAATGCATCGATTTGTCTTTGCAGGGCTCTAATACACTCTTCTATCAAAGCATTCCTCCCAATACGATTTCTTTGTGGAGGCATCTTGATCTCCGCAGCAAACCCACAACCTCAGGTCCTAGTGCAAACTGTCTAATGGTCAGCAATCTGTCTACACACTCAGGAACCCTTGCTCTGATACCACTTGATGAAGGGGGCAAATCATAAAACACACAACAACAGAAATTGCACATAGAGAATAGAATTTTATTTATCAATTTGGACAACTTATTACATTACAGAAGCTCAAATACAATCATAGGAATCAACCCTCCACTAGCTGCAACACATTACAGCTTCCTCTCCCAAGACTCTAGAATCATCTGCCTTCAGTAACCCCAAATTTGCTATGGTTTCTATTTTCCCGCCTATTCTTGACTCTACACTTCCCCCCCTTAACTCTACTACTGCCCAAGGTTCCCCCAAAAAATGGTTATTAATAGCCTTTTTGGCGGCCAACAACCTAATTTTGAAATTTGCATCTCCCTCCAAAAATAGGTCAACTTCCCGGAGCCATAACTTTTGATCCGGGTGTCCGATTGATGAACCGTTTTATGCACCGGAAAGCTTGCAGAGTCCTCTACGTGCTAAGAACTCCCTCTATTGGTTTTGACCATTTTCAGGCCCGTACGGGGCCATTTAGTGCCTCAAACCTGAGTTTGAATAATTTTTCAGGTGTTTTTCGAGAAATAGAAACTTTAATATCTTTCAGCTCGCAAATGATCTTTGCGTGATTCCTTCGGCAAAGGTCTTATTTTTCAGTTATGTAGATTCCTATAAATTTTCACTTCATTCCGTGCCCAAATGTAAACTTTCTAAAAATAGTAGGTTGCTATTTTTAGCAGTTTGGAAAAACTAAAAGTTCTACATCATTATTCAATCGATTATGGAACTAGAACCACAAATTTTGAAAAGAAATGGAAAGAACATCAATAATTTTGAAACACATCTTTTTTGGGGTGATGCAAGATTGTCCTTACACCACTGGATGCTCCTACATCACCTTTTACCTATTTTCTGGTCTCAAGTACTATTTGCGACTCTTCCAACTCATCCTCACGGATATCATTTGAATTCATTTCAATGACCGAGGATGGCACAGAATTGCTCTGATGAGTCAGAAGGATGTCTTGTTGTAAGGTCCTTGTCATCTCTACAGTACTTTCATTTGGGTACTCCTTTTCCTCTTCTTCTCTCAAGACCTTCTTAGGTGACACCTTAAAACCTTCAAAAGAGGCTTCTGGGAAGCCAAAGTTAACTTCCTCTAGATTTTTCGTCTCGACCACCTAACAAATTTCTGAGCCTATGAAAATATCTGTATCTTGAAGACCAACAAATCTCTCCTATGTAATCGCTCCTCTCTCAAGGCACTCATTTTGTTGTCCCCGTGGCTCATTGGGCTGAAGATTTAAACCCTGAGAGAGGTCAATGAAGCTTTCTTCCTCCCTTCCAATACCCAGCATTTTATTCATTCTAACTAGGTCATCATTAGTGAGGCTGTCGACCAAACAAATTTCATGTATCCATTGGCCTTCTGAAGTGTTAAGTAAAATGCACTTGGGTAGGAATTCTTTTGCTTCCAAGATACAAATTTTAATAGATGGAGAAAGATATCGGTCATAGCTGATTTCAAACTCTTGAAAATTCCCAAACCATTACCTATGGCTTGTAAAGATTTTGTTTCCCTATACTCCACCGGTAAGAAGGGAAGTTCTAGCCAAAATGGGAGGTATGGAATTTTTGTTAGGGTTATCCGGCAAAAGATATCAATTAAATGCAAATAAAGATTAAATAGAGAAATGGAAATACACAAAATTAATAACAGTGAGAGATAAGTTTTAACGTGGTTCACCCAAACTCGGGCTACATCCACCAAATAGAGAGTCCAATATTATTATCCAGTAAATCAAACTGATTATAATCAGCAATCCCTGCAACTCAATATCAGTACAAAATGCTACAATACAATATATCAAAACCCTAACCCTTAGCCACTTTTATCAAGCTTTTTGTCGGTTACAAAAATAGGGTTTTCTTATGTCGGTCAATGAAAAAATAACTCTCTGTGCCTTTATAAAATAATAAAAAACCATGTGAGGTTTCGGGGGCGCTGCCCCCGAGCCCCCACGAGGGCGCTACCCCTCGACTCCGCCCTGTATCATGACAGGGAATGCGCTAGGGGCGCTGCCCCTTGACCCCGTCTTGGGGGTGCTGCCTCTTGACCCCGTAGGAATTTGGGGGGAAACCGTGCCGATAAAAGTGGGGAAAATGTAACCTCCGAGTCTGATTAGGCTCCATATAACAACAATCTCCCACTTGGAGACTGATCAAACTCCACACCATATCATCTCCCACTTGGAGACTGATCATAACACCACTGACCCTGTAGCTCCCACTAGAAATAAGCACCCTGGACTCTACTATTCTATTTTTGTTGTTTTCAGTCGAGAAGACCAACCAAAGCAGAAGAGGAGCTCAGCTTCTCCCTTGTCACTACCTTTGTAAACATATCCGCTGGATTATCATCTGTATGTATCTTTTCCAACTGTAATTGTCCATCATCCAACACTGACTGAATGAAGTGATACCTCAACTGTATGTGTTTGGTCTTTGAATGCAAGGCAGAATTCTTTGCAAGATGTATGGCACTTTGGTTGTCTGTATATAAATAATAATTAACCTGTTGTTTGCCCAATTCTTCCATGAAAGATTGCAGCCATATTATCTCCTTGCTTGCCTCTGTTGCAGCTACATATTTTACCTCTGTGGTGGATAAAGCAACCACCTTTTGCAACCTGGAAATCCAACTCACCACTGTTCCACCTACAGTAAAGACATAAACTGTAGTACTCTGCCTGGTATCAATATCTCCTGCCAAATCTAAGTCTACATAACCTGCTAAATCAGTATTAGAGCCCCCAAAACATAAATATTTATTGGATGTACCTCTCAAATATCTGAGAATCCATTTTACCGCATTCCAATGCTCCAATTCAGGATGACTCATACCTGCTGACGAATCCTACAGCATGTGCAATATCCGGTCTCATGCATACCATGGCATACATTAAACTTCCTACAGTTGAAGCATATGGTACCTTGGACATTTTCTCTTCCTCCTCTTGTGTCTTAGGACACATCTCCTTAGTCAATTTCAAATGACTAGGCAAAGGTGTGCTAACAGCTTTTGCATTCTCCATATGGAATCTCTGCAACACCTTTTCAACATAAGCAACCTGAGATAAAGTCAATTTTTTGTTCTTCCTATCTCTACAAATTTTCATACCAAGGATTTGTTTTGCTGCCCCCAAATCCTTCATATCAAATGACTGTGCTAACTGTTGTTTTAACTCTCTTATGTGATCCATGTTAGACCCAACTACAAGCATGTCATCAACATATAAACATAAAATAATGTAGCTGTCATTATCCAACCTCTTAAAATAAACACAATGATCAGAATTACACCTATTATAGCCTTGCTTAGCCATAAAACTATCAAATTTCAAATACCATTGCCGAGGTGCTTGTTTCAGGCCATACAAACTCTTCTTCAATTGGCACACCTGTTTCTCCTTACCTTTGACCTCAAATCCATGGGGTTGTTCCATGTATATCTCCTCCTCCAAATTACCATGGAGAAAGGCAGTTTTCACATCTAGCTGTTCCAAAAGTAAATCTTCAGCAGCCACAATACTTAAAATAGTACGAATAGAAGTCATTTTGACAACCGAAGAAAATATCTCATCAAAATCAATGCCTTTTTTCTGTGCAAATCCTTTTACAACTAACCTGGCCTTAAATCTTTTCTTACCTCCATCTTCCTCTTTCAGCTGGTAAACCCATTTGTTTGGTAAAGCCTTTTTACCTGCAGGTAACTTACATAATTCCCAAGTTTGATTTTTCAGCAAGGAGTCCATTTCTTCTTTCATAGCAAGCTCCCACTGAACCTGTGTATCCACCTGCATAGCTTCATTATACTCTTCTAGTTCACCAGCATCTGTTAACAAAATAGAATACAAAGAGGGAGAAAACCTTTCAGGAGGTCTACTTAGCCTTGTTGACCATCTAACATTCACTGGAGTTTGTGGTATTTCTGGTTGCTGTTGCGGAGCATGAGGAACCACTGGAACATCACTATTTGGAGTATCATCCAGCACCACATAATCTTTTGCTTTCTTCTCATGCTACTGCAACTGATCTTTGTACAACACCTTCTCATTGAATATGACATCCCTGCTTCTCACAATTTTCTAATTTTCAAAATCCCAAAGCCTATAACCAAATTCATCAATGCCATATCCAACAAAGGTACACTTTTTTGATTTTGCATCTAGCTTGGTTCTATTTTCAGAATCTACATGTGCAAATGCTTCACATCTGAAAGTTTTGAGAAAAGAATAACTCACCTTCTTACCTGTCCATGCTTCCTCTGGAATACCACAGCCCAAAGGAACTGACAGACCTCTATTAATTAAATATACAGCAGTGTTGACAGCCTCTACCCACATGTTTAAAGGAAGCCCAGCATGCAATCTCATGGTCTTTGCACGCTCCATTATTGTCCTATTCATGCGTTCAGCCACTCCATTTTCCTGTGGAGTCCCTGGAACCATTTTCTGCTACGAATTCCATTAAAGGAACAATAATCCTCAAATTCTTTGCTGTAATACTCACCACCGTTATCAGATCTGAGACATTTTAATCTTTTACCTGTCTCATTCTCAACCAAGCTTCTCCATTTCTTAAATGTTTCAAATACATCAGATTTCTGTCTAAGGAAATAAATCCAAACCTTCCTAGTTGCATCATCTATGAATGTAACATAATACCGAGAGCCACCGAGAGAAGATACCTGAGCTAGTCCCCATACATCTGTATGCACAAGCTCTAAATTTTTATTTTTCTTTTGCTTCCCATCTCTGAGAAAACTGACTCTCTTTTGTTTTCCATACACATAACTTTCACAGAAATCCATATTAATATATTTCAGACTTGGTAAAACTTTCTTAGAATGAAGTACCTTCATACTTTTTTCACTCATATGCCCAAGTCTGTTATGCCACAACGTTGTCTCAGAACCTGCAGCAACTGTTTCAGTCTCTTCCTGCGAACCTGCAGCAACTATTCCTGAACCTGTTTGTTTTTTCTCTGCAACAGCTAAAGTAGAAGGAACAATATGACCTGTATAAAGATATAAGGTGCCTACTTTCACACCTTTTGCTACTACTAAGGCACCTTTTGAAACCTTCTAATTTTTATTAGTAAATGTAACAATGCAACCTTGTTCAACTAACTATCCTGCTGAAATTAAATTCCTACTGAGCTTTGGAACATGCCTTACCTCTTGTAGTAGCCAATGATTCCCATTCTGCAACTTAAACTTGATTCTTCCCTTTCCAACAATGTGACAGGGTTCGTTATCTCCCAAATAAACCAGCCCAAAATCCCCTTGGACATAATCAAGAAAATAACTTCTATGGGGCATAGCATGAAAGGAGGCCCCTAAATCTAAAACCCATGAATCATCAGCATTATCTAGGGAAAGAATCAAAGCATCATCTTCAGATTTATTACTTACCACATTTGCTTCCTTATTGTCTTCTTGTTTGTCTCCTTTATTTTTCTAAGACCATCAATCTTTCTTCAGATGACCTGGTTTCCCACAGTACCAGCAATCCTTCTCTCCTCTGGTTTGGGATCTTTTGTCCTTTAATTTTCCTCGTGACTTCCCATGACCTCCAGAACCTTTTCCTCTCTCCTTTGATCTGCCCCTGCTTTCTGCATTCAAAACACTGCCTAATGTGGATCCACCTGAGCTTTTCTTACTAATTTTCTCACTCAGAATAACACCAACAACATCATCAAATTTTAGGGTATTTGAACCAGAAATAGAGTTACTAACTGCCATTACCAAACTATCCCAGCTTTCAGGCAATGAACATAATATCAAGAGAGCTCTAACTTCTTCATCAAATTTTACATTTACAAAAGTCAATTGACTGACAATCGTATTATATTCATATAAATGACCTATCACAGATCCACCTTCAACCATTTTCAAATTAAACAAACGCTTCATGAGAAATACCTTATTTGAGGCTGAGGGTTTTTCATACAATTTAACCAAAGCTTTCATCAGACCATCTGTTGTCTTCGCTTCCGTTATATTGAATGCCACCGACGGTGCCAGGCACAACCGAATGGTTCCCAGTGCCTTTTTATCAAGAAGATTCCAATCCTCATCAGACATTGTTGCCAGTTTCTTGGCTACTCCTTCCAACGGCCTCCATAAATCCTTTTGATAGAGGTAATCCTACATCTGCATCTTCCATAACTGATAGTTCTGCCCATTGAATTTATCGACCTTCAATTTACCCTCGTCTGCCATTACTCCCACTCAACTGTGAGACTTTCCTGCAGACGATAATCGAACACAACCCACTCTGATACCACTTGTTAGGGTTAGCCGATAGAAGATATCAATTAAATGCAAATAAAGATTAAACAGAGAAATGGAAATACACAAAATTAATAACAGCAAGAGACAAGTTTTAACGTGGTTCACCCAAACTCGGGCTACATCCACCAAACAGAGAGTCCAATATTATTATCCAGTAAATCAAACTGATTACAATCAGTAATCCCTACAACTCAATACCACTGCAAAATGCTACAATACAATATATCAAAACCCTAACCCTTAGTCGCTTTTATCAAGCTTTTTGTCGGTTACAAAAATAGGGTTTTCTTATGTCGATCAATGAAAAATAACTCCCGGTGCCTTTATAAAATAATAAAAAAGCATGTGAGGTTTCGGGGGGGCTGCCCCCAAGCCCCCGCAAAGGCGCTGCCCCTCGACCCCGCCCTGTATCACAATAGGGGTGCTGCCCCTCGACCCCACAAGGGGCACTACCCCTTGATCCGGTTGGAATTTGGGGGGAAACCGCACCGATAAAAGTGGGGAAAATGTAATCTCCGAGTCTGATTAGGCTCCATATAACAACAATTTTTTCTTTCCCTATATCAAAATTATGTTTCCACGTTTGACAGAATACTGTTGTGTTTTCAAATTTCCATAATCTTTTGTGCAACACAAAATCTCTATCTTCTCTATTATTAAAGAGGAAGGTAAAGAAACTATTACCCATTGAACTCACTTCCTTTGTCTCTGGCCATTCCCTTTTGGTCCAGACTAAAAAATCATCACTAGAGAAGTGGGGAGATAACACCTTACCTATCAGTGCTCCAGTGAGTAGAATGGAAGTCCTTTCCTTGAAGCCTTCTCCATTGAGAGATACGCTAACCTGCTTTTCTTCACTCCTTATAACTTTCTTGAATGTAGTTTTGGGAACCCACACTTCCTTTATCTTAGGATCATTTTCTTTCAACTTCAGCCCATTCCTTTCCTGGAGTTTATTTCTCTATACTCTAAAGAAGGGCTTATCCTTCCTTTTTATCTGGCCCCTCAAATGTTTATGGAGCTTTTGCCTTTGTCCATGAAAAGACCTCCATTTGGGTGTGTGGAAATTTGGAGCCCTATGAACCGAGTTATTCCTATTTAAGAAAATTTTGAATTCTTCCTGCTGGGAGTTCAATGGTTCTCTCCTTAGATAGGATCTATTAAAATCTTCTCGATTTCTCCCACCATCTCTAAACCCATATCTATTCCAGTCTTGACTGGTACTCCTTTTTTCTCAGGAAGAAGTTTCTCTTGTTGCCTCTAACTGCCTCTGAAGGACGTATTCTCCCTCAGGATCTTTCTTTCCTCTATTTCTATTGTCCCAAGAATCAAAGTGCACTAAAGATGGGTCGGGGAGCTCCGATTTGAAGAAGTAGCCATTCTGTAAGAGTAGTCGATAGAAGCCATCTTTCTAGGTGTCAAAGATAAATGTTGTCTTTATTAACCAACAAATCTTTTATGTGCATATCATGAGGATTTCATGCCTTGTCTATACACTCAGCTAAGGTCGTGGAATGTGGATCTACCTATCTTTTTATTTTTCAAAATAATCTCTAAAACTTTTCTAATCGAATCTAGTGGAAAGATACTTATGTTATTCTTCAATCTTACTTTTGTAACATTGTTTTCTCAACTACGAAATAAATAGAGTGGTTTAAATGTTTAGAATCATAATCATATATAAAATTACTTCTATAAAATAAAATAAGATTTAGATAGGTTAAGAAATCATTTAAATAGCTTAGTCAGCTCGATTAATATGGTGGTTAAGACTTCTAGCCTTGGTATGATCTCTTAGTCAACTATTATCTAAGCTTTGATTTACTGATTTTATCTTTACCTTATATGTAAATAAAAGTTAGGTATTGATTGAAGTTTATTACTTGAGATTACTATAGATTGTTTCATAAAGTTGAACCATCACATTAGACGTAAATTGATCTTTTATACGTTTGTGTACATAGATTATGATTAGTGGGTATTAAGGGATAAATTGTTAGTCTCTTTCTTATCTTATTGCAATAGTAGTACGATATCATTCAAGGATGATGATTGTATAATCTTGTTTAGTATACTCTTAACAACATCTTTAGACAATTAAATAAACTAAGACCTATTGAATTGTAAATTCCATTCCTTTCTAGAAGAAATATACTTTGTGAAATATTTAGAACTAGAGTGGTAGTGAGAAGGTCAACAATACTTTAACCATTCAAGTGCTTAGTTCGATTGGAAAGTATTCAGACTTGGAATCATAGTCGTTACTTAAAACAATTATGTTATCTTGGGAAACATGGTTAATATATGATTTAGAACTTGGTCTCTTTTTCTTTGGCTTGGCGTCATTTATGTCTTATTTGATAAAAAAACATAACAGTTGTTTCTTTTAAATTGTATCCATCCCTATTCACCTAATTAGGTGGTAGCCGACGAGAAACAGTCTAGGCAATTAGACCCTAGAAAGGGTTGCGTACCCACTAGATTATTTACTTTTAAATTTGCATGAATGCATGGATAAGTTTCATCTGCATGTATTTTTTCAACAAACGATTGTAACCTTGAGAATATGTTTATTGTATGAATATGTTCCTTCCTTGCCTTCTTGTATGAAACTTTGGATAATGTATGTTGTGAGTGTATTCTTGTAATTCTATATGATGCGTTAGAGATAGAGCATGAATGGGTGTCGAATATGGAGTTACAAAGAAGGGTAGGTTCCTTCTTGAACCTATCTAGCCAAACACGGCCAGAAAAGATGTTTTGGCCAAATCTTGTCAGTGAAATTAGTAATAGTTACTATTTGATGTTTTATTTCTCTCTGCCACATCATGATATTAGATCAGTATATGCATTTGACACATGCTATAAATATGATAGATATACCATGTTGCACCAAATTCCTTCACGCATATCAACTTCAATTTGCTAGACCCCTCGCAAAGGGTCAGGCTTCTCCATTCAAAAGAAAGACTAGGGAGGCATGAGCCTCGTCGCTGGGCATTAAATTGCCTTCGTGATGCTCTCTCTGCCAGATTCAGTGTCGAAGATAAGGTAAGGTATCGAAGACATTGTATGGTGTGTTGTTCTTTTGCATGAGCCTACACGGCTAGATATTGTAAAGGCATGGTCCTTTCTATTAAGATAATTAATTAGTTGATGTATAGAATCATTATTGATCATATTAATGAAGGTTTTTTTCATGAGTTGTAATATTTATGGGAAATTTTTTAATTCTTCCCTTTGCCTGCACTATTATATGAGAATAATATTATTTTATTCTAGATTATTAGAATGGTTCTTACAGGGTGGGAGGGTGGAATAAAAGATATACCACATTATATACCCAAATCCTAAGTAAAATATATAATCATATAAATATCAAAGCCTAAAAAATCTAGAAATAAATGACAAATTAGAGTTATATCGTTATCTAAAAGATCTAATGTTTGTGAAAGGAAATCCTAGAAGGAAAGTTAGGTTCTATGGGATTTATTGGGTTCACCAAAATGTAAAGGAAAATAAAACTTTCTTAAGTGTAGTTTAGGCTAATCTAATAACATGCATACACATAAGCATATAATTGATTTAGACTAATAAAATGATGTGGATATTTGTGGGCCAATGTTTTCTGATCATTTGCAATAATTAAATATGGGAATATAAAAAGAAATAGCGGTACTTAGCTCGATAACTAAAGAAGGAATGATCCAATTGAATAATAGAAAATATTAAAGGTAAATAGCAGGGAAGATAAAGCAATACACACACAATACCTTCACCTAAAACCCTTCTTTCTCCTTGGATAGAGTGAAATGAAGTGCACCCAAGCTTCACTAGCTATGATCTTGTTATTGATATGTTAATTGCTCACTCTAGCAACATAACTTTACTTGAAATCTCATGATCAAAATGGCTTGGTTGATGTTTGATTTATAGATACCTGGATGATAGGATGGATGGTTAGGATTAAGAGGTGCAATGGATGGTTAGGATTTGGTGAGAAAACATTAGGTCAAGGATGGAGATTTCTAGGGCATATCCTTATGTGAACGGTTAAGATTTGCAGATGTAGTATGACATAGATGGTTGAGCTGTAAAGCTAGTTTGACTTTTGTGCAAGTGTCCAAGTTTAATCAAACCAGCTAACTAACTTTAGCTAGACATGTGACTCTTAATAATTAATCAAATAATAGAATTATTTAATTTTAATTATTGGAGAAGTGTGATCTGTGAAGATAAAATTAATTAAATAAAGAATATTTAATTAATTAATTTGGCTAAGGGGAAAATAGATTAAATTAATTAAATAAATATAATTTATATAATTAATTTGAGAAATAGATAAAATGGATTAAAATTAATTAAGAAAATAGATATAATTTATTTAATTAATTCTATGGGAGGCATAATCTTGATTAATTACATAAATATAATTTATTTAATTAATTGGCTAATGGAAAGGGGAATAGTAAAGGTGACTCATAGGATGAAAGTGTTGCAATGTGACATAAGGTTATGTCGACAAGGGGGTGTCTAGGTGATGGTCAATTTTAGGTGTCTATATTTTGCCCCTCTTTGATATTATGTTGTGACTAAAATAAGTAACGTCATTTCAAAGAAGATAGGATATGGAAGATGGGGAAAGGATGCCCTAGCCACTTAGATGAGTGATAAGGAGGGATGATGGATAGCTGGGATGTGGGATGCCCCCTCGAGAAGATAGGCATGTTAAAAGAACACAGGTATGCTCTCAAAATGGATGAAACATATTGGTTAACAAGATGGAGGAAAGATAAGGGATGTGTTGTTCCCTGCACACACACCCCATTTTACTCCAGAATGTTGACCCCCTTCTTTCATTTTTTTTGTTCAGTTTGAGTCTCTGGTTTCTAGTTTTGTGCCTTTGAAGTGGTTCTCTTTTTTGGGAGCATCTGTATCTTTTTTGGAGATTTTGGTGGCATGAGAATGATTAGTTTGGATGTATTTGTATATGAATTATAGAGGTGCTTCTCGATTCTAGTTGTATGTGGCCTTTATCTTGATATGTCAATTCTATTTTCCATGATAAAGATGATAGCTATACGGGTGTGTAGAAATTTGGGCTCATATGAATTCTTTTGTGAGTTTTCTAGCCTCTCTTGGTGTTTCATCTAGTTATGTGTGCTCTAGGTCTTGATTGAGGCTTGGTTTGATTGTACAGGTTCATGGTCCATTTGTTCTAATTTGATATATTTTCATGATTAATGATCTTGGTTTCCTAATAATGGTTATGAGATACATTTGGTTGTCCTTTGAAGTCTTATTATGACTAGTTTAATTGATTTTGGATCGCAAGAGGTCTTGGTTTTGTATATCAGAATTTTAGTCAATTTGATATGCTTCATTTCAGTTAGCATGATTTAATATTCATATATTTTGGTCTCGAGGAGATTTAAAATAATTTTCTTTGTTATGGCATCAATCAAATGTTTGTATGAGTTGACTTATAAAATTCTTTTATTTGAGTCCTCTTTATCACTTGTAGATCTTTCCTATATAGTTAGATGTAGGGCTTTGAGCTACCTCCGAACATCCCTCTAAACCCCGCATATCTTAGTTATACTCAAAGCTCCCACATAACCCCTAGCTTACCTTTATTGCGGAAGTTTGCATAGGATTAGGGAATATCCCAAGGATCATATTCGCCACAAATCCATTTGTTGCCTTTCTATCTGCATTCAATTTATAGAAACAATTTAATTTCTTTTTGCAAAAGTACATCACCTACATTGGGAAATATCTTGAAGATCTCAAAAGCCCCTCATATCCTAAATAGATAGATATCCCTGCATTCTGTTACATTGTTTGAATTACAAAGAATCCATTTGCAGGACTTTTGGTATGGGATATATCCCAAGGGTAGTCTCACCCCCACTAAATCCCTTAGTCTTGAAACTTTCACCAAACACATTATAGTTAGTAATTTGTGGGTCTTTGTGAGTGTTTTGTACGTGCTTGAAAACCCCACAAGTCCAAAATACCCCTCAACCTCTGCATTTTATGAAGAGACCAATATCTCCACCACAACAATGCAATCCTTTTGTTGGGATCCAATTGAGTTATGGATATATCCCAAGGACTTTGTAACTTCCACAAATCCAGTACACTCACATTGACCCACAAAGTCTTAATAGATGAATTTTTCCACCAAACCATCATTTTACCATTTCCTACAGAGATACAACAGGGATGTGGACATGTCCTGATGACCCTACAACCTTTGCAATCCTGTTAGACCCCTGAGACCCACTAAACAAGATGGATGAGATGAAATGAGTATAATTTATGGCATTGGTTTCAATGGCTTCTTTGTGATTAAAGATATAATGGACCATTTCTGATTATGAATGAATTTCAATTATTTAAATAATGGACTATCTTTATTTAAATTTCCACATGAAATTAGAATTAATCATTTTCTCTCTTGCAAGGCAAACATCCAAACTGAACGATGCGAAGTACGAGAAAACAAATGCTCCAAGAAGATTTCAAGATTAGGAAAAGTATAGCAAATATCAAAGGTCTATTTGAAGTTTTCTGAGGAAAGAAACATAAAATATCAAATTGTTGTTGAAACTAGAGGAAGTGCTCAGTTCCAGCTCTTGTTCACACATATTCCTCAACAAACTAGTTTAGAGTTGGAGTGCCCTCCTCAAAAAATGTGCCACATTTTTATTTTTACATGTCAACTCATCAAGAAAGGAGATATTTTGTCTCATCTGGCTTGTCAAAAAGTGTTATTTGATCATTTTCATAAAGGATAATAGTGAAAAACGAGTTTGTAATTGCATTGCCACAAATATTAAATGTTGATGAATTTGAGCCCTTAGTTTTGGATTAATCCTTACCACTCATTGTAAACTCAGTGCTCTTGCCTCTCCTATATAAAGGCAATCACTTAAATCTCTTGCAAAAGTTAAGGGAAGGACTGAAAAGAAAAGAATTGTTGAGACTCTACCAATTTTCTGAATCAATACAAACATAAGTTCATTTGCTACTACCATATGAGTTTGTTTTATTGATTGGATTTGGTTTTCATGGTTCCTCTTTAACCCTCTATTTTAAATAAAGTTCAAATACATTTATGATTGGTTAATTGTGATATTTGATGGATTTCTTATGTTCATACCATTGGTAAATTGCTGATTGTAATTTGTTGTGTATGGTTAGTCTAAACACAATTCAAATATGTTCGGTTATGAACGTCTGATTAAACCATGCCAGATTTTTTGTGTTTAATGAAATCCTTTCATAATTTGAAAATCTTTCATTCCCTTTGGAGATTATACCATTTCTACAGTGGTGTGACTTGTCTGATTAAGTAGAAATTAGTTTTTAGTTGAGGTCTATCTATGTGAAACAGTCAATTATTCATGTAGTTCTCCATAGGAATTATCTAACCTTTCTCTATCTTGCCTTCTTTTGCACTTTGTTTATCAGATTTGGTCAGTTTAGAGTTAGAATAGGACTTTCAAACTTGCATAGTGTTGCTATAGAGTTGATATTTTATGAATGCAAGTTGATATATTGTTGGTTATAAGCTGAAATAATACATTTAATGAAGATGTCTATTTGGATCAGTTTGTTTATGCATTGCTAAATCTGAAAACTGAGTGGTTTATGTGTAATTTAACCTTTTTTGTTGAAGTTTATCCAAATTTATGTAACGCCCCTTGTTGTAACATCAAATATCATCAATCTCCTGGGTTATCTCACATGTCAAGACCTGGTAGTATAGACCTTGGGGTAGTCATTTTCAATTTCTTTAGGATTTGATTCCTTTCATGAGAGATACTCACAATTTTTTTTAAGTTGTTGCATGCAAAAAGACCCATCAACAGGATGGATGAAATGGATGAATGATACATTATGCTACATTGGGTAGGCAACCATGTAACACCCCACCAGGAAACCCCAGAGAATAGCTCAACTATGCTATACAAAAAGGACAAATTTTTTTTATCAAGCTCTCTGAAATCTGCTTGAATTGCATCCTTTATGGCTGAAATCATTAAATTTATTCCTCTGATTGACCTCTGCCAGAAAATATAAGAATAGCAAGTCTATCTTTTATAGCAATTTGCATTTTTTATAAAGTTTTAGTGTTTGGTTGGTAATAAATAGTTTCTATATTGAAATCTAAATTATATCAATTAGACTTATTTAATCGTTCTTTTAGATATATGCCATTTATTTCATTTTATTCATTAGGGTATAGTAAATTTTAGATAATAGGATCTAATCAAATCACAAATAGTGTATATTTACCTAAATTATATGATATTTATTTGACCAGAACAAAACTTAGTAGATTTATTATTGAAAATAGAAGGATAAAATATATAAAGATTCATAACTTATGGGTTTTGTTAAGTTAATGTAATTTGTCATAAATTTAAAATTATTATGTTTATTCTCAATTGGATCTAGTTATAGGGTGTTCATGATGTCATTAGTTGGGTGTCATATTATAAATTTTAAGTTGATATGTTCATTACTTTATTAGGATTAAGTTATAGAACTATTTTAAATGTCTTTAGATAAAGTTTAAAATTTCACTCATTTTTTGTCCTTTCGAGTAATGGTTATTGACAACCTTTCCTAGTAGTTCATATTGTCGAAGAATTCAAACCTAAGGATGTGGACAAAGGAATGGGTTGTTTATTTGCCCTTGTTTTTACCTTTTTAGTGGTTTTGCTCCAAAGGCCTAGGGTGCTTTTGATCTTCTGTAATGTCTTGTGATAATGAAAAGTTTGATGCCTCCTAGTTTTGTATGACGTCCTTGGTGTTTAGTAATGAGGAGGAATGTGATCTGAGCCTTGATATTTGAGTTGATGGTTGCATTGTATGCAAGAAGGGAGATACCTTGCATTTTCTTTTTATACTTGTCATGTCATGATAAAATTTTCTTGTTAAATGGTTAGGGTCTTCTAGATGCACATAGGGGAGTGGATTTCAATGTGGGGTAGGTGCAAAAGTGGCTGTCAGGGTAACCCATTGGAAGTGGTTGACAAGTGATGACCTAATAATAAATCTAGAGGGTGGGTAGTCATTCATAGTAAACCAGATAATTGGATTCCTTGCTGATGCCTATAGTGCTAGTTTAGACTGAGGATGGGATGAAAAGGCCTAGTTGGCAAGATCAACTTCCTTGTCTTCATGAAATGAAGGTTGATTCCGCTTGTGTTACCCTATGGGGCCGTCGTCTAGTGAGAGATTGTCAAGGTAACCATAGATGAGGGCCGGCATCTAGTGAGAGACTATCAGGGTAACCCATGTAGGACCATGCAATGACACTCCATCCTACTACAGTCTAGCATTCCCTTCTTGTGTCATTCTACTCTTGTTTATGTTAGCCTCTGGATGTATTGATTGTGATGTTCGTCATGATTGTGTTGTGTTAACTTCTAGGATAGTCTTACGTCAGTGAGTCCATTGTATCATGCATGTTTATGTCATAGGACCTTATTGTTATCTCCTAGCACGAGGGGTGGACCTCAGGGTTCCACATGGTTGGGTCATTGTGCATTCTTCCATTGGTTTTCTAGTGTTGTGTATCGTGTGTAAAAAGGATGTATCTCTCGTAGTGGATTCCAGTTTTGCACTCGTATTTGAAGACAGCTATTTGTGCTATTTGTATTTAGTTCCATGTGTCAGTGGGATTCATTATGTAATTTGATGTATTCAAAAAAAGAGCTTTTGTAACAATGAAGTTATGTAAATTCCTCTAGTAAGATAAACTTTTTTGTACATGTAATGGTATTGCAAAAGTGTTGATGTACTTATCTGATGATGTAATGAAAGATGTTGTTTGACTCATTTTATTTACTTCAATGAACCATGTATGTTAAATGTTGTTAAATTGTAAAAATGTAGCTATGTAAATCCCTAGAGATGATAGTTTAACTCTGTTGTTATCAGTTTATGTTATGTTCCATTATCATTTCTTCTATTTAAGAAAAAAAAATCACCCTTTTTATTTCTTAGTTGAACTTATCTCTAGGGTTTCATGGTGGGGCATTACAAACCATATAGTTTGATATAAAACTAGACATTATGCACCAAGGTATAAAGACCAAGGTGACGATGTGTCTTGTGCATAAAGGACAAACTCAAAAAGAAAAAGGTCACAAGCCAACATATGTCGTTGGGCACCATGATATAAAAGAACATGATATCATTGTGGTAGTATGCTGCAAGGACTGATATAAATGAATGTAAAATGATAACACACACAAGAAAGTAAGCAAGCGTGCACAAATGATTCAAAAATAAACAAGGTTGTTTCCTCTATCAATATGAAAACCAATGATTGATAGATTGATTGATTGAATAAGGATAGTGTTGTTGTGGTAGGGAATGATATATCCCTAGAACAACACAAGGATTGGGAACAATGTATCTCAATGATGATTGATGATGAGGATAGATCTCTATACTTAAGATAGACAAAGTTCTTAAGCAAGAGGGTTGATTGGATTGATCTAATTTCTACTTAAGATGGACTTGTATTATTAAGAAGAAAGTGATTAGATTTGATGATGGATGTGAGTTGATCAAGTTTACAGCAAGGTTGGGAACAAAAATCATTGGATACTTTTGTATGATTAGCTAGATTGGCATGGATTAAGGATTGCTTGTACTTGGATTTATTGCTTGTATTTTTTTATAATTGGGAGGGTTGCATTGAATTGCATTTGTATAGCCTATTTTGATGTATATTAATGACAAGGGAAAACCAAGCCTAGGGACAAGGATGGAAAGGAGGATTGGATGGATGGATAAAAGGAATGGTGATAGTGGATGGGATGGATGAATGCATGGTAAATGGAAGGAGGGGTTCAAGATGTGATCTCCAAGTACTATGTTGCATAGGAATAACATGTCCCACTCTAGATATTATTCTTAGGACTTTGCGTGACAATGCTTATAATGATAGGATGATAGGATTAGTTGGAAAATAATGGGTACATATCAAGAGATATCTAGAGCATTTTTCAACATTTTTCCCATGTCCTTATCAAGATCAAACTAATAGAGGAGGATAGGTTAATTCAATAGGATAGGTATGTAGATATAATGGATGGGTATGATAGGATAGGAGGCAAATGATAGGATGTGATAGATGAGACAACTTGCCCCCAAGTGTAAGACACATAGATAATTGATCTACACATGATGCCCATAAATGGATTTTCATCATGGTACTTATCCAAGGTGCCATGAAATGGTTTTCACCATTGGACAAATGATTTCACTTTACTATTTTAATTTCTTTTTGATATTTGGATGGGAAGGGGGGAAGGATGGAGGAAAGGATTTGGAGGAAAATGGGTACTCAAGTGGCTATTTCCATAGCAAGGTGATAGGGTCCTATTATGGATAGATGTAGCACATAGAACATGTCAAGTGTTATTAGGTGCATGGATGTTAGTAGGTGTGGGGGAAGATGGAATATATGGTGGTGATAGTATGGATGGAAGATGGATAGATGGATGGAGATGGATGGATAAATGGATAATGGATGAAAGGATTATGTGAATGCATGGACCATAGGGATGTGATGGGGGAGATATGTGGGATAGGGGATATAAGATGGGGGATAGAGGTATGTGGGGATTGTCATGGGGTTGAGGGGAACCAATCTCCAACATTTGCACACACCACGGTAGAGTTTGAAGTTTACATTTATGATGGGAAGTAGGGAGTAATGGAGATTCTTGATTATGGGATCAGGATGGGGGATTTTGGGATTTTTCTGATTTGGGGATTTAGGGACCCAAATAAACTTAGGATTCTTAGGATTTATTGATTAGGTGTGGAATTTTGGGATTTTATATTTTGATAGAGTGGGATTTGGATGCTCCATTTGGATTGACTACTTTTTTCTTGGGGACCCACACCATTTTGTTTTGGATTTTCCTTTTGGAGGTGTGGGCTTGTGTAGCCTTTTGGATTTTGGAGTTGGCTTTGATTTTAGGTATCGATTCCCTATGACATGATAATCTTGAGGCTTTTGTGGAGTTTTTTCTTTATGTAAGGAGGCATCCAAATTTTTATTTTTGAGTCCCATGGGTTTTGTGATAGCTTCATGTTTAGGTGATGTGTGCATTCGTTGACCATGATTAGGGATTTTAGGGGATTTAAGGGAGTGGGATTTGTGGATGGAGGGGTGAGGGTGTTTGAGGATGGGAATGTTGGGAGTTGGGAGGAGTGGAGGACGAGTAGATTTAGGGATGGGAGGACATTTTGAATGATGGATGAAATAAGATGGAGAAGGGATGGTAGCATAGGATTTGGAGGTGTGATGAGGCGCACCTAAATTGGGATTGGAAGAAGATGCTTTATGAGGTGTGTGGGTGGCAACAACATGTGTGGATTGTTTTCCTTTGGATATATAGCTAAGGACATGCAATCATGGATGGATTTTGACATGGATGGGCTCTAAGCTACCTTGTTCATGGAGGCCTAAGCGTTTTCCTTGATAATTCATGTTTTGGAGCATGCAATGTGCAATGGGATGTTTGTTATTTTGGAAACAAGATGCAAGTCCATTATTAGATGAGGGAGGCTGAGTGGTGGATAGAAGTTGTTTCTCTCCTATGAGAGAACCACCATGAATGAAGGTGTTGGGTCCAAGGGAATAGGATGAAATATTTGTGATAGGGTCGATAGGGGATGATGAAGGATCAATAGAGTATGATGGGAGATCGATAGGAGATAGTGAGGGGTTGGGAAAGCGATGAGTTGGGATGCATGGATCTTAATTAACACTATGCTCATTACTATGTAGTGTGATATGATCCAAGTTATTTGTTTGATCATCTATGTTGTCTTGGAGACCAAGTGTCTCATCATGAGAATTTGGTGGATGATGGATGGGACTAATGTGGATTTCTTGATCATGAGTTATTAAGGGATCATGGATGGGAGGAGAGATAATCTCTTGATCATGGATGGTGGTGGCTTGAGTAGTTGGATCTTGGGTAGCTTGGGTAATTTGGTCATGAGGAGTTTGGATAGGTTGATCTTCACTTTATTGGGGACATGGTTGGTCATGATTTAGATTTAATTCTTGACATATCTCTTGTGTTTGGATAAGAGGGGAGGTTTTTTGGATAGGCTTGATAGGCTCTAGATGGTTAACAACATGGCTACATGATGGATCTTGACTTGCACTTGTGGTAAGAGGTTCTTGAATAGGCTTTGTAGTGCATGATGGAATTAGAGGAATAAGCATGGTGCTTGAAGGCTCTTGGATAGGTTCAAGGATAGGCATTGGATTGCATGATGGCTTTTGATTCTTTGCTAATAGTCCTTGGATACCATATGAAAAGGATAATTTGGGAGGATATGAGGAGTTGGTGGAGGGATCCTCAATCACAATCTCGCCATGGTTGATGAGATCTTGGATGCACTTCTTGAGTTTTATACAATTGGATGCTTTATGGCCTTTTGTCCTATGGTATTCACAGTATTCATGTTCTTTGAACCAAGCATGTTTAAATGGGTTCACCTCGTATTGTTTTACTTCAAGGAGTTTAATGAGGTTTGCTTGGACTAATTTTTGTAAAGCAATTTCTATGGGCTCCCTTAATGGAGGGTTGGAGGAATAATGTGATGGAGGAATTGAAGGAATTGATGGATTGGAAGGTATGTGGACTAATGGATTAGGATTATTAGGGTTGGTGGGATATTGTGAAGGGATTGTAGGGATTGATGGATTGGGAGGTGTGTGGACTAATGGATTAGGATTAGGAGGGTTGGAGGGATATTGTGATGGAGGGACTAAAGGGATTGATGGGGTGGAAGCTATGTGAACTAATAGATGAAGATCAATAGGGGTAGAGAGATATTGTGATGAATGAATTGGTGAGGTATATGAATAGGTGGAGGTTGGATAACTTTGAGGTATTGATAGGTGGATTGATATGATGACATGGTCACATAAGGGGATGAAGGTTGGTATGAAGTTGATGGGGATAACCTATGGGATGGTGATGTTGATCTGATAAGGCCATAATAATAATCTTAAGAATATCCAATGACAATATGTGTTATAGGCTTATGACCGATGAGATCTCTAAATTTTCCCTTAGTGGGAGGATCTAATCCCTCATACACACATTTAATTTCTTGTATTTCTACATAAGGATCCATGTTGTTCTTGGTTTAAGATCTAGGATGTGGTGGGGGTATGAGATGGTATAGGATGATGGATGAGATCAAATGTCAAGACCTTAAAATGATTTGATTTGATTGGATGAGGGATGATTCTCTATACTTAAGATAGACAAAGTTATTAAGCAAGAGCATTGATTGGATTGATTTGATTTCTACTTAAGATAGACAAAGTTCTTAAGTAGGAATTGATTGGATTTTATAACTATACTTAAGATAGAATTATGTTCTTAAGTAAGTTTGGGTTAAGGATAATGAGATCAACTTAAGGTCTTGATTTTTTATTTAAAGGTTAGATTTGAAATGGATGATGGAGGATTAGGGATAGCACCCTTGGGTGAAGGATTTTGATGATGATTTGGATAATTAGGATTAGGATTTGGATGAAATTTGATGGGGTATGAAGGAGGTTAAGTCCTTAACCAAAATTTGAATTTTTAAATGATGATTTTTTATTAAGGATTGGGGATGGAATTGAAATGGATGTATAAATAATCGATGATTCATTTTTAGATTAGGGATAAGTGGATTCTAGATTAGGATTTGGTTTAAATAGGATTAGGTGGATAAAGAGATTCGATCAAGATGATAATGAAGGATTGGCTTAAACTTGGTAATTGGATTATGATGTGGATTAAGGATGATCATGGATGAGGTTTGATTAGGATAAGGATGAATTATGAGATTAGATTAGGATAGTGGATTATGATGTGGATTAAGGATATTAATGGATGGGATTGGATTAGGATAAGGATAAATGATGAGAGTGGATTAGGATGGATAAGGGATGGGGTCAGATTAGGATACAGATGTAGGATGAAATTATATCAAGGTAGTGGATTATGATGTGGATTATAGATGATAATGGATGAAGGATGATAGACTAAGGATTGGATTGGTTTGGTTAGAACAAGGATAGGTTGTATTAATCTCAATGATGGGATTATGATTAGGATGATGATTATGATTAGGAAGTGTATTAGGTGGATAGAATGGATCAGGGTTAGGACATTGATTGGATTAGGAAAATTGATTAGGATTAGGGCCCTAGATGATAGCTTAGGGATGGATTGGGGGTAGATGATGTGGATAGGGTGATTGGGATGATTAAGATAGTTGGGACGAGGTGATTAGGATGATTAGGATGAAGTTGAGATGAAGTGATTAGGATAATTGGGATGAAGTTGATTGGATTGGTGATAGATTGGGATGATGTGGATAGGATGATTAGGATGAGGTGGATTAGATTAGAAGGATTAGGATGAAGTAGTTTGGGTTAGGAGGATTAGGATGAGGTGGGTTGGATTGGATTTGGAATATTAGGATGAAGTTGGATTGGATTAGATTTGGATGAAAATGAATTATTAAAGAAGGTGATTAGGGATGGCTTGAAGCTTGACCTTGGGCAACTTTGCAAACAATACATTTCACACATACATGCACAAGTTTGCAATGGATTTGAATTTTTGGATTAGGGATTTGTACAAGTTTTGACAAATGAACATGCACACCAAGCATAATAATGTTGTTACATGGAACCTAATCAAACTCGAAGGTTAAATTTCCCCACTTTTATTGGCACGATTTCCCCCTAAAATATTTATAAAGGCATCGGGAGTTATTTTTTATTGGCCGACATAAAAAAAACCTATTTTGTAACTGACATAAGTCTTGATAAAAATGGCTAAGGGTTAGGGTTTCCATGGATATTGTATTGTAGCATTTGCAGTGGTATTGAGTTGTAAGGATCATTGGTTGCAATCGGTTTGATTTACTGGATAATAATATTAGACTCTCTATTGGTGGATGTAGCCCAAGTTTGCGTGAACCACATTAAAAATTGTCTCTCGCTGTTATTATTTCTGTGTATTTTTCATTCCTCTGTTTCATCTTTATTTGCATTTAATTGATATCTTCTGCATGCAATTCCTAACAAGTAACACAATAGACTATTCGAGTAGGTGTGAAAAATCTTATGAACTTGCAATGGCAACATCCATCCCATTAATACCATCTACTATAGATTGGATAGCTAGGGATATCCAGGTACATGAGAAATCCCTTACCTTGGGAGCGAAAGATTTTCCCAAAGTTAACTATATCTCACCCATGGAGGTGCATGTGAGCAATTCTCCTCCCCGGCAGAGATGTACCACAAGATATGATGGCCAAAGGTCTTAAGATAGGATGAATAATCTCTCTAAGCATGCCCCCTATATACATAAGGTACATGGGGTCTAATTTGTGAACACTAGTCCATCTACAAGCATGAGACCGAAGCAAAAGCTTAGATGATCTCTTCACATTGTGTCCTAAATCACCAAGGGCCCCAAGGCTATACGAGACATGATTATGACTAGATTGAGGTATAAATTTTATTATCCCCCTTTGATATACCACATCGAAACATGCACAGTTGAGTCGTCCCTTTGAGGTGATGAAATCCCCAAGCAAGCCTCCTAATGGGAAAGGTTAATGTTAGGTGTTTTTGATATCCAAGCCCGCATAAAGTGTAAGAAGAGAGAATACACACTAGCACACCTTGGGAATCGAAAGTTTACCAAGAAGTGTTTTTAATCCCCAAGATCACATTGCAGTGTGAGGGGAGAGCATACACACACTTGATCCACACAAGAAAGATTAATTGACCCTTAAAAATAAATCTGTGTGGTGAGAATGATTGTGGCTAAAGGGTTCTTTTGATTCCCAAGATTATTTTTCAACACAAGGGAAGAGAATACTCACATTTGAAGTCACAACTAAGATCACCAAACAAAGAAAACACAACGTTTCAATGATATGCCTTTGATCAACGAACTTGTAGAAAACTTGTTAGTAGTTTGAAAGATAGTCTTAGACATGATTTTTCTACAAGAAATTGTATTAGAAATGATAAAAAAAACTCCTACAAAGATCAAAAAGTAATGTTATGATGCAGCAAAATAGATGTATATAAAAGATATGCTTATCTCAAGATTGCAGTTTCAGATTTTTTTTTGACATAGTCAAACTAACCCTGATTATTTTGTAGTATTTTTGCCTCAAAAATAAAAATACAAAGAACAAACCCCTGCTAATTTCTGAGAGCTTTCAAGAAATTTAAAAATATCCAAAAAAATTGTTCATTTGTGACCTAAAAAGAAAAATTATGAAAAATCCATAGTTGACTTAGATCTGATTATTTTGTAAATTTTTTACCTCAAAAATAAAAATGAAAAGAATAGACCCCCACTAAATTTTTGAGATCTTTCCAAAAATGTAAAAGTATCTAAAAAATTTGTTGATTTGTGACCTTAAAAGTAGATTTATTAAAAATCATAAAATCATCATAACTCACCCAATATTGATGATATAAACTTGAATTTTCTATTGTAGCTTCCTTAGATGATCTAAAAAATTAGTTAAAAAATTGCAGAAAAATTCCCAACCATTTGAAAGATATGAGGAAATCTTTAAAAAGTAGGGTTTTGTCTTTACTTTTGCCTAAATCGTGACTCCCTGTAAAAGTTAGCCTCAATTTTTTGCACAAAAGAATAAAAAACCAGCAAGATTGGGTTAGCAAAACCTTCAAAAACAAGGATTAAAGAAGGACGGGGGTCCCACCAGGCATGCCAAAAAGAAGAATAGAAAAGATTAAAGGTAAATAACATAGAAGATAAAGCAACACACACACAATACCTTCACCTAAAACCCTTCTTTCTCCTCAAATAGAGCAAGATGAATTGCACCCAAGCTTTACTAGCTATGCTCTTGATATTGATATGTTATTTGTTCACTCCACCAACATAACTTTACATGAAAGATTATGATAGAAATAGCACTGTTGATGTTTGATTTATAGATACTTGGATGATAGGATGGATGGCTAAGATTAAGAGGTGCAATGGATGGTTAGGATTTGCTGAGACAACATTACGACAAGGATGGAGGCTTCTAAGGCATATCCTTATGTAAATGGTTGAGATTTGGAGATGTAGTATGACATAGATAGTTGACATGTAAAGCTAGTTTGACTTTTGTGCAATTGTCTAGGTTCAATGAATCTGGCTTACTAACTTTAGCTAGACATGTGACTCAATAATTAATCAAATAATTATTGGATAAAGGTCATGTGTGAGGATAAAATTAATTAAATAAATAAGATTTATTTAATTAATTTGGCTAAGGGAAAATAGATTAAATTAATTAAATAAATAGATATAATTTATTTAATTTAATTTGGTGGGAGGGATAATATTGATTGATTAAATAAATTTTATTTATTTAATTAATTGGCTAATGGAAAGGGGAATGATAAAGGGGACTCCTAGGATGAAAGTGTCACAATGTGACACAAGGTGATGTCTAGGTGATGGTCAATTTCAGTTGTCTACACCAATGAATACTCTAAAATATGCAATGTCTTAAGATCTAGAAGTGGGAATCTGAATCTAATATTCAACTTGGGATTAGAATATTCATTTCTATGCAAGGTTGAGTTTGGGATTAGGGTTGAGTCCGTAGTTGTAGATCTATCTGTGGATATGTGCATGAAAATGGAGGACCAAAAGGGGTCAAAAGTGACCACTTTTTTACTAAAATTAGCAAAAACTAATCTTGGATAAGAAATTGAAGATAGTCATGCTCAAAATTTGAAGATGTGACAAGAACAATATTTGTAGTTTTTGAAGAAAAATGAAGACACGAGCAAAAGAAATTGAAGATCAAAATCATAACATATTTGAAATGTATAAAAAATTACATGGTTAGAAAGGTAAGAGAGAGCTTGATATTATTGTGGCATTTTTTCAAAATAATATCTTAAAATGTGTAAACCTAATGGACAGAACATTCAACATTTACTTGTTTTTCCATGTTTCATGCAAAACACATCTTTGGGCATCTTACATGTAGGCCTAACCCTTGGGCTTGGATATTCAAGCCTAAGGGTGGTATTCCAATGCAAGTTTAAATGAAATGCATGTGTGTTATAACGTATGTGCATTATAAATTTAAAAAAATGTTTTCTTTATTTTTAATAAAAAAATAATGCTTGAGCACATTATAATGTGATTACATTATGGCTCAAGATTTCCAAGCCATTTGAAGCCATAACGTGCTCATGTTATGTCATATTTTGCTTCAAATTATTTTTGGCCACTTTTTGATCTCCCGTCACCTACAAACTTGATCCAATAGTTTGTGAAATTGTGTTTTTCTAATTTCTTAATTTGAGGGTTGGCAGTATTTATAAATACCTTAGGAGAGCTACCATTATGTCATAAGGGGACATGTTCTCCTAGATCAACTAATGGAAATGTGTATACAAGATCAAAAACATCACTCTCTAGTCATGCATATGCTCCTAAGGATCCTCATGCATGAGATCTAGATTCCTTTTAGTTTTCCAATTGAAGTGTGAAATATTAAGGATATGTGAATATAGCTCTTAAATTATGGATGCCCAATATAGATTCATTGACTTCCTTTAAATACAAGGACAACAATAAATTTTGCATATTTGTGTTTAGTCGACCTTTGGAGAGAATTTGTTTTGTAGGATTCTACTCAAATTTGAAATTTTAATTTTGAATTTGAAATGGTAAAGTTTGGGGGTTGAGGGTTGACCCCACGACCATGGACTTGACCTAAGACCAAAAATGGGGTGGATCAAGGTGGCTAGCATAAATATGGGAATGGGGGCATGGATAAGTGTATTTAGAATGTGTGAGCATAGGGATAAGATAGGGGATAGGTGCATATGAATGTATGTAAGGGATAGGTAGGTCATATAGGACAAGCGACTCTATTTTACACAAAATTATGCCATTTATCAATATGTGAGTATATCAAGACACTCTCGTCAAAATGGACATAAAACTAAATAGGAAATGGCATGGATATACAAATTTCACCATTTATATGTTGTCACATCCCCCGTGGAGGAAGACTTGCCATGCAACACAAGTGGCACAAACAATAACAAGATAAAATTTAAAAGACATTTCATCAGAAGGGGACGATACAAGGCATGGTCCACGTAGACCAAGGAAGAGGGTCTGCAACTCCATTTACTGCGATATGGCCCTGTGGTTATGGCATTAAATGAAAGAAGGTAGAAGTTGTTGAGGAGTAGTGGATGCAGGGATGGACATCCATCAACACATAAAGGGTACAAGAATTTTGACCAAGAGGAGGAGGACACACAATGCAGACAGAGGAGAAATAAATTCACTCTGTCTCTCCTAGTGTACGCATCCACTTCCCTTTAATCAATGTATATTCTAAGGGAAGATTATAGGCTCAAGCTTGCAAAAATAAAAATAAAACTAAAGGATATTTATATAAATAGGGTTGATGGAGGAAAATAATTAAGAGCTGATGGGAGACAAAAATGAAAGGAAGTAAGGTACACAGAACACACTTCCTACACCAACCTAATGAGGGGAGATGTATGCAAATTCTTTTTAATCCTTACAATTGCAGCAATGTAAAACATATAACATAAAGTATAGCAGCAACACAACACATAAAGAGAGTGACACAAGATATATCGTGGGGAAAACCTTTTCAGGTAAAAAACCCCACACTCTAAAACATGGACAATGTATTATCGAAACAATAACAGTTTACAATACACTTGCAATGCAAGTTCTTCTAAGAGTCTTCAAATGTCATTTCTGGAGTGATTCTGATAGCATAACAATACCTATACATCAACTATGCAACTACAACTCCAAAACTATGCAATATATAGAGATACAAGGCAATATTGAGAAGCATCTAGAGATAGGTGTCCATCTTGGCCACATGGCCATTTTCCCACATCAAAGTACACTTGTCCAAGTTGCAAATATCTCTCTTACATCTGTCATAACATGGCATATTTGACTTCCCAAGGATAGAGCACTCCATGCTAAAAATAGGCAATGACAGATGCTCTTACGCATCTTACAGCTATCATAAAAATCTACAACATGACAACACAATGTTTAAGAGAATCCGTCATACACGACTAAAAATAGCATATTCCTCTTACAACATGTCATAGCCCAACTTGGGTGCCCAAAGATACCTTTATCTCATGCAAAGATACTCTCCGACACTTGTCCCCACTTGTCATAGGAATCTCTATACTTGGCTCTTACGCGTCATAGATTCTATCATATGGAATATCCTCTTCCACATACCACAAGATTCTGACACATGGCATATTAGTGCCACCTCGAATGGGATGCCCAAGGTATATGCAGGATCATGATGGGCCAAACTATACCTCTAAGTGGCAATGAAAATACAAAAAATCATACTTAATCAAGTTCATGTGAAAATTTGAATGGATTATCTATACAATTTGAAAAAGATGTAAGAATGAAATTTGTAGAGAATTGAATCTAGTTTATGGGCTACTAGTTTTTAAAAAAAAAGAAAAACTAAATTTACTTAGTGAAAAATGAACATTTCAATGAACAGCTATTAAATTTTTCAAAAAAAAAAAAAAAGTGGGTGTCATTCCAAAATAAGTAGAGGACTCATGCCTGGATGTGATGCATAGTTTTTTGAAATTCTTTCCAATAAAATAATTAGTTATGATTTTTTTACTGTGACTTTTTTAAAAACTAAAGAGTAATTTTCCAGC